>CM044309.1:24030000-25280000 GCA_024291935.2 Okapia johnstoni
CCCCTTAGACTGAAATGTAAGAAATGACTTAATGGGAGCGATCTTCCATTTTCATATGTTTTAAGGATCAAATGAATACTCTGCATGAATGTTCGGCTGGATAAAATAAAGTTTACACTTTCAAACCCCTTCTATCTTATGGAAAAACATAATGGCCCTTTTAAAGACATGCATCACTGTGATAAATGCATTTAAGTGTCATTAGGTTTAATGGTTCCTACTCATTCAAACTATTATATCCTACCTTTTAAAGTTAACTTAATGCATACTAATGGTGTGAAATTGATGAAATTATGAATTGAGTTTCCCTGGGCACAGGTTAAACCAAGAAAGAAGGGAGAGGACAGGTTAATATTACCTTTCACCCCATTCTTCATTTGTTCTACAAAAGATGTCAGCTCTGCCCTTGGGAAGGAAATGTTCAGTGTTAGTAAGTTGAACTTCAATTGATTTTTATGGTTTTAAACTCAGGTAACACTGTGGTTGGGTTACCAAAGGTTTGAAGTTTTCTTCAGGGAATAAGAAAATGCATGCACTTCTAAGAGTAAGTTCATATTTTATTCCATAGTTTCAGAGAATTAAATAACTTGTCACCCCCCTTCCTTCCTGTATTCATCTTACAAATTCAATTCAGAGGGTCACTCAGGATATTATTTTGTAATCTCTCCCTTATATCATCACCATGTACCAGACAAAATGGCTCAGTTTAAAATCTGAGCTAAATATTATGATAATACATACTATTATTATTATGTGAAAAATTGAAAAATCCAAGCTTATGCTCCCAGGAACACTTGATACAACAATGCTTTGGTTCGTAGTATCAGGAAGTGTGCTAAATCACTTCAGTTGTGTCGGACTATTTGCGACCCCATGGACTGTAGCCCACCAGGCTCCTCTGTTCATGGGATTTTCCCAGCAGGAATAGTGGAGTAGGATGCCATTTCCTTCTTCAAGTAACAGGAAGACTGGACTCTAATTTTTAACTGTGACTTGCAAAAATATTAAGAATGAGAAAACTATCCACTTTAATTATGTTGGAAGGGAGAATAAAAATGTACAGCCACTACTTGTTACAGTTCTTTTAATATTGGTGGATGATGGAGAGCTATGAGAAGACGGAAGTTTATAGCTACTCTTTTGCTTTTCTGTCAAGTAAAATGATCTCCAAACTAAAAAGCATAGAATAAAATTTGGAGAGGATACTAAAACTCAAGCAAATTAATGCTACTAGCTTCTCATAAGGCATTTAGCTCATCTGACAGATTATGTCCTGGGCATTATAATCTCACCTTTTACAAACAGGATTATAACATTGTTAGTGTCACTGAAGAATCTGGAGATGAAGAGAGATGCCAAGAGGGTAAAAATCTAGAAATAAAGTACATGGTTTTGATTTTCACAAATTAGAAGGAACAGTCTCTAAAACCAACATAAAAGATTAGGCAATATTCTGAAACAAATTAATAAAAAGACGGTTTCTGAGCACTTGAAAAAGAAAAGAATATTCAGAAATTAGCTTGGTCTCCAAAGAACAACTTAGCAAGCCTAGTCTTTTTTTTTTTTTTTTTTACAAATAAGGTTAAAATTAGTAAATCTGAGAAATGGTCAGATGTCATAAATACAGAAGTTTACTTAGACCAGGCAATTAACATAAATAATCCAAATGGCCCAGTATACTATCAAATGGAATGGTAATGGGCACTGCAAATAGAAAAGGTTGTAGCTGCCACTTTTCAGCTCTAAATGATGTTATTTTCCCAGGGAAGTCAGAAATCTGGGATCTTTATGTGAATCATTGTGACTTTAAAAAAATTAACTGCAACTTTTTATTAATGAATACTCTCCTGGGTTGAAGGTGGCTCAGTGGTAAAGAATCCATCTGCCAATACAGGAGACACAGGAGACTCAGGTTTGCTCCCTAGGTCAAGAAGATTCCCAGGAGGAGGAAATGGCAACCCACTCCAGTATTCTTTCCTGGAAAATTCCATGATCAGTAGAGCCTACCGGGCTATAGCCCATGGAGTCGCAAAGAGTCAGACATGACTGAGCACACACACACACATTCCTAATTTTAAAACAAAACAAAATACATTTGTAGAATGAACCTGACCCAGTGGGTGCCAGCTTGGGACATGTGACCTTGGGTGAGGCATCTGACAAGGTTTCACACATCACTGCTGAGAAGTTCTGGCTAGGTGACAGTCAGACATTACAATTAGATGAGTTCAAACTTAATCTCAATGTAAGGAAAATCCCAATGAAGGCATGGGCAGCCCTTATACTAGAAGTACTCATCTTAACTACAATCTGGCAATTCAAAAGACCATATGGGAAAATAACCCGGAGCTGAATTTTGAAATTAATGTTAATATATTCTCAAAAATGTGAATATACTTATGTGTATATGCACATGTTTTCTATCATTCACTCATTCATTTGAAAACATTTATTAGAAACATGCTATTGCCAAGCACTGTTCTAGGTGCTGAGAGTGCAATAGGAACAAAAATATTTGCTCTTACGGAGTTTACACACTACATTTACCCTATTTGGACATTAAGTTATAGGGGCACTTTACAAATGCATATTTTTGTGTGCGAAATGCATTCTGGAGTTTTGCTCTGCTTTCAGCATAGGATGCAATTCTCAGTGAAAAACACATTACACTGTGACACATGGGTGTTGTTAGCTAACAGTTTTAGTTATTCATTTAAATTTTCTTTTTAAAATGTTTATTATGCACCTGCCATGCTGCTAGGGCAAAATACTGAACTAGATATGATATAGAGTCAATGCATATAGGCTGGGATATGATCACACTCCACATGGATCAACATTTTGAATACTTTGGTATTCAAATAAGCCAGATAAGCTGCCTTATCTTTGATCAACTTTTCACAAACTAAAGAAATTAGAGATGAGGATGAAATCATCGGACACCTGGCAGTGGTTGTTCCAGCATCAGCACAGAAGGAAAAATACCTCATCTTTGTTTTTAAATCCCATCATGCTGTGGCAAACTAATTCTAAAGTGAGGCAGCAAGCATGGCGAAGTCTAGTATAGACCAATGAATGAATCTATTCTAATACAATTTCTGGCTTTTCTATCCATATTGGTGGAGGGGTAAGAAAAACGATTTTGAAAAATTACCATGTATTCAAAATAACCCCATCTGACTTTGTAGGTAATTTAAAGTTTTAAAAAACAAAGGGTCAGAAATAACTGGGGGAGTTAGATTATGACTGAATTTATTTCTCCTCATGTTGATTCAGTCACAGTCAAAGAATCAATATTCTTTCCTCTCAAAGCTGGAATTTGTTGGCTGAAAGGTTTAGGAAGATATTTTTCAGTTGTTCAAGAGATATGCTTGTGTTTCTTGAGAAGCCAAGTTAAGAACAAGGCAATAGATCATTTTAATGTTTGAAGATAGATTATTTAAACAAAAAAAATCATGACCCTGAAGAATGCTTTTGTAAGCCACATTTTGTTAAAAGAAAATGCTTTTTTTTTTTTTTTTTCCTTCCTGATGAGTGAACATTCTCCCTTAAGTTTTATGAGCACCGAAGTTCATTTTGGAGAAGGCCATGGCAACCCACTTCAATATTCTTGCCTGGAAAATCCCATGAACAGAGGAGCCTGGCTGGCTACAATCCATGGGGTTGCAAGGAACTGGGACACAACTGAAGTGACTTAGCACAAAGTTCATTTTAGAATTAGCAGAGGCACAATGAGTTAAAGTTCCTTAAAAGCATTTTTTTAGGAATGCATTTTAATAATACTGTTACGGTTCTTCCACACTTAACTACCTATCTTTTTTTCATAACATTTTAAAAAATTCACTTTGAGTATGCCAAGGATTTCTCATCCATGGGTTGTTTTCAAAGAGAGCTCTACAGCAAACTAAAGGCCACATAGTTTAAGCAAAATGAGTTAATATGCTCTGAAAAGAGAGACAGAAAAAGCCCACATACCGATGACTTGGTGATTAAGCCTGGGAGACAACTTGAATAATCATCATAAATTATAGAAATAAAAACCAAATATAGCTTCTAACTGCTATATTCTTGCTGAGATGCTCCACTCTGATAAAGACTTGAAGTTATTTTAGGAATACTTTATAATTTAAAAAGCTTAATGAAAATTGTCTTTTTCTAAAAGGAATGAGAGGCCATTTCTCAAATGGATGTGGAGCGACCTAGTTCTCTCTCCCTCTGCAGAACGGATCTTGAGCTGTTCTGCAGAGCTGGGCTTGCCTCCCTGGAACACTTCTCAAAGCCTTGCCATTACACAGCATTCCCAGGATGGTGGTGATTTAGGTGGATAAGTCTCTTGAAAGTTATATTTTTATTTTTACATATTTTGAGACATGTAACATAATACCTCAACCTGATATTAAATGGATATTACTCCTTAGATGAAGACTAAGTTAAAAAAAAAAAGTGTGTAAATTTAAATGATAGTATTAAGAGAATTACAATTTGTATTTAGAGATAATAAACATCATCAAGGACACCAGAGTAACTGAAATTCTGGAAATAATGCCTTCTCCCATAGAGAAACATGCTTTGGAATTTGATGTTCTTACAAAATGACTTTTTAAAAATGCTTTTATTTTGAAATAATGATAGATTATTCATAGGGTGTTGTAAAGATAGTACAGAGAATTCCTATACACCTTTTGTCCAGTTTCCCCCAGTGAGTCTACCTTACATAGCTACAGTACAATATCAAACGTAGGAGACAGAGTTAGTGCAATGTGTGTTCACAGCTCTGTGACAAAAAAGAATCTGCTTGCAATGCAGGAGACCCAGGTTCGATCCCTGGGTCAGGAAGATTCCCCCAGAGAAGGGAATATACCAACTACAGTATTCTTGTCTGAAGAATTCCACGGACAGAGGAGCTTGTTGGGTCCCAAAGAGTTGGACATGACTGAGCGACTAACACTTTCACTTTCATACACACACACACACACACACACACACACACACACACACACACACACATATAAAACACCATGGTTATATAACCATCATCACAATCAAGATACATAACCTCTCCATCATGACAAAGATTTCCCTCATGCTACCTAGTTATAGTCACAGACCCTTTCACCCCCATCTCTAAGCGCTGCCCATCAGGCCAATTGTAAGGTTACTCTTTTAAGCTTATCTCTTACACACTTTTACTAAAATGTGAGTAAACCACAGGACTGGGTGTTAGGAGATGGCTGGTTCTAAGTTTGCCATTGACTAATTCATGTTCTTGGACTACTTACTCTGCCAGCCTCAGCAGCTCATCTATAAAAGTGAAGATCTGAACTATTTTTTTAGGACACCAGCATTTAAGTACTCATATAATTATTTGGACTCAATTATGAAATCACTTTAAAGACTACTGCATGCAAATAAAACTTTATTTAAATCAATAAAATTTGATTTAAATATGTGGAGATCAATAAGGATTGAACGGTGTGTTATAAATGTATTTTGCATTAAAATAGTGTCATTGTCACATAAATTAGGAAACCAAGAGCTGCATTATGATAAAACATTGCTGCTCTTAAATCTGAAGCAAGTAAAAAACATGATTTCCCCCATCTCTCAAGGGGACAAATGCTGCTGCTCTCCCAAAAGCACAAGTGGAGAAAACTTGGCACTGTGATGACCTGACTTCCTTTGCCCCTAAAACGCAGCTTTTGAAGAAGCAGCAGCAAACATCTGTAATATATGCCCAGCCCAGTGCTGCAGCCGAAACTTAAAGCTGAAAATTTTGAACTGCAGGGTTCAAATTTGGCCCTTTTCTGAGAAGCAAGACTCGGACCGTGAAGCTGCTCTTTGCTTCTGCTGCCCAGGGTCTGGGGTCAGAACTGTAGGACCTTCCAGGAACCTAGCAGTGGACTTGCCCCGCTTTCCCTGATGTCTCTACTTGCTCAACACTGGAGAACAAGAGAAAGACAATAGGAAGGCGGTTTACACCAAGCGGCTCCTCCACTTAAAGCTTTAAATCTCCTCCCACGCACCAATTCAACCTCCCAGCTCTCCACAAGTCACTCCTATTTTAAATTCACCCAGCAAGAAGATGCCATCCAGTATGAGGATGTTTTTGAGCTCATCAACTGAGCCCTTCTAACACACTGATAAAAAACGTCCTCCCTCCTCACCAAATAATCTGGTGAAACATCCCCAAGGGAGGAGGAACTTGACAAGTGTGCTCTGGGGGCTCTGCACCCACCCGTGCCACTGGAGAGATCTCCTGAGGCTTTCTTTCTGGATACCATCAATTCTTTACTGAACCTTCATCAAAAGGAACCCTTTCTAAGTCCCGCTTCCACCAACAATTACTAAAGGGAGACCCCCTAACCGACGGCCTGGTCAGCCTTGCCTGTGGCAACAAGAAGTCCAGCTCAATCATCTCAAAAGCCAATCAAACAGGGACACTGTCCGCACTCCCCATTTTCCACCACCTTCTTCTGCGGGTGCCCAAGCACCCTCGATACCACCCCCGCCCTGCCCCCACCACTGGAAGGGGCGGCGCCGGGGTCCCAATCATCCATCTCCGCCCTCACTGGACCATAGAGCCTCCATCGCCCTCCGGCGCTGGTGGGCACTGCCCGCAGACCCCTCACAGATGCCCGTTCTTACCCTTTCTCTCCCAGAAAGGCCCCATCGCGCCGTCCAGGAGGAGGCATCTGCACGCGCCCGGGAGGCCGGGGCGCGGCTGGGCCGGCGTCGGGTGCGTACGGGACCCGGCGCCGCCGCGGGTGTGCGCTCGGGCTCTGGGAGCCGGGCACGGCCCGCTCCGCCCGCGCCTGCCCCGGCCGGACACGTGGTGCCTTCGCCGCCCGCGCGCTGGGATCCGGGCGGCGGCCCCTCGGCCTCTGCAGCCGCCGGGCCGCGAACCGCGTGGGGAGAAGGGCGGGGACCAGCGGGTCGGGGTCCAGTAGGCGGGGCGCGGCGGCTGGCTCCTGCTCCGGGGACGGCCGACCGGCGGGCTCGGGCTCGGTCGCCCAGGCCCCCAGACGCCTTCGCCGGGCTCGTTTCCCGAAGCCGCTCGGGGTTGGGGCGGCGCACTGCGGAGGCTGCGGCTTCCCGCCCGCGAAGGCTGCGGCTTCCCGCCCGCGGACGGAGGCCGGGCCAAGGGCGGGAAGGTGTGCTCTGCGCGACCTCTTTCTCGCGCCCGCGCGGATGCCCGGGGTCACTGAGGCTGAGTCCGCCTCGCGCTCTTCACTCACCGGGTGAAGCAATACCCGGTTCCCGCGCGGGAGATACAAACCCCTGAAACCCGCGGCGTGGTCCTGAGGTGCCCTTGAGGACGGCCTCTCCTGGGAAAAATTTCCTCTCGCGACCGCAGCCTGCGTGAGGCAGCTAAGGGAACACCGCCCAAAATTCAGGGCCAAGACTTACCTGCAGCCTCTTCTCGACCTTGGGCGCCTCGTCTAAACAAGATGTTAGTGTCCGAATTTCCTGACCCCGAGGATAAACGTGGTCAATGACTTTCTACCTCTCAGGAGATAATAGCGATTGAGCTTTAAAAACCAAGTAAAATACCCCAGGCTTCTTTAATAGCAAGTGTAATAGAGATAAAATTCGTAATGATTTTAGGTATGGTTGGAGGAAACGCCGGCACAGGGAAGAAAACCGTTCCAATTCGTGGGTCGGTCCAAATGCAAAACTAATCCATCAACCCCACTACCTGCTTTCCTGGGAAGGTGAGATTTGGCAGAGACTGGTGGGAAGGTACTCTTCCCTCCGACGTTCCAAGAACGTTCAGCTTTACTAAAGATCTTCACCATGGAACTGGTTACATCTTTCTGAGGCAGAGGCAGATGGGCCCCCAGGGTAAAGTGATTGGAGATTCATTCCTTGGGGATCCAAAGAATACAATAAATACCTCTAGATGAATACCAAAGCACAAACCACTGAACTCACACTTCCCTGGACATGTTCAAGAATACAGTATAATTATGGAAATTTGTAGAATTCATTTTAGAGGAAACCTCCTGGAGGTTTATAGAATCGTGGAGATGGAAAGGCCTTTAAAAGGTTGCCTACTCCAGCCTTTGAGATGTCAATCTTGCTTCCTCAGTTCTTGGGTTAAAAAAAAAATCTTTCTCCCTTACCTACTTGTTTCTTCCTACATTCTAGATTTGAATAGAGACCACTGTGGGCATCTGGGCAGGTGCAAAACTAAATAAAATTCTTGTTTGGCTTCTCTAGACTTGAGAATAATATTAAATAACCAGCTCACAAATTGGGAGGTTTCAAATGATGCACAGAAGCCACATGGTCCTTTCAGGAGCCCAGAATTAAAGGAAAACTAATTCAGTTAAAGTGATTGCAAAGAAATGCCAGCTTTTCTTTTATGGAGATAAACAGTAATTGTCTTGTGCTAAGAATATTTGAAGTTCAGTTCTTCACTGTCTTAAATATACAGAGCTAGAACTTGGTTATAATTTATTTATTCATTGAGCAGCATTTACTCAGTACCACATTCCAGACTTCCTCTTTCCATTTCCTTAAGGCTTGTTTGTTAAAGTTTGATTAGATTGCTGTGTTACTCCTCTAAGTTACCGGAATGGGGAGGAACTCACTTTTGCTGTGTATATACTATGTACCAGACACCAGTTTATGTCATCTAGTATAATTGTTACATTTTCCTTAAGAAGCTGTCACACCTTACTGATGAAGAAAAGAAAGTCCATGACTTGTTTACAATAACAACACTAGTAAATGGTGGAGTGAAGATTTGGACCCAAGTATTTCTGATTATTCTGTGTTCCTATTCACTGCTGGGACTTTCTGGAGGCAATGCCTTTATTCAAAGAAATAGTCAAATGGGAGAAATATTAAATGCTATGGCAAGGTAGACAGGGAGTGGATCTGCTCAACTTTAGTCACTCAACTCAAACATACCAGTAGCTTTGTCTTTTCTTGTAGAAAGCCTAATCAAAATCCTTAGGAAGATTGGAAACCTGTGTTAGATTCCCTTAAACCACATACATGATGATGAATATTTATTTAAAATATTTTGAAGAAAAATTATTTATTATAATTCCTAGGTCTACAGTGTGACTATAGAACGTTTAAATCTTAGCCAAGCCAGCAACTTTTATTCACAACAGGTTGTTTTAGTGAGAGGAGATGCATGGTGAGTCTGAACAACTTGTATACCATCTCCGAGTCTGTAGTTCTTCATCAGTTAAACGTAAGTAGCAAGGAGTCTGAGTTGTCAAAGGAAATATTGGAAACAAAAGTGCTTTGAGAACTATGATTACATATAGTCTTATATATGACAGCAAGAAGGAGCTAAGTGGAAATCAATAGTGAATTGAGTGAAAGAGGAATACTTTATAATTCATGCAATATTGAATCACAGTTATGAAGTTTTAGCATAAATGGAAAATGTGCAGGTTATCTAATATCCTTCATCTTATAAATGAAGAAACAAATGCCCAGGGGAAGTAAGTAGTCTACAATCACATCACATTCTTCAGAATATTGTTGAAAATTTTAAAATAAGAATCTGATACCATAGGATGAGACAGGATCAGTCATTAACTTTTCTTTGAGTAGCTACTGTGTATCAGGCACTATTTTAGGTGCTAGAAATGTAGTGGTGAACGAAATAGCTTTCATTTCTGTTGTGCAAAATCTGATATTCTAATGGGGTCAGGGGCTCCCCGGGTAGCTCAGCTGGTAAAGAATCTGCCTTGGATGCAGGAGACCCTGGTTCGATTCCTGGGTCAGGAAGAGCCCCTGAAGAAGGGATAGGCTACCCACTCCAGTATTCTTGGGCTTCCTGGTGGCTCAGACTATAAATAATTCTCCTGCAATGAGGGAGACCTGGGTTTACTTCCTGGGTTGGGAAGATCCCCTGGAGGAGGGCATGGCAACCCACGCCAGTATTCTTGACTGGAAAATCCCATGGATAGAGGAGCCTGGTGGGCTACAGTCCATGGAGTCCCAAAGAGTGGTACTGAGCGACTAAGCACAGCACAGCAATGGGGTCAGATAAAGAGATGTATAAACAAATCATTCAGGTACTAAGTGTTTTAGAGAAGTTAAAATAGGCAATGTGGTGACGATGCCAAGGTTTTTGGTCTGAATAACTGAGTGAATAGGGGTATAATTTTCTTTGATGGGTCAAGATGTGATTGTGATGGTTGTGATGAGAATGGGGGAAGTGATTAGTTCCTGTTTTGGTCATGTGAAATGTCAAATAATAATCAGGCATCTAAATGGTGCTTTGGAGTGGAAGTCTGAAGATTAGAGGTTGGAGGTAAACATTTGAGAGTTTTCATCATATAGACAGCTTCCAAGCCATGGAGTTTTGTTTTTTTTTTTTTAAAGTGGATAATTTGTTCTTAAATGTAAAGGGTTTTCTTTGGTCAGGTTGCTGTGTGAGGAGAGTGGTTCAAACATGGCTTAGCTTGTCCCCACAAGCTAAAACCACCTGAAGATGCTCAGCCATAGGCCAGCAAACCATCACCTTAGCAACAGTGTCTTGTCAAAGGGGACAGGGAATCTCTTCTCATTTTGAGGCTTCATTCTTGTCTGCCAGTATACTATGAAGGTCCTCATGACCACACTGTTATTCCTTTTGCTGTGTGCTGTGCTAAGTCACTTTTAATCGTGTCCGACTCTTTGCGACCTTATGGACTGTAACCCAGCAGGCTCCTCTGTCGATGGTATTCTCCAGACAAGAATACTGGAATGGGTTGCCATGCCCCTCTCCAGGGGATCTTCCCAACCCAGGGAGTGAACCCAAGTCTCCTGCATTGCAGGTGGATTCTTTACCACCTGAGCCACCAGGGAAGGCCAAGAATACTGGAGTGGGTAGCCTATCCCTTCTCCAGGGGATCTTCCCAACCCAGGGATAGAACCCATGTCTCTTACATCTCCTGCATTGGCAGACATGTTCTTTACCACTAGTGCCACCTGAAAGTGAAAGTGAAAGTCGTTCAGTCGTGTCCAACTCTTTGCGACCCCAGGAACTTATACAGTTCTTGGAATTCTCCAGGCAGATACTGGAGTGGGTAGCACTTTCCTTCTCCAAGGGATCTTCCCAACCCAGGTATCGAACATTATTACTTTTGTTAAGGCCCATATGTGTGCCTCAAATCCATTCAATAACCTTTGCAGTGAGAAGGGCCTAGTGACCTCTTTGCAGAGGGTTTTCATTAATGCATGATGTGTCCAAATACCCACAACTTCCCAGTTGAACTTAGATTACAGTGGCTTCATAATTCTATATTTTAGTTGTGTAAAGCCATCATTCAGTTCAGATTTTCTTATCAAAATTATCTTGAGAACCTATTTTTGTGTATCTTTTAATTTTTGTGTTTTATAAAATTTATTTTTTATTGCTTTCACAATAATCTTTATTTAGTACTGTGGGAACAATTACTATATCTTTCCCAAAGGAATTTATTCTTAGATAAAAAATTTTTTTAATTTAGAGGAAGAAATAGTGAGACCAGAGATTACTTACTTCAGGTACTCAAAGTGAAGTCTGTATGTGCCCTAAAAGGCCCTCTTAATGCCCCCAAATACCCAGGTTTCACAATGTTCTAATGTTCTACCTTTGGAGAATAATTTGTTAGTCCAATGCTGGATTTTCCTTGTAAATCTATTTTATTCTTTACAGTAAAAATATACAAGCATATTATAGAAAATTAAAAAATACAGAGAAGCACCAAGGAGGAAAAAAAAATCGTTTGTAATCTGTCACTCAAAGATAAATAACATATTTGTCTTATGTAACTACTAATAAAACTACTGAATATACTGTCTTCTTAAATAGTACCTTTTTCTAATCACAAATATATTACAGAAAATTTAGAAAATACATACATAAAAAAAAAACCCAGAAAAATAAAAATTACTTGTATCCCATTCTCTGAGGTGACTATTATTAAAAACTTGACTGCATTTTTAATGAATGTCTGTATTATATATGTTTACATCTGTATGTTATATGGTTTGTGGCTTTTTTTGCTTTTTTTGTTTTTGGCCTTGTCATGAGACATGTGGGATCCTAGTTCTCCGATGAGATAAAGGATGGACTCAATGTCCCCTGCAGTGGGAAAGCAGAATCTTAACCACGGGAAGCCACGGAAGTCCCTAATTAGGCATTTTTTGTTAAAGCTTTGCAACTTGATTTTCCACAGAACTTCATTTTGAAAGGTTACTGCTGTCAGCCATGTGTTACGCCGGAATTCGTGACCTCCGGGGGAGAGGATTTTGATCTGGAGTCAGAGATGAGGCTTGACTACTTGGAGCTTTTTGTGTAGAAAAGTTTTATTAAAGTATAACAGAGATAGGGAAAGCTTCTGACATCAGAAGGGGACAGAAAGAGTGCCTCCTTGCTAGTTTTTAGCAAGGCGTTTTATGTCTGTTAGCAAGCTGCTAATCAGATAAAACGTACCTCAAGGCTGAGGGAGTTTCACCAGGCCCCTCTCCCACAATATGCATTTTTGAGATAGAATGGCCCAATGTGTGTCATCCCCGGCCATAAAACAATTGACAGAAACACTGGTTTGTTGAGCCATTATCAGCCCAAGGTTTGAGAAGAGAAAAAAAAAGCTAGTCTTAGGCAGAACCGGTTTAGTCAATAGAGACAGGAAAAAAAACGTCTGCCACTTGCAGTTTATTTCCTCCTGCCGCTTGGGAACCTCTGGCCTTTCTACATGTTACCTTCTCATTATGTGATTTTATCTATTATTGATTATTCTGCTACACAATTATTTTAACAGCTTTGTGGCATTACATCATATGGCTGCGATATTCAGTTGTCTGCTAAGACGTAAGTATTTATGCACAGTGCATGGTTTCATACAAAGGACCCTTTTAATTTCACATGAAATTAAAATGAATATCTTTAACAATTCTATGCAAAGTAAATCAATAAGATAACGCTATCAAGGTCATTGTTAAAGGGAAAATAAGTAGGGAAATAGCAAGTTTTTAAGATACAGGTGTGAAAGGATTAGAGCAGTTCCCAAGATTGTTGATTATGCGTATGTGAGCATAAGAGTGTGATCACGGCATTATATTTAAAGATTATTCGAAAAGTATTGAAAAATGTGAAAGCACTATGTATTTTGTACAGTATAGTTATACACGCATATTTATAGATACATATTAGAACAGACACAGGTATGGATATGGACCATCATCACCAAATGTTTAAGGTTTATAGAGTTCATATTTTCAGCGTACAGACTATTTCAAACTGGCACTGATCATAGAGGCCTGAATGGAAGAACACCCTAGGTATTTATTTTTTTGGAGACTAGCAGACTGGAAACCAGCAAGCCAGGGTCCTACATTTTATACAACAGTATGGTTCTTTGAGAGGGTTAATAATGCCTTTTTCATAGTGAAGTTCATGGAGCAGTACCACCTGCCACAGAGATATTCTGGGACTTGTTAAAACTTTGGGTTTCTGGAGTCCATCCTAAATCAAACAACTCAAATTCTCAGGCGTAACACACTGCCCAGGTGATGTGTATGGAAATCAAAGTAGAATTAGAATGACTGGGAATTAAGCAAATGAAGAAAAAAATGCCTTCGAGCATTAGGGATTTTTTTTTTCCTTATTTATATCTCTGGCACCTAGAACAGTGCCCATGGGAGGTGGTGTTTACGTGTTTATTACATTGAACATTTAAACAAACACTTGTATTAAGTTCTTGCCTTATACTATAACATGTTTCTCCAACCATCTTGTAACAACTTTTCAAACAAATTCTCATAATCTCTGTGATCATGCCTTGCATACAGTAGGAACTTGATGAATGTTGATTACATGAATGAGTAAACTAATGTGTAGTTACACCTAATCACTCTTAACTTCAGAACAGTGGTACCACCAATAACCTAGTATGGTGCCCTTTGTTCCTGAAAGTATCAAAACTGAGAGTCAAACCCCCTGCATTTAATATATGTCAACATTTCCACATGGCCATGAGTGAACCACTGCTTAGCCCTACTGACTTCCGCCTTGAAATCTATAAAGTAAAGGAAGTTGTGAGATTCAGTGAGATAATATCCATGAAGTTACTTTGGAATCAGTTAAGTACTTTGCAAATGTAAGTTCTTGTTCTAGTCTTCCCCATCAAGGTTGTCCCCATCGAGAACTTTTCCACCTGCCTCAGTTCTTGGGAGAGCAAGCCGCTGCTCATTTCTCTGCGGCAAGCCTGAGCAAGATCGCATTTTAACAAATTTATGCATGTTTGAAATTCTTTTTTTTATAATTTTATTTATTTATGTTTTGGGTGTGCTGGGTCTTTATCGCTGTGCGAGATTTTCTCTGCTTGCAGTGAGTGGAGGCTACTCTCCAGCTGTGGTGCACAGGTTACTTGGTGGCGGCTTCTCTCGCAGAGCATGGGCTCTGGGACGCATGGCCTTCAGTGGTTGTGCCATGTGGCCTCAGTATCTGTGGCTCCCAGGCTCTAGAGCACAGGCTCAATTGTGGTGCCCGGGCTTAGTTGCTCCGAGGCATGTGGGATCTTCCTGGACCAGGGATCCAACCTGTGTCTCCTACATTGGCATGTGGATTCTTTACCATTGAGACATCAGGGAAGCTTCTGTTTGAAATTCTTAAGGGACAGAGATTGCAAATAAGTTGACCCGTGTTCACATTCCACCTCCGGTATCCAAGGTCAACATCACTAAAGGATTATTGTTCTCTAGTTCTTACGTTCTTGACCTTATGTTCAAAGGTCACCTTACAAGTTTCTCAGCACAGTGCCACAGCAGCCCTTCAGTAGAACTTATTTGCCCTCTCTCATGTAGCATAAATTTATATAAAAATTTGTATTATTAGATTTTAATATGAGCGTATTTCTTAAAGACATGAGATTATCTTATATAAGAGAAGGATATAGATATACATACATTGCATATTGTGTATATATAGTACATATATATAGATGTATGTATCATATGTGAGATAATACTGAGTATAATATAGGTGTGTGATTGAGTGAGTGTGTGAGTGTGTGTGTGTGTGTGTGTGTGTGTGTGTGTGTGTGTATGAAATAAAGAGAGACCAAGAAGCTATTAAAGTCATATTTTTAGGTTAGGCTTTGAAAAACCACAATAAAATCTTCTGAAAGAAATTGAAAGAAGAGTAAAAATTTTATGTAGGTCTGTCAGGTCTCAGCAAATGTTATAATTAAAGTTTCAGTCTCAGTACCTAAACCAGAATTTCTGTTTTACTGTTGGGGAGACCCTAGCTGGAGTCTTACCTCTTTGGGACAGGATACGAGTCTGAAAGACTTGGATAATTGAGCTTTGTAGTGAGCTGGATGTAGTGATTAAATGAGATCTTAATTTAGTTCCCTTATGGTGGAAATACCAGCAGTCTTTTGGAATGCTGTCTCAACCATATCCCTTAGTATCTTACTTGAATATTTCATGTCCTAAATGATTTCTTCCCTTCAAAAAAAAAAAAAAAAAACTGGTTCACTATTAATTTGCTAACTAGTGTTAGATGTTAGATATGCAGAATCCCTGATCTCCGAAATTTCAGATAAGTGTTTCTCCAAGGCGCTCCCATAGTACACTTAATTTCCACTATTAAAATACTTATCACATTGTGCTATAATTGCCTGTATCTCCAACTGAAGTACAGACTCCCGTGGGACAAGGCTGATTCAGTATAACATCTCTGTTGATTAAACAATAGGTTGTCAAACTTTTTGTACTTTGGATCAGATTGTAAAACACTAGGATCTGAGGATCATACAGTTTCTGTTTCAACTGCTCAACTCGCTGATGGAGTGTGAAAGTAGCTGATTGTGTATGACTGTGTTCATGAAAACAGGAGATGGGTTAAAATTTGCCCACTATTGTTTGGCATATGGTCAGTGCTCAACAGATTTTTATTATTAGTAGTAGTGGTATATTAATTTGTTGAATTAATAAATGAAAATCTAATGAAATATGATATCTGCTGTCATGGATCATACATTCTAGTGGAAACTAAAACAATTACAATATAGTATGAAAAGTCCTACATGTAATGGAAGCCCAGAGATTTTGTATCCTATGAAACTGGAGGAGGGGTTTAGAGAAGTCTTCCTGAAAGAGATATTTTGAAGGAAAAAAATAGAAGTAATATGCAGAAGATGAGGGAGGGAAAGAGTATTTTAGGCTAAAGTAATAGCACCCATGCAGGGGCTGAGAGGCATGGCAATCTCTGACATATTTGGAGACCTGCACGTAGTTCTTTATGGGAATTTTACCTCTGGAAGATGGTGCTGCAATTTAGTTCCTCCACCTGTACTCTAACCTCCTTGTCTTATTATTCTTTGGGACCAGCTCCATCCTTTTTTCTTTATTCTCTCTCCTACTGGTTCTTTCATCTTAGTAGATAAACATGCTCAAGGATTTTCTATATTTAAAACTACCATTTCCGTTTCTATTGTCACTGCTACCACAATCATCACCGTCTTAACTAAAACCACCATCCCCACGTCCATCATCACTTACACCATCACCACCACTGCCTCAGCATCTATCTTCACCACCACCTTTGCTGCCTCTGCCACCTACACCACTTTCATCATCTCTAAGACCACCACAACTGCTACCCTCTACCCTGTTCACATCTGCCATCTTCACCATCACCTCTGCTATCTCCTGATCACCTCTACTTACCATCACCACCATTGCCATATCCACAGGGAAAGCTTCCTTTGGTCCTCTGTCCTTTTAAATCAGTCATGACATCTTTCTGTTTCATAGACAACCTTCCTTTTCATGATGAAATGTCATTTTAAAAAATTATTTACTAATTTATTTATATGTATTATTTTTGGCTGCACTGGGTCATCATTGCTATGTGCGGGCTTTCTCTAGTTGTGGCGAGTAGGGGCTACTCTTCATGGTGGTGCACGGGCATCTCATTTTGGGGGCTTCTCTCGTTGTGGAGCATGGGCTCTAGGTTTCAGGAATTGTGACTGGTGGGCCCTAGAGCACCAGCTCAGTAGCTGTGGCACACAGGCTCAGCTGCTTCTCAGCATGGGAATCCTGCCAGACCAGGGGTCGAACCCATGTCCCCCATGTTGGCAGGCAGACTCCCAACCCCTGGACCACCATGAAAGTCCCCACAGACAAACTTCTTGAAGGAAGAGTGTATACTTGCTTTTTCCTGTCTCTCTCATTTGCTGTTCAGTCAACTAGAATCTGATTTCTATCCTCATTGCTCCACTGAAATTATTTGAAATAAGGTCACTATTTACCATGATCATTATATTGCCCCATTCAGTGGACCCTTTTACACTTAACATATTTGATCTCTCAGCTTAGTGGCAGTTGATCCCATTTGGGTTTTGTAATACTAATATTTCTGGTTGCCTCTTAATTTTCCTCTCTTTTCAGTCTTCTCTGAGGCTCCTCGTCATCCCCGTCAGTTATCCCTTAATGTGGGAGTTTTCCTTGGATATCTGCTGATCTCACAATCTTTAGTCAATCGTGTATGTAATCTCTCATACTCAGTTCCTACATCCAGTGAGTAAGAACAAGACAGTTTGCCACAAGTGAGCAGGAAGACTTGGGAAAGAGGTGAATGTTTAGCATAGGTGCTGGGAGAAATGAAAAAAAGAGCGGACTGAGAAATGCCGGTCAGGGCATGGAGCCCAGCCGAAACCGCAGATCTTAAAAACTGCGTGTCTTCAAACCACGCAGTTGTAGATACATTTTTCCCCTAGCATCCTAAGAACAAGAAAAAAAAAAAAAAAGATTAGGTGGATATGTGGTTTAAAAAGAGGGTAAAATTCCTAAATAATTTCCTTACAGTCTTTAACTAGGACTGTTCCCACAATTGACATATCCTAAGATAGTTGAAAAAGTATGACTGTCAAAAAACACTGACCTCTAACCATTTTGTTGTTAATTCAACACATTCTTGTTTGATATAATAACTCTTCATTCTCCCCACCCTTCATTTTCAAAAATGTTGTAAAATCTATATTTATTTTTAAAAATTAATACAGAATAAAGTTAGATTTGTCTAGAGGTTTAAGTGTGATATCTGTAGACATTTTAAAGATGATTTTGTAACACCAATTCCAGTGACAAAATAAATTTGATGTATGCATTTGGAGCTGTATCTGACTCCCCCCAAAAGGGGCTCCTTTGTATTTTCAGGACTGGGTCTAAGCTAGTTTATTTTTAACTAGAATTCCTATTTGACCACGCATGGATAATTGCATGCCTGTATTTGTATACATTATTTGGTTTTCCATTTCATTTTGTCTGCTGCAGATCCTTGGATATGATACTTAAAATGACAAAGTCGAAGAAAATTGTATTTTGGAGAAAATTCAAGCATTTTAACACAGCCTTTCATTAGTGGTCCCCTGTGTATCTCTGCAGCCTCAACTTTCCATTCCTCCTAACCTCACAGCACATGTTGCAGCCACACTGAATTACTTCCAAGTCCTCAAACACGCCGCACCGTCCTCACCGTCTTGTTCTTGAACATGCTGTTCCTTCACAGTGGGTTATATTCTTTCCTAACTAATGCCTGTGATTCTTCAAAGCTTCACACTGGGAAGTCCGCCCTGACACTCTAATATTAACTGTGTCATAGGATATGCCACATAATTCCATCTTTGTTGCTTTTGCTAGATAGTAAGATCCTTGAATACTGTATTTTTTTAAATTATATTTATTTGTTTTTGGCTATGCTGAATCTTTGTTGCTGCTTGTGGGCTACAGTCTAATTGAAGTGCTCCAGCTTCTCGGTGCAGTGGCTTCTCCTGTTGCAGAGCACAGGCTCCAGGGTACGTGGGCTTCAGTAGCTGCAGCACACAGGCTTAGTTGTCCCAGAGCATGTGGAATCTTCCCAGACCAGAAATCGAACCTGTGTCCCCTGCTGGCAGATTCTTAACTGCTGGACCACCAAGAAAGTCCCAAAGGCTCTGTTTTTGTCCTTATATACCTACTGCTTAGCACAAGACTTAACAATGGAAGACTTTCAATTATTGTTAGTTTGTTGAATGAATGAATGAAATTATTCTGTGTTCCATTTTTTGGGGGGGAGTGGACTGAAAAATGAAAATTCAATGTTGCAGGAAAGGCAGATGCTTAGGGGGTGGATTCCAGCAGGGAGGCACCACCCTGTCCCTGGTCTTGGGCTAGCCATGCAGAAGCAAGAAGTGCAAGGTCTGGCACACAGGTGTGTACCCCAGACGGCTTAGATGCAGGTAGTCATACGTGTCACGGTGGCTGATGGTACCATCTGGGTGCACCAAGCCAGGATCTGCGTCCAGGAAGTGGGCCCGTAGGTGGCCAACCAGGGCTGCCCAATACGGGCTCAGTCACCTGTCGGTTCTTCTCTCGACATGAGTTGGAGCGCTAGCCCCGAGTAAGCAGGCCCAGCACCGTGAGCCCATGCCTGGGGCTGCCGCTGCGTTCACCAGTTGCACGATGGCCTTGATGCTGCCAGTCACCTGCTCTGCGGTGCGCCCATGGTTGTTGGTACCCACCCAGACCACCACCGTCTAGGGATGGAGGTGTTCCAGCTCCCGGTTCTCGTTCTCCCGACGCCACAGCCCATGCTGCGTGCTGTCACCGCCAATGCCAAAGGTAAGTGCATGCAGAGGGGAAAAGAGCTCCTGCCAGATCTCCCCACTGGTCCGTGAGCTGGACCAAGGAGTCCTGGATTAAAACTTCAGGTTCCTCATCTTTGCTATCGGCTACCGTAGTGAGGCTTCCCTGATAGCTCAGTTGGTAAAGAATTTGCCTGCAATGCAAGAGACCCCAATTCGATTCCTGGGTTGGGAAGATCTGCTGGAGAAGGGATAGGCTACCCACTCCAGTATCCTTGGGCTTCCCTGTGGCTCAGCTGGTAAAGAATCACCTGCAATGCGGGAGACCTGGGTTCGATCCCTGGGTTGAGAAGATGCCCTCGAGAAGGGAAAGGCTACCCACTCCAGTATTCTGGCCTGGAGAATTCCATGGCCTGGAGAAGGAGAAGTCCACGGGGTTGCAAAGAGTCGGACATGATTGAGCAACTTTCATTTTCATGGTGGTGCAGGGACATTTGGCACCCGGAGCCCTGCACGTCGTGCACGTGGCGTGAGCTTGCTGGCTGGGTTCCTTTCTCCACTAGTCTTGGGGCCTGGAGAAGGCAATGGCACCCCACTTGAGTACTCTTACCTGGAAAATCCCATGGACGGAGGAGCCTGGTAGGCTGCAGTCCATGGGGTCGCGAAGAGTCGGACACGGCTGAGCGACCTCACTTTCACTTTTCACTTTCATGCACTGGAGAAGGAAATAGCAACCTCCTCCAGGGTTCTTGCCTGGAGAATCCCAGGAACGGCGGGGCCTGGTGGGCTCCTGTCTATGGGGTCGCACAGTGTCGGACACAACTGAAGCAACTTAGCAGCAGCAGCAGCGGCAGCTTGGAGCCTCAGCTCCTTCACTTAGGAGGGGAGGTGGGACTGGGAACCCTCGCTTTCCGCACGGCGGCCGCACAGTGGGCTGTCTGGTGCTTCCTGCCCCAGGCGGGTCACTTTTGGGCGGCGGCAGCGGCGGCTGGCGCACCCTGAGGCAGCATGGGAGCCCATTTTTCTTTTTAAATCACATTACTCTGATATATTTTGTCATGTGTCATAGCTTCTTGAATATAAATTTGTTTTAGTAGTATTGAATGCTAATAAAATCTCTCCATGTTTTTGCATCTTTGTAGATGTCTAATGTTATTCACCAGAGATTTTGTGTTATTCCTGCTTCCATAAACTTTGCCTCCTCTATTTTCCTGCATTTACTTGCTTTCACCTTCAAGCCTAGATTGGTTCCTGCTGCAACAGGAAGAATATAGGAGGCTTCCTGCCAGCTCTCCTTTTTGCTCATACCTGGTATCTGTTCTGCTCATCTTACTTGTAAGTCATCTGGTTCCTGCTGACCTGCCTGGCTTTTGACCATCTACCTTGACTTCCAGTTTTGGGAATCTTCAGTTCATCCATGCCTCCTTGTCTCTCACTCGCCTTCTCTTTGCTCTGATCCTCAGGCACTGATTTCTCCTTTTCTTCTTGGTTCCTGACTGACTGCAACATCTCGACCTCTGACTCATCTGTGTGTGTGAATTATGGGCTAACCTGTACAGGTGCTGTTTCATCACCTCACCTGGATCCCTTCCTCTGAACATGCCTTAGCTTTCCTGGTCTTACATGCATGTGTTATTATATTAAACTACAGGTCTGCCTCTGACATGGTATTTCTTTTGAACAAAAGTACTATTCATATTTCCTCACATTGTGATTATGGAAGCTGAAGTACAGAGACATGAACTCTAAGCCAACTGCTATGTTATTTATGGTAGATATACAAGACATGTCACTAATGAATCTAAAGTGTGTTAGTCGCTCAGTTGTGTCTGACTCTTTGCAATCCCATGGACCGCAGCCTGCCAGGCTTCTCTGTCCGTGGGATTCTCCAGGTAAGAATACTGGAGTGGGTTGTCGTTTCCTTCTCCAGGGGATCTGGAAGTAGTGTTTAATTTCTCACATACTAATTAAGTATTCTTGTGACTATGACTGTGCATCTATGGAATATCTGTAGAATCTAAAGTACATGCAGATGCTTAGGGCCCCCGCAGAATAACTGAATCAGAATCTTGAGATGGGATCTCAACAGATTATTTTCAGAAACATCGTGAATCATTTTGATGGACAGCACGTGTTGAAGTTGAACAGCATTGCTATACTGATGATTACCCTAAACATCATGTATTGGACATGACAATGAGCATCTCAAATGTTCAATGACTAACAAATGCCAATATTATTCATTGCTACCTGTTTGCATTTGGTTTCTCATTTAATTAACCTTCAAGTCAACATTATGAGTCAGGTGCTATTGTATAGAAGATGATTAAACATGAGAGGAACAAAGGTGCATAACTAATTGCAGAGTAAGAATTTAAATCCAAGTCTTCTTTATGCTTAAATACTGTGCTATATGGCATAATATAGCTCATTGACCAAATTTCCTTACAAATGGTACAATTATTATTTAATCCATAGCTTTATTACTAGAGTGAATAAGTTCAAAAGAAATTCAATTACCTCATTACCTTGCTTAAGGATTTCTATAGTCTTCTCACAGCCAATCATAAAGAATAAACTTTCCTTATTATGGTGTAAAATATCCTTCACTATCCATCTTCCAATTCCTCCTTCAATTCTGTCTTCACGATCCATCATTTCCTCTGTACCATGATCATGCTGAATTTCCCACTTTTCTGGTAACACACAAACTCTGAAACAGTAAAATGTCTTTGTATTGGGATTTGAGGGTCATATGAAGAGCACATCAGTTTTCCAGATTTTGAAGCAATTGAGGAAGAGCTACAGGAAGCAGGGATCCATGGGATCAACTTTGTTATGAGCGAAGTGGAATTGGAAGAGGCACCTTGGGTCCTGTATCCTCCTGAACTGAGCTTACCCGCCTGGTCACAGTTGAAGCAGCTGGATAGCTACAGTCCTCTTACCTGGGCTATTATTTTTACTATCAGGAGTCATCAAAAAATGTTTTTGAACTGTGACTGCCTTCAGAAAATACAAGATCCTAAGTGTGAATTTCCAAAAATATGAGCAAACCCGTATAACCAGCCCCCAAATAAAAAAACAAAATCTAACCAACAGTGCAGAGACCTCTCTTATGTCCTCTCCCAGTCACTTTCTCCCCCAGGGCTAACCACTGTCTCGACTTCTGACACTGTAGATGTGTTTTGCTTGTTTTTGATTTTCATAAAATTGAACCATGACCGAACATACTTTTTTTCTGTCCTACGTCTGCTCAACATTGTGAGATTTGTTCATGTTTTTGGATGCAATAATAGTTTGCTCATTCTCATTGTTATACAGTATCCTGTAAATGAATATACTTCAGTTTATTCTTTTTTCTGCTGAGGGACTGAGTTATTTGCAGTTTTTGGCTATTATGAATATTACAAAATATTATTCCATGTGTTTCATGGTGAAAATATGTACTCATAGAGGAAGGTACGTACTCACAGAAGAGGAATTGCTGTAGGATATAGATACAGTCAGCTCTATCTGATGCTGCCAAACTGTCTTCCAAAGAAGACTTATGTTTCCATCAACAGCAGATGAAAATTCGAGTTATTCTTCATTCTAGAATAGAACTTGATGTCTGACTTATTCATTTTGGCCATTCTGGTGGGTATGAAGTGTTATTACAATGTGCTTTAGATTGCATTCCTGTGATGACTCATGAAGTGGCGAGCCTTTTTGTTGGCTATTTGGATATTCTCTTTTATGTCCATGGAGGATTTTGCAAATTTTCTAACTGTGCTTGTCTCATTTAAAAATTTCTGTAAGAATTCTTTGTATATTCTGGATATGGGTTCCTTGTCAGATATAGGTATTGCAAATATGCTGTGTGAATAATTTAAATCTGCAGTTCATTCAGTGTAGACACCCTGCAATTACCAACTACTGGTGGTGTCACCCTGGTGGGCAGTTGAATCTCCTGAGTGGATTTAACAAAATACAACTCTAGAGACTTATTCCTGAAAAAATGAATCAGAATCCCAGAGGTGGGGACTGACTCTGCATACTCTTCACCATTGTATCCCAAGTGCCTCAATAACCACTCTTCTTAACTGAAATAGGTATTTAAAATTTAATCTTTAGTTCAAGATTCAGTCTTTCACCAAACCATGTATATATATATATCCAGTACAATTTAAATGCATTTTATCACATGATTAAAGTAAATTACCTAGTTTATAGGACTTGATAAACAAGGAAAAATAAGAATTTACTTTTACATGTTTACTTGGTATTCATGAAGATAATAAAATAAACTTTCTAATAGAATATTTAATAATATATAAAAATGAAAGTCATTTAAAACTGTTTTTAACTTATTCCACATTAAACAATGCCATGAATTAAAACATTTTTAATGGGGAGTTATGTGATTTTATGGAATCCACCTGCTGATGCAGAAGACAGAGTTGCAGGTTCGATCCCTGGATTGGGAAGATCCCCTGGAGAAGTAAATAGCAACCCACTCCAGTATTCTTGCCTGGAAAATTCCATGGTCAGAAGAACCTGGGAGGCTGCAGTCCATGGGATCACAAAGAGTTGGACAGGAGCACATATGAAAAAGAACGTGATTATATAGTTTAGCTGGGGAAGTTTATACCTCAAAATCAGCTGGGTTATGTGGCTCTGGAGGGGGAAATGGGTAGAAATTAAAAGGCTGCAGGTTGTGGCTCATGATTAAGAAAATGGGGTGACAGCTGCCCAACACTGAAGACACCTTTCAGGAGGCTGTGAATGACACGTTATGAAGAGGAATCACATGGAGTTTGAATTTCCATTTGGATAGAAATAGCCACAGTGGGTCAGATCAGATGACCCGCAACAGTACCTTGCAGCTTTAAACTCTATGTATTTCTGCAATGTGACCCCTAATGTAGTGCAAACACAGTTCTTGTCCTAGAGGTGAAATCCTCCCAACTCCTACTGCTCTTGATATTCTTACCCCAATGCAGGGCAACAGTTTAGGGTTTTGAAAATCACCCTTTGAAAGAATTTTCGCCAAAAGGAGATTTTCCTGTCATTGATCTAGCAGAGAGGTTCTTATTGTCAGACTTTGTTCCTCCTTTTGGATTTATTCTTGCTCTATATTTTTAGGGACCTCCCTGAGTTAGATCCAAGATGTTCTGTGAAATGGAAATGTAGCTGAGTGGAAAGCAAGATTGACAGTGAAAATTCTCCATCTGCCATTTACAAGGGATAATTTTTCAACATTGAATATAAAAAGCTCTGCCTAAGGGTTGCATTATAGCCAGTGGGGTGTCCTGTCAACCAATGTGCTGGAAAAGAGGTTTATACTACTCATTCTTTTCAGTAATTATTGCCTTAAGTGAGAGCATCCGAGCATGCTAAATGAGACGTAGTTCATAATTGTCAGATATTCGTTTAATGGATTCAGCTAAAAGGATTTTAAACATTTGGGACAATTTGTCCCTCTGTTCTAGAAGCTGCACATGGCATGCGTGGTATGAATTTGCCCCTTGAAATTGGCGAGAGGATGATGTAAGAACTTTGGACGTCTGGCTTTAGTTAGGAACATTTCCTGTCTTTCCTGCCACCCAACACTGCATCGCTGGTGTAATGCAGGCCTGTAACAAACAAAAATATCCGCAGGACGTTACTGACTCCAGGGTGCACTAAAATCCGGAGCTTAATTCTCAGGTTGAAAACCCACAATCACCAATATTTTCTGTTGGTTTCTTAACTTGTGTTTCCAAGTGCTCTAGAAGATTCATTAGGCAGCTTTTTAGTCTTATGTTAGAAAGTGTGCTGTGTTAATCCCCAGGACATGTCCTGAACTCCTCAACATATAGGGCCCACACTGAAGACTGTCAAAGTTTTGGTATGAAGAAACATGATGTTCAAATGAGTCTTTTCTTAGATCTCCAATACACAGGGTGTATAACCCACAACAGGGAAATCACACCAGGTCTGTCAACCAAAATTGTCCTAAATTTTCATGTTTCAGTGGGGTTGACATGCAGTTAACAGAGTTAGAAGCCATTTGAAGATCTCTTGTAATATTGCCTTGGGAACATTTTGGGAGCTTTCTGAGAAAATATTATTTGATTATGGCTCAGATGGTAAAGAATCTGCCTGCAATGCAGGAGATTCAAATTCATTTCCTAGGTTGGGACGATCTCCTGGAGGAGGAAATGGCAACCCACTCCAGTATTCTTGCCTGGAGAATTCTATGGACAGAGGAGCCTGGTGGGCTACAGTTCATGGGTTTGCAAAGAGTCAGACACGACTGGGCGACTAACACTTTCATTTTGATAAACAAATATCCAAGACCTGTGGCCTTTAAGCATGTATGGATCTCTGACTTACCCTCAGAGAAACTTTCTATGAGGATGGAACCTCCCTGGTGGGAATGTTCATTTTAGAGGTCCCCTTGGTTAAAGGGAAATCCTTGAGTCTATATAGCATTCTATTTCACAGCCATACCCAGATTCTGTTGTGGATGAACCACATTTTTTCCATCTTTTAAAAATACTGATTAGTTTTCACAGGTAATACAGGAGTACACTCCTGCAAGAGTATTTCAAGCAAGGAAGAACTATAATCAGGATTATTAAGAGTTAGTCTGTTTTCACTCCTGCTTCTAATTCCACTCCAGCTGACCATATCCTAAAAGTAGTCATTATTAATAGCAGAACATCATTTTCTGATCTTTTTAATGCATTTATATTTATATGTATGAACACATACAAATACATAGTTAAGCAAATAGTAAAGAAATCCTAGAGTACTTTTTTTTCTATTTGCTTTTTCATTTAAAAAATAAATTATGTTAAACCAGAAACCATTAGTTTTGGGGGATTGTTTACTGTTGTCCCTGTTTACAAACTCAGAACTGGAGTTTTCCAAAGGCCCCCCTCACACGTGGGCTGTACTATTTCATTTACTGCTCCCACCCCCCGCCCCATTGTCCTTTCCATTGTCTCACAGTCCAGCTGCATCAGGAGGAAAAACACTTCATTCAGTGCAACAATTCAGAAAGCCTTGTCTGTGTTTTCGGATTAAACTATATGTAAGATTTTTGAACCAACAGAGGGAGAAAATGGAATGACCAACAAAGATTTCAATTTAAAGAGCTGAAGAGTGTACATAGATAGGTTGCTCAAGCAGCAGAGGAATATTTCTCACAGCCTCAGAGAGAGAAATGGGATAATTGATAAGAAAAATGGGTCTGTCTGACTTACGCTATTTCTACCAAATTCTAGTAGCTTCCCTTATCCCTTCTTTTATGACCAGTTGACATCTGAGCAGAAGGCAAGAGCTCTTCCTGCAAAAGTTGAGCTTGATTGCTTACAATTTCTGCCCCTAGGGGTTCCCACCCCTCCCTTGATTAGGAGAAATGGCCCCCTGCTCATCCTGTCAAGATGCCCAGGCCGCACAGTGAATAGGGGAGAAATCTCATTTTGGAGACAAGCATTCTCTGTGAACTCTATTAAGCAACAAAGCAGCCAGGCTTTCACAAGGTCATATTTCTAGGATATAATCATCAACTTCTTGGGTGCAATAGAAGGCCCCTGCCGGAGTCCACTCTTTCCATGTTCGTCAATGTGATTATTTCGCGATAACAGTTTTCTCGAGGGAGTCTGAGATGCTTTCTGCACATTTTAATGAGCCTGTCATTCTGCCTCAATTCTTTCCCTTAGTCTTTATTTCTTCTCTGCCTCTTTTCTTTCATGTTGTTAGCCACATGTATTTAGAAGGCCGAAAGGGCACAGGGATTTTTAAATGTCATCCATCATGGATGGAAATCTATTGTCTTCTCTTCTGGAAATGTAGCAATATTCCATTGTCTTGGCTTAACAGGGTTAAAGATACTCTATATCTGTGTTCTGAGAAAAAAAAAAACTGTATAATTGAGCGTGAAATTTCAGTATGCTCTTAAATAAAGAATAATCTTAGTTTTCAGGAAGCATTGAAACACATTAAGTACAGTTATAATTAAGAACATCACAACAAATAACCCTGGTAGTAAAAGACTTCAGAGTCCTATCCAATGACCCAGCAAATTTAAGATTCTGTAGTTATGATTTTGCTGTAATTCACTAAAGAGACTATATATAGACCCAGTGGTTCTAAGGCTAACATTTTCATTTGGAAGTGTTACTTAATTTAACAACAAATACTGAATGTGAGATTCATAAAAATTTGATTTTTATTTTCAAGAACAGAAAAAATATATAAATAAAGGAATGGTCAGAATATTTGATTTCATTTCTGTTACTCACGCCATTCCATATTTATTAAATTTACACTTAATTTTTAACATATTTAATAATTTTCTTTCACACTAGAGTTTGAATTTTATAGCTATTAATAAATTTACCCTGGGATTTAGTATTAAAAAATAGTACAATAGGATTTGATTTTATAACTAGGTTTACTTTGGGATTTGCTATGTAAGGGCTGTAGATTAGGGTATATATTTTAATGAATTTCAACTACCCATTGATGACTTTTTATTCTCATTTTTTCAGATGGCTTTTGTTAATGAATGATGTCTGTGACTAATGCTCACTGTAGCTTCACCTATTTAAATTAATCTGGCTCTTTATCCTTTGTAAACATATGTATGATCTGCTTCAATCAGATTTTCTGAAAACAAAGGGAAGTATTCCCCATCTTTTCCCAGAGGTTTAAAAATGATATGCATTGAACTAATCCAATTGGACTAATATGATTATTTCTGTGTGTATGCAGAAGGGCATAGACTGCTCAATAATATATGAGAAAGGAGAGATGACTATTCTCCTCCCAGCTTCTTTGCATCTGGATCCGGGGGAGAAAGGGGTCTGTGGACTCAACACTCTTGTGGCTGCTGGTCTGCAAAGCTTTGCCTTAAGAACAGTGTCCTCTCCTCCTCTGGAAATAAGGATACATTCTCCAAGTCAGGCAAGGCAAAAATGGTGTGTTGGCTCACCTTCATTCACGCATTTTTTTCTAGCAGGGGTGAGGGGTCTATATGCACAGACTCAGGCTCCCACTTGGCCACCAGAGTGACAAAACAAAGGCCTGGGTCTATCCAGGTTGGGCTGGCTGAGGGAAGGACACTCCCTCAGTCTGAGCCTGGTTGTGGGTCCATGAAGCCGCCCCTCAGACACCTTCATAGTGTGTGTTTTGGTCCGTCTAGGTGGCTGTAACAAAATATCTCAGATGGACTGGTCTTACAAACAATAGAAATTTCTCTGGGATCTTTCCGGACCTGGGATCAAACCAGTGTTCCTTGCATTACAAGGCAGACTCTTAGCCACTGGACCACGAGGGAAGCCCCTATATCCGTTCTTAATTCAAATGAAACTATTCAGAAGCAAATTCAGGAAGTTGTATTTCTACTATAAATGGAGAAGCAGTGTTACTTGCAATAGAGATGAGAAAACCATGAAAATAAAAACATGACTACTACAAAAATCTAACTGTGCTCCTGCGAAATCAGCTTGCACCTCAGCAGGGGCGCACGTGCTACCTTTTGGAAAGCATCACTCAATTGTACCACCTATCAGATTATCCAAAGGGAGGCTTTTAAAGATTTTTCTGAAGAAGGTTTATAGATCGTACTACAATTATGGCTTATAAAAGAGACAGCAAGGAGTTAAATAAAACTGTAAGTGATCACATTGATTTCTAGTTGTTGTCACAGTAAAAAGTGTCAATCTTATCTTAGAACAAGTGTAGGAAGTCTTGGTTGACTATGTACTCACTGAATTCTAAACAGAGTGTGATGGAAAGCTTTCGAAGTGTTTCTTAGCCCATCTTTCCTATGGGCTTTAACTCAGGAGGGAAAGTACTACCCACCGATTATTTAAAAATGAGATCAGCAGGACAATGAAAATGGGATGTTGTGCCTGGAGGGGTAAATGTTCTTACCACAAACTATCTGTCAGGCTGGGTGGATTTGTTAGAGTCTATGGAAGGATGTCCATGAACTTACAATAAAACACAGCACTGTCTTTAGATCTGGGAATGGTCATAGACTGTTGCTAGACTAGGCTTAATTACTTGTGTCATTTGACTTGGTGGCACTTTATATTCACAAAAATCTCAAAGAGATCCATTATTTATCTTAGCAGTTTAAATATACAATTCAGGTTACATTTTATTTTTCTCTTTCTTTTCGTCTCTAGATGCTAATTTGTATGTTTAAAAGAAATGCAGTAGGAATAGTCTGTATTCAGTTGCTTTTATTATTTGATATGTTAAGAATGAATCAACATAGAAACTGAACATTTAATAAGTTGAGAGCCAGAAACAAAGAAAATTATTATTTAAAACTTTTCAAATTTGTTACACTTCTCATCCCAAGATTATAAAGTACCAATTTCTACTAAATGCATGAAAGTGCTGCCAACTCTAGAAATTTCAGAGAGAATAGTAAGCATTAACTAGTCGTATAAAAATAGAACTTTGTGACCAGTAATGAAGGGGTGTTTATTTCCTACATTATTCCGAATGTATAATTTTCATTGCTCTTTTTCAAATTACAACCGGATACAAAACAAAATCCTCTTTTTATTCAGAAAGGATATTATTAAGTTTTCCTTTAAAAAAAAAAAAAGAGCTGTGTGCAGACCCGTCTCAAAAATGGACCCAAAGATGAATGAAATAGCTTATTAACAGGATTCGATATTTTCAAAAGCTGAAGTCATATCATTTCATTCTTCAGCCTTCGTGCTGATTTGATTACCATTCACTATTTGTGAACCTAGGTTATGAGAAAGGGACTTAGTTTAGACAAAGCTGAGATTGCACTCATGAGCCCATGCGCTTTTGGACTGATAATGGTTCTTCTGTTCTCTTGTCCCATCTGTGATTTCAGACTTTCTCTAGATCTTGAGAGAACTGGGGGTGGAGGTGGGGGCTCACATGCCCATGAGACTCCCCTTCCTTTACTGAAAGTCATGTGACTTCCTCCATAGATGGCTCTAGAGTTCTTTGAGTCTCATGACTGCTGTCTTAGAGAGGTCAATGGGGAGGCTTCAGGGAGCCACAATCCCTGTCCCACAAATTGTACACAGTGTTGTCCTCCCTGCCCCCACCTTGGAGGAGCACATCACTTCCAGAAGATTCTTCAAGGATTCATTAATTTTAAAAAGTTGAAAATTTGGTCCTTCAATGCCTCTATAACCAGGGGCTGCCCAGGTGGCACAGTGGTAAGGAATTTGCTTGCCCATGCAGGGGATGCAGGGGACTCTGATTTGATCCCTAGGTCAGGAAGATCCCCTAGAGAAGGAAATGGCAACCCACCCCAGTATTCTTGCCTGGAGTAACCCATGGACAGAGGAGCCTGGCAGATAGGCTACAGTCCATGAGGTCGCAAAGAGCCTGGCATGACTGAGCATGCAAGCATTCATGACTCACTTTGTTGCAATTCATAGTCCCAGAGCAGCTGCCTCTACAATATGTAGAGTCTAAATCTTTTCAGGGTGAAATAGGTAAGATCTCTTTTTAAAATATCTATCCTGGTAAAATATACACAACGTAATATTTATCATTTTGACTGTAAGTGCGTAATTCAGTGGCACTAAATACATTAATGATATATAACAATCATCACTTCCCTGTAACCATTAAATAGTAACTCCCCCCCAACCCTCCTCTCAGAAACTGTTAACTTCTATTCTACTTTCTGTCTTCAAGAATTTCCCTATTCTACTTACCTCATATAAGTGGAATCATACAATATTTACCCTTATATGTCTGACTTTTTTCACCAAGCATAATATTTTCACGGTCCCTCTGTGTTGCAGCATCTATGAAAATGTCACTCTTTTTTAGTGCTGATTAATATTCTGGTGTGTATATATAGCACATTTTGTAATCCAATCATCTGTTGCTGTACATTTGAGTTGTTTCCACATTTTGGCTATTGTAAATAATGTTGCTATGAACACTGGTTTGAGTTCCTACTTTTATTATTTTGGATTTATACCTAGGAATGAGATTTGTGGATAAGATCTCTTTTTCTGAATAAAAAATCTCAAGGTAGTTTCTTCTTTTCACCACCAAGCAAAACTTTTGCCACAGAATTATCCAAAATCAGTTGTTATTCCCTATTCAGTTTGCTATAAGTGATATGAACCCAGCTGGGTATCTTTGTGATCACCCCACTTTCCAATTGCAAGTCCTTCTCTCATGCTCTTGCCTTGTTAAACACTTGAAAACAAAATCCATCAAAGACAAAGATCGCTTATTTTTATCTTGAGCATAGATCCCATAGATCTTATTCTTTTTTCAATATTCATGACACACAGAGAAATTTTTACTGCATGAAATAGCTACAATGAAAGAGAAATAATGATTTCACCTAGACATTATTTCCATACAATTTTCAGAATTTATTTTGTAAATTACTTGAAATGGCACCTGTCACCAATGAACAGGATGAAAAATAAGGGCATGTCATTTCCCTTGTGAAAATAATTATTCTGGACACGGCACTAATTTACCAACCCTGAAAAAGTCAGTTCTGTTTATAAAGACCTTGACATATCCACGGAATTGAGAAGTTTAAGTAAATATCATGAGCTTGTGTTTGCTGGTCCCTGGGGTAATTGCTTAATACAAGTTCCCCCGGAGATCTTTATCTCAGAAATCTTACCAAAATGATGACATTATCAAGGTGTTGGAGGATGGGAGAGAAAAATAAAATTAAAGGTGGATGCGTAGTGGGAACTTGGCCTGAGGAATTCATTTTCACGGAGATACTTTGTCATTTCTCCCAAACTCATCCTCACTCCATCAGAGAGGCAAAAGAGGTGGAATGGACATAATCCTTTGGGACTCATAGTTAATTATCCTAAACAATGCGGAAGACGCTGCCTGTGAATGGGAATGGAAATCACGTATCTCAGGGATCCAGAGCGCCCACGGCACCTCACCCACTCCCTGCTGTCAGATTTACTCTGGATTAGCTCCGATTCCACAGGTTTGCTATATTTTGGAGAACAATGGAATCACAGAATTGAAGGTTTGGAAGGCGTTTGTTCTCCTGCATTTGAATTCCATCTGCATCTCTGCCACATGGGTGTCTGGATCCCAAGTGAATTTTTAGAGACAGCAAGCAGTATGGGGCAATGGTTCAGAGGGCCTGATATGGAAGACACACCAATCTGGATTGGACTTGACGGCCACATATTAGCCGTGAGTCCTTAGATAAGTCACTTAAGCATCCTGAACCTCAGTGTCTTCATCTATAGTATGTTTAAAATAACCCCTTGTGTGATTGCTATGAGGACAAAATAGAAGAAGGCTTGGACATGCTGTTCATTATTGAATGACTGAATGCTTTTCATACAAGTTACTCTAGTTGGAACTGAAAGTGTGTCAGATGACTATTACCTGTGCCTTGAGGTCATTCAGGCAGATTACTTCAAGAATATCTTAACATCATCAAATCTCATCCCTTTCCCACCTTTAAGCCAGTCTCCAAAATATGATTGTGGTTCAATTCAGTTCAGTTCAGTTGCTCAATTGTGTCCGACTCCTTGCAACCCCATGAACCGCAGCATGCCAGGCCTCCCTGTTCATCACCAACTCCCGGAGTCTACCCAAACCCATGTCCATCGAGTCGGTGATGCCATCCAGCCATATCATCCTCTGTCGTCCCCTTCTCCTCCTGCCCCCAATCCTTCCCAGCATCAGGGTCTTTTCCAATGAGTCAACTCTTCACATGAGGTGGCCAAAGTATTGGAGTTTCAGCTTCAACATTAGTCCTTCCAATGAACACCCAGGACTGATCTCCTTTAGGATAGACTGGTTAGATCTCCTTGCAGTCCAAGGGACTCTCAAGAGTATTCTCCAACACTACAATTCAAAAGCATCAATTCTTTGGTGCTCAGCTTTCCTTATAGTCCAACTCTCACATCCATACATAATCACTGGAAAAACCATAGCCTTGACTAGATGGACCTTTGTTGGCAAAGTAATGTCTCTGCTCTTTAATATGCTGTCAGGTGTGGTAATCACTCTAAAATGGAAGGTTGATCACATTATTTCATCATCTTATATTTTGCCCTATAAAGTAATAAATATGTCCAGGTATTCAGACATGGATGTCTTTGTGGGGGCGGGGGGGGGGGCACTTTTCAGGCCACCATACTACACTTTACAGATAGGGAAACCAAGGGATTAAGTTGCCAGAGGACCACAGGCGTTAAGCCGCAGAGCCTGGATTTGAAGCTGCATTTTTTTGATCCTGGAGCCTGTCTGTCCCTTCTTTCCTCTATTTATCCCTTAATAATGAGTAATATCAAAGGACATTTGCATGGCTGTCTTATTCTGAGTCAAGGTTAATTATAAAACTCTTGAGTTCAGGATTCAAAGGGTAGGCAATATAGACAGACATTACTGATGACATAGAACACTCAAGGTTCGTGCAACATGTGCATTGATTTCCTTTATTGTTGAAGCAGGCAGGGAGATGGTGGGGAGGGAAGGCTGATGGAGACACTCTGCTCAGGGGGATGGATCAGCATCTCATTACCTTGGCTGCTGCGGACTCTCAGCTGATGTGTCAAGGACCTCAGCTAGCAAGCTCCCCTTCTGCCTAGGAAAAAAAAAAGTGTTAGTAACTCAGTCGTGTCCAACTCTTTGTGACCCTGTGGGCTGTAGCCTGGCAGGCTCCACTGTTCATAGAATTCTCCAAGAAAGAATACTGGAGTGGGTTGCCATTCCCTTCTCCAGGGGATCTTCCCAACCCAGGGATTAAACCCAGGTCTGCTGCATTGCAGGCAGATATTTTACCATCTGAGCCACTAAGAAAGCCCTCTGCCTGGGAGGTGTTGCGCAAAAACACCCCAACCCAGTGTCCTCCTTTGGAAATGCAAGGGGGTGGCGGCTCAGGCTCAGGGATGGTGTGGTGACCCAGTTTTTTTTTTCTAGTACAAAGGGGATAGTCTGTTTATTCACATCTTCTCAAATTCTGGGTTATATCATTTAACACTGGCTAAGCATTTTCTTTCTTTCTTTTTACTTAAAGAAATATTTTTAATGGGAGCATAATTGTTTTATGACATTGTGTTGGTTTCTGTCATACATCAACATGGATCAGCCATAGGTAAACATATGTCCCCTTGTGACCCAGATTTTATGCTAGAACTTCTACTAGGGAACCGGGACTATAGCAAGAAGTGTTCACTCCATTGGATTTTATTTAAATACAAACAACTTTTTAGATTACTTACTTTTCTCATACAATCATGCTTTCCCCTTTTCAAAAATGTTTCTCAAAGGCATCATGTTCAAAACCAAGTTTTATGGAAATATATGCAACATGTTTGTATTTAACAAAGTGGGGTCAAAACACTGTCAAAACAAGCCCATTTGAGGAGAGTGCAGAATGTATCTATGAAAAATCCTTGAACCACACAAGTCACAATTGTACATAATCAAACAGTAGAAATGCAGACAGAGCATTCCTTGCTCAGAAGTAAACCCTGTGAATGGTGAATAATTTCAGTCTTCTCTTTATGCTTTTTAAGAGACATATCTAATAAATTTATTTTCAGTAAGTGGGATCATATTTTGGCTACTTACTCTTTAACGTTGACAATGAACCTCAGAGGCATCTATAGGTTGAGTGAGTGAATGATAGTCACTCAGTCGTGTCTGACCCTTTGCGACCCCATGGACTGTAGCCTGCTAGGCTCCTCTGTTCGTGGAATTCTCCAGGCAAGAATACTGGGGTGGGTTGCCATTTCCTTCTCCAATCTACAGGTTAGAACCTAGAAAAGTTGTATAGTATCCCAAAGCATTGGTATATAATACCATAATTTCTTTATTCCCTTATTGGACACTTAAATGTTGCTTATGTATTATTGTAACAATACTATAAAGAGAATTATTTAAATGTAGCTTGAGTGTTCATGCAACTATATATTTAGGAGTGGATTTTTTTGAAGGGGCACACTTTTTCTACTACATCAAAAATGGAAAAATTGGCACCAATCAAAGGAGGAAGCTACTCTGAGATCTTAAAAGTTTTCAACTCTGCCTCATAATGTGAAATCAAAGAGGTCTCCTGGTAGCTGTACTTTATAAAGGGGCTCTTCGAGGAGTGTCTCCCAGAATCACCTTTCCAGTCCTTGCTTGTGCATGGCTGTCCTTCAAGCTGATTGTGCTCTTCTTCACGTTCCTGGGATAGCTTCATATTTCTGTAGTTTCCTTTCATGGTGTAACAACTATGGTTTTCCTTGACTTCATAACTGTAGGGTCTTACACAAATGTGTTCAATTTGTTCACTCAACTAGTCCAGAGGCCATCATCCAGGGCAGGCAGAACAGTACAGACCTGTAAAGACCTGTCTTCCTGCTCTTTCATCCTTAATGGAGATTAAGTAGAAACTAGCCATGTCTGCCATTCTTGGCAATTCAGGTGAAAATGTCTTGAAGAAAACCGTAAAAATGTGGAATACTCAACACTGATTCTGTTATGGGCAAAAGGGTTAAAATAAATGGCATACATGACACTGTAAATAATACTGCAAATAAGAAATTACCTGTAATTCCACCTTCCTAAAAAAAGGATGGTTTTCATATTTCTTTACCTCATTCTGGTCCCACTGAATATGCAATCATGATTTTTACATACCTTCAGCCCAGAATAAATTAAACTTTATATTCTTTGCTTTTTACTTAACTTAGCATGAGTATGTTAATACCTCAGTCTTCTAAATATTCATAAAAGAGCTGCAGTGTATTCCACCAGCTTGATACACCATTTATTTATTTCACTAAGTCTACAATGTTAGACATTTAGATTATTTCCACTTTAAAAAGATAGTGTAGGAAATGTTACAAAGACCATTTTCTTGTGTATTGCTTTTTATTTTTTTTAAGGACTCCTACTTTATGGAAACATGTTAATAAGATGAATTACATGTGAACATTTTTATGAGTCTTGCAAAAGGAACATGCTATTTTTGAAAACATTTTTTACTGAGTTATGCTATTGTCTTCACTGCCACTGTGTACCCCTTTTAACACCTTAAAAAAGAAAAAAAAAAAAAAAAAAGAATGAGTTGTCCAGGATTGAATCAGCCCTGCCCTCTTGTGGTAAATCTTAAAATTTCAGGGCAAGCTTGTGCTCTCCCAAGGGCTATTTTTAGAATGTTGCAGCAGAAAGCTGTTCTCATCAGTCACTGGTCTTTACAAACAGAATGTATGGATTTTGATAGCAGTTGTAATGACTCAAAGAATGAGAATGGTCTGGACTTGAAGTCCACAACGTTAACAAAGGAATCACCTTTAAAAAGATCCGTATAGGAGCAGGCCAATTCTTATTCTATTTGATTAGGTAATTGGTGGTATGACCTGGGGGGCAATCTTCTGAAGGGCTTGGTCCATAAGGATGATTTAACGAAGTGACAAAATGTGGTTGGGCACTGAGAAAAAATTTTTTTTTCAATCCAGAAGAAGCAGCAGGGATTGTCTAGCCCAATTATCTTAGTTTACATTTGAGGACACTGAGGATCAGGGCACTTAAATGGCTTTCCCCCCAAAAAAACATGCAGTAAATCACACGGTGCCTATTGGCATCTGGTCAGCCCTGGCCTTTGGATCTTCACTGCATGGCCTTATCATCAGGTGTCTTCAAAAAGAGTTGTGAGTGAGCATCAAATGGGAAAATACACAGGACACGCTTTGAGAAATAATCAGTACAAACACAAGGAAGCAGAATTATTAGGGGACATAGTAGAGAGACAGTGCAATTTGAACGAAGAAAGTTATCTTGCATTCATAACCCCTGGGTTTGGGACTTCACCATCTTGTGTCTTGGACAAGTCACATAACTTCCCGAAGTGTCAATTTTTCTCACCTTCAAAATAGAGGTGAAAATAAAACCACGAGTTCTTATTGTATGTAATCTCAATTAGTCTACTTAAAATCACTGAAAGTGGTGGAACTCGAAAGGCTCTTTTAAAGCATCTTGTTCAGTCTATTCAACTTACAGGTCTCACTTAGCTAACATATATGAAGTGCTTGGCATAGTGCTGAATCTATAATTGTTACCATACGTACCTGTTACCCTACCTAAGTGCTTAACATATACTAAATCTTTCAGTTCCCATAACTACCCTATGAAGTAGATTCTATTAATCGTTTTAATCTAATTTTACAGATGAGGAACCTGAGGCCTAGGGAGGTTAAGTAACTTAACTGTGGTCACAAAGATGTAAATGGCAGATCCAGGGTTTGACCCCAGGCGACCTGACTGTCACCTGACTCCTTACGGTCTCCTTGTGCTATGCTAAGTCGCTTCAGTCGTGTGGTACTCTTTGTGACCCCAGGCACTGTAGCCCACCAGGCTCCTTAAACCACTGTCTTCTTAAACCACTTTTAATGGCTCACCCAGTGCTCAAGCTAAAAGCCCATTTTCTGGCCACTACACAACACACTACATCATCTCTCTTTTGTATTTGTCTGTCTTCTCCTGGAAACCAGGTCTCTCCAGAGCTTCTTAGACAAGCTACAACGTGACTTCATTGAGAGTCCAAGATTTTCAAAAGGAAGTAACTGTTGCAATAGAAGAGTAAATTTTAATTTGCTTTCTACTTACTCCTAGAGATAATGCCAGTCATCTTTCCTTTCTCAATAACGGAGATTACTTTTTCATTCAAAAGTCAACTAATATTTGCTGAGTGTCTTTTTAGCATGGGGAATGAGGTTACTTTGATGAACAAGACCCATGGGATCCTTGATCTTAAGATGCTTAAACTGTTAAGGAGGAAATGAATATTAATTAGTTCACCACAATGTGATAATTGCTGTTAAAAAAAAGCATATATGAGAGTATAATTGTGATCCATCTTAATATAGAATGTTGGATAAGGTTTTCTGAGGAAGTAACATTTCAAGGGGAAGGAATAGCAAAACTGTCCCAGGAAGAACTATGAATCCATTAAGGGTCTGAAAGGAGATGACTGTGGCTGGAGCAGTACAGGGTAGGAGGGTACAGGTGAAGTGGAGTGTAGATGATGGCCAGATCATACAAACAGCAGTGGAGAATAACTGAAGTGCTTCAAGCTCCAGTGTGTGTGTGTGTGTGTGTGTGTGTGTGTGTGTGAATTTTTCAACAGTTGAAAGAATGGATTGGAAAGAAGTATTTGCAATGTAAATACTATGTAAATAATTGCCAGCATGAAGCAAATCCCAGGCTTCCTTTTTTGAATTTTAGAATGATTATTTTTTGGATATTTTCAATATGCAGTTAGTTGAATTCCCAGATGCGAAACACGTGGATACAGAGGCCTGACTGGTTGTACAGTGAAATATTCAACCATGAGAAAGAGAGAAATCCTCTATTTGTGTCAGCTTATATGGATCTTGAGGACATTTTGCTAAGTAAAATAAAAAGTCAAACAGAGACAGAGAGCATGGTGACTATAGTAAACGGTACCATATTGTATACTTGAATGTTACTAAGAAAGTAAATCTTAAGTGTTTTAAACCACACACACACAATAATAGTGATTACATCGGGTAATGGAGGTGTTATCCAGCCCTATGGTGATAATCATTTCACAATATGTACATACACTGAATCATCAAATTATGTACCCTGAACTTACACAGTATTGTATGTCAATTATATGTCAATAAAGCTGGAAAAACCCCTACAAAGTAGATGCTTCCTTGTTTAGCAGGCCTGTTGATAACTTTTTGGGTCTACAAAGATTGACCTGGATGGTGGGAGGAGTGAACTTAAAAATGCTACTGTTCTGAATAAAAATGAGGAATTGGGAAGTGTGTACATAAATGGCAAGGGGGGGGGGTGTAGGTAGGCACCCAAGGTAAATCGTACTGCAGAGACTACAGAAGGTCAAGGCCAGAGGAGAATTCCCTATGGAGACGGGTAATGGCAGATACATTCTGGGAACTCCAATATCCACTTTAAGTTGAAGCTGATTTATCTTCTGTGGTATCTTCTACTCCTAGGGCTTCCCTGGTGGCTCAGAAAGTAAGGAATCTGCCTGCAAGGCAGGAGACCCGGGTTCAATCCCTGAGTTGGGAAGATCCCCTGAAGGGGATGGCTCCCCACTCTAGTATTCTTGCCTGGGAAACCCGTAGACAGAGGAACCTGGTGGACTACAGGTGGTGTGTGGAGTAGAGGGAGCAAAGATCCCAAGCTGCAGGATAGCTTTACTTGCGGTCATACACAGGTCACACAGGAGGAGCAGTAAGCTTGGCCCACCAACCCAGCATGCCGGGAGATATATCCAGCCTATGTGCTCTGAGGGTGGGCCACATGCCAGGCTCTGAACCATACGTTTTACATGCATTCTTTTATTCTTGCCCCCTTCCTAGTCACCCAGGGAGCTGAGGATATTATTATCTTCTTTTTACAGGTGAAGAGAGAGAGGCTCAGGGATGACTAAAAAGAAAGTTTTCCAAATCACACAGCTGGTAATTACTGCTGCTGCTGCTGCTAAGTCACTTCAGTCGTGTCTGACTCGGTGCGACCCCATAGACGGCAGCCCACCAGGCTCCGCCGTCCCTGGGATTCTCCAGGCAAGAACACTGGAGTGGGCTGCCATTTCCTCCAGGACATGAAAGGGAAAAGTGACAGTGAAGTTGCTCAGTCGTATCCGACTCTTAGCAACCCCATGGACTGCAGCCTACCAGGCTCCTCCATCCATGGGATTTTCCAGGCAAGAGTACTGGAGTGGGGTGCCATTGCCTTCTCCGTGGTAATTACTAGAGGTTTTTAATCCCAAATCTTGTTCAAACCCAAAGCTTGCTCCTAGAGCCCTCATGCCAGAGAGATGAGGCAACACAAGACGGGGGAACGACCAGGCCTCTAACAGCAGCCCCTGAAGGGCACGTGTCAATCTACTGGGCTCACAGTTAATTCTGTCAATCCCTGTACGCGGTACAGAAGACTGTGCATGTCAGGTCATTTTCATTTAGTAGTTTGGAAGGCCGGGACAAAAGGTGCTGCCTCTGTTGTAAAGAAATTGAGCAGCCAAGCCAATATTACCAAGTTGCTCATTTCTAGGGTAGATTATTTATTTCTGCTGCACACTCCGCAGAATTGAGTTTTTACAGACTTAATTGTTTTCATCTCAGAAGAAACTAATCTGTGAATAATGACTATGTATTGCCACTCCTGAATAATAAAGTGAGAGATTCCTTTTCCTGCTGTTTTATTCCATTGCTGTTAAGTTTACATCGAGATCAAGGGAACAAGGATTTCAGATTAATTACGATAGAGCACCTTGAGTAATGCAGGTCGGATGCTGCTTTGTTCATGGGAAAACACTTTCATTGGGTCCTTTCAGAAGTAGGTTTTAAACAATATCCTCAAGGATATTTATCTCCAGACCAAAAGAAAATGCATTTAATAATGCTAGTTGGGTTTTTTTTTTTTTATCATTCAGTAATAGCCACATAAGTGTCTTTTACTGATGGCTCAGTGTTTGAGTATATCTCACACCCACAAGACCGGTGCATTAAAATCCGAATCTAGCACTGCCAGTCTGGTGCAAGAAGTCTGGGACTGATTGAGGCTGCTCCTAAGATCATATTTTAATTGTTGTGTCTGAGAACATGGCTTATTGCCACTACTTTCAGAGTCTCCAGAAACTTGTTTCTTTTCTCATCCAGGTTTTCTAGAACTCTTCCTGGACATCATTACATCTGCCAAAATGTACACAGGAGTGCTCAGACACGTCTATAGGGGCTAATCACTCTTATTTTTAGTAAGAAAATCTTACATGTCTTCTACAACCAGCATATGAAAGAAACCTTCTGACTTTAGGGTAAAAGAATGAAGAAAATGATTAAATCTATTATGAGTTGAATGAAAATAAGTAATTAAAAGTGAATTTTCTCTTTCATTGCTCAGCCTCTGCTAGTTCAAAATTCCAGCATTTGGAGAGATTTAATGCTTGAGAAGGAAAAGCCTTATTTTATAAATACATACATACATAATACATATATACAGACAGACATAGAGCAGATAAACAGGAGAAAAACAAATTTTATGCAAGCAGGAGTTCAAAAGATATGACTCAAGGACAAGTTGGGCAATTGAGGCGTGTATGCTATCCCGAGTTAAGGAATGATAAAGGGCCTGGGGCCTCAAAGGGGTGGAGGGTAATTCACAGATGAAAAGACCAGATGTTTGGTAATCAGAAGTTTACCCTGCTATACATATAAGTTTTTTGGGGAAAAGAAAGCTATTTCTGCTAATGGCTCTTTTTCTGGTCTAGGATGCCTGTCTAGTTATTATTCTTATTCTTATTAATTTTTAAAAGTTTTTGTCTATGCTGGGTCTTTGTTGCAGTGCATGGTGCTTCCTTGTTGCACATGGGCTTTCTCTAGTTGCAGTGAGCAGCAGCTACTCTCTAGTTGCAATGCCTGAGCTTCTCATTGCAGTGGCTTCTCTTTGTTGCAGAGTAGAGGCTCGAGAGCCTGGGCTCAGTAGTTGTGGCCCATGGGCCTAGTTGCCCTGCAGCATGTGGTCTCTTCCTGGATAAGGGGTTGTACTGGTGTCCTCTGCATTGGCAGACAGATTCTTAACCACTGGACCATCAGGGAAGTCCCTGAAATCTTTTAGGCAGTTAAGCGAGAGATAAAAGCTTTCCCTGTGTCTGCTGGGTCAATTGCCTTCAGCTCAAAGTAACTCACGCGCCAAAGTGACATATTTTAGGGTGGCCTATTCTGCTCCCCTTCAATTGCTATCACTTAAGATGGACTTTGTGTGCCTTACCTCATAACCCCAGGCCAGGATTTATAGCAAGGCCAAGGTTTATAAGCAAAGAATGCTGCCTGTCATTTCGGTTCTACAAGGATCAGGTTGTTAGCTACTACAGTCCTGACCTACAAGTACATCCTGAAAAGAATTCAAGATGAAGCATCCTGTTTTGGATATATGGGCCCCTTGATGGCTAAAATGTATATCTAAGGAAAAATTTCAATGAGCTCAGATTCCTGCATTTTCCGTTACCTAGAAAAGCACTAAAATCATTGACTAAGATATCTGATCCTCATGACTAGCAATAACTTTTCACTGAGATCTTGACAATATGTTCCCTGTAGCCAAAATTCATATATATATGTGCGTGTGTGTGTGTGCGTGCACGCGCTCAGTCACTTCAGTTGTGTCCAACTCTGACCCCATGAACTGTAGCCTGCTGAGTTCCTCTGTCCATGGGATTATCCTGGCAAGAATACTGGAATGAGTTGCCATTTCCTCCTCCAGGGGATCTTCCCAAACCATGGACAGAACCTACTTCTCCTGTGGCTCCTGCCTTGGCAGGAAGATTCTCTACTGCTGAGCCACCTGGGACAGGACCCACACTTTGGAGCTACCCTGATGGCTCTGATGGGTAAAGAATGTGCCTCCAATGCAGGAGACTCGGCTACACATATATATATACTGGCTTCTCCTCTACCACTTCAGAGCAGTTCCTAGCAGCTCTCTGAGAGGTTGCCTCCTAGGCTAGAGTCCTCAGTGAGACACTGAAAAACACCCAGTGCACAGTTCTTACACTGAGCATTTTTTTAAAAGTCAGCATGTTATAGGAAAAAGAACAATTGTTTTAGAAACATTTTTATTATTTAGGTGTCATTTCTCTAGGTTTTATATTAATCAGACAGATTTTCCAGATTCTTGACTTTTTCTCCTTTCATGTTGTCTGCTTTATTTCATTTATGCTTTGCAGATACAATACTTGGTTTAAAACTCTCACAAGAGTAGGCAATTACTGCGAGAGAGTGGAATAACAATTCATTAAAACTCTTGATCAGAATTAAGTCTTTCTTTAAACTCTGTCAGCCTTATCTCCCACATCTTTTAAAGGAATTTTGTATCTAAAATTTTCCTTTCTTTTTTTTTCCTCTGTGTTTGAATACATGTTCTGGCCAGCCATGTGACCTTGGGCAAGACACTTAACTTTGCTAAGGCAATTTCCCCTCAACTATAAAATAAGAACATAGCTTGTCATCTGCCCAGGAGACTTTGAGGTTGAATGAGGAAGTGCATGCGAAGCTCTTTGCGAGCTGTGAAGCTTTATATGGGTGCCTATGAAACATTAATAAAGTGCCTGCTCTGTTTTCTAATGTGTGTACCTTTACTTCTTCCAATTTTGATGCCAACAACCCAATATCTCAGATAGGCTTCCATTAGTCAGTGTTGCTAAGAAAGTTCTCTAAAAGGGACTTGGGAAGCTACTGAGGAAGTGGGACTTTGGCACATCTCAGCTGATTGGAATCTGAATTTTAACCACCTCTGGTCTTAACCCAGGCATCCAGAATATGTATCCAATTTTTCAGAACTCAAAGTACTTATTGGTCTCTTGTTGTGTGTGTGTATGTTAGTTGCTCAGTCGTGTCCAACTTTTTGCAACCCCATGGATGGTAGCCTGCCAGGTTCCCCTGTCCATGGAATTCTCCAAGCAAGAATACTGGAGTAGGTAGCCATTCCAGGGAATATTCCTGACCCAGGGATCGAACCTGGGTCCCCCATATTGCAGACAGATTCTTTACTATCTAAGCCACAGGGGAAGTTCTTAACCCTAAATAACTTGTGACAGCCTATCCCTTAAGAACAAATATTTCCTTTCTTGCGTCAGAATCAGTCATAATTCTTGCCAGAAACTTTAACAACCTTGTGGCCTTTGCTTTTATAAACCCCTGTTTCTTTCCCTTCCCTGAACACTCTGGGTTTTACCCAAATCTGTGTCTCCCGAATTGCAATTCCTAAGACTCCAAATAAACTCTTCTTATTTGTAGCCTTCTGGGTTTCTTGGTTGACAACATCTAAGTCAAACATCCCTGAACCTCTCCCCAAATTCTCTTTGTAAAAATGCACCTTGAGCTTGTCTGGTTCAGCCCGTCACTTTCCATCTCTGTGCTTGTCATCCACATGTCTAAACCTGGGAATGGTTTATGCCTTTTCAAAACTCTCTTTCAGAGAGCGAGTCAGTCATGCTTTGCAGCTCATTACTTCTCAGTCTGGCTTTCCTTGTGTTTTTCCCCCTTAAAAATGTAGAAACAGTGGTTCTAGTACCTTGTTTGCAAAGATCAGGCCCCTCACCACAGGTGTCCAACTCTTGTAAGACTTTATCTCATGGCCCATCAGCAATGTGCTCACTATCTTCACAGAGCTACTCAAGCCTCCAACAAAGCAGCTAAATCTGCACATCTGACTTTGCAACAGAACCTCCTACAATGGCCTGATGACCACTAATGTGGCGGAAGGGAGCAAAATACACCCTACCCCTAAATAGATCTCTGTGGCATATGGATTACTTTGAGTTGGTTATTTTTAAGGAACAGCAGACACAAGTGAAGCTCGGCAATCTGAGTAGAAGTTATCCTCTCATAGGAGACATTTACATTTCTAAGGGAAATGGTCATTTTAAGAATATCTCCCTCTTTCTGGGGCTTTCCTGGTGGCTCAGATGGTAAACAATCTGCCTGCATTGCAGGAGACCCAGGTTCAGTTTCTGGGTCATGAAGATCCTCTGGAGAAGGGTGTGGCAACCCACTCCAGTATTCTGGCCTGGAGGAATCCCATGGACAGAGGAGCCTGGCTGGCTACAGTCCTTGGGGTTGCAAAGAGTCAAACTGGACTGAGTGCCTAACACTTTCACTTTCACTTCCCTCTTTCTACCAGGAAGAGAAAAAAGAATGTGAAGTCACTCAGTAGTGTCTGACTGTTTGCGACCCCATGGGCTGTAGCCTGCCAAGCTTCTCTGTCCATGGGATTTTCCAGGCAAGAATACTGGAGTGGGTTGCCATTTCCTTCTCCAGGGGCTCTTCCTGACCCAGGGGTTGAACCCAGGTGTCCTGCACTGCAGGCAGATGCTTTACCATCTGAGCCAGCAGGGCAGTCCACCAGAAAGAGAAGATGATCTAAATCTCCAGAAACTCTGATCAATGGAGAAGGCAACAACTTAAATCTGCATAACAAATTTATCCTTGTTTGTTGTGCTTTTCCTAGTAATTTCCCATAACTACACCCTACCCCAAGGTCTTCTTTTGTCTTTAGCTAGAGGTGGTATTTAAGGTGTTAGTTTGGGCCCATTTGGGGAGTTACTCAGTTTTCCTGAGAATCTCTGGTTTGTACAGGAGGTGTACATGTTTTAAACCTCTGCTTGTTCTTCTTTTGGGCTTTCCTGGTGGCTCAGACGGTAAAGAATCTGCCTGCAATGCAGGAGACCTGAGTTTGACCCCTGGGTTGGGAAGATCTCCTGGAGAAGGAAACGGCAACCTACTCAAGTATTCTTGCTTGGGCAATCTCATGGACAGAGGAACCTGGTGGGCTACAGTCCCTGGGGTTGCAAAGAGTTGGATAGGACTTAGCACAGCACGGCATGTTCTTCTTTTATTAATCTTTCTTTTATTACAGGCTTGGGTGGGTACGGAGTGTCTCAGACAAGAGCCTCAAAAGGTAGAGGACAGAGGAGCCTCTCCTGCAATCGAAAAGGCTTGACCTCTAGAACGAAGTTTTGAAGCAAGTTTATTAAAAAGAAAATTTGAAAAAAAATTAAAAAGCAAAGATGATATCACGTATGATTGAGGTATTTTTTCTATCAAGCATGAAAAAGGCAGGGGATACTTTTGATTATTGAATCAGTGAGTAGAGACTACAGTTCTGTTTTATTAGTGTATTTTCTCTTGAGCTTGATATTATCTTGTAAGGAATGGAGTGTTATTGGTTCATTCAGTATTTAGGAAAAGGAACTTGTTGAAATCCTAGAATTCCAGAATGTAACTTTTTTGGGAACTTGCCCAATGTGAGACACTGGGTAAGTGGAAATCATGAAACTTCTTAGAATTTATTTCATCTTTGGAGCCGTGGCTCTGTAGTGAAATGCAGTGGGCATTAACAGATACAGACCATTCACAGTCATGTCTAGACCAGAGAAAGGGATGGAACTTGTCACAGAGGTTGGGTGGATATCTTACTGTGTTTTTATTTCACAAGTTCTATTGTTTTGAGATTTCACACATCTGATGCAAGTATTACTGCACAGTAACCACTAGATGGCAGGAGTGAACAACATAAAAAGTACAACCTACTTTCTAACAGAAAGAACTTGTTATCCGTCGCCGCTCCCTCTTTCCCTTTTTATAATCTGCCTTCCATCATTCCTCTCCTTTTCTTCTCTCTCTTTTATTGTATTTGTATTTCTAGTTACAATTTTAACTAACGGATTCTCAAAAGTCATGTAACTGATTCTGAAGAATCAGATCTGAAAAGCAGGCTGCCCCCATATACTTATAATTTGAACAATAAAGCAAAAACTGTTTTTTCTAATTCAAGAGGTCTTTTATAACTGCTTCTACTTGAGCTGAGGATTAAAAGGCTTCAGAAATCCTCCCGCTTCAGTCCTACCCTCTCACACTGGCAGGCAGAGGGCGTAGTGGTGTGCAGAAAAGGAGGCTGAAGGAGGAGAAGGCAGGGTCCCTAAGACCTTTGGACCGTTGCTGTAGAAACCAATGAGCTGCATTACTTTTCTGTGAAACTATCAAAGGGGTGATGTGATAATGATCAAAGTGCTGTGCTGAAGCTATTCCGAGTGTGTGCACGCGCACATGCGCACACACACACACACACACAGAGTCACCAAACCCCCAAAACGCCACAACATGGCCATAGACAGGACTTGAGAAATGACCTAGTTTTACTAACACATTGGTGGTACTAGTGGTAAAGAACCTGGCTGCCAAAGAAGGAGACACAGGAGACCCTGGTTCAATCCCTGAGTTGGGAAGATCCCATGGAGAAGGGCATGGCAACCCACCGCAGTATTTTTGCTTGGAGAATCCCATGGACTAAGGAGCCTGGTGGGCTGTAGTTCACAGGGTCCCAAAGAGTCAGACATGACTAACGTGGCTCAGCACTCACAGCACTTGATGGAGGCAAGTTCATCGGTTTGAATCAATTGAGTCCCATGATTAAGAGATATGATTAGGCTCTCTCTTTCTTGGAGTCATTGTTCTTTGCTCAGCAAATCTCCCTTTCATTTAAAAATTTTTCTCTTCTCAAAGGCATCCCCTTTTGAAGCCTAAGGTTCTGATTTCCAATGTGCAGAATTTGAATTTTGTCCCCCAGTCTCTCAATCAGTCAGAGACAGGCTTCAGAGAGCCTCCTGAAGCAACACTTCACGCGGTGCTCCTTGACTACCACCGTACAGGTAAGCCAGGGTTTTACAAGGTCTCTTGTAGTTGTTGTTTAGTGATTAAGTCACGTCTGACTCTTTGTGACCTCATGGACTGTAGCCCGCCAGTCTCCTCTGTCCACGGGATTCTCCAGGCAAGAATACTGGAGTGGGTTGCCGTTTCCTCCTCCAGGGGATCTTCCCAACCCTGGGATCGAACCCAAGTTTCCTGCACTGGCAGGCGGATTCTTTACCGCTGAGCCAATTTCAGATTCAGGAATTAAGAAATTGAACAGGAGTGAACCTTCCATCTCTCCATTCTTCTCTCTGTTTCTCTCTCCCTCTCTCTCACACACACTATACCACAAACAAACAAAGGAGAGAAGGAAACACACTTATTCTCGTTGAAAATTAAACCTTGCCAAAACAAATGGGATTATGAAAATCTCCTTTGAGATGGTCATCACCCTGTTGATTCGTTTTTCTCCTGTTGCAGAAGTTAAATGCCAGGAGTCGATAAAAGATTAAGAGACAGAAATAGGCTACAAAGTGAGGCAATTTCTGGGGTTACTGGAAATTACTGATAGGAGCTACATAAGCTCCAACAAACCCCTGAGAATTTAGGGTGTAATTCTTCCTTCCAACTGTTGTACATCCAAATGGCGAAGCAGCACCTGCATAATTGATAAGATTATTTTAGTTGAGTTGACTTGTCAGCACTGTCATACGGTCACTTAGGGTAGATTCTTAGCCAAAGTGCTTAACACTCTGAGCTACGGCTTTCTCATTTGTGAGACAAGGTTGATAATATCTACCCCATGGTGCTGTTTTGAGCATGGAGTGAGAAAACATGTGTAGTGTCTGGCATTGTACTTGGTTCATAGTAGTGCTTAATGAATAGAAGTTACTCATTTTGGAGAAGTGATGGAGGACTAGAAGGCGAACAGTGGAGTTAAACAAAACTAGGTTTAGGTCCTGTACTTTGCTCATCTCCTACAGACTGAAGATTTTGGGCCAGCCACTTAATTCTCACCTGTAAAGTGGTGATAATGCCACATTGTTTCCTCAGTTGCAATGCCCGCCATGTGGTAATAATTCTGTAAATGGTAATCAGTATTATTTACATTATCTATTCTTTCCTTAAAATATTTATTGAAACTAAACCATGTTATCTGTTTAGGACTGTATTGAGTGGTAAGAGAGACTCTGCAAAGACTCATCTGATGGTGTTTGCTTTCAAGGGACTAACAGCTTTGCTGAAGGGAGAAAAACAAGTGAAAACCTGGTCACTTAGTGTAACAGTGTGTCTGTAACTGATGTCTGTAAAAAAAAACGATATAGTACATAGTCAAGTCTGAGAGATTTCAGAAACTGGAAAGAACGTTGGGGTCACCATTGTTTGGGAGAACCTATAGTAAAGTTCTGGAAGGTTTTGGAGGATGAATAGGATTTGCAGATATAGGGATTGAAATGGACAAATATAAAGGATGCCAGCTATACTTAAAATGGAGAGCCAACAAGGACCTACTGTATAACACAGAGAACTCTGCTTGATATTATATAACAACCTAAATGGGAAAATAATTTAAATAGGTACACCTATCCATATAACTGAATCACTTTTGCTGTACACCTGAAACCAGTACAACACTGTTAACCAACTATACTCCAATATAAAATAAAAAGCTTTTTTAAAAAGCAAAATGTTAAATAATATTAAATAATGTTAAATAATGACATGTGCTATGGAGAAAAATAACAGAGAAGGAGCAGAGGGAGTGCTGGATAGGTGACAGTTTTAAATGGGGGTGGAAGCGGAGACTTCACTGAGAAGTCCTCGGGAGAAGTTACCAATTGAGCAAAGGAGATGAGGGAGGGAACCAGATGGCTATCTGGGGAGACAGAATTCCAGGCTGAGGAAACTCCCAGTGCAAAATTCCTGAAGCAGAAGCCTGCTTGGAATATTGGAGAAATAACAAGGAGGTCAGTGGGGCTGGAATAGAGACAGCAATAGGGGAAAGATGAAGGAGATGAGGCTGGAGATACAATATTTTGGGGTGGGTGTTTGAGAAGAGTGGGAAGTCAGGTAGGGCATTGTGTTCCATTTTTAAGGCTTTGGCTTAATGTTAAGTGAGATGGGAAATCATTGAAGGGTTTGAGTAGAGGAATGGTAAGAACTGACTTCTGTTTGTGAAGGACCATTCTGGATGCTATTTTGAGAAAGAGTTTGTAGACAGTCAAGGGTAGAAGCAGAGAAGTCATGTAGGGGAAATTTGCAACAACTCAGGTGAGAGAACTGATGGTGTCTTGAAACAGAACATTAGAAGTGAGAAGAGTTTGGATTCTGAAATTCTGGATATATTTAGAATTAGCAGAAACAATCATACATAAACAATAAATTTTAAGGTAGTTAACTTTTGAACCCTATGTTGTTGTTGTTCAGTTGCTCAGTCGTGTCTGACTCTTTGTGACCCCATGGACTGCAGCACGCCAGGCTTCCCTGTCCTTCCCCATCTCCCAGAGCTTGCTCAAACTCATGTTGAGTTGGTGATGCCATCCAACCATCTCATCCTCTGTCGTCCTCTTCTCCTCCTGCCTTCAATGTTTCCCAACATCAGGGTCTTTTCTAATGAGTAGGCTCTTCGCATCAGGTGACCAAAGTATTGGAGCTTCAGCTTCAGCATCAGTCCTTCCAATGAATATTCAGGACTGATTTCCTTTAGGATTGACTAGTTTCATCTCCTTGCAGCTCAAGGGACTCTCAAGAGTCTTCATCAACACCACAGTTTAAAAGCATCTATTCTTTGGCCCTCAGCCTTCTTTATAGTCCAACTGTCACATCCATACATGACTACTGGAAAAACCATAGCTTTGATTAGATGGACCTTTGTTGACAAAGTAATGTCCCTGCTTTTTAATATGCTGTCTAGGTTTGTTATAGCTTTTCTTCGAGGGAGCAAGTGTCTTTTAATTTTGTGACTGCGGTCACTGTCTGCAGTGATTTTGGAGCCCAAGAAAAAGCCTGTCAATTTCCATTGTTTCCCCATCTATTTGCCATGAAGTGATGGGACTGGATGCCATGATCTTAGTTTTTTGTATGTTGAGTTTTAAGCCAGCTTTTCACTCTCCTCTTTCATTTTCATCAAGAGGCTCTTTAGTTTCTCTTTGCTTTCTGCCATAAGGGTGGTATCATCTGCATATCTGAGGTTATTGATATTTCTCCAGCAATCTTGATTCCAGCTTGTACTTTGAACCCTATAATATAAATTTATAACATTTTAGAGGTGAGGAGAGACATTGTAGGTTTTTTGTGTTTTTTTTTTTTTATCAACATATTGTAAAATTTTAAATTCTTTCTTTCCTTTACCTTTATAGCACTGTTCTGGTTTGATCTCTTTCTCTCTTGCCCTCCACCCTGTCTCCTTCATAGTATATCCGTCATTCACCTTTCCATCCATTCATCCGCCTAGCCATCCATTAATCCCTTTACCCTTTGGGAACCCATGATGCACTAAGTTTCAAAACTGGTGCTGGCGATTGAGAGATGAATATAGTGCTCAACTCAGCCATTAAAGAGCTCATAATCTAATAATGGAGACAGGCAGGTAAATAAGAAAAAGTGAAACATTTTAACAGGAACTATGGTAGAGATTAAAGACATAATGGGCACAAAGGAAATGTTTAACACTATCTGCTCGTCATAGAAGTCTTCTCAGCTGAAGTTTTCCATGTCCCCTTAAACGTAAACATTGACTAACATTTTGTCTTTCAATCTTTGTTTTCTTTCTCCTTTTGAGGTCTCATTTATAACCACAACCTTATTTATTATCTCTATTATTATATTAAATCTTCCAAATCTTCTTCTCTAGCCTTGACCTCTCTTGAATGCCATTAGTTAAGTTCCAAATTGTGTCTTCGTGGAATATTTAACCTCTCCTCCTGATGGCTACTGTTTTTTAGTGCACCAGTTCTATACTTCAGTCATCTTTGACCTTTCTGAGCTTCCTATACCCAAGCAACTACCAAATCATGTAAAATCTACCTCTGCAGTGTCTGTCTTACCCATTCTCTCTTCCTGCCTTCCTGTTGCCACCAATACATTACTTCTTGGCTTAACTGCATCCTGGGTTTTCACTCTCATACTGTTGTAAGCTTCTTGAGGGTAAAAATTGGGCCAATATCACTTAGCACAAAATAAGGTGCATGGTATATGCTCAACAACTATTTTTACCTTGAAACTCTTTATCTTTTGGAATGTGGAATTGAAATCCAAAAATGTTGGTTCTCAAATTCTTGTACATGGGAATTATCAAAGGAAGTTTGTCAAAAATTCAGATTTATGGGGGCTACTCTGCAGATATTCTGCTTCACTTATTCCAGGGTGGGGCCCATAAACTTTCATTTTAATAAGTATTCTAGGTGATTCTGTTGCAGATGGTCTAAAATTGAGAAACAGTGCTTGACAATATGAGATTATTTGCTTAAATTCACTTAACACAACAGGAAATCAAGTCTACACTCGACTTTATTTGGGTATTAGGGACATCTAGGTAAAATATCTGTAAGTAATGACGCTAAGTGAATGTTCTTCTCCTTTCTTACCTCTTGAAGCTTCACACACTTGGGGGGTTTGCTTTTGTTTGTTTGCTTCTTGGTTACTCAAATCTTAGCTGAGAGACCTTATATCTTGGATATTTGGTTCTTTGAGCATGGCTTGTCTGGCCAGTATCATTTGGAATATGTCAGTTTTGAAGGTGAACAAACCCTTGTGCACTGTTGGTACAACTATGGAAAACAAAATGGAGGTTCCTCAAGAAATTAAAAATAGAACTACCATAATATGGACAAGTTGTACTTATGGATATGTATCTGAAGGAAATGAAATCAGCATCTCAAAGAGACATGCACTCCCATGTTTATTACAGCATTATTCACAACAGCTAGGATACGGAAACAACCTAAGGGTCTGTCAATGGAATAATGCATAGGGAAGATGTGGTATATATTCATGGGGCTTCCCAGGTGAATAGTGGTAAAGAACCTGCCAGCCAATGCAGGGGACACTAGAGCTCTGGATTCATTCCATGGATTGGGAAGATCCCCTGGAGGAGGCCATGGCAACCCACTCCAGTATTCTTGCCTGGAGAATCCCATGGACGGAGGAGCCTGGTGGGCTACAGTCCATGGGGTCGCACAGAATCGGACATGACAGAAGCAGCTTAGCAGGCACGCATGGTATATATTCATGTATAGCACAGTGAAATATTACTCAGACACGACAAAGAAGGAAGTGCTTCCATTTGCTATGACATATATTGACCTTGAGAGCATTGTGCTGAGTGAAATAAGTCAGACAGAGAAAGACAAATACTGTATGGTCTCACAATTACGTGGAATCTAAGAAGCCAAACTCACAGAAATAGGTATCTTGAATGGTAGTTCACAGGGGCTGAGGAGTGGGGGAAATGGAGAGAGATCGGTCAAAGTGTACAAATTTCCAGTTATAAGATGAATAAATTCTGAGGATCTAATGTAGGACATGGTAATTATAGTTAATAATACTATAGCATCATATATACTTGCAAGTAGCTAAGGGACTAGATCTTAAACGTTCTCACCATAAGGAAGAACTGGTAATTATGTGATATGATGGAGGTATTAGCAAATGCTATGGTAGTAATCAGTTCACAATATATGAATGTATCAAATCAACACTCTGTATACTTTAAACTCACACAGTGTTATTTGTCAATTATATCTCAATAACGATGGAAAAAAAGAAAATGGATAGAATCACCTAAGGATTTCAACATAATCATTTTGATCGCTACATTTTTCAGAGTATTGACATAGAGTAGATGAAATATACTGGCACAGTGTATTTTTTATTTGAGTTGTTAGTTGTTCAAATTAATATGAACTAACACTTCTGTCTACAGAGCTCCATCAACCAGATAAAAGTGATTTTGTTTAAAATTTTTAACCTCTGGTCAGCAGTAATGATAATTCTGAAGAGGAAAATAATGAGCTTGGAATAGATTTTAATTATTGTAAAAGGAAAAAAAAAATCCCTTCATCTTGCAGAAGAACTCCTTAGTTTACTGGTTCCCTTAGGTGTAGAGAATAGGTGTATTTTGTGTGTGTGTGTGTGTGTGTGTGTGTGAGAGAGAGAGAGACTCTTCAAAATTGTTGAGATGCCGAGCGCATGTGAATCAAACCTGGAGGAATAGAGTTGATATGTGCTTTCCCCCCACAGTAAAGTTTTTGTTGCCTGTACTTGAATTCAGCATTTTTTCTAGACACCACTGACTTTCTAGTCTAACAACTGAAAATCCCAGTCTATATTGGATGGAAAGTATTACAATTTTAATTTTCACAACCTTGCTGTATCTTCCATCTCTTCTCAGGCCAGTGTCCCAATAGGGAACCAATAGGAAAATAGAGAATTACCTTTTTTTTTAAAAAATATAAACTCTTTCAAACCTCTTTTAACTTGCTGGCTGTTCCATTTAACTGACATACACGTCCTTCTTCTCTTGGTGGGAGGTATTTCAGAACTCAGTGCTCCTTTTTTTGGCTGCATCGGGTCTTAGCTGCAGTATGCAGGATCTTCTGTTGTGTCATGAAGGATCTTTTGTTGTAGTGTATGGACTCTCTAGTTGTGGCAAGTGAGCTTGTAGTTGTGGTGGGTGGGCTTAGTTGCTCTGAGGCATGTGAGATCTTAGTCCTTGACCAGGAATCGAACTCACTTCCCCTGCATTGCAAGGCAGATTCTTCACCACTGGACGACCAAGGAAGTCCCCACCACTACTTTTGAGACGCAGTCACTTCCACTACTAACAGTAGCAACAACGACAACAACAGCAAAAACCCAACAAAATTATTTACAGAGCAGTTACCTTGTGTCAGAAAATGTTTTATCATCAAAACGATCCTACAAAGTCCGTGTTCTTAAATTCTTATTCTTCAGGTGAAGAAACTTAGTAGACCAGAGAGGTGAAATGACCTGCTTAGGTCACACAGAGAGTAAGACTAAGAATCTGTTTGAACCCCATATGACTGAGTGTAAAGTTGATGGTTTTAATTACAGTTCTCTGATGCACAAATGTTCTCAGTGGCCAAAAGCTCATTGTTCAAATATGACCATAGATACTATCTCATCAGCTTCTCATTTTCACATGAGTTAGTAAGCTGTTTGAAAATATAGAGGCTTCCCTGGTGACTCAGACTGTAAAGAATCTGCCTGCAACTAAGGAGACCCAGGTTCAATCCCTGAGTCAGGAAGATCCCCTGGAGAAGAAAATGGCAACCCACTCCAGTATTCTTGCCTGGAGGAGACCGTGGACAGAGGAGTCTGGTGGGCTACAGTCCGTGGGGTTGCAAAGAGTTTTAGCTTAATACCTGGACTATAATAGGTATCAAATAAACATTAACTAAATGAATTGGATGGACAAATATCCCTTAGATCCTTTTGAAACTCACAAATAAAGGGTATTTTGAATTTTTGGAAGAGTTTTGGTCAGTGGTGAAAATATATTCTAATATTTAGAGTTTTTCTAAGCCCAGCAAAGACCCCTGAAAACCAATGAATGAGGGAAAAGTTGGCAGGAAAATAACTGGAATCACTAATACTTCTTTACAATAATTATTGCTATTACTCATATGATTTTAACTGCTACATGCAGTTTTCCATTATTTCTGAGATAAATACTCATTTTGTTTCACCTAGAGATAAGTAGACAATAATTGTTATAAGTAAAGATATTAAATTTTTCTTTGGTGTTTGATATATCCAATAACCCTTTTCTGATACATATTTACGTTTTTGAATTCTGAGTGATTCAACACTGAAAACTCTCTTATTCAGTAAGTTCCAAATCATAGGCAAAAAATTATTATGTTGAAAAAAGGAGAGACATACACGTAGGGAAATAAGGAAATGGATACAAAGGGAACCTTCTGTCTATACCGAGACTCACAGTAGATCCCCTTTAAATTAACCCTAGACCGACAAAGCAAAAAGTCAGGGCACAATCTCTGTCTGGAAGATGAACATTGGGATAAAGGGCATGAGGGGGTCTCTGTCTGGACAGAGGTGAAATGAGAAATTTGGCTGATGAATAAGGTGTCTTGAATGTGGGATATGGAGTTTCAGACTTCATTTGCCACAGAATGAGGAGTCAAACAAGGTTTCTCTGCAGAGAATTAGCATGATTAAAGCAATATTTTAGAGAAGATCAATTCAGTGTTGTATGTAGTACTGAGGATAAAAGACTCTGGGCACTTAACTAGAGGAAAATTGCAATAGTCTAATTGCGATGTGTGAAAGGATAAACCGAAACAGAAGTTGACATTTCTGACTCTGGATCCACAATCAAACAAACAAACAAAAATTTAAAAGGGACTCTTTAAAGTAACAGAAGGAAAACACTTGCGTGGATTAATGCGTTCCCATTTATTCCTTGTGTCATTTTTGAACATTTACCATGAGCCATCCCTGTGTCTACCAAGGTTGAAGAGATGCATGAGATATTTTTACCTCCAAGGAGCTTATGGTCTAAGAAGGGAGAGAAAAAAAAAAATAACCCAGTACTTGCATGCATTCAGAGGATTTTTTTTCCTTCTGGTAGTGACATAAGTTTTCTCTGATAATCCTCATTTTCCCCCTTGGGTTTGTGCTTAATGTATATGTGTGCTCGGTCATTCCGTCATCTCCAATTCTTTGCAACCCCTTGGACTGTAGCCCACCAGACTCCTCTGTCCTTGGAATTTCCCAGCAAGAATACTGGAGTGGGTTGCAATTTCCTACTCCAGGGAATCTTAGCCACCCAGGGATCGAAAACACATCTCCTGCATCTCCTGCGTTGTGCTTAACAGTGCTTAGTAATCTGACTGACCAGGATCAGGGTAAAGTCTGTGATGTGCAATCTATGTCAAGGAGTTGGTCTCCAGTTGTTTTAATGGGTATCTCTCAGATCCTACTTATAGCCTCAGGCTCCTTGGCCGCTGTTTAGCTAAGCTAACGATAAAGAAAGTCACACAGATGAGGATAAAAGAAGTGAAGGAGAGAGAAGGGGAAACCATCAAACTGAACAGACACACCTAATTGGCTACTTTCCAAAATTTCCTTAGGCTTCTTCAAGCTTTGATGAAGCGTTCAGATCTTGTTTTCAGGGATTGAATGTCTTTCAAATGGGTGATAGAGCCTCTCGCCAGTATTAAAAAAAGAGAATAGAATGCGCTCACTTAGCCTACTCCCGTCATCATTTCACTTTATTTGAACAGCAATCAACTGATGAAGAGGGCTCAGGCTTCTAAAAAAAAAGGGAAGAAAAATACTTGTTACTCAACAGTCTTTGGACCCTGCCAGAAACACTGAGGGCACTTGCCAAGTAAAATGATTTAGCAGGTGGAAGGAAGTTTATCCACCTCTTTTTCTGTGAGAGTAGATGATGACTCAGACAGTGACCATATCTCGGGATGTAAATGAGATTCTCTGGGGACTTCTTGCTGTCTTGCTCTCTGGTGCAGTGTGGGGCTCAGTGTTGCATTGGCTGGGTTTTAGGAATGCAATGAAATGTGGGAAAAGGGTGTGGATGAGTTCCAGGCACACAATAGGTGCTCAGTTAGCCCTCATGGGAGGCTACAGGGTGTATCCTTGATTGATATCCCTTTAGGGTCTTTTTTTTTTTTTTAACCATTGCAGAAGTACAACAGAGTGACATTTAGATGCTCCAAAAGGATCATATAATTGGGCGTGCAGTTATATAGCGATCAGCAATGTGTAGGATATTCCAACTTTCTGATTATAATTAAAGCTAAAGTTACTATTCCAGTTTCCAAAAAGAAAACAATACATTTAATAATATCTGCTCTATAAGGGACTCTTCAAGCCTGGGTACAAAACTCACATGGCTAGAACAGCTAATTACTTCTGTAGATATTAAGCCAAATATAAGAGACTTCAGTTAGATTTCAACATTCACATTCCTCTCAAATTTTGTTAGATGGAAGAATTACCCTGGGAGCACTTAAAAATTCAAATTCCCATGCTTCTTAAACAGAGACTCTGGTCTTGTAGGTCTGGTTCTGGGGCCTGTATCTTCTCTGCTGTTGCTGAGGACATGGATACTCCCCTTTGAGGAACACTCAAGGAAATCAACCCTGAATATTCATTAGAAGGACTGATGCTGAAGCTGAAGCTCCAATACTTTGGCCACCTGATGCGAAGAGCTGACTCATTAGGAAAGACCCTGATGCTGAGAAAGACTGAAGGTGGGAGGAGAAGGGGCAACAGAGAATGAGATGGTTGGACAGCATCACCAATTCAATGGACATGAGTTTGAGTAAACTCTGGGAGATGGTGAAGGACAGGGAAACCTAGTGTGCTGCAGTCTATGGGCCCACAAAGAGCTGGTCAGACTGAGCAGCTGAACAACAACTGGGCTCTCAAACCTGCTCGTAAGGCAAATCTCACATGTTCATTGTTTCAATACGCCTCTTACCTCTCATAACATCCTTTTCCTCTGTGAAAATGTAAACTTTATCAAATAATATTCTTGTTAAAAAATAAAGTGATTCATTTGTGTGGGTTTCTTGTTGTTCTGTAATTTTTGATAAATTTAGGAGCAGCCTTCGTGACTTTAATTTAGTTTAAAATTTGCATACAAGTAAAGGAATTTCTCATGGATAATTCAAATTTAGATTAAAAAGTAAATAATCTCCTGCCATTCACAGACTTGACCACAGTATTTCAGAAATGGAGGAAAATTTACAGAGTTTCTTTAGGAAAGGAAAGCTTTCAGAATAATCGAGAATTTATGTGGCCTTCTCCAGGGGATCTTCCCAACCCAGGGATCAAACCCAGGTCTCCCACACTGCAGGCGGATTCTTTGCCAGCTGGGCCACAAGGGAAGCCCACACAAGGGAAGCCCACATATACTAAGCCCACACAAAATTCAAAGTTCTTTTAAAAACTTCATGTTTCTTTGAAATATAATAGACTGGAATGCAAGCGTGTGTGGTCAGTCATGTCTGACACTTTGGACTCCAAGGACTGTTGCCCTGTCAGGCTCCTCCATCCATGGAATTCTCCAGGAAAGAATACTGGAGTGGTTGCCATTTCCTGCTTCAGGGGATCTTCTCATCCCAGGGATCGAACTGGCTTTGCTTGCATCCCTGGCATTGGCAGGTGGATTCTTAACCAACTGTGCCACCTGGGAAGTCCCAGTTAACTGGGATAGTGATTATTAAATGAATCATTCAAGAGGAGACGCTTAGCCTTTAGGTCTTCATTTTCCTCAGTAGAATGAGAAGGAATGTGGCCCCATAACCTTTAAGGTTTCCCCAGCTTTAGTGCTTTATGACTTACATTTAGATTTTTTCTAGGTACTTAAAGTAAAGTACCTTCTTTACATTTTTTTCCCTCCCTAAAAACGTTCAGGCACATTGCCCATCCCACATTAAGGCAGAACAGAGAGAAATCATGAATACATTTTTCTTGCCTTGCTGCTGTTTTCTGTCTACAGATTGTGTGTGTGTCAGGAAGATCCCCTGGATAAGGAATGGTAACCAACTCCAGTATTCTTGCCTGGAGAATTCCAAGCACAGAGGAGACTGGTGGGTTACACCCCCTAGGGTCACAAAGAGTTGACACAACTGATTGACTAACACTTTCACTTTCATCCAATACGGCTGTCATCCTCATAAAAAGAGATTAGGACATAGACATACACAGTAGGAAGACCACAAGGAGAAGACATCTATAAGCCAGAGAGACCTCAGAAGAAATCAATCCTGCTAAAATATAAATCTTGGACTTCTAGCCTCCAGAACTGTGAGAATATAAGCGTTTAAATTCTCCAGTCTGTGGTACTTTGTTGAGGCAGCCTTAGCAAATTAATATAAAATCTAAACCACTAAACAATATTTTTCATCGGATTACATATTATCTAAACCTTCTTTGGGCTTCCTTGGTGACTCAGAAGGTAAAGAATCTGCCTGCAATGTGGAAGATCCGGGTTTGATCCCTGGGTCGGGAAGATCCCCTGGAGAAGGGAATAGAAACCCACTCCCGTATTCTTGTCTGGAGAATTCCATGGACAGAGAAGCCTGGTGGGCTACAGTTTATGGATCGCAAAGAGTCATACACGACTGAGTGACTAACACTTTCACAAACCTGCTTTACTTCTTTTTTTCCTTAAACAGTACAGGCAATATTGCCCATCCCACATTAAGGAAACAAACAAATAAGCAAATATTTAAAGTGTTACAGGTTTTTAAAGATTTAAAGTCTGATATTTCTATTACTTATTCCCTATCTCCTGTTTTTGATAAATCTTTCTTGCCTTGCTTTAACCGCTGAGATTTCACCTTCTTAGAATCTCTACTTCTTCTTCTTTTTTTAATTGATGCTTTTCTTTTTAAAATATTTATTTATTTGGCTCTGCCAGGTCTTAATTGCAGCACACAGGATCTTTGATCTTTGTTGTGGCATGCTGAATCAAGTTCCCTGATCAAAGATCAAACTCAATCCCCTTGCATTAGGAGCATAAAGTCTTAGCCACTGAACCACCAGGAAAGTCCCTCTATTTCTTCTTTCATGCTTGTTCTAATTCTAATTAACTTCTAAGGTCTGGTTCAAGTGGTCTCTGAATTCAGTGTGAATTCAGTTTAGAACCACTATTTTAAACTTACATTGTATTTCACATAGCACTCTATATAGTTTGTTTACTTGAGTACAATGTTCCTGTCTTACTAATTTAAAAAAATTCAGTTTCACAGCACTGTGGGAACTCCTGGTATTTAATAGGCACTTCAGAAACATTTTTGGAAACAAACATGTAATAGTATCGACTCTTTAGAGCCAAAACTTCTGAATGGTTAATCTTTCTCATGTTCTTCAAATATTCAGTGTTCATTGAGCATTTACTATATGGAAAGCACTGTAATTATTAACCGTTCACTCTACTTGGGCTGTACACAAAACTTTAGTTGACATATGTTTTCCTTTTTGCTGGATTGCTTGGTTGGGTAACCATTCAAGCATAAGAAGCATCACTTGATTGCACATTTAATACTTGATGTATTTAATACTGATTTGAACTGAGTTACTCGTGGGAGGAGTCAATAACTGTAATAGTTTTATTTGTACTAAAATAATGTGCTCATAAATGTATTTTTCCCTTTAGTATTCATTATGGAAATAAGATCTACAATAGTTGATTAAAATAAGTCCTAAGTTAGTTTGGAAAAATCAGAATTTAATATCATTTCCAGGCAGGCTGAGTTCAGTCTATTAAAGTTGGGTTTTATTTTATTTGCAAATGACCATTTTGGCTTTATCATACATGCATAATGTTTCTGAGCTAAGTGTTCTAAGAAATTTAATAGAAGAAATATTGTGGTGTATGTCATATTGAGTGACATATGCAGTAGTGATCTATTTTAATTTAATAATGCACTTTTTCCCCTTATTTTTAACTTATACACACATCGAAGTGGGAGTAAAGGAAGGCTTGAGAAATAAGGGTGTCTCAGTCTGCAGTTCCTGTAAATTGAAAAGCATATGGGAATTCCCCCAGGAAATAAAATAAAAAAGAAAATTGGGAACAATAAAAATGAAGAGCTAAACTCCATCTCTCTATTTGGTTCACATAGGGCATAAAGTCATAGACATCATTTGCTTGAAATTCTGTTGGTTTGGTATATACTTTAAAAAATCATGAGATATATCTATCTAATCATATCCTCTGCATCTTCTCTCAACAAAAGGAGAATATTCCTGATGTATTCAGTGTTAGGATCAGGGCAGAGTAATTTTGCATTTATTAACCATTTCTGTCTTCAGCATCACACTTTATCATCAAGGCATAAGAGCTTTAAGAGGATTTCTGGTTTAGTTCTCTTAACAGATGAGAAAAATGAAACTCAAAGGAGTTATAATTGCAACACACTGCACATCTGGCAGGATGGTGTGGTCATTAAGATCATGGTGGAGTCTGCCACACCTGAGTTCAAATTCAGACCAAATCTTTACAAGTCATATGAATTTGGTCACCTGTTGCAGTATCTACCTTAAAGTGGGAAAAAAAGAACTTTCAGGAATGTACTCACACATATGAAATACGCTTAGGACACAGATAGAAAGCCTTTACGATGTCTCCTAATGATCTTACTTCTTGGTATTCTTGCCCTTGTGCAAACTCCTCCCCTTGCCCATGGACTGTGCCTAGTGACTTGCTTCTAACCAACATCTTATGGAAAAGATGATGGGATTGTTTAGTAGCTAAGTTGTGTCCAACTCTTTTGGGACCCCATGGACTGTTGCCCACCAGGCTCCTCTGTTTGTGGGATTTCCAAGGCAAGAATACTGGAGTGGGTTGCCATTTCCTTCTCCAGGGGATCATCCCAACCTAGGGATCAAACCCACTGCTGCATTTACAGGCAGGTTTCTTACCACTGAGCCACCAGCGAAGCCCCATTTCCATGGTTAGGTTATAGAATACTGTGGTTTCCATCTTGCTAGCAGACTTTCTCCTTTGTGGGTTTTTGATGGAATAAGAGGCATATTACAGAGGCTCATGTGGCAAGAAACCCTCAGTTTAGCAGCCTTCAAGGAACTGAATTCTGCCAACAATTAGTGAGTTTGGAAGTGGATCGTTCCTCAGTTGAAGCTGATTTTAGCCTTGTGAGAGGCCCTGAAATAGAGGACCCCTCTCAGCCTTACTTGGACTCCTGATCCACAGGAATTGTGAGATAATTAATGTGTGCTGTTTTAAGCCACTGAATTTTGGGGTAACTTGTTAAGCAGCAATAGATAACTAATACAAATGATGCTTAACACAAAGTAGTGAGGTAGATGGTAAGGGCAGCTACTATGTTAGAAAGAGTTTAAAGAGATAGGAATGAAGAGCACTGAAGGGCCTTCCTGGGAGTCATGAGAAGCCTATTATAAACAGACAGAATAGTATAAGCATAGCCCCTAAAGTGAATCTTTGAGTGTTTGAAGAAAAGAAAGGATATAAGAATGATTGGGAAGACGGTTGTCATGGGTCTTAGGGGCAAGTTAATGTAGTGTTTTATAGGTCATAGAAGGGATTTGGATGTTAAAAATAAATGTGTGATGGGAAATGGAATAATCTGGTTAATATTTCGGCTGTTGTGTGGAGAACTGAATGGGTGTGTATTTGTGGTGGTGGAATAGAAATGTTAGCAGAGAGACTCATCTAGTGAGGAATCCAGACAAAAGATAATGGCAGCTGGGACTGTGGGTGGTACAGCAGTGAGGGTGAGAAATTGTTGAGCATGTAGTTTGGAGGTTTTGAACCCAGTAAGTACAATGTGAGAGGCATGAACAAGGCAGAGTGGTGATGTGGTGGAAAAGTAGTCGGAGAATGTTTTGGACGGAGACTTTGGAAGAGGAGGTGATGTTTTATCTTAGTCATGAGTACGGGTTAGGTAGTCACGGGGGGAAATGCATTCCAGGGATTAGTATGCATAATGGTGGGGACACATGAATAGGCACAGTGTGTTCATGTGGCGCTAGTGGTAAAGAACCTGCCTGCCAATGCAGGAGACATAAGAGATGCAGGTTCCATCTCTGGGTTGGGAGGATCCCCTGGAGGAGGGCATGGCAAGTCACTCCAGTATTCTTGCCTGGAGAATCCCACGGACAGAGGAGGCTGGCAGGCTATAGCCCACAGGCTCGCAGAGTCAGACACGACTAAAGTGACTTAGCATGCAGCACTCATGTTCATGAGATTTAGGGCATTGTGAGGAATCTAATTTAGTGGTCTTTAGGGATTGGAAGGACAGTAGAAGGGGATGAAGTTAGACTTAGGCAGATGTGAAGATGTGGTCCAGTGGTAAAGACTCTGAGCTTCCACTACAGAGGACATGGGTTTGATCCCTGCTTGGGGAGGTTCTGCATGCCTCACCAAGTGGCCACCCCTCTGAAAACAAGCTAGACTTCGGCAGATATGTATCATTTGTATTTGTTCTATTGTTTAACTTCTTCTCAACATTCCATTAAGTTTGGAGTTTATATGAACAACAATATTTATTTGAGAACCAATATGGCTTAAACCATTAGGGCTGTCCCTGTCAGAGATTTTAATAACTCAAGCAGTTAAAGTGATTTCCTTCAGAAGTGACCTAAAAAGCAAACATACATACCATATGATACTATTTATAGGAAATATCTAGATAGGTAAACGTAGAGAGACAGAAAGACAAAAAGCTGTTGCCAGAGGCAGGGGACATGGGGACTAGAAAGTGACTGTGTAAATGGGTTCAGGATTTCCTTCAGGGTTGATGAATTTTTTAAAAAAATGTTTATCTTATATTGGAGTATAGTTGATTTACAGTGTTGTGTTATGATGAAAATATTTTGAAACTAGATAGAGGTGATTGTTTCACACCATTGTGAATATACTAAATGTTAAATACTAAATGCTACTAAATTACTCTTTAAAATGACTAATTTTGTGTTATGGGGATTTCATCTCAATTAAAAATTTATTGGTGGAATAATACAAAATTTAAATACAATATTAAAAAATCATGTGCTGTCAAGAATGTAGATTGGGACTGTTTCTAATTTTCACATATATCTAGAGGGAAATGTCAGGCAATTTGATCTAACAGTATAAAGGTTGTTCATCATTAACCTGGTTCAACATTAGAAAAGGAGTTTTTGATGAATAAAACAAAGCAAATGACACAAGTTTCAGAAGCTTAGATAATTTAAATGAAGACAATTTTTCTCTTTTTTTGTTGACATTGACTGACTGGAAAGTCTGTATGTTTATCTTAAGGATTAATGTCTCAAAATGGCATTGCATCCCTGAAGGTACTGTTTTCCTTGTGATTCGTAACTGCAAAAAATTCAGTTCAATATTGCAAATTATAAATTGATTAAAGTCAGATTATCTGACCATATAAATAACTTCCTGAAGGAAATCATTCATTTGGCTAAGATATTATTATAAATTGAAAAATTACAGTGTTTTAAAATTATGGACAATATGTCCATAAATATATCCTGTACTAGCACAACTACTATTATTTTGTGTATTTCTTTAGTTTTTAAAAAATAGGATTCTTTTAAAAAGGATCTTAGTTTTGGTCCTCAGAGGCAGAGGCCTTATCGTACTTCTTGTCGCAATGAAGTACATCAATGGTGTGCTCGAGGCCTTTCTCGTTTCATTTTTCTTCTTCACTTTCATCCCTACTCCACTTTCACATCCCCTTAGTCATTCTGTTCTTTAATCTATGTTTGAGTTGTATACATACACACATTTTGGGACTATCGTGTTGTTTTGTTTATCTGTGCTTTTATTTTATATAAATAGTATCATTCAGATCTCATCCATACCCCCCAATTCTGTTTTTAAGGGGCTGTCTTCATAGCATTATCCTTTCTGTTTTTCAACTCCCTCTTTGAGTTTTTTATTTCAATGATTATATTTTTCATACTCAGAATCTCCAGATTCTGGCTCCTTATGATTCTGTTCCTGGTTCCTGTTTAACGTTCTGTTTTGTTTCTTTGAAGACAAATATTTTATTTAAATTTTTTTAACTTAAAATTCTGATTTTAGCCAATCCATTAATTTGGCTTCTTCTTCTACAGAGTGTTGAGTTTGTTGTCTTTCTTCTATAGAACTTGTGTTCCTCCAGCTGAATTTAGAGAGGAGGTTCCGAGGAAATTGGGTGTTACCACTGGTAAGCCTCTTTACCAGTGGTAAATCTGATATTACCACTTGGACTAAACCACACCATCTTTACATTCCTTCCTCCCCCACACCGGACACCCCATACTGATACGGCCTGACCTCCCAGTGACCTCTCTCTCTCCCCCTCAGGGCATAGTTCTTTCCCAATGGTTGCTTGTCTTGGATGAAATCACCTAGACCAGTGATTCTGTAACTTCAGTGTGCATCAAAATCATCAGGCATGCTTTTAAAAGGTAGAATGCTGGGCCCCCCACTCCCTAGATTTTCTGATATGTTAAGTTTGTGATGGAGAAGAGTGTTTACATTTCTAAGAAGTTACCAGTTGATGTTGAGGCTGCTAATCAAGAACCCTGTTTTGAGAACTATAGTCTTAGCAGGATGGAAGGAGAAGAAAGTACACAAATATTTAGGTGTTAATCCACCTGTCTCTGGGCTTCCCTTGTGACTCAGTGGTAAAGAATCCACCTGCAATGAAGAAGACGTGGGTTCGATTCCTGAGTCAAGAAGATTCTCCCGGAGAAGGAAATGGCAATCCACTCCAATATTCTTGCCTGGAGAAACCCATGGACAGAGGAGCCTGGAGGACAGCAGTCCATGGGGTCACGAAAGAGTCAGATATGATGTGGCGACTAAACAACAACCACCACATAACTGCACCTCTTGTTTTCTGCCCTTCCTCACTAGTTGCAGAGTCCATCCCTGCCTGGATATTGCCCTGAAGCCTCTATTTATCTCTGACTGGTCCTGGCTGGTCCCCCTGCCATTATACAGCCTATGATCCAGGACTGTGTGAGGAAGGATCAAAGATTGGACAAGGAAGTTCTCCTCAGTCTGTTCCCACCATCGTGGTTTTGGAGGCTATTCTGTTCTAGGCTGCCGGTGTCTCTTCCCTCATTACCTCCGTCTGACTGGGACCCAACCAACTTGTCTCCTCCGAGGTTTCCGATGGTTATATGCTAAAATTTATTTATTTATTTACTTTTGGCTAATAAAAACTTTATTTATTTAGGGTATACAGCATGATGTTTTGATACAGGCATACATTGTAAAATGATACCACAATCACATAAATTAACATATCCATCATCTTCCATCTGGCACCCCACTCCAGTACTCTTGCCTGGAAAATCCCATGGTCAGAGGAGCCTGGCGGGCTACAGTCCATGGGGTCGTGAAGAGTCGGACATAACTGAGCGACTTCACTTTCACTTTTCACTCTCATGCATTGGAGAAGGAAATGGCAACCCACTCCAGTATTCCTGCCTGGAGTATCCTAGGGACAGAGGAGTCTGGTGGGCTGATGTCTATGGGGTTGCACAGGGTCGGGCATGACTGAAGCGACTTAGCAGCAGCAGCATCTTCCATAGTTGCTATTTTCTGTGTCGAGAACACTTGAGATTTACTCTCTTAGCAAATTTCAAGTCTCCATGTTGTATATTAAATCTTACCAAACTTCTTTACCTTATAACTGAAAGCTTGTATCTTTTCATCAGCATCTCCCCTTTACCCCTCTGTACCCCAATCTCTGGTAACCACCTTTCTGCTCTCTGGTATTGTGAGTTTGTTTTGGTTCCATATGAATTTTAGGATTTTCTTTTTCTATAAAAATTCCGTTAGAATATTGATAGGGGTTTTAATTGAATCTATAGATCATTTTGGGTACAGTGGAAATTTTGACAATATTAAATCTTCCAATCAATGAACATGGATTACCTTTCCATTTATTTGTGTCTTCTTTGATTTCTTCCATTAGTGTTTTATAGTTTTCAATTTTTAATGTCCTGGTTAAATTTATTTCTAAATATTTTTTCGTTGTTATTGTAAATGGGGTTGTTTTCTTTATGCTTTTTTGGGGGGATTTTGTTTGTTATTGATGTATATAAACACAACTGCTTTTTTTTTTGGTTGTGTTGGTCTTTGTTGTTGTGTGGGTTTTCTCTAGTTGCAGTTAGCAGGGGCCACTCTTTGTTGCCTTGTATGGGCTTCTCATTGCGGTGGCTTCTCCTGTTGTGAAGGACAAGCTCTAGATGCACGGGCCTCAGTAGCTGCAGCATGTGGGCTCAGTAGTTGCAGTTTCCAGGATCTAGAGAGTGGACTCAGTAGTTGTGGCACGTGGGCTTAGTTACTCCATGGCATGTGGGAATCTTCCTTGACCAGGGATCGAACCTGTGTCCCCTGTATTGGCAGGTGGGTTCTTAACCGCTGAACTACCAGGGAAGTCCCAGACTTTACTGAATGTATCCTAGACCTTATGGAATGCTTTTATTAATTTTAACAGTTATTTGATGTGTAAGATGATGTCATCTGCACAGTTTCATGTTTCTGGATCCACCCATCTCCCCCTTCTTTCTGCAGCTTCTCTAGGGTCAAGCACAGGTGCAGAGCCAGCATCTCGTGGTAGCTTGCCATCTTGTCTGACCTTCTAACATTTTTGTGTATTTTTTTAAAAATATGACAAACTTATAGCTTTACAAAGTTTTATTGTCTACCTAGCACCAGTCATTGCTATTTTAAGGTTTATGGTTACGACACATAATGAGTGTGACAATTTCAGAATACTGTAATATTACATTACTTGGATAAACTGTAATTTATTAATTACCCCCTAATGTTGGACGTTTGGAAAGCTTTCCATTGTCCCAACATGAGTTGTAGCATTAATTGTATTAAATTTTCATACCTACAAAAGTATTTTTGGATATTTTCCTATTTTTGTTGTTGTTTCCCTGTATTGTGAAAGAGTTAAGGCAGCTTTCAGAAGTGCTTTAAGTTCTGGGAGAATCTGCCTCTTTGTGTCTGATTCATTTTCTGAGTGGGTGGTGTACTGCTTTAACCTTGTCACTGACAGGAAAGTTCAAATTTCATCCTGCAAAAAGAGGTCTGTCCTTGCCGTTCTCTTCACTGAAGTGTTTGCCTTTCTACAATGATTGTACACACTCTTCCATCAATACACTGGTACTTGCTAGTGTCAGTTCTCCTTCTGAATTGAAATTGCCATTTCCTTTGTTCATCTGGGCTATTTTTAAACTAGCAGCTCTTATTTAAAAGTCATAGGTTGTGTTCCAGATTAATGCTGTCCAAATTTGGTAATGATGATTAAACCACTGAGGGTAATCAATTTAATCAAGTGAAGGAAAAGCACTTATTTTCTAACTTCTCTGGCTAAAATGAATATTCAGATAATGTGACTTTAGTTTTTATATAAATCCATAGCATTTTGGTAAGCAACTTCTGAAAATAGATTAATGAATCATCATGGGAGAAAACTTGAGAATCTTTGATTTAAAAGGAATGTTAGCAGTCATTTAAGACAGTCTACCACACAAAAGCAAAACTCATCTACAGAGTGCTTGATAGTCCATCTGTTTTGGATTAAACTCCTTCCATGGGGCTTCCCTGGTGGCTCAGACAGTAAGAAATCTGCCTGCAAGGCAGGAGACTCGGGTTCAATCCCTGGGTCGGGAAGATCCCCTGCAAAAGGAAATAGCAACCCACTCCAGTATTCTTGCCTGGAGAATTCCATGGACAGAGGAGCCTGGCAGGGTATATTTGATGGGGTTACAAAGAGTCAGACACAACTGAGCGACTTTTACTCACTCACCCATTCATGGCTAGAAGATAACCACCTCATCAATCAGCTCATTTATTTTTGGATAGCTTTAATGAAAAGTTCTCCTTTTCTTTTTTTTTTCTCTTGAATTGAAACCTGTCTTTTTAACATCTATGTAAAGATACGCTGACTTCCCTTTGTGCCACACAGAAAAAGGTGTATTTCTCCTTATCATAGTCTTCTGAATATTTGAAGACATCTATATGGTTTCCCCTAAGTGTTCTTTTTTAGAATAAATGTCCTTAGGCCATGCAGGCTTTTTCCCCTCCTTAAACTGATGATATCTATATAACTAATCATCTCAAACACTTTCCTGGATATTCTGCAATTTATTCATATTCTTAAAATAAGGGTTGTGGGGCAGAAAACAGTGGCTCACAGACATAGTGGAATCACTTTACATTCCTGTGATCTAGAACATAGATGGCACCGTACTCCTGGGTATAAAATTTGACATTTGAAACATCTTGATTAGATTAAATCAATCTATCTAATAGAAAACAAAATCAGTTAATGTTTAATGTTATTATTCGTCAGCCACAAGAGTCACCCTCTCTCTCTCTCTCTCTCTCTCTCTATATATATATATATATAAAATGTGTGCGTGTGTTCAGTCACTCATTTGTGTCTGACTCTTTGAGACCTTATGGACTGTAGCCTGCCAGGTTCCTTTGTCCATGGAATTTTCCAGGCATGAATACAGGAGGGGGTTGCCATTCCTCCTGCAGGGAATCTGCCCAACCGAGGGACTAGACCCGAGTCTCTTGCTTCTCCTGCATTGGCAGGGTGATTCTTTACCACTGCGCCACCTAGGAAGCCTATATAATACACACACACACACACATATAGTATGTTATATATATACTGTATATATATATATAACATATATATATATCCATCCCACATTATGATTGAAGAAATAGATGCCATTAGTGCTAAAATCATCCTACGTTCAGTCTGTACACCTCCTGATTCAGCCCTGTTCCCAACAATTGCCCAGTCCAAAATTCAATCTGAGCCTTTGTGATAACCATTCCTTTACTTTTATGTTTTTACTGTCTCAGTATGTATCCATAGGCGATACTTTGCCTTAGTTTTGCCCAATTTTGGCCTTGGTATAAATACCATCTTATTTTATATATTTTTCTATTGCTTACTGCTTTCATTCAACACTATGGGTAATACATCCATATGGATATATGCAGCATGTTTCATTTATTTTTACCACTGTATGGTAAAAACTTGTACTGCTGTATGTATTACAATTTATTTATTCAACTTACTATTGGTATATAATCAGATTATTTCTGGGATTCCCAGCTGACACTACTGGTAAAGATCCCGCCTGTCAATGCAGGAGACATAAAGAGATGCAGGTTTGATCCCTGGGTCGGGAAGATCCCCTGGAGGAGGGCATGGCAACACACGCCAGTATTCTTGCTTGGAGAATTCCATAGACAGAGGAGCCTGGCGGGATACAGTCTGTGGGGTCACGAACAGTCAGACACGACTGAGCGACTTTTACTCACTCACCCATTCATGGCTAGAATATAACCACCTCATCAATCAGCTCATTTCTTTTTGGATAGCTTTAATGAAAAGTTCTCCTTTTATTTTATTTTTTTTCTTGAATTGAAACCTGTCTTTTTAACATCTATGTAAAGATACACTGACTCCCCTTCGTGCCATACAGAAGAAGGTGTATTTCTCCTTATCATAGTCTTCTGAGTATTTGAAGACATCTATATGGTTTCCCCTAAGTGTTCTCTCGCAAAGAGTTGGACGTGACTGAAGTGACATAGCATAGTATTTTGGGGCTTCCCAAGTGGCTCAGATGGTAAAGAATCTGCCCACAGCGTGGGAGACCTGGGTTCGATCCCTGGGTCAGGAAGATCCCCTGGAGAAGGGAATGACAATCCACTCCAGTATTCTTGCCTGAGGAAACCCTATGGACAGAGGAGCCTGATGGGCTACAGTCCATAGAGTCGCAAAGAGTCAGACACAACTGAGTGACTAACACACACACATGCTCCATGAGATATTAGAATTTTCTCCTTTTTCTTAGGGCTGTGGATTTTTCAAATCTCTTAGGGTTATATCTGGTCCTGAGTTATCTGTCTGAGGGAGCAGCCCGAGTCAGCCCTCTTGGCCAGAGTGTACCCAGCTGATGCCATTTATGCAGAGTCAAACCAGGTGTGTCAACAAAGTAATAGACCAGAGGCTTTGAGAGCCTTTGGGATTCAAGCCTGGGGTACCAGCAGGTTGAGCAGGAATACGCTCTAGAGGTTGGGACATACTGGTGAGTTCAGATGTATGGTCCAGAGGACAGTCTCCTTTGCATACATCTGAAGGAGAAGATTTAATGTTGTTCATCTGTGGACTTCATGAATTTTAGTCCAAGCTTCCCAGAATTTTTTGTGATGCTCCCTGGCTTCATTGGGAACAGCTGTGATGAGCTGCCTTATATCAGGAAGCCTGCTGGGAAATTTATCCAAATGTCCTCCAAGGAAGGCAGAGTTCTGGTAAGTAAGTGATTACATGGGCCTAATCGTTAGTGTTGGAGTAAAATACAGCCAGGAGTCAGCTGACTTTTATGTTCATTCAGAGAGAATGGATCATTCCTAGGAATTTTTCAGACTGGGAATGTTTAACTTGGAGAAAATCCTTCTGTTTTAGTTTATGCCTGTCTTTGTTTTCAGAGCTGGCAAACTTGGGAGTTTGGGAGAGGTCTTTAAGCCTATTTGTGAACTTTGTCCAATCCTTGGTGATGTAGGCCTATTATCTTGGGACAACAGGCTTCCCACAGTCATCCTAGGAGGGTTTCTGGGGGTTGTTGTCATCTGAAATCAATAGGTGTAGTTAGAGGTTAAGAGGAAAGGAGAAAAGGCCAGTAAAAACGACTTCAGTCCACTCCTATTGGTATCTGCCTTTCAAATCGAATCCATATCTTCTAAAATAGTATAATAAATTTGGGGGCTTAGATTTTTTCTCTCCCTGTCTTGAACTGTCTGGCTTCTGACTCTTAGGCTTGATGTTATTGTTTCATCGTTAAGTCATGTCTGATTCTTTCGAGACCCAGTGGGTTGTAGTCCACCAGGCTCCTCTGTTTTCAGAATTTCCCAGGCAAAAATACTGCAGTGGGTTGCCATTTTCTTCTCCTTGGGACCTTCTCAACCCAGGGATTGAACCCAATTATCTTACGTCTCCTACATTGGCAGATAGGTTCTTTACCACCGAGCCTCCTGGGAAGCCCCCTAGACTTGATTGGCAGTGAAATTTCCTTTAGAAAAAGTGTGTTTGTGGGTGTCTTTGAATCTAACCTCGATCTCTCTTCTCCAGGTGTTTTCTCAGTACCTTCTCCCTTCAGTCAGCTTTCTCAAGACTGAGAAAGGCTGGGCTGACCATTATGTACCATTCCAGGAAAAGCCTGGTGCTGGTTGATGGAGATTTTGCTTTGGAAATTTGAAAACTCTAGCGACTGCTCGTTCAATTTCTCTATTTTGGCTGCTTCCTTGTTCTCCTGCCCAAATTCCTTCTCATACTCTGCCCCATCCTCCTTTCTCTTGAATTTTCACGTCCTGCTAACCAACAGATCATAGGTGTTTCGTATGCTGCTCTAGCTCTGTGTGTATTCAATGAGTCTGAAGTATTTGACATTTTAATGATATTTATTCTGGTTACTGAATCAAAGTTTTAAAGTATTTGCTTAATTACTTTTTTTTTTACTTTTTTAAAATGCTAGTTGTACAAAAAAGTAGATTCATAAATTGTACCAACTAAGAAGTTGCATTAGAATGACTGATTATAGCAGTATTAAGGAACTTTGGGGGAGAAAACCCCAGTCATTATCGCATGAATCTCTTAATATTTGCACATTATATTTTAGTTTTTGAAGATGTAATTGTCCATTTAATATATTATTTCGTATTCCACTTTTTCCAAGTAATTATTTTTATAAATCTATATAATTATTATATTTAATGGACACAGTGACTTTCTATCATACATGTAGACATGTATGAGCAATTCATTGACAACAGACTATTTGGGTTAATTTTAACTCCCTCCCTGCCTCTGTCCCTTCCTTTTCTCTCCCTCTCTCCCTTCCTTTCTTCCTTCTTCCTTTCCTATATTAGATATACATTTGGAAGAGACCTCTTATTAATGTAGCTTTTTGCTTTTGTTAAATTTCCTTAGGCATCATTCCTATGAATAAAGTTGCTGGTTAAAGAATATGAACATAAATGGTTTTACAAACTTAAAAGTATTTTCAAAGCTTTTAATGCTTCCAGCTGTGTAAAGTCTATATAAATTTCACCATGACTTTGAACATAATGTATTATAATTTACAATATGCTTTACTCCTTTGATGTAATTAAATTATTGCAGTTTGTTTTAAATTGCTTTTTCTTTAGTATGAGAAAGCAGGACATTTTCTATTTTGTGTTTTCTCTTTGTATTTTCTTTTATATGAACTCTGTTTGTATCATAAGATATACTTCTCTTCTCCATCCTGAGAGTCTAAAATCAAATTCTACTGAGATATAGGAATTTTATAATTTTTTTCATTGAATATTATTTAACATATTTTATTTAAGTATTAATCTATTTAAATATATTTATACTACAAATACTTTTACTAAGTAGAATCTAGGTTGAATTCTCCAAAAAATATTCACAACCTTGATTATAAATTTACATTAAAAATGATAAAATTTCTTATCTCAGTATTTAATTTTAACTAATTTAATTAAATATAAATTAATTTTGATATGGGATTTAAAAAATTTTATTGCAGTTACGGAGATTACGTTGCATTTTATTTCAAGCATGTATTTTAAATAGTATAATGGAGTGCTTTGATACATTATAATCACTGAACTGGAAATGGATAATTGAGGAACTGACTTTTGAAATAGTCTTCATTTACTTACTGTTCTTTACTGAGCATCCTCTTGAACTAGGTATTGTTTGATACTAAGAACCAAATGATAAATTAATTTCAACCTTTCTCTCAGAGAACTTTGTGGTGCAATGTGGAAGCAGGAATGATAGATAATTTTAACAGATGTGCTATGGTAGGAGAAATACAGTCAAGAAAAATTCACAACCAGTTGAGTTCCAGAAACCCAAAGGAGGCCACTTCCATGTGAAGGGGAGGCATCTAACTGAACTTTAGACAAAGTAGTATTTAAACTGAGATCTGAAGGTGTTGCTTCCTTCATACAAAGGACCTTATGCATCCCTATTGTGTTGCTCCGGTGACTATTATTGTTATTATCCTTGGTCTCTGTGTTGTTGTTCAGTCACTCAGTCAGGTCTGACTCTTTGTGACCCTGTGGACTGCAGCACTCCAGGATTCTCTCTACTTCACCATCTCCTGGAGCTTCCTCAAACTTGTGTTCACTGAGTTGGTGATGCCATCCAACCATCTTGTCCTCTGTCATCCCCTTCTCCTCCGGACTCTGTGAGTGAGTACTAATATATAGTTTTTGTCTTTTTCTCAGAAGACACAAATCAGTGTTGTGGGAAGAGTCCAGCCCTATGGAGAGCAGCCAGGGAGAAGCACTGAAGGCCAGACTCCTCTACCAGGATGTTTGCAGGGCAGCTCGGCGTCTCGACCATTTCCTTCTAAAAGGAAATGCCCATGAAGTGCTTTTCAAGCCTCATGTCCTGGCCCTCAGGGATATGGTCCAGCAAGTCTGCATTAAACTCATGTTCCTGCACCCAGTGGATTATGGGAGGAAAGCAGAAGAGCTGCTCTGGAGGAAAACGTACTCCGACGTGGCTCTGCTGCTGCTGAAGCCCAACAGAAAAAACACGGACTCCTCCGAGGAACAGTGGGAAGGCCCCCTGCGGGCGCATCTGAAAGGTGGCCTCAGGTTCTATGAACACCTTTTCCTGTTCCTGCAGGAGCACTACCAGCTGGGCTTATGGAGCTACATCGACTGGCCTCACAGTGCCATCCACTTCATCGGCTGCAAAAGAGCAGGCCCTGCATCAGAGGAAGAGGTGGACTGGGCACGAATGGCCTGCCACCGATGCCTGCTGTACCTAGGAGACTTATTCCGCTTTCAGAATGAGTTCCTGGCCCTGCACACCAAGGACCTGGCAGAAAGGTGTTATTACCGAGCCCTGTCAGTGGCACCACACATGGGCATGCCCTTCAACCAGCTGGGAGCTCTCATGGGGAGCAAATACTATGATGTGGAAGCCACATACTTCTACCAGCGCTGCCTCCACTCGGAAGTGCCTTTTAAAGGGGCGTCTTGGAACCTCAAACGACTCTACCATCATGCGGGAAAAAGATACAGCCGGCTGAAGAGGTACCAGGGGAAGAAGCTCTCTCCCAGCCAGAGGCAGTGTTGGGATAACAAAAGGTTACTGGTTAGCTTCCTCTACCTTCAGAGTCTTTTGCAGCCTCAGAGGAAATTCAGAGCCTCCAGGCTTGTGGCCCTGTGCCAGCTGGTTCTGGAAGACTTCCATCTCTGTCTTTCTTATCGGCCCTGCCCATCCGATCGGAGCCAGGTCTCCAGAGAGAGAAAGCCCGCAAGAGGCTACCAGTTCCTTCCCGACCTCCTTATCTTCCGCATGGTGGTCCTCTGCCTCATGAGCGTGCACAGCCTGAGGACAGTGGATTCCAAGCAGCACAGGACAGCGGTCACCTTCACCTTGACCCTTTTCTCCCATTTAATTCAACACGTGACAATGCGCCTCCAGGCTGAGCTCCAGAAAGGGAAGCTGATTCCAGAGGTGGACGTTCCCAGGGACAAGGGAAGACCAACAGAAGACGGAGGCCGGGGACGGGAAACAAGACCCTCCAGCCCCCTGCCCTGGGCCCTGCCACAGCAAATCTCAGAAAACCCACAGGTCATCTCATATTTCCAATGTGAGTGACAACCCAGAAGCCAGTTTTCATTCTTGCTGTGACTGGGATGAGACAGACGAAGATGAAAACACATCCTTTTGCTCACAAGTCAGCTCAGAACTCAGCAGTGAAACCGCTTATTCAGACACAACTGATGATGAGGAAAGTGGCTCCCTGAATCCCCAAGCAATGCAGGAGGGTGGAGCCAAATCCAAAGATAGAATTTCCCCTCCTGGGGATAAGCTGAAGACGTGTCAACCTCCCAGTCGTCTCTTAGGTCTCTTAAAAACAACCAGTTCCACTAGCCTGTCAGCCCCGTCGAACCACAAGCTCCCAGGCAAACATGGCTTTCACTTGGCTCCTGTCTTCAGCCACAGTTTCCTGATGCCTCCGAGTCCTGCTTCCAGTAAAGCATCTGTCACAGAGGATGGCGTGAGCAGCTGTCTCGAGACAGAGCCTCCTGCTGGCTGCAACTCGGGGCAGACCGCCTCCATCAGCCAACCCTGCAGCAATCTCCAGACCATTCAGAAGAAACTGCAGGTCCTCTCTGCAGAGGGGCTGCTGCCCACGGTCAAGGTGATACTGGGCTGGCTCCGTGCCAACTGCAGTCTCCTCACCACACGTCGGTGGAGCCTGTTTAGCCTGTGGGACCACCTGTCCGTGCTGCTGAACCTGCTGCCCTCTGTGCGAGACCTTCAGGAACCAGGCCTGGGCCTGTCCCACCATCTCTGTGAGCTACTGCAGAGCTGCAAGGGCCCACACCTTCCCCAGTTTCTGCAGCTCCCAGAGGATATCGCCCTGGGCCAGCACTGGCTACAGCAGGCTTCCCAGGAGAGGGTGGGCTTGGAGCAGGACCCACCTCCACTCAGCTCCCAGGATGAAGCTGCTGTGCGCGTCTGTTTCCTCAGAAACTTTGGCCACTTTGCCACGACACTCCCTGGACAGTTCCTGAGGTACGACTCTCATTCAGGGGTCTTTGTGAGCACTGGGTTTGAAGGATCCGACAACCCATCTCAGCAGTTGCTAGAGAAAACTTCCAGGATCAGATTTTTCAAAGACATAGTGCAACTGTGGCTTCAACGTGAGGTGGTGCTGCTGGAGAAGACTTTAAGGCACATCCAGATTCAGTCCTCTTTGACCCCTTACCTGTTCCCTGATCCCCGGGCCCTCTGTGAGCACCTTCCAGTCATCCGGCAGCTTGCCACCAGCGGTCAGTTTCTCCTCATTGTACCCAACATCGTGGTGGACATATTGTATATCCTGAGAAGGGAGGACAACCGGGCTTCGGCAGCCATCACCTTCCTAGAGGGGGAGCTGAAGAGAGGGAACCAGTACCTTCTCTGCCAGTCCCGCGTGTCTGTGACATTGGTGAGACCCAGGATGACCAGGCCAGACTCTGATGCCTGGGACCTCTATAACATGCTTGACTTCTGCAGAGGTCTGTTGGACTCATCCTGGCTGGGGACCCCCGACCACAGCAGTATGATCACCATCCTCACGGGCATCTGTTTAGACAACCCTAGGAATCTCTCATACCCGCTGCAGCTGGTGCTGGGGACGGCCACTGAAGCTGGTGTGGAAGTCAAGAATGTCCTGCGCTTCTACAGGAAGTGGAAGATGGTCAGCTGACGTGGTCACATCTCCCTACTTCCTCCCTCAGCACTTAACACATCAAGCTCAGTCTGCTCACCTCTCTTGTTCGCACCTAATGTTAAGGGGAGCTGTTGTGTAAACTCATATTGTACCTGCCTACCTATGGGTAGAGTCTCAGTGGGCCATCTCCCAGAGGCCTTCATGTTTCTTTCTTTGTTGTCTTGACTTGATATCACATTCTCTGTCTGAAAAATATCTCTAGATTAAACTAACGCAGTATTTGGTGTTTTTATGGTAAAGCAGCAGCTTGAGGCATTTTTGAGTCCCTGCTCAGCTGGTGGAACTGTAATTTGTTTTGCTATGTTTTTTTTTTTTTTTCGCTTTTCTCTGTTTTGCGACATGAAACTTTTTAATGCTATTTTATTGTGATGGATCATGCCTATTATGTAAGGTAGGCTTTGTCATCTATGAAAGCTCAATAAATGGAAAGTAAAAATTTTGATTGGAGTGAAGGGTTTTATTGCAGTTCCTGGTTACTTCTTCACTGTCTTTTATTCTTCATTCAGGTTTTTCCCTTTTGGCTAGGACTAGGTCAGTAGCCCAGAACGCTATGGTAGGATTTCATTTGCTCTCTCTAATATGATAGCAATTGCCCCAAGGATCAGCTGATCTGGTTCCACTTCTGATTATCTGGGAGTAGGTACTATTTAGTGGTACAGTATTGGTAAAGTTTCTAATTTGGCTGCCATGACATTGTCTCTTGCTCTTTTCTGGCTCTCAGATTCTTTTGGGACCTCTTGTCAACATCCTACTGATGTATACTCCGGAGAGTAGCTCTTTTCCTCCATTAGCAGAGTTTGAATGTGGACCCTGTAAATACTGGCCACAAGTGAATATCTACCACTTCACTCAGATTGACATGCATTATGAGTATTAACATTAATCTCCTCCCCTCCTCCCATCCCCAGAGTTCTTCCCTGATAAACCATCACATTTCAAGGCCAAACTCAATCTTCTCTTAGGGTCCTAAGTTCTTGAGGCATCTGAATCCTTCTCTGTCTAGATATATTCCTCCCTAAGTCAACCTCAGGTCTAATTTTTCCCCTCAGAAGCAGAGAAATTACCTTCTGAGCTTTTCCCTGACTCATGGGTTCTCATTTCTGAGTTGTCCTAAGCTAAGCCTTTGTATTTCAGTTAAACTTCTGTCACTTCCCCTTTTCCATCCTTTTAAAATTATTTTCTTGTATTTATTAGAAAAATTTCAATACATGGAAGAAAATCTTAAAAAAGAGAAAAACCCAAAGATTGTTATACCCTAATATTAGCATTTTGTTTTCAGTTTATTTATAACTTGTCATTCTTCCTCTGCATAGATGTTTTTCTTAGTTATAATTGTACTCTATAAACACCTTTTTAGTTTTTTAAAAACTTTTAGTGGTGGATATCTTTATTGCTTTATTATTAAAATTTTAATTTTGTATTGAGATATAGCTGATTAACAAGCAATGTGGTGATAGTTTCAGGTGAACAGCAAAGGGACTCAGCCATACATATATCCCCCAAACTCCCCCTCCCATCCAGGCTGCCACATAACATTGAGCAGAGTTCCATGTACTGTACAGTAGATCCTTTTTGGTTATCTGTTTTAAACATAGCAGTGTGTACATAAAAATCTTTTTAACTTCTTTTTCTTCAAATTACAGGCACTTCTTATATTATTGCATTATCTTCATTGGCCCTTTAATAGCACCTTCCTGTTATGGTTTGCTTAAGCATTAACCTTTTTTTCTAATATTTTAGCATTAAATTATTAATAATTATGTGTTAAAGCCTGAGTACACGTGCACACACACACAGGTCTCTGTATCTGCTAGGATTAGTTCCTTAGGTGGACAGAAATTGATTTACTGAGTTACAAACTATAAATATATATGTATGTACATAAGTTTACATTACATTATACTTATGTGTCTATATATATGTATAGGTAAGTGCCTGTCATGTCTGACTCTTTGGGACCCTATGGCCCATAGCTTTCCAGGCTCCTCTGTCCATGGGATTCTCCAGGCAGGAATACTAGAGTGGGTGGACATGCTCTCCTCCAGAGGATCTTCCCAACCCAGGGATCAAACCCAAGTCTCTTATGTCTCCTGCATTGGCAGCTGATTTCTTTACCACTAGTGCCACCTGGGAAGTCATATATGTATATGTACATATGCATGTAAATATAACTTTTTATGAAATATTGACAAATGGCTTTCCACAAAGGAATCTATTTCCAGGAGAGGAATAAACATTTAACATGGTTTCATAGCCACATTTTCCACCAAATACATTATGATAATTTTCACAATAATCATTTTTTAAAGATGATTTTTAAAAGTGACCATGTTATGCATATCCCATAATTTGCGTAACCGTTGTCCTGTTTTCAGCTTTTGTTTCTTCATTTTCTCCATTATAAATAATGTAAATAAATTTTTGTATGTACTTTTGATTATCAGAGCAAATTCCTAGAAGTAGAATTGCTGAGGCAAAGGATCAGAATGCATCAGGGCCCTTAATGATTCTAAAAATGATGCTAAATTGGCTTCCTAAAAGGCTATAAGAACACTTACTCCTAGGAGTATGAGTGTGCATATTTCATTGCAGTCAATTCAGATAATTTATATTTTTTTCTTGCCAATTTGAAAAGTAAAATTCTCATTGTATTATTGACTGTAGAAGATTGAAATAAATAGCCAAGTGGCTGTATGTCCAATTTTAAGCTTTTTTTTTTTTTTTGCTTGTCTCATTTCACTTTAAATCTTTTTCTTATTTCTTATTGATAATTTTTTTATTTCTAATTGTTATAATCTGCAACTAACCTACAACATATGAGAGCACAAATTTAATTGGACCCTAAATACAATTGTCTAAATCAGATAGCTGACTGCCATTTTATTCTTTGCCTTGCTTGTTGCAACCTGCCAGATAGAGTATTCTATTCGTATGAGAGCTGATAATAACTGGTAGCTTGAGAGGAGTCAAAAAGTAACTCAAAGCATGCAATGGAGCAAAAGAGAATAAGAGAACAAGAATAAATTATTATTTTTTAAAATTTACCTTTTAACTAGCGGAAAATCACTTTGCAGCATTGTGTTGGCTTCTGCCGTACAAAAATGTGAATCAGCCATAATTATACATATATCCCCTCCCTCTTAATCCTCCCTCCACCCCACGCCCCTCCCCACGCACACCCCTGGGTCATCACAGCGTGCCAGGCTGGGATTCTCGTGTTATAGGGAGACTTTACCAGCTATCTATTTTACACGTGATAGTGTATATATGTCAATGCTACTTTCTCCATTCGTCCCACTCTCTCCTTCCTCCATTGTGTCCACTGTTTACAATAGCCAGAACATGGAAGAAACCTAGATAGATGTCCATTGACAGATGAATGGATAAAGAAGTAGTCATATATACAAAGGATACATTATTTTTTAAGATGCAAACAGGTTTTTCTCATAGGTATTTGATGTTTTCACATATGAAAATAAATAAGCATTTGTCACTATGGAAGATCCTCCCTTTAATAAGCTTGGATGGGAGGCTCCAAATTCTATTTGGGAGGTTCTAGTCTAAATGATATGAGGGTGAGGTGAGGGCAAGAAAAACTAGAGCAGTGCTAACTGTTAACACAGTAGATACTGCATTGTGTCTCACAGTGGGTTTTGGTTCTTTGAAGCCCAGAAGTCAGCCCCATTCTCATTCTGACTGCTAAAAATGAGTAATTTCAATATGTCTTGGCAGCCTCAGATGCTAATGCAGGAGACATTCTCAGAAAGTAGCAATTGTAGCAGCAGATACACCACCATAGTTCTGCTAATTTTTAATTTTTACTTTTTACATATAGAAATCATTCTCCCTGAAAAGACCTCCTGCTTGGTTCTGTGATATTTCCGTGCTTTCCCTTGTAGAAGTTTTGAAACTACAGATGTTCAGCTGATTATCAGCAGATACCCCAGGTCTAGACTTAGGTAAAGACTGAGAAATGCCAGGCGGGGGGCTGCCTTGAAGATGTCACTGCTGTGAATTCACGACATATGTCACAGATGTCTCCTGCATGGAGAACCTGCTGATACTTGGTATAAATAATCTTGCTGATTCTGTGGAAGAGCTAAGAGGCAAAGAAAGCATATTTTTGTTATTAAACGACTGGACTTCATTTGGCTTACTTAGAGAATAAGCACTGGTGAAGTCAGTCCCTGCCAGTTAGAACCACCCAGGCAAAACCCTTTAAAGAAACACTTAGATGACATTGTTTCTACTCATCTAAAGGGTTTCTCTAATAGCTCAGTGGTAAAGAACCTGGCTGCCCTTGCAGGAGATGCAGGTTTGATCCTTGGGTCGTGAAGATCCCTCAAGAAGGAAATGACAACCAACTCTGGTATTCTTGCCTGGGAAATCCCATGGACAGAAGAGCTTGGCGAGTTACAGGTCATGGGCTCACAAAGAGTTGGACATGACTGAGCAACTGAGGGCACGCATAGTTGTTCTACAGTGTTGTACCAATCTCTGTTTTAAATGAGAAGACACTGAGTTATTTTCAGTTCAGTTCAGTCACTCAGTCGTGTCTGACTCTTTGCGACCCCATGAACTGCAGCACGCCAGGCCTCCCTGTCCATCACCAACTCCCGGAGTCCACCCAAACCCATGTCCATCGAGTTGGTGATGCCATCCAACCATCTCATCCTCTGTCGTCACCTTCTCCTCCTGCCCCCAATCCTACCCAGCATTAGGGTCTTTTCCAATGAGTCAACTCTTCGCATGAAGTGGCCAAAGTATTGGAGTTTCAGCTTCAACATCAGTCCTTCCAATGATCACCCAGGATTGATCTCTTTTAGGATGGATTGATTGGATCTCCTTGCAGTCCAAGGGATGCTCAAGAGTCTTCTCCAACACCACACTTCAAAAGCATCAATTCTGCGGCGCTCAGCTTTCTTCACCGTCCAACTCTCACGTCCATACATGACCACTGGAAAAACCATAGCCTTGACTAGACAGACTTTTGTTGGCAAAGTAATGTCTTTGCTTTTAAATATGCTATCTAGGTTGGCCATAACCTTCCTTCCAAGGAGTAAGCGTCTTTTAATTTCATGGCTGCAATCACCATCAGCAGTGATTTTGGAGCCCCCAAAAATAAAGCCTGACACTCTTTCCACTGTTTTCCCATCTATTTCCCATGAAGTGATGGGACCAGATGCCATGATCTTAGTTCTCTGAACGTTGAGCTTTAAGCCAACTTTTTCACTCTCCTCTTTCACTTTCATCAAGAGGCTCTTTAGTTCTTCTTCACTTTCTGCCATAAGGGTGGTGTCATCTGCATATCTGAGGTTATTGATATTTCTCCCGGCAATCTTGATTCCAGCTTGTGTTTCTTCTAGCCCAGCGTTTCTCATGATGTACTCTGCATATAAGTTAAATTAGCAGAGTGACAATATACAGCCTTGACGTACTCCTTTTCCTATTTGGAACCAGTCTGTTGTTCCATGTCCAGTTCTAACTGTTGCTTCCTGACCTGCATACAGGTTTCTCAAGAGATAGGTCAGATGGTCTGGTATTCCCGTCTCCTTCAGAATTTTCCACAGTTTATTGTGATCCACACAGTCAAAGGCTTTGGTATAGTCAATCAAGCAGAAATAGATGTTTTTCTGGAACTCTCTTGCTTTTTCAATGATCCAGCAGATGTTAGCAATTTGATCTCTGGTTCCTCTGCCTTTTCTAAAACCAGCTTGAACATCTGGAAGTTCACGGTTCACATATTGCTGAAGCCTGGCTTGGAGAATTTTGAGCATTACTTCACTAGCATGTGAGATGAGTACAATTGTGCGGTAGTTGGAGCATTCTTTGGCATTGCCTTTCTTTGGGATTGGAATGAAAACTGACCTTTTCCAGTCCTGTGGCCACTGCTGAGGTTTCCAAATTTGCTGGCATATCGAGTGAAGCACTTTCACAGCATCACATTTGAGGATTTGAAATAGCTCAACTGGAATTCCATCACCTCCACTAGCTTTGTTCACAGTGATGCTTCCTAAGGCCCACTTGACTTCACATTCCAGGATGTCTGGCTCTAGGTGAGTGATCACACCATCATGATTATCTGGGTCGTGAAGATCTTTTTTGTACAGTTCTTCTGTGTATTCCTGCCACCTCTTCTTAGTATCTTCTGCTTCTGTTAGGTCCATACCATTTCTGTCCTTTATTGAGCCTATCTTTGTGTGAAATGTTCCTTTGGTATCTCTAATTTTCTTGAAGAGATCTCTAGTCTTTCCCAATCTGTTGTTTTCCTCTATTTCTTTGCATTGATCACTGAGGAAGGCTTTCTTATCTCTCCTTGCTATTCTTTGGAACTCTGCATTCAGATGGGAATATCTTTCCTTTTCCCCTTTGCTTTTCATTTCTCTTCTCTTCCCAGCTATCTGTAAAGCCTCCTCAGACAGCCATTTTGCTTTTTTGCATTTCTTTTCCATGGGGATTGTCTTGATCCCTGTCTGCCGGGTGGCCCCACATGACATGGCTTAGTTTCATTGAGATAGACAAGGCTGTGGTCCCTGTGATCAGATTAGCTAGTTTTCTGAGTTATTTTACTAGGCAAGTTTTACACTGAGCTATTTACAAGACAAGTTTTACATTTTGAGTGGAATAGGTTAGAAGGTAAGTTATGTTTTGACAATAACTAGAGCTAGATTTTTCTTTTCTATATATGAGTTATGGTGTGTAAATTTCAGCCTCACTGTGAATGTGTGTTATATGTGCTTTTTAGGCAGCCAGGAACTATGTTTATTCTGGCTGAATAATATATTTAGACTATAATAATTTCTCTTATGAGCTTAAGACCCTTATTTCTATCTGCCTCCTCTACATATCCCCTGGAATTCTCCATTTTATGAAATTTAACAAGTCTAGAAGTGAAGCCTCTATTTCCACCTGAACTGTTTTATCCTTGTCTTTATTTTGATCAGCGGCATTTACCTAAGTTTCAAACAGTGGTTCTATTCTCTTCTAACTCCCTTCCTCTCCTTCAACCAAAAGGTTTAATTGTAAATACATGAAGAATTGGGCTTTCCTGATGGCTCAGTGGTAAAGAACCTGCCTGCAATGCAGGAGACATGGGTTCGATCCCTGGGTCAGGAAGATCCTCTGGAGAAGGAAATGGCAATCCACTCCAGTATTCTTGCCTGGAAAATCCCATGGACAGAGGGGCCTGGTGGGCTACAGTCCAGAGGGTCACAAAGAGTCGGACATGACTGATGTGACTCAGCAGCTGCTAAGTCACTTCAGTCGTGTCCAACTCTGTGTGACCCCATAGACAGCAGCCCACCAGGCTCCCCCGTCCCTGGGATTCTCCAAGCAAGAATACTGGAGTGGGTTGCCATTTCCTTCTCCAGTGCATGAAAGTGAAAAGTGAAAGTGAAGTAGTTCAGTCGTGTCCGACTCTTCGCGACCCCATGGGCTGTAGCCTACCAGGCTCCTCCGTCCATGGGATTTTACAGGCAAGAGTATCGGAGTGCGGTGCCATTGCAGCAGCAGCATGCTTTTATCAGTCTCAAAGAAAATCTGAGATCACATTAACACAACTGGACATTCCTGAAGTTATTATGCAACCAAAAAAATCTTCATGTACCAGGTAGAATTGCTTGTCTTTTTCAAATAGTGACTATCTTAAATGACTATTTCAAATGCATTGTTTAAAACATTCTGTTGGATTTTTTTGAATTGGGAGAACACTAGCAGTTCATCTCAAGGATGTCTGTCTTGATTTTTCTGCACACCTGTTAGTACTTCTTGGTTCTTCAGGAAATGCCAACACAACTTTTTCCTACTGAAAGGCTGTGCCCAATGTAAGTATTTTATTCTTTCCCTAATTAAGTTACTATAATGTAGTTCTGAAGAGTGTGGGCTTTGAGCCAGAGATTCTTGCCTCAATCACTTCTGAAAGCCAGATAATGGGTGAGCTTCTGATTTTTCTGAATTGATTTCCTCACAGAGCTGGCATGCAGATCAAATGAGCCAATAAGTGTAAAGTACTTTGCAGAATGCCAGGCACATAGTGGCATAAATATAGTTAAGAGTTATGACTCTAGAATTATAACTAGCTAGAAAATCTGAATGGTTTGTTCTGTATCAAAACCAAAGGGAGATGATCCTGGGCAGAATATTTTTAAGTTAATGTTTCTATAGTCCCATTTTATTAAAAGGCAAAACAAAAACAAAAAGCCTCTGACTCGTAAAATGAAATAACCCAGATCTGGATGTAAAAAAAAAAGGTGATCATTGAATAATTATTGAATGTTAGAGCTGCAAGAATCCATACAAATAATCTAGGGCAATCTCCTCTCCTTAAAAATAAGGCATTTGAGACCTAGAGCAACTTGTCCATGGTTATAATATAGCTAGAGAGCAGCAAGGTAGAAAGCCCCATTTTGACTCATTCTTGGAAATAAACGACACAACTTTTTGCCTCCTTAGCCTCTTTATTTAAATTATATTTTTAATTGGAGGATAATTGTTTTATACTATTGTGTTGGTTTCTGCCATACATGAATCAGCCATAGGAATACATATGTCCCCTCCTTCTTGAACCTTCCTCCCAATTCCCACCTCTCTAGGTTGTCAGAGTACAGAGTTTGAGCTCCCTGCATCATATAGCAAATTCCTACTGACTATCTATTTTACATAAGGTAATGTATATGTTTCAGTGTTATTCTTTCATTTTATCCTTCCCTCTCCTTCCCTCACTGTGTCCACTAGTCTGTTCTCTATGTCTGTATCTGCATTGCTGCCCTGCAAATAGGTCCATCAGTACCATCTTTCTAGATTCCATATGTATGCTGCTGCTGCTGCTGCTGCTAAGTCGCTTCAGTTGTGCCCGACTCTGTGCGACCCCATAGATGGCAGCACACCAGGCTCCCCCGTCCCTGGGATTCTCCAGGCAACAACACTGGATTGGGTTGCCATTTCCTTCTCCAATGCATGAAAGTGAAAAGTGAAAGTGAAGTCTCTCAGTCATGTCCGACTCTTCACAACCCCATGGACTACAGCCTACCAGGCTCCTCCATCCATGGGAGTTTCCAGGCAAGAGTTCTGGAGTGGGGTGCCATTGCCTTCTCCGCCATATGTATGCATTAATATACAATACTTGTTTTTCTCTTTCTGACTTACTTCACTCTGTATAATAGGCTCTAGGTTCATCCACCTCATAGACCCGACTCAAATGCATTCCTTTTTATGGCTGAGTAATATTCCGTCATGTATATGTGCCACAATTTCTTTATCCATTTGTCTGTCAATGGACATCTACCTTGCTTCCATGTCCTAGCTATTGGAAATAGCACTGCAATGAACATTGTGGGTACATGTGTCTTTTTCAATTACGGTTTCCTCAACTCCTTAGCTTCTTAATGAAGCAGATTTATCTGTTAAATAGAATAAACTATATTTTTCAAATGAGTTAAAAATTTGAATTATATCTATACAATATTTAAATTATTAAAGACACATGAGAGAGAATAAAATATGTTACAGAGAAGCTCCCCACTGCTAATTTATTCTGATTATTTTCTCATAAAGTGGAGGTATTTCAGATTGTATTAGTTTATTCATTACTAGCTGACAGGTTAATTTATATGGTGCCCGATTTGGGCATTCCCACACTCTGCTCTCTGAGGGCTTGGTATCAGGAAGAAAAGCTGGCACGAAAGTCAGAGCAGATGTGCAACCTCTTTTCCTCTCCAGCTTGGCTTGAGATATTGGTATAATCACTAGTCTACTCTTAACACTCAATTTTGGGATAACTGCCTTAAAAAATAAAAACATTCAGAATGAGACTCCGGTTCAGAAATCCTGCCCCCAATCAGATGATTCTTATATTTGATTGACTTGAAATTCTTGGAGTAGCAGACAGGTTGGGTAAGCACATGGTTAGCATAATTTCTCTTGTTTGTGTGGGATCATGAGTGTTGTCTCCATTACGAAGGCTCTCCACTGATGACTTACACCTTGCACATAATGCTTACTCTATTGGTTCACCCCTGATTTTACTTCATCTTCTGGGTGTATAATACTTATTTGCCAAATGTGATTGAGGTGGCTGTTTATTGCATGTCATCTTTTCATTTTGAGTCTCTTGGGCAAGTTTAAGCAAGCAGCAAATGCTAAAATGAGTTTCCCCAAAGTTTATAATGGTTTATAGCATCTGTTCAACTTGGTGGAGCAATATTTTCATGCTAGCAGGGAGATTTTATGGAGTCTTCTTAGAGTTTTCAGTTTGATTTCTCTGTTGTCATTTGGTTTAGCCATTTCTATTTATTATGCTTTAAAAGAAGAAGAGACATGATTTCAACCGTAAAAACTAGTGTAGTATTCTGGAAGAGCCTCAGAAAATCATATAAGTGTCAAAATGTTGAGTTGCAAACAGGGCATCACAAACCTAAGAGTAGTATCCTTATTTGAAGTAGGGATAGAATGAAGGTTTAGCTATTCGAATTTAGGAAATGAAGCTTGTCACTTAAACATTAGAAGGTGGATCAAATAATCTAGAAATCAATGAGAGATCACTCACTTTAACTATGAGAGTAACAAATGTCAAATTTTTGAGAGAAAGATGCCATTAGGAGTTTTTACAATGTCTATCCCAGCAGGAAACAGCTTCTTTGCATCTTCATGAAGAGCCTCCAACCTCTCTTTGAGCTCCCCTCATGTAGCAGGAACTCTGGTCTGAAATGAGATCAGATTTTTAAGTCACTACTAAGTGAACATCATTTATCATTTTCATTCTTCTAAATGAGCTCATCAAATAATTGCCTTCTAATGGCAGGCAAGCAGGATGACAAGCAGGATGAGGCATCAAGAAGCTAATGAAAATTTAAAGTGGTCTCCATTTTCCATTGGCTTGGGAGAAGTTTATCAGAGCAATGACATACCCCACAGAAAATGATATGCCTCCTAGAATGATTGAAGCAAAGAAATACAGAAGCAAGATAAGTCATCTGGTTTCCCAAAGCATAGCAATGGGTAAAGCTTTGCAAATCAAAAAGCAAAAAGTTGGAGATTAAGACTCTTATATCTGAATAGAACTGCCCTTGTCTATAAGTAGGCATCTGATATAAAGATGAAAGTATCACTAATGCCATCTGCTTTTAGGTACTCTCTCAGATATTTCTGGATCTGTGCCAGGGGATTTTCATTTGCTCTAACTTCTACTCCTAAAAAATACTTAAGCTGTATACTAATGATGGAGGATACTTTCTTTAGTTTGGGTTTACCCCAAATCAGACCTCGAGACAGATTTTATGCACATATGTTATTTGGGAAGTGATCCTATAACCTAAAGTGGAGTCTGGCCATTCACCTCTCAGAAGTCAATAAGGAGGCAAGGTTGGTGGAAGTTTCCTTTATTTCAGATGCTGGCAATGGTGGGGGGGTGGGTCTTTGGAACTCCTAGCCAAAGGCTGATTCCCCCACCCCCACTCTGACACTGACAATCAGTGGGCAAGAGCTTTTATAGGCTGAGGGATGGGGCTACATGAAGAAACTGCAGAGTCAGCTCTGGCAGTCGTCTTCATATTGGTCATCAGTGGTCTGATCAGTGTTATCTTGGTTGTTTTAGGTACAGTTAGTCTTCACTTCCAGAGTAACATTGTTTCCATTTCTTTGAGGCCAGTTCTCAGAACTGTGGCAGTTTATGTCCTGGCTACAGTCTGGTCATCATGTGGTTAACTTCTCTACCTGCTGGAGGTTTCAGTATCTAGAAGATAGCTCACAGGACGTGGTTCAGGCTTCCCAGATGGCACTAGTGGAAAAGAAATTACCTGCCAGTGCAGGAGACTAAGAGACGTGGCTTGATCCCTGGGTTGGGAAGACCCTCTGGAGGAGAGCATGGCAACCCACTCCAGGATTCTTGCCTGGAGAATCCCATGGACAGAGGAGCCTGGCAGGCTATGGTCCATAGTGTCACAAAGAGCTGGACATGACTGAAGCGACTTAGCACACGCAGGCACATATTATCCATAGCCCTTGTGGAGGACTATGAACTGCTCAAATGTCCTTGACTTTGCTTATGACTAAACCTATTATTTGGTGTCCTTTGACTGTCTTCCTTTGTTTCCACTTTTTCTCACTTCTCTGATTAAACTTATTCTTTGGCTGAAAATTTTCCACAGGCAAAAGGCAGGCTGAGGACACGGGAGGGTAGGACCATAGGGTCCTACCGCATTTCATCTCAGAAAGTGCAATAGATGGTGTGGGAAAATTGAGAGAGAAAAAGGAGAAAAGCCAATGAAGAAAGCCTGAATGAGTGGGTTATCAGCATTGACAAATAGGGCTCAATTCTGGGGGGTCTTCTGAGAAACCATGTAGAATGTACTGCAGTATTATCAGTGGAAGAGAAAAATGGCTTATTTATTCAACAACTCTCATCTCTCACTGGTTGAGGGGTTACCTGGCATCTTGGGCTATCTTGTACATGAGTTTAACAAGCTTTTGTGGTGCTGGAAAAAGCCCCAGACAGGGAAACAGAAGGATTTAACACTTGACAGCTCTACCCTCACATCCTAATCACCTCCCAAAGGCTCCACCTCCAAGCATCAGCATATTGGGCATTAGGTTTCAACATATGAGTTTTGGGGGAGGGCTACAAACCTAAAGTTTATAGAACTTTCCCCCTGGACCCTCTGAATTTATGTCCTTCTCACATACAAAATGTCTTTTTATACTGTTCATGGGGTTCTGTTCATGATGAGGGACAAGGGAGCCTGGCGTGCTGCAGTCCGTGGGGTCACAAAGAGTCGGACTGAACAACAACACAGACAAAATGAATTCATTTCACCCCCAGTGACCCTAAAAGTCTTGACTTGTTCCAGCATCTACACTAAAGTCCAAAATCTCATTTAAATATCATTAAATCAGAGATGAGTGAGTGAGGCTTGACGTAAAATTTATCCTGGGGAAAAATTCCTTTCCAGCTGTGAACCTGTGAAAATCAAACAAATTATACGCTTCCAAATTACACTGGTGGAACAGAGATGGGATAGACTTTTCTATTTCAAAAGAGAAATAGGTAAGAAGTATTAAATGAATTAAGTAAGCCATGAGACTGAGGTGACTTTAACATCGTGGTAGCCTATATAAGTGAACCGAAACCTAAACGTGTAATGCTTTAAGGTTAAGAAATTGAAACCTAAGGACAACCAATGACAAATGGTCAACTAGCCTTTCCCAAACCAGGCGACTGCTTAAACCACAGCCAATAACATAATTGGTTTGCTTGGCTTCTGCATCTTCTCTATGAAAGTTTTTCTTCTAGTTCCTGTAGGTGAAGTGATTCTGACTATTTCTGGTTTGATGCCATCTGATTCAAACTGATTGTTCAAATAAACTCTGAAAAATTTGCCTTCTTTTATGTTTCTTATCTGAGAGACTGACACTATTCAACTGCCAAAAATGGAGTCTTAATAGAGTCTTTCAATATAAATGTTATATTTATATCAGTTATATTCCCACAGATGGTGTTTAAAGTTTTGACACTGGAGGGAATTGCCTAAAAATGAACACAAATAAGAAAGAGGTAAGATGAAGGGTGAACCTGTAGTACAATAGCTTTTAATGTAATTGAGAACTAAAGCTATTATTAATAAAGTGAATTATGAAGAATTGTTTAGCAAAATTTTACAAGTGACTGAAAAAATACCCCAATCAAATGTCTTCTAGTAATATAATTGGGGCAAAAGCCAAAAAAGTCATTATCCCTGGTTTTTGGAATTCACAGGCTGGCAGCATAGGTTTATTGAAAAATCGAATTTCATGTATATATTTCCTTGGGCTACAACAACTACCTCCAAAAGCCAATTATAAGAATTAGAAATAGTCTAATGCTGTTATTATTTTATTTGAAGAGGAGTATTGAAATTTGTTTTATGCTGCACAAAGAACTTGTTTGATGTATATTTCATGAGCCCTGGTTGAGAGGGAACATTTCATATTGGAATATATGAAAGCTTCTAATCAAACATTTATGTCAGCAAGAGTTCTCTTTTGTGGAAGAAAGTTAATGTGATGAAAAAATAAAAAGGGCATAAGAATACCCTGAAGATGCTAATCCATTTTGGACAAGATAGAAGGCAGGGAGAATTACAGATCTTGACGTCTGGATCGAAGTCAGGAGCCTGGGCTACAGAAGTGGCTTTGACCTTGACTTCTGCAAGGTGCCTCTTAACCTTGCCTTCTCTTAGCTATGTCTGCACCATTCTGTTACACCTGCTTAGTGACGCAGCAGCTCTGAGTGGTTACCTTTAGATCTCTTCAAACAATTTTGTGTTTGAATGGGAGAAAACAGCAGTTTAGTTTAAATGAATATAGGACCTAATCTGAGCAATTTCTGAAAGGGAGACAAGTGCTTTCATTTCATTTGGCGTAATATACTTGCTGGCCTCTGTCTTTTCCAGCTATTCCAGGCTGAGTGTGGCTATAGGCTCGTATTACCCTGGGATGGGAATTAATTTTCACAAGGCCTGTGCATGACTTAAAAGCCTTTGATAAAGTTTCCTTTTCTCTACCCTCAACCTCATGTAAGAAGGAGTCCTTAGATTTATTGATCTCTTGTAAGTCAACTGTTTCTTTCTTGACAATCCAATGTGCAGAAATCTTCTGATTGTTCCATCTTGCCTTCTTGATTGAAAACTATGCTGCTAACCAATTCCAGAACCTCTGTTATGAGAGTTGGGTGCTAAAACCATGTCTTGGCCCTGTGAGCCTCCTCTCTGGAACAATCTGAGAATCTATTCTTTGACTCCCTCCTTCTTGTTTGAGTCTCATCTTGTCTTTATTCTGTCCTTCCCCTTGTCACCTCCCTTCTGGCGCATTGTGGCTTTTCAACCATCTGTTGATAATAATTTGACCTAGTAAAGTATATAAAAACACTACCATTCATTTATTATAATAATCTGATTTTCACTACCACCAAATTTTAACTTCCAGACTTAAGTGGAACACAATCTTAAATCCCTGTCTGAGGCTCAGATTTACTTTCACTGAAATTATGTCAATTTTATGAGCTTTTTCTGAAGTCAGAATCTTCTTTTCAGAACTGAATTAAGAACAGTGATTGATCTTACATATATCCCCCACACTTGTCAACGTACCTTTCCCTGGACTTTCTTCTAATCAGAAGTGAGGAATTTTTATCTTTTTTTTCTGTGAAGTTGCTCAGTTTTGTCCGACTCTTTGCAACTGTACTCTACCAGGTTCCTCCATCCATGGCATTTTCCAGGCAATAGTACTGGAGTGGGTAGCCATTTCCTTTAGTTTGGGTTAAAAAACTGATTTTTTACTGGCAAATTCAATTTTACATAACCTTGGCTTTATTACTGGCTCTGATCTGATTACTTTTAAAAGAGAATTGTAGCTACTCTCATGGCAGCCTGTCTGAATACCTGATTCTTAATAAAACCACATTTGAACATTACATAATAATATTTTAAGAGAGAAATGTCATTGTTTTTTTTACATTTTACTCCCAAAGTTATTTGCTTCAAAAGCACACTTACCCTTTTTATGCCTAGAAAGGAGAAAAACTCTGAGAAAGCTATGTCTATGTTCTGTGATCCCCATAGTCTTTAACATAATGACACTCTCATTTGTTATCATTTTATGTAAATGCATCTTGCATTTATTTCATAAGATGCAACTTATCTGGAAACCTTGGGAGGATTAAATCATGTAATATATGTAGTGCTCCTGGCACATCACAGGCTTTCAGCACATCCTGATTAGATTGCAACTTTGGAAGATTGAGAGGAGTTGGACTAATAACCAAGAAAGATAATTTGCAAGGACATTTTTTTATGTGGAAGAGATAAGTATTTCCTTCTCACACATCAGTACAGGAAAAGTTATTTTGATTTAATTTTCTAACTCAAATAAAACATGTCTCTGTGCCCCTACTCTCTAAGGAGGTGAGAAATAAAAATCTCAGTCACGTGTTTTTATTGTCTTCTCACGCCTTGGATTCTAAATTTGGAAGGGGAAAGGATACTTCTGTGCATATAGAAAGATGTGGGAGGTGGAAGGCCCTCCCTGTTCCTGTAACTCCTTTTTCTGGAAAAGCTGCTTTCCATTTTTCTCTCCACCACCTACCAAGATCTGATACTTCCTACAAGCTCAGAAATGTGTTCTCCAAAATCCTAGAGAGGATTCATGGACTATAGATTTGGTCCCTAATGACCTTTTCTGACCAGTTCTTGGCTTACCTGGGTACCCCACAAGCCATCACCACCAGGGATATTATCTGTATAGTATCTGGGCATCTCCCCAAACCCTGTGTGCATGCTCAGTCACTCAGTTGCGTCTGACTCTTTGCAACCCCGTAGACTGTAGCCCCTGCCAAGCTCTTCTGTCCATGGGGTTTCCAGGCAAGAATACTGGAGTGAGTTGCCATTTCCTCCTCCAGGGGATCTGCCCAACACATGGATCAAACCTGCAGCTCCTGCAATCTAGGTAGATTCTTTACCACTGAGTCACTGTGAAAGCCTACCCAAACCCCTAGAGCCTACCTTGTCTGAGGAAACTCCCTCCTCCCCATTTTTTAAAAAAAAATACTTTTATTTATTTATTTGTCTGGCTGCAGTAGGTATAAGTTGTGGCACACGGGACCTTTAGTTATGGCAAACTCTTAGTTGGGGGATCCAGTTCCCTGATCAGGGATTGAACCCACTCCCCCTGCATTGGGAGCACAGAGTCTTAGCCACTGGACCACCAGGGAAGTCCCAGGAAACTTCTTTTAGTAGTTTTATTTCCTAGCACCAACCTTTATCCTGTTCACTCCAAGTGTTTTCACCTCAAATTTAACCCGTGGGGGAATTATTGCTTATGCATAGAACATTTTATTTTCAAATTTCAGATTCTCTGAAGCAGTGAGCCCTGGGTAGAGAATAAAGTTTTATCCATCTCTGGGGAAAAGGAAGGGAACAGTAACCCTTAACCTTTTAGCAACCTGTGTCAGGGAAAATAATATATACATTAAGATAAGGATAAATCATCCTACAATGGTTAGTTTTTCCATCATTTTTATGATGTAAGTTCTTTAGCTATTACACCATGCTCACTAAGGAAAGCAGTTGGTCCTGGCCTCCTAGTCCATGAGGGTCTGTCCCTTCCTAGCCTGCACGACTGCTTTGCTGTTAAGAGAGAAGAGAGCTCTTAGTGATTGGTGGATCTGGGCAGAGTCCTCTGGGAAGGTGTTCACTCATTCTTTGGGCTCAAACCATTCACCATGAACATAACTGAGGTCTCTTCATGCCTCTTCAGGACTGATCCTATCATGGTTCACATCCTTCTTCTGATTAGTCACTATTAGAAACTCAACGACCCATGTCATCCATCACCAGGTCTCATTACTGTACGCTCATTCATCTGCCTCCATCGTTTGACCCAGTCTTCTGCTTCTCACAGGCTTCCTAAACCCTTTTGCTGTGCTTTCTGCCATTAGGAAAATTTCCTTCATCCTTATCCCATTTTTGTCCATTCCCTTCATCTTTGTTTTTCTAATAGAAGCCTATCTTTCCCATCAGGCTATTTGCTCTCCTTCAATCCTTTTAACTGGAGGATGTGTTTTCTTCCTTACATTCTTACTTCCTTCTAGAAGTAGGATAAATATCTCCCCCTTTACTCCTCTTATTTCTTTATTGATTGCAACAAAGTAAATCCAGAACATGTTGGCCAGTTTTAAGTTGTCACTTGCACGTCATCATTCCAGTCCCTGGGCCTTGGTAATAATGATGTTGCTACACAAGGGTTCCTCTGCACCTATTTCAATGGCAGGAAAAAGAAAAGCTTTTGTGCTTAGGTTGTCATAGGAGCAGAATCTGCAGTTAGACTGAGAAATGGTATCATATGTCAAAACAGTATCTGGCAACCAAAATGATTTTTGAGTAAAAAGTGAACCAAATATACTTCCATGAATGTTCCTATCACCTTTGGAGTCTTCCTCATAGATTATAAAATATTGCATTTTTTCATAAATTTACTTTTTGTTAATTACCTGTATTCATAGATGAACAAAACAAAGAAAACGAACAAAGGAACAAGATACAAGAAGATGAGTAAAGGAAACAAGAGATATTCTCTTATGTCTCATATTAAATATAGGACCATGGGAAGGTCTTGCACTAAAGATATGTTATCATGAGTAACTGCCATATTATGCTAGATGTGGTTTAAGCACAAAGCAACATATCCTTTAAAAAATTGAGCTTACAGTCTGAAGAACAAAATAATAACTCCAAACTGCACCTGTAATAGCTGTTCTGTTTTCTCAGTTGAACATTAAAAAATAAGAAAAAAATATTTTTTGGTTATCATTTGATGTTTTGAAAGATACAAAGAAATTATTTGCCTGTCTTGTTCTGAGAGGTTATGGTTTTGTTGCATTGATTGTTTTCAAGACTGTTCCCTGACAGACGTTGACTTAAGAGATCAGCCTGGATCAGGTGAGTAAGGAGCACACTTTGCCACCAGATGGAAACCTGCGGTAATCAGTGCAGTCAGGTTCCCGTCTGGCCTGGAGAATTCCAGGGACACAGTCCATGGGGTCGCAAAGAGTCAGACACGACTGAGCGACTTTCACTTTCACTTTCCAGGTTCCTGTCACCGGGCATGTGTCACCCAGGTAACGGGAGCCCCTTTGGTACCCTCTGCACCGTTTCCAGAAAGCATTAGTTAAAATTGGCTGATCTTTGCTCTGTGTGTATTCTCTCAGCCTGATTATGTTATTTTCTTGGAAGAAGATGAGGTGCTCGGATCAAACCGTTTGGCTCAAAATGAGATGCTTTCCATATTCACGATCCTTAGGTCATTGCCATATTCAGAACTATATTAGATAATAAAATTTTAAAAGCCCATTTTCCTTCTGAGCTGCTCAATTTTAGTAACTGTTGAATTTCACACCGCCATTCCTATCCCTGCACTAACTGCCTACAGGAAACATAGAAACTTAATTATTGACAGACCAAATATTTGCATCTTTTGGAAACCAGAATATTCCATAATTTAAGAACTTAGCAAATATTTCCCCTAAAGCCAGATTTTGCACTTAGTTGTGGGTTGCTGTTTAAAAATAGCAGTATAACATTTTCAAACTGCAATTGGAATCTTTTATCTTTTTTGAGGTCTGAGTGTAGGTTATGAATTCTTCTTCCTTTTTAAAATATTTACTCTTTGCTGAATTTTGCCTTTTTTTCTTTCATGTGCTATAAAATATCAGCTTACAAATTGGTAAGCCACTATGTGTACTATTTTCTTTCAATATGTGAGTAATTTCTATGCCATATGATGTATTTGTAAAAGCCCACCAATTAGGTTGTGCTGTGTAAAAGGATCTCGTTTCAGAGGATCCATATCCAATTTTATTTTCTCTTGCTTAATCTGCAGCTCTTTGAAAAAAATATAGTTGAATAGCCTCTCACTGGGTGTGAAGAAATTGATTTGCTTTACAGGAGTAGCCTTCTTTAGGGAACTACAAACTATCATGTGCAAATGCTTTGAGAAATCTGAAATGCTATGAAAATAAAAAACATTATTGTTCTTATTTTCTCATGGCTTTTAGATGACTTGTTTTTTATGAATTACCTTTGGGAAGTCCCCCAAGACATTAGTATCGTGGAAACAGCTCTGCCTGGTTGAGACTTTTCAGTCTGGTTTTATCTACCAAAACAAGGTTGTTCAAGATGGTTTCTGTCCTTGAGAGCGGTAGAAGCTAGAGTCTTCTTTATGCTTTTCCAATGGTCAGTCCATTTCAGAACATTATTGTGAAAAGGGAGTGGAATTTGTGAAAAGGGCATGAGATTAAGAAACAGATGGAGTATCTGTTTTGATCTCCTATATAACTCTGGGAAAGTCATAGAGTCTATTTGAGACTCAGTTTCCACATCTGTAAAATGAGGGTGAATATACTTGCTTTGGCTTCCCAGGTGGCACGGTGGTAAAGAATCTGCCTGGTAATGCTGGAGACGCAGGAGATGAGGGTTCGATCCTTGGGTCGTAAAGATTCCCTGGAGTAGGAAATGGCAACCCTCTCCAGTATTCTTGCCTGGAAAATCCCGTAGACAGAGGAGCCTGGAGGGCTACAGTCTATGGGGTCACAAAGAGTTGGACACGACTGAGCATGCACACACGATGATGACCATACCTGCTTCTCTCACCTACTTTTTGAAATTAAAAACTATCATGGATTTCAAAGTGCTACAGAAAGATGTTTATTACTAAGACTTATTTATTCATGTACTATTTTTCACTGGAGAGTCATGCACCTAAACTGTGCTGTTTTAAAATTACTGTCACTAAATGGCACTTAGTATTATTCCATTAGTCAAATTTGAGGGATATTATAAAAAAACAAAAACTCTTTTCTATTTGCTTACTCTAAAAAAGTAATTGAGGAAAAGGTTTACACCTCACATAGAGGACTTATCGTGAGGACCTAAATACATGATACAGTTTCCCAGAATATCTGGGTTTCTTTTCTTTATTTAAAAAAGTGTTTTTTTGGCCATGCCACATGGCTTACAGGATCTTAGTTCCCTGACCAGGGATTAAACCCAGGCTCACGGTGATGAAAGCCTCAATTTCTGATTTCTAACCAGTGGAACACCAGGGAATTCCTCTGTCTGGGTTTCTTTTAAACATGGCTTTCTATTTTTATTTTTTAAGTCAGGTAACTGATTACATTTTTATCTTCACACTAGCTTCTATGAATCTCTGAGTTAAATTTATAGTTTAGGGCAATGGCAACTCACTCCAGTATTCTTGCCTGGAAAATTCCATGGACAGAGGAGCCTGGAGGACTACAGTCCTTGGGATGGCAAAGAGTTGGCCACGACTGAGCGACTGAGCACTGGTGGTCCAGTGGTTAAAAATCCGCCTTGCAATGCAGGGGACATGGGTTTGATATTTGGTCTGGAAACTAAGATTCCACATGCCAGAGAGCAAAGAAGCCCAAAACTAGAGAACTATGCACCTCAACAAAAGATCTTGCATGATGCAACAAAGATCCCTCATGCCACAACTAAGACCCAATGCAGCCAAGTAAATAAATATGTATTTAAAAAAATTTCATGGCTTATATCTAGCAGAGTATATGTGACATTATGATATGTGTTTTTATCTCACCACTGTCTTCAATTACTTTGGACTGCATTTTTCTTTTCTTCCCTGTTTCCTCCCTCTATATAAATACAAAAGAAATAATTTCTTCTATAAGACATTTGAAGTAAATAATAAAACTTACTAGCATATAATGAACACTTACGATGTACTAAGACCCTATGTAAAGAGTATCTAATTTTTTATTTGCCATGAAAAAGCATTATTTCTTACATTTTACAAATGCAACTGAGGCTTAGAAAGTTTAAGTCACTCACTCAATGGCCTTCCATTGCCAAATGGAGGTTTCTCAATTCCAACGCAGATTTATCTGACTCCAAAATTCATGGTGATTAGTCATTATATTACACTGCCTTTTGATATTAATTATAATAATATAACAAATGACTACTATTATTTTTGTATAATCAAAGGCTTTTGATGTAGAACACTTTGTCTTTATCAAGAGCATATACAGTGTAGAATACACTATGTGTTTTAAGACTATATGATTCATATCTTTGCTTGAAAATTGGATAGAGCAAATCTTTTGTCACATCTTTCCTTTCTTTCCAAAAAATGATATCAAGGTCTGTTTCTCTATATGACTTGGTATTATACCCATGCCAAGTGCGTGCCTCTTGATGACATATAGAGAAACACATCCAGCAGTCCCTGTTAGAAGGCAGTAGATACATCTGGCCCTTTCTAGCCATCTTCTGTCATGCTTTGTTCTTTTAAGTTGTACTTCAAATACCTTTGCTACTCCCTTTCCTTTCATGACTTTCAAATGTAATTATCTATTGTCATATCTTACTGTTTAGATTTGCTTAAGTGGAAATGTTCTGTTTAGTCTCCTTTCTTTTTGGTATATGGTAACTGCCCTTAGGAGAAGGCAATGGCACCCCACTCCAGTACTCTTGCCTGGAGAATCCCATGGACGGAGGAGCCTGGTGGGCTGCAGTTCATGGGGTCGAAGAGTCGGACACGGCTGAGCGACTTCACTTTCACTTTTCTCTTTCATGCATTGGAGAAGGAAATGGCAACCCACTCCAGTGTTCTTGCCTGGAGAATCCCAGGGACGGAGGAGCCTGGTGGGCTGCTGTCTATGGGGTCACGCAGAGTTGAACACAACTGATGGGACTTAGCAGCAGCAGCAGCAGCAGCAGCAGCAGCAGCAGCAGCAGCAGCAGCAGCAAATTGCCCTTAAGGGGCTGTTTTTTTTTTTTTTTTTTTTTACGAAGTCCTAAACATGGTGGTAAAAAAATGGTTGAGAAAATGCATGCTACACATGGCTGATAAAAGATGACCAACAGCAAGATCCTGGCTGTGGAGGTGGGAAGATGACGTTTGACAGCACAATAAGGAAAGCATTGTGGAATGAATAACTTCTGAACTGGGTTCATACTGAGGGACTGTGTTTATTGAAGGTGGAGTGCCCGGGATATGAAGGGTTTTTCCTCCTCAGCAAAACCACATCAAACCCCTCCTAGAACACATTCTTCACGGAGGAGAGAAGAGACATGTTCACAAAGCCTGGAAGATGCAGCCAACTAGGGAAGTCATTTCCAGAAAAATTAGTCACCAAGCAGTCATTTTTAAGAGAATTGAAGGAGACAAGATCTCCATCACTTTTGAACCAATCCGTGTAGTAACTAACAGGAGTAGAAACAGCTGGAGCTATGAGCATTAATTCATGAAGACTCTTAGGGTGATCATTTGGAACATTATCTTCAGAAAGAATGAAATGCCTTTGCAACTGCCCTGTATTTGCAGTCCATATTCACATGAGATGCGGCTCAAGATGGAACACAAAAAGGGTCTGCCAAGAATCTAAAATTAGATTGTGAAAAAATTAGGATAAGTAAAGAAGCAGCAGGGAAAATTTTCCCTCAGCCAAAGTTTGCCAGAAGTTTCATTAAACCCTTATTGAAATAGAATTAGAAGTGAATTTCACAACTTTATCTTTTATTCTTCATAATTGTTTTTGTTCAGGGCCATTTTTTCCATTATGTAATATAGGCCCAATTCCTAGGGCTGTAAGTTTTCAGATGATCTATAAATACATGTGCAACCTAAAAAATGACTCTAGAATTAGAAGAAAATCCTGGAAATTAAAAGAAGTCAACATTTAATGAAATCCGTAGAGGATGATATTTTATCACTTGTTTAACTGCAACTTAACTCAACTGTTATATCTTAGGACAGAGGTAAAATAACAAGAAAAATGAAATGAAATATTCTTAAATAAACAAAATTATTAAAGTTCTCCCCCAAAACTCTTATAGTAAAAATATTCTTAAAGTGTGATGACATTTAAAAATATTCTTGATATAATATACAAGGAGAGTTTTAAAATCAAGATTATCATAAACAATTCAGAGTAGGTTTATATACATACATGTTTGTTTTACTTTTTTATTGCTATGTAACAAATTACCACATATTTGGCAGATCAAAGCAAAACATATTTCTTAATTTCATAGTTTCCCTGTGTTAGGACTCTCGGCATGTGTTGGTTTGGTCCTTTGTTCCATCTAACCAGGATGAATTAAAAGTGTTGGTTGGGCCTGTGATCTCATTTAGAGATTTAGGTAACTCAGTTGGCTAAGAGGGAGTCACCATAAGAGTGACATAGCCCACATCTTTGTTATATTATGTAATTTAGCCAAAAGAATGGTGGCTCATTGCCTTGTTATAGTCTATCAGTAAGAAGCAAGTCACAGGTCCTGCCCACACTCAAGGGGAAGAGACTACCCAAATGGGGAGTGGACCATCAGCCTAAAGTGACTTATTGGGGTATCTTCAAGATGTGTCTGTCTCAGGGATTGAAGTTAGCCCTTTTAATTAAGATTTTGTTCTCTAGTATGGGGTCCATTATTGTCAATTTTTTCTTTAGTTGTCTTTACAACGTTCTGAAATAAACCACCCTTTTACCTATGTTGAAGGTGGATATTAGAACAAATTCAGCCTATAATAGGTGCATAATTAATGAATGGCAGAAAAGTTTTCTTTTTTTTTTTCTTTACTAGAGAAGACAAAAGAGATACAGAACTGAGTTTAGAGAAAGATTTGTTCCTGTCTGGGTGTGTCTCCTGTTCCCTCAGTCCCTGGTACTATATTATTGCATCCTTTCAGTATCATTACTTTCTCATATCAATAGTGAGAGAGAGTACATGTGTGTATGTGTGTATGTATGTGTGTGTACCTGTCTGTGTAAATATATGTTTATATGGCTGTGTATAAATATAAACTTGTTAAGTTACAGTTAGATGTCCTTACATCTGTGTGACTGAGTACATATATCTTCTTTCATTCTGAGATGGAGAAGTCAGAATCACCTAAGTCTTGGCTGGAGTAAGTGTTTCCTGGGACATACCTGCCCTTGGAAACAATCTGGAAACTGGAGCAGGGCATTATTGAAGAAGTTTAGCTTATAGTCAGGACTTCACAGATGGAACAAGATTCCCACGATAAAGTGAAACTTGGTGAGTCTCAGAAACAATGGAGAATCTGTTTTCTTGGAGGAGAGTTTTGTATTCTTGAAAGGCACGGGGTTTTCAGTGGTGGAAATACACATCTGGCAGCAGTAACAACTTTTTTTAGATGAAGATGAGGATGACTAGAAAAGAGGATCTGTGGGTGATATTATTAGTTTTGAACCTATCACTTTTGAAATCTACCTATGGAGCACTCCTATATGATAGGTAGTTCTATTTGCTGCCACCATAAAGCATTAAGATAGCTGTGTATATTCCTGGCTCCCAGTTAAAATTCTTGCTCAGAGGAAATAAGCTATGTATATATAGAAAATAGTCACTTCTCTGTAGGAGTGCTTTATGCCACAACCATCTGAAGAACTTTCAAATTCAGTATATTTTGGTGTCAGAGCAAATAAAACCAGATTTTTAATGAGTGAAAATTTCTAGTCTTCTCCATTTTTATTTTCTCTTCTTCCCATTATTGTAGATGCTAGAGCTAGCCTCTTCAGCTGAAAATTGATGGATCCAGAGCTAGCCACATGGAGGGCTCATATGATTTTTGCCATCTGTCTTTAAATGTAACACTCCAGCATGTGTCTCTAAGTAACATAATAAGAAAACCTCTACCTGGAATCACTAAGCAAGATTCCAGTCTACATTTTCCAAACATATAGATTATGGAAAGATCAAGAACTGAAAAGGAAAAAAAGATCATTTATGTATGGAAAATATATAAATATTATAAAAGAAGAAAGGAAAAGTGAAATAAAGTAGGAAATTAATTGAACAGTAGGAATGAGATGGACAATTTCCAAGAACAATATATCCCTCCCACTCTAAAGCTGGGAAGCTTAATTTCCTCCCTTTATTTCATAATTACTGGGAGAACCTCTTCAGAGATAATATATTTTATTGGTTCAGTTAAAAAATATTTATTATACTGGACCTACATAAATCTGAATATAGTTGCTTTAAGCCTTTATTAAAATTGCATCTCCTTAGGTATTATATATGTTAAATTATACTATATTTTAAATAGACTTTCACAAACAGGTTGGAATTATCACTGAATTTTGAGTAAATAAAGAGCTTTAGCATGAGTTGAAATAAATGTAAATGTTGTGTGTAGAATCGTCTTTTGAATATATTTTTAAAAAATGGATAAAATCATATTCAAACTAAAAGAGACTCTGTGAACTGATATGAGAAAAGCAGTTGCATCTTGGAACATCATAAAATGAATGGGATTCAAAATTAAGCTCCAGTCTTACTTGTAGGGAGATTTCTAATTAGAAGATTCTTCTTAGAGAGTATAATGTTGTGTCATCAGATTTTAGTCCATTCTTAATATATCCTGGATATGGACCTTCAATTAAGGAAATCCATGTCCAAAATCTCCATCTAAGAGAGTAGGTTTGAACCATCTCTTAAACTAAGTGGAACTCTGGAAACTCCCCAATGCTGTTTCAGTTCCTAAGGGAACATTACAATTAAGCAATTTGTAGTCTAGATAATACTTTTTAAAGGTAGAAAGTTCTTCCTCTATACCCATGTTTTGTTTTTTCATGAAGCATTAGAGTCCATAAAGAGTAGACTATTCAACCTAGACAGAAGTTGGTAGTTACCTGGAAAACACAGATTTTTATGTTATTTGAGTTAGTTTTCATACTTTGAAACACTTTTATCTGCGACTTAGAGAAAAAATGCAGATGCTTAGCTAGACCCAGAAATTTTGGTCAAAATGAGAGGATATGTAAAACTAGGTTTAATAGCAGTGCTTTTCCAGTCGTTGAAAGAAGAAAATCATCCATATAAAGTCATTAGAGTTTGAAACTGAACGTAAATGCAGAGTTGGGAGACTCTCCATTATAAAACTGATGATCTATCAACTGAAAGTCTACTCTTCAATGACTAAGTGTCACTGAGAGAAATACTTTTGCCCTAGAAAGCATGCAGAGAACTATATTTCAGGGAAAAGCCCAACATAAGACCACAAGTATGTTATATATTGAGTAAGGAACAAATGGGAACTTGTGATGACTATTTTCACTAAATTAAACCGACTCTTTAAAAGTGAATTAACTTAAAAAAAATGAATTAACTTCCTAATATCAAAGTTTATCTTCATTGATACAGTGAGACAGAGTAGAATGTAGAATACTGGGTGGGAAAATATCTGAACTCATCACAGAGTAAACAGAACCAATTTAAATGAAGTACGCAAGTCCTCTTAACAGGTATTTTCAAAATTTAGAATATTATTACAGCTTTCGTGTTTGATGTGAAAACTGCGGAGCCTGGTTTTCTATTGTTTCCTAGCATGTTTCTAGTTGATGTCACAAAGCTGAGGGGCTAGCCTTCTTGCATTTATAAAAGCTGTAATTGGGAATATGCTTTTCCATTTGTTGATTCAATAGGGGAGAAGGGGAGAGAAATAACATTGAGAAAATAGAGTTATTAAGTTGCTCAAATGAGACAGTATAATGAATAGGAAATAAAAAAGATTTTGGGGTGAGCTTAAATTAAGTGTGTGGCCTTACCAGTAATTTGAACTTTCTTATTCTTAATGTCTTTACTTAAGTACGACATTTTAGGTAAAATAAGGTCAATAATACCCAACTGGACAGATTGTTGTGATGTGTATATGTATAATGTTTACAAAAATCATCATGTGAAAAATGATACTGATTTTTTGTGATTGAGGTATCCAGATATCTGGAGTTTATTGGAGAAATTGTAAGGTGATTATCCTGGATACCTTGAAATTATAGACAAAGAAAATCCACAGTGGGATCTTGTTCCCTGTGCCAATAAAGATAAGCTTGATAATAGAAAGGAACTTACATGGTTACATTTTGCAGTAAGGAATAAAGTTTGAGGCATTTTGTTCTATGGGCATCCTGTTATTTGGGCCAGACTGTCATCTGGGTCACATCACCTTGCTTCATCTGCTTGCTAGGTTTGTTGGCCCACTTAACTGAAACTTTTCCTAGCAAGGAAGTAGAAAATGATGTGAATTCTCAATGACCTTGCGATAAAATTAACTGACTTGTTTTATCTTCACACCTTTGGAAGCTTCGGGTATAATATGAAGAAGATATAAATAAAGTATTGATAGATGGTATTTCTCACTTCATTTGTCCTAGTGGGTACATAAGAGCAATAGCAACATAAGAGAGGAGTCTAATAAGACTCTCCATCAAATGGTAAGGTCTACAATTTGTGTGTGAATTTAGAGGTGAAAGGATAGGGAAGGCTGTCTAGCCTGATTTTATTTGCAGCAGTGGATCTACCTCCAGCACTGGCAAAAGGAGTTTTTTGTTTTTTGTGTCCCAGCTAATACATTAGGGAACTAGAGTAGAGTTTGAAATCAAGACCAAGCTAATAGGTAAAGTATTTATCTCCTCTTTGCTCTTTGTGCATACACATCGCTGAGGGATATTTTATGGAGTGATGCCCTTTTAAAGACAGGATATAAATTTGAGATCTTAGGTTCTTGTACCCTCTACACATTTATATGGGTACATTATTTATCTGTAAAATAGGATTTATAATGTCTACTTAACTTCTTTTCTTACCTTAGGTGATTGAGCAAGACTTATATGTTGAAGAGGTTTTGAAAAAAGTTGATTGTTCTATATAAGTCTAAGATCACCAATAGGAACTTTAGTGAAAATTGTACAAAGAACAGAGGATAGGAAAAAGCTTTCTTTCACCTTACCCTAGCCCTTTGTTAACCTCTTTTTGCTTTTCTTTTAAAATTAGAGGAATCAGGAATGAATTTATATAAAATGCATTTTTTTTTCTTTCTTTTCAAAGCTTGCTTTTATTGTGACTTCAGTGACAGTAATTCAACTGAGGCACTGAAAGACAATACATGTGATGATTAAGATCAGGGATTCTGGAGCCATGCTGTTGGGTTTAAGCTTTGTCTCTGCCACTTACTCAAGTTTGGAAAAGTCATTTAGCATCTCTGTTCCACAATTTCCTTTATGCCAAATGGGGCGAATTCCATAGGGTTGTTTTGAGGATCAATTGAATTATTTCTTGTATAATTACTGAGAATAGTGTCTGACACTTCCTGAATTCTCAGAAATTATCAGCTTTTTTGCCTTCTTATTCTTACTATTGTAAAGGTAGCCATTCATTTTTTTCCAGGAAATTTATGACAGCCCCAGGCTGATCAACAGATTTTAAATTTGTAGGGAGAGTGTGGAAGGCTATTTGAAAGTATTCACTTAGTATTTGAAGTATAATGCCTTCTTCAGAATTATGGTATTCTGACCCAGAATAAACTAAGACATTCCTCCATATTATCATTCATGAGTTCAGCATTGATGGGAGGTACGGAGGTTGTTAGAATTTATTCTGTATGGCAAATTTGAAATAAAATTAATCAAGGAATCCTGTCATAGCAAGAGACTGCAACAGTTAGTGTGATCAGTTCAGTTCAGTCGCTCAGTCATGTCCGACTCTTTGCGACCCCATGAATTGCAGCACGCCAGGCCTATCTGTCCATCACCAACTCCCGGAGTCTACCCAAACCCATGTCCATCGAGTCGGTGATGCCATCCAACCATCTCATCCTCTGTTGTCCCCTTCTTCTCCCACCCCCAATCCTACCCAGCATTAGGGTCTTTTCCAATGAGTCAACCTTTGCATGAGGTGGCCAAAGTATTGGAGTTTCAGCTTCAACATCAGACCTTCCAATGAACACACAGGATTGATCTCTTTTAGGATGGATTGATTGGATCTCCTTGCAGTCCAAGGGACTCTCAAGAGTCTTCTCCAACACCACAGTTCATTAGCATCAATTCTTCGGCGCTCAGCCCTCTTCACCGCCAAACTCTCACATCCATACATGACCACTGGAAAAACCATAGCCTTGACTAGACGGATTTTTGTTGGCAAAGTAATGTCTCTGCTTTTAAATATGCTATCTAGGTTGGCCATATCCTTCCTTCCAAGGAGTAAGCATCTTTTAATTTCATGGCTGCAGTCACCATCAGCAGTGATTCTGGAGCCCAAAAAAATAAAGTCTAACACTGTTTCCACTGTTTCCCCATTGGTATTGGATGCCAAATGTGGCTAAATATATAATATAATGACAATGCTTCTACATGCGCCTAAATCTATTGTGTAATTAATTTGAATTCATCTCTGTATCTAGGAATTGAGGTTATTAAACATTTTCTCCTTCAGTTGGAGAAGTCAGAGCTTTAGGTTTCTTACTGATATTGTGTCTAGTAGAGAGAATTAAAGCTTTAAAATTAAACAAACCAGTTGTACTTTTGATTGACAGACTGTGCCCTGGAAGAAAAAGCCTCCTATACCTCTCTTTTTTGCTACCCTACCGTCTTTCCTCTAACGATTTCACACATCTGATAAATTATACACATAGTAGTTTAAAAAGGATATATATTCAATAAATAAGAAATTTGTGGTTAAGACTGTGCTCCTAACACAGGGGGCCTGGGTTTGATCCCTGGTCAGGGAACTAGATCCCATATGCCCAACTAAGAGTTTGCATGCCACAACTAAAGATCCCACATGCCTCAACTAAATATCTGGCATGCCACAATGAAAATCAAAGATCCTGTGTGCCACAACTAAGATTCCGTGCAGCCAAATAAAGAAAAAAAAGAAAGAAAGAAAGAAATTTGTGTCGATTTGAATTGTCCACAGGATGAAAACAATATTGTTCATTTATAAATTTCATCAATAAATGTTTATTGCGGGCACTCTTTTAATCATTGGGACATAGTGGTGAGCAAGAACAAGACCTCTTTACAGTGAAATGAGATGCTGCTGCTGCTAAGTCACTTCAGTCGTGTCCGACTCCATGCAACCCCATAGACGGCAGCCCACCAAGCTCCACCGTCCCTGGGATTCTCCAGGCAAGAATGCTGGAGTGGGTTGCCATTTCCTTCTCCAGTGCATGAAAGGGAAAAGTGAAAGTGAAGTCGCTCAGTCGTGTCCGACTCTCAGCGACCCCATGGACTGCAGCCTACCAGGCTCCTCCATCCATGGGATTTTCCAGGCAAGAGTACTGGAGTGGGGTGCCATTGCCTTCTCCAAAATGAGATAGAAAACATACAAATAATGAGTACACAAAAATGATAATTTCAGAAAATGATCAATTTAATGGAAGGAATTAAACAGGATAGTGTGATAAAGAAGATGAAGTGGGGCAACACAGAGATAGGTTAAATTTTGTCTTCAAAGAAAACCCCAATAATGTAATACCAAAATAATACTGCCTCTCCTATGTCAAGTTCTCATGGAAAACACTATCTGGTCACTACCTGCTAACATTTCTTTCTTTTTTTTAATCCTTTGCTAACTAGCAAAACTGAGCTTTAAATTCAGCATTTGGGGGCAACATACTTCAAGATGAATTGAGTGAATCTTAATTACCTTAAGCTAATCATGTTAATTCCATTCCCTTTGACTATTGGCTTAGGAATAATAACCATATAATGTAATTCTTAGTCATTAGACTTGAAGGAATATCTATTAACATGTTCTGGAAAAATTTTTCTCTGTTTTTACAAAGAGATAAAAGGAAGAGATGTTCTTCTTGTCTTTGAGCTGTGCTCTGTGCAGATGTAACACATGGAGCTGCTACAGCCCTCTTGCCTCTTTGAAGGGACTGGTTTCAAAGCCACAGCCAGTATATTAGTTGAAAGAAGGAAAGAAACTGGGCCTTTGATGGTTTTGATGAGTTCTGAAATAAATAACCTTAACAGGAGCTATCTCAATATTTCTCATGTGGTGAGATACTTAGTGAAGCCATTTTGAGTTTATTATTTTTTCTTAGCCCGAAGCATCCTAATTGACTTTTTCTTTTGCAGTGTTAACATCTATTTTCCCAAACACAGCGTGTTCCTGAGTTGATTGGTATATAATGATATTTCACCCAATAGAACAAAAGATTTCATATCAAAACCATCTAGAGGAAAATGATGCTCCACAGTGCATAATGGAATCATCCTCATTGATTTGAAATTGCCCCTGAACTGAATAGCACTTGCAAAATTCTTCCCAATCTAGCTTCAACTTGTATTTCCAGTATTATTTCCTTCCTTACCTGTAACTTCATCCTCTCTAAGCATCTGATTTTGTTTTTTTACCATCTACTGGGGTACCTTATGCTGGAAAAATCTTTCTATATGCCTTCACCTTTCTATATGCTTTCTCATCATTATCCTGGACACTCAGACCTCATCTTCTCTGCGAAGCCTTCCCCAATTCCCTGAGGAAGAAAGATTTTCTCTCTCTTTGCTGCCATTATAAGGAGAGTATTATTATCTCCTCTAGCACAGCCATTTTCCTCTCATTTTGCAACTGTATTTACATTTCTACTTCCTTGGGCTTCGTAAGGGCATAGAAGTCATTTTACTTATGATCGAATTTCCCCACTGTGTTGGTAAGATGTCAATACTGATCATATATGGTACAAATGTGAGAAATGACGTGCTGGTGGAGAGTTGATCGCTCTTCAGTGTTATCGGCTTCTCTTGCAATAAACTCTTTGGCCAGGTGATATATGATAGTCAAGAGCCAGAAGGCTGTGAGCGTTTAAGTGTGCCTGGGCTCCAATAAGAAGAGGAGACATTAGTGACAACTCAGGCAGAAAATAATGACTAAGATTGTTTTTGATTTTTAATCATCATTTTCTGCTTGGACACAGGATGAGAGATATACCAGTGGTCTTGTTTAGTGAGATTCTTCTGTGTACTGTTTCTTCAGAAAAAGTCAAAAGGATCTTATTTTGCAAGTTGATTTCTCCTCCCAATTCATTTTGCAGTATCAGCAACAGAGCAGCCAGCACCTCTTTCTGTGTCAGAACTGTTCAAAGTTAATTTTAAAAACACACAGTGCAGCTCTGAATTTAGTATAGATTATTAGGAAATGTGTCTGACTCTCCTAGTTTCATGAAACAAAACAGCCTTTACTGTCATCCTTGCCCAGATCTTTTAAAAGTGGAGACAGATCCAATTTGTTAAAGACAGTACAAAGAAAGAAACATTCATAAGTTTTAAAATAGGAGAGAGAAAGCAGGCTTGAGAACAGTTGGTTGTTGTTTTGATCATTATCGGCTCCTTCAAGGATTTTGTCATCTTTGGGATGAAAATTGGCTCAAGTCTCTAAACATCAGATTCAGTTTCTTTCTTTTAAAGTGAGGAGAATTATACAGATGACTTCTGAGACCTTTCAGGAACAGACCTTCTAAGACTTTTTTCTTTCCTATTGGAGAGACATCTTGTATTCCATTGCACCTTGAATCTTCATGTTGAATCTAATCAATTATTACTGATAAAAAATAAGGAAAAGTGAAAAATCATCTCCGGTTTTTGAATGAACAAAAATAATTCATTATAATTATTTTTAATGAGTGGCATTAATATCATGTTGGTGTTAAACAGAGTGCACAGAGAACAAAATGTAAAGACTATAACATTCACTCTTAACAGTTTTTCGTTTTGTGGTCCTAAGAAATTTCGGAACCGTAATAAGGTGTCAAAAGTTATGTATAGTACAGTGACTCTGGAAATTCTAAACGATCAGTGTATTGCTGAGAAGTATTTCTTCTCTTGGGGAATTCTCTCATTAAAACAAATGCTTTCCTACAGTGATATATTTTACATTTGGAATAAACTGCACTTCAGAAGTTAGAGAATTACTAATGGGCTTTGGGTGCCTTTTCTTATTGCAGTTAAAATGCTATATTCAAGAGGAAATCTTTCAGGAGAGTAATGGAGTGATGTTTGTACTGGGAAGATGGATGATCTTGCTGTGAATTCCTCTTCAGATGTTTCCTCCAGAGTTTAGGAGTTTCTAACTTTTCCAGGTTACCTCAGAAAACTGAACACATGGGAAATGGAATTGAGTTATATTTTTCAGCCTCAGCATTAATAACCCGGGACAAGATTTGCATTTTAGGGTAAAAAATCAGAACCATCTTAGCCGTAAAATTGCTCTTTCACAGTGTTTGCAGCAAGTGCAAGATTTACATAACATTTCAACTGCAAGCTAGAAAAGGTCAAGATGATTGAAGCATTATTTAAATTCAGAAATGATTAAAAATAATAAATGGCATACTTTATTCAGTAGATCAGGTAACTTATAAAGGGAAAACTCACAAGGAGGCAGGGAAAAACCTTTCATCTAGGAATTAAAAAGCCTGAGCTTTCCTCTAGACCTGGCCCTCACTTAAAAGCAGAGAGACTTTTGGCAGTCTGCACATTTTCTTCGGGCACAGGTTTCTCATCTGTGAAAAAAGTTCATGGAATTATGACATAGTTCAAGTCCAGTGTTTTTCAGTATGGTAATTCATCCTTTTCTTTTGAAGAATCCTTACACATTTGACTCGGAATAAAGACTGATGAAAGGTTCTTATTAAAACATCATTTTAAAATCAGAAAATTGAGTTACTTTAAACAATGATTCCATATAGACTATGTCCCAGTCACTGTTCTAGATGTTGGGGGCACATTCTTACCTGCATGCTCCCTACCTTCTGAGCATACTTAGTTGGTATTTGGAGAGTAAGGAAGACTGCTTAAGAAGTGTTTTTATATCACCCTTTTGTTGTTTAGGATAGGAAAGCAATGCAAAATCAGGAAATTAGTGACAGAAGGATTAACTTCAGAATGCAGTTATCTTCAGGTGTAGTAGATATTTTATTTGGGGAGTTGGCAAGAAGGCCAAGCCAGACAACCTTTAAAAATTAAGAACATGTAATTACTGCAGCTACTTCATGAAATTCCAGCTCCTGAATGTCTCCCCTCTCTACATGTTATTCTGCTGTGTCTGTCTGGGATGGTTTGTTCCCATTTCTCTGAAGCCATTTCTTGGAATTGTGGCAGCTTATGTCATGGCCACAGTCTGGTCATCATGTGGTTCACTTCTTCCACCTGATGGGAGTTTCATTATCTACAAGACAGCTCGGAGAATGTGGTTCAGAATGTTATCTGTAGCCCTTGAGGAGGAACTAAAGGTCCTTGACTATGTTCACTGACTAAACTAGTTGGTTTTGTTGGATTGTTTTCCTTTATTTCTGTATTTTCTCACTTCTCTGATTAAACTTACTCTTTGGTTAAGAATAAATAAGTAATCCTGAACAGAATCTGGGTAGAAATATGGATGTTAAAGGTCAATCTGGTGAAGTATCAAATGGAAGTGAGGAACAGATTATTAGAAATGGGAGGAAAGGTGATCCTTGTTGAAAGTGTCAAAGAACTTAACTGAGTTGGGTTCTACCATTTTGTGGAAGGTAGAACTTGTCAACAATGAAATTTGATGATTTTTAAGCAAAATGTTGAAGGTGCAGCCTGGATCCTTCTGACTGCTTATACTAAAATGCAAGAGGAGTGTGAGATGAATTGAAGAAGGAATTGTTGAGCAAAAATGAATCCAACATAGAGGTTTAGAAAATTCTCAGTCTGTCCTTATTGCAAAAAATGAGAAAGATTGCTCTGAAGAGAATACTAAGTCTGTGGATGAACAACCATTTGATAAGGAGACCATGGATGTGATTCATGGGCTTAATCAGCCATTTCGACAGAAACCAGGAAGAGAGGTGGAATTATACCAGAAGAGCTATCAATTTGAAATAAAGGAGGGCAAGTAGCATGGGATGAAGAAAGGCTGACAGACATCTCAGATTCTAAAGGACCAGACTGTAGAGTTATTTGGTTGCAATGTGTCTGCCCTATTCTTCAAGGAAAGGGAAGAATGACCCCCAAAACAATTTACAGCTGCCACTCCCACCGCAGACCCAGGGGCAAGGCTGTTTCTCCTGTTTCAGAGAACGGGGCTGCTGCCCTGAGCCTCAGTGTCTGGGCTCTCACAGAGCCAAGGCGTCCCACAGAGCCGTGGGTGTGATGCTGCTACCCACAGCACATTGATCCAAAGATTCTACAGCCTAAGATCTAATGAAATTTGTTTTTTGTTTTTTTGTTTCTTTAAGCTGCTTGGTAAATAATTTTATTGTCTTCATCTCAAAAATCTTCACTGAATATTGCGATTTGGCTTATTAGCTCTTAGCAGCCCACTCCAACTCTGGGGAAGGCTGTCTTTGTCTGAGGTGCTTAATCTTTCTTCCAGGCAAAAAATTTTGGGGCAATTCCATCTCTTCTTTTTAACTTCTTCCTTGGGCTTTCTTCTCATAGGCCAGATTCTCTCCTATAGCAGCATGAGCATTCTTAGACAGCTCCTCCATGATATCTGGAGTTTCTTTTCCTTTATGTATTGAAATAATTGTTTCTTGTAAGCATCTTCATTTTCTTCCATTAGGTAACTGATACAGTCTGCAATATTCCATAATGTGCTTCTGATATACTTCTGCATTGAACGCCTGGCTTTCTGAATCATAATCAGGAAATCGTTTTGTACTGTGAGGGATAAACAAGCTTTCATCTACAGCTTTCTTCAAGTCTCCATTCCATTCTAATGGAATCTGCTAAACTCTGGATTTATTTGGGACCTTCTAGCTCTTCCTTCTTTCCTATTTCTCCACGTTGGAATGGGAATGCCTATTCTATGCCTGTCTCACCATCCTATTTTGGAAACTCATAACCTGTCTGGTTTTATAGGTTCATAGCTGGAGAGGATTTTTGCCTTAGGATGCTGCTACCTCAGGTCTCACTCATATCTGATTTAGATGACATTCAGATAAGACTGTTGACTTTAGATTTCAGAATTGATCCTGGAATGAGTTAAGAATTTGGGGGCTGTTGGGATGGAATGAATGTATTTGCATGTGATAAAGATATGAATTTAGAGGGGCCAGGGATGGAATGCTATGGATGGATTTGTGTACCCCCAATTTATCTGTTCAAACCTCAACTTCTAATGTGACTGTATTTGGAGAATACAGGGCCTTTGTGTAGGTAATCAGGGTTAAATGAAATTATAAATGTGAGCCTTGCTCTGAAAGGAGTAGTGTCTTTATGGGAAGAGACAAGAGTGAACTATGTGAAATGATATGTTAATTAGCTTGACTGTTGTCATTATTTCCTTAATGTAAATATATAAATATATCAAGTCTTCATGATGTACACCTTAAATATATACAATGTTTATTTAAAAAATTTTAAAATAAGATTAAGCTGGTTCCATCTCTCTTTCTCCACGTGTGAGAACAGAGGGAAAGAATCACTGTCTGAAAGCCAGGAAGAAAAGCCCCGACTTTAAACAGAACTGGCCAGCACCTTGATCTTAGACTTTCCAGCCTCCAGAATTGTGAGGAAACAAATTTCTGTTGTTCAGACTTTCTTCTTGGCTATGCTGTGTGGCATGTGGCATCTTAGCTCCCCAACCAGGGAATGAACCCACGTCCTCTGGAAGTTCCCATTGGAAGAGTGGAGTGTAACCACTGAAGTCTGTGTTATTCACGCTTCTGTTAGACATTGTTCTGGCTTCTCTAGCATGCTAATATCGTCCTTTAAAATCCTTTCCTTTTTTTTGTATCCAGAAATATAATATTTTTGTTTGTTTTTGTTATATTTTTGAGTTCTTTATCTAATCCTTAATCATATATGTGTTTTAAATACCTTCTCCCATTCCATGACTTATCTGTTCACATCCTTATGGTTAATTGTGATGAAAAAAATTAATAATTTAAATGTAATTTATGTATATTTTGTACATGATTAGTTTTCTTGAGCCTTATTTAAGAAGTCTCTCTACTCTAAGGTCATCATGCATTCCTATGTTGCAACCCATTTTTCTGTCTGGTATGGTAGCCACTAGTCACATGTGGTTATTGAGCACTTGAAATGTGGCTAATCTGAGCTGAGATGTGCTAGAAGCATAAAACATGCATTTCAAAAATTGAGTGTGAAAAGTAAATATCACATGTCTCATAAATAATATTTTATATTGATTTCATATATAAATAACATTTTATGTAGTGTATATATATACTATTATATATACATAATTATGTATACATATATTATTAACACCTAGTACAACTCTATTGGGTATGGAATTCATAGTCCATAAAATTTTCTATTCAAAATGCTTGGTCATTGCCATTTAGTGTTGCACTTTGGAAATCTGAGGTTAGTCTGACTATTTTTCCTTTTTATATCTGCTACATTTGTTTTTCTGCCTGATTGGGAAAAATTAAGATTTTTTTCCCAATGATGTTTCTTTACATTAATTTCACTTAGTAATTACTTTTATGTATTCCTTGAAATGTAAATATTTTCAGTACTATATCTGTTTCCTCTTTTGTGTATATTTTTATAGTTAATATTATACACTTACTCTATTTTTATTATCCTATCTTTTATGTCTTTTAGCTTTTCTATTATTTTAATATGCATACTTTTCTTTTGGCCTTTGAATGGATCATTTAGGCTGATCTTCTGTTGTTTATTGACTTAAAATAGTTTTTTTTAAATTTTCATTTATGTAGAGTTTTATTTTGAAATAATTTTAGATTGCAGAAAGGTTACAGAGATAGTCACAGAAAGTTTCTATATAGCCTTTACACATTTCCTAATAACAGTTTACATCACCATTTACACAGCACATTTATCAAAACTAAGGCAATATTGTTGGTAAAATACTGTTAACTAAGCATAGACGATTTTAATTTCTGCAGTTTTTAAACTAAGTTCTTTTTTCTGTTTGTAGGTTCATTTCAGGGTGAACCACATTACATTTAGTTGCTATGTATCTTTAGGTACTTACAACATGACAGTGGTGGTCTTTATTTGTCCTTCTTGACCTTAGCAATTTTGAAGAGTACTTTGTAGCATAGTATTTTGTAGAATGTCCTTTAAATTGGATTTTTCTGATATTTTCTTGTTTTGAGAGTACCTAGGATTTGTTTTAATAGTGTGACAAGACAGGGGCTTCCCATGTGGTCCAGTGGATAAGCACTCCATGCACCCCGTGCAGGGGGCCTGAGTTCAATTCCTGGCCAGAGAACTAGATCCAACATGCCACAACTAAGACTTCTCATGCCAGGACTAAAAATCCCACATGCTGTACCTAAATGCAACTAAAGATCCCTCCTGCCTCACGGAAGATCAAAGATCTGATGTGCAGCAACTAAGACCTGGAGTAGCCAAATAAATATTAAAAAAAAATAGTGTGACAAGACAATCCAGACCTGGGAAGGACAGTCATGAGGAAAGAGGTTTACTAGACCCCTAGAAACAGAATGCATGGCAAGCCATACAGGGCCATGTGGGAACCACCAGAGTTGGTCAGGAGGCAAGGGGAACAGGTTTGATTTAGGAGTCCAACTTCAGTGGGCTCTGGTGTGTAGAGACTGTCTCGGATTGTCTGATACCTGGCCATGTAGTATTAGAGGAGGTGGATAGTGGTCCAGAGGGTGAGAGCCTGATAAATGAGGTGGGTGGGGATAAAGGTTCTTGATTAATTACTTTGCACAGGATAGGAGCACCGACAGATGAGTCCCCTGTCTCTAGTAATTAGCTAGCCCTGGGAGGGTCAGTCCCTCTAGGGTCAGCAAGACCCCAAAATGTCAACGCACCGAAAACACGGAATAAAAAAATCATGATTAACACAGTTCTCATAATTGATCTAAGGGAGTCTGTATTTAGATTTGGAGTTAGTGACCATGGTTTTCATTTTGAAAAAAGAATCTTTTCTGATTTCAGAATATTCTGTTTTCATGATTTACTCCTTTGCATACGTCCTATGTCTTTTTAATAAGTTGGAGATTTTAAACATTGTCTTATTCTTGCTTCAGTGTTGTTTCATAAAATTTCACTTTTGTTCTCCTATCATTGTTTTTGTTCAAACAATTGAGTTTTTCTATGTGATTGGTGTCTTCTTTTCACCTACATTTTCCTATCCATATAGAAAGTTGTTTGCATAGTACTGGAGATGAGATGAATTCTATTTCAGGCTTTGAAGGTCTTCATCCAAATATTTCCTTCACAGATAGAGGGAAAATGGAAATGTTTATAATAAATTTATTTTGATTTTTTTCAGATTTCAAAGTCAGTAGGCTATTGGCTATGATATGCAGATTAATTTACTTGTGACAGTTTGCATTTTTTTCCAATCATTTTTCTACAAACCTGTTTTTTTTTCCCCCTGGGACTTTATTGCTGGGAAATTTACCATGCTACTTAAAGGAAAGCATGGCTTGAATGTAAAAGCTTATGAAATTATTAAAATTATTATATTATGTGCTGTGTTAGCTTTCCTTCCCCAGATGCAGAATCTGAGGTGGGGACTGCTGAAGCCTGAATTACATCACTGAGACTGACCTGCAGTGAGGACAGGAGGCTGGATTTTGCACCCTGTGTCGGTCATTGTCTGTAGGTTCCCCATAGGCTGGGAGGCTGGGAGGCAGTGTATCTGTCTGGGTGAGTCTGCTCCCATTGGTTGAATAGTTATAAACCATTAACAAACAACCAACTCACAGCTGATGTGGAATGGGCAGATGGGTGCTGGGTGGGCACCAACATTGTTTTCTGCATTTACAATATCTCCAAGGGTCAACTAGAAAGAAAATGTAGTTTCTCTTTATATTTCTGGTCGCCGGATCTTAAAGTAGCCCTTTCAATGATGAATGAATGAACGTCTAGGGTTGTAAAGAACTGCTATGTTTGAAAGAAGATATCTGACAAAAAAAAATCCTTAATAGTTGTGCTCCCTATGACATGAATTAATTTTAAGTTTAACAGAAAATAAGTACTAAGAATATACAACCTGTATTTAGGAGTGTTTATAAAAAATATAACTTTTCAGAAGGAGTAGGCTATGTTAATTATCCACCTGAGTTCCTTTTGTATCCAAATCCCCAACAAACTAAACTGTAACGTGGTTGTCAATCTACAAACAGAAGTGAATTTAAAAAGTATTAATAGAAAAAACAAGAGCTGTTATAAATAGTGCTTCATATGCCTTGTACATATTATATAACCTGTCCTAAGACTGAAAGGACTTGGGGATATGGGAAAATTCAGTAACACATCCATTCAAAATTCAAATGTAAATTTCACTTCTGTTCAGTTTTGCAGCATTATTGTAGTGCTCAATGATCAACACTGTCCCAGGTTTGGTGGAGGAAAGACATAAAGAAAGACTTTAGGCTGTTGTTCCAGAGAAGAAATGCAGATGGCCAACAGGCAAATGAAGAGATGGTGAACCTCCTAACCATCAAGGAAAGGTAAACCAAAACCACAACAAGCTGTCATATCACACCTGTCAGAATGGTGATTATCAAAAAAACACAAAAAACAAATGCTAGCAAGGATGTGGAGAAAAAGGAACCCTCCTACACTGTTGCTGGGAATGTAAACTGGTGCAGCCACTGTGGTAAACATTATGGTGGTTTCTCAAAAAAACTAAAAATAGGACTACTCCTGGGTATATATCCCCCCCTCAAAACACTAATTTGGAAAGATACATGTATATGTGTAATCTCATATTGTATGGGCTTCTCAGAGGAAATCAGCTAACACAAGTGGTTATGAGAGTGGTCCAGGAGAACAGATGGAAGGATGAAGGTGTGGGACTATCTCACTCAGCACTTGGTGGGCAGAGAAGATGCCATCCTGAGCAGATCATCCCTGGAAAAATTTGGTGTCCCAGTTGCTGAATATCTCACTAATGGAAACCTGGTGAAGCATACCGGTGCAGGGAAATGCCCTTGTAGAGGTGTGATGATTTAGAGATAAACGGGGGAGGTGGAGGATGCTTATGAAGGGAGCAGCCCAGCTTCAGAACAAAATGAAGATTTGATAGAATCACATAGTTCTAGAGACATTTGAATGTTCATCATCTGAGACAGGGGCTTCCTAGGTGGCGCTAGTGCTAAAGAACCCTCTTGCCAATGTAAGAGACATAAGAGATGCAAGTTCGATCCCTGGGCTGGGAAGATCCCCTGGAGGAGGGCATGGCAACCCACTCCAGTATTCTTGCCTGGAAAATCCCATGGACAGAGGAGCCTGGTGGGCTACAGTCCATGGGGTCGCACAGAGTCAGACCTAGCACACACACACGCACCAGACAAGCCACCCATATCTCCTGAGATCACAGATGAAGATGCAGGCAATTTAGAATGGAAGGTGGAGGAGCGTGACGATGAGTACCTCTTGTGGCCTGGTGACTAACCACAGCGACTGAAATTCTGGTTCATCCCACAATGTCCCCTTCAAAGATTCTCCTCAGGGAGAGGGACCCACAGGAACTGTGGGGAAGTTGTTCTCAAAACCTTCACGAAGTAGGAGATCTGTAAGACATAAAGGTTGGCTGTGTAGCTGTGGAAACACATTGCTGTGCTCTCCTGCTACAGGGAGCATAACTAACTGATGGCCTCTGCTGTTGAGTCTGAAATCAACCTCCATGTTTGCATGGAAACTGTGTTTCCTAATGGCTATTCCTACTTAGCGACTGAGCATAGCAGGGGTTTTAAGGCAGGTTCGTCCTAGTGAGGTATGGGAAAGTCACATGGGTGACATATGACATTAAAATATTTTATATATATATACATAGTTATATATGTGTGTGTATGAAAGAAAAATCTTAGTTTTTATTATTTCATCAATAAGAGTTTTTAAATGTTAAGAAACCTCAGTCTCTTGGTTTGGTGACTATGGTGATCATTTTACAGTATATACAAACATCAAATCATTATGTTGTATACCTGAAACTAACACATTACATATATCAGTTATATCTCAATTAAAAAAAAGAAACCTCAGGAATCACACAATTAAAATGAACAGAAGGCATGAAAATGAGACACAAATAGCCAGTACACACATGAAGTATGTTCTTTCTTCTCTCATCATTAAAGGAATTTTATAGGAATCTTTCATGATTAAAATAATTGTAAAAGTGAGATATTTTCTCACCTTTCAGGTTTGCAATAATTGATTGAGCTAATCCAGTGCTTTTAAGGATGAGGGTAAACTCATATACCATTTTTGAGAGTTTACTGCTAATCACTGATTATTCCAAGTTTTGTGGAGGACAGTTTTCTACTATTTATCAAAAATTTTAAATGACATTTCCTCTGACACAATGATCCTAGGACATTGGACTACACTATTGTCTGTGATAAGCAAAAACTTCCTGGGAGCTAATACTTATTGAATGCTTACTGTATGCCATAAAGAAGGCTGAGAGCCGAAGAAATGATGCTTCCGAACTGTGGTGCTGGAGAAGATTCTTGAGAGTCCTTTGGACAGCAAAGAGATCAAGCCAGCCAATCCTAAAGGAAATCAGTTCATTGGAAGCACTGATGCTGAAACTGAAGCTCCAATACTTAGGCCACATGATGAGAAGAGCCGACTCATTGGAAAAGATCCTGATGCTGGGAAAGATTGAAAGCAGGAGGAGAAGGGGGCAACAGAAGCTGAGATGGTTGGGTGGCATCACCAACTCAATGGACAGGAGTTTAAGCAAATTCTGGGAGATAGTGAAGGACAAGGAAGCCTGGTGTGCTGCAGTTCATGGGGTTGCAAAGAGTCGGACACGACTTAGCGACTGAGCAACCTTTTATGTCAAAAACTGTTCTAAGCAACTTACATGCATTAACTTGTTAATCCCTGCAGCAATCCTATGAGGTAGGTACAGGTGAGGAAACTTTACAGGAGAGGAAACTAAGGCACAGAGAGGTTAAGTCACTTGTCCAAAGTCTGGTTAGTGGTGGAGATGAAATTGAACCCAGACAGTCTGGCTCTGGTGTCCAAGATCTTAACCACTATCCACATTCCTTTTTTTTTTTTTAATTTGTCTGCATTGGATCTTAGTTGCAGTATGAGGGATTTTAGTTGCAGCATGAGGGATCTTTCCTTGCGGCACATGGGCTTCTCTCTAGCTGTGGCTAGCAGGCTCTAGAGTGAGCGGGCTCAGTAGCAGTGGTTCTCAGGCTTAGTTGTCCTGCAGCATGGGGAATCTTAGTTCCCTGGCCAGGGATCGAATCTGTGTCCCCTGCGTTGAAAGGCAGATTCGAAACCACTGGACCACAAGGGAAGTCCCCAATTTACTTCCGGATAAATCATGGCACAGGTTCACAATTGCTTAGCCACAATTTTGAAATTCAGTTCTGATAACCGAAAGCTCTAATTGGAACACATGTGATGAAAAATCAGACCGACCTAGCTGAATTCAAATAGCAGCAAAACCTGAAACATACTGACATGAATCTATTTATAGCCACTTGCCACATTTGGTGACATATTAATTAATGTTTCAATGCAGAAATATTAATGTATTTGATTATAGGGTGATGTCCATATCCTGCTGGATGTTTCATAATATATAGCATATACACTGTGTGTGGATGAATTAAATACTTAGGCGATAGAATCAGTAGTAATGGAAAACTGGGATGAGCTGAAGGAGAGGGAGGCTTGAAGAGGGACTCATGGATTAGTAATTTATATACCTACATAGATTTGTAAGCCATTCACTGAAAAAGGAAACATTATAATGGGATGGGTTTGGAGGAAGAATGAGTTAAATCGGATGTGTCTTTGAGGCATCAGCAGGAGCATTGGGTAGGCAGCTGGATATATTGATGTGGAAGTCTAGGACAGTTCTCAGCTGGAGATGGAAATTTGTGTTTCAGAAGCAGGGTGTGTGAAATGCTGCTGACAGATCAAGTAAGGCAGGATTTGACTTAGCCATCTGTAGATTATTGCTAATGTTAGTGAAAGCTGTTTCCATGAAATGTTACTGGTGGAATCCTGGGCTGAGGGATGAGTGGTAGGGAGGAAATAGAGATAGAAAATACAGATGACACTTTCAAGAAGTTTGGCTTATAAGCAGGGAGAGGAAAAAGCGGTAACTGGAGAAGGCTATGAGCGTAGAGGGAGCATTATTGAGACTTGAGCTTAAGAACACAAAATGGAAAAGGCATAACCAACATGCAGGTTTTCTGAGTAAATGCAATGGAGTAGGATCCAGAAAGCTAATGGAGGGATATAACTGAGGAGGAAAAACAGATGATTTCTTGTTTTAGAATGGAAGGATGATGGCACATGTGCAAATTCTGTGTACATAGGTCTCAATGATTAGAATCAATAAGATAGAGTTCCCATCAGACAGCTTCAAGCTAGTGCCTCATCTAATGGGGCATGGGTGTGGAATGCATATGTTGGTTTCATGAGAGGAGAAGAGATTTGTTCATTGTGGCAGGGCATTGTCATGCAATTTTGAGAGTCTGTTGAGGTAAGAGTTAATGGTTTATTTTGATACCAAACTGCAGCATTTTCCTCAGAAAGGCTTTCTCTCCTAATAAGGCTGTTAGGATATGAAAGTAGACATATCCCCCATGCAGAGAGCTACGCCCCTTCAGCAGACCCTTCTCTGTTCAAAGAAAATTGGCTTTTTGCACCCCCCACCCGCCCCAAAAGTATAGTTTCCCATTTCTAAACGGTTGTTGTAGCCAAGGTACTAAGCTGAAGGTATAGAATTATTTTTCTGGTATTGAATACCTAGCTTTAAAATTTTTATTTTAATGGGGGTATTGTTGCTTTACAATGTTGTGTCAGTTTATGCTGTACAATGAATTGAATCACCTATAGGTGTACATACATCCTCTCCCTGTTGGTAACTTCCTCACCCCACTCCCATCCCACCCATCCAGGTCCCCACAGAGCCCCGAGCAGAGCAGAGCTCCTCGTGCTGTATAACAGCTTCCCACTAGCTATCAGTTTTACACATGATAATGTTTATATGTCAGTCCCAATTCATCCACCCTCCCTTCATACTATAGAATTTTAATCAAGTTTGGGCTCAGAGTCAAGGGTTCTTAATTGGAATTCCAACTCTGCCTTTACTTAGCTGGGTGTCTTTGGGCAAATTATTTCACCTTCCTATGCCTCAACTGCCACATCTCTTAAAGTGGGCTAATTGAAGGGGAAACACTTGGAATTGTACTTGCACATCCATGCTCAAAAGATGTGAGACCCTGCCCATGGCCTGATGGATAATAACATGAAGGAGTCAGTAAACCACGCAGTCTGGCTTCAGAATCTAGGCTCTTAAATAGTATGCATGACTTCTCAGGGAGCCCACATGTTTGCTGCCACTTTTAAGACTTATAAATGCCATCTAAAGAAGTAAAGCTCTTTGAAGTATGCCCTTATATTTTCAGTTTGTTCACTAAAAGTCAATGAAGAATAAGTACTTCATAAAATATGCTCTGTAATACTGTTCTGGGTGATTAAGTGAACCGACATTGGTATAATGAGATCCCAGTCAGTGTGGCAGCATCCAGAGGGAGTGAGGGAGAGAGGGAGAGAGAGAGTGGGGGAGAGGGGAAGAGACAGAGAGAATGGTCTGGGGTCTGGGTCTTTTCTTATAAGGGCACTAATCCTATTCATGAGAACTGCACCCTCATGATATAATCATTCTTCAAAGTCCCTACCTTCTAATGGAGTTAAGATTTCAATATATGAATTTAGGAAAAGCACAAACATTTAGTCCATAGCACTCCTGAATACAATCTGTGAATCTGAAATATTTATTAATAGAACAGCTCACTTAATGGGAAATATGAAAAATGGAAGGGCTTCCCCCGTGGCTCAGCTGATAAAGAACCTGCCTGCCAATGCACACACACATGGAAAATGGAACGCACCAAGAATAGTCCTGGATTGGGGTTACTGCATTCTGTGTTCCTTGCGGCCTTCAGCATTCATGTTGATTGTTTTCTTGGTTGCTTTTAGATTTTTTTCCCCTGTATAGGTTTTATGTTAACTCTTTCTTTTCTTTGTTTTTCACTGTTTTCCCCAAAGAGTGCTTGCTGCCTTTTCTTCTCTGCCCCCCAGTTCTCAGTTTTATGCGTATTGTTAGTTACTCCTTGGACCTTTCAAATCTACTTTGTGAAGATCTGTGTTTCCCTGTAAGATAATTGCCTACTCTTCAAATGGTGCTACTGAAGGATAAAACCTTGGTTTCCTAGAATACTCAGGGAATGAGTCACTCTGTTCTGCTTACAAAAGTCTTCTGTGGGCATCTAGTAAACACTTTGGATATCCAAAGCTCTGAGTTTTAGTAATTTTCAAAGAAAAATGTATCAGTAGCTTGCTTTACTTGTAAAAGCATACTATCAGTTTGACACATACACAATATGATCTCTACCAGTGTTATAGAGATTCTGATGATTTCTTAGTAATTCCTCACATTAGTACAATTTTCAGATTGAAGTATTTAAATTTATTTATTTTAAAATGTTGATCTTTCAAGAGAAAGTCATTATCTGACTTAGGGTAAACACCATGAATTAATTTTCTTCATCCCTGTTTTATTTCATAACTTATAACCCATGTTTATGATCCAGGGACATGCTTCTTTAGGATGTGATACTCATTTTGTTGTCTATCAGAAACAATCATTTAAAAGCTACCTTTGGTGCTGCAGGAGCAGTATTATCAATGATTTGAAACCAATGAAAATGCTTTCAGTTTAAAAACATTTGGCTTTTAGATTTGTCTACTTTGTGCTTAATTTCAGCCCCATGTCTCTCCTGTCAACCTCCTTCTTTTCCCCAAAAGGCTAAGATGAAAACCATAGTTTGTATTCAAAGCTATTGAGGAATAGTGTTTCATCTGAATGTTTGGTGCGTTGCCCAGTATGTGGCAAGACTCCATAGATCAAGAAAATCAACATTATCATTAATGTCTCAACACCAATAATTTAAAGGAAGAACAACCCTTAATTTAAAAATAAAAGTGAATCAGCAGTAAGGATGTTGCTGCTGCTAGGATTCTCATACATCAGAATACTTTTACCAGGGTATTTTAAAACTCCAAGTTATGGAAAATTGTTTTCAGAAGAAATGATAAAGGAAGAAAAAAGGAAAGAATATTTACAAAGTTATTATATGGTAAACATGGGTGAAATTTGAGTATTTTACCGTTTCAAAAACTGTCACAGCTATGAAAACAAGGATATTCTTTCAGCATATATACTTACTATTATGGAGAAAATTGAAAATGTTTTCTGGTGAGTGTCTTAATCACGTAAAAGTAATTTATTGAGATTCTATTGCATGTAGTTTTCTCCTATGTGTTATTTTTAGAGAGCTATGTGGGTTTTGATTATTATAGGGGAATATTTATATACTCTTTGTAACTGGGGAGATTATATTTTTTCTAATACCATGATATAAACATTCATTGTTTAGAGTAGTATAAAATATAGCACTAAATACATAGGTTTTTACTGACTTTGGAAAATGTTATCTGAAGAGTGAAGAATAAATCTAAGTAGTGGAATCATATACAATCTTCTGTTTCCACTAAATTCTCTTTCTAAGTTTTACAACTTTGACTGAATACATCAATCACCTCCTCATTCTGGAAGCCAGAAGTATCATGATTTTTATTACTATGACTTTCATATTTCTCTTTTTATGTCTTTTTAGGTGGGTACCTCTTTCTCTTGTGCCTTAGATGTGGCTCCACCCAGGAATGTTCTTTGGTCCTCTTCAGTTTTTTTCTGCACATTTCTTCTCAGTGATTGTAACAGCATGAATTCCGTAGCCTTAGGCTCTACAAAACTACATAAAGAGCATTTTATAGATTCTTAAATTCATTCTTTTATCAAAAGTTATAAAGAATGTCTATGTATCTATGGAAAGTGATGGAGAAGTAAAGATGAAAAAGATACTATCCTTGCTCACTATTATCTCAGAGGTTAGAGAGAGAGAGACAGACCTGGAAACATCCTCCTCAAGTGTTTTATAGGGGCTAAATTAGGAATGCAAAAAAAGCCCATAGTGGAACAAAGGAGTGAGTCACTGATTCCACTTTTGTAGGAAAGGCAACTTGAATCTGGAATATACCAGCAGACAGCTTCCTATCAAGGCAAGCATTTCCTGGTCTACTTGTACTGGAGTTCAAAGCAAATAGATATTTTCCTTCATATCCACTTTTGGCAAAGTCTTTCTGATGCGCCAATCTGAACCAAGCACAATGGAAGCTTTCAAGTTCAAAAATTACAATGGCTTGAAGGTAATCCTGGGTTCTTGAAATTTTTCTAATTCAGAACCAGCTCTTGTCTAAACCAGGAAACCCTCAAGAAACTCAGAAAACACATGATAAGGAAATCCCTTATTATGAATGTGTTTGTAATGGGGTGTGTGTGTGTGTGTGTGTGTGTGTGTGAGCATGAGCATGTGCACACATGATGCGTGGAGATGACTGGTGTTTCAGCTGCGAGTGTGATCAGACAGTCAGCTTGCTGGTACTTAAATAGGAAATCTGGGTCCTGGAACAGGTTGTGAACTGCCAAGTGAGAAAGACAACTGAAAGAATCAACCCGAGCTGCTAAATGCTCCAGGGGATTCTCTAGGAGCTTCAGAAATGTCCTTCTGAGGGCAATCTTCCAACTGTTTCCCTCCCATTTCCTGTTTTGGCTTTTTACTCTTGAGCTTCTCCCTTTAATTTTCATATTGCTTTGGCTGTATTACATTTTTATCTCCTTCATTAAAAAATATTATTCTGATAAATCCAATAGTTTTAATTAAAGAATTAATGATTATTAATATTTTATATCAATGATTTTAATCAGTTCTTTTCAGATCTATTTTTATGTGATTTCTGAATGCATATTTCATAATTCCTTATTCTACTTTATGGGTGTTATTCCCTGATTTTCTCCTTGAAAATACCAGAACAAAACTTCTTTTTTCCCATTCTTCTGTTATTTCTACTAATCTAGAAATAACAGAATAGTAGAATCTGTTGGTAGAATTTGTTATTTCTACTTTGTCTGGATTTAGTAGAATCTGTTTTTTCTACTTTACCTGGATTTAATTCTTCTGTATATATATATAGGTAATTTATGGATACACACACACAGATACACCAATAACACCACCACAAATCAATGGGAAATGGATGTATTATAAACTGCCTAATTCTATGTTAAAACACACACATACACAAAACTTCATTCCTACCAAGTACAAAGAGGTTCTTTGTTTGAGTTAAAGCTGATTGTGAAGGCCAAAACAATAACAGTTAATAGGAAAAAATAGTCTCCTATGGTAAAAGAAAAAATTAAATTTTCAAAGCATTAACCATAAAGAGAAGAATATATGAACTGAATTACATCCAAATAAATATTCTGTTCAAAATGAGATACCATGGACAAAAAGTTAAGAGATATATAATATACTGTCCCAATTACAAAGAGATTTATAATGTTTAAACCTACCAAGGTTTTATGATTTCTTAGTCATTTAAAATATCCTGTCTTTTAAATTTTCTATATATTTTACCAAGACTTTTAGAACTGAATTTCCTTACTATGTGTGTATACTGCTTTCATAATTTAAAAAAGAATTATTGTCAGGTAGGGGTTATAAATGTATATGTGTGTGCGTGTGTGTGTGTGAGAGAGTCTCTCAGTCATGTCCAGCTCTTGCAATCCCATGGACTGTAGCCAGCCAGGCTCCTCTGTCTATGGAATTCTCTAGGCGAGAATACTGGAGTGGGTAGCCATTCCCTTCTCCAGGGGATCTTCCCGACCCAGAGACTGAACTTGGGTCTCCTGCATTGCAGGTGGATTCTTTACCGTCTGAGCCAAGAAGGAAGCCTTATAAATGTATACCAGTGGAGAAAATAGATATTATGTTTCTTAATGTGTGAGTCAAGAATTCTCTTCATCAGAACCTGGGTTAATGCGTTTAAAATGCAGATCCCTGGTCCCACGCCGGCCCTATTTAAACTCCCTCTGGTATTGGGCAATTCTTTTCTATACTTCAGGAAGCTGGAGTAGAGTCTTCCCAGAACAGGAATCCATACTTCCTCTAATAGGTTGATTCTATGATTTGTTCTGCAGATATCCTTATCACTCTTTAGCTACTGGCACTTATTTACATGGTAATTTAATTGCAATTTCTCCTTATAGGAGGTACAAATGGTCTAATGGAATCGTTTTTCCTTCGGATAGATTGACTTATTTAATATTTAGATGAGGTAGACATATGTTTTAAAATCCAAAGTCTGAAAGATTTCTTCTTTTCTCATAATATGCCCTACCATAATGGTATGGCTGGTGGAAGGATAAGCAAAAAAGTGGAGAAAATAAGAAGGAAAAAAATAGGAATTTGGAGGAATAAAGATCATCATTTTCCCTCAATGATGCTTCAGATTGTAGAGGTTCTGAATTTCCACTTCTGAAGGATAGATACCACTTACCGATGTTCAAGTGTGAAGATTTGAGAAGAGCTTTAGAATTCAAGAAAACAACATTTTGTATGTTGCCAAAATCTTGCTACCATCTTTGGCGCTACCATCTTTGCATCTACCATTGCAAGGGAGGGTGATCAATGTTGACTTTAAATGAGTAGTGAAGATTGCAAGGTCACAGGGCATTTTCTGTAAAGAGCCAGGAGATACACATTTTATTGTGGACCATATACTCTGTGAGAACTATTCAAACCTACTTTTGTAGTATAGAAGCAGCCGTAGACCATATGCAAATAGTGGGCATGACTGTGCTCAAATAAAACTTTATTTACAAGAACAGACTGTAGATCTGGCTCACAGGCAGTGTTTTTCAGACCTCTGGCTCAGATGTAAAGCACACTGGCTCATATCTGGTTGTACACTGGCATTAGATATTGTTCCTAAGATCAAGAGTCAGGAACTCAGCAGAGGGGGCTGGGTTGGTAGCAGGAAAGTAACTGTCTTGGCATAGAGACTTATCTACACAAATAAAGTTAGAGTGTATTGAATGGGATTGTTGTTTACAGTGACAAATCAACACCTTCACAACATTAAAAAAGGTAAACTAGTGGGTTTCCATTTCCATGGAGACTTTATGTGACACAATGGCCTTTTTACTATGCAATTTTAAATAATTACCATTAGCACTGAGGCTATTAATTCAATATAATCAGGGAATGTAAAGGTCAGCTAGCATTACACTGTATCCATCACTAAACCTCTCCATGCTTTATAATTCAGTTTGCTTGTCAGACTTTTCAATATTATTTAGAGATTTGGCCATTCCTACCAAAATGGAATGAGAGCATTAGCAAGAAATAGTCAGTGTTCATTCACATTAAGAATTCCATTTAATGTGTTTTTCCAGTTATATTAAGCAGGAGAGACTTGCATTTATTTCCAGTGTGCCCTTGCTTGGTGTGGGTGAATGGAAGGGACATCACTTACTGATCTCAGATTTAATGAGCAGCAGCTACTTGTTAGCTCATGTTCGTCTGTCTTCTTTCTTTTTCTCTTGCCCAGTGACCCAAACAACCGTTATCATGGACTTCCATCATACCTTTGTCATGTCCTTCCTTACTAATTGGGCTGCTTTTGAAATTCACGCATTTTGAGCTTGCAACACTCACTTTCACATGTCAGTCTACAGATACAGTGTTACATTTAAACCATGATCGCTCTGTTACCCTCCAGCTTCTTAACAAGTCAATGGATAATTAAAAATTACATTCTTCCTATAATATACGGCACTGAAAGCAAACAAAAAGTTAATAGGGAAATACTTTTAAAACTGGGAAGGGTGTAGTCTCATTATAGAGTCCCCAATTTAAAAGGGTTTTCTAGAGGTTTCAGTTTATCTCCACAAAGTCTGTGTTTAAAGCACGCCAGAAAATGGGTACTAATTTCGTGGGAAGCAGGTACTGCAGTCTTGCTGGATTTTGTCATGTCTCCCCCAGGTGGCGCTAGTGGTAAAGAATCCGCCTGCCGACGCCGGAGATGTAAGAGGAATGGATTCGATCCTTGGGTCAGGAAGATCCCCTGGCGGAGGGAATGACAGCCCACTCCACTCTTCTTGCCTGGAGAATCCCATGGACAGAGAAGCCTGGTAGGCTACAGTCCACAGGGTCGCGAACAGTCCAACAGGATGAGACTGAAGCGGCTTAGCACTGTTCTTTGGGAAGTGATATATACTATGTATCACAGCACACTACAATAAAATGGGTGATCTTTTCCCCATAGCCATTCTAGCACCTATAGGTCCTATGGTAATGAAAGCTTACCTCTCCTACTTCAGACTCTTTATGACATTTTCACCGTTCATTTCAGAATCACCATTCTTTCCATACTATTTTTTTCTCTCCAGCTTCATTGCTGGCGTTGAATCATTCATCGTTATCTAGCTTATGGGGTTTACCTGCTGGCTGGCTTTGCTAACACCAGCCTTGACTTCTGTGATTCTTCCTTCACGCTATTATCAAAATGGCTTTTCTTACTTGCAAAAATGATCATGTCACTTTTCTGTTCAGCATTCTTCCAGGACAGTAAATTGGTTACAGGAAGAAAATTTGGGATCCCAAACATGCTATATTAGTCTAGGTTCACTAGAAAACAGAGTCTAAGACAGAGCCCTTCCTGCATGTACTTCATTTGGAGCATTCTGTTTTTCTTTTTGAATACAAGATTGATTGATTTAGTTAGTTTCATTTTTTGACTGTGGTGGGTCTTTCACTGCTGCACTCGCAATTTCTCTAGTTGCGGCGAGTGGCGGCTACTCTGTTGCAGTGTGAGGGCTTCTCCTTGTGGTGGCTTTTCTCATGTTGTGGAGCATGGTCTCTAGGCGCACAGGCTTCAGTAGCTTGAAGGCTCTAGAGCTTGAAGGCTCTAGAGCTCGAGATCAGTAGTTGTGGTGTATGGGATTATTTGTTCCTTGGCATGTGGGATCTTCCTGAACCAGGGATCAAACTGGTGTCCCTTGCGTTGCAAGCCAGATTCTTAAGCACTGGACCTCCAGGGAAGCCCAGAGGACTCTTCCCTCCCCCCTTTCTTTCTTTCTTTTTTTTTTTTAAGGTTCCACAGCATGTGGGATCTTAGTTCCCTGACCAGGGATCGAACCTGGGTCCCTGCATTGGGAGCACAGAGTCTTAATCACTGTACAGATAGGGAAGTCCCTGCATGTACTTAATTTGGAAAGCGAGCTCAAAGAACATGAACCTTCCCTGAAGGGGAAGATGTGACCTGTGTTATTTCTGAGCAGGAGTCTTTAAGAGTTAGTTCGTTTCAAACTCCCTAACTACCCCTTCCCCCATCCTTCCCCCTGGCAAATATAAGTTCCACATGTTTACACTGCTGTGTTTAAAATGGATAACCAACAAGATCTACTGTATAGCACATGGAACTCTGCTCAGTGTTATGTGGCAGCCTGGATGAGAGGGGAGTTTGGGGGAGAATGGATACATGTATATGCATGGCTGAGTCCTTTCGCTGTTCACCTGAAACTGTCACAACATTGTTAATCAGCTATATCCCAATACAAAATAAAAAGTTTAAAAACAAGAGTGTTTCTGCCATGTTCCTTTCACCCTGCCACGGTGACTGGTGACAGATGACAGCTGAATGGAACAGAACCTTATTGCTGCTTATCTAGCTGATGAATATCCTTATTGATACAGATGCCATAAAAGACACAAGCTTTACCTTTTTCTGTTTGCCATCTTCTGTTTTCATCCTCCAGCTTGTCACTCTGTATTCTCAAGATGGCTGCTGCAACTTCCGAAATCATTTCAGTGTGTTCAAAGCAGGAAGAAGAAGTGAAGAGGCATCGTATCAAGCAAATCATGTCTTTTTGCCTGAGAATGCAAAAAAAAAAAAAAAAAAAAGACCTTTTGAGAAGCTTTTCAGAAGACTTCCTCTTCATCTCTTTGGCCAAGGGAACTGGGTTAGACGGCATCCATTAGTCCATTAGTCATGAGAGAGCTGTGGAAGTGAGCACAGTGGGACCCTAACAGAAATTGGGAAGAAGGGAGAAATGATGTGTGTATGCCGCCACAAGGGCATCACCATGGGAAAAGTCCCCTTTTCCAAAATAAGAACACTGGATACTGCAATGAGGCCAAACTCCACTGAGACTAAAAAAAAAAAAAACCTGTTTTAGGTAACCAGTGAACTACCGAAAACTACCTTTGGAGTAATTCTCTGTACCACTCTGTATGTCAACCCATACGTTTTATGAACCAATCCCCACTTCCCAGATTATACAATCATATGGGTTTTAGTTAAAACAAAAAAGAATCTGAGGCAAGATGTATCTGTTCTGTCACTTTTTCTCATACACAAGGCACTTCATTTTGGTATGGAGGAGAATTAGATTGATGTGCTCGTGATAGTCTTCCTCTCAAAGATGTTAAAGTGATTCATATATATTTTCGAAGACTCAGGAAATCGTGACTCTAGTTATTTTACAAACTTTAGTGATCTTTTGGAGACTTAAAATTGCCTGGAGCTATATTCTAATATCCTATAGATAACTAGGGTTGCTGAGTTTTATATCCAATTACTATAATTTCACTTTCTTTCATATTTTCCATTTTTGGGAAATCACATGTACTGCCCTTGTCCTCCTTCTTCTTTTTTAAAATAAATGTCTTTAAAATGGCATGCCCTTTTTTAGAGAGCTCCATTTTTAATTTGGACTTCTTGATGTACATTATACAAAATCAGTGTTGCTTTTTATAATTTTAAAATCCTCCTTGATGGTATAATGTGCTCAGCATATGTATGGGGGTGGTGGTGGATAAGGTAGGCATTTAAGCAACAGTTTTTCCTAAATTTGAGGACTGTCCTTTGATTTGGTTTGAAAATCTAGTTACTAGTCAATTTGTTATTTCCTTGAAGATCTTAAATAATATAGAAATGTCCTGAGCCTTGTAATGTTCAGAGCTCTGTTTTTTCCTTAGGGCCTGATTCTGATATAAGAAAGTTTGGGCTGAAGCTGCCATTCCCTCACTCTGCTTGATTGACAAGGTCATGATTTTGGAAGATGTGTTTCTGGTTTACTCTGAAGTGGCTTCACTTCAGTGAGGCACTCAGGGGAGGCTCCAGTGTCCTGAACATCCTTCTTTCCAGCATCTCCTTTGGTTTACTAGCTAATGATAGAGGATAGAAAGGCACTGGACACTTAGAGAATGGAATCAGACACTGAGTCTACCAGGATCCACTCTGACATTCAGGAGGTCTATGGCCAGATCTCAGCCTTACAAATGTGTGAAACTCTTCGGAGACCTGTATGAGATTCTTAAAATGGCAGTGTACTAATCACATTACAATTGAGGCTAAAAGTAATAGGGTGTTATTTAAAATACTTAAAACTTGAAGTCTTTATCAAGCTGCTTAATGTGAGGGGTAAGATGAAATTTATAGCACAGGGAGCTCAGCTCAGTGCTGTGTGGTGACCTTGACGAATGGGATGGGGGTGGGGTGGGAGGCAGATTCAAGAGGGAAGGGATGTATGTATACAAAGAGCTGATTCACTTCATTGTACAGCAGAAACTAACGCAACATTGTAAAGCAACTATGTTGTTGTTGTTCAGTCACTATGTCACGTCTGACTTTTTGAGACCCCATGGATTGCAGCATGCTGGGCTCCTCTGTCTTCCACTATTTCTTGGAGTTTGCTCAAATAGGGCTTTCCTGGTGGTTCAGACAGTAGACAATCTGCCTGCAATGCAGGACACCTGGGTTTGATCCCTGGGTTGGGAAGATGCTCTGGAGAAGGAATCAGCTACCCATTCCACTATTCTTCCCTAGAGAATCCCGTGGACAGTCTGAATGGTTAACACTTTCACTTTCTTTCATATCTGAATTAAACAATACTAAAAAGAAAAAAAAATTACAGTTTTTTAAAATTACACTATCTCACTTGCTCACATGCTTAATGCCTAATAAAAGATTAACCTTGTCCAAAGAATGGTTTGACCGTTGACTAGCTTCTGAGAGATACTCCGTAAGTCTCTGGAATATCCTACCTCTCATCCATGTATTAACCAGGCCCGACCCTGCTTAGCTTCTGAGATCAGAGGAGATTTGGTACATTCAGGATGCTAGGGCTGTAGGCTGGAATATCCTACCTGGTAAAAGTTGTATTTGCATACCTGAGGGTCTTGAGCATGCCAAACCCTCCATGTTAGTAGTGTGATATAGGATGAGGGCCTTGGGCCAGGCAGTATCAGGTTGAGAGTCTGGAGACTAAGTTCAGCCGTAACTATGGGACCAGCTCTGATAAAACCCTGGATGCTGCTTAGTTGCTCTGTGGCATGTGGGATCCTAGTTCCCTGACCAGGGATCAGGCTTATGTCCCCTGCCTTGCAAGGTGGATTCTCAACCACTGGACCACCAGGGAAGTCTCATAAAATGAGATTTTTTTCTTGCTTGGTGGCTAAGATCATCAATGAGTGTTTTGGTTTTTTTTTAAATAAGAAAATGGCAGATTGTCAACAAATCCTGCAGGATATTTTTTTAAAAATCAATACTAAACAGGAAAATCAGAGGGAGAATGATTGCTACATTTAGTATAAAATAAAAATTGGGCTACTAGAGGCAGGGGAGAGGGAAACACAGAGGCTTCTTACAAGTTGTCATTCTTCAATTAAAGATTACATTCTATTTTGGTAGTGTCTCCGCCGAGCATTCCCACAGTTTTTAATAGTTCAGTCTCAGCTGTCAGGAACATTTGTGTTAATTTTCCCTGTTCAGCACACATAGGAATTGCTGTGCCTGTTGTTTGCAGATACCAAAGTTGGCTTCCTAATAATGTGACTGAAAATGTCCATCAAATAGAGCTGTAAAAATTGCCTTCTGTTTCCTGAAAATCTGGGGATGCTGAAATTCATCTGCTGAGATAATAGATCATATTAAAAATTCAACGTAACAACAAACCCATTTAGAGATTAGATTTCTTTTTCTACATTAGTGGACTGGTGGAGATGAAAGGAGGACACCATGTAATTATCTTTTTAGGCCTCATTATTAATAGTTTCACGGAGAGGGGGATTTCTATGTCACTCTGATAATATTAACCACACATGGAGGTCAGATTCAGTAAGAACTAGTCAAAGATTACACCTGCCTCCTTTAGCAAATTCTAACACTTCTTGTTTTCATGGGGGTGCGGTCATTTGCCATCCTTGCCATAACAAATTAGAACACATTTAGCAGCAAAGGGATATCCAAACAACATCCGTTCATTTTTTCACGGTTCTGCAGGTCAGATGGGCAGGTGTGGTGTGGCTCAGCTGGTTCTCTGATCTGGGTTTCACAAGGCCAAAATCAAGGTGTTGGCCAGGTGTGTTCTTTTCTAGAGGGTCTAGGGATAAATCTGTTTTCAAGCTCATTGGTATAGTTGGAAGTGTTTAGTTCTACCAGGTTTTAGGACTGAGGTTCCGTTTCCTTGTTGGCTGGTGGCCTGGGTTCCCAGTTCTAGAGGCTGCTTCTGTTCCCTGGTGTGTAGCCCCACCCCTTTCCATCTTTAACGTCAGTGGTGGAGGAGTGTGTGCAGTTTATGCTTCAGTTCACCCTGACCTCCCCTTCTGCCTCTTCTCTCTTCTGCCTCCCTCTTCTGCTGAATCTCCTTTCTGAGTCCCGCTGGAGAAATTTCTCTGCCTTACACGGTTCCAGTGATGATATGGGTCCCCCTGGGAAAGTACAGGATCACCTCCTTATCTTCAGGCTCATAACCTAGTTATACCTGCAACATACCTTCCCAGCAGCTACTAGGTTTAATGTTGGATTATATAACCAGATGTCAAGAATCTTGGGAGGGGGCTTCCATAGCGGCTAGGTGGTAAAAAAAAATCAGCCTGCAGATGCAGGAGACATAGGTTTGATCCCTGGTCTGGGAGGATCCCACATGCCTTGGAGCAGCTAAGCCCGTGCAACACAATTATTGAGCCTGTGCTCTAGAATCCTGGAAGCCGTGACTACTGAGCCCACTTGCCACAACTACTGAAGCCCAAGTGCCTTAGAGCTCCATGGCAAGACAAGCCACTGCAATAAGAAGCCTGTGCACCCCAAGGAAGGGTAGCCCTGGCTCACTGCAATTAGAAAAAGCCCATACACAGCAACTGAAGACCCAGCAGAGCCAAAAATAAATGAATAAATAAATCTTAGGGGAAAAAAAAAAGAATCTTGGGAGGACTGTCTTTGGAATTCTGCCTAATATATGTGGCAAGTAGACACTAAAGCGGATGGCTTGCGGATGGAGATTCTCTGCTGACCACACGTGGGCTAGTGTGAGAGTTAAATAACCCCAAAGTAGGACACGACTGAGTTTCACGAGGATGTGATTCTTACTGATTCTAATTGTATTAAATGGACACACATGCCTTATTTAACTTGAATCACTTCTTTAGAATTAAGGTTTTCCTGCTGCTGTCCTCTGTAACTAACAGCAGGGCTCCATGGAACCTCTGTGTTCTTTCTTGCCTTCCTCTTGTCTCTCAATTTACTTTCTTATGCAGACATCAAAACTTCCGATTTGTTTTTTCTGTTTCACACGTTTTACTGATGAACTTCTGAGACTTTCAGAACTGTAAGCTATGCTGATGGGCAAGAATGCCTGTGGTAGTCTTCTGCTTCACTCAGGAAACTCCTCCTTTGGTCTTTTTGTACCTTTTTGTACCTTTCTTCTTTGGCATTATTTTTCCATTAAAATAATTAATCTTATAGATATATGTTACTCCACAGGGGGAGTGTGATTCTATTTTAGCATAAGGTCTTTGAAGTTCTCTGAAGTTTAAAGTTTGTATCATTATTTAAAAAAGAATCTGGAATTAGGTAACTAATTTCCAACACTACCTCCTCTATTTGTTAACAATATGATTTTGGACAAGCTACTTTTTTCTTTTAAAATGGGACTATACATATCTATCTCATAGGTCTTGAAGTTGAAAAGATCATCAGCTTTTTGATAAGCATTTGTTCTCTTCTCATACCCTAGCCCCTGCCTTCTCTTAAAGGCTAAAGAATTTGACGACTCCTGTTTATTGAGTGTTTTAAGAATTTGGTTCAGGCTGGATCATTTCTGTGTCCCCATATTGGAAATTAAAGTTGCCTCAAGGAAGTAGTTAATTGTCCTTTGGGTAGTTTTTTAATTTTTCAGAAAATATTTTCCTTCATAATAAATATCTTTGGCAAGAAAATGGAATTAAATTGCTAGCTTTATAACTTTTATCCCAGCTTCTCTGATGAAAACAATGCTTGATTTGTAGTATTAATTGTTAGATGTCTTTGAGATAATATTAGGATTTTATTTTTTATCTGTTCCATTGGTATACTTGTCTTGAAAATCACTTGGTTTTAATTACATGTCTTAGTATTTAGTAATGTCAGGACCATTTAATATCCATCTTTTCCAGACTTTTATTATCTATTCTTGCTTGTTCACTTTGTATATATTAAATTTCACAATTATCTAGCTTTGAAAAATTTCTTTGTAATTTTTAATCAGAACTTGTAAATTAAGTCAAATTATAGCTTATTTTTATGAAAATTAACATCTTTGTAATGTGTTCTTCTCTAGTAAACTGGCATGTCTTTCCATTTAATCAAAGCTTCTTTTGTGTTTTTTAGCAACTTGCAAGGCTTTTCATAAAGGTCTTGGGAATGTAGGGAATTTTCTTTATTCTAGAAATTTGATCCTTTGCATTGCTGTTGTAAATTGTGTCTCTGCTCCCATCACAACCTTTCATTGGTTGCCTTTTGAGTTCGTGGAAGCTTAGAAAGGTCATGAGCCCACTACCTTATAATTTATGGAAAAGCATGAATCACTAAAGATAACAGACTATTTCACTCAAAGCAACTGTCAGAAAATAATCCTCTATCATGTATCCAGAACTGTCATTTTTAAATGAGAATGGAATGAATTCCCCAAAGAAAATTTACACAGCAATCCCTTGTACTAACCACATTTGCCCTGAAGCATATTCCTCAGCTGACCCGAATGAGGGGGTCCTGACATGCTCCATTACCTGCTGTCAAGCCAACAGGAACACATGTTTCCTGCTTTTATTTTTCAAATGACAGTGGAATCAGATGGAAGGAAAAGAAATCACTGCATGACTAATTTTATGCTGTTCAAAGCAGATTCACCTCTTAAATAACATTCTGTCCTCACCCGTGAAATTATTAGATGCTAAAAATAGATCTTGCAGAACACCACGAGCTCAATAAAATCAAATAGTTCACTTTATATTTTGATCAAGTTTTATTTGTTAGATGATTTTTCTGAGTGAACTTACTAAAAAGAAAAAGCCAGTATATATAATTGCAAGCTGCTGAAAATGCTGAGGTGAAGTCTTTGGGAAACATTATCAAGTCAAAACAAAAGGAGCAACTGGCAAAAGATGGGGCATTTGAGCTCATTTTTCACTTTCATATGTGTTCATGGAATGTGGTGAGTTGCCTTTCAGTATACATATGGACCACTTGGTCTAAAATAAATATGGACACGGGCACGCACAGAGCAAGCGGCCACAAAGGTCCAAATCACAGAGTAGACAGTGTGGTGTTTTGGCCACGTACAAGTATCCTGCCTAACACAGAGGCAGTGACCGAGTAGTCTCCGCTAATTCATGTGTGGAGGCCTGTCCTCTAAATGTGATGGTAGCAGGAGATGAGGCCCCTGGGAGGTGATCTGGTGAGAAAGGTGAGGCCCTCATGAATGGAATTAATGTCTTCACAAAAGAGACTCCAGAGAGACCCCTTGCCCCTGTAACCATATGAGATTATAGTAAAAAGATGTGTAGAAGTGGGTCCTCCTAACACCTAACCAGCCAGTACCATGATTCTGGACTTCCCAGCTTCCAGAACCTTGAGAAATAAATGCTGTTTGTAAGCCACTCAGACTGTGGTATTTTGTTATGGCATTGTAGACAGTTTAAGACAATAGACTTAAAAGTTTTTGTCTATTTCCATTTTTTTCTTTCTGTGAGAGTTTATGAAGAAGATCAGTTAAAGAAGATGTACGTGCATGCTAAGTCACTTCAGTCGTGTCTGACTGTGCAACCCCATGAACTGTAGCCCGCCAGGCTCCTCTGTCCCTGGGATTCTCCAGGCAAGAATACTGGAGTGGATTGCCGTGCCCTCCTCCAGGGGATCTTCCTGATCCAGGGATGAAACTCACGTCTGTTATGTCTAACCTACATTGGCAGCCAGGTTCTTTACCACTAGTGCCACCTGGGAGCCCAAAGAAGATGTTACAAAGAATATGTAATAATACACACATTACTTTATGAGAATTTGCTGTTGCAGGAAAGTTTCATTTGAAGCTTTTCTCAAGTCTTTACTAGTTAGATTAAATCAGAATAATGGCTATTAAAATTTGTGCAAAAATTAGACCCAAAGTATAGCAACTTCTACATACATTATGCTAAGCATCCCGCAGGCTGTTGTGAACTAGTTAAAACATTTATACCATAGCCTAAGATGTGGGAGGAAGAACTTACCTCTAATTGAGGCAAACTAAGGTGGGAAAGCAAGATGTGGAGTCAGAATTAGAACTGCTAGGTTTTACTCATTTTATTTTAATCAATAGATTTTTTCCAACTCTTAATGTATAGTTTGATTCTTTTGCCAAATTTGTCTTATCTATAACTGTTAACACTTTTAAGTGTTAACACTTAACACTTTAGCACTTTTAAATGATATTGATGTGGTATTGGTTTTATTTGACTGACAAATGATATCAGTACCATTATTTCAAAGGAAAATATGCATCTGGACATTTTAATTGAAGTGCAAAACAATTTTATAACAGTAGCTTTTTCACAATGCAGCACAGCTGCCTTTGTATCTGAAGAAATTATGCAATTTCATCTCTTTGTGTCTCTCAATAAATGTGAAAGCCATTATTACTTCCAGATGCAAGTGTTATTAGATAAGTAATTTGAAGATAAATGATAACCCTATATGTGAGACAGAATAAGAGACACAGATGCATAGAACAGTCTTATGGACTCTGAGGGAGAAGGTGAGGGTGGGACATTCTGGGACAATAGCATTGAAACATGTATATTATCATATGTGAAACAGAACACCATTCCAGGTTCGATGCATGAGACAAATGCTCAGGGCTGGGGCAATGGGATGACCCAGAGGGATGGGATGAGGAGGGTGGTGGGAGGGGGGTTCAGGATGGGGAACACATGTAAACCCATGGCTGATTCATGTCAATGTATGGCAAAAACTACTACAATATTGTAAAGTAATTAGCCCCCAACTAAAGTAAATAAATTAAAAAAAAAAGAAGATTAAATTGCTAACTGTATCCTTATTTCATATATGAAATTTTAAAATTAACTTGGCATATTGGTTATAATATTTTCTGTGAAGACTTTATTGTTACTCATTTGTAGAAGGATTCTGATCAAGTGCATCACGAAAGATCATGGACAATGATTGGCAGTCATGTGAATAATAATGGAACTGAAATTTTCAACATGGTTTTGCAATATATTATTCTGTACAAAAAGGAGATAAGGTTTCTTATTTAAAATTCTCTTTGAGTACGAGACTACCATTTTGCCAGTTCGTTGAAGACGTTTCCTTTCTGAAAGGCTGTCCCGTGAGTGTGTCATCTGATTCAGTAATGTTTGGCTGGGGTCTGTTGGAGTTACTGCTGGCAGAAGTAAAATATAAAGTTAATTAAGGGGCTACAAATGTTCCTCAAGGCTCAGTCAAGTTAGGTTAGGGAAAAGTTTGAAGTTCACAATCAGAATAGAAATTATGCCCTCCCACTACTGTGTGGAAGGAGTGGGTGTATGATTACCTGCAGGACAAGTGTTTTTTTTTTTTTTCTTTTCCTTAATTTGACATGTCATGGGAATTAAATGATGTTTACATAAAACATCAGCAGCTAATTGAACTGTAAAAAAAAAAGACCCCAAATCAACATACTGACTGTTTTAACTCCAGTGTCAATTAACTAAGCTGATACTTTCTTCCACTGAAGTAGTATTAGAATGAAGTTGTTTCAATAGAGCAAATAGGTGATATCCTGGAAATATGGTGTCTTAAGATATTCATTAATTGTTACAGAACAGCAATTTCCTTTGGCATTAAATGGTTGAGTATCTATAATGGACTATAACTAAAAGTAAAAAACCACAGTCACTCTCATAGATGGCATACACTTTACCACCACACTTCCTAAACATCACAGCCTGGGTGTGTGTTGGTGTCTGTGTGGGAAGAAATAAAGGAGAATGAGAACATCAAGAGGGAATTAAGGGCTAAAAATGAGGGTGAAGAATTCTCAGAATCTCAATATGTGGCTAAGAAATGGTTAAGTGGAAGAATAAGGGAGAGGGGAGATGTGTTTAAAAGCAGAGTCATTTGTTTAAATAGATATAGAAAATAGCTTCATTCAAAAACAAACCACTAACATGGTAAACAGCGACCATCAGCAATAACAATTAAACAACCATGTCCACTTAATCAGAATTTTATAGTTGATCTCTTGAATATTTCTCAAATCTTTGCCCTCCTGTTTATCCTCACTGCCTTTGAGTGAGCCTTTTATGAGCCTGCCAATTTCTCTTAGTGAAGGCAGCTTCTTGCCCTAGGAGCTGAATTCCACACTCACAACAGAGCTGGCAGTTTAAAACACTGATTCATTTCATTTCTCTCTTGAAAGCCTTCCATGACTCTCTGTGGCCCCATAACAGGGTCTGGAGCACTCACAGCCCTGAAACCTGAACCTGTCTAATTTGTTGTTAAACACCGTTTTATGCCCCTTGGACATAAAATGTCACCAGCCTGGTTGACATTCCTTTACCTCGCTGGGCTCTCTATTGTCTTTGGCCTTTTAATTTATTGGCCACTTTATTTAAAATACTCCTCTCTTTCTTTACTACCTTTGGAAAATTTACCAGTCCTTTAAATTCTTAATTTTTCCTGTTTTCTAGACAGAGTCAATTACTCCCTCTCAATGTTCCTATGGCATTTGGTTAGTACTCTGTTATTTCATAATTATATTTTATTGCAATTAATATTTGCTTATGTGTATTTTTGCCCCGCAAGATGACTGAAATGCAGAGACTGATCTTAGTCATCATCTTATCCTTTCCGCCACCTCTGCAGTGTCTCCACATAGTCTGTTAAATTATGAAGATCAAAGAGGTTATAAATGTATAAAGAAATTTGTGTGTATCCAGATTTATAGAGGTGCCTCAGAAACTATGTTCAAGACAAAACGTATAGGACCAAAGGAGATGGAGCGTTGAAAATTAGTTATCATCACTAGAGGCATATGGGTTTACTGTTGTTTAGTTGCTAAGTTGTGTCCGACTCTTTTGTGACCCAATGGACTATAGACTGTCAGGCTCCTCTGTCCTTGGGATTTTCCAGGCAAGAATGCTGGGGTGGGTTGACCTTTTCTTCTCCACAGGGCATATAGGTTAGGTGAAACCAAAAAGATTGATTTATAATCCATTTTTTGTGTGTGTTTCTAAAAAGTTACTTACATTGCCAACTTTCATTTACTTTTCTGTGGGAATATTCTGACTGCTAAAAAAATGCTGCATTCAAAATGAATAAAATAGCAGTTTTTTATATTCGTATCTCAAAATAACTCCCCAGATGGTCTTAAAACTTTCCAAGAAAATAAACTTTGGAAAGAAGTCAAACATGAGATTTCTCTGCCTAAAAATATACTTCAACCCCAATGAGGTTGTAGATGTGAGGTAACCAGAGATTATTTGACTTTGTCATTTACAGGAGGAAAGTATCATTGAATTCAAGATTTTTAAAAAAATACACTTGGCAGTACAGTTATTCACATAGGTTCACAGTTTAAGCCTTTGTTTCATCATCAACATTATCTTATCATCATGTTCATTGCTGCCAATGCTCAATTATTAAGAAAGTACTGTTTGCCAAGTACTTAACATATTTTTCCTCGTTTAATCTTTATAGCTTCATAAAGATAGTAAGGCAGACACTGAAGACTCAATACATAATTCACTTTATGTCTATTGTAATACCCTTCTCCCTTACCTTGGTATATTACAGAGGTTAGAAAGTGAAATATTAGAATTCCCAGTCCCTCCTGCAAATAGATGTACCCATGTGATACAATTCTGACCAATGACATATAGGTGGACATCTCTGGAATAGAATCTCTTCTCAAAAAATTTCAAGGAGATTTTTACCCTTCATTCTTCCCTTTGTTTATCTAAAACCTGACCCGAAGCCTAGAAGTACAGCCGACACTGAAAACATGAGGGAAAAGGATAAGACTAGAGAAGCAAGAAGAGTCAGAAGGACATTAAATAGGCTGTTAGGAAGTAAGGGCGTTCAGAACCAAACTACTGCTTTGGTGAATGAGAATAACAAGTCAGTTTGATCAGAATTCTATAGATTTGATCCCTTGATAATTTTTTAAAAATTTGTCCTCCTCTCCCTTCCTGCTGCCACTGGGCTGACTTTTTTTTTTTAATGAATAACAAATATGTCCTTTTAAAAAGTGTTCTTTATTTGGCTGCACTGAGTCTTAGTTGTGGCAGGCAGCATCGTTGTCAGTACATGCGGGTCCTTCACTGCTGTGTGTGGCTTTTCTCGAGTTGTGGTGCTCGGGCTTAGTTGCCCTGGCATGTGGAATCTCAGTGCTCCAACCAGGGATTGAACTCCCATCCCCTGCATTGGAAGGTGAATTCTTAACCACTGGACCATTGGGAAGTCCCTGGCCTGGCTTTTTATATGCCCTCTTTTTCTGGAAAGCAGCTTCTTCTTTGCACTGGTAACTTTATGAAACTACATTACTCTTGGATTCACAACCTCTGTATTTTAGTTATATGAGAAAAAGAAAGCCCCTATTTAGTTAGGCTGCTGTGGTGGGAGTTTCCTTATACACTCAACACAAGCATAACTAATTCAGATTGATTCTACTCTTCCTACTTTATAGATGATGAAATGGAGGATTCTCTAATATATATAAGTATATATATATATTCCCTGACATATATAAAAACCATCAAATATGATCTGAGATATAAATTAACAAGTACAAGGCCTCACATTACATGATGTGAAAAGGCTAAAAACAGCGATACATTCATAAAAGTGCATCGTCAACATACAACGAAGGCTTTGGCTTGTTCTGGTTTTATAACTTGCCCAAAGTTGCCCATGTTGTAAGCACTTTTTGCAAGATTCAAAGTCAAACTATCAGAATCTGAAGCTGATTTTCTTTACAGTATAGAATTTTATACATACATAAATATTAGGCTGGGCTTTCCTGGTAAAGAATCCACCTGCAATTCAGGAGACTACGGTTTGATTCCTAATTTGGGAAGATCCCCTGGAGAAGGAAATGGCAACCCATTTCAGTATTCTGGCCTGGAGAATTCCATGGACAGAGGAGCCTGACAGGCTACAGTCCGTGGGGTCGCAGAGTTGGACAGGAGTGAGCGACTTTCACTTTCTGGAGAGGGATGGGTTACCCATTCCAATATTCTTGGGTTTCCCTGGAGGCTCAGACAGTAAAGAACCCACCACCTGCAATGCAGGTGACCTGGGTTTCATCCCTGGGTTGGGAAGAGGCCCTGGAGGAGGGCATGACAATCCACTCCAGTATTCCGACCTGGAGAATCCCCATGGACAGAGGAGCCTGGCAGAGTCCATGGGGTAGCATGCTAATAACTTGTAGTCAGACACAATGACTGATCTCTGTTTTCTGAATCAGATTTGATTACAAGTTGATGAATGAGCATAATGAATAAATTAATTAAGTTGTTATTTCCAAAGTCACGATGCTCAGTTATGTTACACCTTAGAAACAAATGACTAGTTTTACCAGGGATATTCTTACTGACGTGGTCTAGCACACCATTATTCTTATTTTAAAACATGGCTCAGTTCACCCACAATGTGATGTCTTCCTAAAACCTACCTTACTATTATTCTGCACCTTGCATATACATCTGTTATTACATTAACTATAATTTTTCCTACTAATTTGTGATCTCATGAAAGGCAAGAAATTTGTCTTCATCTTTATATTGCAGGGACTTGAATGGCATTTGATAAATGCTTGCTAAATTTTGATAAATGGAATTTATTAGTATAATTCAAATCTGTTTAAAGTCAACTGTTTATTTTATAAAGACAGATTTATCTGTAAACTTTCATATGAGATTTAATGACATTTGGGGGGAATATGGGACAGTATTCATTTGAAAGAAAACGAAAGTGAGTTAAAGTTGAATTTTGAGAGAATATATGAATATTTGGAAATAGACAATAATTCAAAAGAGGGAGAAATGGGGAGTAGGCAGTAGCCACATGTTTTTGGCTATAAAGGACACCCAGGTAAAGCACACCTGTGACTTCGATGACACCTCATCATTGCTATGTGAAACCAATGATAGTTGTATAAAAGGCAGCTGAAGACTGTCACACAAGCAAGGATACAGAAAGGGCATTATGCTTGTGAGTAAGGCCATGTTTTGATGTGCTTTAGAAAGTTCTGGTTTGTTGCAATATATTTTGGTATAAGGTCATCATCAATGGCATCAGGGTACAAGTCTAAGATTATGTCAACTCTTAGATGGAAATATTAGATTTGTGATATTGAATGGGGCAGTCAGCCATAGGCTCTGAGCAAACCTTGAAGTTTTGCTGAGTATGATCTGTCAGTATTATCTGAAGGCTGATCTGTCTTCTGATACTGTGCCATCTTTGTAGCTAGTCACACAGACAACGGAGTAGATCAAGGTAACTGCTACATGGCTTACATGGAACTAGATGCTCTTCCAGGAAAAGCAGATTGGCTTGTTTGCTGCTTGCTACAATGTTTGCGGTTCACTCAAAAAGTGCTAAGGTTCCTGGTCTCTCTCCTGAGATGCAACCCACTGTGGGTAGAAGTGCATCTAGCTTTTCTCATTCCCTTTTATGAATTGAGGCATGCATATTGAAGCTCATGTTGTTGTGCTGTGTGAGTAATAAAGTCCTTTGTCTCTGACCCAGGAATCTCATGTCTTCTGTCATGACTCTTGCCCATAACACTGCAGTAAATTAAATTGTTAGCTTGCAAGCTGGGTAAAATCTCAGATGCTTCCTGGTTCTTGAAAATTGATGCCTCCTTCATAAAAGCTGTGCTCAGTGGACAAATAAAGTCTTACATAAAGGTTGAATGGTGTCCAAGGAATCATCTGTAAACAGTAGCCAGCCTACCAAAATAAAGGCTAAAATGGAAAATATTGTACCATTTTACAGTAAGGTGACTCTCATATTCTGATGAATTTATAAATTCAATATTTTGTCACACTGAACAAACATATTCTTGCACCCACAGTAAACAAGTTTTTTGAGCTAGGTAGGTCATTTAAAGCACTGGATCGCAGGGTAATACTTGCTTGGGTGAAATAGGTAAAATGCATAGCTGACACCAAAGAAAGATTGAATGCTTACTGGAGCACTTAGGAAATTTCACTCATACATATATAAAAGTCAGTAAAGAGTTCTAGTCAAAAAGTAACAGTGTGTTGAAGGACAACCAAGTGAATAATGCAGTAAAAGTAAAATACTTTGATAGACCCTGGGAGATATGGTTATACATATAAAAGAGACTAAATTGTCCTATTCTACTAACAGATATTCAAAGGCAGTCAAGTGAGTAATGCAATAACTGTAAGTTGTTTTAATAGCACTGGGAAGACACAGTTAGTTGTAATAGTCATTGTACTGTAGTCATTGCTGACTTGTGTGTTTTTAATCCTTCAACTGTGACATCAAATATTCTAGTATAAAAATGTACATGAACAAACACAAAATGTTGAAAAATGCTAACAAAAAAAAACAGAACTGGGAATGAGGGAGCAAGAAAAAACACAAAAGAGTTAAAGATTTAAGCTTGCTAGTGTATATGAAAAAACATGCCATAAAAAGCATTCATTAATTCAGAAACTTTCACAATTATGAGAGGAGAGATTCCAAAATGGGCAGATCTATTTATAAACATGTAACAGTCTAGAAGCAGTAAGTATCCAGTGAGGTAGAACTTTAATTAAATGCCTAGAGGCAATCTAAAGTGATGTAAGTGAATTTAAAATTTTAAAGGAAGTCATCAGTTATAAATACAAATAGAGTTATAGATAATTAGACAAATTCTATAGTAAGTTAAATGAATGGCATATCCTTCTGTCTTTGGTTATTCCTTCGATTATTGAGCTGCTCTAATATCCCACTCATTTGTTCTTGTCTTTAAGGAGTTCATCTTCTAGTGGGGAAGATAGTTTATAAACAACTGTCTACAATATACCAGATTTATTAAACTACTCTAATAAATATGCAAAGATGTTTTGAGATTAATTTCTGCTGAAAGCAACTACAAAGGGGCTTCATGGAAGAAGTGGCATTACTCAATAGAAAACTCAGTAGACTCTTCAGAGACTAAGGGTTTGAAAGGGATCTGAATCTGGGCACAAAATTGTGCAAGTACTGAGCAAGTTCAAGGAAGGCTGAGTGGTCTGGAATGTCAGTAGAGTATTGGATTTTATTTCGTTAGTTATTTTATTATTTTATTTTGTCAATCAAAATTATTTTCTGTTTCTCTTTAAAAGATGAACTAGTTCATTTATAATTACTGATAGGGTAAATGTTTGGTCTCTGTTCTGCCAAGTAGTTTCATGTTATAGGATTTATTTACTCATTTTCTCTTTTGTGAAGGTTTACATCTTTCCCTCATAATTACCTTTGTACTAGTATCTTTCCAATTTTAGTATATGTGCTCTTGAAGCGAGCACTGTACTAAAATCTTTATAGAATATCCTAATTTCTCTTTTTGTCTTCCTTTACCTCTCTTCCTGCTCCTAAAACCCCATTTCTGTCTTGTGTGTATGCTCAGTCGCTTTAGTTTTGCTTGACTATTTGTGATCCCATGGACTGCAGCCCACCAGGCTCCTCTGTCCATGGGATTTTTCAGCCAAGAATACTGGAGCCAGCCATTTCCTTCTCCTTTCTCTCTCTTCTATTGTCTAATGGTTGCCTACTACAAGCAATACTGGTATTATCTAGTAAATTCTTTTTCCTCCCTCCATTTCTTATTTGAGATAATACCCTTTTACTTCCCATTAATACCCAAGTTAATACCTAATCCAAGTTAATATTGAAGTAATCAGTGAATTCATTTTAGTTTTTAATATACTCCCTATTCCTACCTTGTCATGCATTTTGAAATGGGTAGTTGAAATGTATCTATATTCTCAGAGTGTATTTACATCATATATTATAATTGCCCCTTCATGATTATCATATAGCAAAAATTCTAAAAGTAAATGTGTTTTTAACGCTCTTCACCAGTCTTTTTTGATTTTCTCAAATTTTTCTTATAGATTCCTCAGGAACAGCTCACAGAAACATTAGTTTTTAACTTATTTTACATTTTCTCCATTTTGTCTGCAGTCTTTCTACTTGGGGATCAGTTTGACCAGATATAAAATCTTGGCTTATATTTTGCTTTCTTGAATATTTTAAATGTTTTTATATTCTTTTTTAGACTAAAGAATTGCTGTTTAAAAGTTTAATGATAAACTGACTTTTCCTTTTCTCCAGAGGTCTTCCTTTTTTCCTAGAATAGGGATTCTCAAGTATTTTTGGTCTCAAGAACTGTTTACAGCTTTAAAAGCTATTGAGGGGCCACCAAACCCTTAACTTATGTGAATTATATATAATGATATTTACCTTATTAAAATTAAAACTGAAAAATGTAAAAAGTTATTTATTAATTCATTTAAAACATGGCAACCAATAGAAAAAAGTAAAGAAAATGTTGTTAAACAAAAGGCAGTAAATAAGGATGATAGCAATATATCTGAGTATATTAGCAATTATAATTAATATAAATGCTCTAATTTACCTGCAAGTATTTTTTCAGACTGGATTAAAATTAAAAAAAGCAATATCAAGTTATAGAATATTTGCAAGACATGCCTAAAATATAAAAACAAGTAAAGTTTTAAAGGAAAGGGATAAAGAATAAATGCCAGGTTAATATTAAATTGAAAATAGTTGATATAACTTCATCAAGTTGTATAAGATGAAATAAACATTAAGGTAAACATCTCACAAAAGGAACAACTTATTGTTATAGTTAGAAGATATAACAAGGCTTCCCAGGTGGTGCTAACGGTAAAGAACCCTCCTGCCAAGGCAGGGGATGTAAGAGACACTGGTTCCATCCCTGGGTATGGAAGACCCCCTGGAGGAGGAAATGGTAACTCACTCCTGGAGAATATTCTAGCTTAAAGAATCCCACGGACAGAGAAGCCTGGGGGGTACAGTCCACAGGGTCACGAAGAGTGACTTAGCATGCAGCATGCAAGAAGATATAACAATTTTGAACCTGTGTGTATCTAAACACATAACAAAATAAAGATAAAAATGTGGTAGAGTTACATCATGAAATAAACAAATCTGTAGTCGTAGTGGGGCAATTTTAATAGACATCTCTTAAAATTAATAGGCACATTTGGCAAAAAAATAGTAAGAAAGTGGTGAAGAGCCAAATAACACTGTTAACTAGCCTATTTAATGGATATATGATTGAAACTTTATGCATAATAATTAGAGAGTACTAAGCAACAAACTACACTCAACAAAGATTGAAAACTTGAGTTTAAGCTGATCACATTCTCTGATCATAATAAAATAACATTAGAGCTCAACTGAAAACTAGTAGTCACACCCCAGTGAAATTAGAAAACACCTTTTTGGATCAAAGAAAAAAAGTAGAATTTAGATAATATTTTGATCTATTTGAATTTAGATATTTCTATTTGAATTAAATAGTATTTGATTATTTAATTCAAATAGAAATATCTAAATGCAGAGTACATCATGAGAAACGCTGGGCTGGAAGAAACACAAGCTGGAATCAAGATTGCTGGGAGAAATATCAATAATCTCAGATATGCGGATGACACCACCATTATGGCAGAAAGTGAAGAAGAACTAAAGAGCCTCTTGATGAAAGTGAAAGAGGAGAGTGAAAAGGTTGGCTTAAAGCTCAACTTTCAGAAAACTAAGATCATGGCATCTGGTCCCATCACTTCATGGGAAACAGATGGGGAAACAGTGGAAACAGTGTCAGACTTTATTTTTTGGGGCTCCAAAATCACTGCTGATGGTGATTGCAGCTATGAAATTAAAAGATGCTTAGTCCTTGGAAGGATGGTTATGGCCAACCTAGATAGCATATTTAAAAGCAGAGACATTACTTTGCCAACAAAAGTCCGTCTAGTCAAGGCTATGGTTTTTCCAGTGGTCATGTATGGATGTGAGAGTTGGACAGTGAAGAAAGCTGAGCGCCGCAGAATTGATGCTTTTGAACTGTGGTGTTGGAGAAGACTCTTGAGAGTCCCTTGGACTGCAAGGAGATCCAACCAGTCCCTCCTAAAAGAGATCAGTCCTGGGTGTTCATTGGAAGGACTGATGTTGAAGCTGAAACTCCAATACTTTGGCCACCTCATGCGAAGAGTTGACTCATTGGAAAAGACCCTAATGCTGGGTAGAATTGGGGGCAGGAGGAGAAGGGGACGACAGAGGATGAGATGGTTGGATGGCATCACCGACTCGATGGACATGGGTTTGGGTAGACTCTGGGAGTTGGTGATGGACAGAGAGGCCTGGTGTGCTGCAATTCACGGGGTCGCAAAGAGTCGGACACGACTGAGTGACTGAACTGATACTATTTTGAAAAACTAGGCATAAAAGTGAATGGAATGTAACAAGTGATAAGGAAAATTTCATGAATGCAAATATTAGAAACGAAGAAAGACTGAGAAATTACTGGCTTACACATATAATGCAAGAAATTAAAAAAAGAATAATACAGCAAACACAAATAAATTAAAATAAAATAATAATATTAAGAATAAATATTGGATACCCCAGGGCCCACTCTCCTTATGACAAAGCCCACATTTTGTCTATGGCATGTATATGTCCTGAATAAATCTGCTTTCACTCTTAAGAAAAAGAAAAGAATAAATTGGTTATATAAATATAGTGGCATAAACAAAGAACTGGTTCTTTGAAAAGATTAATAAAATAGACCAATTTCTGGCAAGTCTTCATAATTTCAACATTTTCTATTTGTTTCTCCAACTAATTAACAACTACAGTATCTATTTATAATATGTTAGCCAACTTCAGCGGAGAAGGAAATGGCAACCCACTCCAGTATTCTTGCCTAGAGAATCCCATGGACGGAGGATCCCGGCGGGCTACAGTCCATGGGATGGCAGAGTCCGGCACAACAGAAGCAACTTAGCACGCAGCACACACACACAAGGTTTTACGTGCTGTTTCAAGTCTTCTGAAGATTGTTTTGTGATGTTCAAATTTTTTTTTTCTTGATGGAAGTGACTGTGTGTATGGGTACTGCTTCACAGATTCACCTTTATGTAAATATATTAGATCAAGAAGAAAGATAACAAAGAGGAGGAAAGAAATATGATACGACTGCTATCCACGGGAAAGAGTTAAGGTATAATAATAATCACTATTATTGTAATAGCATAAGTATTAAAGCAAAGGGACCTTTGAGGAGGCGGCAATCCTATCTGAAAGTCAGTACTGTGGTGAAATGGAACTCTCTTTTCTCTACAGTTAGAATAATGAGTATAGAATTAGGTTCTATCATGTGCACAAGGCTTGACATTCAGAAAGTTACTCGAATCCATGGGTCTGACTTATTTTTCAACCTATAGAATGGATCTTTGAATAACAACAAAATACATTGAAATGTGAAAATTAAATAAGAAAGGCTAGGTAAAGCACCAAACACTTAGCAGTAGGCGCTAAAATAAATACTAGTGCACTTTACGCTTTCTTTATGTTCCTGTAACAATTTCTACATATTTAATGATTGTCATTTAATTCACTGACACATGGCCATTTGTTATATTTAGACTAACTATGCATGTTGTGGACGCTGTTAGTATAAATGACGAAAGTTATTTAGTAGTATTTATATTAATATAATCATATAAAATGAATGGCTATCTGGGGAATCCCCTTGTGATCCAGTGGTTATGACTCTGCACTCCTAATGCAAGGAGCCCAGGTTTGATCCCTGGTCAGATAATTAGATCCTCAGGGATCTTCCCAACCCAGGAATCAAACCCAGGTCTCTCACACTGCAGGCAGATTCTTTATCATCTGAGCCATCAGGGAAGCCCCCAACTAGAACCCCACGTGCTGCAACTAAGACTCAACGCAGCCAAATAAAAGCAACAACAAAAACTTGTATATAAGTTTTCACAGCAGAAAATGTCCATTAACTGATGAATGGATAAAACATTTTTAAAAAGATTATCTGAAAAAATATTTACTCTTAATTAATTTCTATTTATGTTTATGTGAATGCTGCATTTATAGCTGCTGCAGCAGAAACTTCTTTCATTTCAACATGCAATTTTAGATTTTAAGAATATGGGATAATCAGTAGCACTTTCATCACTGTGATTTTCATGTTTTCGATGGGAACCACTGAAAGAAATCAGAGATACTTGTTTTAACGAGAAGCTCAGAATACCCTAAGATAAGCTACTTTCTCCCACAATGAACTCATTGCCTCTATTTTCTATCCAAGTTATTCTTCTCAACCTCAGATTTCTGAATAGTTTTTTAATGGTGCCAAGTTCTTTACAACTATGCTTAAGCATCATTTTTGTGAGTATTATTTCATTTCCCTATCCTTTAGGGGCAGTATTGAGTTTGAATTCATTCAACTAAATTATAGGCTAAGACTCTGCAATACTTTTGACTATCAAATTTGCTGTTTGGCTCAGGAAACTCAAACAGGGGCTCTGCATCAACCTAGAGGGGTGGGATGGGGAGGGAGATGGGAAGGAGTTTCAACAGGGAGGGGATATATGTATACCTATGGCTGATTCATGTTGAGGTTTGACAGAAAACAGCAAAATTCTGTAAAGCAGTTATCCTTCAATAAAAAATAAATAAATTTAAAAAATAGTCTAGCATTAAAAAAAGAAATTGTATACCCAACTTGAAAAGAGCCAGTGTTTATTAACAAGTTTATATTTGCAGTGAAATGCTGTATATGAAAATGAAAGTAGCTCCAGGAACCACAAAAGGCTAAATCAGAATGTTTAAAATTTTTTGACGAGTTGGACTTAACGCTTTACAGCTTTAGGTGATTGGCTGATGATCTTGGTGTTGAACGTTCCCATTTTAAAAAAGACATGTTTAGGCAGCAGTGTTAACTCTACAAACCACATTTTTGCTTTGCAATTGGCTCTCTGATGTGTGTGTGCTCAGTTGCTCAGTTGTGTCCAACTCTTTGCAACCCCCATGGACCATAGCTCACCAGGCTCCTCTGTCCATGGGATTTTCCGGGTAAGAATACTGGAGTGGGTTGCCATTTCCTTTTCCAGGGGATCCTTCTGACCCAGAGATCGAACCTGCATTTCCTGTGTCTCCTGCATTGGCAGGCGGATTCTTCACCATTGAGCCACCTCGGAAGCCCGGCTCTCAGGAAGACACACCAATCGGGCTCCTAGGGGGATATTTTGGGGCTCAAAAGGAGAAAACAGAATGAAAACTTGTATGACAGTGTGGCATGGGAAGGTGGACTGGCAGAATAAAGGGTACACGCCACAATTAAAGATCTTCACTGTTGATTTTTTGCTTGAACACTGGTCACACTAAATATCTTTATAGGGCTTATCTGGCCCAACCCTCAAATCTGTTATCCTTGTTAAAGGAAAGAACTGTGTTATTAGGTGTCCTAAAAGCCCTGCTCTGGGACCCTTCTTAATTTTTTTTCAAAAAATTTGAATTAATTTATTATTTTTGGTTGTTCTGTGTCTTCATTGCTCTTACAGGCTTTCTCTAGTTGCCAAGAGCCAGGGCTTTTGCGGTGGGTAGACTTCTCACTGGAGTAGCTTCTCTTGTTGCAGAGCATGAGTTCTAGAGCTCACAGGTTTCAATAGCTTTGGAATATGGGCTTAGTTGCTCTGCAGCATGTGGAATCTTCCTGGACCAGGGATTGAGCCTATGTCTCCTGCATTGGCAAGTGAATTCTTAACTTCTAGACCACGAAGGAAGTCCTGGGAGACCTCTTTAAAAGAGCTGACTATGAGAAGAAGACAGAACCTCCTTACTGCTCAGAGAGAGAGAAGAGCAGAGATTAGCTGTTAGAGAAAATCATCAGCAGCATGGGCCACAGATCAACTAGGTCAGCAGAGCAGACGGCAGCAACAACAGTTGGTCCTGGAGCGCAGAGATACCTCCCACAGCTCTAATTATATCTAAGAATCACCTCCTTCCGTCCCACATGCCCCACAGAACAGGAAGAGAAAAATCAGAATGATTCTGGGAAAATTAGACTTTCTTCTAATCAAGCACAAGGGTTCTTAAAGCATTAAGAATTCAGATATTGTAAATACAACTCAGTTAAACTGATCACTGGATGAGGCTTTGTTTAAAATTAATAGATGACATAATATTAATAAATTCATATTCCATTCAAGTTAATGGGTATTTATTAAAGATGCTAAATTTATTGTAAGGTAGATACTACTCTGCTAGAAATGGGGGGAAAAAAACTCCAGCAAATTCTGTTTGTTGTAAATAACATGATAAAGGAACATATGTATATAAACAGTAATCTTGGTATATGCATTTATTTCAGTTTCTACTGAAAATTATTATTAGGAGAACTGTTAGAAATGGTCACTGTCATATGGTTGATAAAAAAGAGGGAAAAGTAGTAAAAATCAGTAATCAACAGACATAAAGACAATATGCCAATCACTGTCAGGAAATATTTATTAAAATCAGAGTTAATCATCTGTTGTATGTATGTCTAGTGACAGCACGTATATTTAAGATATCTGAATAAAATTTTACATAAAATGACCATATATTTTTAAAAAAATATAAATTCTGAATCTTAACTTTATATCCCCAATTTCAATTATCATTTTATTAACTTGTATTGGGCTTCCCTGGTGGCTCATATGGTAAAGAATCTGCCTGCAATGTGGGAGACTTGGGTTCAATCCCTGGGTCAGGAAGATCCCTTGGAGGAGAGCATGGCAACCCATTCCAGTATTCTTGTCTGGAGAATCCCCATGGACAGAGGAGCCTGGTGGGCTATAGTTCATGGGGTCACAAAGAGTTGAACATGACTGAGTGACTAAACATCGTCATCATAACCTGTATTATGGAACAAGTTGTCAAAGCTTCTGCGTTATAACCCATTTAAATTAGATTGAGTAAAGTAGGCCTTTGAACATTATCCCTTTGTTCAATTACTGTCGTCCCTTAAGTATCTGCGGGAGTTTTGCTCCAGGACCCCAGAGAATAACAAAATCTGTGGATGTTCAAGTCCCTTATATAAAATGGTATAGTATTTGCATATCACCTACACACATCCTCCCTATGCTTAAAATCATCCCTAGATTCCATACAATACCTAGTACAATGTAAATGCTATGTAAATAGTTGTAAATACAATGTAAATGATATGTAAATAATTTCCAGAGCACAGCACATAGAAGTTTTGCCTTTTGGAACTTTCTGAAAAACTTTTTGAATATTTTTGATCCTAGGTTGTTTGAATTTCTGGATGCAGAACCCACAGCTACAGAGGGCTGACTATATTTTAATGGGGAATGCAAAGGGGTGTGATATGACCAAGGGGGAATCAATTGACTATCAGATTTTTAAAATTTGTCATGAGAAGGGGTTGTTGGAGATTTGAGCGGGTACAGTAAGACATAGACTGGAAGAAAAGAAATAAACCAAGGGCATGTCAGAATAAAGGCAATGCAAAAATACCTTGGTGATGAAAAATTGGCAAATGTAACTTTAAATATTTTATTTCGTTAGCAAATTAATTGCTGTATTAGTTTAGAAGGGGTGACAGAGGATGAGACGGTTGAATGGCATCAGGGACTCAGTAGACATGAATCTGAGCAAACTCTGGGAGACAGTGAAGGATAGGAAAGCCTGGTGTGCTGTAGTCAATAGGGTTGCAAAGAATCAGACATGACTGAGAGACTGAACAGCAACCATTATTATATAACTTTATTCATTTGAGCACTTGCGTTTGTGTCCAGTGTAGACCTACAGAGGAATTGGGCAACCGAGGCTGTTATACACACACACACACACACACACACACAATTAAACATTTTATTTTTCATGGGGTATGGGAAACAGTGAAGAAAATGAATAGTTTTGACATTTTATTGTTCTTGAAGTGGCATTTCAATTTTAGAATATCTGTAAGATTTTTAATAAATTTTATTTTAAATACCTAACTTTTTAGGATAAATGCAGATTATTATTTTGTGAAATATTTTTATGATGCAGCCTAGCTTTAATATACAGATTGGATTTAATTTTTTCTCTTTAGCAACACAATTATCTTAGCATATCAACCATTGGGAATATTATTTCCCTCTCCAGTTTTCATTTGCAAATTTCATTATAGCATGATATGGTAACCAGCTGGTGTTTCTTCTATAACATTATACTCAGGCTTTTCAACTTTGAAATAATAATATTTCAAAGCAAGTGGAAATCCTTTCTGCGAATATGATTTTGTGTAAGTAACACATTTATAAAACATAAAATGTAGTTTAAGTTTACATATCATACATATTGGAAATATGCAGATGGAATATTCATATCAATTTAAAAACCCTATTGGTTTTTAATAGTTTATTATGCAATTTATCAAGTTCTTAAGATTAGCTTTTTTTGCTTAATATTACATTATCATTTTAGTTGTCTTAAGAACCTTGAAAGCCCTATAATCTTTTCTTTGATAAATGGATTAAAATTTTTCAGATTTCACAAGGGTTCTTTAAGCATCTCTGCTGAATAACTATCCTGTAAAATATGTAGAGTAGGTTTCCTGAAGGAATAAGCATATGAATTTGCCCTTCCTTCCTTTCTTTGTTTTCTCTCTCTCTTTCCCTCTCTGACACCTACATATAAGGTTGACTCTGGAACAACAGAGGTGTGAGCTGTGGGAGTCCACTTATATGTGGATTTTTTTTCAATAAATGAACACAGTACTACACGATCTGTGGAAGAGAGGGTGGGGAAGGCTGACGATGGGACTTGAACATCTTCCACGGGTCCTGGAGCCAATACCCCATGGACACTGAGGGATGACTGTATTTCTTTCTTAATTCTCTGTGTGGTTTTGACTTTAGATTCTACTATAATCTTGATAATAAACTTTTACCTTTAAAATTAAAGTTGTAGATGTGTTTCAATTATAAATATTTTATTGCTCTAATAGATGGTGCTAGTGGTAAAGAATCCGCCTGCAATGCAGGAGACCCAGGTTCAATCCCTGGGTCAGAACCAGCAGACCTCAGGGACCTCAGCAGAAACCAAAACCCATGGATGCTTAAGCTCCTTGTATAAAATGTGTGGGGCTTCCCTGATGGTTCAGTGGTAAAGAATCTGCCTACGATGGGAGAGCCACTGGAAATATGGGTTTGATCACTGGATCAGGAAGATCCCCTGCAGGAGGGCACGGCAACTCACTCCAGTATTCTTGACTTGGGAATCCCATGGACAGAGGAGCCTGGCGGGCTAAAGTCTATAGGGTCACGAAGAGTCAGACACAGCTGAAACGACTTAACACAGCACAGCATAAAATTCATAGTAGAGCAGCCCTCTGCCATGGGTGGAGTCTTCATCTGCAGAATCAGAAATTAATTTGCGGTTGATTGAATTGTTGATGTGCAGCCTAAAGACAGAAGGGCCAACTGTAATTCATTCTTTTTTAAAAATTAATTAATTAATTTATTTTTCTATTTGGCTGTGCTGATTCTCTATTGCTGCTCTCGGGATTTCTCTCATTGAGACGATAGGGGGCTACTCTCTAGTTGCAGAGTGTGGGCTTCTCAGTGTGGAGGCACCTCTTGTTGTGGAGCACAGGCTCTAGAGAGTGTGGGCTTCAATAGTTGTGACATTTGGGCTCAACAGTTGTGGCCCATGGGCTTAATTGCCCTGAGGCATGTTGGATCTTCCCAGACCTGGGATCAAACCTATGTCTCCTGCATTGGCAGATGGATTCTTAACCACGGGACCACCAGGGTAGTCCTGTAATTCATTCTTAAGGCACCTGGGTCCAATGGCAAGCACAGTGCTAGGCCCATGGATGACGTCAATTAACGTTTGCTAAACTGTACTCAATCTAGATCGTTTGTTTTACAGGCTTACTTAACATTGTGTGCATGCTTAGCAGCTTCAGTTGTGTCCGACTCTTTGCAAGCCTATGGACTGTAGCCTGCCAGGCTCCTGTGTCCATGGGATCTCCAGGCAAGAATACTGGAGTGGGCTGCCATGCCCTCCTAAAGGGGATCTTCTTGACCCAGGGATGGAACCTGTGTCGCTTATGTCTCCTGCATTGGCAAGTGGATTCTTTACCACTAGTGCCACCTGGAAAGCCCTACTTAACATTACTGTTCTACGTATACAACACATTTCATCATTACTTAAAATGGTCTTGAACCTCTAGAAATGGTTTTATATAAATTTGGTCAATTGCATTTTTGATGCCTGTCTGACATAATGACGTCTTCAGCAATCATTTACTATTCTGTATGCACTCAAAAACAATTCTTGTACTTTAATAGCTAAATTTAGAAGGTTTACACATATACAATTGAATATATGTAGCAGGCAAACTCCAAAGTCTGCTTCTCATCTAGCAAAGTTTCCCAGTGAACTTTTCCTCCCAGTACTCATGCTGTTGTATAGTTTCCTCCCTTTAAATTATGACTGGCCTTGACTTACTTGTAACCAACAGAATACAGCAGAAATGATGCTATATAACCTACAAGTCTGGGTCAGAAGGACACTTGCAGCTCTGCCTTAGTTTTTCTAGCTTTTAGTCATCATCTGACCCAGCTGCATACAAGAGCCCATGCAGGGATTACCTAGCTGAGCCTCTATGCTTTGAGGTTAGTTGTTATGCTGTAACAGACAATGTTATTGTCTATGCCAAAGCCTTTGACTGTGTGGATCACAATAAACTGTGGAAAATTCTTTAAGAGATCGGAATACCAGACCACCTGACCTGCCTCTTGAGAAACCTGTATGCAGGTCAGGAAGCAACAGTTAGAACTGGCCATGGAACAACAGACTGGTTCCAAATAGGAAAAGGAGTACATCAAGGCTGTATATTGTCACCCTGCTAATTTAACTTATATGCAGTGGGCATCATGAGAAACTCTGAGCTGGAAGAAACACAAGCTGGAATCAAGATTGCCGGGAGAAATATCAATAACCTCAGATATGCAGATGACACCACCCTTATGGCAGACAGTGAAGAAGAACTAAAGAGCCTCTTGATGAAAGTGAAAGAGGAGAGTGAAAAAGTTGGCTTAAAGCTCAACATTCAGAAAACTAAGATCATGGCATCTGGTCCCATCAGTTCATTGGAAATAGATGGGGAAACAGTGGAAACAGTGGCTGACTTTAATTTTTTGGGCTCCCAAGTCACTGCAGATGGTGACTGCAGCCATGAAATTAAAAGACTCTTACTCCTTGGAAGGAAAGTTATGACTAATCTAGATAGCATATTTAAAAGCAGAGAGATTACTTTGCCAACACAGGTCCGTCTAGTCAAGGCTATGGTTTTTCCAGTAGACATGTATGGATGTGAAAGTTGGACGGTGAAGAAGGCTGAGGCGCCGAAGAATTGATGCTTTTGAACTGTGGTGTTGGAGAAGACTCTTGAGAGTCCCTTGGACTGCAAGGAGATCCAACCAGTCCATCCTAAAGGAGATCAGTCCTGTGTGTTCACTGGGAGGACTGATGCTGAAACTGAAACTCCAATACTTTGGCTACCTCATGCGAAGAGTTGACTCATTGGAAAAGACCCTAATGCTGGGAAGCATTGGGGACAGGAGGAGAAGGGGAAGACAGAGGATGAGATGGCTGGATGGCGTCACTGACTCGATGGACATGAGTTTGGGTAGACTCCGGGAGTTGGTGATGGACAGGGACGCCTGGCGTGCTGCGATTCATGGGGTCGCAAAGAATCGGACATGACTGAGCAACTGAACTGAACTGAACATACAATGTAACAGTATACTACAGTGTGATGAGTACAGAATGCCATTCCCCATCTGGGGTGGGAGAGGGTGGAGATGGTGTAGAGAGAGGAGAAGGAAGGAAGGCATGTAAAATACTCACAATTTATAAAAACAAGTAGTAGTAAATAGGCTTCCCAGGTGGTGCTAGTGGTTAAGAACATGCCTGCCAATGCAGGAGACATAAGAGATGCAGGTTTGATCCCTGACTCGGGAAGATATCCTGGAGGAAGGCATGGCAACCCACTCAGAGGAGCCTGGCGGGCTACAGTCCATAGGGTAGCAAAGAGTTGGATGTGACTGAAGCGATTTAGCACACAGCACAAAGCAGTAAATGACACTTCCTTCATGTAAGAAATCCTTTTGAACCGCAAAGTTGCTTCTAACCATCACTTTCCTCAAAGGAATTGGCTCATAAAATCCTTTTAGGGAAACTAAAAAGTAAAAGTTCACTCATTCATTCACTTACTCATTTGAGAAAGTTTTGCTTAATGGCTACTAGGTCCAATTCTCTGGGCCAGGTGTGAGCAGTACCCGTGAGGAAGCTGAGCTGGGGATTGTCATTTGCTGTTCAATGAGAATAGCGGTAAACGGAAGGAGAAAATTGAGACGGCAGTGAAACGGAGGCAAAGTGGAGGAAAATGGAACAGATCTGCAGACAGGAGGATGGTGCTTCTATACAGGAAATAGGAGCTTCCCTGGTGGTCCAGTGGCTGTGAATCCATATGACCAATGCAGAGGGCCCAGGTTTGATCCCTAGTCAGGGAACTAGATCCTACAAGCTGTAACTAAAGAGTTCCTGTACCATGACTAAATATCCAAAGTGCTGCAAATAAGACCTGGTGTAGCCAAATAAATAAAATTAAAATTAAAAAATTCAAAAGGCTGTTGTTAGTTAAAGGAACAAGTTGAAAAGTAAAAATCAGAGGCATAGATGGAAAGAGCTTCTCTTCTTCTGAAGTAGGTGGAAAACAAGATGTAAGAATAAGGGAAAGATTACTAAATTTTTAGTGGAGGAACGATTGATATGAAACAGCACCCATTGTCCCAATTAAGCAGAGAGAGAACTAATTTGCTGAAAGTAGGGCAGCGAGAGGAGAGGGAGGGCTGAGGAGGGAGGAAAGTTGTTAACTGCTCTGGTTTATATGCTGAGAAATGGATAAGGAGCTAACATTACTTAGTTGCTAAGTCATGTCCAACTCTTTTTCGACCCCATGAACTGTAGCCCAACAAGCTCCTCTGTCCCTGGCATTTCCCACACAAGAATACTGGGGTGAGTTGACATTTCTTTCTCCAGGGGATCTTCCCAACCCAAGGATCAAACCCGCAACTCCTGCACTGCAGGTGGATTCTTTACCACTGAACAATCAGGGAAGCCCCAAGGAGCCAACTAATGACGAGCAAAATGGTTGTTGTGCTGCAAGAAAGGCCCAGCTGAGGTTGGAAATCATAAATTTGTACTGCAGTCAATCATCCTGGTAATGTAGGTTTCTCCTATGGTAGTTTCCAGAGCGGAAAGAATGAAAATGGTTGGCTGAGTCTGGGTTAGAAGGAAAGACTTGGGCTATATTTTTAACACTTACTTTAGCAAGTAATATTGTGTCTGAAAAACTCAATATGGAAAAATTAACTTTTTGTGGGTTATGAACTAATATACACAAGTTTGGGTTTGAGCTCTGACTCTTTAAATTCCTGGAAGACTTTGGGAAAATCATACAGTCACTCAAACTTATTTTTGTTCGCATACAAAATGAGAGTTTTTATCTACCCAATTTCTCATGAGGCTAAAATGAGAAAATTTAAGCAAAACTTGGGCTTCCCTGATAGCTCAGCTGGTAAAGAATCCTCCTACAATGCAGTAGACCCTGGTTTGATTCCTGGGTCAGGAAGATGCCTTGGAGAAAGGATAGGCTACCCACTCCAGTAATATTGGACTTCCCTGGTGGCTCAGCTGGAAAAGAATCCGCCCACAGTTCGGGAGACCTGGGTTCCATCCCTGGGTTGGGAAGATCCCCTGGAGAAGGGAACGGCTACCCACTCCAGTATTCTGGCCTGGAGAATTCCAAGGACTATATAGTCCATGGGGTCACAAAGAGTCAGACACAACTGAGCGACTTCCACTTTTAAGTAAACTGGGTTTTATACTTAAAGGTATGATTTTACTACCTTTAAAAATACCAAAGATATTTTTTTCTGATTTTACTACCTTTAAAAATACCAAAGAGTTTTTCTTTGGTAGTAGGTAAAGTTTCATTTCACGGATGGCTTCAGTTTCCTCTTCTCTGTTTCCATTTGTTAATCTGCCTCTTTTTAGTTTCATATGCAGAAAACTTTCCCCCACCAGTTGTGTTATTCCTGGTAACTACATTTGTCTCCCTGTCTTCATTTGACTAGACTGTTTGATTTCTTTGTTCAAGCAAGTCACCTAGAATGTTTCATGCCTTTTTTGCAGCTTGAATTACAATTTGCTATACTTTCTTTTTGTTTTCTTTTCTATGGAAGCTTTAATTCTATTCTTTTGATATCCTTTCTCTTAATTGCCTACTGAAATTAGCATAATATGGATACTTTTAGTTCTTAACCTGATTGATCCAAAGATGGAAGATGCCTGACAATTCTATTGATTGTGTAATTTCTTGGACCATTTTCTTAAACAGTCAGCATTTTGCCACATTCTTTTGTTCACAGAATTGCTTATTATCTGTCCAATTTTTCTAACTCTTACCCATTTATATATGACATCTATTGGTGCCATTAGTTTTATTTATTTATTTATTTATTTATTTGAAGATTTTCTCTATATCCCATATGGCTTTATTTTTTTCAAGTTTTGGCATTTATAAAATTCAAGTATAGTTGATGTATATTAGTTTTAAAACATAGTCTTTAGGCAAGAAATGACGCTGTTCAACTTCTTTTTACAAGTTGTCAATAAATGCTCAGATGAATGAGTTTGCTTTCTTATTTAAATATCCCTTTATTTGCTGTTTCCTATTTTTCATGTTTGTAGGAACAACAAGTCAGTATTACTAATTTTCAAGTGAAAATATCAGAGTAGGTAAGCTGCACATTGAAAGAAGACATGACTTCATTTCAGTGGAGTGACAGTTTTCAGATCATTCAAGGGGGAAGTGCAGCGAAAAGAAAGACTTTGCACACAGTTTCTCACTAAAAATAGCCTGGCACAGTTCTGATAATTGGAATAAAGGAATTCTAAGAAGGTGATATAAAGTCTAATGGGGTGGTTGAGATGGTACAACGAGGTAACAGTGAATTGGCTCTGAAAGAACTAAAAAAGAAAGAAAATTACTTTATCCGTTAACTATTAATCTGAATTCACACATGACCCACCTGATATGAAATCATCCCTTATTTCGGGAGATCCTGGTTTGCAGCAGAGTCTGCAGCTATAAGATCAACGGTCACCATATCACAGTGCTTGTTCAAGTCACCTTATTTCACTTTTAAAGTACAGGATGTTGACAATCTAGAGAGGTCAAAGCACTTCCTATTTTTCTCATCATTTGCATTGTAGGATGGTGTGGTAGGTGTTTTCTGTTTGGAAAGTATCCATATTCTTAGAAAACCAAAGCAGGGGTAGAATAGGATGGAGGCTAAAGGGAGCATGGAATGGCTATTTAGGATTGGCTGTGCTTTGCTCTAGATTTTAGAGTGTATGCTCAAGGCTCTGAACTGTGTTCTACAGTTTTCATGTCATTCAACTTAATCCTCCAAGGGAGGAGACCTAACAAACTCTAGAGCAGCAACTCGAGGGGGACAGGATTTTGTGTAGTATTCTGCAGTCCACCAGGCATATCTCACAATTGGCTGTGTTGCTAATTTCCAAGAGCCAGGTGATTTCAAGTAAAATTTCAAATTTTCTACTTTGAAAGAAATAGACAGTCAAGTGGCTCTGGGCACTAAGTCCCATGGGAAGTACCTGATGATGCTGAAAAGCTGCAAGTCATTTGTCTTTTTTAAAATAGATATAATAATTTTATTTTGTTTTTTGATTTTTTACTTGTTTTTACACTTTATTGTCTTAGACATACTCCGTCTAGTTACCCACAGTCCAAACCTGGCCCACATAACCTCAGCTTATTTACATGCCTGGTCCTCGTAAACATTTAAGAGTGTGATTTCTGCTTGAGAATTTTGGAGTCCAAACTTTTCACTGTGAGACAATCATTTTAGTATTAAACAATCTCAGAAGCTCCCATGTGATAATAAAATGATTATTCAGTTCACAGAAAATCCAGGGAGGACACATAGACGTCAGGACTATTTGTAATAACATTTTAGTGCTTCCATGGTCCTCATTCATAGAACAGACATTAATTGGGCACCTACTATGTGTCAGGCACTATTCTAAGAACTGAGAAAGCATATGTGACAAAACTGACAAAATCGCTGCATAGAACTGCACACTCTAGTGGTAAACTACAGATCGTTAGCCAGATAAATGAATAAAATATATGATGGCAAATTACAGAAAGTGAAGTGCCAAAAAGAATAAGAAAACAAGGAATGAGAGGAATGAGTGCTGAAGTGGGGGAGGGGAAAGGTAGAGTGTACACTTTTAGACAGTGAAGCTGGAGAAGGACTCACGGAGAAGGAGACCCTTGAGCAAGGGTTGGGAGACTATTACATACAAAGGCCAGAAGGTAGGAAGAAGACTGATGCATTCAAGAAACATACAGGAGATCAAATGGTCTACAGAAGGGTTAAAAATGAATTTCTGGGATTCCAGCAAAAAGTCAGCTATGTAAGGAGATGGCTTTATGTTCGGTCTTTAGAAGTAATTAGGTCAAAGTCTTTTTAGTTTAGGAGAGGAAGGAAAATGCCAGAAAACAGAAAAACAACCCCCCAAAAAGAATGTATTAAAGTGTATAGAAGAGGGAGAAATCATCTCTTTAATTACTAGATGTGAGCAGGAAGTAAGATTGATATTTTGGAATCATTATTTGCACGTAAATTGCTTTCCTTCATCAAAAAAGAGAGCCTTAATTTGTCATGATCTAGAGAAATAAGGTTACAACTTCCTCAAAAAGCAAGTAGAGCAAAATGGTTAGCATGATTATAATATAAATTTCCAGACTTTCAGAGAGTAAAGAAGCATTTTTGTTAGTTTCCCATCTTTACTTCTGTTCCTCTAATGGAGTTTTTTTTTCCCCTTCCTGATTTCTCCCCCAAAGCTCTCACATATAAAAGGGAAATGATGAGAAGGCACTTCGTTAGAAAAGCAGAAATCAACTTTATGGAAATATGTTAGTTAAGGGCACCCTAAGTAAAATAGAAGTAGAATTTTTTTGTATTCTTTATTTCATTTGACTGGGGTCTTTTCATTTTCAAGGGTGTGTTCAAATACCCTTGCTGAGTAACAGCAAGGATCTTAATCACACAAGCAAGACGATAGTAACAGGGATTTGAGCAAAATCAGAACAGAATGTCAGGTTTTCTAATGGAAAGATAATTCAGCTATTTTGCCCTTATTTTTCGTAATGATAAAATTCTCCTTAGAAAATTCCATACACCACTGTGTCTGTCTGTCAGATGCAAAGCTAACCTTTGGATTAAAATATTTATTCCTTTGTCTCCATAGAAAGCATTATTCTGAACATCAAATTAAAATGAATAATGGTTTAACATAAAATTTGTGAAGATAAAAGAAACAAATGTGAAGGGAATTAATGGAATTTAGAATGCCTTACAGGATAAAGTATATTTTTTGAAGAAGAGTTTTCATGAAATCAGAGCACCATGGCAATCAAATATCTTGGCTCTTAGATTGTTTATACTCCAGGACAGCTTTGAAATCCACAGGCATACTAGCTAGAACTTGGTGTGATTACAATCCGTTTAAGATCTAATGTGGATTGTTGCTTACAATGAAAGAAGAGCATAGGAAAACTTGCTCCCAAAGCTACAAATCAAATGCATTCCTGAGTTTAGTGTTTGATTGTTTTGCTTGCTTGAAAATTCTCTTTTTTATTCTAGAAAAAGGTAATCTTCCTTTAAAATTTGGCTATTTGATACTTAGAACCTAAATAGAGTAAGCCCAAGTGGTGCTAGGGGTAAAGAACCTGGCTCCCAATGTGGGAGACTCAGATTGGATGCTCAGGTTGGGAAGATCGCCTGGAGGAGGGCATGGCAACTCACCCCAGTATTCGATCCCATAGACAGAGGAGCCTGGTGGGCTACAGTCCATAGGGTCACAGAGAGTCAGAAACGACTGGAGAAGCTTAGCAGGCATTCGTGCAAGAGACAGCCATCATCATAACCCCAGGTTTATATTGTCAAAAAAAAGAATGTTTGTATGTTCTCACATAGCTTTAAGTCTGTGGGGAAAATACAGTTAAAAAATGGAAAAAGAAATTGCTAATATATATATGGTAGGAGCAACTTTGTAAAACTCAGCAGTGGCCACAGGACTGGAAAAGGTCAGTTTTCATTTCAATCCCAAAGAAAGAAAATGCCAAAGAATGCTCAAACTATTGCACAATTGCACTCATCTCACATGCTAGTAAAGTAATGCTGAAAATTCTCCAAGCCAGGCTTCAGCAATACATGCGCCATGAACTTCCAGATGTTCAAGCTGGTTTTAGAAAAGGCAGAGGAACCAGAGATCAAATTACCAACATATGCTGGATCATCAAAAAAGCAAGAGAGTTCCAGAAAAACATCTACTTCTGTTTTATTGACTATGTCAAAGCCTTTGACTGTGTGGATCACAATAAACTATGGAAAATTCTTCAAGAGATGGGAATACCAGACCACATAACCTGTCTCTTGAGAAACCTGTATGCAGGTCAGGAAGCAACAGTTAGAACTGGACATGGAACAACAGACTGGTTCCAAATAGGAAAAGGAGTACGTCAAGGCTGTATATTGTCACCCAGCTTATTTAACTTATATGCAGAGTACATCATGAGAAATGCTGGGCTGGATGAAGCACAAGCTGGAATCAAGATTGCCAGGAGAAATATCAATAACCTCAGATATGCAGATGACACCACCCTTATGGCAGAAAGTGAAGAAGAACTAAAGAGCCTCTTGATGAAAGTGAAAGAGGAGAGTGAAAAAGTTGGCTTAAAGCTCAGCATTCAGAAAACTAAGATCATGGCATCCGGTCCCATCACTTTATGGCAAATAGATAGGGAAACAGTGGAAATAGTGGCCGACTTTAATTTTTTGGGCTCTCAAGTCACTTCAGATGGTGACTGCAGCCGTGAAATTAAAAGACGCTTACTCCTTGGAAGGAAAGTTATGACCAACCTACATAGCATATTAAAAAGCAGAGACATAACTTTTCCAACAAAGGTCTGTCTAGTCAAGGCTACAGTTTTTCCAGTGGTCATATATGGATGTGAGAGGTGGACTATAAAGAAAACTGAGTGCCGAAGAATTGATGCTTTTGAACTGTGGTGTTGGAGAAGACTCTTGAGAGTCCCTTGGACTGCAAGGAGATCCAACCAGTCCATCCTAAAGGAGATCAGTCCTGGGTGTTCATTGGAAGGACAGATGTTGAAGCTGAAACTCCAATACTTTGGCCACTTGATGTGAAGAACTAACTCATTTGAAAAGACCCTGATGCTGGGAAAGATTAAGGGCAGGAGAAGAAGGGATGACAGAGGATGAGATGGTTGGATGGCATCACCAACACAATGAACATGAGTCTGAGTAAAGTCCAGGAGTTGATGATGGACAGGGAGGCCTCGCGTGCTGTGGTCCATGGGGTCACAAAGAGTTGGACATGACTGAGCGACTGAACTAAACTGAACTGATGGTAGGAGATAGTAAGGACATTGTAGTAGTTATCTGTTGCTCTGTAACAAATGGGCTCAAAATTTAGTGACTTAAAAACAGCAGTAAGCATTCATTATCTCAGTTTCTGAGTATCAGAAGGAAGGGAGCAGATTGGCTGTGTGGTTCTGGCTTGAAGTCTCTCATAAAATTGTAGTTGAAATGTTGGATGGGGCTGGAATCTTCTGAAAGCTTCAGTGGGTCTGGAGCAGCCACATCCAGGATGGTTTACCCACATGGCTGGCAAATTGGTGGTGGCTTTTGGCAAGAGGCCTCAGAAACCCTGGCCTCTCCATAGGCTGCTTCATTCTTACAGTCGGGTGCTTGGCTTCCCTCCGAGTGAGTGATTTAATGGACAAGAAGAGGCAGCATGGATGCCTTTTATGACTTACCGTTAATTCCTAAAATATCTTACTCATTACATACATCAGCCTTTTTTAATGTGGGTGGGTGAGTGGGGCAAGTGGGTCAGCCTTATTCAAATGTATAAATACCCAGGAGGTGAGGATCATGGGTGGCCATCTGGGAAGCTGGCTACCATAGTTACTCAGCCTAATTTGGGTGAAGAGAAATTAGATGAAAAATTTACTGTTGAAAATGTGATTCAGATAACTGAAGATGAAAAATATTAGAAAAAAATGATCGATTTTGTGACTTTAAGTATTTTCATAACCCTGTTTGGATGGATTATATGGACCCTACTACATATTTTGGAATGTAGTAATTGAAATGATCAAAGATCTTTGCTTAGAAACAGTTGTTGAAAGCTGCATGGAGGGATGTTATGTTTTCTAAATCACTGCGCCTGACAACTATAAAGTTATCAGTTTTAAAATGTTCAAGAGAACTGGCAATGACTTTTTAAATTGTTGACTCCCAGTTATACCTAATCTAAATTTGTTCTATGTTCTTTATTCCTTTTTCTTCTTTTTTTTAAAACATGTTTCACTCCTTTTCCTTCACACTTTCCCCACTGTGTGTGTATGTGCTAAGTTGCTTCAGTTGTGTCCAACTCTTTGCAATTCCATGGACTCTCGCCCTCCAGGATCCTGTGTCCATGGGATTCTCCAGGTAGGAATACTGGAGTGGGTTGCCATTTCCTTCTCCAGTTTCCCCACCACATTTTCCTTTTTATTTTTAATGTCTAGGTAGTATCTCCTTGGAGAAGGCAATGGCACCCCACTCCAGTACTCTTGCCTGGGAAACCCCATGGACGGAGGAGCCTGGTAGGCTGTAGCCCATGGGGTCGCGAAGAGTCAGACACGACTAAGCGACTTCACTTTCACTTTTCACTTTCATGCCCTGGAGAAGGAAATGGCAACCCGCTCCAATATGCTTGCCTGGAGAATCCCAGAGACGAAGGAGCCTGGTGGGCTGCCGTCTATGGGGTTGCACAGAGTCGGACACGACTGAAGCGACTTAGTAGCAGCAGCAGCAGCAGTATCTCCTTGGAGCCAATGCTTAAAAAATAAGATTTCATTTTGACAAAAGAATAAGACAAGAATATACACTATTACCATTTAATACTAAACAGGAGTTTTTAGCCAGGGCAATAAAAAAAAAATTAAGATTTAAAAGATGTAAACATTAAAGAGGAAGAATGAGACTGCCATTATTTGCAGGTGTTATGGTTATGAATATAGAAAGTAAAAAATAGATTGGGCAATTACTGAATGGATGTGGCAAGGTTTCTAGACAGATCAACCTACAAAAATCAATATATTTATAAAATGCATCAGGGATATAAAACAACTAAGAGTAAATCTAAGGCTTCCTCTTAGAAAACAATAGAACAAAATTTGTATAAATTTTTAAGAATGATCCAAATTGGAGAGATTGTGTATGGATTGAAAAACTCAACATTTGAAGGATCTCTCTACAAACTGATATGGTAATTCAGTGTAATACTCATTAAATCCAAGAAATGAAAAAACTTAAGTTGACAAGCCAATTCCAAAACATTTTAAGGGTATACAAAATGCCAAGAATAGCTTAGATGATCTTAAGGGCGAAGAAAATGGGTGGCCTCACTCTAGCTGATATAAAGAGTTATTACAAACCTGTTTTAATTAAGATAGTGTGACCATGGCCCAAGATGAGCAAATTAGACCCACAGCTTGGAAGAGGGAGTAGAGAAGCAAAGTCATGCTTCTAGGACAAATGTCAGAGCAGTGGGTTTTTTTTTTTTTTTTTAATGGCTTTGAATGATTGTGTACTTTTTTTTAAAGAAAGAAACCACCAGGCACTCATGCTACATTACACCATATAAACGTTAATTCAAAATTAGCTGTGTATCTATGTCAAAAGAAAAGTAATAGCACGGACACGACTAAAGTGACTCAGAACACGTTGTGACTGATAGAAATTCAACTCAAATGAACATAAGCCAAAAGCTCTTTATTGGCTAATTTAATTGGAAAATCTGGATTATGGGCCTCAAATACCCTGAGCACTATCTTCTTGTTTATGACTGCTCTGCTGACCCATGCGTGGTTTCATCTTGTGTACAAACCTTGTTTTACTGTGCTTTGCAGATACTGTGTTTTTATAGATTGGAGGTTTGTATATCAGCATCACTTCCCCCATATGACTGTGTCACATTTTGGTGTTTCTTGCAATATTTCAAACTTTATGATTATTATTATTATATTTGTTTTGCTGATCTGCGATCAGTGATCTTTGCTGTTATTATTGTAATTTTTTGTTTTATATTTTTTTCATTAATGCATGCACATTTATTTTTTTTAAGACATATGTGATTACACACTTAATAGACCACAGTATAGTGTACACATAACTTTTGTATGCTCTGGAAAGCCAGAAATTGAGGTGACTCCTTTTATTGCACTGGTTTGGAACTGAACCCACGATATCTCCTAGGAATAGCCTGGTTATAGAAGGTCCTCCAGGTGGACAAGATGGCCCTCAGAAGTGCCAGATATTGGCAACTCCGCTGAGAAGAGATGGACTTTTCAGGTACTGACTGTTGGGCTTGACTCATACATCCATAGTGATGTCCTTGAGGGAAGGGCCTTGACAGGCTCAGCCTAAACTATGTTCCCACAGAGAGACAGGACTTGTGATTGTTCCACAGGGATGAATGTAAAAAGTGGGAGAGTGGTTCCTCTTTTCTAGGGAAGGGAAGCAACACCAACCATTCAGGTTTAAGAAGAAAATAGCAAAATTAAAATTTTAGTTCAAGACTTATAAATCCTATATCAGAACAATATAATGGAACCATAACACCAGCAAAATGTTTCATGTAATTTTTAAAATATGCAGACCTATTTTCATCAATATCATGGGATATATTGTGTCACTGAACATCTATTATGTGTCCTGCCTTTTGTATACATTATCCTTCACAACAAACCTAATGGATTCCATTTTTTATTCCTATTTTAAGAGGAGGAAAAATGCCATCATGGCAAAATTATAATCACTATCCAGATTTATCTTGACTCCAAGACTGTTGCTTTACAATGTACCAAGTTGCATCTCATGTAATTTTTAAAATATGCAGACCTATTTTCATTAATATCATGGGATATATTGTGTCACTGAACATCTATTATGTGTCCTGCCTTTTGTATACATTATCCTTCATGTAATTTTTAAAATATGCAGACCTATTTTCATCAATATCATGGGATATATTGTGTCACTGAACATCTATTATGTGTCCTGCCTTTTGTATACATTATCCTTCACAACAAACCTAATGGATTCCATTTTTATTCCTATTTTAAGAGGAGGAAAAATGCCATCATGGCAAAATTATAATCACTATCCAGATTTATCTTGACTCCAAGACTGTTGCTTTACAATGTACCAAGTTGCATCTCAATGATGATTTGCTAGCTCGAATAACAGTGTTAATAAACTATCATAATCAGTGAAGGTCACTAGGTAGCTTCTTGTGGTATAAACTTGGGGAAAGTTTATCTGAAAAAAAATTGTCTTATATTTAATTTTTAATTCAAAGAGGACAATGTTCCCATATTAAATTTAGAGTTAGCTTGTGCATAAATTAGCAGTGACAAAGGGTAAAGGCAGAAATATTAAAAACAGCATACATTGTGTTCCCTGTGACTAACACAATATTATTTACAGATTTGGTTGCTGTGGCGATGGTCTCATATGCTCATCTTCATCCAGAAATCCAGCATAGATTTTCTAGCAGCATAAACTGCAAGTTAGACATTTTATTTTAAGATATTGCTTAATTTCCATGAATACAGAGAACATTCAATTATATACAATTGCATTACATCACATTATTGGAATAGTAAATTAAAAGATATATTTATATCTGTAGCCTTCAAAGATTAGATTCAGAAGAGAGGATTCTGTTTTCCCCTAATATTTACTTCGCTTTGCATATTCCTAAAATGATATGGCTTTATTCCCTTAAGGCTGGAAGATTTGTAAGCTTTTGCAGAACTGAAAGCATAGTTGCAACCAGGAACTTCTCAGTTTAAATTTTATATTTAGTCAAAATATAAAGAAATTTATTGGCAAGGTAAGATTTCATTCCAAGCTGTACAATCTATACCCCCTCAAATGAACAAAACATTGAGTTAAACGAATTCCAGCTAAGATAGTTAGTTGTTTCATCTCTGTGTGGAATGTTTAGTCATTTGGAAGAATAGTGTTTTCCTGTGTGATGTCAAATTTTCAACCTTTTAGGGAACTACTTCTTATTTCCTTTCCATATGGATATTTGACATAGAAACTTCTTATTGACAATTGAAACTTTATGGCATTTAAAAGCAACTTCTTTTTTTTTGTCACTGTCATATAATTCCCTTGCATTGCTTTTGAGAGCTGCTGCTGCTGCTGCTGCTGCTAAGTCGCGTCAGTCGTGTCCGACTCTGTGCGACCCCATAGACGGCAGCCCACCAGACTCCAGCGTCCCTGGGATTCTCCAGGCAAGAACACTGGAGTGGGTTGCCATTTCCTTCTCCAGTGCATGAAAGGGAAAAGTGAAAGTGAAGCCGCTCAGTCGTGTCCGACTCAGCGACCCCATGGACTGCAGCCTATCAGGTTTCTCTGTCCATGGGATTTTCCAGGCAAGAGTACTGGAGTGGGTCTCCAGTGCCTTCTCCGGCTTTTTTGAGAGCTAGATCATTTAAATGTGCCTTCTGGGCTTCCCTGGTGGCTCAGACAGTAAAGAATCTGCCTGCAATGCAGAAGACCCAGGTTTGATCTCTGGGTCGGGAAGATCCTATGGAGAAGGTAATGGCTACCCACTCCAGTATTCTTGCTTGGAGAATCCCATGGACAGAGGAGCCTGGTGGGCTACAGTCCATGGGGTCGCAAAGAGTCAGATATGATTGAGTGACAAACTCTTTCATTTTTCTGTATACAACTGAATGATTCAGTTGACCATCTTTGTTTCTTTTTATGTTTCTGGATTTTAGAATTAATCTATATACAGTATACATTGATTTTGACAAGTGGTAAATAATTTTTCTTTTTTTTTTAATATCGTCTATTTAATTGCCTTTATCCTTATCAGAGGGCTTCCCAGGTGGTGCAGGGGTAAAGAATTTGCCTGCCAATGCAGGAGATGCAGGAGACTCTGGTTTGATCCCTGGGTTGAGAAGATCCCCTGGTGTAGGAAATAGTGACCTACTCCAATATTCTGGCCTGGGAAACTCCATGGACAGTGGAGCCTGGCAGGCTACAGTCCATGGGATTGTAAAGAATTGGACATGACTGAATACAGAGAGAGACACATCAGAATCTAAAATTTCCTTGTCAACATTACCATTACTCTCTGAAAATTCTGAACTGATCAGTTTATATAGAAATGACCTCTTCACAATCTAGTAACTGATTAGCTAGTAATTGTTTCCACATAGTTGTGGTGGATGTTTTAACTACTGAAAATGTGAAATGTTTCTAAGTGTATGTGAACACAACCTTTATTTCTGCATGCGATGGATTACAATAGCAGCAGCCAATTTAATGCTATCCTAAGTACCAGCATGTATGAAATTACAGCATCATAAGTTCTGGTTATGTTTTTATAATATTTATTCAAATAAATCATCATTAAAATTGTTATATCACAAATAAAGATTTCTGTGTACCATCCCCGGGATGTTGATTGCATGTTGGGACACACTGGCTTAAAAGATAAAGCACCGACTCCCATTTCAAGACCTGGTGGATTCGTCATAATCTTATCCTGGCTAGTTCCTATCTTTAGTTTTCCCCTACCTGATGAACTATGGATGGAAGTTCATGATATTGTACAGGAGACAGGAATCAAGACGATCCCCAAGAAAAAAGGCTGTTTGAGGAGGCTGTACAAATAGCTGTGAAAAGACGGGAAGCAAAAAGCAAAGGAGAAAAGGAAAGATACACCCATCTGAATGCAGAGTTCCAAAGAATAGCAAAGAGAGATAAGAAAGCCTTCCTCAGCGATCAACGCGAAGAAATATAGGAAAATAATAGAATGGGAAAGACTAGAGGTCTTTTCAAGAAAATTAGAGCTACCAAGGAAACATTCCATGCAAAGATGGGCTCAATAAAGGACAGAAATGGTAGGGACCTAACAGAAGCAGAAGATATTAAGAAGAAGTGGCAAGAATACACAGAAGAATTGTACAAAAAAGTTCTTCATGACCCAGACAATCACGATGGTGTGATCACTCACCTAGAGCCAGACATCCTGGAATGTGAAGTCAAGTGGGCCTTAGAAAGCATCACTACGAACAAAGCTAGTGGAGGTGATGGAGTTCCAGTTGAGCTATTTCAAATCCTGAAAGATGACGCTGTGAAAGTGCTGCACTCAATATGCCAGTAAATGTGGAAAACTCAGCTGTGGCCACAGGACTGGAAAAGGTCAGTTTTCATTCCAATCCCAAAGAAAGGCAATGCCAAAGAATGCTCAAACTACTGCACAATTGCACTCATCTCACATGCTAGTAAAGTGATGCTGAAAATTCTCCAAGCCAGGCTTCAGCGATACGTGAACCGTGAACTTCCAGATGTTCAAGCTCGTTTTAGAAAAGGCAGAGGAACCAGAGATCAAATTGCCAACATCCACTGGATCATCAAAAAAGCAAGAGAGTTTCAGAAAAACATCTATTTCAGCTTCATTGACTAAGCCAAAGCCTTTGACTGTGTGGATCACAATAAACTGTGGAAAATTCTGAAAGAGATGAGAATACCAGACCATATGACCTGCCTCTTGAGAAACCTGTATGCAGTTCAGTAAGCAATAGTTAGAACTGGACATGGAACAACAGACTGGTTCCAAATAGGCAAAGGAGTACGTCAAGGCTGTATATTGTCCCCCTGCTTATTTAACTTATATGCAGAGTACATCATGAGAAATGCAGCGCTGGATGAAGCACAAGCTGGAATCAAGATTGCCGGGAGAAATATCAATAACTTCAGATATGTAGTTGACACCACCCTTATGGCAGAAAGTGAAGAAGAACTAAGGAGCCTCTTGATGAAAGTGAAAGTGGAGAATGAAAAAGTTGGCTTAAAGCTCAACATTCAGAAAACTAAGATCATGGCATCCGGTCCCATCACTTCATGGCAGATAGATGGGGAAACAGTGGCTGACTTTAATTTTTTGGGCTCCCAAGTCACTGCAGATGGTGACTGCAGCCATGAAATTAAAAGACACTTACTCCTTGGAAGGAAAGTTATGACCAACCTAGACAGCACATTGAAAAGCAGAGACTTTACTTTGCCAACAAAAGTCCATCTAGTCAAGGCTATGGTTTTTCCAGTGGTCATGTATGGATGTGAGAGTTGGACTATAAAGAAAATTGAGTGCCGAAGTATTGATGCTTTTGAACTGTGGTGTAAGAGAAGACTCTTGAGAGTCCCTGGGACTGCAAGGAGATCCAACCAGTCCATCCTAAAGGAGATCAGTCCTGGGTGTTCATTGGAAGGACTGATGTTGAAGCTGGAACTCCAATACTTTGGCCACCTCATGTGAAGAGTTGACTCATTTGAAAAGATCCTGATGCTGGGAAAGATTGAGGGCAGGAGGAGAAGAGGATGACAGGAGATGAGATGGCTGGATGGCATCACCGACTCAATGGACATGGGTTTGGGTGGAATTAGGGAGTGTTGATGGACAGGGAGGCATGGTGTGCTGCGGTTCATGGGGTCGCAAAGAGTTGGACACAACTGAGCGACTGAACTGAACTGAACTGAATATATATCCATTTCTTCTGATTTTCTTCATGTTGTTTCTTCTAAATAGAAACTCTTTCCTTTAGCTTTTCACTTAGAAAGCTCTCATACCATTTACTACATACTTCTCTTGGAGCAATGATTACAGCTTGTATGCTCAGTTGTTAATATGAATTACTTGTTTTGGACTGTGCTTCTTGAAGAGCAATTGTCTTCTGGCTTTATTGAAGCAAGCCTTAAGGAATTACTGTTTACTATTAGTAATACTTTCAGACATCAATGATTTTTGAGTTTTTATATTTACTTAAGTTCCTGTTGTTGTTTAGTAGCTAAGGCATGTCTGACTTTTTTGTGACTCCATGGACTGTAGCTCACCAGGCTCCTCTGTCCATGGGATTTCCCAGGCAAGAATACTGGAGTGCATTGCCATTTCTTTCTCCAGGGGATCTTCCTGATCCAGGGATTGAATCCATGTCTCCTGCATCGGAAGGTGGTTTCTTTACCACTGAGCCACCAGAAAGGCCCTTTATTTAAGTAAACACAAGCAAATTCTTTTCACTTATTCTTTGACAATAGAATTATGACACACTTGGTATAGGGAATCTGGAGAAGTATAGACTGTTAGATTGGTTTCTGTTAGACTGGTTTAGAATATGAGGTTTCTTTAAAGTTTAGTAATTACTTGCTTTTGCAAGCTAGGCTTGTGTGTTCCTTAATAATACAATTTCCTGAAAAACACAGAACACTCAGTCTATTTGGTTCTTGTCAACTATGTGAAAAAGTAACCACAGTAACAAAAGTTCTTATCTGGTGATAGTGAGACTGGAGAATCTCTCATTTATTTCCTTGTCTTGATGCTTGGCCTGTCACTCTTTCAGCAGTTAACCTGAAATAGTTTAGTATTAGTTAATTAAAGCCTAGTTTTCACAGTCTACAGAGACATCCTAATGTAAGATGATTAAGAAAGGTCACCCTCAAGCCTTATCTTCTTCTATTTAAGCTATAGAAGCAGTTGACTTTTCCAGTCTTCCAAAGCCCTTTGTTACTGAACCCTTAATATCTATTGCACTTAGTATTAATACTTAGAAAACTGCTTTTTAGCAGAACTCCCTTTCTGCTTGAAAACTGGATAACCCTTGCTTAGTTTCATCTCATCCCTTCAGTACATTCTGAAAAGCAACAGCATGTAACATAAACCAATTTCCTGAAATATTCCAACACTGTTTCCTACATCTTGAGACTCAGGAAATACATTACTGGCTTTCCAGGTATCTGTGGTGGACCATTTTATCAAATAGTTTGCCATGTCAAAGTCAGTTCAACAGCTCTCCAGCCTATAGTAGCTGTTTCCTCACTGTGTGTTGTCCAATGTCTGTACATGTACTATTGTGTGTATGTGTGTGTGTGTGTGTGTGTGTGTGTGCACGCGCACGCTCAGTCTTGTCCGACTCTTTGTGACCCTGTGGACTGTAGCCTGCCAGGCTCCTCTGTCCATGGGATTCTCCAGGCAAGAATACTGGAGTGGGTTGTCATTTCCTTCTCCAGGGGATCTTCCTGACCCAGGGATAGGTTTTGCTATTGCTGTATTCCACTTCTATGTACTAATTTTTTATTGACTAAGATATATTTAGTAGGTACAGAAGCTCAAGTGAGAGGAAAATTTATTTCTCTCTTGTCATATTGTGGAGGTAGGTCTAGAAGCATGTAGAGATAGCTCTGTATCATAAAATCACTAAAGGGCTCAGATTCCTTCTGTATTGTTACCCTGCCATCCTCTATCATATTTAAGGTGCTTATGGAATCTTTATTGGAGAAGGCGATGGCAACCCACTCCAGTGTTCTTGCCTGGAGAATCCCAGGGATGGGGGAGCCGGGTGGGCTGCCGTCTATGGGGTCGCACAGAGTCGGACATGACTGAAGCGACTTAGCAGCATGGAATCTCAAGGATATAAGAATGAGGCAATTGTAAATACTAAGGCTTCTGATTCTAGGTAATTACAGGATTAAACACCAGCTATACTCATGTTATGATTTACTACTTACATATTTAAACTTGTTATATTAATCACTTAGTAAACTGCATATTATTCATTCCATTGGTTGGATGATCTTGTTACTTTCAACTAGTCTTTGTTTTTTTTTAGACAGTATTAACTCTGGTTAAGCAGGGCAAGAAAGAATACTCTAATTGAGCAGTGTCCTGGGTAGTAGGGTCTCTTCAGAATTTGTTACTGCTTATACTTCCAGGGTTCCCAAGAAGGATGATGACCCTGGTTTTTGAAAAAGCTAAAATTAGGAGGAACCAGTGGAAAAGGAAAATAATTTTTAAAAATACAGAAGTGGAAATGAGTAAAAATCTAGTACAGATGTTTGTTTCTTCTTGTTTTCTTCCCAAATGCCTCTCCTGGTAGCCTCAATCTGGTAGATTATCCAGGTAGAAATATTTATCTAAATAAAGAATGAAAAATTGAATAGTAATGACATAATGATAATGTATTATATTTGTAGGAGTTTTAGAGTTGCCATCATGCCTGGAACAATGAGACCTAATCTTTGATAGAAAGGCATGGAAAGAAACAACTTAGAGTGATGATAGGTTCTGAAAGAGAATTGCCTTAAGATAAGAAAGTGCTCATAGCAACTATATGTTAATCAATTTTGCACAGTCAGTAGGATGACAAAACTCCTCTTTGTGACCCCATGGACTTTAGTCTGCCAGGCTCCTCTGTCCATGGGGTTCTGCAGGTAAGAATACTGGTGGCAAAGAATAATGGTGTGGTTTGCCATTCCCTTCTCCAGGGGATCTTCCCAACCCAGGGATTGTACCCAGGTCTCCTGCATTTCAGGCAGATTCTTTACCATCTAAGCCACCAGGAAAGCCCCATATATATAAAGGTCAAACTAAACTGATCTGTATTTATCCAAGTAACTATTTTGTGAGCTCCTTTAGAGGTAACACATTTCTTTCAATACAAGCAAAAGATAGCTAAGTACGCATTGTAGTTTGCCAAAATAAAGACAGACCAAGTAAACCTGAGAGAAAGCAATTCATCTAGAATCAAATGTTTACATCCAGTATAGATGTAGAATTTGATTATAAGTTTAAATGAGCATTTTATTTTTAATAATTAAAGTGTAATTTGGAAGGAAATTTTAAATAACCTTCATATTTCAATGATATTGTAACTTTCTCACCTGTGCATTTTAAAAGGCTGCATTATTAAACATTATAGCTGTATCTTGGTCACCTTAAGTATCAAGTAAATTACTTAGAGAAGTAATCTGAGACTTTCAGTAAATTGTGTATATCTCCTTTATGGAACTTAATTTCTTTTTTCCATGGAATAGAAATAACTTATTTTGATACAAGAATTATTATTAAAGATGGAAACAATATATCTTTCAAATAACTTCATTTTAAAACCAGACCTCATATTTTTAGAGCATATTTCATTTACAGAAAAATTGAGAATACAGTACAGAGTGTTCCTGTGCACAGCCCCACAAAGTTTTTATTTTTTCCCTTATTGTTAACATCTTGCATAAGTTTTATACATGCTGCTGCTGCTGCTGCTGCTGCTGCTAAGTCGCTTCAGTCGTGTCCGACTCTGTGCGACCCCACAGACGGCAGCCCAGCCAGGCTCCCCCGTCCCTGGGATTCTCCAGGCAAGAGTACTGGAGTGGGTTGCCATTTCCTTCTCCAAGGCGTGAAAGTGAAAAGTGAAAATGAAGTCGCTCAGTCGTGTCCGACTCTTAGCGATCCTATGGACTGCAGCCTACCAGGCTCCTCCGTCCATGGGATTTTCCAGGCAAGAGTACTGGAGTGGGGTGCCATTGCCTTCTCCATAGTAATATTAAAATTAATGAATCAATACTGATGCACTATGTTAATGAGAGTTCATAACTTAATCATGTGTTCTTAGCTTTTACCTACTACTCTTTTCTGCTCCAGAAATTTTGTTTGTTTGTTTAGTTGCTAAGTCATGTCTGACTCTTTTGTGACATCATGGAATGCAGCCCACCAGACTCCTCTGTGCATGAAATTTCCTGGCAAGAATACTGGAGAGGGCTGCCGTTTCCTTCTCCAGGGGAACTTTCCAACCCAGGAAACCACATTATATTCAGTCATTATGTCTCTTTAGGCTCTGTTTGGCTGTGAGAGTTTCTCACACTTTTCCTTGTATTTGATGTTCTTGAAAATTCTGAGGATCGGTCAGGCATATTACAGGGTGTCCCCCTCTTGGAATTAGTTTGATTTTTTTCTCATGATTCACTTCAGTTCAGTTGCTCAGTTGTGTCCGACTCTTTGCGACCCCATGAACCACAGCACGCCAGGCCTCCTTGTTCATCACCAACTCCCGGAGTCCACCCAAACCCATGTCCATTGAGTCGGTGATGCCATCCAACCGTCTCATCCTCTGTCATCCCCTTCTCCTCCTGCCCTCAATCTTTCCCAGCATCAGGGTCTTTTCAAACGAGTCAGTTCTTCGCATCAGGTGGCCAAAGTATTGGAATTTCAGCTTCAACATCAGTTCTTCCAATGAACACCCAGGACTGATCTCCTTTAGGGTGGACTGGTTGGATTTCCTTGCTATCCAAGGGACTCTCAAGAGTCTTCTCCAACACCATAGTTCAAAAGCATTAATTCTTCGGTGCTCAGCTTTCTTTATAGTCCAACTCTCACATCCATACATGACTACTGGAAAAACTATAGCCTTGACTAGACAGACCTTTGTTGGCAAAGTAATGTCTCTGCTTTTCAATGTGCTGTCTAGGTTGGTCATAACTTTCCTTCCAAGGAGTAAGCATCTTTTAATTTCATGGCTGCAGTCACCATCTGCAGTGACTTGGGAGCCCCAAAAATTAAAGTCAGCCACTGTTTCCACTGTTTCCCCATCTATTTGCTATGAAGTGCTGGGACTGGATGCCATGATCTTAGTTTTCTGAATGCTGAGCTTTAAGCCGACTTTTTCACTCTCCTCTTTCACTTTCATCAAGAGGCTCTTTAGTTCTTCTTCACTTTCTGCCATAAAGGTGGTGTCATCTGCATATCTGAGGTTATTGATATTTCTCCTGGCAATCTTGATTCCAGCTTGTGCTTCCTCCAGCCCAGTGTTTCTCATGATGTACTCTGCATATAAGTTAAATAAGCAGGATGACAGTATACAGCCTTGACGTAGTCCTTTTCCTATCTGGAACCAGTCTGTTGTTCCATGTCCAGTTCTAACTGTTGCTTCCTGACCTGCATACAGGTTTCTCATGATTAGACCAGGGTTATGTGTTTGGGGGCGGAAGATCACACAGGTAGTTTCATTTTCATGCTATCATATCCGAGTACATATCATGACTTATGATTGTTAATGTTGGTGATTACATGGAACTGTTTTTCACTTTTCTCCATCTCAAATCTTTTTCCCCTCGTTTATTCTATAATTTTTTGAAGAAAGTCTCTGTGCACAGAGTATGGGTATGCAGTTATACACCCTGACCTTTAGGGTGGAGTAGCTACATAAATTATTTGGAACTTCTCTTCATGGAAGATTTGTATCTTCTCCCTCGTTTATTATTCAGTTATTTGTTTATATCAGCATGGACCTATGATATTTATTTTATACTGTGTATTATAATACAATAAATACTACTTGACTTATTCTGTAGCTCAGATTATTCTAGCTGTGGCCACTGAGAGCTCTTACTGTCGGCTCCTTACTCTTTTAACTTAGACTCACAACATATGATTGGTCTTTTTTTCACTTTCAGGATTTTAACATTATAAAATGCTCCAAGCTCATCTTGTATGTTTCCTGTCTCAGACTTAGAGTAAGCTATTTCTCTAAGGATCTCTGGTTCTTCTTTTTGGAGAATGGTATTGGAAACCAGGATCTGAGCATTAGGTGGGGCTATTGCTCCTGAGGTGTTGTTTCTTTTAGTCCTGTGTCAGCTGACAGAGTAAAGAAGTATATGTGTGTGTGCTAACTCATTTATGTACAATCATGTGTACATATTACATGTAACCATCTTTAACTATATTCAGATAAACATGAGTTTATACTGATCTGTCCAACTTGAATCAATTAACCACATGGATCATTCCATCCTCTTCCCCTTACTTCTCTTTAAATTTCCACTCCAAAAATGAAAAAATTGGCTCTCACCATCTGCCACACGGCCATCTCGGCTTCCCAGGTGGCTCATTGGTGAAGAATCTGCCTGTCGGTGCAGGAGACACAGGAGATATGGGTTCAATCCCCCGGTCAGGAAGATCCCCTTCAGGAGGAAATGGCAACCCACTCCAGTACTTTTGCCTGGGAAATGCTATGGACAGAGGAGCCTGGCAGGATCGCAAAAGAATTTGGCATGACTGAGTAACTGAGCCTGCAGCTGCTATCTATTTATCTATTTTTTTCTATTCCATTATAGGTGTATAGCAGTGTTAAAGTTGTGAATGCATTCCCCCAGGAGGAAAAGCTTTATCCCCTGGAGTACAGCCTTTATATGCAGTTCCTTTTCCCTTTGGTCTTACAGATCCATTGATTTTCAAAATCACTTAGGTCAGTACTTTTCTCTTATTTCCTTCAGTGAGAATGTTTCATATGTTTATGATATAGTTACATTCCCTTCTCACAGTCTGCATTCCTCCCTGGAATCTTGTGATCTCCAGATTATTATTTTTAAAATTTTGCACACATTAGATTCATTTTTTTGTGTGCTATAAAATTTTGTGAGTTTCGACAAATGCATCACATCATGTATCTATAATTAGAATACCACACAGAATAATTTCACTGTGTAAAAATCCCCTGTGCTGTACATATTTATCCTCCCCTTCAGACCAGGATCCCTAGTGTGAGTTTTTTCATTTCTGTTTCTCCATTTTGGTCAAGGAAAAAAATTCTGGTTCAATTAAATAAGCTCTGAATAATAACAATCTCCTCTGTTTAGAAATGTTGACTTTAATTAAAAATCACAATAAATGTTAATATCTGACAATTACCTTTCAGGGTAAATGAAGAACCCAATTGCAATCATTGTAATGGACCATAATAATGAATCGATTGTAATATTTATTCCCTTTAGGTGTGAAATTTAATTCAATTATTGATGCAGGGTTTTGAATAGCAAACAGATCTTCTTCTAAATGTTTTTTCTATTTTCTTCACTAAAGCAATGATTAAAAGTTTGGGACAGAGAAAAAAGATATAAATATGTCTCTAATTTTATTTTATTCAAACCCCTTTAGTTATTAATGCCCTTCTCAGTGGAATACAACGTATTTGGGGAACACATGGGAGATCGGGTGATAACTTTGGGTCTTGTTGCCATAACAGTAATACTTCTGGAAGCCTCCATATATGTTTGGCATGTCGACAATATTGCTAATTCCCCTCCACCCAAAGTTTATCCCATAAAGAATGCTTTAAATGCCAGTTAAATACATGATTTTTATTATCAAAATACCACAGAGAAAATACCAGCCAACTGTGGTTACTTTACATTTAGAGAAGCATGAAATTCACTTTTGAGTCCACAATCTGTCAAGAGTGGTAAGGTGTCTGAGATTTTGCCCTTCTAGTAAGCCAACAGTCAGCCTGTCATAGATTCAAAGATCCTGGCAAAAGATGTGGGGCTCCTGGGACAGAGTTAAAGGATTTTGTTATTCATGGCAAACGAGGCAGCATGAGTTTCACATTTCTCTTGCTTCCCACATCCCATGGGGGTGACATGGAGGTGGACTTGGTCAATGCAATGGATGTGTGTCATAGTGGAGAAACTCAAGTTTAGAAAACCCTAATCTTTTAAAAGCCTTCCAGTAAACATGTCCAACTTTTGACTCAATGATAGACATTATCTTTATTATCCTGGGCATCACCTAAATACACTTCTGTCTCAGGGGGGATAATAGCTCTATTTTCCAACCTTTTATGCTGTATAGATATCCTTAAAAAGATATTCTAGAACAAAGCTATCAGTGCTTCTGTTTTCAAAATATTCAGAAGTGCAAGAGAAGCATGGAAGATTGTCTCCCAACATAATCTCTCTGTCTTCCTGAGACAAGCAATAAATTTCATTATGGTATAGAAGGTTTAATAATTTTATACAAAAATAGTAGATATTGTGTTATTACTAAGAAGTATAGTTTTGAATGTCAGCCAGTATTTCATTTAAAAATCATATATTCCATTTCCAGCAAAGGTCCATCTAGTCAAAGCCACGGTTTCTCCAGTAGTCACGTATGGATGTGAGAGTTGGACTGTAAAGAAAGCTGAGCGCCAAAGAATTGATGCTTTTGAACTGTGGTGCTGGAGAAGACTCTTGAGAGTCCCTTGGACTGTAAGGAGATCCAACCACTCAATCCTAAAGGAGATCAGTCCTGAATATTCATTGGAAGGACTGATACTGAAGCTGAAACTCCAATACTCTGGCTACCTGATATGAAGAACTGACTCATTGGAAAAGACCCTGATGCTGGCAAAGATTGAGGGCAGGAAGAGAATGGGACGACAGAGGATGAGATGGTTGGATGGCATCACTGACTCCAATGGACATGAATTTGAGCAAGCTCTGGGAGTTGGTAATGGACAGGGAAGCCTGGCGTGCTACCGTCCATGGGGTCGCAAAGAGTTGGACACAACTGGACTGAACTGATAATCCATTTCCATACCTACTGTAGGAATAATTCTTTAGAAAGTTGTGTGAGCCATTTTATTTTCTCTTTTGTATCAAATTATGAAGTAAGTAAGGCAAAATACCTTTTTTATTAGCAGTTATAGAAAATTATGGAATTATATTGACAAATTAATTTTTTCCTTGAAAGTACTTTAGGCAACATCAAGTCAGTTTGCTAAATTTTCAATTATTTTTTGATTTTGGAGTTTCAAAAGTTTTTAGAAATGAAGAAATAAGATCAAGTAATTCTTTTCTAGCCCTTGAGTGCTTCTGGCTCATCATCTCCATGTCCCTTTCCACAGTTCTTACAATCAGCTATAGTGCCTTCTTGCAATGTGTGTAGTTCTTGCTTCAGGCTTGTGAATTTTACTCTAATATATTCTAGTCTATTGTATGCTACGCTATCTCATATCCTACCCCATCCATTCCATTCCATTTTATTCTACCTCCATTCCATTCTATTCCATCCACTCCATTAAGAAAATAGTGGTCACAACTGAAAGTTTATTTCATCATCCTTTAAAGGCTTTTGATCTGCAGTTAAAAAAAAAAACCCAACACACTCTGTATGTTAAAATAATTCAAGTTTTTTCCAAATCTGGGAGTAAGAGCTATTAATTACTTTTAAAAGAGATCTTATTTTCATATTAAGATGATAACAGAGGAATACCATACAGGTATGGAAAATGGCTCTAGCATGTCTTTTTTTAATAAAAATTATTTTTATTTGACTCCAAGATGGGTGTTTTGGTTTAAAACACATTCTTTTATCCACAAGGTCTTTCAACCTTTGAAATCTGGAAGAAGATAGCAAAAGGCTGCTACTATACTGTCCCTTGGAGAAGGAAATGGCAACCCACTCTGGTGTTCTTGCCTGGAGAATCCCAGGGACGGGGGAGCCTGGTGGGCTGCCGTCTATGGGGTCGCACAGAGTTGGCCACGACTGAAGTGACTTAGCAGCAGCAGCAGCATACTGTCCTGGCCAATTCTGATATGGATTGGACAAATTGTGCTCCAATTCTTTTTTGTTTCTAGATCATAAATTATCCTGTTTATGTAAATATCAGTTTCCTAGCCCCTCTCTCTGCATATGTACAATATTCTTCAAAGGCTATCATATGAAATTAAATGTAAAACTCCCGCTCTGTGTCCTGAAAAAGGGCTCTAGAAAATACATGTTAGCAATGTGTAAGCAAGGTGATTTTGCTAACTGAATCTTCAAATATGTCTGCTAAAATGTCCTGAAGATTTATTTAGAAGATAATATGATGAGTGCCAAGTGGAGATATAGGACCTATTTGCCTGTCTACTTAGGATTTTGGAATCAAACAAATTTGTTTCTTTGAGTTATTTCTTTGGCATATTTTACTAGTATGTGTGAAAAATTATATAGAATATTTAATTAAAATTGAGAGTAGATGAATAGTAAGTTAAAGTCATTCAAATGTCCATTGGTAATAGATTTCTTAAAATTATTATTATAAAGTTAAATATTCTATTTTAGCTTAAAAAAGGAAATTCCACTGCTATCCATAGAGATTTTTGTAATGAGCAGCTATTTCCCTTTGTTTAAAATCTTAAAATAATAATTAGCTCCTGTGAGGAAAGAAGATATGAGTGCAGCTAAAGGTAGAAGAATAGCTTTCATTCATGTTTTATTCCCTTATTTTTCTTTTCCTGAGGCTTGTGGTCAAGGTGGTACAATTGTATGTGAAGGTTATTGTTATTATTTTTTTAATTTGAGGAGCAAGTCCTGTTGAATGAATTTCCTGCAAAGTATAGTTTCCATAGCAACTGTAACTGTCTTTTATTTTCACATGTACCATTTAGAATTAGTTGACAATAATAATTATAGTCTAAGATAAAACATTTGCTATACAGCAAAGACATGTGTAAAGACATGGTTTTGGGAAAATTGTCCTAGTTTAGAGAAACTGAAAATAATTTTTAAGGAAAATTTAATTTTCTTACTTAAATAGATGATTGAAATTCTATCTACATATCCAGTGTGAAGTATTGAAGTGATATTGATACATGCAAAGAACATTTTCCCTCCCATATTTCAAAATGACATTTGTCATTCTAAAATTTTACTCCTCAATCTGTCTCTCTCTCTGTCTGTCAGTCTGTGTGTGTGCATGGATCAAACTTATCAAAACTTCTCCAGTTCAACTATTAATATTATATCTCTGGAAATATTCTGAGTATTGAACAACAGAATAATACAGAAAATACACACTTACCATTACCCTCTTTTACTTATAAAATCTCTTAGACTGTAGGCCTTCTAGAGAAGTTAAAGTAAGATTTTATATACTTGGAAGAAATGTCCCTCAACTTAGAACATGAAGAGGAAATCCAAAAGTTAACATATTTCCCGTATTACTTCAAATTTAGTTGCATCATGTTGTTGAAGACTAAATGTATTTATCTACTTCAGTGGTTTCACATAAATTAAAATATAAATAGGAAAGTATTTTTCAGTCATTGGATTATTGAGTCCCCATTTAAATAGTACCATAATGGGTGTGATGCTACCAGTTCAGAATGAGATTTAAATTGTTTTGAAATTTCCCCCTGCAATATCACTTTATTTCTTTGTTCAAGAATAAAAGTAAAAAAAACAGCAATGAAATTCTGTGCAGCATAACTAATTGTGGTGCACTCAGTACGCAATAATCAAGTGTTGCTCAGGTTGTACAAGTTTCCTTTGAGGTAGAGAAAAGCATAAGCAGATTAAAATTCTCTTTATAACTTTTTTAGGCTGCGAGGGTTCCGTGGGGGAAAGCGTGTGCTGTGGTAGGGTGCCCCGTGGATAGTGGGGGAGGGAGGAGACGACTACCAGCTGCTATTCTGAATCCACCGACAGCACTGAATGCTCCACTTCATCCACTAACTCCTTTTTTTTTTTTTAACTTACATAGAGAGACCCGTAGGATCCCTGGAGGGGTTCCTTTGGGTGAGTATGAGGAAGCAGACCTGTACAGTTCCAGGGTTTGACCGTGGTGGCTGTGCAAATGCACCACTCACGTCTCCTCCTGAGGGCAGCATGGTTGACTGATGGCTTGAGCTGTTGCCCATTGAGTCCCATTTTAAAGAGAAACGGGGCTCCTTAATGGGCTACTTTTGCTCAGGACTCTCATCTACTCCGTGGACATTTTCTTAGAATTGGACTGTACTCAGAGACCCTTTTGACCTAAACCTGATCTTTCCATCTTCTCCTCAGGCGTCAGACCTGTGTCATGGTCTGAAGGTTCTTCCCGTTTTCTTCAGATTCCCCCTCTTTATCTTTCACAAGCTATTTTATTCTACAATAAATGTCTTGCAGATAATTACAAATAATCAACTGCTGTGGCATCTGCTTCTCAGAGTACTTGATCTGACATAGATTTGGGGGGGATATCAATAATTTGGTATCAGATGTGCTCATCATGAAGTATTATTGGATGCTCAGGTGTAGCCATTGAATAGGCAGTTAAGCACACAAATCTGAAGCTGCAAGAAGTGAGACGAGAGGTCTATTCTGGAGACAAGAATTTGGGAGTTGACCAAGTATCAAGGGTACATAAGCAAGAAAACAGGATGAGTTGGCCATGATAACGAGGGAAATAGAGAGAAGGACAGGCCTGGGGATTAAGCCCAGACCGATCCTCTCAACCAGAAAAGGTGAATGAGCAGTTAGATAGGAGGGAAATCAGGAGAGTGTGATAGGCTGGAAGTCAAGAGCAGAAAGCTCTTCAATTACGGTGAAGTCTTTAATTAACCTTGTAAATGTTGTTGATGGACCAGGCGATATGAAGTCTGAGCAACGATGACTAGATTTGCAATTATGGAGGTAATTGCTGACCTTAAGAAGAAAGCTGTAGAGGAGATGTACGGTGAGAGATGGATTTGAGTGGATTATTAAGAAAGAACTGGGGAGTGATATTGTATAGAAATGAAGAAAATAGTAGAGAAAGCTCTCAAAAAGTTCTGCCATCAAGGAGAGCAGGGTGTTGGGTGTTGTTGTTCATTTGCTTTTGTTTTGTTTCTAAGATGGAAAAAAACGAAACTATGTTTTCTATCTTGATAGGAATGATGCAGTAAGGAGGGGGGCAAGCGATGGTATAGCAGAGAGAGGGGAAAGGCATTCTGAAGCCGTATCCCCGAGTTTCAGAGAAGGGTGGACAGTTCAACGCTTATAATAGAAGGAAAGGCAGATTGAATAGGCACAGATGGAGGTAGGTGGATAAATGTGGGTGCTGGCCCTTGTGGAAAAATCTCTTCTAACTGATTCTATTTTCTGAGTGAAAGTGGAATCAAAGGGAGGTGTTAGAGGTTTATATTTATCTAGAGAGAGGGAATAGCTTCAGGAATTGCAGTATGATTGCCTTGTGGTGTTAAGAACCCATTTGGGGTTTAGGCATGAATGTGAAATGAGAGCAGTCAGCACACGTTGGTTTTTTCTGTCTTCATGATCGGCTCTGCAGGGACAGCAGAAATAGGCAATGGGTCGGAATCAGTTAGGGTTTGGGTTTTACCAGTTGAATACCGGGAAGGAAGAGAGGGGCAATGGAGTTGAGGTGGTCAGCAAGGGAGTGATTTTTAATACAAGGCAAGAGAGGGTATGAAGATGGTGAGCATCCAAGTTACCCCAGCATCCCTAAAGACATAAGCAAATGCCAATGGAGTTTGTGAGTAAAATTCTCCTTAAGTGACATTTTTATTAATATATCAGCATGGCTCAGAGACAGGTTCGGGTGGGGTGGGGGTGCTTTTGCAAAGGAAAATCACCAAAGGAAGCACTAGAACACATCATTTGCCAACGGATAGCATCCTGGACAGAACCGAAGGACTGATAAGGCAGAGATATTAATGGCTCATATTTCAAAAGAGCAGGCTTTTCATGTTAACAGAATGTATCAGCGGAAATATTTGTCAAAACAGTAAGCTTACTCAGTGATAATGTTTTGCTCAGATAACTTGGGCCAACATGTATATTTTCTGCAAGAACTAGTCAAAAGATTTTAATGGGAGCAAGAATTGCACATTGAAACACAGCACTGAGATTTCTACCTCAGTTAAATTCTTTGTGCATTTAATACATTATGCTTTATACCAATATGCATTAAAATGGTAAATGCAACTATTCCTTGTATTAATATATATAGAAAAAAATCCCAGTAAAACATGAACTTGAGGCTACTTCTACCATACATATCTCAGTAATTTCTTAAAATTGCTCCTTTAGGTACTCAAACATTACCTTTATGCACTCAAATGTTTTTAACTGCTGCTGCTGCTGCTGCTAAGTTGCTTCAGTCGTGTCCGACTCTGTGCGACCCATAGACGGCAGCCCACCAGGCTCCTCTGTCCCTGGGATTCTCCAGGCAAGAACACTGGGGTGGGTTGCCATTTCCTTCTCCAATGCATGAAAGTGAAAAGTGAAAGTGAAGTTGCTCAGTTGTGTCCGACTCTTAGCAACCCCATGGACTGTAGCCTACCAGGCTCCTCTGTCTATGGGATTCTCCAGGCATGAATACTGGAGTGGGTTGCCATTTCCTTCTCCTGTTTTTAACTAGTGTTCTTTAAATAGCCTATAGCCAAATTATTTATATGTCCAAACAAATTAAGTATTGTTCTATAGCAATTATTCTTAGACTTTTGACAAATATCAAATTTTCAAAATATTGGAATATAAAATTAACACAGTTCTTGCCTTGATTTGTTACTTAAATTTGGTTTGCTTATATGTACAATTTATTGAATAGATACACCAATATTTTATATAACAGCAAAACTGACTAAGCAGTAATATTTTAAAATTTCTTTCGAAATGTCCACATCTCAACAAAATTTATAGAGCTCACATACCATATTTCTGGAGAAGATATTAGACCTTTCTGCAGTAGGAAAAGTAGACATATAATACACTTTTTCATTTTCTAGCTATTAATTATTCTAAAGATAATATTTTTATTGTCTAATTGTGGCTACATGGTGTGACAACTGTGTCTTAGATGCACCATTCCACCTTTGAGAATAAGCTGATATTTTTCTTAAGGCATATTGAATCTCTCTAGCCATAAGAAATTGGCTTACTCGCCCCTGAAAGGTATCCCTGTGCACAGTGTATATGGGAATAATGAAATCTGTCATATACCTTCAAGGAGTATCATTTTCAGGGACCAGCAGGTTGGAACTCATTCCTGGTTCTGGCACTCTCCAGGGGCTGTGTGAATTTGGGCAGGTCCCTTCATCTTTTTGTGCTTCAGCTTTGTCATCTGTGTTCCCCTCACAGTCTTGAATAGAATATTAAATGCAAGAGAATAGGACTTGATCTGGTTTAACAAAGAATCTCAAGCCCCAGCACATAAATGGATCCTGAATCAATATTTGTTGGATGGATAAATATATAAATTATATAATTGGAAGAGTTTAGCAATAGTAATTATATAGTAGGAATACCTTGAAGATACAGTGACAAAATACACGTTGGGTACAGGGCACAGCCTGGATCTCTTCTTGGGGAGAGTTCTAGATGAGCCAGGATGAGTTTGCCTTCTGTGTCTATTTCTCCTTCAGACTGTGGATGGCATTTATATTAGGACAAGTGGCCCTGTGGTATGCTCTAGCACCTGGGAATTGTGTAAGAGGGAAAATGTTTATTTTATTACTACTCATATCTCTTAAATATTTCATAATATTTGGGAGAAGTGGAAACAAGCCAAATGGATTAAAGTATTTTAGCATACAATTTAAAACTCATGCCATCAATGAAAATGTTTTTAGAGCTTAAGCATGCATATCAGAAAACTAGAGGTAGTGTATATGATATTTCATTGATTTTAAGATGCATATTTAAAAATTTTTACATATCCAAAATCTGGATGCATTTCGCAATCAGTGGTATCTTACAATCGACTGGACTTTCTTTTGTTCTTTTTCCTGTCTTTTCTCTCTTCCCCTCTCTCTTCTTTGTAGTTTATAATATAATAAGGTATCCTTAAACAGATTTAATGCCATATAAGACATATATTGTCTTTCTTAGTGTTTATTTCTTACCATAACTCAACCCTAGAAAGGACCTGTTAGGCATTTTTTCTAAGTTCCCAGCCCATAGAATATTAATACCAAAGATATACGCTATAATCTCTTTGTGTATTGCATGGATATATGTGTTGTATGAGTAAAAACAGTAGGATTTTTTTGTCCACCTCCAAGAAACAATTTTTGTCCCCTTGGGGACACTATTATATTCATTGAGATTGCAGGTATGAAAATAATACTCTATATTATTCTTAGTTTTTGAAATCTCATTTATAAGAATATTAGACATCATAAACTAATTCCCAGGTTTAGAACTGTTGGCTTTAATTATATAACAAACTGACTAGGAATTTTATTTTATCCTGAAACACTGTCAAAATGCATGTAAAGTTGGAACATTTGCTATTTACCCCAACGGTCAGAAAGCTCTCCACTATACTTTTTGTTAACAATTAAAAGATTGTCAAATTCATCCAGTGGTATCATTCAACATAACATTCTCATATTATGAAATAAGATGATTTAATAATTTTAGTGTATATACATTTAAGATCCTCACCACTTCATCTTTACATACAAAGTCACCATTTTAAAGACATAACTTGAACACCAAGTCAATAACAAGAAATTTAAAGACCATCTAGTTTCCATGTAGTATAAAGAGATATTGCCTTTATGCTCCACATATGCACTCCATGGGAAGGATGAGGAAGTGCAATTCTCAAAGCCTTTAGTTAGCACTCCTCTACCACCGCCTAGGTAGCTTTTGGATTCTACCTTCAAAACTAACGATGGAACACAGAGCTCAGTCCATTTGGGACCAATGTCTGCACCAGAGGAAAGATAGGCACTCAGTCTACGACCATCAAATCAAGATTTTCTCTCGAAAAGCTAATTGTTATATTCAGCAGCTTTAACTGTTCAAGAAAGGAGTGATTTACTTACTTGGAGAGTATCTTTTATAGCAAAATTGTCCACCATGATCTTCAGTGCTCACTTATCTTTGCTCTGGGCTATGCCGTTTAATGTCCATCCTTTACAATTAGAGGTGCAAAAGACTCTAAAAATTAGTGATAGGAAAACGTTTAACGTTTTTCTATGCATTGCACTATTATTTTATATTTGACAATTCCAACATGTGTCTATTGGCCTTGTTGCCTGGGGTTGTGTCAAATGGCTATTTTTGAGACTCAAGTGTGTCAGAACAATGTGCTGTTGTTTTGGGGGCATGTGGACTAGTGTAGTAGACCGAGCAATGTGTCAAGTAAAATGAACACAGGCAGGACTCAAAAGAGACTCAGCAGCAGTGTACAGACATCCATGTCAAGGCTTTATCAATCGAGTTAGTGTTACACAGGTTTTGTAAGTAAACTGAAAGTGAATTCAAAACCAGAAATCATCTCCTCCACTGCTCCTAGTACTTGCTCTTTCTCTGCCTTTCAGTCGAAGCATCTCCATGATACTCCGGGCATAGACATCTCTCAAGTTCACACTGATATATGAGTCAGTGGCTATATTCTTGGTAAGTTTCTTCAGAGCCTCACGCTGTCTCACAGCTGCTTCCTTGAGCTTCAAGGTGAAGTAGCAAGCGGAGAAGCGGTCGTTAATAATAGCAATGGGCAAGGCCAAGACAAGGATTCCCGATAAGATACACATGAAGGCCACAATCTTGCCCGTGGTGGTGTCTGGTCTGATGTCTCCATAGCCCACGGTAGTCATGGACGTTGTGGCCCACCACCAGGCACAAGGGACGCTTGTGAAGGTTGTGTCGGGAATGCTCTGCTCAGCAAAATATTCCACAGTTGAAAATATAGAGATTCCCACAGATAGAAACAGGAGCAGCAGGCCAACTTCTTCATAACACTGGGTGATTGTCATTCCAAGGGAGCGTAAGCCTGTAATAGAACAGTCGGTGTCAGGCATGGGCACCCCTTCTCCCTTCCTCCGCCCATTTCCTCTCCCTCTCCTTCCCTGCTATCCATCCCAAAGCATGCATTTGACATTTCCTATGGCTCCAGCATTGGGCAAAGTTCTGGGGGTACAGAGGTGATAAGTTACAATCTTCAGGAAGTTCTTAGTCTAGTTGATGGGGACTGATTGAGAAGGCTAGAAATAAATATAATTAGATTCATTCACTCACTTATCTATTAAACGTGTGTGTGTGCATGCTAAGTTGCTTCAGTCATGTCCGACTCTGTGCGACCCTGTGGACTATAGCCCACCAGGCTCCTCTGTTCATGGGATTCTCCAGGCAAGAATACTGGAGGGGGTATTCTTGCCATGCCCTCCTCCAGGGATCTTCACAACCCAGGGATTGAACCTGCGTCTCTTAGGTCTCCTGCAGTGGCAGGCGGGTTCTCTACTACTATTACCACCTGGGAAGCCCCTAGCTATTAAACACCTACTATTCATACAAAAAAGATGAGAGATGAGATGAAAGGCAGGCAGTGGACATTTGATAGCACTTTGTCTTTTATACAATGAGAGTGACTGCATCATTGTACGAGGAGGGCTCTCTTGGTCAGGTCTACATTTCAATGCATCACCTTGCACACTATTCTAAGGCAGTTTTATGTTGTCTCCTTATATTTTACGTGTCTGTTTTTCTCACTTTCCTGATAAAGTTTAACACAATTAGGGGCATCATAATCTGAAAGAGCCAGAAGAAGTAAACGATGAGAATGAAGTGAAGCAGTAAAAACAAGTTAGGATTCAAGAACAAAATAAGAACATCAAATCTACATGTGAGGACATTCTTACAGGGGTAGCAGGAGGGGTTCCAGTGCTCCTCCATTTCCATGGCACCCATTGAAATTTTTGTCCTTAATACCAAAGCTATAGCAAGAGGAGCCCTTTACAGGATCGCTATTTGAATAAGGTATCTTCCCTAACACTAGAGATACTGATTAAAGTTTATCCATATTTTGAAGTCATAGTAACATGATGTCACAATGATATTGTCTCAAAAGTCCAAAGTAATACTCCTTGGAATTACGTTTAAATTTTTATTCACTAGAGACTATTTTAAATACATTAAAATACTATTTCTGCTCTATTGTTCTTAATTTTGTTCTTAGAATTTTGAGATGTTCTTGAATTATTAGCCAGCTATTTTAAAAGACCAATGAACATAACTTGAGATTTAACTTTAAAAGGCATTTTAAATATCTTTAGAATACCTTTTAGAAAACTGGCCTTAATGTGTCTGTATTGAATTGGATTTCTGAAATTGAGAACATATGAAGAAATGCATAGTGTTTTGAAAGACTGTTTTCATTCCAATGTTCTAAACGGTTCATTCTGAAAAGAAACAAAGTGGCCTGAATTTCTGCCGGTTATATCAATTAACTCAAATAATCCTAAAAAATAACATGAGATAGATGTTATATTTATTATGCCATTTTACGGGTGAGCAGACCAAGGCACAGAAAGGTAGCATATCTAGTACAAAGTAACATGCCAAAGACTTAAAACTAGGCTGTCTGGTCCACCATTGTCTTCTTAAACCATTATTTGATAATACTTCTCAATTTTATTTATAGTTAATACCTAGAGAAATATGTGCTCTATGTTTATATTTTGCTAACTGTAATGCTCAAGATAAAACTGTGAAATATTCATTGCAACTGTTCATATCTTTTCAATAAATTAAGACTTTATTAGTACTTCTACTTGCCTTAGAACTGAGAAAACCTTTGAAGAGGTGACATTGTGGAAATTACTATTATTTTCTTTTTCCTTTCTTTTGGGGAAAAATGTAGTCTTTACTGGGTGTTTTTAAATTGAATCCTGTGAAGAGTTTATAAATACTAGAAGAAAGCATCCTATTATGGGTGTCAGAAAACAAAGAGTGGTACTTCTAAAAGTTGTTGGAAACCCCATTATCAAATCCCTGGTACGTGAGACTAGCTAGGAAAATACATGACCAAAATTATATTAGGAGCAGTCCTAGTTTCCTCAGAGATGTGGGGGGAAAACATATCTGGGAATTATTCCCACTTATTTCCCTAAATATATGCCTGACTGGTAACCTAAAAGGAGTTGATGGTAGAGGTCTCTCCTTATGTATCTAGGAAGAAAATTAGTATTGTATCCTACTCCAGTGTTTCTCAAGACCACCTACATCAAAGTTAGCTTGTTAAAATGTATGCTTCTGGATCCAACCCCCAAAACTAAAGTCTGAGTCTCTGGAGTTGGGGCTCAGAATTTGCATTTTAACAAGCTTTTTAAGGGATTCTTATTTTTATTAAAGTCTAACACAAGGGAACACATATGTGCTCCAGAACATCTAACAGACGGCAGGGCCAGTCACTGAGAATCCCTGCCCTTGGGAATGGAAGCATCATCTTTAATGGATTTGTATGATTTCCTCTGACTTGCCTAAAATTTTTCATGTACAATTGTGTGTGTGTGTGTGTGTGTGTGTGTGTTGTGTAGAGATTTTTCTAGAGAGAGTGTTCTTTAGATTTTCAAGGCTTTATGGATACATACAAAAAGCTAAGGCATTCTTGTTACTGTCTCTCTTACGCTTCCCCAATTCAGGACAAAAAAGTTCTCAGATACTAGACAGAGCATTTAATTAGTGTCTTTAGCTTTCTTGTAAGTGCTTCCCGGATGGCTCACAGTGAAGACTGCCTGAGATGCAGGAGATGTGGGTTCCATCCCTTGGATGGGAAGATCCCCTGGAGGAGGAAATGGCAACTCACTCCAGCATTCTTGCCTGGAAAATCCCATTGACAGAGGAGCTTTGTGGGTTACAGTCAAAAGGGTCGCAAAGACCCTTTTACTTCTAAAGCAAACATTTCCATTGTTTCCCCCCAAATTATGAGAAGGCCCCCAGTGCCCAGTCATCTCTTTTTGCATAGCCAAAGAAGGTCCTAGAGGACTGACTTTCTCTTCTTCCAACAAACTTATGTGAAAAATATTTCCTTCGACACAGAAAAGAAACTGGCTTATGTTCCTATATATCATATATATTTGTGCATATCTTTTTATGTGCTGTTTATGCATGTTTTATGTAGCACCTTCCAGAAGCAGAGTGTCTTTAACTTTTGTACATCTTCTGGGCACCTGGGTTAAAACAAATTAAAATGAATGTATGGTTAAATAGTTCCTCATGTCTTAAGTATAGAAAGTGTATGAGAGGCAAGTTGTCCTCTCTATCTGTGATAACAACCTCAAGGTTTTGCATTTCATTACCTTTCTGGAGATCATAATTGGGTGAAATATAGGAGGTGGAATTCTGTGTCAATTGAGAGTTAAGAATCGCTTCCCTTGGGCCCTGGTCAAAGCCCTAATTCTTAAGAACAACAGCGAAAGAAAAGGCATCACGAAGCCTGAATACCTGTGGAATGCCTGCCCAGTTTGAGCATGCGCAGAGCCCTGAGCAGCCTCAAAACCTGGACGATGCGCCCCACGTTTTCCAGCTCCTGCGTAGTCTGGCTCCCACTCAGGCTCTCTACCAGGAGAGTGATGTAGAAGGGCAAGATGGCAAGGAGGTCTATGATGTTCGGCACCTTCCTCAGGAAGTGGCACCTGTCCCTCACGCAAAGGAAGCGCAGGACAAACTCCCCCGTGAACCAACTGATGCACACATACTCCAGGATTTCCAGCAGCTGCGGGTCCAGCCAGCTTAACTCGGCTGACATCAGGGCCATGTTGACGATGGACACCGCCACGAAAATAATGGAGATGACCCCAAAGATTCGGGCCGCTGTGCACGACCCAGGCTTCTCCAGGATGTTCCAGAGCTTCTGGCGGATGGTGGGGCAACGTCCCTGGGAGAAGTCCTGTTCACTCTCATGCTGACTCTCCTGGTCTTCTGTGTCCTTCTTAAAGTCTAACGTTTCACTCAGCTCCTTTCTTCTGAAGTATCTTTTAGGGAAGACAACCTGGTGATTAGTCTAACTTTTTAAAAATACTGAAGTGAAATGAGAATTAAACTCGGCAGTGAAGTCATGCTTCTTAATTCAGTAACATGCCGAACAAGTTCCTGCCATATTTTACCCAGGCCGTCTTTTCACAGGACTCAAATGGTCTCATTTAAGATTATTGCTTTTAAAACGGCGCTTTTGTGGTAGAAGTTTATACAGAATAAATTATACGTAGCAAAGCTACTTTAGATTAATGCATTTTACGACCTACTTTTTTCTTGTAACAAGAACAGAAGTTTGCCATAGGGAAATTTTTTTTTTAATGTGGGTAATGGAAAGATATTCATGATGAAATGGTAATAATAGCAAAGTAATTGCAAAATAATAGATCACCAAAGTCCCACACTTATTCACAAAGAACCAACTTTCTGTCTTCTGGATTTAAAGCAGTTCTTTATCCAAGTTTTAAAACTGAAGCGTCCTAAGTGTGATAAAGCACCACTCTTTATACTGTAACCTACATCCCTTTACGTGCATTTTTGGGAGCATAATTTTTGACTCATCTTTTCAATCACCAGATATTTACTGCAGGCCTGACCGCTCTTGATTAAAAATGAATTAGTATACCTTCACTAGAAAAAGCAGGAGGTTTAAAAAAGTTCCATCAAAACCTGGCTCTGATGCTTTCCGGCCCCCACTGCCACTCTGCCTCCTTCTGGCTCCTAAAGGGCCACAGGTAGTATTCTTAGGCCTGGTTCGAGCGAGGCTTGGGTGAAGTCTCAAATCTTGCCCGGGCTGCCCCATCCCCATGGCGCCCGCTGCCCCGCCCCGGCCCCCCTCCCCCGCCCCCCGACGCCTCGCGGGTACCTGTCCCGGCAAGCAGGAGTCAATGCTGAGCTCGTCGATGCCCCAATACTGGATCTCCTGGAGGAAGGAGAGCGCGCACAGCTGCTCCATGACGTGCAGGCGGCCGGTGCGATAGTAGTGCAGGACGTAGCGGAAGGCTTGCGAGCTCCGGTCGAAGAAGTACTCGTTGTCCACGGGATTGGCGTCGTCACAGAGTTCCAGGGGGCTGGGCACGGCGGCCAGGGCCCCGCGGCGCCGGCACGAGGCCACCACCACAGCCAGCTTGCCCAGGCGCGTGTGCGGGAAGCAGGACAGCGCCTGCTGCGAGAGCACAAAGCGGCTGCCGCCCACGTTGACGGTGAAGCTGTCCCCGAGCGCCAGGGGCTCCCCTTCACCCTCGCTGCAGAAGACGCTGGAGTCCAGCGAGGTCAGGGAGGCGCTGTCCAGCGAGGAGTCCAGCGGCGCCCGACCCCGGGGAGGCAGCTCCATCCTCGCCGCCGCTGCCGGAGAGCGCCTCAAAGTTGGGGGGCGGGGAGGGGGTTGGCACGGCCGGGATTTCCCGGGCTCCCGAGGGGCGTTCCTCCCACCCGCGAACCCTTCCTCTCTCCACCCCCTGTGCTGGTTCTCCCTCTCGCCGCTAGGGAGCCGCGAGTGCGCGGGAGCCGCGCATCCGTGCCTGGGATGGAGATGAGGGGTGGCGCCCCAGGGAATCGCTCAGGTGCGGACCAAGCCGAGGACAGCCGCCGGACACACAATTGGTCGCCGTGGTCCTTCCCGGACTCACTGCCGGCTCTCCAACTTTGTAACTGAGACCTCCAGGCCGGGAGGTGTTTGGGTGGAAGGCCTCGCGGCGGCTGGAGCGGGTGGGGAGGGGAAGGAGGAGGGAGGTCTACCGTGGAGGAGGGCTCGTCGAATCTTGAAGGAATGTAAGCAAGGGGGTGGGCGAGACTCACGCCCGCCTGCAGGAGACCAAAACGAAAAGTTCAGCAGCGAAGGAAGGGATAACTGGGTCTGAGTATTTTCCAACTTCAGGATGTGTATTCCTCCCTCTTCTTTTGCGGCGAGGCCTCATAGGCCTCCCGGGGAGCGGTCACTGGAGATGTGCGCACGTGGGGGAGGGTGACCTGGGCGCGCGAGGCGCATCATTTGCTGGCATTCACTCTCAATCCAATCTGGCACCCACGCTCCGTTTTCTTTTCCCTCGTCTCCTAATTTTTGACCCCTGGTAGGGAAACGAGAGCAGTTAACGCTGACTTTTGATTAAGTCTCAGCGAGTCACTGCGAACCAGGGGTCACCGTGGCCAGCTCCCATCTCGTGTTGAGGCACTTTGCGCCCTTCGGTTCAGCCGAGTCTGTCCCTACAAGTTTACTGGAGAGGAGGTGTTCCGGGCGCGTTTCTCGGCACACGGCGGAGCTGTCATTTTAGGAGAAGGGAAGGCAAAAAGACAAGGACTAGAACAGGCGTGGGCTGGGGCAGGAGTTTAAATAGGAACGAAGACTCGGCAAAGGGAGAAGCCGAGCGCCGCGCCCAGGTGAGGCTAGGAGTGCATCCTCGGGGGGCCCCGGAAGTCGCGCCCTGGCCAACCTGTTGGACACGGGGCTGGAGTGGGGAGGCGGGAGGGGTGACTCACCTGCTGCTCCGGGCACATCTGGGTTGCGCTCAGTGCTCGCTGGTGGTTAGAGAGCCTAGGTCTGATCTTCTGGATCTACACGAGTCTGACTTGACAGGTCCGGAGGCAGAGCTGTGCTCGCCACCGAGTTCCTCTGGTCTCCGCTCGTCGCCACGCGCCTCGCGGCTCCGGCCCCGCGGCTGCGGCGGAGGGTGGCCGCCCCCGCCCGCGTTCTCTCCCAGCCCCCGGCGGTTCCCAGCACCAGCTGTGGGGAGTGCGGGGAGCGGAGGGAGCTGAGACCGGAGGAGGAAGTGAGGCGCTGGGTGACTCTGAATATTACATTCATCCTGAAGGCACTTCAAGGATTCCTATATTAGATTCCCGGTTCCCTGAATCTGTGCGCTCAGGAATGCTAAAGAACAAAATTTTCAGCTGTGTAACTGCCCTAATCCTGCTAAACTAAGGGTTAGGGCAATTATGTTAACTGCTTTGGGTGGCATGGTTCAAGGTTTTCCCCATTATTTTCAGCAAGCTTCTGGGAATCTTGCATTTTTTTTTTCAAAAGTCTGCAAAAATGAGTGAACCATACTTATCTCCTTTTTCCCCCTTGTAAGTAGTTTTACAAAGTATAAGGAGATAAGCAGGCAGTTTGATGCAGTACAAAGGGCTTTTTCATAGACTGATCTGAAACACAGCTGTTTAGCTCTGGCTTTGTCACCTGGCAGTGGGACCTCTAGCCAGCAAAGGCCTCGACACCTTCCTTAGTAAAAGTTCAAGTTTTAATTAAAAAACACTCAGTGTTTACTGGGTGCTTACTTTAGGCCAGGAAATTTTTGTAAGCCCCTTACTCATCCAGTACCTTATGTGATCGTCATAACAGTACTGTGAAGTAGAATATTCATTGAAAGGACTGATGCTGAAGCTCCAATACTTTGGCCACCTGATGCAAAGAGCCCACTCATTGGAAAAGACCCTGATGCTCTGAAGGATTGAGGGCAAAAGAGAAGAGGGCAGCAGAGGATGAGATGGTTGTAAAGCATCACTAACTCTATGGATATGAATTTGAGCAAACTCGGGAGATAGAGACAGATGGACAGGGAAGCGTGGTGGGTTATAGTCCATGGAGTTGCAAAGAGTCAGACACGACTTAGGGACTTCACTTAGTATATAGGTACTGTGAAGGTTTTTTTTTTTTTTCCCTTCAAGGTAGTGAAGCTTTTCGCTTGCATAGAGAGAAAAACTTCTCCAGTATTTCAATTGTTGATTGTTTGGGCATTGAAAAAAGCCAAAAGTTCTGCCTTATTCATCTCTTAGTGTGAATAACTTGAATCAAATGATTAGCAGTAGCAGTCTCCCGTAACTTTACAGATTATTGTGAGGAAGGGGGAAAACTGGCTGAGGAGAATGACAGCTTTGGGTGAGAAGGGAGGTCTTGGAAGGTGACCAGAGGTTAGCAAATGGTGCCTGAGGCTCGTGGGTCTCTTGCACTGCCACTAGGACCTTGGACTTCAGTTGTAATTAGTGGTGTCTTGTAGAAGCAATTGTAACAGTAACCATACTTGAAGTGTAAGCCTCAAGCTAAGCATCTGAATTCTCACAATGATCCCATTAAGTAAGTTCTGTTATCCTTCCCTGCTGCGTGCATGCTCAATCGTGTCTGACTCTTTCCTACTCTATGGACTGTATGGGATTTTCCCCAAAATACTGGAGCAGGCTGACATTTCCTCCTCCAGAGGATCTTCTGGACCCAGGGATCTAACCTGTGTCTCTTGCATTTCGGTCAGATTCTTTACCACTGAGCCATCTGGGAAGCCCATGTACTGTTATCCTCAGTCACAAATCTCAACTCAGAAGCTCACAGGTAATAAGAAGCTTTCCCAGTTGTACAGTGAATGTGTAAAGGAGTATGTGAAGGGGTCTTTCTGACTCCAGATTTCATTTCAACTGCTAAGAACCAACATTTTCAATTGACCTTCAATATGACTAAAATGATTTCAACTAATTAATAGTTAGTCCTAATTATAACTAGGAAGATGATTACTAGTTAACTGGGAATATACAAACACAAATGACCCATCTTAAAATACAGAGTCTCTTGGATAGTAAAAATCCCTGCCTTTTTCTGTGTACTGACCCCTTTAATCTGTTATCTCTGCCCTCTTCTTGATTGTCCAGATTTGAGTCAGAGTCCAATGGAAAACATACAATGTTGGGGGTGGGGCAGGGGTGAGAATGAATCCATTCAAAGGGTATCCTTTCTGGTCTCTGATCTTGACTTGACATATATCCTGAAGTACGTGAAGAAGTGAAAGAAGAATTGCTGCTAAGTAGTTGTGGGTGGTGAGGTCTTGCTTTTGATTTCATTCCTACTTAGCATGGGAGGAACATGATTGTCATGTAGGAGGCAGCACAGAATTGAGACATGAAAACTCGACAATCTAATGACTTTGGGTATATTTCCCAAGTCATCAGATGTCATATTCAGGTAATTCTCCATTAACAGTCTTGTGTGATGAAGTGCTCTACTGGTATTTCACTTAATCTATCAAGTCTTTGAAATATCGATATGAATATTGAATCTCCAGGTACAGCTTGTATTTTTAATTCTTCCAATTTTTATGAATATTTCCAAGTTTCTTAATGAACAACATTCTTAACAGTCATGGTTTTAAATTGGATAAAAGAAAAATCACACGATATCTTAAACTGACAATTATAAAAGTAAAAAAGTCATTTGAAGCCACATTCAAAATGTCTATGATTACAAATCTAGAACATTTTATCTAGGTTTTTGAAAAAGTAATGAGAATGTATTTATATTAATGTTGTATTCAGCTATTCTGCGATTTACTTAATATAATGTTTCTGTGAAATTATTAATTGTTATCTTTTCTATGAATGTTTTAAAAAGATTATACATACAAGATCATAAGTGATTGAAATATTTTTTAAGGAAAGTGTACATTTCTTATTAATTTATATTCAAAGTACTGCAACTTTATATATATATATCCTAATAATTAATTAGACAAAGGACATATAATGACTGAAATATCTTTGAATAAAGTGCTTTGTTGAGTTCCACTTAAGTAAACGCTGCATTTTTAATTTTCAACCACTTCACTGTAGGCTTATATGTTCACATGAAAATCCCTTTATCATTCATTGGTAACACAGACCATATTTCATTGAGGTGTGCATGCCTAGCTTTGACCATGTTTCATTCCCTAGGGACTGACACCAGATGAATTAATTGTGTTAATGATGTTTAAAATGCCTTTGTGTAAGGACAAAATGATTTTGTCTCCTTTCCTCTACTGCACTGGAATATGTTTAAAGGTAAAGGACTATCTGACAAATTCTATCTATTCATCTTTCATGTGCCTTGTAGGTCCTTGGAATAAATCCTCCCAACTGTATAACAGCCCACTCTAATGCAGAATTTAGCTTAATGTGGGCTCATTCTGGATTCTTTCCAAGGGGAGGCAATTATCTTTGGAAATACCCAAGAACTCATTTTTATAGCCTAGTCTGCTACTAAGATCACAGGATGGGTTGATGGTGGTGATGACGAAGATAGTAATATGATAATAATAGCTGCTACCTTTACTTATTCAACCTTTGCTCTATCTTTTCTTAGCTGTGTGTCATTAGCATGTTTCTTGAATCTTTTGTCTCATTTTCCTCATCTTACATCTTTTCTTATTTTACAAATAAATGTGACAACAGTGTTCATCTAATGTTGTTGTTTTAAAATTAAATGAGATAATCCATGTAAATATTTAGTGCAGTGTCATTATTCTTGTCATAACTTTTATTATTATCACAATGTTGCAGGAATGTTTTACTGGACCCCCCTCCCCCCCCTTACTGAGCACTTACTATGGGATAGATATCATGGTAAGTGTTCATCTCATTTCATTTATTAATATAATTCATAGACCCCTCCAAGGAGGGTATTATTATAATCCTTAATTTACAGATGAGAAACCAGGATCATGGCATTTTAATAACTTCTAAAGTGTCATACTGATAGTCAATATAGACTTGAACACATTTGTTTAATTCAAAGCCTTTGAAGGGCATTAGTACGAAAATAATGTTTGATGGGAAATCACTATGAGAAGTGCTCTTCTCCTCTCTAAAAGTAGTTTTTATAAAGAGAAAATTTTTACTCTATGCTTCAAATAATTGAGAGACGACCATACTTTATATACCATGACCAACAAACACATTGCCTGTGACTTCACATTTTAATACATTGGGTCTTTCTTGTAACCATCATAAAGGAGATAGTTAGATTGGTCATTCAATGATTCTCATTATGCCCTTATGATATGCAAAAGATATATTTAAACTTTTCCTGGGTTACCAAGAAAACATGTAGAATCAGTCACATATTGTTCACTGGATTAACTCCTATAATTATACTGAAATTAAACTCTTATAAACATGATTTAAAAGCAGAGGAGCAAAAGCAAGGCAAGTGCTCTACTCATCAGGTGCTGTAAGCTGTTAAGTGAACATAATATTGAACTTGAAAATTCCAATTAATTCTTTTTTACCGCACTCTATTGAATTACCTTATGATGATAGAGAGGTTGAGTCATACAGAACCATTAAAAGCTGTTTCTCATTGAGTATATGCGATTTATTAATATTAAAAGTAAAATTGCATTTAGGTTTATCTTTCTTTTATTTAGTGCTTTCTTTCATTAGCAAGGAAACCTGAATTCCATCCTTTAGCAGGAAGACAGCTAATCTTTGCAATCCATACATGTTATAAAGTTTCTTTTATGTTGCATTTTCTTGATTTTCCCGGAGTCAACTCAAAAAATCAAAAAGTTTTTCACTCAGTAACTATTTGTAGAGATGTAATTTTCTAAGCTACAGGGGCGATGCTCATATGTATATACAGGTAATATATATATATATATATATATATATATATATATATATACACATTGTTTATCATATACATGTGAATATGCACACAACACACACACATGAAAAACTCAGAGTAAGGAGAGTTTACAGTGATTTCTATGTGGGTGGGTGGATCGCATTATTATTACTCTTATCAAGAAACAAAGTGAACAATCAGAAGCAAAATAAGGAAAATAGTAAAGATAAGTAAGGGGAAAAGCAATTTTTCTTTAGAAATGGTTCTTAGTTATGTAGTGTAGTTCTTTTAATTGGCATCCTCATGGCATTTTAAACATGATCTAATTAAAGAAAACATGAAGTAATTTTTTAGGACACATATGCTGAAATCTGTGGCAAAGTAGTTTTGTTAACTAGATTGCAATGCTGTGTAGAATACCTATGATTTTGATCTCAATTTCAACACACAGAACAACATTCAGTAAATATTTCATATATGAAATCCACTGCACACAAATGGAATAAACTCCAGACTGTTTGAGTTCAAAAATCACTGCATTCTACTTTTAATTATATGATTTGCTTATACTTTTTTCACTGGTTCAAAAGAATAGAAAAATGGACTTTTAGTCAGTACACGTTAAGTTGGTTGATTTGAAAAAAGAGCCTTGCATCACTGCATATATTCCAGGGCATATTTTCTCTACACAGTGTAATTATATTGGTGGGACCTGAATATAAAAATTTGTTATTTTTCTCAATATGAAAAATAGCAGTGAGCCATATGGCTTCTCCTGACACCATTGCTTCTGATTGATGGCTCAGTTACAGACCTGGCTTCCTAGTTCTCCCACCAACAGCTTTCCGGGAAATCTAAACCAGATAGGAAGTAGAAGCAACAGCAAACCTGTCCCGGGCCTGCTTTTCAAAAAAAATTATGTGAAGTCCAATTTATCCATTTTAGTAACTGGGACTATTTTAATTTCATGGCAGCAATGAGAATATCCAGTTCAGTATTACTTGGGATATTTTAAATGAAAATAAGCCTTGGACTTCCCTTGAGGTCCAGTGGTTAAGAATCTGCCTGCCAATGCAGGGGACATGGGTTTGATGCTTGCTCCAGAAAGATTCCACAAGCCAATGACCAACTAAGCTCATGCGCCCCAACTACTGAGCCCAAGTACTGCAATTACTGAAGTCCGTGGGCCTAGAGCCTGTGCTCCACAACCAGAGAGATCACTGCAGTGAAGAGCCCACAGACTACAATGAAGAGTAGCCCCCACTTGCCACAACTCGAGAATGCCCTCACGCAGCAATGAAAACCAGTGCAGCCAAAAATAAATAAATAAAACAAAATAAAATGGCTTATTAAACAATGGAAAGTAAGTCTCAGCTAAATAGTCTGTGAAAGAAGAAACATAAAACAAATAGGAATTTTATAATTAATTTAGGAAAAACATTAAGTTAGTAATAGATTTAATATTTACAATGGTGCTAGGCCGTACATGTTTTCCTTTTGATAGCAGAAACTCATCAAAAAATCAAGAATGGATAATTACTGTTTATATGGAAGCTTGGTGAATACTAAGTAGTTTTATAGATGAATATATGTTTACATGTATCTATAGAAAAACTATTTAAATCTGATTAAAAAATTAATATAAAGTATATTAGAATGATTTCCTCATTTGATAATGCTCAATAAATAGGAAAATATCAAATATCTTTAGCATAAGTTTTTAAAAAGACTCTATGTGAAGTTAATTTTTGGCTTGTTTCATTTTTGTTGTGTTAACGGCATCACCAATTGGCAACAAAGCTCTTTGAAAAATGTTTATTGAATGACGAAATGTAAAATAAAAGGCAAGTTTTTATACACTTGAACAGATAGGTGCTTGAATAAGACCTTTATAGAAGAGCCTGTGGCTTCTTTCAATATTGTGAATATGGGCAAGCAAACATCGTCTGCAGTTGGAACCAAGCTGGAGAAATGATGATCTACTTTCATCGCTGATTTGAATGAGAATCTGTCCCTGGGGCATTAAGAGTCACAAAGTGAGTGGGCCTCTCTTCAGTGAATTGGTAGAGATCACTAACATAATTATTGGAGAAGGGACACAATTAAAATATTTGTTTTAAAAGTTCTAGGTTTTCAAATATAGCTATCATGGAAGGTGGTTGATCCATGCTTTAGGGCAGCAGTTTTGGGACCCCTTTAAACTCTTAAAAATTATTGAGAGCCTGAAATATCTCTTGTTGATATGGCTTATATCTATTGACATTTATCATATTAAAATTAAAGCAGAAAACATTTTAAATATTTATTTAATCACTTAAGAATAAGTCTCAATCCCAATAGGTGTCAACAAAAGAACACATTCTTTGGATAATAGGGATTTTTTTAAAAAACAACATAATTAGTGAGAATAATGGCATTGTTTTATAATTTTTCATATCTAGCTTAGTAAGACAGTTTTACATATATGCATCTGGATTCAAACTGTTGAAATTTGATATTTGTGTTGAAGCTAATGAAGAAAATTCAGTGTCAGATAGGTAGCTGGGAAAAAGTGGGGCACTTAACAGCTTTTGCATATAATTTTGTATATTCCTCTGTACGACACTAAAACTTAACAGGTGAGATCCAAAGTAGAATCTGAAACTGTATCCAGGAACTTTTCATATTCAGTTTTGTTAAAATCCACTGGGCTAATTTGCCCTTGGAATGGATTTTTTAATCCATACATGATTCTATTATGTCATGCATTGTTCATTTGGAAAATGATGGCTTCTTGTGTGTGTATGTTAGTCGCTCAGTCATGTCTGACTCTTTACCACCCATGGACTGTAGACTACCAGGCTCCTCTGTCCATGGGATTTTCCAGGCAAGAATATTGGAGCGGGTTACCATTTCCTTCTCCAGGGGATCTTCCTGACCCAGGGACAGAACCCAGTCTCCTGCACTGCAGACAGTTTCTTTATCATCTGAGCCACCAGAGAAACCCTCTGGTTTCTTAGTTTTGTATATCTCCCCAAATAAAACATTTACTTAACATCAAAAAAAAAAATCCCTTGTTAAACTCATTACTAATTTCATCAGAAATTTTTTTAAGTATTGGGAAGTTATGAAACTTATGGTGGTAGAAATAAGCTTTCTGAAATTCTAATTTTTCACTTGGAAGCTCATATTTTATCATTTGAAACAAATACTGTCAGCTTTCCTTGACAGTAGCAGAATCCATTCATTTATTCTTAGGAAATTATTCATAGACATCTGAATAACCAGTTTGTCTGTCAGTCAGGTTTTCAAGTAAACATGAGGATTCATGAGAAAAAAAGGGTTAGTTCAGCTTGTAACTCAAATTACCCAAGTGCTTGTCCTCAAGATAGCATGGTACTGAAGTAGGCTGCAGAAAGCTTCAGTTCACTTCCCATTTATTCAAACAAAACATGAAAACGACATGTGCCCAAGTGATGAGATTGAATACAATTGATATTTTAATAAAATTTATAACTTTTGTGATTGCTCATCCAGGATATTGTTAAGTAAAATTGGTTTCCCACCTGTCTCCTGCAAATTTGTAAAGAATATGACAACTAGTTTGGTGTCACCACTTTGATGTTTGCTAAAAACATAAGCACATCTGTTGCTTTTATACCATTAATGCAAATGTAGTGAAAATAATGGGGTTCCTGCACTAATGACTTCTGGGGTGTACGTGGATGTGTATGCCTAGAGGCCACTGTTGGGCTCTTTGCTTCTAGTCTTCAGTTCCTCCTCTTTTTATCTTTCTTTTTGCCCTCAGGTAATAAACAATCAGCCCTCTCTAGCCTCTCATCTCTGTCTCTCCTCAGTAGTGCATGGAGCCACTGTTGGTTTACATTTTACCTATCTATAACCTGACATTTCTCTCTCTCTCATCTGCTACTATTACTTCCGTGTAACCACACCTGCCCCAAGTTAGAACTGACTGGGGCAGCTTCTAGAGCTTGCAGCTTTTCATGAAAAGGAATGGTGAGGTGTTACACATTCTGTGGCTTTCCTATACGTCCTGGCAGTTTCTAAGTGCCCTTCCAGGACCTGCTGATATTTGCCATCAATGTGTTTTTGGAGGTACAAGAACCCTGATCCAGTGATGTTTCCATTTCTCCCCTCCTCCATTTTTTTTCTTTATAATTATTTGTGTTTCCCTCCACTACTTCTAAGTCATTGGTTCTCAATTAATGTCAGTACATCTTCCTTAAAGAGACATTTGGAAATGTGGTCATGGGGGCATAGGGGCTGTTCTTATCTGTCACAGTGACTGGAGAATGTTATTGACAATTACTACCTAAGAACTAGACACATTAAATATTTTTTAACCATAAGCAATAAAGAATTGCCATTCCAAAAATGCTAGTAGCGCTCTTAGGAGAGATGCTGCTCTAGATACAAATTCCTTAGGTCCTCGTGAAGAAAGTTTTACAGCTTAACCATGGTCTCTATAACAGTTGTTGTTCAGTTACTAAGTCATGTCTGACTCTGTGACCCCATGGACTGCTGCATGCCAGACTCCTTTGTCTTCCACTATCTCCTGGAGTTTACTCAGATTCATGTTCATTGTGTCCGTGATGCTATCTGTCCATCTCATCCTCCGCTGCCCTCTTCTCTTGCCTTCAGTCTTTCCCAGAATCAGGGTCTTTTTGAATGAGTCGGCATTTTGCATCAGGTGGTAAAAGTTTTGGAGCTTCAGCTTCAGCATCAGTCCTTCCAATGAATATTCAGAGCTGATTTCCTTTAGGATGGACTGGTTTGATCTCTTTGCTGGAACTCTCAAGTGTCTTCGCCAGCACCACAGTTTGAAAGCATCTAGTGTTTGGTTCTCAGACAACACTAATTACCTGTCTTCCCATAACTCTCCAGGTGGATGCCTTGGACTGACTGCAAAAAATGTCATGGACCAGAAATTAAAAAAAAATACTACTATCAGTATATGAAATATGTACATACATTAGACATTTGAATTTGCAGCCATGTTTTATATTGAATATTACCACTGCATAGGGATGACACGTTAAACAGAAGAACTAAATATATCAGTACCTATGCATATATTTTAAATATACTGTAGAATTACATTGCTTTCTCATGGTAACTGTTGAGATGGTGCAGATTGTTATAGATGGATATTGGCATGCATTACAGAAACAACCTGTGATTTATGCTCCACAGCAACCTTGCAAGGTTTCCAGAAGAATCCATAACAAGCTGAAATTATTTTCTTTGATAATTTTGGGCAGCTCTCTTAATGACAGAGTACTCCAAACGATCTCCTTGCTAGCTTCCAGCTAATGATTTTACCTCCAAAATGGCAAATAAGAATTGATGTTTCCAAAATGTCTTTGCAGTGTTTTTCTAGTTACCTCTTTATACTTCATCAATATGGCTTTTCTTTTCTTAACTCAGTTTATCAACTGACACTCTCACATGTGAAAAAAGCAGTTTGAATGTAGGAAAAAAAAAAAAACTAGAGTGCAAATACTTAGCTAGTTGTCCCTTAGATGTTTTTGACACTGTTTACTCAAAATATTCCAAACTTTGATCTTTGTTAAATCAAATGTGTATTTTATGGGCATGGTAATCATACAAAGGGCTTCCCTGATAGCTCAGTTGGTAAAGAATCTGCCTGCAACGCAGGAGACCCTAGTTTGATTCCTGGTCAGGAATATCCCCTGGAGAAGGGATAGGCTACCTGCTCCAGTATTCTTGGGCTTCCTTTGTGTGTCTCAGCTGGTAAAGAATCCGCCTGCAATGCAGCTGACCTGTGTTCGATCCCTGGGTTGGGAAGATCCCCTGGAGAAGGGAAAGGCTACCCACTTCATTATTGTGGCCTGGAGAATTCCATGGACTGTATAGTCCATGGGGTCGCAAAGAGTCAGACACGACTGAGTGACTTTCACACAACCATACAAAACTTCTAGAACTCTTAGTAAATGTAGAATTTTGAAATCAGAATTCTCTACAACTTATTCATATAATTTTGATTCTTTAAGTCAATGTACAAGATTAAAATAATTCATATTGAATATTATTTGTTGGAATATAATATATTTGCAAAGCTAGACATTCCGTATGACTATTTTACAGTTTCAGTTTATTTAATTTTGCCATATTTTTTTTCTCTAAATACATTCATTAGTGGGCCTATATCATGCCTGGTGAGAGTAACACATTGGAATTGATTTTTATTGGTAGAGAACATTAAAGAATTTGCATGATGGATATTTCTTGAGTTGTGAATTAATTTGGAGTGATTCAGAATCAGTGGAAGTTTTTGAGATGTTTTAACTGAAAAAGGTGTGTGAGTTAGCACACAAATTACAAAATCTATAACAACATCCAGTACCCTCTGTATAAGCTAGATGTGTCTCCTGCTTCATAGAATTAGCTGTTTATTGACACCAATATCATGACAGAAACCCATGTTACCTTTTAGAATTTTTACAGTTGATTGATCATTTCTATCTGGTTCTTCTGTAAAATAGCAAATTGGAAATATAAACAATCTTTTTTAGAGCTTGACTTATTTTTTGATACTTCTAAAAGTGTTTGTTTTGAGTTGACAATATACATATTTAAAATTTTCAGTATTTACAATTTTGGTGACTACTGCTTTCACCTTAGTGCTAATTTAGGAGAATCTGGGTAGAAGTGTATTCTGTGGTTCAAAGACACCAATAACCATGTCTAGTGGTTCATTTCGAGTGTAATCTGAAATTGTAACATATGGTTGAAAATTTTCATTGATGATGCAGAACTGGAAACTCTTCCCACATTTTGTTCTCTGTACTTGCCAGTCATCTGCAGTGAGGCAGAAAAGTCTTTTAAAAAACTGACCCAAAAGGGCAATGATTATCCTGCAAAATTTTTGTGTATTCATCAGAGGACCACGACCCACCTCAAAGGGCAGCTGAAATGGTTAATAGATGATATCTTAGGTGAGATGGCAATATTAGGTGACTAAGAAATAGCATTTGCTGAGACTTCAATTAAGTATCCATCTCCAAACAGATGGGAGAGAAGCATTTTCCCTAAGACATGTCATGAGCCCTGTCAATCAAGACATCCAGGCTTTTTTCTTTTTTTTGGTGGCAAAAGCTTGATATGTTAATAAGAGATTAGAATATCTAGGGATTAAGCGAGATCATATATGAAGTGAGGGCTTCCCTGATGGCTCAGATGGTAAAGAGGAGACCCGGGTTTGATCCCTGGATAGGGAAGATCCCGTGGAAAAGGGTATGGCAACACGCTCCAGTATTCTTGTCTGGAAAAATCCCATGGATGGAGGAGCCTGGTCAGCTACAGTCCATGGGGTCACAGAGTCAGACACAACTGACTGAGTTCTCTTTATATGAAGTGAAATATTTCTGAAAAGTCATAAAGCTTTTATCATTATTTTTCTTTCCTGAGCATAAAACACAAAAGTGTTAATATTCAGCAACTGCTAGTTGTACATTTGACTGAAAAAAAAGTGAAATAGCAGGTTTTCAATAGTCATCCTCCCCGAGCACATTGCAGACACAAATGGCATCGTTTTCCTCATGATTTCAGCCACTATTACAGTCTGTCTTCCTTTAAAATCGATTCTTAGATACAAAAAGAGCCAGTTGGTCTCTGATTACTGCACACCTGGCACGTTCAACTGCTGTTCCGTCTGAGCATCCAGAGAATCTTATTTATTGCTTGAAACCCTGTTTTAGCACATCCTTAACATTTTTTCTCTTTTTCTTGCTTTGCCTTTTGATGGTTCTGCTGTAACTCACCATACATCATTGAAGTCTGAGTACAATTACCTCACCCATCTACCCCTTTCCAATATTTTTATCCCAGTGGGGTTTGGACTTAGATCAGGGCTGCCTAGACTTCTAATTTTAGGAATAGGGCATTTATTATTGATGAGTTTGTGGAGTGTGTTTGCAAGGACAGTGCTTCTTACTTGTTTCTGATTGTCAAGAGTATGAATGGATAGAATTTTGGAGGAGCTGTTCCTATTAACATTTCCTAAGTCTTCTGAAACCATTTCAGACAGTTAAGAGGCAGTTTGTAAAATGTGTTTGCATTTTAAAAATTAAAGAGCTTAGTTTTCTCTACAAAATGTTTTTCAAATCCATTCACTCCTCCACTCCTCACTGTGATTCTAGTCTGAGCTCTTCGTATCCATTTAGTGCTTTCTTTCTTCCACTTTTGATTTTTACCAAATTCCTATATGCTACATCATGGCATTTAAAAAATCAAATAATACAATGCTGGTCCCTATATAAAATCCTTCAACCCATTTTCATTGCACATAGAATGAAGTTTAAATGTCTTTCCAAGGTCTTCAAAGCTTTTGAGCCGTCCAACCATTTATAGCTACATGGGCCAGACATTTTGATCTACTGTTCTCTGTCCGCTGTGTCTTATATAATACAAGATGAGGGAAGAAAAGAGCACTCTTAATACCTCCTCATGTCTCTCCAGCTCAGCCACATAAGTCTCTGGAAGGTAGTGGTCTTGTCTTAATTGTTCACTGACATTTTCTCAGGGCTTAATACAGGTCTTGTCATATAATTTGCACTAATAAATACAGATTGTGCAGACAATGAATTAGAAGCTTTAATATGCTACTGTGCAATGTAGCAGTTCTCGGAGCTCAGGTTTGGAAGTATTTGTTTATATATTTAAATTCTCAATTTCCCAAGCCAGAGCTGAGGATGTTACCTTTCTATAGATGGACTGGCTGTGGGACTTGTTTATTGAACTCTCCTGGAATGTTGGAAAGATATGTCACCTCTTCCTGACAATTCTTTTCTCCTAGTTTAGATAATCTCCAAGAGCCTTTAAACACAAGACTGCTCATCAGTTTTAAGAGAATGCATGCTCCAGTCCAGTGCTCTTGGATCACCTTCAAATGCATAGAAAAGCTAAGAAAAATATTTATGGAGATTTGCCTGGAAAATATCCAATCCATTACTCTAGATACTCTACATTTTATTCTTCGGTTTGGTTAGACCATTGTCAAGACATTCGTTGGTATCATGCCAAATTGGTCTAGGTCAGAATTTTTTTTAACTGAATAACATTTTGATGTTCCCTTGCTGGCCTATGTTGATGGAGCTTATAAGAAAGAGCCTTTGAGGGACTTTCCTGGCGGTCCAGTGGTTAAGATTCCATGCTTCTACTGCAGGAGGCGTGGGTTCGATCCGAGGTATATGCTGCATTGTTTGCAGCTAAAAATAAATACATAAATAAGAGCCTTGAAGTACCCCATCTTTGTGTTTACTACAAACACGTTGTTGAGGATGCTCTGTTCCATTACACTGGATTCTCTCTAGAACGATATCCACTGTAACATTACCTTCTTTCTCAGGTAGAAGAATAGTTGTTATCAATTGATCTATTTTGCTTATAAACATTGGAGTATGGAGAATTTATTCACATACATGTATTTTTAAGACATTCTCATTAATACTTATCAAGCACTTACTATGAAATATTTATCTTATAAAGTACTTTATATGGGTTATCCTGTTTCATTCTCACAATTACCCTATGACATAGATTTTGTTATTATTCCTATTTTACAGATGAAGAAACTGAGGCAAGAAAGGATTAATAATTGTCCCAAGTCACATAACTAGAAAATATTGGACTCAAGTTGTGAACACAGCCTAACTTAAGTAGGTTGCCTCTCAAGTAGGTCTATCTTATTTTCCCAAGCTTTTCTTAGGTCTTATTTTTTATCTACTTAGGCGATCTTAAATCATTGGGAAAATGTGGCATATAACACAATGAAAAAGTCAGGTACCAAGCTGTTTTTTCTTATGAGCAGTATCTCATATCACAAACCTCAAATGAATTTATCGGTAGGAAATCAAGCAGAAAGTATTAGAAAGTACATCTCTACTGCAGTAAGCTGTTTATCAACTATTATTCTCTTTAGGTGCATATTTCAACCTTGACTCTACTGTAAGTGCTCCTCCATTTTTCTCAGGTTACTTTTTTTAACTACACCCTTAGGAAACCTAACTTGTTATGTTATTAAAAACTGTGCCTTATATATGGAGTCAATTATGATGAATGCTTGGTATTTCTATAGACTTTATTGCAATTAACAGTAACCAACAAAATGTTCTAGGAAGTATTGGTATGTTAATTGTCTTTTTAATTTATAGCGATGACAAACTTTTGCATGCAACATTCAAGACTTTTTGTTCTTCAGTTTTATTAGTCATCGATGTTAATTATATGCTTAGCATATGTAATCCTGGTGTAAACCATTTTGGGATATAAAAGTATAGGGTTAAATATACAAATGATGTGCTCAAATCACTGCTAGAAAACTTCCCTAATTTATCAATAAGGGAAGCTGCTGCTATCTAAACATTTTATGTATATAGATTTATATATGTAAAGATTTATATATGTAAAAATTCCACTAAAAATTCTCATAGCTACAATATATTGAATATTCACTTTTAATGATTACAATAATGCCTAGTCAAAGATCTATTAATTGTGTATATCTGACCAAATTAGCAACAACAACAAATTAACAAAAGTATAATAAAATTTTCTTTATCCTAATGCCTACTGTCACTGTCTTGGTTTTTGCTTATCCCTTTGTTTCTTGTGGATTACTGTTAAAGTCTCCTAATTGATTTCCCTGCCTAAACTTTCTTTGCCACGGCCCAATCCACTTAGCAGTCAGAGTGGTCTTGCTACATGGTGTATTTGCTTATGTCATTTTCCTGCTTAAAATCTTTCAGGGGCTCCTCATCACTCTCCGAACACTTTCTCAGTTCCTTATTAAGGTTCACAAAGTGTTTTAGGATCCAGAGTTCTCTCCAGTCTCACCTTCCACCCTTTCTTTTCCGTTTCAGTCGTCTTCCTAAACTCTTCCTGTTTCTGAGAGTGAGTCTTGTTCTCTCCTGTCTCTAGCTCTTCACACTCTTTGTGTAGAACAACCTCCGTCTTCCGTTTTCATCTGTCTGACTTTTACATGTCTTTTAGGTTTTGACCTACGTATTTTCTCTGCTGAATCTAGGTGAGGTGTTCCTCTTCTATTGTTCTGTGGTCTTCAGGGGTTATCCCACCAGAATTGTCTGTCCTTTTCCACAAAGACTGAAACACATTTTAAAGAGAGGAAGGTGTTCTGAGTTCTTGTTCTTTGCCCTTACTCTAAAGATCAGCACTTCATTCACGCTTCTTGCTAAGTTGATTCAGTTGTGTCCAACTCTTTACAACCCAATGGACTTGTGGCCCACCAGGCTCCTCTGTCCATGGGATTCTCCAGGCAAGAATACTGGCATGGATTGCCACGCTCACCTCCAGGGGATCTTACCAACTCAGGGATCAAACTCGTGTCTCTTATGTCACTTGCATTGGCAAGCAGATTCTTTACCACTAGTAAAGAAGCCCTCTTCAATAAATAATTATAAATAGAATTTTTATATTCTTTTAAAATATTTTATTTAAAATTTTCATATTGTTGATATATTCCCCAATTGTTCTGTCTTTACTTGAGTTTAAATCCCAGTTTCCCTCATTTCTAAGTTGTGTTCCTTTGGGTACACTAAAGAAAGCCCTAGTGTCTTCCTTTTAAAATCTAGAAAATAGTGGTGATTACTAATAGGCTTGCAATGAGTATTTTGATGAAATATAAAACAGTTAACATAGTGCTTGTGTGTTAGTCGCTCAGTCGTGTCGACTCTTTGCGATCCCATGGACTATAGCCCGCCAGGCTCCTCTGTCCATGGAATTCTCCAGGCAAGAATACTGGAGTGGGTTGCCATTTCCTTCTCCAGGGGATCTTCCTGACCCAGGTATCAAACCCAGGCCTCCTGCATTGCAGGTAGACACTTTACCATCTGAGCTAATTGTACTTTGTCTACACATAAAATAGAAATAACCCTGAAAAGAGTCAAGTACTAAACTGGTTTGTCCATTTACAACTTAATGTGACTTAATGCACTAGTCAGTTAAAATTGGGGTAAATAGAGATAGAAGCCGTTGTGGGAGAGTCATTTTGAAATACAGAGACATTTTGCAGTGAAGTTGGCCTATCTGATGATATCTTTAGTGAAAGGAATACTAGGAGCTGAAGGAAAAAAATGTAACCAGGTGAATCGGGAAAACTTCAAGAAAAAAATGTAGCCTAATTATCAATTTGGGATTCCCAGGTGGCACAGTAGTAAAGAATCCATTTGCCAGTGCAGGAGACGCAAGAAATGTGGGTTTGATCCCTGGGTTGGAAGATTCCCTGGAGTAGGAAATGGCAACCCACTCCAGCATTCTTGCCTGGAAAATCCCATGGACAGAGGAACCTGTCCACACACACAGATACACACAGACATACAGACACACACACAGAGCCTTAGGTGATCAGTTGAGTGCTAATCCAAGGAAATAGAGAAAAGGATTATTGTTTGATGACAGGAATTCCTTCAGTTTAGTCACTCAGTTATGCCTGACTCTTTGTGACCCCATAGACTGCATCATGCCAGGCTTCCCTCTCTATCACCAACTCCTGGAGCTTGCTCAAACTCATGTCCATCGAATTGGTGATGCCATCTTACCATCTCATCCTCTGTCATCCCTTTCTCCTCCCACCTTCAACCTTTCCCAGCATCAGAATCTTTTCCAATGAGTCAGTTCTTCGCATCAGGTGGCCAAAGTATTGGAGTTTCAGCTTCAGCATCAGTCCTTCCAATGAATAGTCAGGATTGATTTCTTTTAGGATTGACTGGTTGGATCTCCTTGAAATCTAAGGGATTCTCAAGAGTGTTCTCCAATACCACATTTCAAAAGCATCGGTTCTTCAGGCACCCAGCCTTCTTTATGGTCCAACTTTCACAACCATACATGACTACTGGAAAACCATAGCTTTGACTAGATGGATCTTTGTCAGTACTCCTTAGAATATGATAATTCCTTATTTGTGGGAATTCCTTAGAATATGATAATTTGGTAAATAGGCCCTTTGTGTTTTTCAGAGTTGAGGTTTATCTGAATAGATTGGACAATATGCCCAGGGGGCTATGCATTAATCAGTAAGCTGTTAGTGTTGAATTGTTGCTAATGTGAGTTTTGCAATTGAAAGGACTGAGAAAACTACCCAGTGGTGAGACTACTTCGGGACAAAAGGAAATTTGAAGCTGCTCTTCTAATAACTCTTCTTTCACTATGAGACAGGATTTTTTTTTCTTTTTCCACTTAAATAAATTAGCTGTTATTTGAACTTCCTTCCTGTTACCCTTTAAAAATTAGAATTAAATGTGGTATAGGAATAAGTGAGAGTTCTCTTCAAAGTTCTGTTTTGAATATACCACCCTTTGGTGAATATACCACCCATTGGTAAATATACCACCCTAAGTGCTAAATATTTTTTAAAAATTCAATCAGTTAAAAACAAAAGATTTTGTCAATTTAACATAATTCATATAAAAAAACTTTTTGTGAATTTACAGAGGATAAACTCAATATGAATATACAATTTAAAAGTCACCCTTACAGTTATAATTCTTGATGTATAACAGAATTGAAGGGAAGTTCTACTTCCAGAGTGGTAGTGAGAGGAAGTTTGTGGACCACTTCCGAGGAATCAATCATAATTGGTAAGATTATTTTAAAAAGTTGAAGATTTAAATCTCTGGAAATTGTCCTCAATGCATAAATAAAGCAGTGAAAAAATTTTTTTAATTTAAATTATTTTTGCTGTTGATTTTTGACTCTTTCTTGTTGGGGTGTAATTGCTTAACATTAGTTTCTGCTGTACAATGAAGTGAATCCGCTGTATGCATACATATATTTCCTCCCTCCTGTAGCTCCCTCCTACGCCATCCCTCATCCCACTGGTCTAGGTCACAACAGAGCACTGATCTGAGCTTTTGGGCTATACAGCAGCTTCCTGTTAGAAATAAAAACTTAAAGTGGTCCATTTTCAAGGACACCTAGCTTTGAGTGACAGTTTGCTGATGTAGCAGCCCTAAAGGTTACAAAGGAGAAAAGTCTGGGCAAACAAAGGGAGAGTGGAATGCTTAGGGGTTTGGGGTGGGCTCATTCTAGTGGTGAATGCAAAACATAAGAGAGGGAATAAGTGTACGGGACAAGGGGAAACAAGACGTTGAGGGGAGCAGCTGATAAAGAGGAAGAGGATGAACCTAAGTGCCGTTCAGGAAGACTGTTCACCCCGTAGTACTCAGTACCAGTGAGGAACTGGGGAAGGGACTTGCGTGCCAGAGTATAAAATGTTATGGTAACTGCCATGGGTGTGTCTGCCCACCAGATATCCAATCTTGCAAGACTGTCATTAAAGCTTCGCTTCCCACTGCACTTCCTGTCTCCAAGTCCATTCTTTGGTTTGGGCTGGTGGGCTTTATTTCCCACACTTCCCACTAGCTAGCTATTTTACACACCTGTGTCAGTCCTAATCTCCCAAATCTTCTCACCCTTTCCTTCTCCCCCACCCCCTGTCCAGGTGTGAAAATGGAGAAATATTTACTCAAGGAAATCTACTAAATCTCTCCAAAAAGATAGTCTACTCTGCTTGAGCCAAACCCTGTCCCAGCCATGCTGGGTGTGATGGAGGCTCTGCTCTGGGCTGATGTGGCGAAGAACATGGGGGCTCCTTCTGCTCCCAGCTCCTAGTCAAGATCATGGAATCTCTCCAGGAAGTGCAGGCCCCTGGTACTTCTCATCACCCTCACCTCCATGTGCCAGAGGGCAAATTCCAGGACAGTAGGGCCAAGAGTCAAGAGCTCCCTTCCTCCCCCAAGTCTCCACTCACAGTGGGGAGAGTCTATGCCAGGAGGGGCTGTGCAGCAGGCTGGAAACACTTGCCTCCATCGCCCCTGCCACAGTTCATAGGTAGGATGGGGGTTCCCTAATGAGAGATACAAGCTTAGAAGAGGGAAGGTTACCATCCTTGTCCAGTGCCTGGATCATAAAGCCAAGAGGTAACTCTGAGAACAGGCCACTGTCGCTGCTCCCTAGCTCGGGAGCAGAGGCTGAGACAGGCAGTCCAGAAGAGAGCTCTAAGACTCCGCAGAAAGGAACTGACTTCTTTGGAAATAGGAGTGCGGGGAAATCCAAGCCTAAGGGTGCCCTGAGAAACAATGGGGATTTTGGTGGTAAGTAATTAAGAGGGGGCGTCCCTGGTGGCTCAGTGGTAAAGAATCTGCCTGCCAATTCAGGAGACCTGGGTTTGAGAACCCTGAGTCAGGGAAATTCCCTAGAGAAGGAAATGGCAAGCCACTCCAGTATTTTTGCAGAGAAATCCCATGGACAGAAGAGCCTGGTGGGCTACAGTTCATGGGGTAGTAGAAGAGCTGGACACAACTTAGCAACTAAACACCAGTTAAGAGGAGGCTGGTGACTCCACAAGAGCCACAAGCTAAATTCATGCTAGCTAGTTTACCAGAGGGAACCATGGAAAAAGAAATCAGAGCCCTTATGTCTGATGATGAATATAAGATGGTGAAGCTACCTTGAAAAATTATCTGGGAGTTCCTCAAAAGATTAAACATAGAAGGCACCCGATGACACAGCAGTTTCATTCTGAGTTGTGTAAGAAGTTAAAGGAAAACATATGTCCGCACAAAATTTTGTACATGAATATTCATATCATTATTCATGATAGACAAAATGTAGAATAACACAGATGTTCATTATCTGATGACTGGATAAAGTGGTACATCCATACAGTGGAATTTTAAACAAATATTTACTTGGATGCGTCGGGTCTTAGTTGTGGCAAGCGGGATCTTTTGTTGCAGCGCACAGGCTCCAGAGCACGTCCGCTCAGTAGCTTGCCATGAGCAGGCTTAGTTGTCCTGTCGCATGTGGGATCTTAGTTCCTGTACTAGGGATGGAACCTGCTTCCCCTGCACTGCAAGGCGGATTCTTAACCACAGGACCAACAAGGAAGTTCCCCTACAATGGAATATTATTCAATAAGGATAGAGAATGGAATATTGACCATGCTGTCTCATGGAGAAGTCTTAAAAATATGGTTAAAGAAATCAGTCACAAAAGACCACACTTATTCTATAAGTCTATTTGCATGAAGTGTCCAGGATAGGCAACTCTAGAGTTTAGAGCAAGAATATAGACTAGTGGTTGCCTAGGGATTGGAAGGGGTTAGGAGAAAAGGAGACTGACTTCTAATGAGTATGAGATTTCTTCTGGGGGTGATAAAAATGTTCTAAAATTGATTGTGGTAACAGTTGCACAGCTCTGTGAATATACTAGAAACCATTGAAGTGTATTCATTAAATGAGGGAGTTGTAAATTATGTGAAATATATCTCAAAAAGATGTTATGAAAAAGAAATTAAAGTGTATTCTAACAGAAAAAAGGGCTCACATGGCTGATTTGCAAGAGTGAAAAAGCTGGCTTAAAACTCAACATTTAAAAAAACGAAGACCATGGCATCCGGTCCCACCACTTTAGGGCAAATAGATGGGGAAACTGGAAATAGTGACAGACTTTATTTTCTTGGGTTCAAAAATCACTGCAGATGGTGACTGCAGCCATGAAATTAAAAGATGCTTGCTCCTTGGCAGAAAACTATGACAAACCTAGACAGCATATTAGAAAGCAGAGATATTACTTTGCCAGCATAGGTCTGTATAGTCAAAGCTATGGTTTTTCCAGTAATGATGTATAGATGTGAGAGCTGGACTGTAAAGAAGGCTGAGTGCCGAAGAATTGATGCTTTTGAACTGTGGTGTTGGAGAAGACTCTTGAGAGTCTCTTGGACTGCAAGGATCCAACCAGTCAGTCCTAGAGGAAATCAGTCCTGAATATTCATTGAAAGGACTGATGCTGCAACTGAAGCTCCAAAACTTTGGCCACTTGATGCAAAGAGCTAACTCATTAGAAAAGACCCTGATGCTGGGAAAGATTGAAGGCAAGAGGAGAAGGGGACGACAGAGGATGAGCTGGTTAGATGGCATCACCAACTCAATGGACATGAGTCTGGGCAAGCTTCGGGAGGTGGTGATGGACAGAGAGGCTTGGCGTGCTGCAGTCTATGGGGTTGCAAAGAGTCAGACACGACTGAGCGACTGAATAACATCTGGTCAATAATCAGTTGAATGGCCACACATTTGTGTCATATCATCTGATATTGTTGATTGAAGACAATTTTTAAAATTTATATATATATATATAAAATCATTATGTTGTAAGCCTTAAATTTACACAATGTTTTATGTCAACTGTATCTCAGTAAAGCTGGAAAAAATTCCAGGGTGGGGATTACTGGGTATTTTCAATAGTAAACTAAGCATTACTTAGAGTACATCTTTCCGGGTTACTTGATTCTGTGGGGTTTGTGTCTTTCATTTTCTTTGAGCTATTTTTTTTTCAAACTCTGTAACTTGTAGAAAACTAATAAATAATTATTGCTCACAGAAATGCAAATTTTGTATGGTGAAAAGTAATGGATTAAAGTCCTCTAGTCATTTACCAGTTTTGTTATTTTTGCATTCATCAGTAAACTCATGAATCCTTCATCAGTAAACTCATGTCAGGATTCATGATGGGCTTATACATATATATATATGTGTATATACACACACACACACACACACACACACACACTCATATTCTCCTTTGAACTGGTTGTAATATCTTTCTGGTTATCTCATTAATTACTGAGTTAAGTAAAATCTTTGACAAATGTTCATTTTACATCTGTAGAGTCATGAATTTGCTATTTAAAAATTATCCTTTAACAGCAGTTATATGACTACATACAATTGCCAAACTCATCAGATTGTACACTTAAAATGGATGAATTTTATTTTATGTAAACTATACCCCAATAAAGCTGGAAACACCCTAGTTTCAAAGAAATTTGTGGAAAAACGCATTGCTCAGGACTTGCCTTGGCATCTCTGTAGCATTTGCTGGCTATTTAAACAGCTGGTTTGCATGACTCTGGCTTCTTCAATAGCTTCCCCTGCTTCTTAAATTTCCTCTTTAGTAGTTTTTCCATGCGACCTGAATTCATCATCCATTCCTTTAATATCGGAATTATTCAAGAATCTCCTATTTCATTTTCTTACTCTAGGCACTTTACCTGGATGATCTCATCCCATCTTCAATATATTGAAGTTGACTATTCTCAAACTCAGATGAAGTCATCCTGCTAGTAATGGCCACTTACTGAGAATTTTTATGCTCCCTGTACTCTCCTTTGAATGTTATAGGAGATTACGGCATTAACTCTCTATGACCTGATAATAACTCGAAGGTACATCTATCATTCACTGCCACTTTATCTGTAAGGAGTTTGCGGATTTCCCTAGAATGTATCTTTGTTCTAGTGAAAAAAAATTATTTTCCAAGGGATGGCATACCTCATTTCCATGGCAACAGATTTTTTTTCATTGACAGGTTAAAATGAACTATTAAAACAGAATACAGCTTAGACAAATTAACTTACAGAACTATTATTCATCATTTGTACAGTGTAGTATGATAGTGCCTTTTATTGCACTCAGAAGTTGCTTGTCACCTGAGCTTCCATGTATCAGTGCCATCTGTTGAGGTTTCTGCAGTATTATGTAGTGAAACTTCAGGCCAAAAGAATGAAGGAAAATTCCTGGCGCTGAAGAAGCTGAACTGGAATGGTTCTATGAAGACCTACAAGACCTATTAGAACTAACACCCCAAAAAGATGTCCTTTTCATTATAGGGCACTGGAATGCAAAAGTAGGAAGTCAGGAAACACCTGGTGTAACAGGCAAATTTGGCCTTGGAGTACAGAATGAAGCAGGGAAAGGCTAATAGAGTTTTGCCAAGACAACTCACTGGTCATAACAAACATCCTCTTCCAACAACACAAGAGAAGACTCTACACATGGATATCATCAGATGGCCAACACTGAAATCAGATTGATTATATTCTTTGCAGCCAAAGATGGAGAAGCTCTATACAATCAGCAAAAACGAGACTGGGAGCGGACTGTGGCTCAGATCATGAACTCCTTATTGCCAAATTCAGACTTAAATTGAAGAAAATAGGGAAAAACCACTAGACCATTCAGGTATGACCTAAATGAAATCCTTTATGATTATACAGTGGAAGTGACAAATAGATTTAAGGGATTAGATCTGCTAGACAGAGTGCCTGATGAACTATGGACAGAGGTTCATGACATTGTACAGGAGACAGGGATCAAGATCATCCCTATGGAAAAGAAATGCAAAAAAGCAAAATGGCTGTCTGAGGAGGCCTTACAAATAGCTGGGAAAAGAAGAGAAGCGAAAGTAAAGGAGAAAAGGAAAGATATTCCCATCTGAATGCAGAGTTCCAAAGAATAGCAAGGAGAGATAAGAAAGCCTTCCTCAGCGATCAATGCAAAGAAATAGAGGAAAACAACAGAATGGGATAGACTAGAGATCTCTTCAAGAAAATTAGAGATACCAAGGGAACATTTCATGCAAAGATGGCTCAATAAAGGACAGAAATAGTATGGACCTAACAGAAGCAGAAGATATTAAGAAGAGGCGGCAAGAATACACAGAAGACCTGTACAAAAAAGATCTTCATGACCCAGATAATCACGATGGTGTGATCACTCACCTAGAGCCAGGCATTCTAGAGTGTGAAGTCAAGTGGGCCTTAGAAAGCATCACTATGAACAAAGCTAGTGGAGGTGATGGAATTCCAGGTGAGCTATTTCAAATCCTCAAATGTGATGCTGTGAAAGTGCTGCACTCAATATGCCAGTAAATCTGCAAAACTCAGTGGCCACAGGACAGGAAAAGGTCAGTTTTCATTCCAATCCCAAAGAAAGGCAATGCCAAAGAATGCTCAAACTACTGCACAATGTCACTCATCTCACACGCTAGTAAAGTAATGCTAAAAATTCTCCAAGCCAGGCTTCAACAATACGTGAACTGTGAACTTCCAGAAGTCCAAGCTGATTTTAGAAAAGGCAGAGGAACCAGAGATCAAATTGCCAATATCCGCTGGATCATTGAAAAAGCAAGAGAGTTCCAGAAAAACATCTATTTCTGCTTTATTGACTATGCCAAACCCTTTGACTGTGTGGATCATAATAAACTGTGGGAAATTCTGAAAGAGATGGGAATACCAGACCATCTGACCTGTCTCTTGAGAAACCTGTATGCAAGTCAGAAAGCAACAGTTAGAACTGGACATGGAACAATAGACTGGTTCCAAATAGGAAAAGGAGTACATCAAGGCTGTATATTGTCACCCTGCTTATTTAACTTATATGCAGAGTACATCATGAGAAATGTTGGGCTGGAAGAAACACAAGCTGGAATCAAGATTGCTGGGAGAAATATCAATAACCTCAGATATGCAGATGACACCATCTTTGTGGCAGAAAGCAAAGAAGAACTAAAGAGCCTCTTGATGAAAGTGAAAGAGGAGAGTGAAAAAGTTGGCTTAAAGCTCAATATTCAGAAAACTAAGATCATGGCATCTGGTCACATCAGTTCATGGCAAATAGATGGGGAAACAGTGGAAACAGTGTCAGACTTTATTTTCTGGGCTCCAAAATCACTGTTGATGATGATTGCAGCCATGATATTAAAAGACGCTTACTCCTTGGAAGGAACGTTATGACCAACCTAGACAGCATATTGAAAAGCAGAGACATTACTCTTCCAACAAAGGTCCGTCTAGTCAAGGCTATGGTTTTTCCAGTAGTCATGTATGGATGTGAGCGTTGGACGGTGAAGAAAGCTGAGGGCCGAAGAATTGATGCTTTTGAACTGTGGTGTTGGAGAAGACTCTTGAGAGTCCCTTGGACTGCAAGGAGATCCAACCAGTCCATCCTAAAGGAGATCAGTCCTGGGTGTTCATTGGAAGGACTGATGTTGAAGCTGAAACTCCAATACTTTGGCCACCTCATGCGAAGAGTTGACTCATTGGAAAAGACCCTAATGCTGGGAAGGATTCGGGGCAGGAGGAGAAGGGGATGACAGAGGATGAGATGGTTGGATGGCATCACCAACTCGATGGACATGAGTTTGGGTAGACTCCGGGAGTTGGTGATGGATAGGGAGGCCTGGCGTGGTGAGATTAATGGAGTCGCAAAGAGTTGGACACGACTGAGCGACTGAACTGAACGGAACTGAACTGAACCATTTCCTTGATCTTGGAAGGAGGCAAACTATTTAGCATCTCTTAGTTTGGTGTTGTTATGGAACCAAACTTGAGTCTGCTTGTGCCATGTGTGGCAAAGCCAATCTACTGACACGACACTGTGGTGAAGGAAAGTACCTTTATTGCAAGGTGCCAAGTAAGGATGCTTGTGTTTAAAAGATTTGAACTCTCCAATGGCTTTTGCATGCATGCTAAGTCACTTCAGTTGTGTCTGACTCTTTGCGACCCCATGACTGAAGCCTGCCAGGCTGCTCTGTTCAGAGAATTTTCCAGGCAAGAATACTGGAGTGGGTTTCCATTAACTACCCCAGGGGATCTTCCTGACTAGGGATTGGACCCGTGTGTCTCTTACATCTCCTACACTGGCAGGCGAGTTCTTCACCACTAGCGTCACTTGGGAGGCCCCAGTATGTTTTAGGGAAGGGTTTTTAAGGACACTCTGAGGGACAGGGTCACCAGGTGTGTGATCAACTCATGTACGATTTGATTCTTTGATTGATGTAAGAGAGTGATGCTTTGAGAATCTTAATCATCAGACTTACGGTTCCAGCTTGACTGGGGTCTACATGCTGGTGGTCAGCAGGCAGTTAACCTCTTCTACCTGGTGGGGTTGTATTATCTGCAAAACAACTCAAGGATACAGCTCTAGACATTATCTACAGCCCTCGAGGAGAAACCAAAGGTCCTTGACGTTGTTTTATGGCTAAATTATTATTACTTTGCTTTGCTTGACTGTTTTCTTTTGTTTCTGCATTTTTTTTTTTTTTTTTTTTTTTTCTTTTCTGATTCAAGTTTTCTTTTTGGAACTCAGGGAAGGCCTGGGAAGCTAAAGCTTCTCTACAAACAAGAGGTAAGGGAACCTGAGATGGGGATGTCTGTCCCGGGGGCCCCACAGAGTCCTGCTGGGTTTCAGTGTCCTAACTACTGACTAGAAATTTTATCTTTTCTACTCTTCCACTGGAGTCAAGATCAGTGCAGATGACACATCAGACGTGAGAATTATAAAGGGCCGTCACTGATTCAGGCGTTAGAACCGATCGTCTCATTGTTTTTTCTCTTATTTTTTTAACCAAGTGAGACTGATGAAACTATAAGTTCACCAACAGGGACAATGGGAGGAATTTTGTATATTATCAAATTGCAAATTATTAAGACAACTAATATTACTGGTTTTCTACTTTGCCAAGCACTTTTGTCTCGAATATTTTAGATATACTCTCTCATTTAAGGGCTTCCCTGGTGGCTCAGTGGTAAAGAATCTGCCTGCCAGTGCAGGAGACAAGGGTTTGATCCCTAAGTTAGGAAGATCCCCTGGAGAAAGGAAGAGCAACCCACTCCAATATTCTCACCTGGGAAACCTCACGGAGAGACAAGCCTGGGGGGGTTCAGTCCATGGGGTCACAAAAGAGTTGGACTTGACTTAGTAAGTAAACAACAACAACCACAACTCTCATTTAAACCTTAGAAAAACTTTTTGAAAATGTACTAATTCCACTTTGAACTCTGAGATTGCTGAGCATGTAGCCTCTGATATCATACTTTCTGGGTTCAATTCTTGGATGTGCTGGGTACAGCTGTGTGACTATGTCCAAGTTACTTGCCTTTCAGTGCCTCAGATTCTTCACCTGTGAAAGTTTAGTAGTTACAACTTATAAAGTTTTTAATGAGAGTCAAATAAGTTAATACATGAAAAGTGCTTAGGACAGAGTCTCACATGAAGTACCCAGTCAAGTTATCCATTTATTATGATTATAGTTAGTTGCTCAGTAGTGTCCAGCTCCTTATTTATTAATTAACTAATGAATTCACAGTGTCACAGAGAAGTGAAATGACTTGTCACCTTGTTGGCACTTTTTAAAACCGTTTTAAACCCAGATTCACTGATCCCATATCTGTATTATTTCCATAATCTCATAAAATAAGTCATTTTTGTTATCTGATAGCAGGAGGAGTGTGTAGAAATGGGTGAGTTTGTTTTTAGCATCACCCTTTTTCTTACCCCCGGTAAGTGTTCCAAATGGTTAAAAGGATGGAAATGTTTTGCGGGCTGAATAGTTGGAAAATACTGCTCGTAAAGAGAAAGGGTTCTTGTGCCAAGAATTGGTGAAATGACTGGACAACTTTATAGAAGATTTCAGTTATGTGACGCAGGGATGGGGTCCAGTGATGGCTCATTCTGTGTACTCTGTGTGCAGGGCATGTGTTTGCTGCACACTTTGATTAAATTAAAAGCATATGAAAAGCCTCGATTATTTGGTTGCTGGAATTCTTAAACCCACATGGGAGATGATTCATCCAGATTCTGCATCCTAGAACTTTCTCTGGAAATAATATATTTCATCTCTGACAAGAGGTCAAGCACTCAAGGGAAACATTTTCCTTAGTATTATATGTCAAGGGCTTGACTGCAGGAGAGAATTACACAGACCAAACAACTGACTATCTTTGAAGATGGTGTCAATAGAAAACTATCACTGCTGACAGAATGTTAGGAGAACAAGATCTTGAATCTATGTCTTCCCCTGTGTGGCATCTCAAATGATTTTCTTTGCAGGAGAATAGGTCAGCATTTAGTTAGTCAGACTGAGACTCAGTGATGGAGGGTAGGAATCAATCCTTCATAAGGTGGGATCTGGGTATTAACAGGAGATTGAACTTTGCATATTTCAAGTAGCTTAGGGGTAGCTGGGTTGATTCTAATGGAATGCCACACACTGCTCTGCTATTTGCTTTTCTCATTTACATATTTCGGACATATTTCCATTTCAATATGTGTATATGATATTCTCTGATGGATGCATAGTACTGCCCTTCAGGGATATATATATATATAGTTCATTTTACTGCAAGATAGAAAAATACATTTTGAGCCAACTGATTCAAAAGTATCACTACATTATAACAAAGCAACACTCTCGCATGTAATCAAGAACAGGGGAACAGTGCTGTGGTCTTAAGAGCAAGCATGCAAAGACTTGAGTAATAGCGCATTCCACACTCATGGTTTTATCCAGGCATCTTCTTTATAACCCCCCACCCCCATTTCCTTGCAGAATGGCTCACATTGACTACACAGTTCAAAGAACAGAAAGTGTATACAGTAATGGAACTCAAATATGCACATTATTAGGGGCTTCCCTGGTGGCTCAGTGGTAAAGAATTTGCCTGCAATGTAGGAGACACAGGTTTGATCCTTGAATCAGGAAGATACCCTGGAGGAGGGCATGGCAACCCATTCCAGTATTTTTACCTGGAGAATCCTATGGACAGAGGAGCTTGGCTGGCTACAGTCCATGGGGTCACAAAGAGTTGGACATGATAGAAATGACTGAACACACATGCAGACATTAACCTTTTACTCTCATTATGATTCTAAATTCTGAGGAAAAGCTCCAGTTTGGGCCACAGAGGTGCACCGCTGGTCAATCGACTTAGGTGAAGGAGAGTACTGTCGCTGTGTGAAGTGGCTACTGGAATTCTTTTGCTATTTACAGGCAGATGAATAAAGAATGGGTCCTAGGAAATAAAATGATGGACAAGCGACTCAGAGAGATTAATGTAACATTTCTTTATCCAGTTCACAAATGTTAGGTATTTAGTTTCAAGTAGTTTTCATTATACATATATTGCTACCATAAATATCTATAAATATGACTTTGTACATTTACATAAATCAATGTTTAAGATAAGTTTTGGAAATTGAAATAAGTCGTCAATGGAATATATATCTTACAATTTTATAGTGACAAACCTCAGGCAATTTAGATTCCCATCAGTAGTAAATGCAGATGAATGAGGGTGTTTCTCTGCAAATTCATCAATATGGAGCATACCAAGTTTTAAAAAGTATTTGCCTATTTGGTGGTAAAGATATCTTGGTAAAGGTAAAATAAATCTTGTTTTAATAAAATTAAACATTATGAAGTTTGTATATTGCCGTGCTGAAATAGTTTCTCTCTATAAAAGTGTTTAAATGCAGCCCTTGCATTGATCCCTGGGTTGGGAAGATCCCTGGAGAAGGAAATGGAAACCCACTCCAGTATTCTTGCCTGGGAAATCTCATGGACAGAGGAGCCTGGCAGGCTACAGTCCATGGGGTTGCAAAAGAGTCAGACATGATTGAAGCGACTTAGCACTTCGCACTTGCATCTCTTCAACCCTCCTGCTTTCGTATCCCAGTGGAATCAGCCTATGCTTCTTAAAACTGAATTTCCTAGGAAACCGTGACTAATTCTTAATTTGGAAGCTTACACACTGAACACACAGCAGCCCCTCTTCTAACAGCACTCCCCCCACCCTAAGCTTCGCTAACTCCCTTGTACTTGCTGGACATTTACCTTTCTTATACGTTTGTTTCTTTTAAGGCAGAATTGTATTTCATTTACCTTTCTAACTTTCTTAAACCCAGTGTCTGGCCCAATGACAGTATGTATTTGTTATTTAAACTGATTGCCTACGTGCCCTATGCTGGTCAGATTTGGGTCTTATTTTGGCCACTATCTGCGTGTTCTGTTGCTTCAGTCGGGTCTGACTCTTTATGACCCCATGGACTGTAGCCGTCAGGTTCCTCTGTCCATGGAATTCTCTAGACAAGAATACTGGAGTGGGCTGCCATGCCTTCCTCCAGAGAACCTTCCCAATCCAGAGATGGAGTCTGTGTCTCCTGCGTCTCCAGCATTGCAGGCAGTTTCTTTACCTACTGAGCCACCTGGGAAGCCCTTTGCTACTATACTAGGGTCTAAAATTTGGCCACCTGAAACAAAGAGCTGACTCATTGGAAAAGACCCTGATGCTGGGAAAGACTGAGGGTAGGAGGAGGAGGGGGTGACCGAGGATGAGATGCTTGGATGGCATCACTAACTCTATGGACATGAGTCTGAGCACACTCAGAGATAGCGAAGGACAGGGAAGCCTGGTGTGCTGCATTCCATGGGGTGGCAAAGAGTAAGACACTACTGAGTGACTGAACAACAAAACCAGGCTCTGTGGAAGGCAAAGGCTTTATGTTTGGACTACAGTTTTCCTACACACACAGAGAGTTCAACTGGATATTTACCAAAGTTTTTTTAAACTTAAGATTCTATAATAATACTTTGCTTTTTCAATTACATGCAAAATTCTTCTGTATTTACAAAATAATCAAATTTATGTAATATGTTATCTAATCTCAAGGGCTTCCCAGGTGGCGCTAATGGTCAAGAACTCCTGCCAATGCAGCAGACTTGAGACATGGGTTTCATCCCTGGGTTGGAAAGATCCCCTGGAGAAGAGCACAGCAACCCACTCCAGTATTCTTGCCTGGAGAATCCTATGGACAGAGGAGCCTGGTAGGCTACAGTTTATAGCGTTGCAAAGAGTCGAACGTGACTGAAGCGACTGTGCATGCACACATGTCTAATCTCAAATGTCCATTTAGCAAATCTACAGAATTTAATTCAAATATGTATTACTTACAAATAAAATATTTTAGTTCGTTGTCACTCTCTACAGTGTGTTAGCCCCATCTAGTGAATGATTAATGAATTCTCAAACGCCAGTAGCATGTGAACATTTTCAGAGCAGCTGCTGAATCATCTGTCATCTTGTTACCAGCCTTTGCTATTTCAGACCTAACTAAGGTTAAAAGAGGAATTGATTTTGAGAATAGTTTGGGAAATGTTTGAATGCCTTTGTAGAAGAGATTCTTGTTAAGATTGGGGCTATATAAAGAGCTATAATTGATTTCTCAACCCCCACCCTTCCCTCATGCCAATTTTCATTTTTACCAAATAAATAAATGTACATAGCTTAAATAGTCATCTAATTGTGCAAGAGTAGCTACAGAAAACCAAAATTGCCCACTGCTTTTCCCCTATTTTTTTCCCTAAAGCAATTACACATACCTAATTTTAGTTGATTACTTTAATATTTATCTCCATGGTTCAAATAACACATTCATTGCTATTCCTTGATTTTTTCCAGTTGTAGGCATTAGAGAAGAAGAGGAGTTAACTCTTTCCTTTCCAAGGATATATGTCAAGTCAGGTAACATACACTGAGACAGTTAACATTGGCTAACGTTCCTTCCTGGTTCATTGTTTTTTCTTGGAAGTTGTCATGTTTTATTGTTTGCTTTGTTTTCTATGTATTTACTGCAAATTCAGTCTTAAAGTTGTTTCCCATTAAAAATCAGGACTGTGGACACTTTAGGTAGTCTGTTTATTCTATCTTCCTGAAAAAGACTTGCCCTGGGCCTTTGGACCTGCTCATCCTGGTTTGGTTTTTCCTTCTTGCCAATGTTGGGGCTATTGTTTCCTGTACCATAGGAAACAATGTTTCTTCTCTCTTGGTAATTCATATTTGAAAGAAATACACCCTTCAATGCTTGGGAAATATATTTTTCACAGTTTGTATGATGGATATGGTGAATTGTTGTTCAGCATTAATTCCAAACTTCTTATTTTAGCTTTGGGCTGGAAAGCTAAAAACTACATTGCCCAAATTTCCTCATAGTAGGATCCTAGAAATTCTATTGTTGTTGTTCAGTTGCTAAGTTGTGTCTGACTCTTTGTGACCCGATGGACTGCAGCATACCAGGCTTCCCTGTCCTCCACTATCTCCCAGAGTTTGCTCAAACTCATGTCTATTGAGTGATGTCATCCAACCATCTCATTTCAGTCACCCCTTTCTCCTCCTGCCCTCAATCTTTCCTAGCATCAGGGTCTTTTCCAATGCATTGGCTCTTTGCAACAGGTGGACAAAATATTGGAGCTTCAGCTTCAGCATCATTCCTTCCTATGAATATTCAAGTTTGATTTCCTTTAGGACTGACTGGCTTGATCTCCTTGCTGTAACCCTCCTTACTAATCACTGCTTTTCACTCCAACTTCCAGAAGAACTGACAGCTGCCAATTCCAGAGCTCTTGGTGGCTCTGCACTGTAAACTGAGTTGCTTCTTGGATTTCTTCATTGCTATTTAAGATTTTACTTTCTCAAATATGCCTGCTTTTCAACTTCCAAAAATCTGTTGCTGTTTTTTTCTCTCTCTTGTTTTCTCTTACTTTGTGGATTTATCATTTAAGACAACCTTCTTTTTGTAGGGATTTGTGAAAGGAGAAAATAGATGTGCCCTTAATACTGCATGATCATTTGATTTAATTTATACTAATGTGATTCTGGAGACAACACATCATTTCATAGGCAAATGTATATGCATATATGCATGTGCATGCACATATATAATGGGCTTCCCTGGTGGCTCAGATGGTAAAAAATATGCCTGCAATGCTGGAGACCTAGGTTTGATCCCTGGGTTGGGAAGATACCCTGGAGGGGGGCATGGCAACCCACTGCAGTATTCTTGCCTGGAGAATCCACATGGACAGAGGAGCCTGGCAGGCTACAGTCCATGGGGTTGCAAAGAGTCAGACATGACTGAGCAGCTAAGCATGCACACACATATATAAAATGCATATTTAAATGATTAATTGTGATTTTGCTGTCAGTGAACACAGAAAGGGAAGTAGTTTGGGGAGAAGGGTTTGTTATGCTGAGTAGTGATAACACAATAAAAATTAGGGAACAGGCTACTTTCTTTTAGGGGCTTAAGCACTTTTGGAAGATTTGTGGGTTTCTTTTGGTTGTTTCAATTGCCACAGTGGTATACTTTAGTCAACTAGTACACTGAAGTATTTAAGTGCTGAATCTATATAAATACATTGAAGTAGTAATTTACTAAATAATACACAGGTAACTCTGAAAGTTAGTGTACCTTTGTAAAACTGTACTAGATATCAAGGTGAACCTACTACAAAGAAACTGTAATTAGGCAGGAAAAGTGGGAAAGTTAAAATCATTATCCATTTAAGTTTGGTCATAAGAGCATTTTCATATTGAATATATAGATAAGGATCTTGTGGATAGAGGGAAAAAGTAGAATTAGGGAGGCCAAAATGTGGCCAAATGGCTATACATTTACTCTTCCATTCACGTATTCAACAAATACACATTGACGCTTACACTAGACGTGGTAGATGTGGGAATGAGAACCTACTTGCTAGAGGGTCATGGCAAATGACAAGCACAAACTTATTTATACAGGAAATGCACAAGTAAAGAAGTTTCACTGGGGTGGCCAAACAAGACCTCTCTGGATGGTGATTATTATTACTCAGAAATCAAAAAGAGAGAGACCTGCCGCTATATGGGTGAAGGGGATTCAGGAAAACACGCACTTTTGTTTGTAAGTCAACCGAAACTAACTCTAGTAAGGTGAAAACAAAACAAACAGCCAGAAAAGCTCCAACTCTGCTCAAACCTAGGGACTCCAAAGATTAGGTGTGACACAGTGCAAGCCCATGGATGTCATGAGCCCTCTTTGCCCCTCTTGTGAGCATGTTCTTTTTCTTAGATCTGTTCTCTTAATGCGGTTTTCCTTCTGGGATAGGTCTTTACTGTGTGGTGGTAGGATAGTCACTGGCAGGTCAATGTGTACAACGTCCTCACTAGCTGTAGTACCTGAGAGAAAAGAACACAACCCTCGATGGACCAGAATCTATGTCAATCCCCCAAAAGGATCCTGGCTGGTTTGTTAGGTCTGGTATCCATCCCAGAACCTGTCATGTTCCTCACACAGTAAGGTACTCAGATTTGCCAGCAGCCTGGTATGTATTCCTATAATGTAGAGAGTTGAAATTTATCTGATCAACAGCTGAAATCTTTTAGAGCTAGTGGAGGCACCATTCTTAAAAGTTCCCAAGAGATGAAAGGAAGGATTTAGCAAAATCACACTGATAATCAGTTTAAGAATAGAAACTTTGGAAAGGGATTATTTGTGGGATCAACTTAAGTTTTTTCTTATGCATTTTTTTTAAGTTGTCTGCTACCAGGATAATTAAATGAAGAGTGAATATATGAACTCCTTAGGTAGTGACTTCAGTCCAAGAGGCAATGCTAGGAAAACATGACACTGTGAAAAATAATATAATGGAGGACTACTAGGTCCCAGTCCTGGTCTTAATTTTAAGGGATATGAGAAAAGAAGTAATTACCAGGTTTTTTTTGTTTTTACCATGTGAAGCCTTACTAGATTAAGATTTGTGGACAGGCCCTAGGAAAGAGTTGAAAGTAAAATTGACTGGATTGTCTCAAGCAGGATAGGCTAGATTATGCTACAGCAAGAAACAGCCCAATTATGATTAGCTGAAAGTAGGATGATTGCTTTCTTTCTTAAGCTACGTGTTTTCATAGGTCAGCAGGGGCGCTCTGCTCATAGTGGTCACTCAGAGATGGAGGCAGACAGAGTAGCCATCATTTAGAATTTTTCCAGTCACCTTGGCAGAAATAAGTGAAACTGAATGTGTTAGTCATGTAGTCATGTCCGACTCTTTGCCACCCCATTGACTGTAGCCCGCCAGGCTCCTCTGTCCATGGAATTCTCCAGCAAGAATACTGGAGTGGGTAGCCATTCCCTTCTCCAGGGGATCTTCCCAACCCAAGGACCGAACCTGAGTCTCCTGCATTGCAGGCAGATTCTTTACCATCTGAGCTACCAGGGAAGCCCCAGCAGAAATAAAGATAGCTCCCACTGGTTTCACATACATAATTATATACTCTGATCTCAGAGGGACACATGTCACTTTTGCTTCCAACTTGTCACATGACCTCATCCTTCCTGCAGGGGACCACAAAGTACAATTCTTCTATGTTTCTGGAAAAAGAAGACATGGAGGATTTGGGTAAACATCATGAACAACTGATACAAGTACCTGCAGTTCTTAATTATTGGCAACCATGCCAAGAATACGGGATAGAAGAAATAGTTTCAGAAGAAAGAAGAAAAAAGTACTGACATCTAGTATATTCACTGGATAGAAGAAAAATTTGTGGAAAATACTAAAGGAAACATATTAAGCAAGGTAAACATGAATATCAGTGTTAGCACTTTTAAAATATTAAATTCTAAAATTTTTTAAGAAATTATTCATTCTGACGCTAGAAATTATGTATGCTAGGATAAATTTTTATGTGATATAATTTGGAGAAATTTTAACTATACAAACAATTTTCAGTAAGTAGCTCCTGAATTCTGGACTGAATACATTCTCTACATATCAAAAAATAAATTAAATATAATTCAGAATCAAATATCTTTAGAATATTCTTATACTGAATAAATGCTAATCAATTTTTAAAGTTTCATTTGCTTATAAATTAAAACGGATGAATGGAAACAGTGTCGTTATGAGGCTCCTGCAGTTTTCTCTCTGTGGCATCTCCTGTTTTCTAAGTTTCCATTTTTATCACTCTAAACACTATTGCCATTGACTTCAGCAGGGATTACAAACAAGTGAATGGCAGGCAATTTGCTCTAAGGTGTGCACTTTGTGGTAATGTGGGCTAGAACTCTGTGAACACCTTCTATTTGCTGAGCACCAGATCCAGGGCACTTCTTGAGCCTATTCCTGCAAAATTCAACCTGGGAACCCACTGCTGACATGGAATCAACAAAGAGGAGTGGATGGGGTAGATTATCAGGAGGTTCCTGCATTAGGTCTGGGTGGTTGAAGGGCTTACAATCCTGTTTCCATTCTCTGTGTGATCATTCAAAATAATTCCGTATAAACAATGTATTGTAGACGTATATATGTAAACTAAAGTCTTTAGTGGAAAGCTGATTAACTAGTATTTGAAGAACACTAAACAAAAAATCAATCTTTTGTTATTCATGACTTGAGCTTCTAACACACAGTCTGGTCCCTCTTAGCATCCTTCACTGAAATTCCTCTTCCTGACCTCTAAAATGTTTAGAATGCTCCAGGGCTCTGCACTTGAATGTCCTATTTTCTCTGTCTGAGGTGATCTCATTCAAGCCTTGGCTTAAAGTAACATCCATATTGCTGTCTTTTTGTCTCTCTCAAACTCAGGTGTACACCCAAATGATCTAAATGTCTATGTGTTAGTTCCACCTGGCTATTGAATAAATATTTAAAACAACATATCTAAAATGGGCTTTGATTTCTTTCTCCTTTCCTCGCATTGAAGACGTCTTTCTCATTATTTAGCACCATCCCAGAATGTTGGGTCATCTTTAGCTTTCTACATCAAATCTATCAGTAGGTCTGTTATCTTCTGGCTTTTCCATTGAAATTGATTTTGAGACTTATCAACTCTGTTGCTGCCAACCTTGTGAAGCCACCATTTTCTCTTATCTAACTCACTACAGTGGGTCTCCTTCTCCAACAAGAGCTTCACTGATTCCACTGTTGGTGTCCTTGAATCTATCCTTCATTCTCAAAGTCTCATGGCTTCCAGAGTAATACTGTCACTTCTCTGCTCAAAACCAACATATGTGCAATATATCATAGGTCTTGATCAGTTCAGTCTAGTTCAGTCTCTCAGTCATGTCTGACTCTTTGCAACCCCATGGACTGCAGCACACCAGGCCTCCCTGTCTATCACCAACTCCTGGAGCTTGCTCAAACTCATGTCCATTGAGTCAGTGATGCCATCCAGCCATCTCATCCTCTGTCATCCCCTTCTCCTCCTGCCTTCAATCTCTCCCAGAATCAGGGTCTTTTCTAATGAGTCAGTTTTTCACATCAGGTGGCCAGAGTATTGGCGTTTCAGCTTCAGCATCAGTCCTTCCAATGAATATTCAGGACTGATTTCCTTTAGGATTGACTAGCATATATTTTATGTAAATGAAAAATCACAGCCAAATATAGACTAGGACGATATGCTTTACAAGGAGGGATCTATGCAACCCCTTATAATGGTGAGGAAGGTGATATGAGTGAAGGATGGGAATGAAAGAGAAAGTAGAATGGAAGTGAGTGGGGTTTTATGTATATGAACCCACCAGCAAACTGTTAAATGACTTAAGATACATACCAACTCAACTTTTTGGAACTTGAGATTCAAAAAAGAAAATCATTCAATCAATAAGGACTTCCCTAGTGGCTCAGTGATAAAGAATTCACCTGCCAATGCAGGAGATACAGATTTGATCCCTGATCCAGGAAGATCCCACATGCTGCAGAGCAACAAAATCTGTGCACCACAACTGCTGAGCCTGTGCTCCAGAGCTCACGTTCTGCAACAAGGGAAGCCACCCTAATGAGAAGCCCGTGCACCACCTCTAGAGAGTAGCCCCTGCTCACCACAACTAGAGAAAAGCCCATGCAGCAACAAAGACCCAGCATGGCCATAAATAAATAAAATTATTTTAAAAAATCAGTAAAATATTGTATATATATTTTAAGTGAATAGTCTGTCACATTTAATATTTTACTTGAAAACATTACACCCATGTAAGTACATGTTAGCTTTGCTGTTGTTTTTACCTCCAAATTGACTTGTTCTTTTTCAAACCAGATGTGCATTGGTGGAATAAACCAGTGAAGAGAATGTTTTTACAAATCTTTCTCACTATTAAAACTTCGGAATCTCAAGTTTTAGCTACATGCAAGATTTAGAAACTTACCCATTTCCCATTCTATTTTGCTTAAATACTAGCACAGAATGAAATACTGGGTATTACTCTGTATAAGTATTGTATCAGTGAATCCAAGTAAGAAGAGGATAAAGTGATATTAGAGTACCATGCATGCAGCTAATATAAGAGCTAAATTATTAAATTCTGCAATAAAAACATATAAACATTTTAGCTTATATATTTAGGGCAGGAAAAGGTGCATTTTAAAATCTGCCAAGCATCATCATCACAAAATGCTATTAAGAAACTGAATCCATTTTGTTTCAAAGTAAATGTAAGATGAAGTTATTGGCTTCAAGGAGAAATCAAATCCCTTTTTCTATCAGCAGTTTGGTATCTATTAAAGAGATGTTTCTTTGTTTATAGGCACTCCTATGCCTATTACCTTACAAGTGGAACTTTAATAAATAAAAGTTCATGAGTTGAAGGAGATCTCACAGGATGTTAGGCTTTTAGAAGGGAAATTTGACTCATGTAGGTTAAGGCTCCTAGCTTGCTAGATGTGGCTTAGCTTAAGATGAACCTGATCTGTGACAAACTTGTGCTTCACTATGGAATATAAAATGTAAGATAAAATCAATATGGAAAACACTAGCTGTCATTTATTAAGTACCTAGTATGTGATAGCTCTGATATTAGGCACTTAAAACTATCATCATTTAATATTTATTTTTACATCACTATTTTACAAAACAACCTGAAGCTTGAAGAGTTTTAGGGTGTTTCTCAATTTCAAACTGTTAGAAAAGTGAGGTGAAGGTTGAACTTAGGTCTTTTTGGTGCTCCAGTAAATCACTAAATCATCCATGTGTGCATCTATGGACGTTCTAATTTACCTTTGTTGTTTATATAGGATTTTATTTTGCACAAAAATAGCCATAGAATGAAAGTGAAGGTCTGAGACAAAGTTCATATCAGAGATGCCAAACATTTAAATAAAAGTGAAAAATTTAGTCTATCATTTGAATATTTTATCGGTATTGTATATAAATATTGAGACATTTCCAAGTAACTTATATGATAGCATATAGACAAAATAGTGGACTGAACTTAGTATTTTTTGTTCAGTTATATTTTATTGTATTTTATAACCTAAGATATGTATTAATAAGTTTTGACTTGCATATTAACTAATCTTACTGTGGTAATTATTTTGCAGAATATACACACATCAAATCATTGTGCTGTATGCTTTAAAATTACACAATGTTAGGTCAACTATATCTCAATAAAACTGGAAAAATAGTTTGACCAACAAAACAAATGAATATTAGTTTTACAACTTTATTTCCTTACTGAACTATGAAAATATAAGAAAGCCTCTTGCTAGCTTTGCTTTTTCTGAGTAAATATAATGCCTAATTTCTACAGTTTACACAGTGATACAGTGCTATATAAAATCCAATTATTGTGAGTCTTCAGAAGAACTGGAAATACGTTGTATTTGTAAAAGTTATCTTCCAATCAAAATATAAAGGCAGTCTCTATTATGCTCTAAAGTTAGCCTAATGAGAAGCAACGGGAGGAAGGTGATCAGCCACAGAGATGCATATGGTGACAGGAAAGGAGGAAATGGCACAGGGAAGCAGGGAAGGGTTAATCAGACAATTTGCCCATGGAAAAGCAGGATGGGCTGAACTCACAATAATCCAGTTAGAAATGGGTTTGAGGGGAGGGAGGACAAGGGAGAAACCTAGAGTTTTGGGGAGCTTATAAGGGTGCCGGAGTCCAGCCCCAGCAGGTCAGGGTTCCCTCAGGATGGACGGCGTCGGTGATACGAATGAGAAGACACAGCGAGTCGTGGTGTTTCCAAGTGTCTTCTGACTTTATTGTTTTTAAGACAGCTTTTATATTTTTAGTGGTACATAGAAACAAATGTAAAGTATAGAGTCATGCCTGATCAGCTCGATGGATCAGCAGTTTTTGATCCATATCGGAACCAGAACACTGTTTGTGTTTCTAAGTTATAAAAGGTTTAAAATTGTTTACATCATCTTCTGGCCCAGAGGCCTGCTAACATCTTGTGACTCTTTTATTGATAAGGGTTGATCAGCCAGGACACTTTTGTATCAGGCACAGCAGGAAAGAATTCATTAATAGAAAGTTTTCAAGGTAAAACCTGTTTTTCGGTAATTTACTCTATGCCTTGAGCTTAACAGAAAAGAATGTGGTTCCATAAAGTCATAGTACAGCAAGCTGAAACAATGTAGCACAAAGGTCAGTTCTTAGCAAAATCACCAGCTGAATTAAACAAATTGTCTTATTATTATTTGTATTAAAACTAAACTTTTATTTATATAAATCCCCTAACTATTATGCTTTCATTATATAGGCTAAATACATTAAGAGTAAAAACATAGTGAGTAACTATAGATTAAGTAACAATTTCACAAAGCAATATTTTTTGTATTTCCTAACAAGCCTTTTTTCCTGCGAAGGGTTTTGTGCCCATAGGGGCTTTCTGTGCGGAAGCTCTCAATGCGGTTTTATTACTAGGGAGAAGTTATGCACATTAGCTCCAAAAGCACAGGTACATTTATTAAACAAACCAATATGTTAGCAAAAGGAATTTAGATCAGCATACTCTATATCTCAGATAATTTTATTTAGGGTGCTACCGTTCAGGGGCCTTGTTGATTTGAGGTTTTAGATTGATCTATTTTAGAAGAGAATCAGGAAAAGCCTTTTTTCTAAGTCACAGAAAATAAGAAGAGGTTTATTGTAGCAAACATCAGAAAGACAGATATCATCTTTAAGGTGAGTGCTGAGGCAGCCTTCCGAGAATTCCTGAGGGCTGAGAAGCCGTGCTCAGTCAGCCCTTCACCTCATGACTCTGTCATGGGTGGGATCTCGTGAGCTGGCTCCCGGCATAAGGGATTAGGGCTGTAGGTACATGGCTACATGTAACTATGTAAAGAAAGGGTTAGAGAATAGAATTGAGTTTATTACTCATTGCGAATGCAAGTTGGAAGTGTGATAAGTTGAAAGCATGATGGTTCCTAGAATCTGTTTAAAAAAAATATATATATATATACATATATATATATATATATAGTTGCTATGGCCTTTTATAGGGTAGCTGTATGATTATTGACATTCTGTTTGTACCATAGTAGAATTGTATTATGACCGATAGAATTAGTAGGGGAGACATGTATAAGCTGCTTTCAAGGCTTCCTTGTGTGTATTTTCTGTGTGTGCTAATAGATTTCATTCTCATAATTCTTCAGAGATGGAAAAGAGCAGAATGAAATGAAATGTATTTTAAAATATTTCTGATGATATCAAGAAGAAGAGATTCATCTGGTGAGGGAGCTGGGCTCTCAAGAGCTCCCCAGAGGGAGAAATCTTTTAGGAGCAAAACTGCTGCTAGCTGCTGCTAAGTCGCTTCAGTTGTGTCTGACTCTGTGCGATCCTATAGACGGCAGCCCACCAGGCTCCGCCGTCCCTGGGATTCTCCAGGCAAGAATACTGGAGTGGACTGCCATTTCCTTCTCCAGTGCATGAAAAGGAAAAGTGAAAGTGAAGTTGCTCAGTCGTGTCCGACTCCTAGCGACCCCATGGACTGTAGCCTACCAGGCTCCTCCGTCCATGGGATTTTCCAGGCAAGAGTACTGGAGTGGGGTGCCATTGCCTTCTCCGGAGCAAAACTATCTTGCTTTAAAAGCACCAGTACATCCTTGTTGGAGGGAACCACATGCAACTCAGTGGCTAAGAGTCAAGGCAGAAGGTAATTGCTTATACAGTCTTTGACTCATACAGAATGAGATTTTCTTTTTAGGTTCCTCTCTGCAGCAAGGGGTTCCTGGGATACAGTTTTTAAACCAATTTTCTCATCTATTATGGTCCACAACAAAGACTTACATGCCTCCTTTTTCTGGATGTCAGTTGAGCAGCTAGACCCTTGCATTAATTCATCTTCTGCTTTGAGCACATGGGGCTGGAGGTGAAAGTCAAAGAATCCAAAGTTTCATTTTTTTTTTTTTTTAAAATCGTGTTCTGAATGACAGAGGGAAGAACCCTGGGAGGGACTTAGGTGGGGTTTAGATTTGTGGGTAAATGTTCACATGGTAGGAGAAGGAAATGGCAATCCACTCCAGTATTCTTGCCTGGAGAATCTCATGGACAGAAGAGCCTGGTGGGCCACAGTCCATGGGTCGCAAAGAATTGGACATGACTGAGCGACTAAGTACATAGCACAGGCTCACGCAGTGAGTGACGAAACAGTGTCCTAGCAACAACATAAGGTTGGGCATTGGGAGATCTGGTTCTGCTGTCACTTGCTGTTCAGTCTTGGGTTAGAATGAGCTGTATCTGTGACTCTCCTTGCTTATTTGCACAATGACTGGGTTCATGCAGCACATGTGATTTTTCACATATCTAAAAACTTTAAATATATTAAAATAAAGAAAAGATCCTTATAGAAATCACAGTAGATGATATGGATGTTTTGCTAGCATAGATAGTTAACTCTAGAAATTCTGATCAATATAAGGTAGTCTTTCTAAATGAAATACATATAATATTTTAGCGATCTTTTTGGAATAAACCCCACAAAGATGACCTTCCTTCTTGTACTCATGATCAGGTAAAAATTCTGATAAGACCTATCAAGGAAGAAGAGATAAATAAAATAAAGAATAAAAGAGAAAAAATTACCTTGAGGATAGGATATGCAATTCCAAGAAATCAAGCAAAAATTCAAAGAAATAATATACCATGGTATCGCCCATATTTTTTGTGAACCCTGTGCATCAGAATCTCATGGGATGGTTGGAAGAAGAAAGTGAGTCAAAATGTAGATTTCTAGGCCCTAGATCAGAATCATTGAGCCAAGACCTCTGAGTGGAACCCAAGAATTTGCACTTTCACAAGCCTTTGAGATGAACCTTATGGTGTCTAATGTTTGACTGTCAATGCATTTGGCTTTGAGATTAATCCATCCCATTTTCACACTTTTCTTTGCAGTTTTATTGAGATATAGTTGACAGGTAACACTGTTTAAGTTTAAGGGGGTACGGCACAATGATTTGACTTACATACATCATGAAATGCTCACCACAGTACATTAATGAACACCATCATTTCATATGGATATAAAATTAAAGAAATAAAAAATGTTTTTCTTTATGATGAGAACTCGTAGGATTTGCCCTTAACTTTCATATACAATGTTCAACAGTGTTAACTGTATTAATCGTGTTGTATATTATTAACACCTCACTAGCACATATTTATTAATGAATTTGGCTTTGAGGTTAATCCACCCCAGTTCCATACATTTCTGTATATTAATTGCATACATTTAGAAAATGTGGTGAGAGAAGGCTCTCATTCTTAAAAAAAATAAAAGGAATGAGCATCTTTAGTTTACCACCTGTGAAGCATTTTAATTTGATCTTGAAGTAAGTGATTACTTTATTGTCAGGTAAACAGAAATAGAATGACATCTTGGCTCTATAACACTGATGTAGTATGCCTATGTGTATTTCTGATGTAGTTCACTAGATACAGAGGAAAGAAAATGGCTTTGGAGGCAAATGAAGGATTCAGAATCCCTTTTAGAGTCTTGGTTTTTTCCCCTGAAAGACAGAACAATTAATAACAGTTTGAGGGTTTTGTAAATGTTAACTGAAATGGTATATGTAAAACTCCTAGCCTAATGCCAACACACAGCAGTCATTCTATAACGCTAGCCATCCTTATCTTACTGTGTTTTGTATTCAGTGATAACGTCAATGGCACAGGTGGGCATTTTTGGATTTACAGCTGCAGTGACTACCTGTGGACCCTGCTGCTATTTGCAGCACTTAATTTTGTTTTCAACATCCCACAGATATTTAATCAAACCTCTGTATCCCATGTCAGGTTGATATCTTTCCCTTACCTTGATTTCCTCATAATCATATCACATTTACCATTGTCATATTGTCTGAAATTATGTGTCAGAGCTGTATAAATTTTAGACTTTTCTGCTAGAATCACCCACACTATTAAAAATTGTTTGGGTTATCTGATTATATGTCTTATTATTAATACTTTTAAAATGCTATGTCTAGGATTTCAGCTTTATTAATCTTCACTTTGCTGTAACTGTTATTTGATTGACTTGTAGGTGAATGTAATAGCAATGCTTATAAATAAGGATGTGATGTTTAGAGTGTGCTAATGTCTCATTCAAATATGTATACAATCAAATCCCAGTATTCAGAAATCATCATGTACCTTATATATGTTATCATAAGTCATAGATAAGGCTCAAGAAATTCTACATCTGCTCTCTCTCACTGCCCTTTCTCTCACTGAGCAGAGGCTTAACCAGTAAGGGCTACAGCCATTCAATATTTTAAATTAAGTTTTTCAACAAGAAAAAATGAAACAAAAGTGATTTTCAAATTTATCTTTGGTCAGTGAAAGAATATACAGAACTGAAATGAACTCTCCTAAATCATTTATCCCCCTTCTTTGTAATTTCATTAACAATTTTGAGAAATGTTTCAATAAAATTTTAAATTATAGATTGAGACTCTAGTTATACATAGTGTAAGTTGTTATTCATATAAAGTGTCAATCTTTGGCATTTATCAGTTATTATTATCAAGCGTTCAACATTCTGGAAGATTTCAGGATTAATTAATAATACACCAATTCTCAAATGAGAGAAGGCAATTTAAGCATTCAGCAAAAGCTGATGTGATTCTGACTCAGGACTTGCCCTAACAATCACAGCACTTCTGAAATGTTCTAATTGGATGTATGTCTGTATAAATCCCTTAAAGTAAGTACATACAATTGTTATTTTTATTCTATTTGGGGATACAAAAGGTTTTAATTGGAGTGCCAATTTTCTACAGCTATAACTTCCTTAGAATTATAGCTTTGTTGTTAAAAATGTGTCTCGTTGATAAAAGACTCAAGTTCATCGGGAAAAAAAAAGCCTGTTCTATTCTGTTTGAAAACATTAACAGTTATTTTCCAATTTAAAGAAATTGACTTTTTGAGCCTAATTCAGTTGGGCGAAATATAAGAATTTAAAAGTGGAATCCAATTATCTCAAACTTGTACACTTTGCTGAAGAGCTATTAAATTGGAAAAATTTTGAGCTTTTTTCAGAAGGCACATTTAAGCTTTCTATTGACAATAAATGCAAAATAAAAATAATTTTAAAAGGAAAACCTTGAGGGATTAATAATATCACCTTCACAACTGAGGTTTTCTATACACACAAAACTATGCTCTGTTCCTGACCTAGACATTTATAATATCTGTTTGCACATTTTTTTTCCTATTTATTACAAATACAATTCCATTAACAGAGTTCTGTCAGTAGGTGGCTCCATTTAGCTTTTTAAAAAGCAGTGTTCTATGAGCACCTCTCTGATTTTGGAGCATTTCTGTTTTCCTTATTTCATCTCGCTTTTTTTTTTTTTTTTTTTTTTTTGCCTTTGTATCACATACAGTCTGTGTAGCTTAGTTGCAAACCATTAGCTGTATGAAATTAGAGCTTATGTGCAATGTGTTGCCAACTCCTCTGTCGAGTCAACAAATAATGAAAGGTGACAGATGACAATTCTACAGGACTATGGTTACTGGCGGGCGCCACTGCTCGGTGCCTGGATCCTTAGCAAAATTATTCCCAGTCTTATTCTCTCACTTCAGAGTGCCATTTGAGCATCAAGTCATAGTCCCTGTAATGAGAGAAAGCCCCCGAAATATATGAAAGACAGATGGATTTCTTTTTAAATTCCCGAGAAACTCCTGATCTGAGAGGAATGGTGTGACCTAGTGGAAAATGCCCCAGACTGGGAGTTGGAACCCATGGAGTCTAGTTTGGGTTTTGGAAGGTAGTTAATTCAACTATTCCCCCTGAATCTCAGTTTATTCATTAATACACTGGAGGGGTTGGACTGGATGATTTTTGTAATCTCTTCTAGTTTTAATATTTTAAGATGGGTGATATATCCAGAAGGATTCCTTAAATAGAAGTGGTTTTGTTATGAAGATATTATTTACTTTCTTGGGTAATAAAAACTCCTGAGGAAGGGGAAATGGTATAATTTCTCTAGCTCCAGTGCCCCAAACAGTACCTGGCACATAGAAGAAACTCAGCATATACATTTAAATGAATAAATGAACTGCCCAGAAGTACTGAATGATGGAGATGACAGAGCAGTGTTGACTTTCCGAAGTACAACTCCATCTTCTTCTCTCTCTGACTGGACCTCCACTTTCCATCCTTAAAGTTACAGGTGCCTACTGGTAAAGGCAAGTCACCTCAGAATGCATTTGTTCTTTCTGAAAAGAAAGTAAAAGTTTCTAGGCTTTCTGTTAACATCAGTCTGTTATTTAGATGGAAGGATTGCCATTGTAGATGCTTTAGAAGGCAAAGCCCATTTGTAGCGATAGATTTGAAGTCCTAAAGTCTGGCGGTGAAAATCTACCGGCAGAGTGCTATAGCAGAAACTAGTTGAGACACCCCCATTATGTTAACTCTTATTCAACTCTTTTTTTCTACCCATTCAATCGGTCTCCTACAGATGCTTTTTGCCCTCTCTTTCTTGCTTAATTACACTCTGAAAATGATTGCCCTCTAGCTAAAGTTGTACTAAGCACCTGATTATTTCTCCAAGACAACACTCCTGTCCTTTGTGAGCATTTTTCACTCCAGAAAGAAGGTCACGGGATGATACCTTTGAGGACCATCAGAACCTGTTTCAGAACCACCTGACACCAGCCCTAATGATCTTAATGACTCCAAGAGGAAAGAAGAACGCAAGACTACATCGGCCCCGATCCTTATCTACAGCCCTACTTTTCTGCCCTGAAACTCTAAGATTCCTTCCTGTCTCCCTGAAATTTGGGCACAGTCTTGACAGTGTTAGCCTGCTGTGGCTCCCTTTGCCAGGCAAAGTAATCAAGCTACTTCTTTCTATTCCTTCAAAGCTCTGTCTCTGTGTTTCTATTCAGGACTGGTGAATAGGGGCTGGGTTTTTCAGAAAAAAAGGGCACATTGCTTAAGTCTGTTAGCTCTGAAGCTGTATGGCCTAGCATGAAGGAATGGACCTCGGAAAGGTAATATTTATGTCCTACAAATGTACCAAACTCCACAAGTCTAGCAATGAGTTCATCAAATCTCTAGTTTAGAACTCTGATGGTTTCCCTTTCCATAAATGGTATCACTATTTATCCATCCAATCATTTAACAAATGGCTGGGATCACGGGGAGGTCACCCTAAACTCTAGCCTATCTCATAATCATCACATTCAGTCACCATATCCCATATCCTATAGATATTACCACCTGAACATCTCTTTATTTAGTATTTTTCTTTCCTCTACCATCAAAATCTTGAATAAGCCCTCCGTAATTTCTTATTGAATTATTGTAATAATCTCTTGACAAGGTTTCTGTCTCTATCAACTGTCTCTTAAAATGAATGATATAAAATGCAGCCAAAGTGATGTCTCAGTTTCTTTCCTGATTAAAACATATCCCTATAGACTTCAAGATAAAATTAAAAGTCTTTGAATATCAGGCCTTCATGCTCTGGGCCATATCAAACCCAATACCTTCATCTCTCACCACAGCTCAAAATAAAGAACTAGAATTTCAATGACTTGCTCTCAGACAATTGATTCCACATTTCATCTCTAGGTAACATCAAAGAATACTCAAGTTGAAAGGACCTTTAGAGTTAAAGTAACCATATACTTTATCATTCAAACCAGGACACTTTTAAAAGTGAAAAGTGTGCTATTAATAATCACATTGGGATAACAGGTATAAAATAGGACTCTCTCAGACAAAAGAGGCTGTGTGGTCACTCTATCTAGAGATCAACCGACCATGAGAAAACTTGAGTCATTCAAATGAAAGCCCATCATAATGATTATTGGACTAGAATCAGCCTTTCCTATCTCCCAGTCCTCTGCCTTTTCTTCCATGTTATGCTATTTTTCTAATAACTCTCTTCAGATAAAAAATCAAGTAGTCTGTTTTTATAGTAAGATGTGTGTCACTTTTCATAGAATGATAGTAAATCTCTTTAATGTATAGATTAATAGAAGGCAGCTGAATTCTCATATCTGCTTTTTTCATTTATTCTGTTGCAATATGTTGTTTGAGTTCCGGTATAGAAAGACCAGAATTGATGCATTCAAATTGTGGTGCTGGAAAAGACTCTTGAGAGTCCTTTGGACAGCAAGGAGATCAAACCAGTCAATCCTAAAGAAAATCAACCCCGAGTATTCATTGGAAGCATTGTTGCTGAATCTTGAAGCTCCAATACTTTGGCCACCTGATGCTAAAAGCTAGCACACTGGAAAAGACCCTGATGCTGGGAAAGACTGAAGGCCAAAGGAAAAGGGGGCAGCAGAGGTTAAGATGGTTAGATAGCATCAATGACTTGATGGACATGAATTTGAGCAATCTCTGGGACACAGTGAAGGACAGAAGAGCCTGCCATTCTACAGTCCATGGGGTCACAAAGAATCGGACAGGACTTAGCACCTGAACAACAGCAAATATGAAGAAAACCTAACCACACCTAGATATTCAGCTGGAGAGGAGTAAAGTATTTTCATAGTTTTTTATGATAATTATAAATATTCTTTGATATTAGAACCTGACTAGTGATTTCTTGAAGTTAGTTACAATGCGGCACCTAAAACCACATCAGTGAATTTTTGTATTGTGTTACATTAAAATTCCTTGGTCCATCTTGAACTTTAAATGAATCCTTCCTTGACTTTGCATGATTTTGTGTCATCTCTTATTGGTCATTTGAAAAATACTAGCTCACTAGTCATGTAGATCTATCAAATGTTGACATATTTTGATATATAATATTCAAAAGTTATGTTTATCAATAGCAGTGCTGTTCTCATCAAAAAAAGTATTGGGAAACTGTCGAGTGCATGGTGACAGATACACATTTTCCAATAATCTAATTTTCTCTAGAAAGCTCAAATTTTATCATTGGCAAGCATGCTGTCAGTTATTTTCACTGCAGAAACAGGTTCATTACATTTGTTTTCAACAAAATGTCTGACAGATACTCAGATCTGATGCACCATGGTCTACCTGTTAGTTGTTTTTTCAAGCAAGAGTTGTGATCCATGAATAAGGCAGCTATGCCAGAAGCTTCGGAGAAGGCAATGGCACCCCACTCCAGTACTCTTGCCTGGAAAATCCCATGGACGGAGGAGCCTGGTAGGCTACAGTCCATGGGGTCGCTAAGAGTCGGAAACGACTGAGCGACTTCACTTTCACTTTTCACTTTCATCCCCTGGAGAAGGAAATGGCAATCCACTCCAGTATTCTTGCCTGGAGAATCCCAGGGACGGCGGAGCCTGGTGGGCTGCCGTCTATGGGGTCGCACAGAGTCGGACACGACTGAAGCGACTTAGCAGCAGCAGCCAGAAGCTTCCAATTCAATTGCACAAGAGCTTTCCTTTGGTATCTAGCTGAATTGCTTAATATGCACTTTCTATTCTGTTACACAGAATATTAAAATCACATGTACTCAAGGGTCAGGATTTAATAAAATTAATATTTGTTATCATTTCATGAAGGCTATTATTTAGTGAAATAACTTTATTTTGTATTAACCATGAGTATGTTGTTCTGAAGAGTTGTGGTACACTTTGGGGCCTCTACGTTGGTTGGTGATAAGGTGCCAGTGGTTTTATCAACGTTGATTTTACACCATCAGTGCAAATGTGAACACAGCAAAAGGCACCAAAAATGTCTTTGTGCTATTGTGAAAATAGTTTTGATTTTGTAAATGTCCAGAGTAGGGCTTGGGAACACAGGGGTGCTCAAACTGCAAACTGAGAACCACTGCCTTTAACTAAACTTTGAGAAGAATACATCATCAAATGCTGCAGAAAAGGTAAACAAAAACAAACTAAAACACTACTTAAAAGCAACTAAAAGGTCCGGCTGGATTTCACAACAAGGGCTTCAGGGACAATCTTGTCAAGAAAAGTTCTAGGGTTGATTTTTCCTAGGTTAGCCTATCTTTATGAAGTGATGTAAAGGGAAAATATACCCTCTCCCATTCCAGTTGAATGTATTTTGTCCATTTTAAATCGAAATGCTTAAATGTATGAAGGCATTAATTATGGTTGTCATCAAACCTGAAAGAGCATATCAAATTTCTCTGACTAGGAACTAAATGTCTTTTCCTTCTGTGAATTATGGATCTAGCATGTAAAACAATTTGGCATGCCATTTACAATAACCTAGGGCAAGAAGCAAATCCCAAGAAAGGGATAGTCAGAAACCCCATGTCCATTGGTACAATGTACAGAAGTCAAATGCAATGGTTCAGTATATTAAGAACTTACTTTGAAATGATTTGAATGAAAGGATATAAGGTTATTTGGCAGATTGTAGGCCATATGGGCCTTTTTACACATATGAAGGGCAGGCAATGTGTTAGGAAAGTGACATTTCCTTCTCTGGGCCTTTCTTTGAGTCAGAAATATTATTCATCTCATCTTATATAAAAGATCAGCCCTTTCAAAGCCCTCAAAGCCAGGGGCTATTAACCCTCACATAAAGATGATTAACCCTATCTAACCCTAATAACTTTATCTTAAACTCTATCTAGAAGTGAATTTCATCTAGGTTAAACAACTTGCAAAGTTAATGAGATTTTGAGTTTCTTAATGTTATCTGGGTGAAATCAATTTCTTTATGAAGTATGATTTCTTCTACACTCAAAATAGTTAAGCTTTTGATTCTATATATAGCATACTGTTCTACAATGCTGGATTGCATTGTTTCCATTATAAAGCACTTTGGCAAATGTAATTGTAAAGAAACAGAAGTTAAGGGATCTGCAATATCATGAGATGCTTACTAAGTTACTAAAGACTTTGTTGTCCTCAGGTAACATTTCTAGTATCCACTCATAAGGTAATAGTGATTCCTATTTTATTACATCCTATCAGTACTGAATAGATTTGGATATATGCATCAGCATTTATCTTACAGTCTGGTATCTGTCTGATTTACTTCTAATTCTTGCTTGGCTTTAGACTGGATACTGTGTTTCATTTCATTACAGAACATATCTCATCAATGTCAAATAAATGCTCTCAGGGTTATATAACATCAAAATTCAATGGTGCTTGGGCTTCCCTGGTAGCTCAGCTGGTAAAGAACCCACCTGCAATGCAGGAGATCCTGATTTGATTTCTGGGTCTGGAAAATCCCCTGGAGATGGGAATGGCTACCCACTCCAGTATTCTTGGGCTTCACTGGTGGCTCAGCTGGTAAAGAATCCTCCTGCAATGCGGGAGACCTGGGTTTGATCCCTGAGTTGGTAAGATCCCCTGGAGATGGGAATGGCTACCCACTCCAGTAACCTGGCCTGGAGAATTCCATGGACTGTATAGTCCATGGAGTCTGCAAAGAGTCAGACATAACTGAGTGACTTTACTTCACTGGCAGCCTTAACCCTCTATTGTTGTTACTGTTGTTTAGTTGCTAAGATGTGTCCAATTCCTTGTTACTCCGTGGACTGCAACATGCCAGGCTTCTCTGTCCTTTGCTATCTCCTGAGTTTGCTCAAACTTACATTCATCAAGTCAGTGATGCTATCTAAACATCTTATCCTCTGCCATCCCCTTCTCCTCTTTCCCTCAATCTTTCCCAGCATCAGGGTCTTTTCCAATGAGTTGGGTCTTTGCATCAGATGGTCAAAGTAATGGAGCTTCAGCTTCAGCATCAGTCTGTCCAATGAATATTCAGGACTGATTTCCTTTAAGATTGACTGGTTTGATCTCCTTGCACTCCAAGGGACTCTCAAGAGTCTTCTCCAACACCACAGTTCAAAAGCATCAGTTCTTTGGTGTTCAGCCTTCTTTATAGTCCAACTCTCACATCTGTACATGACTGCTTGAAAAACCACAGCTTTGACTCTACAGATCTTTTTTTCATGTCTAAAAATAATTGTCTACCTTCATCATTTCCACTGGGAGAGGTTCAAACTTCAATAGTGTTGGTTTGGGGCTTCCCTGTTGTCTGGTAAAGACCCTGCCTATTATGCAGGAGACCTGGGTTTGATCCTTGGGTCAGGAAGATCCCTGGAGAATGGAATGGCAACCCACTCCAGTATTCTTGCCTGGAGAATTCCATGGACAGAGGCTCCTGGTGGGCTACAGTCCATGGGGTCTCAAAGAGTCAGACACAACTGACCAGCTAACACATTGTTGCCAAATGAACTGTCATCTAGGTGTTTACATTAAACCTTTTCTTTCATATTAACCCCCAATCCTTTTTTTTTTTTTCCCCTCCTCTGCATGATCCAGGGCTTCCTTTAAATTCAGGGTTCATGTCCAGTTCCTACATGAACTTTAAGGCATTGATTCATTTTTTTTGAACCTCATTTCCAGTTTTTCCAATCAGTCCAACATGATTTTGAAACATGTCTACATTTGCCTTGTACTCCTTCCATTCATTGATCTCATAGCCATGCCTCCTTTCATGTTTATGTTTCAATGAGTCTGTGATCATCTTACCCTTCTGCAGCTAATGTCCATGGCTAAACTCATCTCTTCAAGCTGATACCACAGTATGTGACAACAGATATATAGCAGAATTGAGTATAAAGAGAAAGTGACTGGCATTTAAGGCAGCTGGGGAGAAGTGACCGAAATCATAGACAGGAAAGTTTGGGACAGGTATAGAGACTGGGAATTTATTTAATTTGACGAAGTATATGTAACTGAAAGTACATTCTGAAAGAGAATCTTTAACCTTAGTTTTTCTGTATTTTAACCTTTGCTTAAGAAACATTTACAGGTAATCAGTTATAGGGCATTTGGGTCTTCAAGAAAGCAGAACACATGAATTTAAATTGCTTGTTTTGATTATTCATTCTCATACCGGCAAACGAGCACCCACATACACATGCACCGGATAATTTCTTCCCAAAATATTTAGCTGCCTTTCCTGGAGTATAAGGAACTAAAAAATGAAATGCCCTGAATATAAGAGGAGAAGGAAATGGCAACCCACTCCAGTATTCTTGCCTGGAGAATCCCATTAACAGACGAGCCTGGAGGGCTACAGTCAATGGGGTCGCACAGAGTCAGACACGACTGAAATGACTAAGCAGCAGAATCTAAGATAGATGGAAAAATATTGCCCATATAAAAGTACAGGGGAAAATGTCTAACAAATCAATGCAGTTTATAAACTGTATATGTTCTTGGTATGAGTTTGCTCCATTAAGAGTGGAAGAAAAAAATAAATACATTCAGCATTGTTCAGACACTAATGAAAACCCTTTTGGAGATTTAAATGTGGACTCCACAATATTCAGATATTGTACACTGTGGCACCTTAGAAATAGTAGAAGTAAATGTAGGAAATGCTTTCCAGAATAAAGATGGCTTGATGTTGAAATCATTTCTGCCAAAGGCAAGGATTAAGATAGCTAGGTTTCTATTTTGAACCACTGCTGAACAGTGGTGGGCAGAAATAAGAATTCAAAATAGAGTATCAGTAGTTTCTTTAATTTTTACATTTATGGCTATAACAAAAATTACATGAAAATGAAACTATGATTCCATGCAGTAGCAATTTATTACAAAAGAAAATGGGACAAAAATTACTTTGGGTCAGGTTGTTCTTGAAAATTCTTGTTATTTATAAACTGTCACTTTAAATAAGGGACTGATTCCATAAAGTGGGGAGACTATTGTAAAATATTAAGACACACAACTACATGTTAATTGGTCCCCACAGATTTTCAACTTTATCTAGAGTTTGACATGTTGACAATTTCTTTTATTGTAATTCAATTCACGAGTCAAGATACTGACAAGAAATTGTTTTAGGTGAATAATGCTGAATATTTTATTATAAAAGGAAAATGTTTCCTACAACAATCCAAGATAAAGAAAGGAATGACCCAATGACCTTACTAATGTGAAAATTTTCATGAGGGATTATGGGCTTTGGACTACTAGCACCAGCTAGGAACCATCAAAATTGAATTTAGCACTTTTTCATGTCCAATATACCTGTGAAATTTTAAACCAAATGTATAAAAGTTCTGTAATCATTGTTCAATTGACTTAGTATGGAAGAGAATTTTATCTACATAACAAACATCATTTGCTGAATACATATTATGTGCTATTATGTGTATAATGGGATGTTGATGGTCTTCAAACAATCCTGCAAGGCAGGTATTATTATTTAAACTTTACATACAAGAAGATTGAGACCCAGAGAGTTTAACTGACTTCTCCAAGTTAACGCTAGTAGGACAAAGCTAATATTCACATCAAGTCTGGTATGAAGTTTGCAGGCATGGTATTTTTTTCTCTAAACTCCATACTACCTTTTAAAATTGGCTCTATAATCTAAAACCACTTATATTTACAATTAACACTTTTAAACTCCATTAAGTATATTCACAATTGGTTATTATGTGTTTGCCTTCAAATTCAATGAATCACAAAATGTATTTTTTATATTGAGTGGAAAATAAACAAGATTATTAATTAAGCCATTATTGAGGAGGGGCTGGCAACACACTCCAGCATTCTTGCCTGGAGAATCCCATTGAGAGAGGAGCCTGGTGGGCTACAGTCTGTGAGTTGGACACTTCTGTAGCGATTTAGCATGCATGTATGCAAGCCGTTATTACTCAGAAGCAACAAAGAGCAACTGGATTGTAAACTTCTTAAGTGTTAACATTATCCTGCCTATTGTACATTAAATAGCTGTTTGAAGTTTGTGTATTTATGTTTGTATAAGTGAAATTTCAAAGACCTTGTTCTATTACTTTCACTGGAAAGAAGATTAGCTTAGGTACAGGTCAAAATTGCATCATGACTCCTAAGTAGGAAACAATAATGCAGAATACACTTGGAATTATTGACTAGCTGTATCCTTGAAGAACTGCATGTGGTAGGGAGTTTCATGGGACAGCCAGGTGGTGGGAAGGAATTATACATCTTAGAGGGAGCACAAACACTGAGATATGCATAAGTTCCTACTTTCCAGTTTATCTGAATTTTTTTCCCTTTAATCATTGTATAACTTGCATCAGTAATAAAGTAGAGGACTATTGATTGAGGCAGTGTGCTACACCAAGTTAAAGATATTTATAAAGATCACTTCTTTTGGACAATGTAGGCAAGATGATTCCTGAAATGGAGAAACAAGCTCCTCTTATAAGGCTGATTAGAATAAGTACTAGAGAACTGTGGGTCAGATGTGGAGAGACATTCTTTCTGTCATTTCTAAAGCTCTGTTCATCTGTGATGAAAGGCATACTGCATTTGGGAAGTGAATGGAAATTCTAATTTTTCTTCCCAAGTTTTATTTTATTTGGTTTTGTCTTATAGAGTTAGAGGGCAATGTGCCTGCTATTATGAGCCTCATTTTCTACAGAGAAGTGAATCCTTACATCACAATAAAAAGAACTGCAGATTCAGTGATGTTTTATAAAGATAAAATATTAGCATAAGCATGATAATACCAAAATTAATCAAGGCAGTTATAACTGACACAAAATAGAGAGCAGTATTTCAGTATGCAATGAGAATGGTGAAGGGCTTTTTCAAATAATAAAATATTTTAATTAACAAATGTCTGTGAAAGGAGGCATGACTCTTCCACTCTGGCCTGAAATGATGGTAACATTATCAATGTCTTCATTTGTTTCCAGACTCAATATTAAGTTGCACTGATTATTTATAATATTTTCTTCCTTTCAATTCCTATCGTATATTAAGGTTTTAAACAACACATATTTATTATCTTACAGTTGTGGACATCAGAAGTCTGCCTGAGTCTTCCTGGGCTGAACAGAGGTGTCATGAAAGCTACATTCCTCCTGAAGGTTTCAGGTAAGGGTCAGTTTTCTTTAATCTTCCCCCTTCTAGAGGCTGTTTGGGCTTCCCTGGTGGTTTAGTGATAAAGAACCCACCTGCCAATGTGGGAGAGTCAGGTTCGATCCCTGGGTTAGGAATATGCCCTGGAGAAGGAAGTGGCAACCCACTCCAGTATTCTTGCCTGGAGAATTCCAAGGACAGAGGAGCCTGGTGGGCTACAGTCCATAGGGTCACAAAAGAGTCAGACACGACTTAACGACTAAACAACCAAGAAGCTGTTTAGACTTTTTGGCCCATGGCTCATTCCTCTCTCTTAAAGCCAGCAAATAGAATATTTAAATCTCTCTCCTGATCTTGACACTCCTGCCTCCTTTCACCCTTTCATAAGGAGCTCTGCGCATGTGTGCTAAGTCGCTTCCGTCATATCCAACTCTTTGTGACCGCGTGGACTGTAGCCCGCCAGGCTCCTCTGTCCATGGCATTTCTCAGGCAAGAACACTAGAGTGTGTTGCCGTGCCCTCCTCCAGGGGATCTTCCAACCCAGGGATGGAACCTGCCTCTCTTATGTCTCTTGCATTGGCAGGCTGGTTCTTTATCACTAGTGCCACCTGTGAAGCCCTAAGGAACCCTGTTCAGTGCAGTTCAGTTCAGTCACTCAGTGGTGTCTGACTCTGCTCCCCCATGGACTGCAGCACGCCAGGCTTCCCTGTCCATCACCAGCTCCCGGAGCTTACTCAAACTCAAGTCCATCGAGTTGGTGATGCCATCCAACCATCTCATCCTCTGTTATCCCCTTCTCCTCCCGCTTTCAATCTTTCCCAGCATTGGGTTTTTTCCATTGAGTCAACTCTTCACATCAGGTGGCCAGAGTATTGGAGTTTCAGCTTTAGCATCAGTCCTTCCAATGAATATTCAGGACTGATTTCCTTTAGGATCAACTGTTTGGCTCTCCCTGCAGTCCAAGGGACTCTCAAGAGTCTTCTTCAACACCACGGTTCAAAAGCATCAGTTCTTCAGTGCTCAACCTTTTCTACAGTCTAACTCCCACATCCATACATGACTACTGGAAAAACTACAGCTTTGACCAGATGGACCCCTGTTGGCAAAGCAATGTCTCTGCTTTTTAATATGCTGTCTAGGTTGGTCATAGCTTTTCTTCCAAGGAGCAAGTGTCTTTTAATTTCATGGCTGCAGTCACCATCTGCAGTGATTTTGGAGCCCAAGAAAATAAAGTCTCACTGTTTCCATTGTTTCTGCATCTATTTGCCATGAAGTGATGGGACCAGATGCCATGATTTAGTTTTCTGAATGTTGAGCTTGAAGCCAACTTATCACTCTCCTCTTTCACTTTCATCAAGAGGCTCTTTAGTTCTTCTTCACTCTCTGCCATAAGGGTGGTATCATCTGCATATCTGAGGTTATTGATATTTCTCCCAGCATCTTGATTCCAGCTTGTGCTTCATCCAATCTGGCATTTTTCATGTTGTACTCTGCATATAAGTTAAATAAGCAGGGTGACAATATACAGCCTTGATGTACTCCTTTTCCTGATTTGGAACGAGTCTGTGGTTCCATGTCCAGTTCTAACTGTTGCTTCTTGACTTGCATAAGGATTTCTCAGGAGGCAGGTCAGGTGGTCTGGTATTCCCATCTCTTTAAGAATTTTCCACAGTTTGTGGTGATCCACACAAAGACCTGGCATAATCAATAAAGCAGAAGTAGGTGTTTTTCTGGAACTCTGTTTTTCCATGATCCAGTGTATGCTGGCAATTTGATCTCTGGTTCCTCTGCCATTTCCAAATCCAGCTTGAACATCTGGAACCCTGTAGGGCCACTCAAATTATCCAGAATAATCTCCCTATTTCAGGATGCATGATTTAATCATGCCTGCCAAGTTTTTTTTGCCATGTAAGGTAACTCACCCATTACACATGGACATCACTTGGGGGTTTTTATTCTGCCTATCAGAGCCCACCATCTGACCCCAAAGATTTACATTTTTACCATATGCAAAATGCATTCACTCTATTGCAACATCCCTAAAAGTCACAACTCATTACAGCATCAACTCAAACTTCAACATCTTATCTAAATTATAAGATGAAAAGTTCCAAATCTCATCACCTAAAGTACCTGAATCAGATATGGGTCTGCTGCTGATGATTAAGTATTCTCTAACAAAACATACTCTTTTCCTCATTGCCCTCATCAGCAGTTATTTACTTTCATATTTCTACTACTGTTCAAGGCAATCTAGACTTTTAAAATCGTGCTCCTCAGAATTCTTTCAGCTTCTTCCCATTGCTTAATTGTAAAGGCTTTTCTCATTTGTAGGTACTTTTTACAGAACCATTCCATTTCTGGGTACCAACATCTATATATTTTCCTATTGTTGTCATAGTAAATTATCACTAATTAAGTGGATTAAAACAAAATAGCTTTATTATCTTACAGTCATTACTATTACTCTACATCATAATCTACTGCTTCATTCTTAGATTACTGAATAAATATTCTTCTAATTACTCTTTTTGCCTCTGCATTAAAAAAAAAAGAAAACTTCACTGCCACCATCAACAAAAACAACAGCAGTTATAATACAAAGTGTTCAAACTATTGAGAGACAGCAATTATAATAAAAAATGTTCAAACTATTGAGAGCTTATATCTGTTCCATATAATGGCCTTATATAGTAAGTAATATTCATGTGGGCTTCCCAGATGGGGCTAGTGGTAAAGAACCCATCTGCCAATGCAGGAGACACAAAAGATGCAGATTTGATCCCTAGGTGGGGAAGATCCCCTGGAGGAGGGCACGGTAACCCATTCCAGTATTCTTGGCTAGAGAATCCCATGGACAGAGGAGACTGGTGGGCTACAGTCCATAGAGTCACGAAGAGTTGGACACTAGGGGGCATGCACGCACAAGCACATTCATATATCACTCTTATCTTTAAAGAAATTGAGGCAAAACAAGATCAAGGAATTTGCCTAAATCATAAGCTTTGTAGCTGTGTGAATGACAAAATATTGCCTGCCATATCAGAAAACAAAGGATGCCATTAAGCCATCAATCACTACCAGGAATGGTGCACCACCCCTAGCAGTGCACCCTGAGGGGACTCAGGATGGGGAAGAACAAGACACTGGCCCTAGATAGTTCATGTGCATATCAAAGGAATGATTTCAATGAGACCGACTCTTGCATCTTCTTAGACACAGAAAAGAGCTAGGGACTTCCATGGTGGTTCAGTGATTAAGAATCTGCCTTCCACTGTGGCACAAGCAGGATCCATTGCCGGTCAGGAAGTAAGAACCCACATGCTTCAGGGCAATTCAGCCTGTGCTCAGCAACTAGAGAAAGTCCTTGACCCAGCAAAGATCCAGCACAGCCAAAATTTTAAAAAAATGAAAAAGAAAAGAGCTAAATTCATTCACTTGAGGTATGTAACTTTCTTTAATTAACAGTAATCTTTTGATGTTCCCACTACCTGGTCTTTGTTGCAAAAACCTCTATATATCCTGTCTTCCCTTACCTTTTTGGAGCAGTCCCTCAGAGCTATTTGAGAAGCTGTCTTGAGGATCCTGGTGGGCAATTGTGCAAAGAGTCACAAAGAGTCAGACACCACTAAGCGACTAAGTACACACACATTTCTGGGCTTAAGTCCACAGAAAATCCACCAAATTTTAGGTTGTATATTTTTTTCAATCCATAGGTAGATGAATATCTAATTCCCTGCAAAAAGAATTGTCTTCCTGAAAGTTAGCTTTCAACTCTTGAATATTATTATTTTTCTCCTTTAAAATAAAACCCAAATTGAGCTATAATGTTGACCAAATGTTGATCATTGCACTGAACTCCAGTCATATATGGGGCTTCCCTCATATTCATTGGTAAAGAATCTGCCTGCAATGCAGGAGACCCTGGCTTGATTCCTGGATCGGGAAGATCCCGGGGAGAAGAAACAGGCTACCCACTCCAGTATTCTTGGGCTTCCCTTGTGGCTCAGCTGGTAAAGAGTCTGCCTGCAAAGCAGGAGACCCGGGTTCAAAGCGGGAGACCTGGGTTCAAAGTGGGAGACCTGGGTTCAAAGCGGGAGACCTGGGTTCAATCCCTAGTTTGGGAACCCCTGGAGAAGGGAAAGGCTACCCACTCCAGTATTCTGGCCTGGAGAATTCCATGGACTGTATAGTCCGTGGGGTGGCAAAGAGTAGGACACGACTGAGCGACTTTTCACTTTCACTTTTTTCCAGTTGTATATAATTGCTATTCTCTAAACATCCTACACTTTCACCTCTATTTTTTATCTTTTTGAATTTCTTACTTCAGAAGATATTCCTTCAGTTTTCTTTACCTTCAATCTCCATTTTAAACCCCATCTCCTTTGTGACATTTCCTGTTATATCAGGTCCCACCATGATTAATACCTCTACATTCACTTAGCCAGCAGCCATACCTACTCTGTGATTTTTAAAAATACATCATAGGTTTATTTCTCTTTTGGATTGCCATAAAAATATTACAAGTCTTTTATTTTTCCAAATAGATTATATATCTGTTAAGGATTAACAGAGTATACTGCCTAACAAACATTTAACAACCATTTGAAGTTGAGGTGTGTGTGTGTGTGTCTGTGTGTGTGTAGGTAAAAATTCAAAAATCTGATTTTAGAATAACAACCAAAAGATAAAGCATTATGGTTACACAGAACTAAGTAATTTGTATCTTCATTTTTCTGTAGTTTATTTTTATAAATGCCATATGCTGAATTGTTATAAGTATCTTATAAATTGAAGTTGGCTGTTGCCACTTCTGATATTATTTTCTCCATCACAGAACTGTTCTGATTGTGTCTTTCACAACAGCCTGTGGTTCAGTAAAGCTCACAGGATATCAACAGGAAAATAAAAATATTTTGGCATTAGAGAAGATAATTTAAATTAATCTTCCACAGACTATAACATGAAATTTCATTCAGTGCCCTTTAGAGCAGTGATTCTCTAATCATGGCCATGACCTTTCATTAAATGTTCTCTGCATTCATCAATAGCGGACATAATTTCATCAATGTCTAAAGGTGATTTAAGAAAGAAAATAAATTGCATATGTAAATCCTGTAAGCTAATGGTTAGCTTCCAAAGTGCAGGTTTGAACTTTTGTTCTTATTCTTTGTGTGAAAGAATAAACATCTCAGAGCACATTTTCCCTATTGAAAAACATTTATTGGGTGCTTAATATATGGAGAACACTTGCATGTGCTAGAAGACATAAATACATATTAAGATTTTTTTTCAAAGAACATGCTTTTGTAGAATAAAATATGTCATAGTGTTTTAAGGGCTTTCCAGGTGGTGTGAGTGGTAAAGAACCTGCCTGCCAATGCAAGAGGCCTAATAGATGTGAGTTCAATCCCTGGGTAGGGAAGACCCCCTGGAGAAAGGCATGGAAATCCACTCCAGGAAGGAAGAGACCCTGGAGGAGGGCATGGCAACCCACTCTAGTACTCTTGCCTGGAGAATCCCCTGGACAGAGGAGCCTGGTAGGCTACAGTCCATTGGGTCACAAAGAGCTGGACATGACTGAAGCGATTTAGCAGGCACTCACAACATATTTTAAGCATGATTATGCACATACAAATAAATGACCCTCAGGATTCCAGAAAAAAGCAGAAGGGAATGAAAACTGGATCACTTAAAAGAGTTTAATAAAGGATGATTTACATCCTTTGTGAGTGGGATGTAGAGAAAGGGCAAGATAGAACTGTTACCACCTTTGGCTTGAAGAGATGAGATAGAGGGTGGAATTGGTCACTGGAACTCAGAGGAGTTTTAAATTTAATTTTAAAGAATATTTTCTCTTATTATAAGGGATGCAGATAGACTCCAGTAAAGAAGCCAAGGGAATAAATATTCCAACTTCACTTCCCTCTTCCCTCTGTTCTCCTGCGATAATTCAATGACGGCTGATCCCAAGTGGCATTCAGAGGAGAGAGAGTCCATCCAGGTAGCTCCAGTGCACAGGCACCGTGGAGAGGGAAGGAGAACGGGTCTGGAGGAGCATATGGAAGACAGCCATCACACATTCTCAAAAGCATAAAGGAACAAATGGTTAGTTACTGGTGGATGATAGGAGAAAATGGGACCTTAAGAGGCAAATGGTATTTTATCTAGAACAGGTAGCTACTAGAATAACATGTAAAAGGAAATATCAATATAGAAGAAAAGACATCACAATGTATAAGTTTATGGAGTATTGGGTTATTCAGAGTGCTGCTACAATTAAAATTTCAAATGTTTGTATAAGTACCAGGATGAAAACCTGGCAATCCAAGTGTCAGCTACAAATTAGCACTTTCCATCTACCTCTACAAGGATTAAATCATGAGCTGCTGCAACTGTTGACTTTCAACACCCCCTGAAAGGAGCTCAGGGTAGAGAGCAGAAATGAGGTGCTCTGTGCTCTGGGAAAAACTGGCAGAACATGTCTTCAGAGAGATATTTTTGGGAGCAATTTTATGAGCCCAATTCTTGTATCTCCCCATATCTAGAAACCACTAAAATCCTTCATGGTGACAATTGCTCCTCAGGGCTAGCAGAAGTCACCTGCAAAAAATATGTAATATGTGCTTGATTGCATGTACTCTCCCTTCACCAAAATCCCATATATACTGACCTTTCCCTCTATCTCTTTGCAGCAGTTTCTCAGTGGTATCTGAGGTGCTGTCTCCCAGGCTATAGTCCTCATTTTTCCCCCAGTAAAACTTAACTTGCAGCTCTCATGTTGTGCATTTTTTTCAAGTCAGCAAAAGCTTTTGTTACTTTAGGAAAGATAACATACAAATTAGCATCTTCAGTTCCTATCATTTTAAAGGTCTTTCATGTATGTAAATAAATCAGTTTAATTTTTTGGAAGCTATAAGGTAAAGCGATGTTTCAGGTAACTATCATATATTTGTTTTATTCAATTTTTTTCCCCCTGGAGCTTGAAATAATTTGAAACTGCCCTTTAAGATTCTTCTCATTGTTCCAGTCTGTTTTCTATGTTTTTCTGCCTCATTCCAAAATCTTGTTGTGGGGAATTCTGGAGGTAGAGGAAAGGTAGTTGGAAAGATTTTGTGTAGGAAGGGATAAGATACAACGGATACGGGAGGTGGGAAGGGAAAAAGAGGATGGGGAGAAGGAAAAAGGTGGAGAAGAAGAGAAGAAGGAGAGAAAAGACATGGAGATTGAGACAGATAGGAAGAGAAGGAAGGTGGAGGAGATGGTGTTGTTCTGGGGTGAAAAGATCAGGACTTCGAAGTAAGGTACGTTTTTGGATCAGATTGGAAATTACCATTTACCAACTGTTTGACCTTGGAGAAGTTTCATTATAAAAATGGAAAGCATGATAATCAAAATCCAAGATACTATGAAAAGTAAATGTGATTTCATATATGATAGGTCTGAGTATATGAAAAGGCACTAATTTCCCTTCCTTTTATATACTTACTTACTTTTTTTTTTTTTTTGAGCCACCACGTGGAATTACTGATTCTGAATTTAGTCCTGACATTGCTACTGATCTGATGTGGAACACACTATAACATCCATGCCAATGACAAAGGCTGTAAGACACCCAGTATTCGGAATTTAATCCAGATTCCCTCTTTGAGTTTGAGTCTAAGATTGTAGGAAATGAAACCCCAGCATCAGAATAAACAAAGGATTATTTTAAATAACAACCACTAAGCTATCATCAAGTAGTTAATAGAGTTAACTATGAAAATTAAATTCCAGGAAAATAGAGGTTGTTATTCAAAAGGACATTACCTCGTCTGAAAAGGAAAGAAAAACAGGTAAGAATGACTGGTGTTTTAAAGAACACTTTGTGCTAAATTTCACCTCCTCAATTTACAAACAATGATGAGCACAACATCGGTGGGCAAACCCTGATGGTTCCTTGGGTGATGTTGTGGAGCTGCTCTGGATACTGCCTTCTAAGGGCGCACAAGGGAGAGGGTTGTGGTCCTCCCATGCTCTTGCTTTCTTTTGAGTAGTTAGGTGAAGTTTAAGCAGGGCATGTTCAATGCACTGTCATGATCTGGCTTTTTTTTGCAGTTCACCTGACTCACCAAAGACTGTTTGCTGGAGAAAAAGTGTCATTATAAAAAGTAATCATTACCTCTATTTTCCTAGCTACAAATAGACTTTATACAGTAAACATTTTATAATGGAGTCTTAGAGACAAACATGTTTTTGTATATGAAATGGCTCAAATTTGATAGTAAACACATTTGACTAGAAGATACACACAGCAGTGTTATTTTTAAAGATTAATTTTTAACTTTTGCTGCTGAGAATAAAAGTACTTGAATATGTTTATAATAGTTGTATTTTGTATCAATAGTGTTTCAAATACACTATCAAATTTTTTAATAGACTATGCATGTTTTAAATATTATTTTCCACAATGAGAATTTAGAGTTTTGTGTTAACTCTAAACACATAAAAATATGCATAAAAATATGCACATCTGACTTGGCTATTATTCTTTCTTTAATTAAGAAATGAACTTAAGATGTCCACATCCTCCTGCATTTAAATAATCACTGAGAAATTAACTGAACCTAAAAATTTAAATTATATTTTCCATGGCTCTTATGCTGATATGTCCCCTCTCTTGGTGGGTGTCACATAATATTAATTCCGCTATTTGTGGGGTCCATCATCTTAAAAAAAAGTTTTCAGGCAGATATGATTTTAAGCCTATTTTATTGCTTTGGATTTTTAACCACATGCTTCGCTTTCATGCTTTGTGCCATTTGTAGTGCCTTAAGTCTGTTTAGACATTTATAGTTTGATAGAGTACACTGAATACAAGTTGATATCTAAACTGCCTTCATGCTAACACAAAGACAAAAGACATACGCTAGAGAAGGTCAGTATTGCTATTCCATGGGCAGTCCTACTATTCTAGTCAAAGTCATATTTTTGAAATTAAATGTTATTCCAGGCTTCACAGCTCACCAGATATTTCTGGGAACAAAGAGGACAATTACAAGCTGCTATTAAGGCAGAGTGAGGCTGTATCAGTACAACTTTTTAAGACAAAGTGACATAGGTCACAGACGCTGGTGGAGAATGCATGTTAGTGGTATTGACTTCTTGGTTAGGACTGTCCTAGATATGGCTTGAAAGGAGTAACCCAGATGCAACAGACTGCAGCAAATTCTCAAGTCTCACGGACACCTCATTCCATAATTTGAGTCTGTCAATGCTGATGATCCTTGATGTTTCTTTCATAAGGACCCTCTGATGTCAATGTAGTAGATAAGCCTTTGAGAATTAGAGTATTAGGATACAAGCTATTTAAGACCCGGGATGATGTGCTTGGAAGATGAAACACTTCAATTTCACAAGAATCAGAGGCTGGGACTTATAAACAGAAAGAGAACAGGTATAGATCAAGTCCAAACGAATAAACACCCCTATAAAGAAGGAACAGGGAAAAACATGAAGGCTGCTGCCCTTCTTAGCCATTTGCTCTAAAGTTTCTGAAAGCTTCATCTTTAATGAGAATTTAAAATTCTATGTAATTATTAAAATTGTGATGTTTAGATAATTATGTATGGGTTTCAAATTGAGAGCCCAAAGTGGTTTGCTCTTGAAGAATGAAAACAAAAATCATACATTCCTTTGAATACTTAAACTGAGGTGTGTGCTTAGTTGTTCAGTCATGTCCAACTCTTTGTGACCCCATTGGCTGTAGCCCAGCAGGCTCCTCTGTCCGTGGGATTCTCCAGGCAAGAATACTGGAGTGGGTAGCCATTTTCTTTTCCAGGGGATCTTCCTGACCCAGGGATTGAACCTATGTCTCCTGTGTTTCCTGAATTGCAGGTGGATTCTGAGTCATTGGAGAAGCCCCTCTACATATTGTATATGTGAATAAATAGTTTTTACTGAATTACTTCATAACACATTACAAAAATGGTGATAATTTATCCATATACTTGAACAACTTTCAAATAAAGTGATTCACTTATATAACCATACATTTATGATAGTTTAATAAAATATCTTCTTTGCAGTTTTATTTTAATATGTTTGAGCCTCAGTATCATTTTAATCTAGTGTGATTTCTATTTAGTACTCTTGAATACTATGGCAATAAGGTACAGATGGTGAATTGACAGTATATGTGGGATTCCTAAAGAGTTTAACTCAAATTATTTATATTTCTTAAAGCAAGAAACCAAAAATAACTACTGAACTTGAACTAGTAAATTCCTTAACATTCAATGTACTTAGAAAACTAGGCTGGAAAGTGAACTGAGGCACCACAGTCAGAATTCTTGCTCAGTCATCTGTACGTTAGGATGATAATAATAGCAAGGACCTCAATAAGCTTGCTCCAGCTTAATGCCTTGAAGAGTCATTTATTCTGCCTCAAATGAACAAGATGATGATCATGATAATGATGGTGTTGGTGATACCTAACACTAAGATGGTGCTTTCCATATTCAGGAAAATCTTTTCTATAAATTAAGTCATTTAATAATCATAATTCTATGAAGTAGGTATTATTATTTCCATTTTATAGATGAGGAAATTGATGAAGACATTAAATGACTTGCTGACAATCAGAGCTAGGATAAGCTAGAGCCAGTTTTCAGATACAAAAAGTGTACATCCCGTATTTATATTCTTTCCCTCTACTGTTTCTCATAACTGCAGGTATTCATTTTGCTTACTTTTTAACCATTCAAAGATCAGCTAAAATATCACTGACTCAGAGGCACACACATACCGTATCAACCAGCCTGAACTAGTCTTGCTGCATTACCGTTTGCCCTTCCACCACCTCTGATTCTATCTTCTTTTCTTTTTAATCCTTTATAGAACTCATCACTATTTAAATCTATCTATCCATTTATCTATTTATCTGTCTTTCTATACACTCAGTCCATGGGGTCACAAAGAGTCGGACACAACTGTGACTGAACAACAAACACACTCCCCCACTCCAGATTGTAAACTTCTTGAGCAACCAAAAATTCTGTCTTGTTCAGCATCCTATTTCCAGTACCAATGACTCACACATTATAGATAGTTGTTAAATAGCTGTTTAAGAATTTATATTATTGAATAAATAGTTATATTGGTAAATTAACTAGATTTTCATAAGGATTGCATACAATGGAACACTTAAAAACCATGGGATTTCAAGTTAGCCAAAACTAGGTTTGAGTTTTAGCACCATCACTTTCCAGATGCATGATCTTTTACTAACTATTGAAAATTTTTAAGCTATTTAACTCTTTAAAATATAAATAAAAACAGTATCTATATTATACAGTTGATTTGAGGCTTAAATACAATGGTATTTGTAAACTGACACTATCTTTTACCTAGTAATAACAGTCACTCAAATGTTTGCTATACATATTATGCAAAGAGGGATTTACTTGGAATGGAAAGAAGATGGAGTGCTGAAGATTATCTAAGACTGAGGCAGTATCAGACTAATAACAAGAAAAGGCTTGGTATCAAGCTAAGTCAAAATGGAAATTGGAAGTTTACTCCATAACCATACTCTATTAATACATGTTAGTTTCTAGAGGCCTAATAAATGCACCCCTTTATTCCTCTAGTGGGTTTGGTCCAATAAAGTGATGCACGTTGTGATCACAACAGGAGGATGTAACCGAGATGAGGGTCTCAATGCTTTCCTTATACTCCTCCAAAAGTCTTCTCTTAGAAAACTTACCCTCTCACATACAAAGTCATTTAAAAAACCAAACCCTCCACCAGATGCTGCAGAAGTTGCTTTGTAGGGTCAGGGTCTGTCCTGGAAAATTATGTGGATGAAGAGAGACCATATGCCTCTTCCAGCCAGCAGATATGAAAGAGAGAGAAAGAAGCAAGTCCTTTTCCCTTTTTAAAATTCACCAACTGTATTGATAAGGTCTCTGTTTAGGAGAAGGCTTGAGGTGGGAGATGGAGGGGACAGTCTTTCCATTCTATTTCCAGGTAGTGGGTGAGAGTAGTTCTCTAACAATTACCTGTCATCATCATTTATGTTGACACCACTTGAGGCCATATATATGTTTATAAACATGTATATAACACAGTGGCTCAGTGATAAAGAGTCTGCTTGCTAATGCAGGAGACGCAAGAGATGTGGGTTCTATCCCTGGGTTGAGAAGATCCCCTGGGGTAGGAAATGGCAACCCACTCTGGTATGCTTGCCTGCAAGATCCCATGGACAGAGGTGTCTGATGGGCTATAGTCCATGGAGCTGCAGAGTTGGACACGACTGAATGACTGAGAACACACTTAATATACATGCAATGTATTTTTATAGATGTATGGCTTCAAGTGGTCTGACTTGCAAATATACCCACTGTTTACCCTTATCTATAAAGATGTAAATGCCAGATCAATGCTGTGTTTCTAAGGCACATAAGTCAACAGCTTCTCCTCTCTTGGTTCCTGCCGTTGATACTCTTTGTCTCTGTCTTCAGCAAAGAGAAATAAGCAATGTGTGCATCCTTCAACGCACCAGACTTGAAATTAAAGACTACATTGTTTCAGGCTTGGTACTTTCACGGAAAAAAAGAAAACAATTTATGTTGTAGTTAAGTGAAGTACATTGTGGTTCATTACAAACTGTTTGCTTTTTTTTTTTTTTTCTCAACTAACTAACTACCTTGTCATCTTCACAAAATATTTAAAATAAATGAATCTGATAAATTATTTTTTTAAGAAGAGAAAAATATCTGATCATGATGAATCTCCAGCCAGTATTTCAGGCAGTCAGGCTGATGGATAAGCCACATCCCTTCCAGGAAGTTTCCTGGGCAAAGCCTGTTGGTGTTACATGTGTCACACATTACAGAGACAAAACTGACTGCTGCAGTAAAACCAACACTATTGAACCGATTTTTATTCTCAGTACAAGGAAGTGGAATGACATGAAAATATTCTCCCTGATATAAACATTTTTATCATTAATAGAAAACTCTCACATTTACAAACATCTCTGGAAACGTGAATGTGCTAACAGATAAGGACATTTTGTTTAAAAGCATCTTCAACGTTTTTACTGCCTTTCATTACAGTAAATGTGAATGGAGTGTGCAGTATTGTCACTGGCCATTCACATGGAATGTTCAAGTGGCCCCTCGCCTCTTTAACTAATTAGACATGAGTTGTTAGGTCTTTTTATTATTTTTGAAATTGCTCACATTACTGTTGTAGATTCTGCATAATTTATCTAATTCCACACATTTGAAAACTCTCTCTGTACCAGCCAGGGCATTGCTCACTGCCAATTTGTCACTGGTCCATTACCATCTCAGGCTGAATTATCTTACAGAAAGATCCATTTATTTGAATAATGAAGCTTTCCATGAAAAAAGATTTTCCATGTTTTAATTATTGATATTTATATTAAAATACTATGTTAAATTTTAACAGACAAAAATAAACAGTATTAAAAATGTACACGTTATTGATTTTGTAAACTTGTCTCGTTATTTTAAAAGCAAAATTTTATCAGGGGATCCTAGTTCGTGAGTCACCTTTTCCAAAAGTATTCCAGTGACTTAGACTATTTTCCATTTCTTTTTAGTAAAATAAATTGTTTCCACATAAGATTGCCGTGATATAAGTGGGCAGTCTTCGTTTTGCAGGATGCCATGTTAAATGCAATGACTCTTTGGAAGCATTTCTTCACTTCATATAGATCCTTGGTAACTGAGACCTGCAAAGCAAGGGCACAGTTCCAATATGCCTCAGTTTCAGTTAAACTGTGCTTTCTATAACAAAGACTGTCTGTGGTTTTGACAGTGCAATTTTCCTCTTTAAGTCAGTTGGGTACAATCAAATGTTTCATATTATTAATCATTGGAAATATTTTTCATTGATGAATTCTCAAATTTGCTAACATATTAGATACATCTGATATTTATAGTGAATAATTTATATACTTTCCATTAACTTTGTTTTCTGAAAGTGAAAAATATAATCAGCACTGGCATAGTGCTATTACTTCCTATTATAATGGTCACCTCGGATTTTGAAGTGTATCTGACATTGGGACTCTTTCGTTTTGTGCATATGTGTGTTTCTTCTCTAACACTGTTAAATTTGTCTTGAAAACAACCATAGAATATTTATCACCTCTGACCCACTCATAATTTTTAAAAAGTATACCCAAATTTCAGAAGGAAAATCAGGAAAATTGTAGTTTAATTTAAAAATAATTATTTAAAGATAGTTTTGGACTTCCCGGGTGGCTCAGTGGTAAAGAATCTGCCGGCCAGTGCAGGAGATGCAGGAGACCTAGGTTCAATCTCTGGGTCAAGAAAATCCCATGGAGAAGGGAATGGCAATCCACTCCAGTATTCTTGCCTGGAGAATCCCATGGACAGAGGAGCCTGGTGGGCTATTGTCCCTGAGGTCTCAAAAAGTCAGACATGACTGAGCGACTATGTCCACAAGCACCAAAAATATTTATTTATTAAATACAGCACCTATATCATACATATTTCTCTTTCAGTGTTTCAAAACATTGTACCCTGTAATTGCTATTCAGTATGCTTAGCCAAGAAAAATGGGCGATGATATTAGCAAAGCCTCAAAATCTCAATAAACTAGAAAAGCAAATATAGATAGACTTCATATAATTTAAACAGTCCCACAGACATTTGAAATCTCTTACTACCCACCATTCTAAATGATACAGGTCTGTCATGACCTTAAGTGTAATTATTTTATACAGTGATTTAACAACCAGTGTAGTGCTGAGGTCCATACTGGGTGCTCAAAAAGTGAATTGGAACTGAACTGATTATTTTGTTTGAACCCAAACATTTAAAAGGTATTTGTTTCCAGAAAAAAGGAGAACTATATAAGTGCAAAACAATACAGTGGCAATATTCTCAGATTTCATATGAGTCTGATGATATTTTGTTCTTGCATTTATATCTTGGCCATCTAGGGCTAATGGTTTCTTTGTTGATTAGGACCTCTCCTTAATGGGGGAAAAAAAAAGAAATAAGCACAATAGTCACTTTTTTTGCCCTTTCTAATTTTTCTTTAATATTACTTGTGCATGAGTGTTTGGTCACTCAGTTGTGTCTGACTCTTTGCAGCCTTAGGGATTGTAGCCCACCAGGAGCCTCTGTCTATGGAATTTTCCTGGCAAGAATACTGGAGTGGGTTGCCATTTCCTCCTCCAGATTACTTGTGGAATTATCCTCCTATGAAACAAAAATCTGTAATTGTCACTCCTTAGCTTAAAAATCTTTAGTTCCCCTATAGGCAGTGATCAGGGTTTCCCTAGTAGCTCAGCTGGTAAAGAATCTCCTGCAATGCAGGAAACCCAGTTTAATTCCTGGGTCAGGAAGATCCCCTGGAGGAGGGCATGGCAGCCCATTCCAGTATTCTCGCCTGGAGAATGCCATAAACAAAGGAGCCTGGTGGGCTACAGTTCAGGGGGTCGCAAAGAGTAGGACACGACTGAGCGACTAAGCACACGTAGCACAGGCAGTGAGCCACAATGTAAGTCTTATTTATTTAGCATGGCATTGAGAAGTGTCTTCTTTCGTCCCTTTTCTTTTCAATCCAATTCTAATGTATATCTCTCTTTTTCTACCCATTTAAATTAAACTCCCACCATACAAAATATCTTAACACTTATTCATATACTATTTTCTCTGTCTGAAATGCCTTTTCCTCTTTTATCGACCTGGAAAACTTCTACCTGTTTTTCAAAACTCAGTGCAAATATCACCTTCTCTGTGGGACTGACTCTCCGGTCCTCTATATAGCGATGGTTCTGTTCTTGTTTGGGCACTCACAGACATCTGGGCATATTTCTATTATTTTGTTTATTGTACTATGTTTCCATTTTTTGGTAATCCCACAAGAATTTATAAACTATATATAAAGATAAAATTATAATGGTTTGGACTTTTAAATATAAAGGATCCTGAATTTCACTAATGTATATTCCAGTTTCATTGTGAAGTTTGCCCACTGATTCATTTTGTTATTAATGAGATACCATCCAGTTACATAAACTACTCCTTTGAAAGTAAGATTTTTAAGATATTTTTCAAATATAAAAGAACCAGCATTCTCTGTAATATTTTTTCTGCTCTGACCCTGGATGAACATGCTTTTCTTTCTTTAACAAAGTTATCCATTTACCAAGACTTTGATAAGGAAAAGTCAGAACAATTCTTCTTTTGTCATTTTGTTTTATTAGCAGTGAAATCAAATGCTCACTGATACTTCGAGGGATAACTATATTTTAAATAAAACTTTCTTTTTTAAACTAATGCTATTGACCGTAAGGCTAAAGTCTCATACACTCACATATAGACATAGTCAGAAAACTTGGGATAACTGCCTTTTTGGGGAGAAGGATGAATTCCTGGAAACAAGTACTGAACTTGGAGTTAGGAACCTGGAGTCCAGTTCTAATCACTATCACCAGGAGGTACTCTGCTGTGCTGCGCCCAGTCACAGTGGTGTCCGACTCTTTGCGACCCTGCCAGAGTTGGCCTCTTTGTAGCCCGCCAGGCTCCACTGTCCATGGGCTTGCTCGGGAAAGGATACTGGAGTGGGTTGCAGTTTCCTTTTCCAGGGGAATCTTCCCGGCCCAGGGATCAATCCCATGTCTCCTGCACTGGCAGGCAGATTCTTTACCACTGCGCCACCTGGGAAGCCTTCAGCCTTATGCAAATCACTTAATCTCTGATATTAGGTTTCCAATGTCAAAACGGAGATGGTATTTAGTTAATTTAGATAACTGAGAGCCAGTTATCTTTCACTCTCATAGGCAATTGTGGTAGATTTAACACATTTCTTTGTATGTACACCGATTGATAAATGTAGATTTCAATAAAAGAAATCCTTCTGTGTAAAAAAGAAAAATACAAGAAACCCAAGTGGAAAAATGAGCAAAGAACATAAATGAGCACGTCTTAGAAGAGGAGAATTGGATGGTTAACAAGAGTATCAATATGAACATTCATGCTCATCATGTGTGCTTAGTCACTCAGTCACGTCCGACTCTTTTCAACCCTATGGTCCGTAGCCCACCAGGCTCCTCTGTCCGTGGCGATTCTCCAGGCAAGGGTACTGGAGTGGGTTGCCATGCCCTCCTTCGTGGGATCTTCCTAACCCAGATCAAACCCAGGTTTCCCAATTTGCAGGCGGATTCATTACTTTCTCAGCCAACAGGGAAGCCCATACTCATTACAGAGAAATGCAAAGGGAAAAGTAAAAACTCAAGATAAAGAAAAATAAATAGAAGCTGATCATTTTCAGGGAGATGAAGGGCAGAGACTACCATAGCAGAAATGCTACACACTGGTTCTTGCAAATATTAGTTTTGCTAATTTTTTGATCAGTCACACTGACTCTTCTCATTCTGGATTAGAGAAAAATGGCCCTATTTTTGGATGTTTTGACTTCAGCTTTCCTTTTTCTTAAACTTTAAACATTCATCACCTATTATTCCTACTGTTATCTTCCTGATTTCTTTAAGGTTATTGTGTCCTGGGTATATTCCTTTAATGGTCTTAAGCTTAGAATTTCACCAGGCTCTTCTGTCCATGGAATTTCCCAGGTAAGGATACTGGAGTGGGTTGCCATTTCCTTCTCCGGGGGATCTTCCCTACCCAGGAATCAAACTGGGGTCTCCTTCATTGCCGGCAGATTCTTTACCAGCTGAGCTACCCTGGAAGCTCAATATACTGAAGACTGTACACACACTCTCATTGCTTTTTTGTTTTTTAAATATTTTTCTTTCTTTAATTATTTGGCTAGGTCAGGTTTTAGTTGCAGCACTCGGGGTCTTTGTTGCCTTAGGTGGTGTCTTTCATTGAGGTACACAGACTCTCTAGTTGTGGCACAAGGGCTCAGTAGTTGTGGCTTAGTTGCCCAGCTGCATATGGGATCTTAGTTCCCTGAGTAGAGATGGAACCCCTGTCCCCTGAACTGCAAGGCAGATTCTTAACCACAGGATCATCTGGGAAGTCTCACACTCTTGTTAGCTTTTATTCCCATTTCCCTCCTTTATTTTTACAACACGAATTGTTATCTAATATGATCATTCGCTCCTGGATGTTAAAAAATGTAACTTGTCTGTATTCTCACAGTGAGTTACTTAAAGAGAGTGGTTTATTTTTTTTTTAATTTTTAATTGAAGCATAGTTGATTTACCGTGTTGTGCCAATCTCTGTTGTACAGCAAAGTGACTCAGTTATACACATATATACATTCCTTTTTTTATTTTTTTTCCATTATGGTTAATCACAGGATATTGAGTATAGTTCCCTGTGCTATACAGTAGAGCTTTGTTGTTTATCCCAGGAGAGTGGTTTTGTTTTGTTTACTACTTTATCTCCAGCACGTAGAAGAATTCCTTATTCATAGTAAGTGCTCAATAGTTTTTGTGTGAATGAATGCTCTTATTTCATGCCAAGCTTGTTCTGAGTGCTTTAAAAATCATATTCATTCTCACCAAGAATTGGTTACATGCTATTGTTATTTGCATTTTACGTAAGTGAAACCAAGTCACAGAGATGTTAAATATCCTGCCCAAATCTCATAGCTAATAAGTGTTGGGTAAGGTAATCTCACCTCAGTCCCGCACTAGTAGACATTGAAACATGTGGATCCATATCTGATAGCTAAATTGCAGAACTGGATTTAAATCTGGTTAACTCTACAGCCAGTCTGACTCAATACTCCTGTCTAGATGTTGTGATAAAATGCCCTCACATATTTCTGCTTTAATAACATTAACCCTAAAAAATATCTATTATTTTCTCTGATTTGCAACTAAGTCTCTGAAAAGTTTTGTCCTGAGAAATAAATTAAAATTAAAAGTGGCTTTAAAAAGCACTCTGTCCACAATCAATTCAAAGAAAGTATGAACTGAAATCATCCTTACATTTAGTATCTGAGAAGAGAATAATGTTGATCTATGTCTTCCCTCAAGGTTTTCTTGCTTTTCTTAAAATTCAGTACATCTCTTGAAATGGAGCTATTCCACAATAGATTGATTTAAGACAGTAGCTTTTTTTTTTATAGCCTTTTATTGGTCCATTTATTCTGAGATTGTTCAACAAAACTTTTACCTGCCTGTAATTTACTGTGAATGTCATTTAGAGTAATTACATATCCACCTGGCTGCCATTTAGGACTAGAAAATAGATTCATTTTTCCCCTGAATTTTCTGTAATATATGCAATACTAGTAAATAAAATGATTAAAATCTTTTCACAAAGAAAATATCACCATACGATTTAGTTAAATTGACAAAAATGTAAGGGAAATATTATTCTTGCTGCCACTCCATCCTCATTACAGCTCATTATGGTGGCAAGTTTAGAGAATAGAGGTATACTATATAATATTCCTAATACAATTCCTGAAGGCATTTAAAACTAGTCTAGATGAAGTATTATGAAGTATGTTGAAGAGGATAATTTTGCACAGGCAGGGAGATTTATTTAGATTCAATACATCTTTCTTTTCTGTCATTGTTCCCGATTTTTAGAGGACAATTGTAGAAATTATTATGTGCCTGTATTTTTCTGAAGTTGCGTCTTTTAGTAATCAAGAACTGCATATTTAGAAAAGTGAAAGAGAGGAGTGTGGATACATACCTTGAGAATAGACTACTTGTTTCTAAAATAAGTTCTTTGACAATTCCTAGTTGTGGAACCTTATGCCCCCTGCTCTTTGCTCTCCTTCCCAATCCATTCAAACACAGCTTAAAGGAAAGTGGACTCCTTTAAACCCAGGATTAAGGCTCTACATTACATTACTAAGCGAATTTAGGTGAAAGGTACAGAGAAGGGCAGATAATACATACAGTAGTCTCCCTTAAAAGCAGATACAGAGAGTTGTAACTTTGCATGGTAGCTCAGAACTACAAAAGTGAATGTAAGTGTTCAAACCATGCAAAGAAATCTTAATAATCAACAGGGAAAATGATTTTTTTTTCTGTGATCCTTAAACATTTTTGCTATAACATTAAAAACTTTCTTACAATCTGTTGTAAATTTTTAGGGAATAAAAAATAGTGAACTATATTTATTTAGTATGCTGTATTTTAAAATGTTAGAAACACTGACACAGTATTTGTTAAAAATATATAAGGAGTAGTTTGGACAGTTCCTGCTTGTGTGTGCTAAGTTGCTTCAGTCGTATCTGATATTTTGCCACCCAATAGACTGTAGTCCTCTAGGCTCCTCAGTCCATGGGATTCTCCTGGCAAGAATAGTGGAGTGGGTTGCCATGCCTTCCTCCAGGGGATCTTTCAGACCCGGGAATCAAACCCAAGTCTCTTAAGTCTCCTGCATTGGCAGGTGGGTTCTTTACCACCAGCGCCACCTGGGAAGCCCCTCAAAACTAGAAGGGACCTCACAGGAACCCCTGTCACCCAGCCAGACACTCAGCTCGCTCAGTGTGGCATGTTCATTGACAGTCCCAGAAAGAGCTGCCTCTAAGTTCAAAGAGATGATAGATGAATTTTGTTTCTTGGGTCCTTGCTTTTCAAGAGGTTATTTCTAGGGACGGAGTATCTAAAATGAGATTCAACAAAAGAGAAAACTTAAGAATACTTTTTAAAATCTCTTAGCTTTTTGAAAGCAATCTAATCAATGATGATAAAGTGATTAATATCACTGTGTGGGAAGGTCTTCCCCAGAATATTCTTAGTTTTGTATTTATAAGTGCTATGTTAAACCATTTGTCAACATGTATCTCCTGGTATCTGTTGTCATGTTTAGTAGAACAAGGTAGTCATCTTATGCAAAGTTGATGTGTTCCTTGATAACATATTTAGTCATTTCAGAACTTCCATAGATATGTCCCTGCAATAAAGTTGATTTCTTTATTACAATCTATACCTGTTTTATTTCCATAAAACTGTAAGCCACTTGACTTTGAAACTATCATCATAAGGAATGAAGTGCTTGGGTAATATCATATTTTGAGCCCATAATAGAATCTTTAACCTGGGTGGAATGTGTGGGAGTCTATAGTTGTACTTCAGGGCACCTGGGATCTCCCTGTAATTGCCTACAAATTGCTGTGTGCCTTTATGCATGTTCCCAGAGAGAGCTTTCACCTGGCGATCAAAAAGACTGAGAAACACTATTCTTTACAGGCCTTAATTTTATTCTTGACCTTATTTTGTTCTTTTCCTCTTAGCCATATAGTCCTCATCATTGACCTAGTTGCTGGTCTTCCATAATTAACTCTGGCCACCACAGTCAACATAGTACTTACTGTTCTCTCTGGGGACATTTGTAGGCTCTGCCCTAGAAATGCTGACTCAGTTTTGCCTGGATCTCAGTTTCCATCTCTGCCTATTCCTTTGGAAGAATCTCTGTTTGTATCTCGGTGTGCCCTCACATTATTAGACAAAATGTTATTAGACATTTCTGATTGACTATAGGTTAAAAAAAAAAAGAAACTTTGCCATGTCAGCCTTAAGTTTTATATAGGTTGGTTATATTTGCAGTTTTTTTTTTTTAATATTCAAGCATACTTTGTATTTTTATTTCTAAGTTCTTAAGGTCTTTAAAAGAAAATTTAAAGGAAGAAATCTGAAAAAGAAGCAGAGACAAAAATCTTCAAGTTAGGGGAAAAAAAATCCATACTTGTGCTCCCCATAGAATGTGAGTAAGCACCAATGAGTTGCTCATTCTACATTATTGCCACATGAATAAAACTTTCCCTTTATTCCTTTGATCAAGTGAGGGATCAAGAGGGATGAAATTTCTGTTTAATTATCTTTCCCCAAACTAAAGTATCCTAGAGCTAATAAGAACTCTTAACCGTATTTCTTCCCGTGGTAGTAGTTTTATTTTCAGACCATTGGGATGTCTTCTTCAATCATTTTCCTTAAACATGTTGCATATTAAAAACCTCAGGCTGCAAATTTTCAAGAATGTTATCCTCACTGAATTTCTCTATAAGCACCTCATCCTTCTCATGTTCAAGGCTCAAATTGTTTTTCAGTAAGATTGGTCAAATTGAAGTGATTTCAGTTTGCTAAATTGCAGTTGTTGATTGGTTCCTTATTCAGGATAACTTCTCATTCCTATGGAAACAATAGGCTTTTGCTAGAATCCTTATTCAATCTCTCAGCTACCCTGCCAAAAAACTGCAGTGTTTTTCTGCATAACCAATCAGTGGGATTTCACTGTTATATCCAGCAGGGGAAATTAGTTGATCTCTTCTGCCCTTTTGGTTTTTACCAGTTAGCAGAATATTTGCAAGGATCAAATAAATTAATTTCTCCAGTTCGAACACAAATTTTCAAAGCTAACTTGTTGAGAGATAATAGAAGGTATTTTAAAATGTCATGATCAAATCCATAAAAATATACATGGTGTTGTGTTAGACATTATTCAGAATAGATTAATAATAGTTTTCTATAACTTTATAAGCTTAAAACCTTGCTAGGAGATAGACATTTGTTTTTTTAACATAAGGCATTTTGTCTTGGTTTTTCTTCTATTTTGAACTATCTGTGCTTTTGAAAATGTTGATCCTTCTCTGTGTTCAGAGTCTTTTAAAATCTAAATGTTCTTTCCATCCAGTTATGTACGAAAAGAAAGAAATTCCATCTCTTTTCAAGCTGATGTGATTCTATTATATTTAAAAAATTTAATAGGAACTACTGTTATATTGTTAGGTCGTTAGAAGAGGAAAAAGGATTCCAAAATGGCATTGGCTAAAAGACAAAGAAAGGGAAAAGCCAATGCAAACAGAACAACAGAAAATCCACGGACTGGAGTGAGAACTTCAGGTGGAACAAACACTCCCCCTTCTTGGCTAGCCCCATTTGCATAGGCAGGCTCAGTGGGGAGGAGACAAATGAATAAAAAGAGGAAGCCAAGATGGATTGAGGCCTCTCCTTTGGGGTTGGCCCACCCTCATGCCTCGAGGGTGTACTTTCTTTCGCTTGCTGAATAAAATTCTAAGCTGTAATCGAGCTGTAACACTGGTACACTGTTTCAAATCTTTGCTGCGGCAAGACAGAACCAAGGAAATCACACACTCCCCCAACAATATGATTTCACAATACAATTATGCTGTAGTTTTATGTAATACTTCTTACAGAATTAAATAAGTGACGAACTAGAGACATGATACTGAAAAATTCCTCTGGTCATTTTTCTTGATGAAAGATAAATTATTTTAGTGCCCACCATTTTATTCATGGCCAAAGAATAATATTCAAGGATATCCATTTTTAAAATTTTTCTGCTGGCCGGAAAGGATTGTCAAGCAGTTTCACTGAACTGGCTTTTTTAAGCTGACTTTATGATTTAATTATAGGGGAAAGCAGGAGAATTAGAGAAAATATTTTTCACTTTTTGCCACAAATTCTTTTAAATATATTATATATATATATGTATATATATATATATTATAGTATAATGCCATTTTAACAAGGTTCAAAAACAAAAAGCACAAAAGAAAGTATCCTTTAGGGATACATACATATATGGTGAAACCAATTTTTTAAGCAAGGGAAAGATACACAAAGTTCAGATTGGCAGTGAACTCTCAGAAAAGAGGATGCTGGCAGTAAATACAAGGAGAGATGCAAAGATATTGACAGTGTTCTGTACTGAAATAAGACAGTGGATTCAAGACTGTGAGTTTTACTATTAAGCCCAGTATATCAGTTTTATTTCATATATTGTTTGTATTTGTCAAATATTATATATAATTATTTTAATTAATTAAGGTAGGTTTACACATTTTTAATTATGTCTAATCATATTTTTGGTCTCCTACTCTGCTTGGTCTATTAAAATTTGTTTGGGTCAAAAAACAAAATTAAAACTAAAAGTTCTGTTCAAATTATAATGTTATGGTTTTTAATTGCCTTGACCAATCAAGTAAATGTGATGTTATTTCTCTTGTTTTTTTTTTCTCTTTACTAAGGTATAACTGAAAAAAAAATGTATATATTTAAGGCATACAGCTTGTATTTTATATACATACACATTGTGAAGTAGTCATCACAATCAAACTAACGTATCTATCACTACACCTGCATTGTAAACTCTAGCTATTTAGATATTTGGCTTCAGGGTAGTTTGAGAAAGGTCATGAGCATTGCTTCTCTTTGAATTCAGTATTTCTCTCCCCTGACCCCTGCCCGGCCCCCCCAGAACAAAAGAATCCACTATCCCAAATCTTGCCTAGTTTATACCATATTTTAAAGATACACTCATGGAACTAGAACCAGAAGAGATTTTAAAGTTCTCTACCAGGTTCCCTGATGGCTCAGGGAATCTGCCCACAATGGATAAGGGAGACCCGAGTTTGATACCTGGGTTGGGAATATCCCCTGGAGGAGGGCATGGCAACCCACTCCAGTATTCTTGCCTGCAGAATTCCACGGACAGAGGAGCCTGGCGGGCTACAGTCCATGGGGTTGCAAAGAGTCAAGACACCACTGAGCGACTAACACGTTCCCTTTCATTTTTCTATGTTTAAAAGATTTTACAAAGGGAGAAATTAAAACTGCATACACATGGTTCAAGTTCTACTCTTAAAGACTAAAGCATCTGAACAGTAGCAGAGTCACTCACTGGATTAGTTTACTTTGTAGTAAATAGTTTCTTTCTGTGATAGATGTTTCATTTTATATATGTAGGTATATCCCAGCTTCTAATAAGTAAATGAACATTGTGTTTCAGACACCACTAAAGAATAAAAAATGTCTACTTTGATGATAATAATTATAAAACCACAATAATTGTTTTACCTGTTGAACCCATACTATATGCTTGGTGTTATCCTAAGTTTTATCTATGTATTCATTTACAGCTACTCTATGAAGCAGATACTATTAATATACCTATTTTACAGATGAAAAAACTGAGCAAGTAACTTGCTCAAGGTCATATGTATGTGTACTGATGTTGATCTAGGATTCAAATCCAGGTAGATTAGAGTACGCTGTCTTAGCCACTGTGATAATGAAATGAATTCTTAAGTCAATTAAGATCTTAAGCAATGAAAATTATCAATGTTTTGGTCTCATCTCTGGAGATTTTTCTTCAATTGGTCTCTAGTTGAGTTTGAGCTGCAGTATTTAAAGATTCTTTTGGGGAGTTTAATGCACAACCTGGATTATGGACCACTGGGATAGTAAAACATTTCCTATTTTAGTACTGATCTCATTTTAATGTATTTTCTCTAGTTCTATTTTCATGAAAGAAATATGATAAACCCTAATAAAGATAATATTTAAATGTTCATTCATGCAATGATATTATACTAATAATGTATACTAAAATACAAATATAAATGCATAATAATATATGTAAAACTCAAGTCTTAATTATCCTGCAAAGCAGGTAGTTTGACTGAAATCAATAACTGATTGCAACTTGGACCTGAAATGTTCTCTTTTCTGAAAAGCTTTTTGAATTAAAGTCATTGAGGTCTAGCTTGATTGACTCTATATATTAATATCATCTATACTTCAGTTGACTTATTTTAATTTTAACTCTTGTAGGTATTATAGAATCAAGGATCCTAGATAAATTGATGTCTCCTTGCCTTTTTACTGGTTGTCAGGTCATAACTCCAAGATTAGGATTTAGAAATTATTTTAGTCTGAACTTACTATTTTTAGTGCCACTTGATAAATGTCTATGGCATAATCAAGTACGGCTAATGATTAAATAAGTAAAATGCTCAGCAAATGAGATTAAGGAACTTTTAGATATTGGGAAAATTTCATTAAATGATTAGTAAGATCTGTCCCTTTAAAAACTTTTTTGAAGATAATTTTGTCAACTGTTTATAGTCCATTAATTATGATTCTATAATAAATTTATATATTCACCTGATCCAAATAGAAAATAGATTTTCTGCAACTTTACAATTTTTTTACAGAGAAGACAATAATAACACCGAGTGTTAAGATAAATGAGCTTATGAACAGTTCTATGTCTGTAGTGCTATGATAATGTGCAGCCCAAAACCTCTTGCCAAGTTTTGCTGCTTGCTATTGTAAGGCAGAAGCAAGTGAAATCACTTTTTTAATTTTCAAGCTTATCCATTTTAAAATTGGATCACTTTTCTTCCTATGGCCAACATTCTTTTCATATTAACAAGTCAAAAAAGTGAAAACATCTAAAGATGTTTCAAACTTTGTAAAAAGAAACAGCCTTTCCTAAGAAAATTATCATAATCATCATAAAAAAGATTCCAAAGATTTTCCATGGAATAAAAAAGACAGTTTGATAGTTTGATATTTGGGAGGGGCAGTGTTTGATGTCACTTCATAAACTGGCTCAGGAAGTGAAGTGATCTTTAAATTTTAGTATTTATGTGCTTTTGGTATCTCATAGGTGCCTGAAATATTTATACATCATTTTAAAGGAATTTTTCCACAGTTAAATTTTACACAGAGACCAAGAATATTTATGCTGGTTTATTAGAAAAAAACAGGCCCTCTTACTCTAACTCGAGAAATGATACAGAATCTACCAGTTATGACTTTGTGGCTTTTGCCATATATTACTATATATTTGCCAAATATAAAAGTGTTTAAACAAAGGACAGTAGATCTATCCATTGAAAAGAAAGGGTTGTTATAATTCTTCATCATGAGAAGACTGTTCTACATTAAGGAGAGAGAGAAAAAATGGCAATTAAATGCAATGCGTAATATCTGAAATAAAGAATAAGCCCTCTTTATTCTGTATATTTGGAATATACTCTATATTGACAAAACCAAGTTAATATTAACATATCAAAATGAAAACTGCATTTTATTTTCATTTTATCTTAAAGCCTCTCTCATTGGCATAATTTGTATTCCTCCAGGTTTGCTAATGTTCCAAATACTCCCATTTAACAGTTGCAATTTCTGCATAAACTAGCCCATGAAATTTTTATTTCTTATTTATATTATGGCCAAGTAATTTTAAAGATGTATTATGTGTTGAAGGCAATTTAGGACATGCTTATAGTTCAAAGGGTTGAAATGTCTTTTTGACAATTTCCATCAAGTTGGATAAAACTCAGTTTCTTCCTATATTCCTAACATATGTCAAATATAAGAGAAGATGGTAGGAAAGATATTGAGAGCCATCAGTATTACATTTACTAAAATGTAAATCCTTTGAGTCTACCACATTTAGGTACTATGGTGGTGAATGAATATCTTTACATCAAAATGCATTCACATATTGAGAATAAAAACCTTATATTTTTTCAAGATATTTTGATTGATTTATGTCTATACAGTTGTATTTACTTGATTATAGGAAGGGTTCCAAACTCATAACTAATGAATTCAGTGAAAGTACTGATGAGATTCTTTATTTGGAAGTTTTAAATATGCTATTTGGTAAATTAACAGAGTTCTTTTCCACATAGATGTTATTATATAGAAAGTACAACATTAGTTGTGACCTGTAGTTGGAAAATGAATTATCTGATCTATTTCCAAGGGAGTTTACTGAATATGACACTTCCTCTTTGCTTGAAAATTAACTTAAAACATTCATTAGATAATATGTTTTGTCATAATGTGTTAAACAAATAATTTCTTATAATACCAGTATTCTCTTCTGATAAACCAATATTTATCACTAATCCTGAAAACTTAATCATTATCATGAAATATGTCAACTCTATTAATTTAAACATTTGTGTAAATTTTAACCAAAGTGAATCAAATAAATTGTACTTTCTATTGATTGACTTATATTATTAGGGCCCTCAATAGTATTCTTAAGATATTTATAGTATTAGATAGACAGTTCTAAATAATGAAGCTTTACTTATTATTAGAAAATAAGTGAGCTTTTCCAGGAATATGGAACTTTCAGGAAAATTCTCTCTGATGACTTTGAGGTGAAATTAAAACTATAGGAAACATCTAGCTTCAATCTGGGGCAACTTTGAAAACTTTGCTACTTATCTCCAATTGTGTGGTTTGGAAACTTGATCCCACCTGATCTAAATGCCAGTATGTAAATATGAGATATTGTATTTGCAATTTATCCAAGAGAGAAAACTGCTAATTGCTAGAATGGATGGAATATTTATTCTAATCTTTCCAAGAATAAAATTTATGATTTTATACAAGTGCTTGAAGATATACTTTACTTTTAGCTAAAATAATTTCTAGTTATGTTTTATTTGATTTTTAACTGCATACTTAAATTTGATTCCTTAAATTTTTTGATTCTCTGCTATTTCTTTTAATATAAGAGAAACCAATCAAAAAGTTAAGCATAATAAGTTTTGTTCTTGGGGCTTCCATGGTGGCTCAGGTAGTAAAGAGTCTGCCTGCAACGCAGGAGATCCGGGTTTGATCCCTGGATCACGAAGATCCCCTGGAGAAGGAAATGGCAAGCCACTCCAGTATTCTTGTCTGGAAAATCCCATGGACAGAGGAGCCTGGTGGGCTACAGTCCATGGATTTGCAAGGAGTCGGACATGACTGAACAACTAACACTTTCTTTCATGATAGCAGATTGCCTTGCATATAGCATCGCTGAATGTATCTAATTATATATGTCTCTAAAAACCATTTTTGTCAAAGTTCCCATTGTTGAAAGCAATGAACCTATAAATCCCACTATGCCCACACCTTCAGTGATACTATATACAAGGCAATGTGCTATCATAGACTAGAATTACAATACAAGTAAATGTGGGTGGGTGTGTCATTAGAATGTGCTTTACGTAGAATTGAACTTGACCATACAGGTGTGAGGGAATATAGAACTCAAAAAAAAAAATGCTTGCAGTTAATCCTGATACATGGCTCTCTTGCTCCTTAGAACTCATTCATCTAAATAATTTGTTCAGTGATGGGTTATAGTTTTTCTGAAGTTGGCCACATTGATGGCTGGCTTGTGCAGCTTGTCTGCATCTCTTTTATTTTCCTGTTTATCATTTTTGCTTTTGGTATGTTATTCTCATATTTTCCACTCTGTGCTCACTATTCCTTTTCTTTTTTCAAATCCATTTAGTTTTCAGAGACAAAGGTCATATCTTTCCTCTTTTTACTTCTTTATTGTCTTGAATAGTGAATACTCAATACATGCTTTGTGAATAAATGGAAAAAAATGTCATCTTACAACTTGAGACGTCATCTATTGAAAATAGATACAAGTCCATGGTCAGTTAAGAAGCTCCTTTCTTTATACAAATATCCATTTTTTTTATTACCTGGAGACAAAATGCTTTATATAAAGCATAAAATGGTTTATATAAAGTGATTTTGAGTCTACTGTAGTAGAAGAGTGTGTGGAAAAATAGCTTCCATGTTTATAGTCAAATTGAATAGATGAGTGTACAGTCTTCCTATGGTTTATAATAAAAAGTCTCCAAACCAGCTAATCTTGACATGAAATCAAATAACTTAGATCCAAAATAACATGGGAAAAGAATAAATACTAAATATTAATCGGATTGTGGTCATGCCAGATGGGAGGAAGATATTAACATCGCCCGAATAAATCTGTAGCCAAAGACTTAGAAATAGGTATATATGAAATTTAGAAATCATTTGACATCATTTTACAGAAAGAGAAACTAAGTTGAGTGCTTGCTCCATATCATATAAACAATTTATGTTATAGCTCTGGCTGATGCTCTAAATCTCCTGTCTGGTCACTGGTCATCATTTCCCCAATAAATAATTTTTGATACAGCTAAGCTCTGAAATTTGTTTGGAACAAATACATGTTACAGAACATTATGAAAAGAAGGGCTCCTGTGTATATTTGTGTGTAGTAATATTACTGTATTATCAATAAAAGAGTGCATATGAATTTTGATGCTTTTGAACTGTGGTGCTAAAGAAGACTCTTGAGAGAAACTTGGACTGCAAGGAGATCAAACTAGTCAATCCTAAAGAAAATCAGTACTGAATATTCATTGGAACGACTGATGCTTATATGTAAACTGATGTAATATGTGAACTGTGAACTTATAGATGTTCAAGCTGGTTTTAGAAAAGGCAGAGAAACCAGAGATCAAACTGCTAACATCCACTGAATCATTGAAAAAGCAAGAGAGTTCCAGAAAAACATCTATTTCTGCTTTATTGACTATGCCAAGGCCTTTAACTGTGTGGACCACAATAAACTGTGGAAAATTCTGAAAGAGATGGTACTACCAGACCACCTGACCTGCCTCTTGAGAAATCAGTATGCAGGTCAGGAAGCAACAGTTAGAACTGGACATGGAACAACAGACTGGTTCCAAATAGGAAAAGGAGTATGTCAAGGCTGTATACTGTCACCCTGCTTATTTAACTTATATGTAGAGTACATCATGACAAATGCTGGGCTGGAGGAAGCACAAGCTGGAATCAAGATTGCTGAGAGAAATATCAATAACCTCAGATATGCAGATGACACCACCCTTATGGAAGAAAGTGAAGAACTAAAGAGCCTCTTGATGAAAGAGAAAGAGGAGAGTAAAAAAGTTAGCTTAAAGACCAACATTCAGAAAATCAAGATCATGGCATTCAGTCCCATCACTTCATGGGAAATAGATGGGGAAACAGTGGAAACAGTGTCTGACTTTATTTTTGGGGGCTCCAAAATCACTGCAGATGGTGATTGCAGCCATGAAATTAAAAGGCGTTTACTCCTTGGAAGGAAAGTTATGACCAACTTAGCATATTAAAAAGCAGAGACATTACTTTACCAACAAAGATCCCTCTAGTCAAGGCTATGGTTTTTCCAGTAGTCATGTATGAACGGGAGAGTTGGACTATAAGGAAAGCTAAGTGCCGAAGAATTGATGCTTTTAAACTGTGGTGTTGGAGAAGACTCTTGAGAGTCCCTTGGACTGCAAGGAGATCCAACCAGTCCGTCCAAAGGAAATCAGTCCTGAATATTCATTAGAAGGACTGATGTTGAAGCTGAAATTCCAATACTTTGGCCACCTGTTGCGAAGAGCTGACTCGTTGGAAAAGACCCTGATGCTGGGAAAGATTGAAGGCAGGAGCAGAACGGGACAACAGAGGATGAGATAGTTGGATGGCATCACTGATTCAATGGACATGAATTTGAGTAAAGTCTGGGAGTTGGTGATGGACAGGGAGGCCTGGCATGCTGCAGTCCATGGGGTGGCAAAGAGTCGTACACGACTGAGCAACTGAACCAGACTGAACTGACCTGATGCTTAAGCTGAAGCTCTAATACTTTGGCCACCTGATGCGAAGAGCCGACTCATTGGAAAAGACCCTGATGCTGGGAAAATTGAGGACAGGAGGAGAAGGGGACGATAGAGGATAAGATGGTTGATGGCATCACCAACTGAATGGATGTGATTTTGGTTAAGCTGCAGGAGGTGGTGAAGGACAGGGAAGCCTGGTGTGTTGCAGACCATGGGGTTGCAGAGAAGGACATGACTGAGCAACCGAACAACAATGACATAAGCTCTCTTATTAATGTGGCTGTATAGTCTATTTTTCCATTCATTATTTTCTTTTTACTTAATATTCAATCTAACCAAGAGTCAATTTACAAAACAGATGGTCAGAATTAGGAGTATAGTCCCATTCAGTTCACATGATACACACATTCATTTGGCCCATAAAATAAAGTGACCAATAATACAGGGGCCATCAGCACCAGATTGCTACCAGATACATTTATCACGTTTAGAAATGCTGGATAAGGAAATCTCTACTGGATATAAATTCTTACCTTTCAGATAGTTTTGTAGCTGTGACTCTGGACACAGCTCAAGTGGGAGCAAAGTAAGGGGGATGGGAAATAGTTATTGAGGATTTGCTGCTTAACATGAGTACGTACATTAAAGCTTTGAAAAGGACAATTTATTCAAATGTGTAGCATCTATCAGAATCAGAAGAAAATATGCATAATGAAAGGCAGAATTTGTTCCTAACTGTACAAATTATGTAGAAGCCTGGCACACAATTTTGCATAAAGAGTTGATGAGGAAATACCCATTAAGGTACCTTATCAATTCAGCTAATGGTGGGGAATTATTACCTAAGGCATATACTTGAGTGTTTTAATAAGTTTAATTTTCCATCATCCAAATGACCTTTTTTTTAGTGCATTCTGTGTGTGGTAGTGGAGAAGACAATGGCACCCCACTGCAGTACTCTTGCCTGGAAAATCCCATGGACGGAGGAGCCTGGTAGGCTACAGTCCACGGGGTCGCTAAGAGTCGGACGACTGAGCGACTTCACTTTCACTTTTCCCTTTAATGCACTGGAGAAGGAAACGGCAACCCACTCCAGTATTCTTGTCTGGAGAATCCCAGGGACAGCGGAGCCTGGTGGGCTGCCGTCTATGGGGTCGCACAGAGTCGGACATGACTGAAGCAACTTAGCAGCAGCAGCAGCAGTGTGTGGTAGTGTTAAAATCACATTGAAGTTCAGTTCAGCTCAGTTCAGTTGCTCAGTCGTGTACGACTTTTTGCCACCCCATGAACCTCAGCATGCCAGGCCTCCCTGTCCATCACCAACTCCTGGAGTTTACTCAAACTCATGTCCATTGAGTCGATGATGCCATCCAGCCATCTCATCCTCTGTCGTCCCCTTCTCCTCCTGCCCTCAACCTTTCCCAGCATCAGGGTCTTTTCCAATGAGTCAGCTCTTCGTATCAGGTGGCCAAAGTATTGGAGTTTAGCTTCAACATCAGTGTTTGCAATGAATATTCAGGACTGATTTCCTTTGGATGGACTGGTTGGATCTCCTTGCAGTCCAAGGGACTCTCAAGAGTCTTCTCCAACACCACAGTTCAAAAGCATCAATTCTTTGGTGATCAGCTTTCTTTATAGTCCAACTCTCACATCCATACATGACTACTGGAAAAACCATAGCCTTGACTAGATGAACCTTTGTTGGCAAAGTAATGTTTTTGCTTTTCAATATGCTGTCTAGGTTGGTCATAATTTTCCTTCCAAGGAGTAAGTGTCTTTTAATTTCCTGGCTGTAGTCACCATCTGCAGTGATTTTGGAGCCGAAAAAATAAAGTCAGCTACTGTTTCCACTGTTCCCCCATCTATTTGCCATTAAAGTTTACCTGATGCTTTTTTCCATTTTTGATTTCTCTGTATTTCACATCCTCAGACACTTAAGCTATAATTAGAGTGAAGTTAGAGGTTTTCTAGAGGAGAGGGCTCTTCAGCTCACTATTGTTATCTGCCCTTATTTAATGTCCCATTGCTTACTTGTTATGAGGCTGAAAGGATGAACGAAATGATGCTGTGACTGCTCAAGCTGTGAGAGAAAGGGTGTTGTTTCCTTTTATTTCCGTTTGTTACAGCTTTGACCATCATATTTAAAGAGGATAACTTGATCATAGTCTATGTTACATATACTTCAAATAACTGTCTTACAAGATGAAACACATGAAAAAGATAGTACACAGATAATCAGAAACTGAAGATTCAATGTCACGCAATGCTATATATCAGGAAATCAAATTTTGTCACAAAGGTATCCATTTGAGTTTTCATTAGGTGAAATGAAAATAACTAGAAGAAAAGCTCAAGTATATTATAAAATTATGCCCCACAGAACATCAAACTGAAAACATATCAAAGAAGGTAGACCACTAAGAAGAGCCTTTCAACACAGCTCTGCAATAATAAATAAAAATTAGTTACTCTAATTTAAACTCATCTTTCAAATGTCCTCTATCACTGACAGTAGAAAAATAGGATTATTTTATTATTTTCCAAGTTGTTTAAAAATGTAGAATTTGATTCTCATGAGTATACGCTGTTAATCTGACTCTCTTATTTTAAACACACATTAAATGTTTGATATAATAGATTTATCAACCAGATAAATAAGTACAAATTTTTCTTAAATGATACTACTCCGAATTAATTTAAACAAGTGTTAAATTTCAGTATAAAATCAATAATCTCATCTGTGTTTGAAGGTGGGAGGAATCTTAGGAAGATAACATAATAACTCTCCCAATTTTATGGGTGAGAAATTATGCTTATAGGAGTAAAAATGTCTTTTCTTCTACTCAGTAGCCAAATATTAGGATAATTGGATTCCTAACCAATTTTTCTTATTTTAATCCTGTCTGTACTTCATAATTCTCAGTCTTTAAAACAGAAATTGGTGCTCTACAAATTAAAAGGATAAAACATTTTTTTCTTTTCTTTTAGTTGTCTATTATTTTGGAGACTTTTTACTAAACATTTTAATCACATAATTTAAAATATATTTGATAATATCTCTCTACATCCTAAACTCTTCAAATGGGCATGCTGTTAACACTGTTGGTATTCACAGGTAAAAAAATTCTGTAGCTTTATGCATTTTTGAAAAACTTTTCAAAGAAAAGAGTTTTCAGACAAACTCTGGAACTACAACTGTGTGGGACTCAAATATTTAACAAATTGGAGACAGAGCTGTTATCTGTTTAGTTGGTTTTCTATCATTTTTCCTACATCAGCAAAATCACCTGCCATTTAAAAAATTCACACAACGACAAATTTCTTCTATTTGAAGAATCACAGTGAACGGCCTTTCATGCATTTCAGGGGACTGCAGTTAGGTCATTACATGTGAAACTGAAGAAGTAAAATACAGCAATGGTTACTTGCTAGCTCAGCAGTTCCTCCCTCAGTCTTGCTCCAAGATGGGCGAGGCCTCTCTACTAACAAACAGAAATTAAAATACAGTTTGTTGTTAAGCCAGAAACCATTAAGGTTTCTGAGATTTAACCCTCCTTAGAAGATAAGAAGATAGTTGGCTATAATTATATAACTTCATAAGTAAACTATATAACTATTGAGGACTTCCCTGTAGCTCAAACAGTAAAGAATCTGCCCTCAATGCAGGAGACCAGGGTCCAATCCCTGGGTCGGGAAGATCCTCTGGAGAAGGGAATGTCAATCTACTCCAGTATTCTTGCCTGGAGACTCCCATGGACAGAGAAGCCTGGTAGGCTACAGTCTGTGGGGTCGCAGAGTCGGACACGACTGAGTCACTAAAACACACACACACACACACACACACACACACACACACATTTATATATATATATAAATTCATTGCTCAATTAGTTACAGTAAAAGCAGCATCCAGGGTATTACCTTGTGTTGCTTTCTTGAGTCCCAATCCAGACAGGGTTGTGATGAGAGCCAGATAGCACCTATATGCGAAAGAAAGTACATTATATAAGTGGAGAAAATTGATTAAAAACAAAACAAAAAAACCCCACAACTCTGATCTCATATGGGGTTGCTAGTGACCTGCCCATCCTCCTCTCCAGAAAGAGAGAACCTTATCTTTACTCTGGAATATAAGCAGATTTACTCTGGGGAGGGGAAGAGGAAGTCTTAATCTTTACTAACATGGACTATCTCAGGTGTAGGGGTGTCTCTAAGATTTATTATTCTGAAATGTTTGTTTCCTTGTACAAACATCCCTATATTGGAAGTAAATAATTTTGGTTAGAAGACCAGAACTGCAGAAACATAAAATATTCTTGGAAAATTGTCTTTTATCTCTCAGTTGTTATTGGGATTTTCTAAGTTGAGCATGAGTGTATCTTAGGTGATGCCTTTGCTTGGTTGGCATATGCATCAGAGGGTCCTGAAGCCTGACCTGCAGGGAAGCTCTATGGTTGCTTCCCTTTCCCTATATGGGCCTCAAGACCCTTCCAAACAAATATTTTTTCTTTCCTTCTAGTGTCACTCTTTCATAGTTGCCTTTTTTCTAGAACTCCATTATTAGGTAAAGGATGTCTCCTTTTCTAGGTCAGCTGAAATTTCTTAACTTTTAAGTCCCTCTTTTTTTCATTAACAAGTGAACATTCTCTGCAATCTAAGTAAAGGTGGGTTTTTTTTGGTTCATTCATTTGTTTTATTAGCAAAACTCAGTGGCAGAAACCTTGTAACCATTGGATATAAAAAAGATAAATACGGCTCATCTACAGAGGAGAGGCCCCTGCAAGTCAAGGAGCAAAGCTTCAGAAGAAACTAACCCTGCCAGTCTTGGACTTCCAGTCTCCAGAACTCTGACAGCTCAGCGGGTGGGTGCCTTTAAAAAAAAAAAAAAAGATAAATACATGACAGCCCCTGCCCTAAACAGGTTATAGTCTAATACAGAAAGTCAAATTTGCAGATAAATTGTAATGAGTTACAAGTATATGCTAGAAATATATAGTGGTTGAGTCAAGTGAGATGGATTCAAGTCTACCGCATGGGGTCATGAAGTCTTTACAAAGGATGTGAAGTGAAAGTGAAAGTTGCTCAGTCATGTCCGACTCTTTGCGACCCCATGGGCTAGTCCATGGAATTCTCCAGGCCGGAATACTGGAGTGGGCAGCCTTTCCCTTCTCCTGGGGATCTTCCCAACCCAGAAATTGAACCGCGGTCCCCGGCATTGCAGGCAGATTCCCTGAGGTATCAGGGAAGTCTCAGAAAGGAAATGAACCTCAAAAGATGAGAGGTTTTGGCCACTTGGAAGGGAGTTGGGCATTGTGAAGAAAAGAACATTTCAGGTGGAATAGCAATGCGGTCAAAACATGGAGGCAAAACTAAATGTGATATTTGGAGAAGCATGGATATTGGAAATGCAGAAAAGTAGTATCTCAAGAGAAGTTAGAGAAGAAATTGAGCTAAAGATGTAAGTATAATTAGACTATGAGGGCCCTAAGTGCCATTTCTATTTCCTTCTTATTTAATGCTGTGTTAATTTCTTATTTAATGCTGTGTTATTCCTTTTTTATATTCTTTTCCATTTTAGGTGATTACAAGATATTGAGTACAGTTTCCTGTGATATACAGTAGGTCATTTTTGGTTATCTATTTTACATATGTGTGCTAAATCGCTTCAGTTGAATCCAACTCTTTGTGACCCCATGGACTCATGAGGCTCCTCTGTCCATGGGATTCTCCAGGCAAGGATATTGGAGTAGGTTGCTGTGCCCTCCTCCCCGGGATCCAGGGATCGAAACTGTTTCTCTTATGTCTCCTTCATTGAAGGCGGTTTCTTTACCACTAGCACCACGTGGGAAGCCAAATATATACTAGTGTATATATTTTAATCCCAAAATCTAATTGGACAGTAGTTTTAAAACTTACTCTCTCAAAAAGAAAAGTATTTTTTCAATGGAAATTAAATTTTAAAACTACTGCTATAGGTAATAATATGCTTAAAATGATGATGGAGAGGAATACTTAATAATAGCTGCATTTCAAAAAGATTAGTCAGAGTAGAAAACTGACTGAATGCCTGTAACTATGGAGGGAGAAACAGTTGTTGGAATATTTCAGGTAAAAATGAAGAGGGCCTGGATTAAGGCAATATTTGTGGGGATACAAAATACAGATATAAAATATAATGGCTAATATATATGACTAATTGGATATGGTGAGACAGGTTTTAGCACTGAGGGGACTATATTAGTAAATATGCTATTCACTGAGACAAGTTTAGCTTTGGATTTGTTTACTTAGAATGATTGTGGTCCATCTGTAAGACGGATATAATAACTAACACATGGTAAACTACATGAGTAAAATTATTACTTTTATGATAATAATGTTATCATACTCAAGTAGCAATCTGCTGTTGGTAAATTAACTATATGTGAGACTAGGAAGAGAGATTGTCTTGCAATAAAGAATTGAGAACAATATGCATATGGTAAACATAGTCTTTGCTGTTTCTTTATAATAGATTTCATTGCTTCTTGTTTTAAATTCTCGGAATATTTTTTTTCTAAGTCACTTATATTATTTTTGAATGAAACTCTCTGCTGGCAATGATTGTGCCTAACTCATTTGCACTCTATGGTTTGAATAAACTGCAAATTTAAAAACAGTGTTGAAAAAAAAATAAAAGTAATAAAAATAAAAACAGTGTTGAAAATGTTTGGAAGGAGTTTGCTGAGGGATGGAGAGTATTTACTAATGGGTAAGGACATGGTGTGGTGGGAAGTGTTCATAGCCAGGATAAATATGTCTAGATTTTTTCCCAGCTTAGTCATTAACTGCCAAATGATGGCTATAGAATCATGTTTATTGTTTTCTTTACGTTTTATAGGTTTTAAGTTATCTCCTGTGCAAAATTAGGTAGATAAAGCATCTCATTTCTAAGGTTTTTCTCCAGCTCAATCTAAAAAATATCAGAGTAGGAGGATGGAACTTTTTGTAAATTGAAGCATGCAAGCGTAATGGCTTAGGGGGAATGGAGTGATGGATGGGATGTCAGAATTGTAGAAGGGAATGAGCTGATTGCTACACACTCAAGCTGGGACATGGTGAGCACTCTGGCAGCAGTGACCTAAGATCAAACACTAAAGTTGAAACTGATACAAGGGGAATTAGGTTTACAAGGCACAGAACGTTTCCAAAATTTAGGACAGGCATTAGACTTTGTTTCAGTTTGGAGGACAACTAAGACCTGGCAGATGGGCCTGTAGGATTTTCTGGTATTTCTCAAGATTCATAAGAAAACAGAGGCTTTGAAACATCTTGCTCTTGATAAGTGATTTTTCTTCTTTAATTTGAGATTTTGCAAGGTTGTAGCAGGTAAGATTTCTTCAGTGTCTCTAATGCTATGATTTGAAAAATAAAGGCAGGAACTAGATAAATGCATGAGGTGATTTACTGAAAATGGCATGAAAATCATCCACCATATGTTTTTGGAAACAAAACACTTTGGTGAAGAACCTTTCATTTGCACTTTTGCTTCATTTCAGTGGCAGATGCAGGTTGAAATAAAACACTCAGTTCTCTCTTGAAAAGCCTGATTAAAGAAAGTAGTTATCTTTATATAACAAACTACTTTAACATATAAAGTCATGCTAAATTTTTTGACCTTTATAATGAAATCAGAATGATTTTTTAATTTAGAATCTCTTCTTTGGTTCATAATGTACATATTAAGCAGCTTCTCCTTAATAGGTTTTCAAATTCAAGATGCAGATCAGAAAAGGTCCCAGGTTCCCATTCTCAGAACATCTCACGGTACTCAAACTTCAGGAAGCAGTTGCAAACAAACATATGGTATGATTTTAATTTGGCATCTCCCTTGAGGAAATAGCAACTATTTTGAAAGTTCATCACATTCTATTGCTTACAGGATAAAGTGGTAGCCAGCAAAGCATTCATGGAATATGGGAAGCAATGGACAGATTCTCTGCTTCTCTTTCCATCAGTTTTCCACATACAGTGACTGTCCTTGCAATTCACACGTGTTGTACAAGCTAATCACGACAGTAGGCCTCATATAATGTTCAGCCTAGCCAAGGCTCAGTAATTGAGCTAAGGAGAAAGTTCAGGCTTGTATTTGTACAAATTCTCATGTTTTTCTCTTTGGTCAAAAAATTTAATGTGAATGAAGAGAAAGGGAGGTTATTTCCTAGTTCTAACATGATCTTACTGTAAAAGGGAGTGAGTTTTTGTTTCGTCACTAAGTCGTGTTTGACTCTTTGTGACTACATGTACTGTACACCATCAGGTTCCTCTGTCTATGGTATTCCTCAGGCAAAAATACTGGAGTGGGTTGTCATTTCCTACTCCGGGTGATCTTCCTGACTCAGGGATTGAACCTATGTCTCCTTCATTGCATGCAGATTCTTTACCACTGAGACACTGGGAAGCCTGGGGACTTAGTTTACAGCTACATAAATCTTTAGTCCTAAACAAAGACCTGTCGAAAAGTAACAAGAGGAGTACAGGAACATCTACCCTCTTCCAAAATAATAGTTTTTGGCATCATGTACTTGAATAAATTCAACAGGACAATTGAGCTTAAAGGAGAGCTCTAGCTGAACATTTACTTAGGGTGTGTGAGCAGTAGGTTCATTTATAAGCTGAAGAACAGGACAGGCAAAATACAAGGGAAAGCTTTGGGGTTTAGAACAATGGTAATCATTTTTAGGGAAACCATTTAGAGAAGTGATAGTCAAAGTCTAATTGTGTGTGGGCCATTGTTATGACTTTAGTCTGACTTCATCCATGAATTATAGATGCAATTTTTCCACAATCTGGCAATCTGTTGATTAATATTATTCTTTCCAGTGAGGTTCTTTTTTTCTCATGGCTTTTTGATGAGAAGTAAAGAGACAGTAAATCTGATCGTGATGGTTAACAATCAGTCAGGAATTTCAAGTTTAAGTGAATTGTTAAAAATTGAAGTGGGAAGAGAACATTATTTTTATTCAGTGATAAGTCATGTTAAAATATTAAGCCAGTCAGTATTATTTTCAAGGGATAGCTGATTTTAACATAATTAGTCTCAAGATTATTTGATTCATTTATTTTCCTTCAAAAACATTTGACACTCCTTTCTTGTGTCTTTTTGCTGTTTCATAACACCCTGAGAAATATTTTTCTTGCTGTTTGATAAACTTCTGTTAATTTTAATAAAATCTACCCAGTAGAAATTCGAATTTCTCTATCTTCTCCTGGTGTCCTAAGCTCTAGTGAGCTTAGAACATGACAGCTTTCCTGATATTGCAAACCCGAGGAAGAGCAATGTTCTCAAAAGTTGGAGATATTTAGGCACAATGCTAGGATTTAGAATTTTTAATTTGATGTGAAAGGTTCATGAAAGTGTTAGTTACTCAGTGATCTAATCTATGTGACCCATGGACTGTAGCCAGCCAGGCTTCTCTGTTGATGGAATTCTCCAGGCAAGAATACTGGAGTGGGTTGCCATTCCCTTCTCCAGGGGATCTTCCCAATCCAGGGAACAAATTCCCTGGATTTCCCACATTGAAAGCAGATTCTTTACTGTCTGAGCCACGAGGGAAACCCCTTAGTTTGCTGAGTAAAATAATTAATGAGGTCTCTGCTGCATCGGTCTTCTCTTTTGAATTCACTTTTCTGTTTGACTTGCTTCTCTTTCTTAGAACTTTATGTGAACTAAAGGTTTTAGGTCTCCCTCCACCTTTGGGCAGGGCAGGGCATCATGATTTAAGCCACTTTGATTTGTTAAATCTATGTAAAATAATTCCTCATGGCCAAGTCCCCCAGAGAATGGTATTGGGGTTTGAAGTCAAAAGTTAAACAAGTAATATTGATTTTATGTATCTTGTCCCCATTCTACTTCCTGTATCTGCCTGTTATAAAAATAGGTGATTGGTCATGGATTTAGGGTTTTTCTATCTCATTGTAATTGATTTTCAATGCAAAGATACCATAAAATATGTAAGAAACTCCACTATATTAGTTTCAGGTGTACAACATAGTGATTCAATATTTGTATACATTGTGAAATGATCACCACAATGTTTTGTTAACACTGTCACCATATATAGTTAAAACCTTTTTCTTCTTGTAATGAGAACTAAGATCTGCCTCCTTGTGTGCGTGTGTGCTAAGTCGTTTCAGTGGTGTCTGACTCTTTGCAACCCTATGGACTGCAGCCTGCTAGACTCCTCTGTCCTTGGGGTTGTCCAGGTAAGCATACTGGAGTGGACTGCCACAGCCTCCCTCAGGGGATCTTCCTGACCCAAGGATGGAACCCGTGTCTCTCACATCTCCTGCATTGGCAGGCGGGTTCTTTACCGCTAGCACCACCTGGGAAGCCCATAGTTACCATGCTGTACATACATCTCCACAAATTATTTTATAAGGGTGAGTTTGTACTTTGACCAGCTTCACCTGTTTAGCCCACAGTCATCCCCATCTCTCTGTCATTTCTAAAGTCACATTCCATTGTGTTACTTGATTGGACTCCCTTACGATGCTCATGTTTAACTAGTTATTGACTGTTTAGTGTGTCCTAGGTCCTTTTCTAAAACTTCTGTAGACATCTATTAACTCATTTAACTCTCACAAGTTCATAAAGTTGGAGTTATACACAGATAGTCCCATGTTACATATTTTATGGATGAAGACACTGAGACATAGGGTTGTGAAATAACTGGCACAAAGTTAAAGTCTAGCATGGGCTCGAGTCGTAACTGCACACCGTAAGTCTAGCTCCAACATTTCATTTTTGATTGCTAATGTACATGATATCTAGAACTAAAAAGATTTATTTTTGCCAATTTATACTTCATCTATGTGTTTGTCTGGCCCTTCCCCAGGACCACGATTGCTGCCTGTTCTGTCCAATACTGCCATTAGTGCCATTTCCCTCTCCCTATCCTGTCCATCCTGAAAGCTGTGTGACCAGGGTCCCATGGCTGTATATTAAAAAGCCACTGACCAAAATCAAAACAAGAATAAATATTAAGAGTAGCAATAAAAACTAATGAAGGGAATGCATTTAACAAAATAAATGCATGGCTGGTACACTAAAAATGACAAAATATTGCTGAGAGAAATTAAAGATGTAAACAATGGAGATCCATTCTCTATTCGTATATAAAAGACTCAATATTGCAAGGTGACAATTCTCAAATTAATCTATAAATTCAAAAATCTCTATTGGAATTCAAGCAGGCTTTTTCTTTTTTGCTGGCATGGACAGATTCAAAATTTATGTGGAAATGGAAATGCCTAGAATAATCAAAACAATTTTGAAAAAAGAAGAATAAGTTTGGAGGACTTTTGGTTCTCAATTTCAAAGCTTACTGTAAAGGTAGAGTTATTAAGACAGTGTGGTGCTGGCATAGGTTAGACATATAGATCAACAGAATAGAATTGAGAGTACAGAAATAAATCCTTATAATTACACTCAATTGATTTTTTAAAAATGTACCAAAGAAATTCACCAGGGAAAGGATAGACTGTCCAAAAAATGGAGGAGGAACTGTTGGATATCTATATAAAAAGATGAACTTACAACCTCACTTTATGTCATACACAAAAATTAACTCAAAATTTATCTTAGATTTAAGTAAAGTTCTAAAACATAATAAAACATTTAGAAGAAAACAAAGGAAAAAGTCTCCAATATTTTGTTATAAGCAAATATTTTGGGGGTACTACAGCAAAAGCAAGCCTATAAAGATGATAAATCAGACTTCATTAAAATAAAAAAGAATTTCAAAAGACACCCATAAAAATTAAAAGATAAGCAATTCACTAGGAAGAAATATTTGCAAAACACATATTTGATAAATGACTTAGAGGATATGAACAGACATGTCACCATGACATGAATATTGATATATGAATAGTTAGTACCAAATGCAAAGATGCTCAATATCATTAGTCATTAGGGAATTGCAAATTAAAACCATAATGAAATGCCATTTAATAACCAATAGAATGTCCGTAATCAATGACAAGCATTAAATCATGTTGGAAAGGATCTAGAGAAACAGGGATCATCATACTTTGCTGGTGGGAACATAAATTGGCACAGCTACTTTAGAATGTGTTTATTTGCACACAGGGACTTGCACATAAATGTTTACAATAATATTGCTCATAATACTAAAAAAAAAAAAGGAATCATCCTAAATGTAGATCAACTACTGAAATGGCAAAATGTGGTCTCCACATAATAGAAAACAATTTAGCAATGAAAAATACTGATTCATGACCTATGCTACATTGGGGATGAACCTCAAAAGCATTATGCTGGGTGATATAGTCTAGATACAAGAGACGACATTTGTATGATTTTCTTTATATGCAATGTTCCAAAAGCCAAATTTACACCATCAGAAACTAGATTAGTGGCTTCCTGGCACTGGAGGTAGAATAAGGTCAACCTGTAAGTGGGCAGGAGAGATCTTACAGGGAGGGTGAAATATTCTAAGACTGATTTATGGTGATGGTTGTGCTATTCAGTAAAATTACTAAAAGGCACAGATTTGTAAATTTTAAATAGGTGAATCTCATGGTATGTAAAATATACCTCAATAAAGCTGTTAAAAAATATGAAGAATTTCACCTTGGATTGTGTGAACTTGCTCTCTGGCTAGTGGTCAGGATAATTAAACTGTATTGGCATGCCTGTTAGAATCTTATTAGTTGGGTCAAGTTTTATAATATATAGTTGTTCTGATTTGCTAAAGAGTAGCTTAATACTGCAAGAGAGAAAAATCTGGTGCTTCAGAGTTCTGGCCAAATGGCTCGATGAATGTTTTTGAATTTAAAAAGAAAATACAAGACAAAACCCCAAAACAGACATGCCAGTTTTCTCTAGGAGCCTTTCTCTATCTGAACTACTATCACATTACTTCAGTTAGCTTATTTTTACCCTTTGAATGAAGTATTTGAGAATTTAAAAAAAGCTTTAGGTATTTATAAAATCAGCATCTTTATAACAAAATCCAAATTGGTCCTTTGGAAGGAAAGACAGGGACCACAATATACAGTTTTCATTCATTTAATATTCAGCCTTATGCTAATGAACAAAGTCATTCTTATGAAAAGGAGATTTGGCACAATCTGTCTCTCCATAAACTTCACTTAAAAAACATGTTTAAAATTAATTGAAAAGATTCTGAGAATCTTCCAGAACAGTGTAGTCTTCTGTCTTTTTTGGTACAGTGATAACAATAACATTTTGGCGCTACATAATGTTTTATATCTCTAAAGTCTGTACTAGATATCAACTTGTGGATTATTTTTGAAGGTTAAATAACAATGATTAATTTTCCAAGTGACTTTTCCTAAACCCAGGAAAGCTGTGATTTCTTTCTATCTCATACTTTCAGCATACTTTTCATGGAGAGAATCTCTGAAGAACAATACATTCTGCTATCTAGAAAACAAAAGAGATGGCAAGAAATCAGCCAATGCATATCAAATAAAAATTACAGTGAGGCAAACCTGTTGTCTAATCCACGGCAATCAAAATATATTAAGCATGTAAAACATTTTTGGAAAAATGTTTTAAAAGAGATGTGATCACTCTTTTCAAAAATTTTCTCTTTGTGTTTTTGATGTTTGGTTTTGTGACTCAGTGGCAGCCATGCTTGAATAGCTGTCAGGCTGCCAGTAATTATTGAGTTACTAGGACTTTAGCATGCTCTTGGGATTAAAATGGTTCAGTAGAAGACTCAGTTGCAGATGAGCGAGCTCCTGAGACACCAAGGCTAAGAGGGACGAGCCACAGAATAGCTTCATGGCCATTGTGAAGTGTATAAAGCACCTTTCAACAATCTCTTATTATGAAAGATCTGCTTGACTTCCTCCCAAGCCCCTCGTGCCGGAATCCAACAGCCTGGAACCCTCAGAAAGCATCTGCCAGAAATTACATCAGCTTCTACCCGGAGAATGCTGAACCATATGAACAGTGCATTTCAGTAGCCAAGAGACAAAATACAGAAAGGATATAAATATAAATTTAGCAGCTGTCTGAAGGGAAATATACCTGTGTAATTTCTTAGCTGTGGAGAACAACAGAGAGCGAAAGAGAATTTTATTGTTTATTTACTACGCTTGGTCAAGAAACCTTGATTTTCATCAAGGTAGCCACAGTACAATGGAAAATCAAACCAGCAGAAAGGTAGTAGATTACAAAGAAGGTAAAGGGTGATATTGGAAATAGGTAGAAGTTAAGTTTACATGATTCCTTTGGCCTGCTAAAACTTTCTGTGCCCTGATTTGTTGATCTGAAAATTAGGAATACTTTTTAAAAAAAAACATTGATTTTATTTATTTATTTGGCTGTGCCAGGTCTTAGTTGAGGCACCCAGGATATTTTTTTTGCAGTTTCAGCACATGGAATCTCAGTTAGGGCATGCGAACTCCTCTTTGTGGCATGTGGGGTCTAGTTGCTTGACCAGGGATTGAACCCGGGCCCCTTGCATTGGGAGTGTGGTGTCTTAGCCACTGGACCACTAGGGAGGTTCCAGAGATAGTTTTAATTTAATAATTCAGAGGTTGCATGTGTTGGTAATCATTTGCTACAAAGCTGGAGAAGCTGATTTTAAATGGAAAATACCAGCAGACTTATTTGTGTTTTATGCACAGATGTCAATGTGGAAGACATGTTCAGAAGTGTGAAAAAATGTCAGATACACTTCAATTTAATGTTGGGCTACCAGGAAGTTTACTGACTTAATTTTTTTTTCACTCTTCACTTAACAAGTATTTATGCCCCTTTTCTTACTATTTGGAGAAAATAAAGAAGGATAGTGATTAGTATTGAAATCCAGGAGTATAAAACTTACTTTGTTGAAAGTGGAAATGACAAATATATGTGACAGGTGTATTGTACTTTCAACCTGAGGATAAAAACTAAGAGCAATAGCATCACAGCGCCATCACTGAGTGGTCTGGGGGCCACTAGAGTCTACAGGTTAAAATCAGGTAGTGAATATGAAGTCTGATGCACCAAAAATGTTCAGGAAAGGGTGATTCCCTTCCACTATAGACTGTTCTAAATATATTTGTGTATATATTTAGACCAAGAGCATCTTATCAGTGTGACTCATCTACTTCACTTCTCCTCAAGAAGGCAGGATGGAAGAAGAGGCAGGAAGCTGATGGTCAAAGGACTTTTGGACTCAGCCTTGTTTCAGACATTGGTATAACACGGCTCTTCTCCACAGACCTCATTATTTTTCTAATGGTGTCGGCGCTCAGTAGCCACAGGTTACCCATCTGTGGATTCAACCAACCATGGATGGATCCAGACCCTGCAGGTATAGCTGACTGTACTATGCCATTTTATCTAAGGGATTGGAGCGTAGGTAGATTTTAGTGTCCTGGGGTGGGGGCAGTCCTGGAACTGATCCCCAGTGGATACCAAGGGAGGACTGTAGTTTTCTAAAGGATTCCAGTGAGCCATAAATTCTTTCTTAACAAAAACCAGGATGTTTGTAAGTTATGGATATACCATCTTTTCTCCTCCTACTTCGAGCATCAGCTTGAATGTACTTTGTGAGGTTTTCCATGTACCCTTTCTCATAAACCCAATCACTTCCATCTTTATGGGTCTATCATATTTGGCTCATTCGCATTGCAGATCATCAGACCAGTTGTTTAATGATCTGTCTCTCTAACAGACTGTCTGAGCAATTCTTGTTGGGAGAAAATGGCTTCTTCAATTCTGTATTCTCAGCCCTTTTCATAATGCACATCCTATTCTACAAACATTTGCTGAGCAGTATGGAGGTGTAGGAAGAGAGACTCATTTCTATAGAAACACATTCTGTTAATCTCTATTTTTTCTCTTTCAGATCTTTTATTGACTGTTTTTTCTTTAGCTCTATGGAAGTATAATTGATATACAAAAAAGTAGTACACATCTAATGTACAGGCATACCTTGGAGATAGTGTGGGATTGGTTCTATACCACTGAAATAAATACTGCAATAAAGCAAGTTGTACAAATTTTTCAGTTTTCCAGTGAATATAAAAGTTATGTTTATACTATTCTGTAGTCTATTAACTGTACAATAATACTATGCCTAAAAAATGCACCTGCCTTAATTAAAAAACACTTTATTGCTAAAAAAATGCTAACCAGCATCTGAGTCTTCAGTGAGTTGTAGCAGTACTATCAAAGATCATGGATCACAGATCACATAACAAATATAATAATAATGAAAAAGTTTGAGTTATTATGAGGAAGATTAAAATGTGACATAGAGTCATGAAGTGAACAAATGATGTTGGGACAATGGCACCAGTAGATTTGTTCGATACAGATTGACATACATCTTCAATTTGTAAAAAACACAATATCTACGAAGTGCAATATAGCAAAGTTCACTATGATGAGATGTGCCTGTATGCATCATGCTGTGTTTGGACATACACATCGTGTATGTGTTTATGCATACACTCGTGATACCATCACCACAATCTTGGTGCTGGACATATCTGTAACCTCCAAAATGTTCCTGTGTCCAAGTGAGTGCATGTTGCGGTAACAGCATGTTAACATGAGATCGCTCTTCTTAACATTTTATTTAAACATTAAGCATATTTGCCTAAAGCTTTATTCTAACTTTTTAAAATTGAAGTATAGTTGATTTACAGCATTGTGTTAGTTTCAGGTGTACAGCAAAGTGCTTCAGTCATACATATATATAAATTAAAAAAAAACTTTTAATTTTGTATTGGGGTATATAGCCAATTAACAACGTTGTGATAGTTTCAGGTAAACAGCAGAAACTCAGTCATACATATATCCATTCTTCCCCAAACTCCCCTTTCATCCATGCTGCCACATAACATTGAGCAGAGTTCTGTGTGCTATACATATACGTCTTCTTTTTCAGATTCGTTTCCATTATTGTTTATTACAAGATATTGAAGATAGTTTCCTGTGCTATACAGTAGGACCTTGTTGTTTATCTATTTTTATATAGTGGTGTGTGTCTGCTATTGTACTCTTAACATTCTAAAATGCTCAGTACTATATTATTAACTGTAGGCACCATGCTACACAGCAGATCTCTAGAACTATACATCTTGCATAACTGAAACTAAGTTCTTGTTTTTTTCTTACTCCCTTCTGGAATAAGGATGAAGATTAAAAAAAAATGGATTTTTTAAAGTAAAAAGCATCACAAACATTTTGCTGACAAGGGCTCTTAAAACACGGAATGTGACACAGAGAGGTAATCATCTTGCTAATCCAAGTTAATTACAGCCCATTACCCTTTATTTCTTTGACTGAATTTTTGAGTTGTGTATCTCCAGGATCCTGCTTTTACATCAAACAAAGCGAAATGCACAGTACTTTCATTTTGCCTTTGACTTTAATATGAAGCAAAGGCTTTAAGACATTCTCATGTGGCAAATTAGACTATCATTGTGCATAGCCTTCCTTGTTTTACCAAGTAATCTCTGGTGGTGGTTTAGTTGCTAAGTCGTGTCTGACGCTTGTGATCCCATGGACTGTAGCCCACCAGGCTTTTCTGTCCACAGGATTTTCCAGGCAAGGATACTGGAGTGGGTTGCCATTTCCTTCTCCAGTGGATCTTCCCAATCCAGGGATCGAACCTGGGTCTCCTGCATTGTAGGAGGATTCTTTACCAATTGAGCCACTTCTAGGCTTTAGTCAGGCAATGATTTTTGTTTTATATAAATCTAACATGAAATCCAGACCAAGTAATTCATCTCCCTCTTTTCCTTCTTTCCTTTTCTCCTCTCTTTCCTTCCACCATTCATGCATTAAGTATTTATATGTCTAACAAGAAAGGAAGCTCCTTAATTGTTGCTAAATGAGCAATGGAATAAATTTAATCCTTAAAAATGTTAGTTAAAGATAATCCTGTATGCGAGACATCAAAAGAGACACAGATAAATAGAACAGTATTATGGACTCTATGGGAGAGGGCAAGGGCGGGATGATATGGAAGAATGGCATTGAAGCATGTAAATTATCATATGTGAAACGAACTGCCAGTCCAGGTTTGATGCATGATACAGGGTGCTTGGGGTTGGTGCACCGGGATGACCCAGAGGGATGGGATGGGGAGGGAGGTGGAAGCGGGGTTCTGGAAGGGGAAATCATGTACACCCATGGCGGATTCATGTCAATGTATGGAAAAACAAATACAATATTGTAAAGTTAAAAAATAGATAAATAAACTAATTTAAAAAATAAAAAAAAATAAAAGCAAAACAAACAAACAAAAATGTTCTAAATGGTAGTTATTATTTCATCTACTTTAAGGGTATAGACACCAAGGCTCAGATAAGTTTAGTGGACCCAAGTTCATACAGATATTAGAGAAAGAATCTGGACTAAACTCAGCTCCTATTTTTCTCTCAATCCTCTTCTTTTTCCAGTTTGCCACACCATCTTACTACCCTATCTAAAGATGCATAAGACAAGTTGGTTTTTTTCCTCCAAGAGGCTATTGTCCACATTTTATTGTAATTACAGCCTCATCATTAGTCTGTAATTTTTCTATCCTAAATGTGTGAAATATAAATGTAGAACTACTAGATATTTTGAGAACTGTAACTATTCAACTTGGGTGCTTAGTGCTACATTCAGACAAGCACACACAACCATGTGTGAATGTGTGGGTGCACACACGCATGCACACTCACAAAGATTCCTTAACGTGCAGTACTCTCCTTTAGATCCTACTCTACCGTGCGTGTTGAGTCTGTGTAAAAAGATGAAAAATTTATAAAATTTCCAAATCAACTTGTCATTGGTGAACTTTTGAGGTTGCCCTAGGATAAAGGAACATGGTACATGTTGATGAGTGACTCTTATAAGTTTAAGGACAACTAATGCATTGCTAAATAACTTACAAATATACAGATATTTGCTAGAACATACTTTAGAAGTAAATTAAATTTTATTTATATATATAATATGTATGAGTGAATAAAGAAAGCTGAGCACCGAAGAACTGATGCTTTTGAACTATGGTGCTGGAGAAGACTTTTCAGAGTCCCTTGGACTGCAAGGAGATCCAACCAGTCCATACAGGATATAGGTGGGCACCAAAAACTAATAATTTGAATGCATCAAGATTACCTTTATTTCATCTAAGCACATTTTGAACAACTGCTTCCTTCTTCTCTCTTTGATTTTGTCCTTACGTTCCTAGAGATTAGCTAGCCTGCTTTCAGTTCCTGATGGTGGTGGAACAGCAGTCAAGTTTCTGGGGTCCCCATGTCATCTCTTTCTCAGTTGCAGTTCTAAGTTTTAGAGAAGGACTTTGTTGGCTTGGTCATGTTCCCTTCTCTGCACTGCCAAGGAGTCACGTTGTCAATAATCACTGTGTTATTATACATGTCAATGGTTAATACAAGGCAACTTGGAGTGGATGGATGTTGTGGTAGAGGGGTGGATATTCATTTCTCCTAACTGTAGAGAGAATTAGGATGTGAAGTTATCCACCATAAACAGGGTTGATTGAATGAATTTTTATTTTTTGGAAAGCATTTTCCAAGTTTTGTTTTAATTTGTTTTGTTTTCACTACTTACTCTTATTGTGAGAAAATGACTTTTTATTTTCTGAGTTGCACTTCCCCCACTCCCTCTGATATCTTCATTCCTAATTTTACCATCACTGCAGATACCAGAGGTGTTACCACCTTGCAGTTTCGTGTATGGTAAAACTTAGACAAGTTATTCAACTTCTCTGCCTACAAATCCCAGGTAACAAAATGTTTCAATGGCGTTGATTTAATTGGTTATTATTTGTGTATCTGTTAAGCTCTTTCCCAGATGCTAGTGTTCTCTTTGCTCAGGCAACATGATCTACACTTGAGTACACACGTCAAATTCCCGTAAACCACCCTGCAATTGCTTTTTTCCCCTGGGGCTGACTTATTCTCTCAGGGGAGTTGATTCCTTGTTTCACTGCTGTTAGGACAATCAGTGGTGGCTTGGGTAGGTGTGTGCCTGGTGGTCCCTCTAATGTCTGCCAGCTGTGACTGTGATCAGCTGTGGTGAGAAAGGCCCAAATGTGTCCACTGACAGCTGGCATATACCAAGTTCACTACAATGAATATGCATATCATTTACACACTTATATATGTATATTGTGTGTGTGTGTGTGCACGCTAAGTTGCTCAGGTGACTCTTCAACCCTGTGATGTGTAACCTTCCAGGCTCCTCTGGCCATGCAATTTTTTAGGCAAGAATACTGGAGTGGATTGCCCTTTCCTACTCCAGGAGAATCTTCCTGACTCAGGGATCAAACCCATGTCTCCTGTGTCTCCTGCACTGGTGGCAGGTTCTTTACCCTACACCATCTGGGAAGCCCCCATATATGTATATTATCCATATATAATCCAAATATACATTACCAACCTATATATTAATTTAGATATGAGAAACCCTGCACTATTTTTTATGTGAAAGACACATGTCTACCATTTTAAGAGAGGCACACATTTTGCCTTGTCCTGTAAAACTTTAATCTAGGTGGCAGAGTCTGATTATGTAGCAACTGGGCTTACTCTCCCCGAAGAAGGCTCCTCTGACAGACTTATTTGCCATGTGTTCTGGATCAGTGCTCACAGGGAACAAGTTTCCTAGCTGCCTTCCTTTTCTCACCAAAATGACATCAACTGTTAGATAAATGTGTCAGTGGAAATTATGGTGGTTTCACAGAATCCTCAGGAAACTCCTTTCATGAATACAAAACACCATCGGCAGAAACCTAAACCTCTATTTCTTAATAGAAATAGGAATTGTTTGAGAATAAGTGCTATTTGATGCTTTGTAAATTGTGGGCATTCAAAATGGCAAATACCCTCAGAAGCTCTTTTCCTGAAGCTATGGCATAAATCTTTCTTACTTTTTGATAAAAGACAAGGTTGTCCAAAGTGAAGAATTTAACGTTCTAATTTTACACGGGCATATAGTCTTAGATGGGACATATTTTGCAAATAACGTACCCTCCAATTTGCCAACATAAATATATGTGATCAGTTCCAAGAAGATTTATGCTTTCCACAAACTCTCTTTTCTACTAGGACCTAAACAAGGGTAAAAATGAGCTGGAAGAACTTCAGTTACAATTATGTGAATAAAATAATTAGTATCATAACATGTTCACTTTGGAAAGGAAAGACTTCCTCAGAGGGATAATGGACATAATACCTACAGGAGATAATCCTACTAATAACTATAGGAAAATAGGAGGTGAAACATTGGCCATAAAAAGATAGTAATTATCTGTTTTACGATGCAAGCAGTTCCTTTCTTCCATCACAGGAGAGCACTGTTCATCTATGAAACATCTTGTTTTAAGGAAACAACCAGAGCTTGTGAGATCCAGAAGAGGTTTGATGTGGCAAATTATATAGCCCTTATTACTGAATCACAGCTATAAAAGAGAAACAAATTCTTCTTATAGAGAAAATGGATGCATATGTGCATGATTTTGTAAGCTGTCAGTGTGTCAGCCTTGAAATCAATTGACAGAGATTCACGTGTATGAATTTTTCTAGTGAAAAGATGTAAGACTCTAAAAATCCCCAATGATATGCAAGATATATTTCCTCTCTGAAAGAGAACTAATTTACATCATGCTTTGTAATTTAAGTATTTCATTTAAGAACCGATCTCAACTAACACAGCAACACAACAGAAATACTCAGTAAATGTTCAGTACCCAGAACAACCTGGGAACAGTCACTGTGGATGTGCTATACATGTTTCTTGGTCAAGTAACATTATGAGATTATATTTCTAAATACTATTTTTCTTTTACAAGGGTCAGGGGGATTTAGCAAAAGATGTGATTATTTCTTATGAGGACGTTTAGCAAGGGATTTTGTCATTTCTCTCAAGAGCTGTGAACAAGGAATGTTATCTTGAGGACTTTCCACATCAGTTATATAAGAAAACTGTAGTGTTTCTGAATCATTTCATTTACAGATGGCAATGCTAACACTAAATGCTAGTGCTTTAAATTTATCATATCAAAAACTCTATGTAGAAACTAATTTGAAGAGTAGAAGCTGTTTTATGTTTTTGTTCATTTTTTTAAATCACTTTATAAAGTTAAGTGGAGAAGGCAATGGCACCCGACTCCACTACTCTTGCCTGGAAACTCCCATGGATGGAGGGGCCTGGTGGGCTACAGTCCAGGGGGTCGCTAAGAGTCGGACACGACTGAGCGACTTCACTTTCACTTTTCACTTTCATGCATTGGAGAAGGAAATGGCAACCCACTCCAGTGTTCTTGCCTGGGGAAGCCCAGGGACGGGGGAGCCTGGTGGGCTACTGTCTATGGGGTCGCACAGAGTCGGACACGACTGAAGCGACTTAGCAGCAGCAGCAGCAGCATAAAGTTAAGTCCAGATTTATCCTTTGTGATTGGATGCTTCCGAGCCACATAATCAGGAGATGGCCAGGAGAGCAGCTTGAGGTTAGCAATTCCACCTTTCTTTCTTACCTTCTTCATCTTTACATCCTTCCACCACCACTTCTTTCTCGAGCCTGGATTTCTGGCTTTCATGACCACAAAATTGTTTCTTTCTGTGTCTAAAATAGCCAATGATATTTATTGATAATTCAGCTGATGGAGATGAGACTCTAAACCTCTTCCCCCTGCAACTGTCCAGGAGCAGGAGAGAGGAGTGTGTGCAGAATTCTCTGGAGTGCACCCTCGCTAATAAGCATTATCTAAGACAGTTACAAAATATGAAGCTTCCTGCTAATGTGCGATGATCAATGCTGAACTCTTCATTTTCCGGTCTCTCTCATCCTGTTAAAGAAATGCGTATTACCGGACACTAAACTTTAAGTAAGTTCCCTCACGATTGATTTCCCTCAAATATTTTATTAGAAGAATCCCACATATTTGCGAATTTGGCAGTGCTTAAAATGTCAATTTTTAAAATTTTAATACAGATGTCTCATCCCGGGTATACAAAGGTTGAGAGCAGTAAATGGAAATATCCACTGAAAACACTTTATATAACATGAATAAATTAGACTTCACCTTCATACAAAATCATTTAGAATAAAAGCAGATAAGTAAAAATCCTTAAATAACTTGGGCTTCTATTTTGAAAAAAGAAACCTATCCTTTTTTATTTGGACATTATTGATCATTGATTTCTAGCAGTGCCCTTTCACACTAGAAAATCATTACATCATTACATTATAGATTATTCTTTTCAAAGGATAATGATTACTACACGAATTTACATCTACATCATTACACTGTGGATTATTCTTTTCAAAGGAAAATGAATACTACACTAATATATTATCCTAAGTTTTTTTTAACTTATCTACAATTTCAAGTTTATTATTTATAAAACGCAAATCTTAAGAATACTGAAGGGAACTTCATGGAAATATAATGTATTTTAAAAGAAAATTTCCAGTATCTTGTATTAGATACAAAGAAAGCTAAGAATCTTATTTAAATAGGTGAATTGAGTGCATGCATGTGTGCCTGCATGCTAAGTCACTTCAGTCATGTCCAATACTTTGCGACCCTATGGACTGTAGCCCACCAGTCTCCTACGTCCATGAGATTCTCCAGGCAAGAATACTGGAGTGGGTTGTCATTTCCTTCTCCAGGGGATTTTCCCAATGTAGCAATCCAACCTGCATCTCTTGCATCTTGAGCACTCAAATCTAGATGGATACATTTCTTGGTATGAAGTGAGCATTGTATGGGCTTCCCAAGTGGCGCTTGTGGTAAAGAGGCACTTGTGGCCAATGCAGGAGACGAGATGTAGGAGATATGGGTTTGATTTATGGGTTGGGAAGATCCCCTGGAGGAGGGCATGGCAACCTACTCCAATATTCTTGCCCGGAGAATCCCATGGACAGAGGAGCCTGGTGGGCTACAGTCCATGGGGTCACAAAGAGTTGGATTCGACTGAAGAGATTTAGCATGCACACACGAGCATTCCAATGTGAAATTAAACTGAATACAGAAGAAATCTTTTTGACCATGTAAAAAGCTCCTCGGTTTATATTGGTTTGGTTAATTGCAATATATTTAGAAAATATTCAGTGAGTTAAAAATAGCATACCCAGAATAATGACTTTGGAGGATGAAACTTTCCCCCAACATCAGAGAATGAATTGAATGATACTCTTATAGATATTTTTTTCCTGCTGTAGGAGTGACTACCGCCTCCTTTTTTGGAAGAATATATTATGTTTTATATATCAACATATTGTTACTCAGTAATGCTCATCGTTATTTATCTAATATTTAGTTTCAAAATTACTTTCATAGAAATGATACTATTTTTCCCCAAAGAGACTCTTTTTAACCTAACCTCTATCAAATCTATTTTTCTGTAATATTTTTCTGGTTCAGCTTTATTGATTTTTAAAATTATAAGAGTTGAGATCTTCTTAAAGATGCAGTATTCAATCAGAAATCAGGTGAATTATAGAGTAAAACCTGCTTTAGCTATGTTCTTTAACACCATCCATTTAAGAAACATCTTTTCATGTGGCCTTTTGTAGTTAACTTTGATGTAGGCTCCTTAGGGATTAGTTACTTCTAAGATAATGATTTCTTTCTTATATATAATATCTATAATTTAGGGACTTTTATTTTTTATTCCTAAATGCTCAATGTTAGATATATTTGGAGTGTCATGCTGGGTGGTTATATACAACATTTGCTGCCTAGTTTAGTGTTTTAAACCTCCATAAGTTAAAATACCAAATGTATTCGAGTGCACAGACAAGGCTCCTAAGTTAAAAAAATAAAAAGAGTCTCTCTGAAGCAAGCAGATTTGGAATTGTTTCTCAAAAATAAAGAACAAAAATAAACAGACAAAAATTTGGGTGATTTAAGCAGAAATAAATGTTATTAAGAGGATATTGGTACTTACAGGATCAACAGGAAGGATGGAGACCTAGACTGAGGATGTCAGTCAGTTCAGCCGCTCAGTCGTGTCCGACTCTCTGCGACCCCATGGACTGCAGCACGCCCAGCCTCCCTGTCCATCACCAACTTCCGGAGCTTACCCAAACTCATGTCCATTGAGTCGGTGATGCCATCCAAACATCTCATCCTCTGTCGTCTCCTGCCCTCAATCTTTCCCAGCATCAGGGTCTTTTCAAATGAGTCAGCTCTTCGCATCAGGTGGCCAAAGTATTGGAGTTTCAGCTTCAACATTAGTCCTTCCAATGAACACACAGGACTGATCTCCTTTAGGATGGACTGGTGGGATCTCCTTGCAGTCCAAGGGACTCTCAAGAGTCTTCTCCAACACCATAGTTCAAAAGCATCAATTCTTCGGCGCTCAGCTTTCTTCACCGTCCAACTCTCACATCCATACAGGACCACTGGAAAAACCATAGCCTTGACTAGATGGACTTTTGTTGACAAAGTAATGTCTCTGCTTTTTAATATGCTATCTAGTTTGGTCATAACTTTCCTTCCAAGGAGTAAGCGTCTTTTAATTTCATGGCTGCCGTCACCATCTGCAGTGATTTTGGAGCCCAGAAAATAAAGTCTGACACTGTTTCCACTGTTTCCCCATCTATTTGCCCATGAAGTGATGGGACCGGATGCCATGATCTTAGTTTTATGAATGTGGAGTTTTAAGCCAACGTTTTCACTCTCCTCTTTCACTTTCATCAAGAGGCTGTTCAGTTCTTCTTCACTCTCTGCCATAAGGGTGGTGTCATCTGCATATCTGAGGTTATTGATATTTCTCCCAGCAATCTTGATTCGAGCTTGTGCTTCCTCCAGCCCAGCGCTTCTCATGATGTATTCTGCATATAAATTAAAATAAGCAGGGTGAAAATATACAGCCTTGACATATGATACAGTTATAAAAACGGTGAGCCAGAAATGGTCGGGTTACTGCCTGCAGCCTGTCAGTAGTGCAGGAAGCCTGTACCACCAACACTACTAGCTCCCAACTTCAGGTAATATCGCTGCCTCCAGGTATCCCACCAACTCTTTGTTTCACTATCTCTTGCTTCAAAGTTTGGGTGAGTACATTTGACTGGGAAGCCTAGGTCACGTGCTTAGTATATGTATGGGAGCTTCAGACATGTTTGGGACATTCCAGATTCTATGATATGAGGACATTCATAATATGGGGAGCTTTGCAATCACTGAAGGAGATTCAGCTAATGAGCAGCCAAAAAGAAGGGCACATATCCTTCTTCCACACACTTGCTTTTCCTCATACCAGGTATCTGTGATGGGATTTATTTATCTGGGTTTTTATGGCCAGATAAAATTGGGGTAACTGCATAAAATATTATTATATAAAACCTCTTCTTTGGAAAATATACAAATATTCACTTTAAGTTCTTGTCATAATAACGTGCTGCAACGTTAAATTTGGGGGGATAATTAATTAGGTACATTTCAGTTTTCTTGGTCCTTTACTAATAGTGAAAAATGATGCAATTGAATTTCTGAGACTGAAGAAAAAAAAACAACCTAAGGAAACCAAAAATGCAAAGGATACACAGAACATAAATGGGGTTTATAGGTTATGGCAAAACTCTGATTATTGTGCCAAAATGATATACATCAAAGACAAACATGTATCATATGTTCCAAGTCTTAGCAAAGAGAAGAGGACAGGTGTTTCTGTATTCATTGAATTGACTCTGTTAAACAAGTTTCTGCTTTTAAAATATAAATGCAGTTAGCTTCCTTTTGAAGTTGTTCAGTGGTATGCTATAAATGTACTTTCAAAGTACTTTTTAATACCTGAGTCTCATTTTCTCTTCACAAGAAGTGCAGCTGGAGAAAAAAAGAGTAAAGTCTTGCAATGCCTCAAAGTCTTGTCTAATCCAGGCTAGTGCGAGGTTGCCAGGATACTGGTCTCCAAGGGGTAGCGGGTCTTCTGCTGTTTTTCTCCCATGAGGAGAATGCATTCGAAGTCCCTCTTGGTCTACCATTTTCAAACTGTGCGGCAAAAATGGAAGCTATTGCTAGCTGCAAATAAATCACCATAGTTTAGGCTAAATTTGATGAAAAAACAGACTTTAATAAGGGATACCCAAGCTCCCCACTATACCCTTTGCCTCAAAAGACTATAATACAGCAGTGCATGTAAATAGAACTGTTATCCCTTTCTCGTGTTTTGAACCACATGGGCAGTTTGTGACTGATTCCACTTCAAAGAAGGTTGCAGAAATAAGGTTTGCTATACTTTGTACTACTAACTTGCTGAATTAAAATGAACTTTTGTTGTTAACATTCCTACATGCAAATGGTAAACTAGTTTTGAATTCAAAAAATTAATAGGAAGGAGAAGGCATTTATAAGTCCCCACAATTTTTTGTTTTAGATCTTGCTTCCTAAGGTTAGTAATGAAGCCATGAAGTCAGCATTCTTTTTTTTTTCTTTTTATAGGACTCTATACTTTCATGTACCCCAGGAGAAATAGCCAGTGGTTATTTCTAAGCTGGAATTCCAATATCTTGATCAATTTAAATATATCCCTGTTCTTGTTAGCAAATGCTTTGGCCACGGAGCAGACAGAGGCCTATCAGAAACAAAGATGTCTTTTTCTCTCTTTTTTTTAATATAAGTGATTTAACTAAACAAATTTTTAAATGCCTACTGTCTATAAAAGAGTATAAATTGTGGTAAAATATGATGTTATGTTAGGAAGAGCTTCAAGGAAAGAAGTCTTTGGCTGAAAATCCTTCGTCTCAATGTGTGATATTGAGTAAATCACCTATATATTCTAAGTCCAAATTCCTGAATTTGTGAAATGGCCTAATAATAATATGAGATTACTGGGAAGAGTAAGAAACTGAATTTCTGGAAGCATTTTGGTAGCTCTAAAGCAGTTACTAATATTACTAGTTCTAAGAAAAAAACAGATACAATATAACTTCAGAAAAATATTACTCCCATTTCCCTGATGTTTACGATATTCTTGGTATGCTCAGATGTAGGTAGAAAGATGTGTGTGTGTGTGTGTGTGTGTGTGTCTGCATACGCAGAGTTGCTCAGTCATGTCAACTCGTTGCAACCTCATGGACCATAGCTTGGCAGGCTCTTCTGTCCATAGGATTTTCCAGGCAAGAATGCTGGAGTGGGTTGCCATTTCCTCCTCTAGGGGATCTTTCTGAGCCAGGGATTGAATCTGCGTCTTCTGAGCCTCCTGCATTGGCAGGTGGATTATTTATCACTGAGGCACTTGGGAAGCCTAGATAGATAGATAATAAAGCAAGGGGAAAATCTGTTGATAAAGTGAAAAGAAACATAATGATTATTGTGAAGGAAAATAGTTGGTGCCACTGTTTTGAATGCTATTTACCTTATTATATACAGTAACATCTTTTAAATCTTGAGCAAATGGAAGTATCACAATAACAGAGCAAATGGATTACAATACTAGTGTATTTAGAGTAGTGTCTGTATCAGACTGCCTGGTTTTCAAATCCTAGATCTGCTACTAACTATCTATGTAACCTTTGGAAGTTTTTTCAGGCTCCCCTGCTTGAGTTTCTTCATCTGTAAAATAGACATATTGCTAATACCTAGCCCATGGGGTTACTTTTATAAATGAAACAGAATAATGCAGTTTTAACAAAGTGCCCCCAACCAGGATATGGCACACAGGTCTCAAAATATGTTTTTTTTTTTTATCATTGTCATATCTTTGCACTTGTATCACCTAAATATCTGTTCATTGTTTAGATTATGCTATTTTTTTCCCAATTAGACTTTATATCCCATGATAGATATCTAAGTTGTCTTTGCATTGACTTAAAGCACAAATGTACAGAATTTCTTTACAGTAGTCAAAGGTTCTTTTTTTATTTTAATTTCATTCTTTCCTTTTCCTCTATCTCTCCATTCCTTCCATATTTGTAGTTCTCTTGTAAGGCCAAATATAACTGCGAAAGTGAAAGTGTTAATCGCTTGGTGGTGTCCAATTCCTTGAGAACTCATGGACTATAGACCTCTAGGCTCCTCTCCAGGCAAGAATACCAGAGTAGGTAGCCATTTCCTTCTCCAGGGGATCTTCACCCAGGGACTGAATCTGGGTCTCTTGCATTGCGGGCAGATTCTTTACTGTGAGACACCAGGGAAGCCCTAAATATAACTATAAGCCATTCCAAACAATTGTGTAATGTGGTGGAAATCTTTTGGCATAAGAGACCAAGCTTCGATCATGGTACTGAACAACATTACACAATTTGCTTTACTTTTTATGACATTTATCTTTCTCATTTGTAGTATGAAAGCACAATATACCTATTTTTGAAAGAATGTGTGTAAAGTGCCTGACACATAATAGCCATTCTGAAAATGGTGATTATTATTGCTATTACTTTTCTTCCATATGTATATAACATTTGGATTATTTTTCTGAGCTTTTCAAAGTGAGGTATCACCTTTTACCAAGTTGAGCCCAGGGATTAGAATGCTTTTAGAACTTTCTAAATAGATTACCCATATTGATGGCCTTCGTGGCTTAATGTGCTTATATAATCAGGATACTGTGGAGGTTTATGCCATTTTCTATACTTAGGGATCTGTCACTCAGAAGTGTAGCCTAGTGGATTTATGTCTAGGCCACTAGAAGGCAGCTCCTTTTGCAAACACTCAGACATTACTTAGCAGGTTATATGAAGGTGTAACTGTAACTTAGTACTGTTGCTGCAAGATGGAATCTTTTATGACATTTCTTGTCTGTTTAAAATACATCTTTAAATTACATTATGGTCCCTAGAATACTCTTCCTACTTGGTAGCAAAATCCCCATGAGTTGATAACGGATGCTTTTGAAAATCTTTGCAGACTCTTCCACTTATAGTATTGCTGTGGCTCTTATCACTGCTCTTTGGTAACTCTGCAACACCATGGGGTATGTTTCAGCTCATGTTCATATTATAGAGGTGATCATCTAACTTCTGCTTCATTTTTTAGGGCTGGTAGTATCCTGAACCATGGCATGAATAAGTAGAGCTGGGACTTCTGATAATAGAGCTTTTATTTTAGATTCCATTTACCACAATGAATTTGACCTCATGCATTCTCTCAGGAAATAAGTGCAGTTCAGCTGTATCAGGAAAAAAAGCATTTTATGGACTTGCTGAATAGTTAATGTGGACCAACAGTCCATTCACCATACTGCTTTAAAGAATTTTCCCATGGTTTTCCATTGCAGAATTTCATTTGTAGGAGACGGTAAATAAACGTATGATGGTAGCTTCAAGGAAACCCTCAAAATCACTGTTATTTAATAGAAATGTGCAGGCATTCTTTGGTCTTCTATGTGTCTCACTTAAATTGGCTTTCAAGTCGTTTTGGATACTTTTAAATAGTCTTAGAAACTTTTAAAAACACAGGAACTACTTATAAACAATATTTCTTTTAAGAACAAAGCTAAAAGTAAGAAAAAGGAAAACTAAAGTAAGTTGCACTAATATTTGCAAGTGGTACCAGTGGTAAAGAAACTGCCTGACAGTGCAGGAGGCATAAAAACATGGATTCAATCCCTGGGTTGGGAAGATCACCTGGAGGAAGGCATGGCAACACACTCCAGTATTCTTGCCTGAAGAATTCCATGGACAGAGGAGCCTGTCAGGCTACAGTCCATAGAGTTGCACAGAGTCAGACATGACTGAAGTGACTTAGCACACACACACACTATAGTTAACTCTTGTAGAGAAGATACATTAGGAAACTAGCAGGTGACTGGTATCCTAATACTAGTACTACTGAGTCACAGGTATTTGGTAAGGTTTTGCCATATTCAAGACTCTCTAAGAGCACTTCCTAAGCTGAAAGTTGTTTGTCTTTTGTATGGTAGGACCTTGCCTTTTCATTCACAACACTGTCTTCTATTGTAATGTCTGATTTATGAAGGTGTTTGAATTAACTTGCTATTCCAGAGTAGGATGATTTGGGCTATATTTTGCATTTACTTCTAGATCCACTTCTTGTGAAGGAATTAATTTAGACTCATTTTTACCTGATGATATATGTAGGGATGAGGTCACTCTTATAGATTCAGTAAGGTTTTTAATAAATGAAAACATTTAGATTTAATCACTAATCAAAAATAAATCTGAAGTAAGGAAAGACGTTTCTTTTTTATTGAATGAGGTCCAGTGGATTTTTAACTAATAGTCTTATTACTTCCACAATAGAGAGGAGTGATATAATTCTGACATAAAAAAATAAATTCTTCTTTACATGAATACCAGTTCATCTGTGACTATTTTGATAGGAACATTTTTGTGTTCACTTTTTGCAAAAGATTTAGGAGAACACATCCAGAGGTTTACAGTCTGTTTTTTTCTGACATCTTGGTATCACATCTGTGGGAAAAGATGTGCTGACAGTGAAGTTTCTCTTGGAATAGTGTTAGTGTTGGGGCTAATTTGATAGGTGTCTTGTAACAGAGAACTCTGGAGAAGGAAATGGCAACCCACTCCAGTATTCTCGCCTGGAGAATTCCATGGAAGGAGGAGACTGTTGGGCTACAGAGGAGACTGTTGGGCTACAGAGTCAGGCACGACTGAGTGACTTTCACTCTTGTAACAGAAGAGGGACAAGTAGAGGATGGAGTAAATCTGTGGTCATTACCTTGGAGAGTTCTTAGAAAAGCTCTTGACATCACCTGGGGTGTGTGTTCATATCTACATATGAATGTAATATATATCAATACATGTATACACACACACACATATACACACACATATATTCAATAGACCTTTGAACAACAGGGGTTTGAACTGCATTGGTCCACTTATATGCACATTTTTTTCGATAAACACATACTGCACTACTATAAGATCTGTGGTTGGTAGAATCCTGGGTTGTGAAACAAGGATATGGGAGAGCCATAGAGCAAAGCTATATGCAGATTTTCAACTGTGTGGTGGTCATTACTCCTATCCCTACATTGTTCAAGGATCAACAGTATACAATTTTGTACATACATAGGTACACGCAAACACACACATATATGTGTCATGTGCATATAAATACCCACAAATAGATACATTTTTATAATATATGTATTTATAGGTAGACATGAACAATTTCTACATTGATTCAATGTTAGCAAGGGCTGCCCTGTAGAGTTATCAACATGTGCAGATTTCAGTTGGGCTGAAGTAATGTTTTACTCTTTACTAAATTATATCCCTGGGGATGAGACAGTATACAACTTTCCTGCTCCTTTTTGAAGTATGGATGCTTCTAGATACATGTGCCCCTTGAAAATTCATTGTAATAATAATAGTACTAACTAGAATTTGTTATGTTCTTACTATATTCCAACCAATATGCTAGGTATTTCATACAAGTTTATGAAATCCTCATAAACTATTATTGCCATTCTAAAGTATAAAAGACTGAGGTCTAGATAATTTGAATGACATGTACAGATCACATATGTGACAATTTGTAGACCTGAGATTTAGACCCAGATACATATAGTTGTAGAATCCATGTTCTTCTTACTACTCTAGGATTTGTCATTTGTCATTAAAATTCTAATATCATATTGTTTGATCAGATCTCATTTCTCTATGGAAGCTGGATGAATGGGGAAAATAATTAACAAGTTGTCTGAGATTAATTTAGTAGAGTTGCTATGTAATTAACATCATTAGAGGAAATATAATTCTAATAGTCATAGCACATACTTGTGGATGAATAAATTTGTGCATTACAGATAGTTAGTGATTATCTAGCAAAAGAGTAATACTGACTACTGAGGAGACCCAGGTGATTTTCCATTTGCTTCATTTCCTCCCTTACAGCAACTATCAGTATGCAGGTCAAGAAGCAGCAGCTAGAACTGGACATGAAACAACAGACTGGTTCCAAATAGGGAAAGAAGTACGTCAAGGCTGTATATTGTCACCCTGCTTGTTTAACTTATATGCAGAGTGCATCATGCTAAATGCCAGGTTGGATGAAGCACAAACTGGAAACAAGATTGCTGGGAGAAATATCAGTAACCTCAGATATGCAGATGACACCACCCTTATGGCAGAAAGCGAAGAAGAACTAAAGAGCCTCTTGATGAAAGTAAAAGAGGAGAGTGAAAAAAGTTGGCTTAAAACTCCATATTCAGAAAACTAAGATCATGGCATCTGGTCCCATCACTTCATGGCAAATAGATGGGGAAACAATGGAAACAGTGAGACTTTATTTTCTTGGGCTCCAAAATCACTGCAGATGATGACCGCAGTCATGAAATTAAAAGATGCTTGCTCCTTGGAAGAAAAGTTATGACCAACCTAGACAGCATATTAAGAAGCAGAGACATTACTTTGCCAACAAAAGTCCATCTAGTCAAAGCTATGGTTTTTCCAATAGTTGTGTATGGAAGTGAGAGTTGGACTATAAAGAAAGCTAAATGCTGAAGAATTGATATTTTCGAACTGTGGTGTTGGAGCAAACTCTTGAGAGTCTCTTGGACTGCAAGGAGATTCAACCAGTCATTCTAAAGGAAATCAGTCCTGAATATTTATTGGAAGGACTGATGCTGAAGCTGAAACGCCAATACTTTGGCCACCTGATGGGGAAGAACTGACTCATTTGTAAAGACCCTGATGCTGGGAAAGATTGAAGGCGGGAGGAAAAGGGGATGACAGAGGATGAGATGGTTGGATGGCATCACCGACACAATAGACATGTTTGAGTAAGCTCCAGGGGTTGGTGATGGACAGGGAGGCCTGGTGTGCTATAGTCCATGGGGTTGCAAATAGTCAGACATGACTGGACTGAACTGAACTGCAACCATCTGAGAGTTGTGAGGGACCACCCATGAATATCTGCATAGAAGAGTTGCTATAGTAACATTTGAGCACCTTACTAAAGAGGCAACCTACTAACTATAACCTTTATCTTTATGAGAGCAATATACATTATATACTTTATCGGTCATGAAGCTATGTGTCATCAATAACCTCATGGCGTTTGACTATATTATGAAGTCAGAATATGTTAACTTTGGGACTACAAACTCTTATGTAACACTTCTATTTTTTTGAGAAAATAAAAAATGATGACTTCATTTCTAGTTTAGGCTATTAGTGAATGGGATCAAATATGACATTAATACTCTTTTATATGCCCTAGAAATTAGCACGTGAATAGGATTTTTTGATTTTCAATTTTTCCACTCAAATTTGTCACACATTGCACATTGCCTTCTCTCAATTTTCAACATCATAAAAAAGTCAAGTGAAGAAGTGAATTTTGAGCTTTATAATCCAAGCAAAAGAAATGTATTTTTACCTTTTATCAATGTATTTTTAAAATTCTGTTTTTCACTGCAATTTGATGTATAGTAGACAACTTATAGTTTAACAATATTAGTGATCTTTTATAAATCCACCTCTTTCATTAAAATTTCTTAGATAACATACTAATTGACCCTTATTCATCTAAATGCTTATATCATCTAAACAAAAACAAGCATGATAGAGACATAACAAGTGCTTCCTATCTCCCAGAAACGAAAGGAAAATTTCTCCAGTCTCTGGGCCTTTAATTATTATCTACGTCCTACATAGAGTATTCTGATCACTCTAATGTACTTTTCCTATTTATCCTTCAACTATCAGTTTAAGTCCCACCTTTTAAGGCATGAGTTCCATTCAACTGTACTCATTTCCTACTCCAACTCTGTAGTACTTTTAATCCTTAATATTCATTTGTTACCTATATGCTTCGAAGTTTTGGCAGTATCAGATCAGAAGTATCAAATATACTAGAACAAAGACTCAGTACCAGTTGGGAAAGTCTTCTCTGATGTAATTAGAAACGTATTTTTCTAATTAAGATTTGTGCAGTGTTGCTTCCATTCTAATGTACAGGGAAGATTTAAACCCAGATGCCCTTTGTTAATGCAAGTCAGGTTGAATAACCTTATGTCCAAGTCTCTTATCCTTGATTCCTTCTGAGGAATTCTCTGTTTGGGACTAGATCCTGACCCTGACTTTCAAAGAGAATTTCCCAAGATATCTGGCTGCTTACTAGTCTCATCCTCAAACCTGGACACACATTCTATAAATATGATTTGGATCTCTTAACTACAGGAATTGTGGTTGTAAATGATGCTTCTACCTGCATAACTTGATCTCTTGGATAGTGAAGTCAGGTCATATTAGAATAAACTGGGACTGGCTGGCTTAGACTGTTCATTCTTCACTGAAAGTATCCAAGCCTCCATTATGTTTCTCACTTTGGTCCATCGCCCCAATTTTCAGCCAGACTCCTTCTCCTCACCATTTGTGTCAAGCAGACAGGAAGGAAAGGAATTAGGGACACAGGCTGGTAGGGGGCATATTTAATGGGTATCTGGGCACTGGTATCAGTATTTGAATTAGGAACATTGCTCAGTCCTTGAGCACTGTCTTGCCAAATAAAGATGCCTTACTGATCAACCCTAGGATGAAAATCAGAATCTATCAATTTACCTAGTAGGATACAGACACTAGATATCAAGCAGAAATATAGCTACGGGGGATATCTTAGCCACGGGATTAAGCACAGGCAGGCAAACTCTACACCAGTAGTCACCATAAGGCATGCACTGATTTTTACGTCAGCCTAAGAGGAGAGATCACACGGACGACAGCCTTGGTGGACTCATTATTATCTGCCGAGGTTTAACACAGAGGCATTGTGTTGCTGAGCACTGGGTACCCATGTGTGGAAATGGTGACTTGTGATTACAACACCACCCTGCCCCCACCACAGTTTCACTTTCTACAGCTTCAGCTATTCATGTTTAATTGTTGTTTAGAAATACTAAATGGAACATTCCAGAAATAAATAATTTACCATTTTAAATCACATGTTGTCCTGAGTAGCATGATGAAATGTCATGCCATACCTCTCAGGACATGAATCATGTATTTGTCTAGCATACCCTGCCCCTTAGTCACTTAGTAGCCACTTCAGTTGTCAGACTGACTGTGGCTATATCACAGTGCTCAGACTCAAGCAATGCTTATTTCACTTAATAATGGCCCCAAAGCCCAAAGGTAGTGATGCTGGCAATTCGAATAGCCAAGGAGAAGCTGTAATGCGCTTCTGAATGAAAAAGGTGAAAATTCTTGACTTAATAAGGAAAGAAAGGAAACTGTATGCTGAGGTTGCTAAAAATCTATGGTAAGAATGAATCTTTTATCTGTGGATTTGTGAAGAAGGGAAAAACTTCACGCTATTTTGGTACTGCACCTCAGACTGCAAAACTTATGCGCCCAGTGCATGATGAATCCTTAGTTAAGATGAAAAAGGCATTCAGGTTAGCCGCTCAGTCGTGTCTGACTCTTCGTGACCCCATGGACCGCAGCGTGCCAGGCTTCCCTGTCCATCACCAACTCCTGGAGCCTACTCAAACTCATGTCTATTGAGTCGGTGATGCCATCCAACCATCTCATCCTCTGTTGTCCCCTTCTCCTCCTGCCTTCAATCTTTTCCCAGCATCAGGATATTTTCAAATGAGTTGGTTCTTTGCATCAGGTGGCCAAAATATTGGAGTTTCAGCTTCAGCATCAGTCTGTCCAATGAATATTCAGGACTGATTTCCTTTAGGGTGGACTGGTTGGATCTCCTTGCAGTCAAAGGGACTGCAAGAGTCTTTTCCAACACCACAGTTCAAAAACATCAATTCTTTGGTGTATTAAACATATACAAAAAGATATTTTGAGAGGGGGGACCATATTCACGTAACTTTTATTACAATGTATTCTTATAATTGTTCTATTTTATTATCAGATATTGTGTTTGTCTCTTATTGCATCTTATTTATAAATTAAACTTTATCATAGGTATGTTTGTATAGGAAAAACATTATTCAATGGTTCAATACTGTCCATAGTTTTAGGCAACCACTGGAGGTCTTGGAATGTATCCTCTGTGGTAAGGGGTCATTGATAATGAATCCCTTCCTCTGATTGTGATTGGTCAGAGAATCAGGAAGAAGTCAGTCAAATAAAGTGACTTTCTGTGCAACTGAGGACCACAGAGCTAGTGGAAAAAGAGGTGAGTATGACCTAGATTTTGCATATCTATTATATTTGACTGACAAAGTCTAACTTTTTATTTTTAGTGGAGCCTTTTTTCCCTTTCATTTTTATGTACACTAGATTAGATTTTATTTAAGTTCATGTTGATGTTTTTGGTATTATGTTGTAAACTTTTATTATTTAACTGACTTGAATTTATGCCAAGGCCAGAGTGACATGCAGGAGAACATTAAGAATTATTTGGTGAGGATGATGTAAACATTATAAAATCTTAATTGCTTAGTCATCCAGAAAACTGGATGTTTTCTCCTGTGAATAACACCTGGTCATTTCCCCAAATATATTAAAAGAGTTTGTCCATACTGATACTGTCTGCCGATGACATGATGTTATACATAGAAAATCCTAAAGACACTACCAGAAAACTACAAAAGCTCATCAGTGAACTCAGCAAGTTGCTGGATACAAAATTAATATACAGAAATCTGTTGCATTTCTATATACTAACAATGAGATATGAGAAAGAGAAATTAAGGAAATAATCCCATTTACTATCACATTAAAAAGAATAAAATACCTAGGACTAAACCTAGCTAAAGAGACAAAAGACCTATTGTATGAAAAATATTAATATGAGATATTGATGAAATTGAGGATGACAGCAAACAGATGGAAAGATACACTGTGTTCTTGGTTTCACCTAGCTCTAACATGGATTGCCCTAGGGATTATCATACTAAGTGAAGTAAGTTAAACAGAGAAAGATAAATACCACATGATATCACTTATACATGGAGTCTAAAAAAAAAGACACAAATTTATTTACAAATCAGAAGGGACTCAGACATAGAAGACAAACTTACTTTACCAAGGGGGAAAGAAGGGAAAAGGAGGAGAAATGAGGGATAAATTAGGAGGTTGGGATTAACACACACACTACTATATATAAAATAGATAACCAACAAGGGCCTACCATATAGCACAGAGAATTATGTTCAGTATTTTGTAGTAACCTATAAGGTAAGCAATCTGAAAAGGAATAATAATATAAGTGTGAGTGTGTGTGTGTGTGTGTGTGTGTGTGTGCATGTGTGTGTATTACTGAATCACTGTGCTGTATACCTGAAACAAACACAATATTATAAATCAATTCTATTTCATTTTTTTTTGTATTTATCACTGAGGAAGGCCACAAATCCTATCAAATTAGGACTTCACCCTTATTATATATCTAACTATAATTACTTCCTAAAAGCCCTATCTCCAAATACAGTCACATTTGGGGATGAAGGATTCAACATATGAATGTTGGAGGAGGGGCACTTCAATGGGGACTTCCCAGGTGGTGCGGTTGTAAAGAATATGCCTGTCAATGCAGAAGACACAGGAGACTTGGGTTTGATCCCTGGTTCAGAAAGATCCCATGGAGAAGGAAATGGCAACCTACTTCAGTATTCTTGCCTAGGAAATCCCATGGACAGAGGAACCTGGCAGGCCACAGTCCATGGAATCGCAAAGAGTTGGATGTGCCTGAGCAAGTGAGCATGCAGACACACACACACATACTTTAATATACCTCCCAAACTGATATGCACATACCCCTCAAAAAAGCTATATCATAATTTTTAGCTGTTTATAGTTAAAGAGACTATGCTTTTGTTAATGAGCTAACTTTTGTATCTCATTCCTCATTCACCAAATAGTCCCTTTTCAACGTGAAACCAGGAATAATATATACATTTAAATTAACATATAATATATAAGAATTACATACAATAATATAAATAGTAATATATCAAGTTACATATGTGTGTGTGTGCGTGTGTGTAAAATTTACCATGGAAATGGCTTTGTGAGATCTGGAAAGTGGAGTTTACTTATGTATTACTATCTTTCAAATTAAGTGACAAGTACATGGAAACAGATGATGTAGATACTAAAATACAAACTGAAACTTTTAAATCCATATATTTTAGGGTCTCAATAAAAAAGTTAATATCATAAATAAGAATATGATATCTTAAATTTAATTCCTACTAATCAGAACTGTTTTCTCCGAAGCCCACGTGATGTTTCATCAAGAGAACAGAGACTACATTAATCAGCACTTTCCTTGCTAGTTTTTAAGTCATAATCTGCTAATAGGTAGTTAGAGAATAAAAACAGGAAGAGCTCTAAAACCAATATCTATTCCTAACCCAGGATCCTTTCTAATTATACTAAATTTAGGTAAAGTAATTTGCCTTTGTGTGCTCAGTCGCTCAGTCATGTACAACTCTTTGTGACCCCAGGGGCTATAGCCCATCAGCCTCCTCTGTCCATGGGGATACTCCGGGCAGGAATACTGGAGTGGGTTGGGATGCCCTCTGCCAGGGGATCTTTCCAACTCAGGGATCGAACCCAGGTCTGCCACATTGCAGGTAGATTCTTTACCACCAAGACCAAAAGAAAGAAATTAACTAATTGATGATCAGGAGCAGATCGCCCCCAGACCTTCTGGTGCCTAAAGATTGATCACCAGCAACCAATCAGAGAATTGTGAAGGAGCAATCAATACCCTGGTACACCTCTCCCTTACTTGCCTTTAAAAATGTTTTGGGGAGTTTGGGGTTTAGACCACGAGCCACCCCTTCTCCTTGTATTGGTGTCTTTATGATAAATGTCGCATTTTCCTTCGCTACAACTTGGTGTCAGTATATTGGCTTTACTGTATGCAAGTGAGCAGACCCACGTTGGTTTGGTAACAATTTCCATCACAGCATTTACATCTGGTATAGTAGCTATAGGAAAAATATAACAATAGTTCCAACAAAATATGCCTAGTGTTTGGTGAAGTCAGTGTGGGCTAGAAATAGATTTAAAGAAACAACTCATTTGTCCAATAAAACCATTACATTTTTGCATTCTTCTACTAATGGCAACCCACTCCAGTATTCTTGCCTGGAAAATCCTATGGACGGACGAACCTGGTAGACTACAGTCCGTGGGGTCGCAAAGAGCCGGGACACCACTGAGTGACTTCCCTTTCTTCTTTCTTTTCACTACTTTGATAGCGCCACCAGGTGGCGCTGGTGGTAAGGAACTTCCTGCCATCGCAGGAGACAGGAGACATGGGTTCCATCCCTGGGTCCAGAAGATCCCCTAGAGGAGGGCATGGTAACCCACTCCAGTATTCTTGCCTGGAGAATCCCTTGGACCGAGGAGCCTAGTGGGCTATATTCCGTAGGGTCACAACGAGTCAGACATGACTGATGAGACTTAGCATGAAACCACTATTTTATTTCTTCATGTACTGCTATTTGAAACATATGATAAACTGAACAACCAAATATGCACATTTCTTATGAATCACAGTCCCACATCATGTAATAGTAATGACTTATATAAACAGATTCCTACTGAGAAATGGAATATTGCCTGCCCTATCAGTAAACAATGAATTAGGAAACAATAGAATGGGAAAGACTAGAGATCTCTTCAAGAAAATCAGAGATAACAAGGGAAAATTTCATGCAAACATGGGGACAAAAAAGGACAGAAATCGTATGGACCTAATAGAAGCAGAAGATATTAAGAAGAGGTGGCAAGAATACTCAGAAGAACTATACAAAAAAGATCTTCATGACCAAGATAATCACGATGGTATGATCACTCACCTAGAGCCAGACATTGTGGAATGCAAACTCAAGTGGGCCTTAGGAAGCATCACTATGAAAAAGCTAGTGGAGGTGATAGAATTCCAGCTGAGCTATTTCAAATCCTAAAAGATGTTGCTGTGAAAGTGCTGCACTCAATATGTCAGCAAATTTGGAAAACTCAGCAGTGGCATCAGGACTGGAAATGGTCAGTTTTCGTTTCAATCCCAAAGAAAGGCAATGCCAAAGAATGCTCAAACTACTGCACAATTGCATTTGTCTCACAGGCTAGCAAAGTAATGCTCAAAATTCTCCAAGCCAGGTTTCAACTGTACATGAACTGAGAACTTCCAGATGTTCAGGCTGGCTTTAGAAAAGGCAGAGGAACCAGGGATCAAATTGCCAACATCTGCTGGATCATCGAAAAAGCAAGAGAATTCCAGAAAAACATCTACCTCTGCTTTATTGCCTATGCCAAAGCCTTTGACTGTGTGGATCACAACAAACTGTGGAAAATTCTGAAAGAGATGGGAATACCAGACCACATGACCTGCCTCTTGAGAAACCTGTATGCAGGTCAGGAAGCAACCATTAGAACTGGACATGGAACAACAGACTGGTTCCAAATAGGAAAAGGAGTATGTCAAGGTTGTATATTGTCACCCTGCTTATTTAACTTATATGCAGAGTACATCATGAGAAATGCTGGGCTGGAGGAAGCACAAGCTGGAATCAAGATTGCTGGGAGAAATATCAATAACCTCAGATATGCAGATGACACCACCTTCATGGCAGAAAGCGAAGAAGAACTAAAGAACTTCTTGATGAATGTGAAAGAGGAGTGAAAAAGTTGGCTTCAAGCTCAACATTCAGAAAACTAAGATCATGGCATCTGGTCCCATTACTTCATGGCAAATAGATGGGGAAACAGTGGAAATAGTGGCAGACTTTATTTTTTTTGGCTCCAACATTACTGCAGATGGTGACTGCAGCCAGGAAATTAAAAGATGCTTGCTCCTTGGAAGAAAAGCTATGACCAACCTAGATAGCATATTAAAAAGTAGAGACATTACTTTGCCAACAAAGGTCTGTCTAGTCAAGGCTATGGTTTTTCCAGTAGTCATGTATGGATGTGAGAGTTGGACTATAAAGAAAGCTGAGTGCCAAAGAATTGATACTTTTGTACTGAGGTGTTGGAGAAAACTCTTGAGAGTCCCTTGGACTGCAAGGAGATCCAGCCAGTCCATTCTAAAGGAAATCAGTCCTGAATATTCATTGGAAGGACTGATGCTGAAGCTGAAATCCAATACTTTGGCCACCTGATGAGAAGAAGTGACTCATTTGAAAAGACCCTGATGCTGTGAAAGATTGAAGGTGGGAGAAGAAGGGGAAAACAGAGGATGAGATGGTTGGATGACATCACTGACTCAATGGACATGAGTTTGAGTAAGCTCTGGGAGTTGGTGATGGATAGGGAAGCCTGGTGTGCTGCAGTCCATGGGGTCACAAAGAGTGTGACAGGACTGAGTGACTGAACTGAAGGGATCAGTAAACAAAGGATATCACCATTATCAGTAATTGCAGCCTTTCAAAGGTGAGCCATTGAGCCCTGAGGGAACTCAGGAAGTAAAGATTGTCTACCATCTAGCAGCTATCAAACTGTAGCTACTCCCTACGGTGAGCCCTGTGGAAGCTCAGAATGTGAAAACACAGGATACTGTCCCCCAGACAGCTGAGGTACATATCAAAGAAATGATATCGATGAACCTAGATATTTGCATTTTCCTATACACAGAAAACCATAAATTCCTTGAGATTTCTAGTTTACTTTCACTAACAGTTATTTTTTGTTCCTACTACCTGCCTTTTGTTGCAAAACTCCTATATATCCTAGATCCCCCCTCCTCTTCTCAGAGCAGTTCTCTCAGGTTTGCTTAGGATGCTGCTTCCTGAGCTTGAAGTCCTAAAATTTTCGTAACTCTAAACTTTTAGCTTGTGACTTTTTTTTAATGGACATTGTAAATAATGATGTATTTTCCAAGTCATGGAACCACAAAATTCTTCAATTTGTACATTTTCACTATAAGATATGATGTTGATTCCTGGGCAGTACAACTCCTTCATGATTTAGTCCCTACTTAGAGAGGGAGATGCAGTGGGGAAGTAAAGTGAAAGGGTCTTCAGTCTTGCAAAACATCCCCAAGTGAATGTCCATGCTTCAGAATGGGTGTGTTAATCTCTTCTATTCCCAGGGCAGGGACAAACTATCTTTCCAAGAGCTGAACAAAGGCACTTTAGTTTACAGTCAAGCAGAGGGGCAGGATCCTCCATGCAAGCCAATGAGTATGATTATAATAATGAAAGCAAGTCAAAGATACAGTCTCCAACATGGAGTCAGAATTGGCTTCCTCCCTGCAACAATTGCATGAAAAAAGAGTAAGAATTTTAGACTCTATATTCTTTAAAAATAGGCCTATGTTTGGACACAGACACCTTGCTTTTTAAGAGACTCAGCCATAATAAGCAACCCTCTATGGAAATTCCAGTGCATTATCTGCCCCAGACTCTAACAGTTCTGCTGCTGTCTTTCCCTTTTTGATTTGCCCTTAGATCTGAATCTTAGATCACAGAAACCCCTACCCTTCCTTACTATATTATCCTGCTCCTCTATAACTGAGTGATGCAGGTGTTAAAAAAATCAAATAAATTTGAAGGTCTAATAGTCTTTATTCAATGATTCATGAATCAGGCAGCATCCCATGTAGCAACTAGAAAGATATTTCGAACTTTGGGAATTACTTGTAGGTGAGAAAAATTTGCTTGCTACCACAAAATGTTTCTTTTTGACACGTAGATTGTTTTGAGCTGAAAACAATCATAGCCCAAAAGACTCAGGAAGACCCTTTGATCTTCCCATTAACTCCTTAAAAGGATAAAGAGGGCCCATTCACCCTAGGAAACTATAGTAGAACAAATACTAGGCATAGTAGACAGGAAGAAACCTAGCACAGTTAGTTTGTTAAAATTCCTCTCTGTGTCCCCTTTTCTCTGTATGGCCCAGCAAACATTTGTTTAGCAAACGTTTGCTTTTGTATCTCCATGTGAATTGTCTTCCTCCCATCTGAAGTCCCAAAGCGCTACTCCCAACATCCTCTTTAGTCATTACCCAAAGTTGGTATATAAGGTGAAGTCTTTTGCCATTTTGGTGAGATACTCAGTTTTCCTGAGTCTTTCCCAAGTATACATTTTACTAAACTTTGTTTGATTTCCTCTTGTTAATGTGTCTTATGTCAATTTAGTTCTTAGACCAGCCAGAAGAACCTAGAAAAGTAGAAAAACTTTTTTCTTACCTCCCCAAATCCTGTTTATTGTAATCACAATAATCCTTTAGAGCACTGTATCCTCTCAAAAGCTTAACTGCATGTTCACAGCTGCTGACCAGCAGGGAAAAGATCTGGAACATGGGAAAAGAAGCAAAGACAGTAACCAACTTAAGGATTATAAACCTGGAACTATAACCTGTGAATGTCATGGGAATTTAGCAGAAACATCATGACCTATGGATAACACATCAAAAATCAACAAAACTGCAAAGTCGTAGCTGAGAGTGACACTAATGACTTAAATTTTGATCGCATCTCTCAGTAGGCTGAGAGTCTGATCAAATAGGAAGAATTGTTAAAGAGAGAAACCATAGTCCCAAGATGATGCCACCTATGTTAAAGCTCATGTTACCAAGCATAGATTTTATACACCTAACTTAATTGCAGTTTCAATCTCCACCAGAAATGTAATCTTAATGGACCAGTTTGGAATTCTCTGGTCTGCACCAGCGAGGTAATCTGTCCTGTGGAGTCTTTTGTCCTCTACTCCTTAGAGGAAGGAGAGGAAATAGGCATAAAACCCATGCTGTTCTTTCCCCATCCCTCTGCCAAATAAGATGTCCTGACCTAAAAAAAATAACCCCTCCTTTTTCCCTTTTGTTAATGGATGCCTTGACATAAGTCCTCTTATAAAAGCTCTTCATTTTGTACAGCTCCTTGGAGGGTCCTTCTAGTTCCTAGATGGGATGCTGCCCCATTCACGAATTTGGATCTTCAAATGTATTAGGTTGAATTTTTGCTTTTTAATCACATGAATGAGAGTAGGTGCTTTCCTGGTGGCTCAGTGGTAAAGAATCCACCCAAAAATGCAGGAGACTTGGGTTCAATCCTTGGGTTGGGAAGATCCCCTGGAGGAGGAAATGGTAACCCACTCCAGTATTCTTACCTGGGAAATCCCAGGGGCAGAGGAGCCTGGTGGGTTACAGTCCTTGGGGTCACAAGAGTTAGACACAACTTAGTGACTAAACAACAACAACAACATGATAGTAGGTGAAGAAGAAAATATCCTGCGAGACTTGTATGAGTCTCAGAGTTGAATTGAATTGCTTCTGGCTGCTCATAAAGCTTTGGAGTAAATAATTTATTGGAAATATATTGGAGTAGCTAATAGAATTAAGGGAACAGAAAATAACTAAGTCTTAGGGCTCCTTTCATACTAGAATAGTAGGATTTCAGGGGCTTTTTCTTCCTTGAGTGCAGGAGACTCTGTGTCAGTGACTTTAGGTCAATTTCAGGTCCACTGAAGTTTAAATTCCCAAAGGAGTAGGGTATCAGCCTGGCCTGAATCAAACAAGCATCTGTGGAGTTCTAGGGTAGAGGTGGTGAAACTGAGCAGGATCCTACGGGGCCTTCCCAGGACAGGCTTTCTCCTGTATTCTCTGCTTTAGCTCTGCTCTTTGGTACCTGGATAACAGTATCTGTTGCACATCTCCTGAATTGTTTTACAGATGTGAACCCTCTACCCCACCACCACATGGACAGAGCTAACTACTTGATAACCATGAGCACATGGGCCCCATGCAGCCCGAGAATTGTTAACCCCTGTGACAGCACCCTGTTACCTCACCATCACCCAATCAGAGACTTGTGCACAAGCTGATCACACACCCTACAACCTTCCTCCCTTCCCTGGCTTTTAAAAATGCCTTGCTGAAACCCTATGGGGAACTTGGGGCTTTCTAGGGCAATAGCCACCTACCTCCTAGCAGGGTCCTGCAATAAACCTTTCTCTGCTCCAAACTGTGATGTCTTGGTCTGTTTGACCTCACTGTACAACAGGCACAGAAACTTGTGCTAACAGTGATGGTTCTCTGGAATTATCTGGCTGCTTGTAGAGAAGAGGGGATCAGTGTGAGCCAGCCAAGCACCTTGCATGATTTGTATTCTCCTAATATACTGTCCACTACAAACTGGCACTTACCATGGACACCTGCTGTCTACCTCTACAAGGATTAAATAACACGTGCTCTGCAGCTGCTGACCTTCAACCCTCCCTGAAGGCAGCTCAGGCTGGAGAGCAGAAAAGAGGCACTCTGTGCTCTAAAATAACTTGGCAGCACAGGTCTTCAGATAGATAAATATTTTTAGGAACTGATTTTATGAGCCCAATTCTTGCATCTCCTCATATCTAAGAAAACACTAAATTCCTTCATGGTGGTCTATTCCTCGTGACTAGCAGAAATCTTCTGCCATAAAAAAAAAAAAGTGCTTGACTGCGTGAACTCCCCCTTCATCAAAACCACATATATATTGACCTTCCCCCACTATTTCTTTGAGCAGCTTCTCAGTTGCTGTCTCCCTGGCTGAAGTCCTCATTTTGCCCTGGATAAAGCTTAACCCGAAACTTTCATGTTGTGCAATTTCCTAAGTTGACAATATTATACACTTTCCATAGCTAAAGCACACACACACACACACACACACACACACACACTAAAACAAATTTCTTCATTTACTCCCCTCCCCCCCTTTTTAAAAAGTCTCCTTTGTTTTTAAATCTGCTTCTAATCACATCTTCTAGATAAATTAGTGTTGAAAAAAGTAGTTTTGATGGCTAACTATTGGATTAACTGGACCTTGAGTTTCCACATAGGATATACACTGTGTGACTTTTGTTTAAAATTATAAAGTAAATTAAATTAAGAAACATATTCTCTTTACTTCTGACATTCACAATGGTGTCTGTCTCCAGGGTTGGAAAGTACATTCATTAGACATTAAGAAAGGGAAATACTTCCATTTACAAAAGCAAGTTTAAAGGTAAGTATATTATACTATAAAGCACTCAGGAATTTTATGCATTTCCTAATGATTGTAAAGAGATGTACAATAGATCATTTTCAGGGCTCAATGTTTGCCCTCTTAACATCAATGAAAAGTTATAGAAGAATCATACTAATGTCACAAGTAATGGAAATCATTTCTAAACACGGAGGAGGTCAAATGTGGTTTGTAGTAAGTAAACTGCATTTGCTGAATCAAGCTTTTCAATCTAATTAGTTTAAAGGCAATGAGTATACCTTATGACCTTTGGAACAGTTATCCATTTGAAAAGATTTTTTGCCCCCTAGACCTTTGTAAACTTTCTTCAGTATGTGACAAACTTAATACATAAAATCTTTCCAAACTCACCCTTTTTTTTGTTCAGAGTTCTGGCCAAAAAAGATAATACTTAAGTTGGGAAGACTACAGATAACCTGAGGAAGCAGTCTGAGTTTTGAAGAAAGCAAAATATTTTAAAATTTATTACTAGTTAGCAAAATAAAGACAAAGTCATGAATCAGACAATGGAAAAGAGGCTCAAAAATCTTTGTTTCCAGGCTCTATGAGCTTTAGAATTTCTCTTCTGTCAAATAAAGTTGATTAAACTGAGACTGGCAAGAACAAATAACATAGATAAGCCATCAAATATGGCGTTTTTCTTTTTTTCCACTCATTCCCTCAGAATATAACCTATTCCATTACTTTGAACCAACGCACATAAAAATTCATTCTAGAAGAACCACGAAATTACAATTTTATTCTAGGCAGAAAAATATGAAATTCTTTACCTTCACAAATTTGGCTGAGTATAATATTTCCATTTTTCTAACAATGTTTGAAGGAAGTGTTTCTATACTCTATACTTGCCATAGTAACACTAGAAGGGTACACAGAAAATATATCATTATGTTTGCTTCAGATTGTGTGTGTGTGTGAGAGTGTGTGTGTGTGTGAGAGAGAGTGATCCACATGAGTGACTTACTTTGCTGCCAGAGAAAGGAACCAAATTCTGAGCTATAATTATTTAACACCTTCTCCATACTTCCTTTCTAAGCTGTTTCTTCTGCCCATATCTGCTATTTGGTGAAAGATTCTATCATCCATAGTGTAACCCCAATTATAAAGTCTGAATTATTTACTTCTTTTCAAGGACCTCTAAATAAAACCCAACTACTGGAAGATCTTCACCTTTTCATTCTAATGGGGTACTTTCCTATACACTAATTTCCCTGAAAATACTATCTTTGAAATCCGGACAAACTGATTGAAGCATCAGAGAACAACCAAGGCAGTCAGAACTAAGGAGCTAGGTTCCTAGAATAGGGGTTAGGAGTTTGAGGCGAGCCTCACAGTTGCCTCCATTTCCCCCTTAAACATTTGCCTATTTTTGAGGCAGACAAAATAAGACAAAAGGCTTCAATTCTGAAACTTGCTGCAATTTGGCCAAAGTAGCCAGGATTCAAAGCGTCATAAAAGGGAGAAATTGGAGAAAAACAAGACAGACACTTCTTTTGTAATTTATCTTCAAAGTTAACTTCTTAGCTACTCATGCATGAGCAAGGACCCAAGAAACAAAGTAGAAAGGATTTGCTGAGAAGGCAAAGAATTAAGCAGAGATTTCAACAGTCAGGAAGCAGGTGTTGAAGATACAGAGGTTCCATGTTAACAAAAGAGAAAGCGCTTCAGATGAAGGCATCACTACCAAGGAGGGAAAGAGTTCCCTGCTAGTTAACAATATGGAGATATCTTAGCTCCTGTCCATTCTCAAGTCACTTATTCCAACTTCCAATATCTTTGTGAGCCTCCAAAAGCCTTCTGATTATCATCTCAACTTTTTAAAAACTCGGCCATAATTTTTGTTGTTGTTGTTGCTGTTGCTTTGTGGAATCAGAAAACCCACTGAAGAGGCCTTGGATCAAGATGGCTGAGTAAGAGAACATGGAGCTGACCTCTCCCCATGAACACATCAAAAATCCATCTCCCTGTAGAACAATTCTCTTTGAAAATTAACTGGAAACTGGCAGAAGGACTCCTGTACCACCAAGACTGTAAGATACACACGTGACCTGATAGGAATGGAAGAAAAGCGACTGGGTCAGGACCTGTGTCCCATGGTAGGGGGGATTCAGAGGAAAATGGAAATTACACAGGAAGATCTGCTCCCTGGGGAGTAAGCCATTTAAGCCACCGATTGGACATCCCAGTCCTGGGTTCCTGCTCATGAAAGGCTTGCTCATGAAAAGCAAGCCCTATTGACTGGTAGGAGAATCACTGAGACTAAGAGAAGGACTGTGGGAAGAGTGGGTTCTGCTCATGAGGAAGTGTGCAGGCTTGGCCCCAAGGCAGGTTAGAGAGAGGTCTGATGTAGCAGCCCCTGGGGTTTTCACCACTGCCTCACTGCACACCCCAGCCTGAGCACTTTGGCCCCACTCACTCCTCATCACTGGATCTGGACTGGCCACAACAGGGCAAAAGACTTGACTGTGAGACACAGAGGTGACTCGGTCCTGGGGTGAAATGGGTATTCTGGCGGATGCTATTGTTGGAGTTTACCCAAGAAGTGCCTCTGAAGCAGTCAAGATCTCTAACAGCAAGCCACTTTCACCACAACTCACTCCTAACTACTCATCGAGAGTCCGTATGGGCCCTGCCTACCCTGTGGAGTGATTCCCCAACAGGGTGGGACAGCAGGGTCTGGAGGCAGTGACTGGCTGTGGGGAACAAGGGCTCTTGCACACTTGGAAAGCTGCAGGCACCTGGATAGACAGCACATTGGACCTCAGTCTGCAGGAGACCAAAGCCAAGAGCCTACATGGACATCACTTGCTTCAGCACTGCCCCTCTGTGGGGCAAGCGTGCTGGTGCCGGAAGAGGGAAAAACACACACTTAGAGGGAACAGAACCAGCTAGGGCTGGGCCTTCAGGGCTTCCTGCTCCAGCAACTTGGAATCAGATCCTGCTCCCACTAGGGAAGTGATTGCCACTGAGTAGGGGGAAGTCCTGCCTCACGCCCGAATGGATGAAAAGAAAAACATCTTTATTAAGTTTCTTTTTGCATAATTAAGTAAACGTGCAGTTTACCCTTGAACTGTGCTGGGTTTTTTTTCAATAAATACGCAGTACTTTGTAATCTGTGGTTGCTTGAATCCACAGATGAAGAACTCCAGATAGGAAGAGGCAACTATTAAAATTACACGTGGGTTTTTCACTCCCAGGAATCAGTACCCCTAACCCCAGGGTTGTTCAAGGGTCAATTGTAGTTTTTATTGCTTGTGTCCAAGAATTTTAATCAATATCTGTATATTTCATGGAGTCATGAAGATAATCATGTGAAATAATACACATAGAATTCCTAGCATAATATCTGAATACCAAAAGCACTGATTAAATGTTATTAATTTTTTATAATTAATAGAATAACATATGACAGTGCACATTTTCTAATGTTTAATAAAACATATATTTGCACATGGTAGAATTTTAAATCATTATCTTTAACCCCAGTTAGAGTTCCCAGGTATATTCACTTAGTGCAAGAAGTCTAATTTAATTTAGTCTCGCAGTGCCTTTTTCATCATCCAATAAGCCCTTTAAAAATTAGCACTAGACCAGAAGGATATGGGCCTAACAGCTTGTAGGAATGTGAGAGAACCCAACTTATCCTTAAGTAACTAACAGCTGTGTGTCCTGATTGAACCATTCTCATTTAGTCAGGTACTCTGCTGAAGGTAATGCTTGTTTGTATCTTTCCAGCCTGAAACTCAAAGGCAAATATAGAGGATTAGTTGCTTCCTTATAAACCACATGACCTGGAGTCTGGAAACTATTTAAAGACAGTTTGTAGTCCTCTTTTACTCATTAATGCATCTTCTTTTTATTTATGTCTCAGCATGCCAGAAACAAGGTCGAGGAGTTCTGACTGGTTATTTCCTACTGTCCCTGGGAGAGAGAAACTCTCCAAGATATTATCTAGTTTAGGATATTGTGGAAGCCAGTGGTTTAAAAATATTATCCCCACTTTAATTAAAGATATTTTTATAATTTTAATAGTATTTCCAATGCACGTCTTACTTTTATATCAGTAAGATTATAATTTTTGAAAAAGTGGGAGCCATCATTTATATTATTAGATATACGAACAATATTTTTCTATCTTCCAAAGGATTTAGCTTTCCAACTGAAGTGAAAATACCCAGTATCTTCTCTGGACCCAGGCGAGTCTTTGTCTTCTTTTAAAGAAGAGGGATTACACTACTGGAGAGAAAATGCAGGTAGAAGAAAAAAATGTGGGCTTAGCAAATACATCATAGTCTTATCAGAACCATTTGGTATGCTAATATGAGACTTCAATATAAACCAATTCTTACAAGTAATACGTACAAAATACAGTTATGTGCTAAGTGTTACTAAGAACAGAAGAAAGCAATCAGCGCTTTTTGGGAAGAGGTTTGAAGGAAAAGTCTTTCTAGCGAGTTAAGTTCTCAACTGCACCTTGAAAATTAGTCAGTGATTGCTTTGACAAGGGCATTTCCAAGTCTTGGAAACAGGATATTAAATGGTATAAGGTCATAAAAGTGAATAGATTGTTTGGAAATCGAAGTAGTCAAGTGTGGTTAAAGTGGTCAGGGTTCAGTGTTGGGACAGGGCGTAATGTGGGATAAAGATGGTGAAATAAGTTGAGAGGACTCTTAAGCCACGGTGGAGAATTTAAGCTTGTTTTACAGATAAAGCTGAAAGGAGCATCATTCTCATTGTATTAGAAAATTGCACAATAAGGCAGCCTTGCTTCAAAGATACTGCAAACCTATTCAAGAGGATTAAGGCAAGGAATGACACAGTCCAATTTGTATCAGAGAAAGATGACTCTGACAAGAAAATGGATAAGTGGGTAAGACAGTGCTATCTAATAAAAATAGAATGCAAGTCACATACGTACTTTCAATTTTTTAAAGGAGAAAGAAACAGATAAAATTAGTTTTGTTTTATTTAACCCAATATGTCCCAAATGTTATAATTTTGATATGCAATCAATATAAATATTAATTGATATTTTATATTCTCCTCTCCACATTATGTTCTCAAAATCTAGGTGTGTGTATTTTCGAGTGCTCAATGGTCACATGTGGCGAGGGGCTTCTGTACCAGAGAGTGAAGAAAAAAATGATTAAATACTTGGAGATAAATTGATACAATTTTCTGATAGAATAGGTAACAGATGAGGGTTATGACTAGAGTGGCAGCAGTGAGAATGGTAAGAGGTGAACTGAAATATTTAGAAAATGGAATCAACAGACATGGTAATGGATTGAATATTGCAGTGAAGAAGTGGAAAAAATAAAATATCTGAGGTTTCACTTTGGTTGACTGCTATGAAGGCTTAGGTTGGCAGGAAGGATAATGATTTTGATTTCATATATCAACTAGAAGACAACTTAGATGTTTGCAAACAATATATAAATCATAGGAGCTAAGATTTTAGAGCGATTGACAAAAAGTCCAAGTTGATCCATAAGAACAAATTAAGTCATTCGGTAAAATAGAGAAGGAGAACAAGGGTGGAACTCTCATGAATACCATCATATCTAATATTTAATGATATTCCATAAAGAAAAGAGCAAACAAAAGAGACAGAAATAACTGAGACGTAGACTGAGAAACAAGAGAAAAGTTTTTAAAGATGAAATCTTGTAGAAGGAAATGGGGGATCAACAAAGATCAACGAAACAGAGTGAGAATCAAAAAGTGAAGATGAAGTTTGGTAATTAGGTCATTTTTTGTATTTTCAAAAATTACTTCCATACTTGTGATTTCTATATCTGTATTTCCATATAAAGTTGCAACATTACTGAGTCTCTAGGGTACATGAATGGATATGCTAGACATTACAAATATCTTATCAAATTCAACCATCCCCCAAACTCAGAAAAGGTCTTGTCAGTCACTTTAATCGTAACGTTTAGTGAAGTCAGGATTTCCCAGGTGGCTCAGTGGTAAAGAATCTGCCTGCAATGCAAGAGACTCTGGTTCGATCCCTGGGTCAGGAAGATCCCCTGCAGAAGGAAATGGCAACCCACTCCTGTACCTTGCCTGGGAAATTTTGTTGGCAGAGGAGCCTGGTGGTCTATAGTCCACAGGTGGCAAAGGGTCAGACATGACTTAGCAAATAAAACAACAACTTAGTGAGGTCAGGTGGCCGGCAAAGGTTGCTCACTACCTTTAAATGGCAGACCTGAGATGGAATTCAGTTCTGTTCTTAAAATCTGGTATTTTTCCTACTACATCATGTTGCAGTCCCCAAATTCCTGCTTAGTTTCAGCCTCACAACTGCACAACCACCTTTCTTGGCTTTTAAAATCTTTTACATCTTGTTATCTGAAGATTTTTGGAGCAAAAGAAGCTGCAGAAAATGAGATTGCTACAGAATGGAACCCATAATATCAAGCAGAGCATCAAAGGTTAAGGAAAATACATCTCTAGAATCAAGCATCATGGCTACTTTTTCTCCACTCCTACATTAGGAATGCAGTATGCAAGGCTGCATTTTCAAGCTTTCTTGAGGTCACTATGGTTTGCCAGTGCTATTCTCTTGAATAATGTATGTTTGGCCCAGAAAATGACCTTATCTGCTGGTTAGCATCTTTTATATTGAAAATTTTACATCATTCAAGTCAAACTGAAGAGCTTTTTGGTAAACATTTGCTTTACTTTTTTATTTACAAATAACATTTTAAATTCATGCACCATGATGTGCAATTTTAAGAATTGTAGCAATATTATCAATACAAATCTATGTATCTGACATATTATTTCAGGTGTTTTTGAATTGTATTGAGTGATTTAGTCTTAATTTTTTCAAAACATAGGGGTAAATATTTAATGGGATGTAAGACTTCGTTGTCCCTGCCCAAGAAAGATCAGAGCTTCCTGCAAGCTGACTTCACATTTGGCATAGGCTTCAGATGTCAGGAAGTTAGAAGACATTTCAATCAAATTATCATTTTAATTAAAAGGTGGCTCTTAAAGAGGATTTTGAGAAAGATAACCTGAATTGTATAAACAATCCCAACCAAATTCTACTGGAAATTGCATACTTGTAGATTATATGACTTTATTTTGCTGAAGAAAGGCGATTGTGCTGTTTGACTGAAACCATGGAAAGATGTTATGAACTACATTTCCGGACACTGAAATCCAACCTTTCTTTTGTGTATATGCTTAAATCCCACTCCCTCCTTAAAACTGCCCCCTTGTCTGTTCACTTAGATGTAATCTTTTTTTCTTCTTCCTCTGAATGGTATTAATAAATAGTGGGAGAATTTTATAATCCTATTATGGCATTAATCACATTCAGCCTTTTATTGAAAGGATTAGTGTTCTATTACTTATACATACTTTGATAGGTTAAAATTCTTAAAAACTATTATAATTTTCTATTTATTATGGAATGTGCTGTGTCACCTAGCTTCTGACTCACACACTCAAGTGGGTTCTTGATGAATGCTTTTGAAACAAAGGTGTAAGTTAGGGTTGTCTTTCTGGGGAAGTGAAGCAAGGTCAATGAGTGTTGAGAACTATAGCTCTTCTTACAAGCATTATCTGTATCCCAGTTTCTTGTCTTGTGCCAGTTCCCATCATCTCCCTTCTTATGCTTCATTCTCTTGCATAATCAAATCACAGTGTCTGAAAATGTCTTGTCTCTTTGCTTTTGCCTGTGTTTTTCCTGCTTCCTGTGATGTCTTGATGTGTGTGTGTGTATGTGTAAATGCATGTGTGTAGAGGTTGGGGGAAATGATAATATGAAGAAAAGAAAGTTATTTTTTAATAAATAATAATAGCTAACAGTTATATAGTGTTGACTCTATTCTTGATGTTGTTCTAAGTGCTTTAAAATATGAACTTATTTGATTCTTATAACAGAAGGTTGTTATGAGAACATTCTGGCTGAACTAATTTTTTATTTCCATTTCTTTTTAAGATAGCCATGAGAGCAGAGAGGTCAATTAATTTGCCCAAAATCATACAACCTGTATGTTGCAAGGTAGCAACTACAACAGAGTCAAAATGCTGACAGAAGGCTTGTGCCCATTTAAACTCTGCCACCTCCCTGATAATGAGATGTACTGACTAGGATGAACACTTTTGGTGCCATCAAGGTGAAACAACAATTTATCTACATTCTCTTTCTTTTTCAGACTTAATCATCTTCAAAAGCAAAATCCTTTAAGTTTTATAAACTTTTGACCGAGCCTGACAAAATATCGTAGTGTTCATTTCTGGCCGAAGAGTAAAATAGACAAATAATGTATAAAGGCACAAGTGAAAATTAACTAGTAAATGAACCTGTCATACATATTTTTCAGGAAATTTATTCATTAATGCATCTTTTTTAAGAAAATTCTTTTTAAAGTGACCAATGAAGGATTTTACATATGTAGTCTTAAAATGTATTGGCATCTTTGATATCTCAGAATGACTCGTGCTTTTTAAAAAAGATTCATAATAATGCATATGAGAATTTTTTCGTGTGTGTATTAAGAGCATACACTATTTGGCTAATATTTCTAAGAGAGTTTCTTAAAGCATTGAAATATTTTCACAAGACTTAGTCCTTGAATGGCTGAGAGAATGTGAAAACTTAACAAGGGTCTAGTTTAATGCAACTTTAGGAAACTGAGCAGTTTTAGTAGAATTACTGTATAAGTTTTATTTAGCTGGTAGATATAATCAGATAAAATATTTTCAAATATTTTATTCTGTCCATGAAAACCAATTCTGTAATTTTAAAGATATTACTGACTATAATTTTAGTATATTTTCAACAACTTTACTGAATGCTTTTCTTTTAAAACAAATTTTATTTGAACTTTTCATTTTATTTCCTTTCTTCTTGGAATTCCCAAAAAAGATCTTGATCAAATCCAGTCTATATCTCTCTTGGCTTTGCATCTATCTAGAATGCTTAAATACATCTTTTATATTTGTTAAATGTACCCTTAACATCCTGTCCCTTTTTTCTATTTATTAACAGTAATGATATATATATAAATAGATTAATTCATGTTTGATGGTTGAGACGTGTCTAAATCACTCCTCCACACCACCTGGTTTGCTAATTCAGTTTGTTCCTTATTTTTAGATTTTGTTTCAATAACTTTCCTAGAAGCCACACTCTGTGAATAGGCTTTTTTCAACTGAAAATAAGATGGACATGTAAAACTTCAGAAACTTTGGTTCTAGCTCAATTATTGTGATTATTTATTTTCATGACATTAAGTTGTCTTAATTCCACTGTTACTCTTTCCTGTAATTAATTTTCATTAACCTTAAAGGGATCTTGTCTCTTTCTTACAAGGAAACCTTTTTAAATACAAATTCACTCCAATTTTCTAATCAAAATGCTCACACTACTTAATACTTGGATCCTACTTTTCTGTTTAGCCTTAGCTCCCATCTTTACATCTTATACTTGACTTCTTGAGCAGAATTTCACTACATGTTCTCTGAAAACAACTTTGCCTTTGCACATATTGTTCCTACCTCCCAGAATACTTATATTCTTGTCTTGTTAATCTTCTGTTTATCCTTTAAAACTCAGATCAGATTCCAGCTCTTTAAGAAACTGATTGCTAATTTCCTTAAATACCACTGGCAACTCTGCTATAATAATCTCTATCCCTTGTGTAAACTTCTATGTTAGAATTAACACCTACTGAACAGTGAGTTCATTGTAGTCAGGATTACATTTTATTCATTCTAAATCTCTGGGGATTAATAGAGTGTCTAGTACACCTTCATCACTGTAAGTATAACATTTTCCATTTAATAGTGCTTACTAGGGGCCAGGAAATACATTATACCTTTCAGATAATTGATTTTACCTAACACAGAATCCCTATGAAGTGGGCATTATTTTGATTTACTCATGGAAAAAATAAAAAAAATGTCATAAGATGTACCGACTTGCCCAAAGTCATGGTACAGTGAATGGTGGAGTCATAACTTGAACTCAGATTATCTGGCTCTTGAGAGAGATCTCTTTACTTACTATGTCAAAAGACATACCAAGCAACTTGTGGTGCACTGACTTTCTAGAAAAAAAGATAAAATCTAGTATAGCAAAATTTACTGAACTTATTGAAAATGTATCTGAGATAAAGACTGTAAGATTAAGTCAGTGAAAAAGAAAGCAATTGGCTTAATTTTTTATCATTTGCATATATAATTCTCATCATGGATAGTTATTTCGTATTTTAAGAAATGTCATGATAGAGAATAAATATTGCTGAGCTTGATTCTCAAGGCAAAAGCAAGATCTTTGGAGTTTCACAGAATCTGCACTTAGCTCTGCAACTTAAGGCTTGTTTGACCTTAAATGCATTGTAGTACCAAAGCCTGTTTTAAATGCTCACAAACACTCTCCATCGAGCATTCAAGATCAGCACCTACCATTCTAAATGTCTACTCAGGCACTTACACTCCTGACTTTGTAATTAGAGAAATTTGCTGTTCCTCAGTTCAAGGAAAATTTGAAGATCAAGATACATTACTTACTTAAAATCATTTGTCATTTGTTAATCTTAATATCTTTTCATAATTGCCTTCCTGTCATACTCAAGGGAATTGCAAATGACAGCAACCCATTCTCACCATTTTCTGCAGCCTGATGAAATGTAGTTTCTGCTACCATCTTCTCTTTAAGTGATAGCAATGGGGGAGAAATTCTATAAAATATTTGTACCGACTAATGAACAAGTGGTCAAGAGTCATTGAAAAACCATCAGATTCTGCAGAGTCTATAACTTTGTACCAAAGCAAGAAACTGTTAAGGTTTACCTCTTTGTGTAAACCTTTACCTCTCTATAATCATATATATTAAATGGCTGGAATTTGTCGCAGGAGGTGAAAGATTAATGATCTAAAGCCAGGCTTCTCTGTCCAAGGGATTCTCCAAGCAAGAATACTGCAGTGGGTTGCCATGCCCTCCTCCAGGGGATCTTCCCAATCCAGGGATCAAACCCATGTCTCTGAATTGGTAGGCAGGTTCTTTATCACTAGCACCACCTGGGAAGCCTAAACAATCAGAAACTAGGACTCAAATAGTATTTCTGCTGTAATAAGAGCTACTTTTTAAATATAATAAGCATGTTTTAAGTATTAAGTGGCTGAAATCTTTATGGGTAAAACTAATAATAGGAATATTGACATTTTATTGATTATAGACACAACACTGTAAAAATATTAAGATTTATACTAATCTGTTAACTGAGGAATCAAAAGGAAACACAACGTGAGTGTTAATCTCCTTGAGGCTTAGATTCATGATCTTTAAAACTGGGATGATAATACTTCACGTTTAGTTATTACAAAGAGCAAACCAAAAATATGCCTAAAAGGCACCTTAACAAGTAATCAATACTTAGTACTTTGATGGAAATTAATACTCTTTAGTCTCTTTTTTCCCCCCAACTTTGGATATACACTAAGAGCCTCTAGCTGTGACTCTTAACAGAAAACCCTTTTATAAACCCTGGGTGCTTAAATTCTTCCTTGTAAATACTGCAAACTAAAAATAAAACCTTGAGATAAGTGGTCCCCTAATGCATGCACATTTTCTTCATTTATGTTTTTGGTTTTGGTCGTTAAGGAAAACAGCTCTCCATGAAATGATAAGGAGTAAGCAAAGCAAAATATAAGCATTTCAGTTATATTACCGCACAAGGAACTTTTATTGTATTTTAAGAAACACAACAGTTGCTTAAACTGATAATTGGGATGTAGAAATTCTGATTCTATTATTCACATGATGTTCAATTACGAAATAAAAATGTAAAGATAGAGAACAGATTATTCCTTGCTAGGAATTAAGTCTAGGAGGAGTGAGGAGGTGGGTATGGTATAAAAGTGTAGCGTGAGGGAGCCTTGTGTTGATGGGACAGTTCACTATGTTGAGTTTGGTAACTGTTACAGGAGGCTGCACATCTGATGAAATTGCACAGAGCTGCACACACAAACACCTAAATGCATACACACAGAGAGATGAATGCATTTATACGTGAAAGAATGTGGATAGTCTCTGTGGACCATACCAATGTCAATTAATAGACACTAATATTGTACTATAATTATGCAACATGTAAATATAGGGAGATGCTGGGTAAAGGATGCATGGTGCTTACCTGAACATTTCTTTGCAACTTCACACAGATCTACAATTATTTTAAAATGAAAAGCTAGAAAATATGATAATAAGTTGAATATTCAGGGGACTTATGAGTTTCCAAGCATGCAATGAGCATGTATATGCACTATCATTTTAAAATTTACAACATCAATTTGAGTTGAACCAATTTGTGGCTGTTCTATTTCCTTCTTATAAGTAAGGGAAATAAGATGTTCAGCAGTGAAATAACTTACTGAGAAGCAGGCAGCCAAGTAGAAGAACCAGCATAAGCATTTTAGTTTTTTCCCATATTTTCAAGGATATGATTATTGGTAGCTAAATAGAGGATCTCTGAATGGACACAGACCATTGCTTGTCATATATCAGACATCCTGTCACCTGGATGGCTAGTATTGTCAATGATCATGTTGATAACCACTGACTATGGCTGTGGTCAATATAATGCTAAATCTTTACTGGTCTTACTGCTGAATCTAATTCCTCAGAGTTTATGTGCTGAGGGGGAGAGTAGGTTACAGCTTTTTCCATAAAGACATTGAACAATAATTACCATCAGGAAGCATTAGTGAGGCTTTCTTTCAAATTAATTCTTGTCTAATCTATTTTTATTACATATTAATGAAACATTCTGTTTTAATAAATAATTGCCATTAAAGACTCTTAGAAGATCCACAACTTTGAAAATAAATGTTGAATGTGGGTGGAAGTAAAATAATCCCCAGTATGGAGATATAGTGAGCTACTTAAATGCAGATTACAATATTTTTTAAAAGTCATGGTCAGTAAGTTGATAATTTTTTCTTTTTAAAACTTTTATTGTGGTACAAACATTTAGCATGATCTATCTTCCTAACAGATTTTTAAGTGTACAATAGCTAAGCTGTGGAAGCAATCTTAATGTCTGTTAATAGATAAATTAATTAAATAGATAATTAAATAATGTGGTATATATGTTCAATGAAATAATTAGTTCAGTTCAGTCGCTCAGTCATGCCTGACTCTCTGTGATAGCGTGGACTGCAGTACGCCAGGCTTCCCTGTCCATCACCAACTCCCAGACTTTACTCAAACTCATGTCCATCGTGTTGGTAATGCCATCCAACCATTTCATCCTCTGTCGTCCCCTTCTCCTCCTGCTTTCAATCTTTCCCAGCATCAGGGTCTTTTCCAATGAGTCAGTTCTTCGCATCAGGTGGCCAAAGTATTGAAGTTTCAGCTTCAGCATCAGTCCTTCCAATGAATATTCAGGACTGATTTCCTTTAGGATGGACTGGTTGGATCTCCTTGCAGTCCAAGGGACTCTCAAGAGTCTTCTCCAACACCACAGTTCAAAAAGATCAATTCTTCAGCACTCAGCTTTCTTTATAGTCCAGCTCTCACATCCATACATGTCTACTGGAAAAACCATAGGTTTGACTAGATGGACCTTTGCTGGTAAAGTAATGTCTCTGCTTTTTAATATTCTATCTAGGTTGGTCATAGCTTTTCTTCCAAGGAGCAAGCGTCTTTTAATTTCATGGCTGCAGTCACCATCTTCAGTGATTTTGAAGACCAAAAATATAAAGTCTCTCACTGTTTCCATTGTTTCCCCATCTATTTGCCATGAAGTGATGGGACCAGATGCCATGATCTTAGTTTTCTGAATTTTGAGTTTTAAGCCAACTTTTTCACTCTCCTCTTTCACTTTCATCAAGAGGCTCTTTAGTTCTTCTTTGCTTTCTGCCATGAGGGTGGTGTCATCTGCGTTCTGAGGTTATTGATATTTCTCCCAGCAATCTTGATTCCAGCTTGTGCTTCATCCAGGCCAGCATTTCGCATGATATACTCTGTATATAAGTTATATAAGCAGGGTGACAATGTACAGCCTTGACGTACTCCTTTACCAATTTGGAACCAGTCGTTGTTTCATGTCCAGTTCTAACTGTTGCTTCTTGCTCTGCATACAGATTTCTCAGGAGGCAGGTCACATGGTCTGGTATTCCCATCTCTTGAAGAATTTTCCACAGTTTATTGTGATCCACACAGTCAAAGGCTTTGGCATAGTCAATAAAGCAGAAGTTGATGTTTTTTTGGAACTCTTGCTTTTACGATGATCCAGAGGATATTGGCAATTTGATCTCTGGTTCCTCTGCCTTTTCTAAAACCAGCTTGAACATATGGAAGTTCACAGTTCACATACTGTTGACACCTGGCTTGGAGAATTTTGAGCATTACTTTGCTAGCATATGAGATGAGTGCAATTGTGCGGTAGTTTGAACTTTCATGCTTTCTCATGAAATATTATTCAGCCTTAAAAGAGAAGGAAGTCCTGCAGTATGCAGTAACATGAAACTTGAGGATATTATGCTAAGTGAAATAATCCAGGCACACAAAGACAATTTGTAGGCAATGTTAAGTGAGATGATTGTTATTGGTTTACATATGAAAATAATTATTCCTGAATATTTACCTAAAACATAGATTAAAAGATTTTTCTGGATATAAAATCACCCTGTAAAGGAGGAAAGACTGTCTTGCTTTGTGTACAGTCTAGATGTAGGACCAATAGCTAGCTTAGTTGCATGAGATTTTCACTAGTGTTATTTACCTCCTAGAATTTACCGAGTAAGGAGTGATGTGTATGGAGTGATAAAAATTAAGATTCAAAATAGCAATTAAGATTCAAAATAGATTTTAATTAATTTTACTAAAAATACATCAGCTCTAAAAATACTAAAGTGTAACTTTATGAATGCGTTGGGCAAAGTATGGAGAATGCAGAATGTCATAGTTAGTTGTGTCACTTCTGTATATGAAGGAATTTAAGTTAAAGTAGCACTATGCACACGTGTATGCTAAGTCACTTCAGTTGTGTCTGACTCTGTGACCCTATTGGCCATAGCCCACCAAGCTCCTCTGTCCATGAGATTCTCCAGGCAAGAATATTGGAGTGGATTTCCATGCCCTCCTCCAGGGGGACTTCCAGACTGAGGTATTGAACTCGCATCTCATGTCTCCTGCCCTGGCAGGTGGATTCTTTACCATTAGTGCCACCTGGGAAGTCCAAAGTAGCGCTAAGCTTATTATAATAGCTATCATTTTTTGAACAGTTACCATGTAACAAAGACTGAACTAAGTGCTTTCAAGGTCTGAAGTTGTTTAATCCTCACAATAACCCTAAGAAACAGTTGCAATTATTATCTCCTTTCTAGATAAGAAGAAACTGAAAGTTATAGACACTATGTGAATTGTCCATTGTTGCTTTAATAATCAAAATGCTGGTTAAACTTTGTAACAAAAGCTAGAAAAATAGAAGTTTAAGACTGATGATATGGTAACCCCTGCAGGGGTATAGGATGGTAGCTTTAGAACCTGCCATGAGGCTTCCAAGGTGGCATGAGTGATAAAGAACTGGCCTGCAAATGCAGGAGACATAAGAGATGTGGGTTTGATCCCTGAGTCAGGAAGATCCCCTGGAGAAGGAAATGGCAACCCACTCCAGTATTCTTGCCTGGAGAATCCCATGGACAGAGGAACCTGGCAGGCTATGGTCCATAGGGTGGCAAAGAATCAGACATGACTGAAGCAACTTAGCACTCACTTAGCATTCACATTGGGTCTGAATTCCTTCAGTGAGAAAAAATGGAAGAAGGCAATACAGAAAACTTTCCTGTTAAGAAATGGACAAGGGATTTGCTTATATTTGCTCACACTTAACTGTCCAAAATATAGAAACATGGCCATACCTAGTTGCCAGGAAGGCTAAAAACATAGTCTTCAGCTGGGTGACTATGTTTTAACCAAAACTATTTCTGAAGAAGTATAAAGCAGACACTTGCTCCTTGGAAGAAAAGCTATGACCAACCTAGACAGCATATTAAAAAGCAGAGACATTACTTTACCAACAAAGGTCCATCTAGTCAAAGCTATGATTTTTCCAGTAGTCATGTATGGAGGGGAGAGTTGGACCATAAAGAAAGCTGAGCACAGAAGAATTGATGCTTTTGAACTGTGGTATTGGAGATGACTCTTGAGAGTCCCTTGGACTGTAAAGAGATCCAATCAGTCATCCTAATAGAAAGCAATCCTGAATATTCATTGGAAGGACTGATGCTGAAGCTGAAGTTCCAATACTGTGGCCCCCTGATGTGAAAAACTGACTCATTGGGAAACACCCTGATGCTGGGAAAGATTAAAGGCAGGAGGAGAAGGGGACGACAGAGGATGAGATGGTTGGATGGCATCACTGACTCGATGGACATGAGTTTGAGCAGGCTCCAGGAGCTGGTGATGGACAGGAAAGGCCTGGTGTCCTGCAGTCCAAGCTGCCGCAAAGAGTTGGACACAACTGAGCGACTGAACTGAACTGAACTGAAAAGCAGCCACTGGGGGTATACAGCTATCTCTTCAGAACAAATTACTACAAATGGATCAAATATATATGTACCCTTCTTCTCCCACACAGAATGCACTCACTCCTACTCCAAGTAACAAAACTTGGAGCCACAAAATAAAAGTTACCTTATCTCCACCCATCACCAGAATACACCCTGTATACAATCTGTATAGAATAACAGATTGAGGGCAGGTTTGCTGCTGTTAAACTGCTATGGAGAAGTGCAAAGAATGAAAAGAGACATTAATCACCATTCCATAGTAATTAGTAAGTTCCACTGAGCAGAAATTACAAATATCATCTGCCTTGTGTGCTCCAGAAATGGAATAACAGCCTTGGTTGCCAGATCTGGTGGTCTGTGAATCTGTATTACAGGGTGCAGGTGAGGTTCCTTGTCTATCATCCCTCCTGGCTTTGCTTTTTACTCTAAGAGGTTGTTACTTCTCCCATGTACATGTCCATTGGAGAGAATTCATTTCTTGTGGGCTGTGCAGCTTTTGATTTGCTTTTTGTTGGCAAGGTTTTGGGATTATTCTGTGAGCAGTCACAGGCTTGTGTTCCTTTGGCAAAACAAATACAAAAAATTGGAAGGCTTCCTGCACATACGTTTCCAGATAGTTTCGTACATGCGACAGTGTTCTTAACCATAGCATGTTCCTAAGAGCTGCTTCAAAACCCTCCTGAGTCTTTGTGGAAACAATGTGAGTTAGAAAAGGTGACATCCCCCTTCGGAAGTGGGTGTGGTTCTTCCCTGACTGGAAACTACTGACTTCCTAGTTAAGTTTCATCTCTTACCTGCTTTTTCCCTAGTTTACCCTCCTCTCTTTAGCTGATCTTAACCACTCAGTTTGATTTTTCTAAAGTCTTTTTCTTCTTTAGACACAGTGCTAGGCACTGAGGACATAATGATAAACAGGTGTGATTTCTGCTCTCGCAGAGTTTACTGTCTGGTTGGGAGTAAGAAAGTACACAGAAGATCATGCTTACTTTTATTTAAATACTATTCTAATAAAGTCCACCACAGCAAGCATAGTGAACTCATATACTAGTGACTTTTCATATGTAAGTTCTAAAGAATTTTGATCTATTCTTTACCCCGTTAAAGAGGCAGTTCTCTATTCTCGATTTTTCCAATACCCGCTCTTATCATTAGCCACGTTCATAATGCTCAGGTCTCAGTTTGACTGGAAGAATAAATACTCTCATTCATTTCCTCTAGAAAATAAAGTACAACACTAGTTTTTCACTGGGGCTGTTATATAATCAATAAGCAGTCTTGTTTTTGATTAAAGGCTGCAATGTATCCTTAAGTGAAATTTAACTTGATTAAATTCTATATGCTTTCCATTAATCTCTTAATAGTGTACTCAAGGACTACAACTATTGAAAAAGAAATTTTCCCCTTTAATCTTTGAAGCTATCCACTGAAACTTATGTTTTTAGCAGGTAGATATTCCCTTGAGAACTAGGATTACTGTCAAAGACTATTGTGAACAATATTCACACTTGTACTTCAGTTTGACAAGTACGAAGATGTTTTTGTTATGCACTGTAGATTCACTTGGTGTTTTTACATCTTAAGTGCATTTTCCCTAACTGCCACATGCAGTTTCTATGGTTACAGGCTAATTCCATTTCTATTTTTGCCTTTAAGAGACCATACTGCTATACATCGAATCAAAAGCCAAGAAGAACTTAGCCCTAATGCTTTCTCTTTCGATTTTGTTTTTAATCCAAAAATCTTCAGCACAAGATTAATTTCATACCATGAATCTATTGACTATTATTAAGTATAACCCTTTTGTACAGTAAACTCATAGTTTCCACCTTTTTTTCCCTGTACCTGGAAGATTGCTTTTGTGATGAGTCCTGTTTAATCATTTACCAAGGTTCCAGTGTCTTGTATAAGGCTTGTGTCAGTAAAACCATCCTTCTAAAAGCATGCTGTGACTTTAATTTTCTTTCTCCTGTGAATATATTTTTCCCTATTTCAAGAAGAAGAAAATTAAAACCCCACACATTTTTCTTCATTATATTACTTTTAATCTCAACCATTCCTTTCCCAAACAATTTGAAGCTACTGTCTGATGGACAAAACTCTAGTTACTGGTGATTAAAGCAAACAAAAATACCCCAGCTCCTGCTTTAGCTAGGCCTGTAATTCAGATAAATAATGATAAAAGTGAGCCAAATCAGTGTGATAGGATCCTATTCAACAGACATGGTCAATGAAGATTGAGGTCATTATGGGAAGCTTTTTAGAGCCAGTGGGATGGAAATACCTTTTATAATTATACAAAAGTGGCTGGTGGCTAGACGTGGCAGACTCATAACAGGGTGTCTTTAATCTTTCAAATGCATCTGGCCACATGCAGAGTTGATGGCCATGGGAGGATAGATTGCTGCCAATAAATCATGAGAGCAACTGGGAAGTTGCTTTCCCAAACTAGCTGTCCAGTCTCGTCATTCTTGGTGATTTATTTTTCATCTTAAGAACTGACATCTTTAAAAAATGACTTATAACTTAATATATTATAGAAGTTATATATCTAATAAACATGTGCTGTGCTCAGTTGCTCAGTTGTGCCTGACTCTTTGTGACCCCATGGACTGTAGCCCTCCAGGCTCTTGTGACCATGGGGGTTCTCCAGTCAAGAATACTGGAGTGGGTTGCCATGCCCTCCTCCAGGGGATCTTCCCAACCCAGGGATCGAACCCAGGTCTCCTGCATTGCAGGCTGATCTTTACTGACTGAGCCACCTATATAATCTGTTTGATATTGTGTCATTGTTTACTGAGCCAAAGATATCCTGTCCTAGACATTCTTCTATGTGCCAGGAATACAATAATTTATGTTTCCAGTTAATTATCTATTGTCTCCCCTCATGTGCAAAATAGAGATTATAATTCCTGTACGCACAGGGTCGGACACGACTGAAGCGACTTAGCAGCAGCAGCAGCAGCATGCCTTATATGGCTATTGCAATTTCCATATGAGACAGCTTAATGTTACCCCAAAGCATTCATATTTTGGTAATATCTCCATACAATCTATGTTACTGCTATTAAAAGTTTATTTTAAATCACTGTATTTAAGCAAGAAACCATGTCACTTAATTATACTACATAGCTAATAATTATGTTTTTCTAGTATGTATTATGTGAAATATATACTATTCTTTGTGGTTTAAACTTCAATAATTTCTGAAGGATAAATACTTTAAGCTGACTTTAAATATTCTTTTAAAGTTTAACTATTTAAATTTCTTTTACACTGATTTGGTTTCATTAATTTTCAATAATGAATTTTAAAATATTGGGATAAGATATATTTAACATAAAATATGCCATTTTAACCATTTAAAGTGTACAATTCAGTGGCATTAATTATACCCATAATTTTGTGCTACCATCACCACTATTTCCAGAACTTTATCAATTCTCCAGACAGAAACTCTTCCTATTAACCATTAACTCCCCCTTTCTCCACCCCTTTTGAATCTGGCTTTAGGGGGAAAGATTTCAGTCTTCTACTACTAAGGATGATGTTTGAGATTTTAAAATAAATGTTCTTTAATCTGTTGAAGAAGTTTCCTTATATTCCTAGATTTCTTTTAATGTTTTTAATCATGAAAGAGCATTGGAGTAATTGAAATATCTTTTCTGTATCTACTGATATGATCATATGGTTGTTTTCCTTCATTGTATAAATGTAGTGTTCCAGTGATGATTGATTTTCTTATACTGAATGCTCCCTCATCCCTAACCTTACATTACTTGAATAAATCTCACTTTGTCAAGTTGTATAATCTTTTTAATATGACGTTGGATTTGGCTTGTTAGCATTTTGTTCAGAATTTTTACATTGTTTTCACAAAAGATTTTGGTCTGTATTTTTCTTTTGTTCTGATGCTTAATTTGATTTCAGTATCAGTATCAGGGTAATGATGGCTTCATAGAATGAGTTAGAAAGTGTTCCTTCTTTTTTTTTTTTAACTTTTAGACAGAGTTTGAGAAGGATGGATGTTACTTATTAAATGTTTGGTAGAATTTACCAGTGAAGCCATCTGGTCCTGGACTTTCCCTGACCATGGGTTTATCTTTGCTAGGAGGTTTTTGATTACTGATTCAATCTCTTTACTTGTTATATATCTATTGGCATTTTCTATTTCTTCTTGAATCAGCTTAGGTAATTTGTGTGTTTCCAGGAGTTTTTCCATTTCATTTGGGTTAGGCACTTTTTTTTTGGCATGCAACTGTTCATAGTATTCCCTCATATTCGTCTTTATTTCTGTAAGGTCAGCAGTATATCCCCGTTATTATTTCTGATTTTAGTTATTCATGTCTTCTCTCTTTTATATGTCAATCTAAAGTTTTGTCAGAAATGAAGAGTTGTAAAAATATATAATATTTTATATATATTGAACTTTCTAGTGGATTGCTATCAAAATCTGAATAAGGGAATGTTATTGATATTTAGTAACCTGGGGTCAGGTTAGATAAAAAATATTTTACCAAGTAAAGATTTAGGGAGAGTAATTTTGAAAGAATCATTAATACAGAACAGATGATTAATAACCATAATTTTCACACTCTCTCACTCTGATGACTAGTTGTAAAGGAAAAAAAAAATGACTTGGGAAGAACTGAGAAGTTTAATATGGCATGGTTCCAAATAATATTTCTTAGGAGATATTTAGAAAAAAATATAGACTTTGTTGATTTGGACCATAAAAGCAGGAGTATATCAATGGAAGATTTCATGCTAATTCCCTATTCTATAACAAGCTTTATCAAAGAAGTACCTTCTATATGATGCCATTCAGCCATCTCATCCTCAGATGCTCTCTTCTCCTTCAGAGGATGGCACCACCAATGCAATGGACATGAACTTGGGCAAACTCTGGGAGATGGTGAGGGATAGGGAGGCCTGGCGTGCTACAGTTTGTGGGGTTGTGAAGAGTCAGACACGACTGGGCGACTGAACAACAACAACCTGCTATATAAATGAACCAAAAATGGTCTCTGTATATTGGTCATTAAGTTGTTACTCTTTCACAGCAGGATGAGCTCAGACGTTTAGCCTTATGGTCTGCCTGATTTGCATCCTTGGAGAAACTATGCCTAGTCTCTATTACATAGTTACTTAAAGCATTGGGCTATAAAGACCTAAACCACTGCTGCCTGAGCTCTCTAACTCAGACACTCCACACCATGTTGCTGAGCAACATCCATCTAGACACATTAAAGTAGGTATCTGGTCCCTCTCTCTCCTCAGAGTTTCCTTGGTCTCCTATTCTGGATGGGATCCCTCTTCTCAACATTATAAGCTCTAAACAGTCTCTTTCTATGAGAGACCTCAACCTGGTAACAGGTAAACCTGTTAGAGGGTCACTTAGATCAATTATGTGTGCTACTTCTTCCGCGTGGTTATATCTTTTCCTTGATGAGCCCAAATCCTGTGAAACCCTTACAGTACCGTCTGTTAGATAGGGGTATTTTTGCCCGGAAAATCCCAAGGACAAAGGAGCTTGGTGGGCTACAGTCTGTGGGGTTGCAAAGAGTCAGACACGACTGAGTACACACACACATTACATAGCGGTGGCATACAGCCACATTTTCATCGTAAAAACAAACATACAATTTAAAACCAAAAGAGAGGCGGACTTGGGTTTTGTATGGAGAAACAGCAAAAAAGTCTTGCTCCAAGAATGAACTGGACACGTTCGATGGGCTGAGAGGTGGCAATCGCATCTGGAGCACATTGTATGAGGTAGCAAGTAGCACAAAGTGAAGCTGGAGAGACTGGCAAGGCCAGACTTTAGCCTAGTAAGTCACCATAAAGAAGTCACATTTTTATTACATGTACAATAGGAAGCCTTGAAGATTTTAATTGCAGGAATGACATAATGATGTTATAATATGTTTAATGATATTATAATAATCTTTTAATAATGAATTTAAAAGAGGCCAAATACAATTTTTATTTACAACACAAACTGAACCAAGAAAAAACATGCATAGAAAGATGAGTTGGTTAAAAGTAAAACACAAGAACTTGTCTTTTCTTTAAAGTTTCCTATTAGTCTGGCTGATATGCAGAGAATAACAGGAAAAATGTCAAGCATGGAATTAGGATGGTGTAGTAACAGGATGCAGCATTATCCAAAGAGGAGTTCAGGTAGCTTGGGCATGGAGACACAAGCCAAGACTTGAGATACATTGTGCAGACACAAGAGGCTTGCTGGTCGTTTAGACGGTGGATTTGATGATGAAGTTTTCTGACCTGAGCAACTGTGTGGGTGGTGTTACCACGTTAAGAAATGAAAAAAAAAATGTGGGAACCATACATTTTAGTTAGTTTTGAATGTATTAGGGTTATGGTACCTCTGAAACATTCAAGTAATGATGTTAAGAAGTCAGCCAAATATAAGAACTGGAGTTCTCAGTTCAGTTCAGTTCAGTTCAGTCGCTCAGTCGTGTCCGACTCTTTGCGACCCCATGAATTGCAGCACGCCAGGCCTCTGTCCATCACCAACTCCCAGAGTCTACCCAAACCCATGTCCATCGAGTTGGTGATGCCATCCAACCATCTCATACTCTGTCGTCCCCTTCTCCTCCTGCCCCCAATTCTACCCAGCATCAGGGTCTTTTCTAATGAGTCAACTCTTCGCATGAGGTGGCCAAAGTATTGGAGTTTCAGCTTCAACATCAGTCCTTCCAATGAACACCCAGGATTGATCTCTTTTAGGATGGATTGATTGGATCTCCTTGCAGTCCAAGGGACTCTCAAGAGTCTTCTCCAACGCCACAGTTCAAAAGCATCAATTCTGCTGCACTCAGCTTTCTTCACCGTCCAACTCTCACATCCATACATGACCACTGGAAAAACCATAGCCTTGACTAGACGAACTTTTGTTGGCAAAGTAATGTCTCTGCTTTTCAATATGCTATCTAGGTTAGCCATAACCTTCCTTCCAAGGAGTAAGCGTCTTTTAATTTCATGGCTGCAATCACCATCAGCAGTGATTTTGGAGCCCAAAAAAATAAAGTCTGACACTGTTTCCACTATTTACCCATCTATTTCCCATGAAGTGATAGGACCAGATGCCATGATCTTAGTTTTCTGAACGTTGAGCTTTAACCCAACTTTTTCACTCTCCTCCTCATATCAGTAAGGGATTCATCAGAGTATATAGAATGAGCCTTGAAGGTCAGTCTCAAAGGAGAGTGAAATTAGCATTTTAGGTGGATTAGCATTTAAGCCCTGCAGATTATTAAATAATTAATTTTTAATTATAAAAAATTAAAAACTAAACTATGTGAAACATTCACAGAAAATGGTATAGGTGAGATTAATGATGCTTCTTCTTTTCTTTCTCTAAATTTTCCATTGTTCAAATAATAACCATAGAGAAGGATATTAAAAAGCTACCAAAAAGGAAAATCACCATAGACATTTAGACTTAAAGTAAGGAAGGCATGAATCAATATGTTGATTCAAATGGAAATATAAAAGCCAATTTGCATAGGTATTATCATTATAATTTTCAATATTTACTGAGTAGTTACTCTGGCCATCAATTTTTTCAACGTTTTAAATTCACTGTCTTATTGATTCTCACAATACACTTAAATGAGTAAAGCCAATATTATTCCCATTTTACAGATTAGAGAATTTTATTAACTTGCAGAAGGTTCACATTAGTAAACTGACATGCCAAGACTCAGAGTCATTTCTGTGCAATGCAGAAACACTGTGCAATAATTCAGGGAGCTCTGAAAAGGGGGAAGGTTGAAGTTATTGGGATAGATGAAATCACTAAAAGAAGGAGAGATCACAGTTCAAGTATGGGAGAAATAAGAAATTCATTGTTAACGTAAGTTCACTTTGAACCTGATATCCCATGTCCCCAGCGTGGATGTTTTACTAATTCTAACACTCTTCCTGTTCCCCACATTAAAGGTTTCCCAGAAAAGTGCATACCACTCTCAACTGTGCTCAGTATTTTTATGAGGCTGTGAAGTGGAATTAACAGTCAAGAAAATTCTAGCTTAGATTTATATCAATTCTACTGTTACTAAGAAGTTAACCTGGGATTCAGTCAGTTCATGAAATGGAAGTGCAAGATGCGGTTGTACAAACAATTGAGGCTCTTCAAGACCCCTGGTGTATAATTGCTATGAAGGTGTTAGAGCAGAAAAAAAAGAAAAAACTGTATATTCTTGTGATACATTTACTAGCTGATTGACAAGGAGAGACACAAATTGTTAAAATAAAGTGAGTTGATTTACAAATCTTCCAGTCAGTCCAGGATGGTCTATGATGCATTAACTTTGGCACAGAAGCAGAATCGATTTTACTCTTCACGGTTTTTACATCCTATTGTTTTATGCCATTTTTTTTTTTCAGATTAAGCTCTTTACTTGCTTTACTGTCTTCAGAGAGAGTAAACTGAACAGGAGAAAATAGGAAACATTGCTCAGAAATCACTCTTCTGCGACAATCAGAGCTTTATACTCATCACTGATGAGGTGTTACATAAGGCCAACTAGGACATCTATATCTCTAATCAATAGTGCAAAGTCTCTCATAGCCAAGATTAACACGTGAGGGCAGACTTAACTGCTCTGGGTGTTATTTATTGATCTTATGTTGTGTGAGACAGACATGCCTATTTTTATTATCTGCTTCATTGAAAAGCAAAAACACCAATAATTAATAAAGTTCATTGATTTCCAAATATTTCAAAAGCTGGTGACTATGTCACAAAGCTAATCTTTAATTTTGAAACCTTTTTCTGCTGTTAGTTTGGCTAGAATAAACAGGAAGAGGCTCAGTAAATATGACTGGATAACAAGGTTTGGTTTCACCAGGGATATATATATGCCCTTTTGTGGACATAATTTTCGCATGTTAAAACCACTATCTTAATAGCATAATAACATATAGATTATTTAAAAACACAGCAAGACACAAAATTTCTTAGCATCTTCTTATGTATGAATATTTTTTTCTTTTCTTCTCCCATTATTGTAAAGCATTTGCAACCTTAATAGGAAAAAATATATTTATCATCTTTGGTTGTTTGTTACCCACTCATTTGGTGAATTTCAGAAGCATAATGATGCCATTCAGTGGCCCATAGGGAGCAGTGTGCTTGTTTTCAATGTAATATATTCAGAATAATCCGCCTGCCAATGTAGGAGCTGTAAGAAAAGTGGGTTCAATCCCTGGGTGGGGAAAATCCCCTGGAGAAAGCAATGGCGATCCACTTCAGTATTTTTGCCCGGAGAATCCCATGGGCAGAGGAGCCTGGAAGACCACAGTCCATGGCCGTCGCAAAGAGTCGGACATGACTGAGCTCTCACTTACAGAATAAAGTAGAATGACTGTACTTGATACAGAGAACATTATCATGGGGCAGACGAAAATGAGTTCAGATCTCAGAACAGTTATTATAAAAGTATTTAGACTTCAATTTTCCAGCTAAAGTTATTTTTGAGTCTCAGTAGAAAACATTTATTTTAGGAAATCAAGGTTAAAATTCCATCACTGCTGCTAGCTTACCTTGTGAATTCACATGATGACTTAGTCAGTGCTTCCAACTCCTATCCTGTGTCTTAGTCACATCTGGGGAAAAAAAAAAAAGTGGTTGAACTGGCTCTAAGTCATCGCATACACAGAGAATACTGCATCAATCTTGCCCATAGCTGGTCATGGAATGTCATTATTTCTCCCCAAAACAAGAATAAGTAACATAGTTCTCCTTAGTACAATACTCTTGGCAGCCTTAATGTCAGTCAGAGTTGGCATATATGCTGAAATTTGCATAATTATTTGGAATACATTCACTATTGTCTCTCCTGGGTCTAAAATTCTATATTTCTGCTCAAAGTTTAATATTGACAGCAGTAAAAATATTACTTTGACTTACATTTGTGATGCACTTTAACTATATGTTATGCCTATTCAATAGTCATTTATTAAGATTTGTGAGTGTATATTGTACTTATTAGATACTAGGGTTCTTGAATAATTAGGTCTTTCAATACATAAACATTGAGGACCTGAAGGATATTTTTCACCACTTTAATTATATAACAATTAAAATTATCTTACTGATTTCACTACAGAGTTTTATCTCTGATCCATTTAATGCTAAATCCATTGATGGAGCAAAACTAGTGTTCCTTTAGGAAATACAGTTCACTAAGTACAAATTTATTTTGCTTTTCAGTTTCAAGGGTGCACTACTTGTAATCTTTTCAGTTAACATTTGAGCTCTTTTAACTGTCTTCATAGATTTACCCTATGAGAGTTGCCTGAACTAACTTGACAGGTCCTGTACTGGTTTGTTAGAACTAACAACAAACTGCAACAAATTACCTCAACCCTGGAGCATTAAAACATACAAATTTATTTTCTTACAGTACTAGAATGCAGAAGTCCCAAATTAGTTCCAAAGGGCCTAGATTAATGGAGGCTCTAGAGGAAAACCCTCTGCATTGCTTTTTCCAGCTTCAGCAGCTGCATTCCTTGCATTCCTGGGCTTGTGGCCCCTTCCTCCATCTTCAAAGCCAGCAACCTGTTGCCTTCAAATCTCTCTGGCTCTGCAGTTGTTGTTGTTCATTCATTAAGTTGTGTCCAACTCTTTGCCATCTTATGGACTGAGCATGCCAGGCTGCCCTGTCCTTCACTATTTCCTGGAGTTTGCTCAAATTCATGTCCATTGAGTCAGTGATGCTATCTAGCCATGTCATCCTATACCACCCTCTCTCTATTGAGGTCACCTTATTATCTTTTCTCTTCTCTCTCTGTTTTCCTCTTATAAGGAATATCTCCCTTTGTTTTCCTTTTATAAGGACACTTGATTACATTCAAACTCACCTGGATAACCCAGGATAATCTCTGCATCTCAAGTGCCTTAATTTAGTCACATCTGTAAAGTGTCTTTTTAAGGTAACACTCAAAGGTTCCAGCGATTTGGTTCTGAGTATCTCCTTGGGGTCATTATTTCAGCTTATCACAGATGCCACAGGGAGACATAGTTAATAATATTGAAAATAGGGAAAGTAAATATTTGTCAAGATTCATGAATATATTCATTGTATCTCAAGTTTTGAGGAGGAAATGTCATAACTTTCTAGTTCAGTTCAGTTCAGTCACTCAGTCGTGTCCGACTCTTTGCGACCCCATGAACCACAGCACACCAGGCCTCCCTGTGCATCACCAACTCCCTGAGTCCACCCAAACCCATATCCATCGAGTCTGTGATGCCATCCAGGCATCTCATCCTCTGTTGTCCCCTTCATCTCCTGCCCTCAATTTTCAACGGCGCACTGGATGCAGCCTAGAGGAGCTACTGCTCATCCGAGGTAAGGGGTGGTGGCTGTGCTTTGTTGGAGCAGCCATGAAAAGAGACCCCGCATCCAAGTTAAGAGAAACCCAGATAAGACGGTAGGCACTGAGAGAGGGGATCAGGGGGCAGACAGGCTGAAACTACAGTCAGGGACAACTAGCCAATCTGATCACATGGACCACAGCCTTGTCTAACTCAATGAAACTAAGCCATGCCATGTGGGGCCACCCAAGACAGACAGGTCATGGTGGAGAGGTCTGACAGAATGTGGTTCACTGGAGAAGGGAATGGCAAACCACTTCAGTATTCTTGCCTTGAGAACCCCATGAACAGTATGAAAAGGCAAAAAGATAGGACACTGAAAGACGAACTCCCCAGGTAGGTAGGTGCCCAATATGCTACTGGAGATCAGTGGAGAAATAACTACAGAAAGAATGAAGGGATGGAGCTGAAGCAAAAACAATACCCAGTTGTCGATGTGACTGGTGATAGAAGCAAGATTTGATGCTGTAAATAGCAATACTGCATAGGAACCTGGAATGTTAGGTCCATGAATCAGGGCAAATTGGAAGTGGTCAAACAGGAGATGACAAGAGTGAACGTTGACATTCTAGGAATCAGTGAACTAAGATGGACTGGAATGGGTGAATTTAACTCAGATGACCATTATATCTACTACTGTGAGCAGGAATCCCTTAGAAGAAATGGAGTAGCCATCATAGTCAACAAAAGAGTCCAAAATGCAGTACTTGGATGCAATCTCAAAAACGACAGAATGATCTCTGTTCGTTTCCAAGGCAAGCCATTCAATATCACGGTAATTCAAGTCTATGCCCTGACCAGTAACGCTGAAGAAGCTGAAGTTGAACAGTTCTATGAAGACCTACAAGACCTTTTAGAATTAACACCCAAAAAAGATGTCCTTTTCATTATAGGTGACTGAAATGCAAATGTAGGAAGTCAAGAAACACCTGGAGTAACAGGCAAATTTGGCATTGGAGTACAGAATGAAGCAGGGCAAAGGATAATAGAGTTCTGCCAAGAGAATGCACTGGTCATAGCAAACACCTTCTTCCAACAACACAAGAGAAGACTCTACACATGAACATCACTAGATGGTTGACACTGAAATCAGATTGATTATATTCTTTGCAGCCAAAGATGGAGAAGCTCTATTCAGTCAGCAAAAACAAGACCGGGAGCTGACTGTGGCTCAGATCATGAACTCCTTATTGCCAAATTCAGACTGAAATTGAAGAAAGTGGGGAAAACCACTAGACCATTCAGGTATGACCTAAATCAAATCCCTTATGACTATACAGTAGAAGTGTGAAATAGATTTAAAGGACTAGATATGATAGACAGAATGCCTGATGAACTATGGATGGAGGTTCGTGACATTGTACAGGAGACCGGAATCAAGATCATCCCCAAGAAAAAGAAATGCAAAAAAGCATAACGGCTGTCTGAGGAGGCCTTACAAATAGCTGTGAAAAGACGGGAAGTGAAAAGCAAAGGAGAAAAGGAAAGATATACCCATTTGAATGCAGAGTTCCAAAGAATAGCAAGGAGAGATAAGAAAGCCTTCCTCAGCGATCAATGCAAAGAAATAGAGGAAAACTTTCTAGTTACATACAGTTAAAACTGCAGTGGCTCTATTGCCCTATTGTTGGTTAAAAATCTTTCAGGGTGATGATGTAATTGTGTTAAATCATGTTTGAACCGAATCTCTTTGTGACTAAATTTGTATGTTTTTTGTTTTTTTAAGCCTAGCTGAACTGAGTCAGAGACTATGCTTATGTACATGATCATATCACAGTATTCCACCCAGATTATGATACACCTTTCTTATACCTACTGTTATGCCAGAAGGGAAATTTTCAACTATGGAAAATATGATGGAAAATTTAATTGTCCATTTAACAAATATTTATTTAACATCTTTGTGCCAGGCACTCCCCTTAGAATTGTCACTAAATGCAAATATCAAACAGTCAAAACCCAAAGCTATAGTGTTTGGAGGAGCAGGGTGACAAATTATGCTCAGAGACTGAGACTGTCTTTGCCAGTAGTTTACGTAGTTTACTTAACATAGGTTCTGCAGGAATTTCACAACCCAGTAGCATTTCAGGGTAATGTCTCTTAATACGCCAATAAAGAAATATAGCCCCCAACTAAAATAAATAAATTTATTTAAAAAAAAAGAAATAACATACTCCAAACAAATGATAAATGAATTATATTATTGTTCCATGCTAGGAGACATGAAAGGAATAAAGTCCAAATTTAGTTGAGATATGTCTTTACTACAAATTTTGGTTTCTCAGGAGAGTCAGCTTTGTCAATGGAGAGTTGATGTCCAGCTACTGGTGCAAAAATAAAAGTGTCTCGTTGCTGGAGCATGTTGCCAGGGAAGGGAGTGAAGGTGCCTGTGTTGACTGGCAGGCTGATCTCCTTGGGAGGAAGGGACTCCACTGCCTGGTTTCCTTATTGCCAATAAAGAAGTCACCTTTATCATAGTGAGTGAAAGTCAAGTCAGTTGTGTCTGACTCTTTGTGACCCCAAGGACTGTAGCCCACCAGACTCCTCTGTCCATGGGATTCTCCAGGCAAGAATACTGGAGTGAGTAACCATTCCCTTCTCCAGCAGGTCTACCCAACCCAGGGATTGAACCTGGGTCTCCTGCATTGCAGGCATATTCTTTAACATCTGAGCCACCAGGAAACTCCATCTTTATCATGGCAGGGGCTAATGTCCCAAGGTCTTTGGAGACAGAGATCAGCAAAAGGTAGCTTTGTCCAGAGGGAACCTGAAACTCTTGGATATTCCATGCAAACTCTTGGTATTCATGGTCTAAACCTCTCCTTGCCTTAGTTGCTTCTCCATCCAATCTTGCTTGTAAGTCCCTAGTCAGGCCCCTCAGCAGCTGAGCTCTGAGTGCTTATCAACCACAACAGATGAGATGATGATGTCCTGATGCAGTATCCTTCATTCTTGTATCAAAATAAGCTTAACAGCATTTTTTTTTTTGGTCTTTGCCGTAAAGAAGTGGATCAAGAAACTTCACCGAAGTTGTAAACAAGTGGATTTGACAGCCTATTGGACTGGTACAGAATACTTGCCCTTATGCAGTCTGCATTCTAGTTGGGGGAATATGAAATGTAATAGTAGTCCACTGTTCTTAGGAAGCACGAAAATCAATTTTTTTCATTAGAATAAAACATGAAATCAAGAAAAACTTATGACTGATAGATTGTCCTCTGATTTAAACCTCTCCCTTTGCTTCTTTCTTTACCCACTCTCCAGAAACATCTCCTACACATGTGGGCACTTTTAATATAGAAAACCTTTCAACTGCTCTGCACCTCTGGAATGGCATAGTACTACAGGCCTGAACAGTTTCAGCCCATAAGGTTGGTCTCATTTGCTTTATTCATAACCTACTTGATAAGCATGGTTTCCAAAAGGCACTGGAAATATTGAAAAATATGCTACAATTTCTGTACACTTTCAAATTGGATATAATCCCTGACCACCCTCTAGGCAATCTACTGTGTCCCATACATTACTACCTTTGGAGAACAACATTGCTATTTTCTTCCTGAAAAAGACAATAAGCCATTATTCTAACAACCTGAATGTGAAAGTGTTTGCCCCCAAGCACACAGTATTTAGGGTTGTCAAAATGGTACTTATGGAAATTTGATGACACTAGAAATCAGTAGCATTGTAAGGTAGGCCCTCAAGTGACTGAGAAACAGACTTTGATCACGTGATTTTTTTTTTCACTTTGAGTTCATTAAAAATAAAAAAGGAAATGGAGAGAAACAAATTCAAAGCTAGAAATACATCAATCTATGAGGAAGTAAAATGTTCCCTAAAATATATTCTTTTCATGTGTAAAATTGATTTGCAGATTCTACAGAAATATAGCTAATGCAACTATTTAATAATTCCTTTTAAATATCCTGGTGGTTGTTGTTCAGTCGCCAAGTTGTGCCTGACTCTTTGCGACCCCATGAAGTGCAGCATGCAAGGCCTCCTTCACTATTTCCTGGAGTCTGCTCAAACTCATGTCCATTGAGTCGGTGATGCCATATCCTAGTAGTTCGAATAAATTATCACAGACACGAAGTTAAAAGCTTTGTAAATGTTTACATGGATTGGAAACTCAAGAATAGCTATAGATTATCAAATACTGAGAAATAAATCAATGTTAATTCATATGACTGTAAGTTAAATTGCATTTGGCAATACCTATATTCATGACTAGTGCTATGAATATGCATAAAACAAGGTTATAATCTAAGATTTTCTCCATGCTTCATGTCAAAGATTAACTATAGGCTTCAGCAACAGATATAAGTAGTGAGGTATGGGGGTTTACTGTATAAAGAGCTATATTTTAGTTTATTGTAATAGAAGTTGTTGTCTCAGGAGGCTTTAAAAATAGCTGAGGAAAGAAGGGAAGCAAAAGGTAAGGGAGAAAGGGAAAGATATATTCAACTGAATGCAGAGTTCCAGAGAATAGCAAGGAGAGATAAGGAGGCCTTCTTCAATGAACAATGCAAAGGAATAGAGGCAAACAATAGAATGGGAAAGACTAGAGATCTCTTCAAGAAAATTGGAGATCTCAAGGGAATAGTTCATGCAAGGATGGGCAAGATAATGGACAGAAAGGGTAAGGACCTCATAGAAGAAGAAGAGATTAAAAAGAGATGACAGGAATACAAAGAAGACCTCTATAAGAAAGGTCTAATGACTCAGATAATCATGATGGTGTGGTCACTCACCTAGAGCCAGACATCCTGGAGCATGAAGTCAAGTGGGCCATAGGAAGCATTACTATGAACAAAGTTAATGGAGGTGATGGGATTCCAGCTGAGCTATTTAAAATACTAAAAGATGATGATGTTAAAGTGCTGCACTTCATATGTCAGCAAATTTGGAAAACTCAGCAGTGGCCACAGGCCTGGAAAATGTCAGTTTTCATTCTAATCTCAAAGAAGTGCAATGCCAGAGAATGTTCAGACTGCCACACAATTGTACTCATTTCATATGCTAGCAAAGTTATGCTCGAAATCCTTCAAGCTAGGCTTCAGCAGTACATGAACCAAGAATTTCCAGATGCATAAGCTGGGTTTCAAAGAGGCAGAGGAACCAGAGATCAAATTGCTAACATTCATTGAATCATAGAGAAAGCAAGGGAATTCTAGAGAGACATCTACTTCTGCTTTATTGACTATGCTAAAGCCTTTGACTGTGTGGATCACAAAAAAACTGTGGAAAATTTTTATAGGGATGAGAGGACCAGACCACCTTACCTATCTCCTGAGAAACCTGTATCCATGTCAAGAAGCAACACTTAGAATGGGAGGTGGAACGATGCACTGGTTCCAAATTGGGAAAGGAGTATGTCAAGGCTTTATATTGTCACCCTGCTTATTTAACTTATATGCAGAGTACATCATGTGAAAGATCGGGCTCGATAAATCACAAGTTTGAATCAGATATGCAAATGATACCACTCTAATGGCAGAAAAAGAGCCTCTTGATGAGGGTGAAAGAGGAGAGTGGAAAAGCTGGCTTGAAACTGAACTTAAAAAACAGTAAGATCATGGCATCCAGTCCCATCACTTCATGGCAAATAGAAATGGAAAAAGTGGAAGCCCTGATAGATTTTATTTTCTTGGGCTCTCAATTCACTGTGGACAGTGACTGTAGCCATGAAATTAAAAGACACTTACTCCTTGGAAGGAAACCTATGACAAACTAGATAGCTTATTAAAAAGTAGAACATAGCTTTTATGACAAAGGTTTGTATAGTCAAAGCTATGGTTTTTCCATTAGTCATGTATGGATGTAAGAGGTGGACCATAAAGAAGGCTGAGCCTCAAAGAGTTGATGCTTTCAAATTGTGGTGCTGGAGAAGACTCTTGAGAGTCCCTTGGACTGCAGGGAGATCAAACCAGCCAATCCTAAAGGAAATCAACCTGAATATTCATTGGAAGGACTGGTGCTGAAGCTGAAGCTCCAATACTTTGGGCACCTCATGTTAAGAGCTGGCTCATTAGAAAATATCCTGATGCTGGGTAAGATTGAAGGCAAAAAGAGAAGGGGGCAGGGTAGAATGAGATGGTTAGATAGTATCACTGACTCAATGGACATGAATTTGAGCAAACTCCATCATATAGTGGAGAACAGAGGAGCCTGGCCTGCTATAGTCCATGGGTTTGCAAAGAGTCAGATGACTTAGCTACTGAACAACAACAAGAATAGAATCATACTCTTAGGTCTTCATCTACTTCACTGAAAGCCTTCTGTGATCCAAATGTGACAAACTACCACTATTCTTTTGTTCTTGTAGCACCATATTTAAAGGACATTTTCTTAGTTTTATGTTGTATGTAATTGGATATTTTCTATGTTTGCCATCACCTACACTAAGTAAATCAGTGAATGATGAATAAAGCAAGCATAAGGCCAACAGCTTGGTTGTGGCTTGCAGATATAATTAAGGGGCTGCATAAATAGGAAAAGTGTTTTGTGTCTCTAGAAACACTACATCTACCTGATAATTCTCCATAGGTCCCGGTAATGTTACATGTAGCAGATACTGAACAAACTGAAAATGAATGGATTTCATGTTTATATTTATATAATAATACTTGAACACTCTAACTGGACTTTTTCATATATTGAATCTCAGCATCAATCTTCAAAAAAATCTGTAATGACATAAGTGAGACAACAGCCTTTCTATAGACCTCAGAATTCCATCAGAAATTCTGTAACATTCTTTTATATTTTATGTGTGTGTGTACTAAGATGCTGCAGTAGTGCCCAACTCTTTGACACCACATGGACTGTAGCCCAAGAGGCTCCTCTCTCCATAGAATTCTCCAGACAAGAATACTGGAATGGGTTGTCATGTCTTCCTCCAGGGGATCTTCCTGACCAAGGGACTGAATATGTCTCCTGCATCTCCTACACTGGCAGGCAGGTTCTTTACCAGTAGTGCTACCTGGGAAGCCCATACTTTAGGTACATATGCTTAACTGAATTATAATTTCTTTAATGGTCTATTATAATAGCAAATAAATGTATCTCCCAAGAATAAATATAGCAGTAGAGTTTAGGAAATTAAACTGAAAAGCCTTAGAAAGTTATCATTAAATCATCTTAAGTATTTTTCCCAGTGCATTTCTGCAGTGACACGGAAGGCCAGGTACAAGCTTTAATGTTCCTGCTATTTGTAGATGTTGACATTATAGAAAAGTAGTGGAATCAAGCTTGTGTGCTCTAGCTCTGCAGAATTATTAACTAACACTATATTCAGCATCAATAAGGGCCTGTTCTAGACAGTGCCTCCAATTTGTTTTTGGTTCCTGTCCAAGACCATATGATGCTGATTTTCAAACTCTTTAGTTTCCTATACCTGCTGTTTCTGAAGGTTTTACTGATTCATAACTGAAAGTCAATTGATCCCTTCATAGATGTTAACTGAAATAACTTATATATTACATATTCTTGTAGGCTTTAGTTAAAACAGGTGATCCTTTTATTAACAACTTTCATTTACCAGCTAGTTTGTGTACTAGACACAACTAAATGTTTTATTATTCAAATTATTTTTTGCAGAATTTTCTCTTAATGAGGTAGCTATCACTTGAACTTTTTTATTTAACACATAAACTTAGATTAAGAAAAAACTTAATAACTTGATTACAGACAGCTGTCTTTGGGACCCTTCATGGCACACTGTAGACATGGTTTCTTCCACTGAGCCCTCCCTCTCCTTGCTCTGTAGACCAGACTTAGCCCCAACTTGCATTTGTGAACTTGTCTTGACTCCCGATCCCCAGTTTCTGCTGGTCTAAATCAGATTTCCTTTGATTTTGGATATTGTTAGGAGGGCCTTACTTCTGGCTTCTAGCTCATTAACTTGTTCCATCCAATTCTACCACTGTTTTTATAGTTTAAAAAGATTTGACTGCTGCCCATCTGTGGCTAGAAACAAAGTGTCCAGATGTCTGGAACTTGGGAGTTGATTAAAAAAGTGAATCATCCAATAAATAATAAAGATGGGAATGTAGTTTTCTTTTCTCTCATGGTTTAACTAAGGGAGAGGTTGATGAACATAACTTCTGTGTTAGGATTGGATATTGTTTTCTAGGTATAAGCACATTTCTCATAAACCTTCTTACTTGGGAAGCTTATTAGCATAGTGTTTCATTTGCATAATGATCATGGGGCTAAGGTAAAATAAAATTTTCTTTAAATAAAATATCCTTGCTAAGTTAATATCAAGTTATGTTCTATTAATGCTCAGGTTAAATAGGTTCAAAGTTAGAAGGAATCACTGATATCCTGAGATTTATTTACAATTTACTGGTCTAGAGCAAAGTGTAGTATAACAATGCACTCTATATAACAGTTGATTAAATATCTTCATCAAAAACTAAGAGTGTATGACGGGGCTTGTCTCAATTTTAATATGTTAAATTAAAAATCTGTTACCTTACTGTGGCTCTATTATTTCAATATCCTTTCATTAGCTTCTGTTACAGGAATTGGCTTTCTTTGCAGTAAATGTTCAATCAGTACAGTTTGGGGCTATTATTGCATGAAAAACCACCATAATATTTGAACTATAGAAATAAATTTGTTGAAAATGTGTTTAAAGTACTTAGACTTTCATACTCATAATTTATAGTTAAGAAATGGTAAAGATGGTAAAGAGACAGAAAAGTATCATCAGCCTCTCTCAGCGGGGTCTTATATCTGCACCTTGACAGGGAGACTCAAGGTCAGGTCCTCATATTTTAGGACTCAGAATGTTCCCATTCTGAAAATAGAAGAAAACTCTACTTAGTACAAATTTCTCAATACTTTTTGATTGCTTGTCTTAGACCAGTAAAATTATTTTGACCATAATCAGAACAACACAAGAAGACTCTACACATGGACATGACCAGATGGCCAACACCGAAATCAGACTGATTATATTCTTTGCAGCCAAAGATGGAGAAGCTCTATACAGTCAGCAAAAACAAGACTGGGAGCTGACTGTGGCTCAGATCATGAACTCCTTATGGCCAAATTCAAACTTAAATTGAAGAAAGTGGGGAAAACCACTAGGCCATTCAGGTATGACCTAAATCAAATCCTTTATGATTATACAGTGGGAATGAGAAACAGATTTAAGGGACTAGATCTGATAGACAGAGTGCCTGATGAACTATGGATGGAGGTTCATGACATTATACAAGAGACAGGGATCAAGACCATCCCCAAGAAAAAGAAATACAAAAAAGCAAAATGGCTGTCTGAGGAGGCCTTACAAATAGTTGTGAAAAGAAGAGAAGTGAAAAGCAAAGGAGAAAAGGAAAGATACACCCACTTGAATGCAGAGTTCCAAAGAATAGCAAGGAGAGATAAGAAAGCTTTCCTCAGCGATCAATGAAAAGAAATAGAGGAAAACAATAGAATGGGAAAGACTAGAGATCTCTTCAAGAAAATCAGAGATACCAAAGGAACATTTCATGCAAAGATGGGCTCAATAAAGGACAGAAATGGTAGGGACCTAAAGAAGCAGAAGATATTAAGAAGAGGTGGCAAGAATACACAGAAGAACTTGCAGGAGTCCCGCTCCAGCTGGTCCAGGGGTTCCCTCAGGATGGATGGCATCGGCGAAAGGATGAGAAGACACAGCGAGTCTCAGCGTCTCGCAGTGTCTCCTAGCTTTATTGTTTCCAAGGCAGCTTTTATATCTTTAGTTGTACATAGAGACAAATGTAACATGTAGAGTCATGCCAAATCAGCTCAATGGGTCAGCAATTTTTGACCCTTATCGAAACCAGGATACCGTTTGTATATCCTAACAAAGTTTCATTTTGTTTACATCATCTTCTGGCCTGGAGGCCTGCTAACATCTTGTGACTCTTTATTGATAAGGGTTGATCAGCCAGAACACTTCTGTATCAGGCACAGAACGTACCAGAGTTACATTTTTTAAAGAATAGAGGCACAGCAGATTATGACAAAGAAAGAATTCATCAACTCAAAGTTTCAAAGTAAAACCTGTTTTCTGTAATCTATTTTACGCCTTGAGCCTAACAGAAAAGAATGTGGTCCCATTAAGTCATGGTACAGCAAGCTGAAACAATGTAGCACAAAGGTCAGTTCCTGGCAAAAATCACCAGCTAAATTAACAATTGTCTTCTTATTTGTATTAAGGCTAAATTTTTGTTCATATAAGTCTTTAACTATTATACTTTCATTATATAGGCTAAACACATTAAGAGCAAAAACATAGCAAGTAAATATAGACTGATTAACAGTTTCATAAAATAATATTTCTTATGTTTTCCAATAGGCCTTTTTCCCCACGAAGGGTTCTGTGCCCATTGGGGCGTTTTGTGCATTCAGGCTCTCAATGCTGTTTATTGTCAAGGAGCAGTCATGCACATTAGCTCCAAAGGCACAGGCACATTTGTCAAGCAAACTAAGATGCTAGGAAGGGGAGTTTAGATTAAAATACTCTTTTTTATCATGGATAATCTTATAGGGTGCCACCGTTTGGGGGCCCTGTCAATTAAGGTTTTAAATTGATCTGTCTGGGAAAAGATCAGTGAAGGCCTTCTGTCTGAATCACAGAAATTAGAGAGAGGTTTATTATAACAACATCAGAAAGATAGATATCATCTTTAAGGTGAGTGCCAAGGCAGCTTATTGAAACCCCTGAGGCCTGAGTTGCCTTGCTCGTCAGGTCTCCTCCTCATGACCTTGTCATGGGTGGGATCTCATGTGTTGGCTCCCGGCAAGAACTGTACAGAAAAGATCTTCATGACCCAGATAATCACGATGGTGTGATCACTCACCTAGAGCCAGACATTCTGAAATGTGAAGTCAAGGGGGCCTTAGGAAGCATCACTACGAGCAAAGCTAGTGGAGGAGATGGAATTCCAATTGAGCTATTTCAAATCCTAAAAGATGATGCTGTGAAAGTGCTGCCCTCAATATGCCAGCAAATTTGGAAAACTCATCAGTGGCCACAGGACTGGAAAAGGTCAGTTTTCGTTCCAATCCCAAAGAAAAGCAATGCCAAAGAATTCTCAAACTACCACACAATTGCACTCATCACACACGCTAGTAAAGTAATGCTCAAAATTCTCCAAGCCAGGCTTCAGCAATACGTGAACTGTGAACTTCCAGATGTTCAAGTTGGTTTTAGAAAAGGCAAAGGAACCAAAGATCAAATTGCCAACATCCGCTGGATCATTGAAAAAGCAAGAGAGTTCCAGAGAAACATCAATTTCTGCTTTATTGACTATGCCAAAGCCTTTGACTGTGTGGATCACAATAAACTGTGGAAAGTTCTTAAAGAGATGGGCATACCAGGCCACCTGACCTGCCTCTTGAGAAACCTTTATGCAGGTCAGGAAGCAACAGTTAGAACTGGACATGGAACAACAGACTGGTTCCAATCAGAAAAGGAGTATCTCAAGGCTGTATATTGTCACCCTGCTTATTTAACTTATATGCAGAGTACATCATGAGAAACACTGGGCTGGATGAAGCACAAGCTGGAATCAAGATTGCTGGGAGAAATATCATTAACCTCTGATATGCAGATGACACCACCCTTATGGCAGAAAGTGAAGAAGAACTAAAGAGCCCCTTGATGAAAGTGAAAGAGGAGAATGAAAAAGTTAGCTTAAAGCTCAACATTCAGAAAACTAATATGGCATCCAGTCCCATCACTTCATGGCAAATAGATGGGGAAACAGTGGAAACAGTCGCTAACTTTATTTTTCTGGGCTCCAAAATCACTGCAGATGGTGACTGCAGCCATGAAACTAAAAGACACTTACTCCTTGGAAGGAAAGTTATGACCAACCTAGACAGCATACTAAAAAGCAGAGACATTACTTTGTCAACAAAGATCCATCTAGTCAAGGCTATGGCTCTTCCAGTAGTCATGTATGGATGTGACAGTTGGACTATAAAGTAAGCTGAGTGCTGAAGAATTGATGCTTTTGAACTGTGGTGTTGGAGAAGACTCTTGAGAGTCGCTTGGACAGCAAGGATACCCAACCAGTCCATCCTAAAGGAGATCAGTCCTGGGTGTTCATTGGAAGGACTGATGCTGAAGCTGAAACTCCAGTACTTTGGCCACCTGTTGTGAAGAGATGACTCATTTGAGAAGACCCTGATGCTGGGAAAGACTGAGAGAGGGAGGAGAAGGGGATGACAGAGGATGAGATGGTTGCATGGCATCACTGACTCAATGGACATGAGTTTGAGTAAACTCTGGGAGTTGGTGATGGACAGGGAAGCCTGGTGTGCTGCGGTTCATGGGGTCTCAAAGAGTCAGACATGACTGAGCGACTTAACTGAACTGAATCAGAACAAAGGGATATAGTCGTCATGAAGGATATTTGATATACCTTTCACTGCAACATACCTATCCAGAGAATATAGTTATGCCATGCAGATCTTGTTTACGCCTTCACTATCTTACATCTAGTGATAGAGCCTTCTTTTGAGGTTTTTGTTGGGGCTTCCCAGGTGGTGCTAGTGGTAAAGAACCTGCCTGCCAATTCAGAAGACATAAAAGATGTGGGTTTGATTAACCCTTCTATTATTCTTGCCTGGAGTGGGGCTATGGTCCATAGGGTCTCAAAGAGTTGGACAAGACCTAGCATGCATACATGAGGCTTTTATCGAATGGGTAAATTTGACTGTTTTCTCTATTGATCTTCCTCTTATATACTTCTATGTTACCCAGTGTTCTTTCACTCATGTTGACCAATTATAGAATTTATATCCTGGATTGTATTGAACAAAGTTTAATTCACATGCTCCTTCCTTTTAGCCTTTATATGAAATGCTGTCCTCATCTCATGCCAGTGACATAAACTGTCTCCTCTCTTAATAATTATTTGTCTTTGAAGTGGTATCTTAGAACCCACTTCACATCAAGTAACTAACTGACACTTAAGAGATATTTTAATGTCACTTAGCATATTTATCAAATCACATACTTTATTTGGCTTATTAAATCTACTTACTAGCTTTCTTTTCAGTGATGATATTTTCTAAGTTGTCCTCAAATTCTGGAAGTTATACCTTGTTCAGAATCTACAACAGACTTTTTGCCACTACACAGAATGGCAAGGTAATATTTTATAAAGTAATAAATGAAGTCATATGGACATAAACATTAGTTCCTTAATGAAGAGACAAAATTTGCCTCCAGAGTATATCATCTAAAAGTTTTTCAAATCAGTTTGCTGTCTATAATGAGGGTGAATTTCTCAATCAAATTTTTCTTGTTGCTGGTTGGAGATAGAATATAAATGAACTGGGTAGTGTTCTTGCCTATTGACTGCTTGTATTTTGAAGGGCTCCGAATCAGGTATGACGTGAGTGATTGAGTGTAGTTAGAACGAATATGCTGCATCCAATAAGATTCTTATCTTATTCTTCCTCCAAAGACACATTATTCTTAAGTTCTGCAAGAGAACCTCATGACAGCTAGAAACTTAATTTTAAAAATATCTTCAAAGAACATATAGTTCAGCCGCTCAGTCGTGTCCGACTCTTTGTGACCCCATGAATCGCAGCACGCCAGGCCTCCCTGCCCATCACCAACTTCCGGAGTTTACCAAACCCATGTCCATTGAGTTGGTGATGCCATCCAACCATCTCACTCTCTGTCGTCCCCTTCTCCTCCTAACCCCAATCCTTCCTAGCATTAGGGTCTTTTCCAATGAGTCAATTCTTCACATGTAGGTTCAAATAACCATATTTATTTATAGTTATGCTGCTGCTGCTGCTGCTAAGTCGCTTCAGTCATGTCAGACTCCGTGCAACCCCCTAGATGGCAGCCCACCAGGCTCCCCCGTCCCTGGGATTCCTCCAGGCAAGAATACTGGAGTGGGTTGCCATTTCCTTCTCCAATGCATGAAAGTGAAAAGTGAAAGTGAAGTCGCTCAGTCGTGTTCAACTTTTAGCGACCCCATGGACTGCTGCCTATCAGGCTCCTCTGTCCAAGGGATTTTCCAGGCAAGAGGACTGGAGTGGGGTGCCATTGCCTTCTCTGATCTATAGTTATAAATCATCAGAAATGTGAATCGTTGGATGCGGTTCATAAGAAAATGATTGTTTTGATAGCCCTGCTTTTGCTATGAGCACTATAAAACTGTCTATTAATAAAAAGTAGGAAAATGAGAAGCTTTATCCTCATTAGTGAATGCTCTAGGACCAACAAAGACAGTTAAACACAAAGAAAATACCTGTGACATGAATATCTTCATTACTTTGTCATCATCTTAGATCTAATCATCTTATAGAGTCTCCTTAGAGAATTTAAATTTGTAAAATTTTCTTTCTCATCTTTGACTACATTTTAATATTTCATAGTCATGTCAGTGAACATTTTAAAGGGTTCAGTTTTTCTGGGATTAAAATCCTTAAAATATTTATCTTTGATTATTTTAAAATTATGTTAGATATACCTGTCACATATAATACTCATGCTAGTCTGGGTTACTTTTGAGCAGAGAGTAGGATTTGGGATATAATTATGCAACAGTATACATATGTTTTTGCTGGCAAGAATTTCTTCTGATATTACAGTCCCTCTTTTTCTTTTAGGATGTGGCCCTCTAATTTTATCAATACTCATAGCTCTTGGCTTTGATACATGTTCCAGACTTTGTACATCAAACTTTAAAGTTGTTAGTTCAACGATTTAATCTAGCCTGAAGAATTTTGTTGGAAATATTTGGAAAAAGATGCTCTCTTCATTCAGAAGAGATTTACATAAGTGTAGATTTTTTTCTTCTATGTGGAAAGATTATTAGTTAAAAATTGGACCACAAATGACATGGTTTGAAATAGCTCACCTAAAGAGTCTCATCATTTCTGTGTGTCAGAAGTTTTGACATGGCTAAGCCAGGTCTTTTTCTTCAGGATCTTACAGGACTACAGTTATGATATTGGGCAGGGCTGTGGTGTCGTCTGGAGCTCAGTTAGGGAAGGGTCCATGTCCAAGCTCATGTGATTGGTAGCAGAAAACTGAACCCACATGATTATCTCATGGAGTCAGGGTTTGAAAGGTTTAATAAGCTAATTCAGTTCAGTTCAGTTCAGTCACTCAGTCGTGTCCGACTCTTTTGTGACCCCATGAACTGCAGCACACCAGGCCTCCCTGTCCATCACCAACTCCCGGAGTCTACCCAAACCTATGTCCATCGAATCGGTGATGTCATCCAGCCATCTCATCCTCTGTTGTCCCCTTCTCCTCCTGCCCCCAATCCCTCCCAGCATTAGGGTCTTTTCCAATGAGTCAACTCTTTGCATGAGATGGCCAAAGTATTGGAGCTTCAGCTTCAACATCAGTCCTTCCAATGAACACCCAGGACTGATATCCTTTAGGATTGACTGGTTGGATCTCCTTGCAGTCCAAGGGACTCTCACGAGTCTTCTCCAACACCACAGTTCAAAAGCATCAATTTTTCTGTGCTCAGCTTTTTTCACCGTCCAACTCTCACATCCATACATGACCACTGGAAAAACCATAGCCTTGACTAGATGGACCTTTGTTGGCAAAGTAATGTCTCTGCTTTTAAATATGCTATCTAGGTTGGTCATAACTTTCCTTCCAAGGAGTAAGCATCTTTTAATTTCATGGCTGCAATCACCGAGGGAAGTAAACAAGAAAGTAAAAAAAAAATGTATTGAGGTGGCTCATCTACTCCAACTATCTAGATCTGTGACTGAAAGTTAAGGTAGTTGTTTCAAAGTGGCCAGATTTTATCCAGGATTTTAAAAAGGTAGTTCTGGGCTATTTAGTCACACTGTACAAGACCTGGCAGAGGGGAAAAGATTATGTCACAAAGATATATATATATCTCACAGTCATTTGGAAACAGATCATCCCCAGGACTCTCCATAAAGTACAAGCAGACAAGAATGGGATACACTACAAGCCTCAACTGCGTTCATTAAAAAAAAAAAAAAACTACTCTATGTTATTAAAGGGACTTCCCAGGTGGTGCTAGTGCTAAAGAAGCTGCCAGCCAATGCAGGAGACATAAGAAACGTGGGTTCAATCCCTGGGTCAGGAAATCCCCCTGGAGGAGAGCATGGCACCCACTCCAGTATTCTTGCCTGCAGAATCCCATGGACAGAGGAGCCTGGAGGGCTTCAGGGTCCATAGGGTCACAAAGAGTCAGACTCGACTGAAGTGACTTAGCATGCACTATCTTACTAATATATGGTGTGCTTTCTCTGTATATTTAGATATGCGTATGGTGCCTGCAAGCTGTGTAGTTGCTCTTTCAAGGTCAGCATTCAGGAGCTCACACACTTCTGGCCCCATCTCCCAAAATAGCAAGTGGATGCTGTTTCAGGTCAAGTTAGCTAGAAGCAGAGCTTAGGAAAGAGGCTTTTGTGAAAGAATTTACTGAGAAGTGCTTTTATAAGCAGAAGATAGGAAAAGACAAGAGAGAAGATTAAGCCATATTGTGCCCTGGGAAAGAAACTGCACTACAAGTCGGTCCATCTTGAGATGGGGTTCTGCCTTTTTTAGCCCTGTTGATAGTCAGTCATTCAGTGCCAGCTGTTAGGTGTTGGGGCACAGGTAATTCCCTGGAGAAGCAGGATGCTATGAGCCTTAGTAGACAACACATGAAGCCATTGGCAGATGGGTGCACCTCCTTGGGGAAAGCCTTCCAACGTCATCGACCAGAAGTATGCATTACCTATTCTCATTATGAAAGAAAGAAAATGAAAGTGAAAGTCGCTCAGTCGTGTCCGACTCTTTGCTACCCCATGGACTATACCGTCCATGGAATTCTCCAGGCCAGAATACTGGAATGGGTAGATTTCCCTTCTTCAGGGGATCTTCCCAACCCAGGGATCGAACCTGTCTCCTGCATTGCAGGCGGATTCTTTACCAGCTGAGCCTCAAAGATAGCCCTTTCTCATTATACTCACTATTAATTTCTCTTCTTAGTTTCTGGGGCAAGTGGAAACATGATTGCTCCCTGTAATGTATATGGTATTTTAGACTTCAAGTAAAAGGGAGACTTTACTAGGCATCCCCTGGAGCGCCAATAAAATGCCAAGCAAACTTACAAATGAAGCAAAGGACATCAGCTGAAGAAAAAATGCATAATATCATCCAGGTGAATTGAATTTTCATAGGTAAATGATATACATGTAGATATTGATGGGTTACAAAAAAATCAAGATTATTTGAAACACGAAGTTAGACTATAGATGAAGTCATAATTTCATCGTGGCAATGGTGAGAGATTAAGTATTGATCAGTGAGGTGTTGCAAAAAAGAAGGGTTAGTGGTTGTGGAAGAGAGGGAGACAGAGAGAGACAGAAAAAATAGTTTAAAAATAAATAGTGATAGCAAAAAGCAAAGGGCCTAAATCAAATGAACAAGAAATTGAAAAATCAATTCTTGTGTAATTGAGTTGACTGCGGACAGGTAAATGGTATAGAAAAAAACTAAGATAGCCAAGAGTTTTTTAGGTCACTGTTTTTTTTAACTATAAACTCCTATCATCCTCACACATGCATTTATTCTCTAAACATTATCTTAACTTTAAAGCATTTGCATAAGCTCACCTCTTTTCCTTTGATGTTTTTCCCCTACATGCCATTCTTCCTCTTGGATAGCTCTTCCTTCTACTTCAGATTTCAGCTTGTACAGGAGTTGTTTCTTCTAGAATCTTCCCTGACCACGTAAGTTCTGGTTAGCGGTGCTTCTTTGGGGTTCTTCCATAGCATATGTACATACCATAGATCACATTCCCAGACTTTATTTTAATAGCATATTTGTGAATCTTGATTATGATTCTGTAAAGGCAGAAAGCATTGCTTTTCAGTTTACCTGTACTTAACATGGAGGCAGGAACATAATTTATACTCAATAATTTATAGTTAAATTATACTTAATCTTAATTGAGTAGATAATTCTATGGTCAAACTAATTAAAATGAAATAATTTTATGTATTGGGATGGGATTTTTTCCAAGTTTGTATTCGTAAAGTGTTAATAAAATTACAATTATCATTAAGATTCAGATATTTTAGGTTATCACTGTTCATGTTCAGTCATGTCCGACTCTTTGCGACCACATGGACTGTAGCCCACCAAGCTCCTCTGTCCATGGAATTCTTCAGGAAAGAACACTAGAGTAGGTAGCCATTCCCTTCTCCAGGGGACCTTCCTGACCCAAGGATCAAACCTGGGGCTCCTGCATTGCAGGCAGATTTTTAGCCATCTGAGCCACCAGGAAAGCCCCAAAACTTTGGTTAGAGTTAAACCAAAATAACCATTATATTAACTCATCAGTAGAAACAGGCAAACATAAAAAGAGAAGCAAAAGTAGGACTCAGAGAATTTATAGACACGTAAGAGAGTGAAGGAAATAAGAACATTTAAATAAAAAGAATGCATTTGAGATTGAGGGGAAAATATGGAAGATACAGAGGAACATTCAGTTGGAGAGCCAAACAGTCTTAGGAATAACTGATTAAATAGAGGTTAATTAGAGTGAGATAAGTAATACTGATAATAACAGCTGTCAGTCTCTTTGGTATTCAAAAGCCAAATAACTGCTTTATCTTTGTTAAGATACACAGAAGGTCTGATTCATTTCCACATTTTAGAGATATCTTAAAATTAAGACAATAAATTATTCTGAACATTTCCTTTCAAGTTGAATTTGGTTTCAGCGTTTATTTGAGTAGGTATAATTTATAATTAAAGCCAAAATGATGGAAAATATCTTCACATATGAATAAAATTACCATAATTAATAGCTCTCTAATTTTCAAAGTCTTCATGCTAATGATATGGCTGTAAGGGTCTAATGCAGGGACATAATACTATGAATTATAACGTGGTGTGTTCATAAATATTTACCTACTGGCTTTCAGGGGAAGGAGAGGAAAGGCCTGGTTTGTGGTATTTGTAAAATTCTACAAATTTGGTAGTTCTAGATACTCCTGTTATTGTTGCTTAGTTGCTAAGTTAAGTCTGACTCATTTGCAACCCTACAGACTTGGCCCACCAGTCTCCTCTGTCCATGGAATTTTCCCAGAAAGAATACTGGAATGAGTTGCCATTTCCCTCTCCAGGGATCTTCCCAACCCAGGGATAGAACCCATGTCTTCTGTATTGGCAGGAGGATTCTTTACCACTGAGTGACCAGGGAAGTCCATAAATACTCCTACAGTGGCCAGTTTCAAGGCACTGACTATCTATTTGCTCCATTCTATCTTTTCTAGAATGTTCATATAGAAAATTATCTTGATAGTAGAAATAATATCTCCTTTAAGAGCAAAGGGCAAATATACCTTTTATCCAGTATAATGAAGACAATGCCTTCCTCCAGAACAAAGGTCAAGCATGCTTATTATCTATTATAAAATATTTAAATTCTCTAAGCTCAGAGTTCCTCTCCCATAACCCAATTTACTGCCTGTGTAGCTATCATCTGATCCACTTTACAGTCATGTGGGAATTGTGGCTTAGGTAACAGTGCAGGAATGCTGATACTCTAGCTACTGCTATTGCTCTCTGTAATCTGTCCTTCATTTCTGACCCAGGAGTCTTGTCTTCTGTCAGCATCCATAAGATGATAATCTAACTTATTAGCCTGGAAATAGGATAAAATCTCAGACCCCTCAGCGTTCATGACAATAGACTAATTATTACCTAGTAAAGCTGACAACTGAGACAGTCTAGAACTATTATAAGTAGTTACTAAATACAATTGTTCAAGTTGTATATTACATAGGCAAGTCTCTAGAACCATAAGTCTGACTTCATAATATTGGTATACCAGGATTAATGAGTGTCACAGACATTCTATTTGGATTAGTTCTGAAATGATATTTTCATTTGAAAAAAAATATTACTGCAGAATTATAGATCTCTAGAAGTATTCTATGGCCCCAAGGAAGATATACAGATGGTAAATAAGTATGAAAAGATCCTCTATAATATGTCATCATTAAATCACTAATTAAAATAGATCACTGGACATATATAAATAGCCAAAATTAAAAACACTGACAACAACAAATGCTAATAAGGATGTGGAATAATAAGAAACCTTATTCGAAGAATAAGAATACAAAATTGTACAGCCACTTTGGAAGGAGGTTTGGCAGAAAATTAAGATAGCCACACTTATTTATCATTATGGTAGCATTTAATCAGATATGCTAACTCTGTTGATCTATTCTGTTTTTCAATAACCTGTTTTGATTAACTTTAGAAACATTTTCATATGTTATAGGTGTCTCATATAACAACTTTTTTTCACATGAATTCTGGATTTTTAGATCTGACTACTGTTCTTTGAAGCTAAAAAATAAAATAAAATTCTCTGTCCTAAATGAAATTACAGTGAGAAGACAGACATGTAAAATAAAACAAATATCTAAAGTAATAAAGTGGTAACATGAATGAAACTAAGTCAGGTATATGAGAAACGAGAGTTTTCTCAAGAGTAGCGAGCTGAAAAAGTGTCTGGGTTCTAAGCACAGTGTGTTGATTGAAAAAAAAATGCACAACCTAGAAGTTGACAATTCTGCTTTCTTTGGTGAACATACTGAAGACTTAAGCCCAGGAGACAACCTCTCAGCTCTGAGGCACTGTTCTGAGGAGATAAAGGAGGAGCCAGGATATACAGGAGGTTTTGGAATTAAACAAACAAAAAACAGGTAGCATCAAAAGATTACTGCTGAAAAGACAAACCAGATCTCGCAAGTCAGTGAACTTAACATTTTTCTATGTATGGGGAGATGTGAGAATCTGGACTCAATGAAATCATTATTTTGATTTGCACCTTAATTATCTAGGGCCAGTATCCTGTTTTGTCCATCCCAAACCCCCTAAATGTGCAACTTTGTAGGTGGCTGCAGAGGCTGATGGCTTCATGGCTACAACATCCTTTGTTTAACTGATATGACATTTTTTGTACAAAGTATCATATACTACTTAGCTATAGCTACTTGTTTCTGTGGTCATTTAGGGTCAAGAGAAGCCAGAAATTCAGTCTTTGGTGTAAACATTTCAAATTTTAGAATGTGAGGAAACAAGATGTAGATCAAACAAATCTGTGGACACATTTAGTCCTTTCAGTCATATTCAGCAGCTTTTAGTTAACAACTAATTGCAAAACAGTATAATGTGGACTCTAACAGAGGCATATACAAAGCATGATGGTAGCATGGAAAAGTTAAATATAAAAGGTAATCTTTGAAGCATTCATCTTTGGAAGGATTTATAAGTACATTCCTTAGCATTGCTGAAATAAGGCCAAGGGAACAACATATGGAAAGCATGGAGGCCTGAGAAGACTATCCCATGTTTGGGGAACTATTTATGGTCCAATGTGTCTGGAATACAAAGCTCCGGAAAACCCATATGGGGTATAACTAACGGGATATAGAGAGTGGTAGTTGTTTTCGATCATATTGGCAGAGCCAATTCATGAGTGTCCTTGAATGCCTTGTTTAGGAGCACATTCTAAGTGATGAGGCGTTAAAGCATTTTGAGTAGGGAATTGTCTAATCTGGCTTGTCTTTTAGAAATAATACTAGTTATTGTGTTGAAGTTGAATGGAAAGGGAGCCAACTGAAAGCAACTTTCTCAGAATGGAGAAGGGGAACAGGAACCCATATTCAGGTGACTGAATTAGCTTTGCAGAGTAGGAGGAGTTCAAAAAAAATAGTTTTACCTCTACAGATCAGTATTAAAATTATATTTTATTATACTTTATATGAGTTACATTAATTCTACAAGTTCAAATTAGAATCTTGTTAAGATTAAAGTGAAAACGATAAATGCTTTTAATAACATATTTTAAGAGTATTTTTAGAAATTCTAGTTCTTTCAAGAAATGACCTACTCTCACATTACTTGAAAACAATGCTTTCCTCTCAGAATAGGAAAGAGAATACAGTCAGTATACCTGTATGCTTGAAATTGTGTTTCTGTCTATCTATCATCATCACCTACCTGTGACCCAGTTGGGAGGTTTATGGGTTTGTGTGAATATCAAACTATTGTTTGCTTTACTCAGTATTGTTTTACTTGCAAGTGACAAAGGCCAGTCTATATCAACTTAAACAAATTAAGGAATTACTTGATTTATGTAACCTAAAAGACCAGGGGTAAGAAAATTTGAATACTTTGTGGGTATATTTAGGAGAAAAACTCAATTGAAAACTTTACAAAAAGTTAATGTATTTATTTTGGGTGCACTGGGTCTTTGTTGCTGAAAACTTAAATTAACTTATTTTTATTAGTTCTTTTCATCTGAAAATCAGTAGATAGACTTAAATTTACGTATTAATTGGGACTCTGGCTTCCTTTCTCTGTGATTTCCTCTCTTCATACTCTATATGTCAGCTGCATCTTAAAGTTAAGTTTCTTCATTGTGGTAAAATGTCTGAAGCAGATCTAAGCTTCACACCAACACATTGAATGTTCAAGAAGAAGAGAAAATTTCTTTTCCCTCAATCTTTATCCAGATTCCTAGGCTTTAATGCCATTTTTGACCAAGTTATAACTTTTTCCTAATCCTGAACCAATCACTGGCCAGAGGAAATGCTATTTACTTACTGACTAAATTCTGACTTAAATATCCATCTGTGAGCTAGTTATTATGACATTTTGAGTATGATTATGGTTAGTGGCAACCCACTCCAGTATTCTTGCCTGGAGAATCCCAGGGACAGGGGAGCCTGGTGGGCTGCCGTCTGTGGGGTTGCACAGAGTCGGACATGATTGAAGTGACTTAGCAGCATGGTTAGTGGAGTGGGACAGCTAGAACCTATCCTTCAAATTGGATCTGAAATCAATTATACCAAAATTATATGCTGTTATGCAATGGGAGAGAGTGAAATAGACTAAGAAGGTATCTAGTGTCCAAAACACCTTGCTTCAGGTATGCTGGACTCAGGTCATTGAGAATTTATCACTCTCTCTAATCTCTGTTTTTCATAGTATCTGCTTCAGTCTCAGTTCCCAAGTTCTGGTAAAATAGCCACTAGATTTCTTCAGGCTAAAAACATTCTATCTGGTTAAAAACTCCAGGGTAAGAATTTGTTTTAATCAGTAGCTCTAACAAATGATCAGTATGGATCTTTATTATACCAACTTGGGTCACACATCTGTACTTGGAACAACTTTTACCAGAGCTTTGAATGCTCCTACTGATTAATCCTGAGCCATGTGACATTCTTGGAAATTGTTTTAAGGTAAACTCTATTCAAATAACATGGACTTACACTGGAAGCCAGTTAGATCCCCAAAGAAAAAGCAGGAAACACTTATTAAGGAAGGAAATGGTTGTTAGGCAAAACAACAACAACCAAAACCAGCAATAAACAAACCTCATAAAAATGTACACACACACTCAACAAGAACAATAACTTTCATCCAGTACAAAAACAAAAATATATTCAATTGTTTTTTGTCAATAAAATTTAATAACACATGGGTTTCACTGAAGTAATTGAAGCTTATTGTTTACGACAATAAAGTTGAAGTTTATTACTGTTTACAACAAAATACAAGGTTGTCTAGCATTTGGATATAACCAAACATTTAACTAGCATGTTCACTTAATTTAGCTTTATTGTATTAACAACAGAGGATTAATTAAAAGCTATAATAGTGGATTTATAATCTTATATTACTTGGAATGTGCTTGGAATTTAATGTCACTTACTTTGGAATAATTTATGGAACATTCTTTGAGAAATATAAGGAAGATAAAAAAAAAATCACAATGCAGGTTTAATCTCAGCGCTGGCCTCAGTGCTCTCATTCACTTGACTGCATGAGCCATTGAAAGCTTTCTTATATTTGAAAATATATTTAAAAAATTATTTCTACTTGCATTAAATAATCTCAAACTTATGTAGCATTATGAAGTATCATGTAGTATTAGTGACCATGTCAAGAACGAGGCTGATGAAAAATGGGCTAATATCTGAGGAGAAAAAAAGCCATTTTTAGAAGACTTGTTAATTTGAAATGTATTAACATGATAAATGCTCCATGGACTCTGATTAGTGGACCTGCTCTGCATAAATGATCACATAAGTCAATTTCCAGTTTAGTTTTGCATTTCATCTTTAATAATAGCACCACTGACATACACATGACCGTTAAAGTTCTTTTTGCCAATCCTATCTAAGAACAGCATAATTCCTATATCAGAAAGAAGAAATATCATTAATTGCATATTTAAACATGATTCAAAGTTTGCAACCTATTGTAGATCAAATTAATTTATATAAAAGAGCCTCTCTATTGAAACTTGACCCTCATTAAATCATGGATGCATTAACAATGGCATCCATGATTCCTATTAATCCTGGCTTCACAGTACACCAAGAGTGAATCAAGATTTTAGCTTTAAATCAGGAGTTAAGGAACTCATCTTTTCTAATGTAATGGAATTCTATCCTCTTACTTCTTAGTGAAGGGATGAGGATATATGTATATCACATACACACACATATATATATAATTAAGTGTAATTATATATAAATTATATATTTTATGTTTAAGTATAGTATTTAGCATTATATATATGAATATAAATAGCAAGTTGATTATGTGACTACTTTTCCTTTATTAATAGTAGCTTTATTGGAGACAGAACTCTGCTTAATTCAAGGACTCACTTAATGATATAATGATATTTATTAAATGTCTCTAGGAAGTATAATTAAAAGAAGTTAAATATTTCCTGTCCTCAATAACTTTTAATTTAATGTAGAGGCAAAACTGTGTGTGTGTGGAAGGTACATAAAGAATAGGCACAATCAAATATAAGATGGATATTTTTCAGTATGTTATTTTTCATCATTATTATTATTTCATGTTAATGTCTAAGTTGAAGAATAAGTGAAAGTTATAAAAATTAGTAAAATGATACCAAGTAGCAGGTCATTTGTTTATTTATTTTTTTGTTAAAGGATAATTGCTTTACAGAATTTTGTTGTTTCTTTCAAACCTCAACATGAATCAGCCATGGGGATACATATATCCCCTCCCTTTTGAACCTCCCTCCCCTCTCCCTCCGCATCCCATCCCTCTAGGTTGATATAGAGCCCCTATTTGAGTCGCCTGAGCCATACAGCAAATTCCCGTTGGCTATCTATTTTACTTATGGTAATGTAAGTTTCCATGTTACTCTTTCCAAGCATCTCACCCTCTCCTCCCCTTTCCCCATATCCATAAGTCTATTCTCTATGTCTGCTTCTACACTAGAAGGTCATTTTGAGTGGCAGAATTGTGCAAAAGGAAAAATCTCAAAAGCAAATTCTCCAAAAAGTTTATGAAAATTATATGTAGCTAAGGGCTTCCCAGGTGGCTCAGTGGTAAAGAATCCACCTGCCAAGTAGGAGATGCGGGTTTGATCCCTGGGTTGGGAAGATCCCCTGGAGAGGGAATTTCCGAGTATTCTTGGCTGGGAAATCCCATGAACAGAGGAACCTGGTGGGCTATCTTCCATGTGGTATCAAAGAGTCAGACACGGCTTAGAGACTCAACAACAACAGTAAAAACAAAGTAACATGTAGCGAAAGCTGTAAGCAGTGAAATAAATGTTCACATTTGCAAAATTTCTTGTAGGTCCTACAACTCATGTTTTTAGGGACCCCGTTACAAGGCAAATGATTGAAAATGAAAATTTCCAAAGAAGTTTTAATGTTTTGAATCTTTTTAATGGGCTGAATTGAGGGGATTGGATCACTGCATAGCAAGGCATTTTATAAATGTGAGTATAATCAATCTGCAGTTTCATAAATATTCTAAGGGGAGAAATAAATGTTTAGTAGAGTCTGCCCTTTAGTCATTAATGTAATACTTTAAAATGTACAGGTATTTGATTTTCTAAGCAATCACTGAATATTTTAGCAGTAGTGTAGGAATTTTGCCTCTGGGTGGCTCTTAACAGTGTTTTATGTGATGTGATTGGCTATTGGCTTAGAAAAGAGATTAAAAAAATCACAAGAACACTGTGGATATTTTCCAGCTCAGTTGGCTTTTAGGTTTTATTCCAAATGAAGCTTATTTCAAAGGCCTTTGAGAAAAAAAAAATCACAAAGGCAGAGCCTGTTCTGTAAGGTTTAGCAGAAGGTAAGCCTTCATACTGTACCTATTCTTTTCAGCTTTAACCTCACGATTATTCTGGGAGAATACACCAGACTGACTTTAAGAAGTGGTGAAATTGCAGCAATCTTTTTTTTTAAATTACTTGTTAGATATTTTTCTTTTAACAAAATTCACGTGCATTTTAGCTGTTGCAAGTAGCAATGTACTCCTACAACATTGTTTTCTACGTCCACTGTGGAGATACATAAGCACAACATTGTTTTCTATGTCCACATGGCGATATATAAGCACAATATCTTAGAAGTGCTTAATATAGTATAAATATAGATTCTGTCTTTGGCATTGACCTTCTACACCTTCTACAGAGAAATTCCTTTTTCACTTGAGTTCCCAGCACTCTATTCCTAGAATTTTAGATAACTTCATCCCTTCTTCCTGAAATATATCTTAAAATTTTTGTGTTAAAATACACAAAAAGACATATTTGACCATCTTAGCCATTTTAAGTGTATAGTTCAGAGGTATTAAATACATTTATAATGTGCTACCATACCCACCACTCATCTCCACCACTCACTCATTTATCTCGGATAAATTAACTGTTATATCCATTGAACAATTGTTCCCCATTCCCTGCTTCCTTTAGCCCTTGTAAACCACCGTCCTACTTTCTATCTTTACGATTTTGACTATTCTAAGTGCTTCATAACTGGAATCATATATCATTTGTCTCTGTGACCTGGCTTGTTTCACTTAGCATAATATTCCCAAGGTTCATCCATGTTGTAGTATATGTCAGAATTTCCTATCTTTTAAGACTGCATCATATTCTATTGTATATGGACACCATATTTTGCTTATCTGTTCATCTGTTAGCAAAGATTCAGGTGTTTCCATTTCTTGGTTTATTCATTCATCCATCGATGGACTTGAGTTGCTTCCACAATTTAACAACTGTGAATAATGCTGAAATAAACAGATACATACAAAAGTCTCAAGAACCGGCTTTGAATTCTTCTGGATAAACACCCAGAAGTAAAATCACTGAATCATATGCTAATTATACCTTTACATTTCAGAGGAAACCCCAGTCTGTGTTCCACAGCAGCTGTTCCATTTTATACCCCATTAGCAGTGTACAAATGTTCTGATTTCTCTACATCCTTGCCAACCTGTGTTATTTTCTGTCTTTATTTTTATTTAATAGTAATAATCATAATGGGTATGAGGTGGTATCTCATTGTAATTTTGATTAGCATTTCCCTAAAGATCAATGGACTTCTCAGGTGGCGCTAGTGGTAAAGAACCTGCCTGTCAATGCAGGAGATGTGAGAGACATGGTTTTGATCCCTGGGTCAGGAAGATCCCCTATCAGTGGGAATAGCAGTCCACTCCTGTATTCTTGCCTGGAGAATCCTATGGATAGAGGAACCTGGTAGGCTACAGTCCATAGGGTCACAATGAGTCAAGTCAGACATGACTGGAGTGACTTAGCATGCATGCACACAAAGATCAATGATGTTGAGCATCTTTTCATGTGCTTACTGGCAATTTGCATATCTTCGGGGAAGTGTCTGTTCGGTTCCTTTGTTCATTTTTTAATTGAATTGTTTGTTTTATGTTGGATTAAGTTTTAGGAGTTCTGTCTATAATTTGGATATTAATCCCCTATGACATATGTGATTTTTAAATATTTCCTCCTATACTATGGGTTGCCTTTTTACTTTGCTGATAGTGTTTTTTGATGCACAAATTCTTACAATTTTCGTAAAGTTCAATTAGTCTATTTTTTCTTTTTTCCTGTGCATTTGGAGTTGTTTCCTAATCCAGTCATCACTGAATCCAATGCCGTGAAGCTGTTGCCCCATGTTCTTTTAAGGGTTTTACAGTTTTAGTTCTTACATTTAGGTCTTTGACACATTTTGAGTTAATTTTTATATATGATGTTAAACAACTGTCCAGTTTCATTCTTTTGCATATGGATATCTAGTTTCCCTAGCACCATTTATTGAAAAGACATTATTTGGTATTGAACACTCTTGGTACATTTGTCAAAAAATATCGTAGTTCAGTCTCTTGGTTGTACCTGACTCTTTGCAATCCCATGGATGGCAGCACACCAGGCTTCCCTGTCCTACACCATCTCCTGCAGTTTGTTCAAACTCATGTCCATTGAGTTGGTGATTCCATCCAACTATTTCATATTATGTCATGCCCTTCTCCTCCTGCCTTCAATCTTTCCCAGAATCATGTTTTTTTCCAATGAGTCAGCTCTTCACATCAGTTGGCCGAAGTATTGGAGCTTCAGCTGTCAACAAATAGGCGAAGGTTTATTTCTGGGCTCTCTGTACTATTTCACTGGTTTGTATGTCTGTCTTTTTGCCAGGACCACACTGTTTTGATTACTGTAGCTTCATATTTGGTTTTGAAATAATGAAATGTGAAACCTCCAACTTTAAATTCCCCGGAATTCACTTCATCCAGATAGGAGGGGCTTGCAACAATTTCCTGACTCTTTATCTACACCTCTGAAATTAGAAGTAGCAGTCAGTAGAGCACAGATCCCCAGTAGTTGGAGAAGAGGTCCTTTTTGCCCATCTTGACACCTACAAGCTGCATGTGAGCTGCTCCTGGAATATGTGCACAGATGCCTGCCAGGAGACTGGAGAATGAGATGGGTAACTTCTACTGTGCTAAGTGCTGAAACTGACTGAAAGTGACAACAATTTACTATTGTCCAAGTCTTCCGCTGGATGTTGCAAGCCTTTAAGAGACTCCAGAATTCAAAAATAGTTAAATCTGTCAGATTCTGCCAGTGTTCCTACTGTTTCCAACCGTGCTGTCTTCCCAGCATTCTTTCAAATATATATTTGAGACTGAAATTAAAAGGCCTTATAGGAAACATGGTAACAAACTGATTTGCTTTTGATGAAGTGACAGTGGTGAGGCAGAGTGCAATCGTTTTACGATGTTCCAATTTCTCCCTTCAGGTGTGGCCTTGGGTAAATCTATGAAGAAATATTGTCTCACTAAGTGGGGATAACAGTAGTATCCACTTCACAGAGATCTTGTGAGTAATAAATAAGGTAAGTAAATGCTTTGGCACTCAAACATAGAGGTGGACTGAGGCCCTTTCACTTTCTTTTCTTTTTTTTTTTTTAAGAGTTCTTTGAAGTGGACCAGTTTTTAAAAGTCTTTATTGAATTTATTACAATATTGGTTTATGTTCTGGTCTTTTGGCCACAAGGCATGTGGAATCCTAGCTCCCTAACCATGGATGGAACTTGTATCCCCCACATTGGAAAGTGAAGTCCCAGCCATTGGACCACCAGGGACATCCCAAGGCTCTGTCACTCTTTATTTCCTTCTTACAAGGTGTCATTTGGAGAAAAAAATATTCAATCTGTCCAGTTTATTACTTGTAGACAACTTGCATTCCCAGATGAATGCTGACAATCCAAACTAATTGAACAACCCTCAGTGACTCTTAGAACACCACCCTAGTCAAAAGAAGCTATTAGAATTGTGAACACTGAGTGTTTTCCCTTGTGTACTTTATGTTCTACTTTCACACTTAATAAAAACATAAAACCCCACACTCTAGCTTGAACAGCATTTCTGTAGCTACCTCAATCAAAAATAAATTCAGTGTCATAAGGACCAAGGGAGTTGAAGATAATATTATATTTCATGAAATAAAGTCACTTTTAAAAGTGATTTTTAAGTCCTAAAAATGGTAATTTCTCATGGGTTTGCTACAAAGTTTTTGATATGTCAAGACATGATGCTGCAGTTGAATAGATTTCCAAAGCACCAAACATACTACACATTTGATCTTTTCCATTTATAAAGAACATTTTTTAAGTGTGAAATAAACACAAAAAATACAGGTGAGCTGTATTACAAAATGGAAAACATATTTAAATACTGATTTTGAAGATCATATGATAGTATAATCCTGGGTAAGTACATTTAAAATTTTTGTTAAGTCACAAGATATGGAAAATTCTGTAATGCTTATGCAATAAACATTGGAAGTCACTAATTGTGAGCAGAAAAATTGAAAAAGTTTGAAAAACTCAAAAGCTTTGCCTTGACTGATAAGAACACAGGCCCAGTAGAATATATATTCTAAAAATGTTAAAGTCCTGCTTTAAATGTTTACCTTATGGTTATTTTTGACAAATTTCTGGTGAATTCTTCTTGGTGATCAAATTGAAAATACCCAAATGATGGCACTCAGGAACATCTTTACTGCACACTCTCTCAGAAATTGAGCTCAAAAGCAAGCATCAAGAAGATAGCTTTATCTCAGAGAGTAGGTCAGTCAGTACAGCTGCTCAGTCGTGTCTGACTCTTTGTGACCCCAAGGACTGCAGCATGCCAGGACTCCATGTCCATCACCAACTCCCGGAGCTTATTCAAACTCATGTCCATCGAGTCGTTGATGCCATCCAACCATCTCATCCTCTGTTGTCCCCTTCTCCTCCTGCCTTCAGTCTTTCCCAGCATCAAGGTCTTTTCAAAGGAGTCACTTCTTCTCATCAGGTGGCCAAATTTTGGAGTTTCAGCTTCAGCATCAGTTCTTCCAATGAATATTCAGGACTGATTTCCTTTGGATGGACTGGTTGGATCTCCTTGCAGTCCAAGGGACTCTCAAGAGTCTTCTCCAATACCACAGTTCAAAAGCATCAGAGAGTAGGAGTCACTTGCAAATTCCTAGAGACTATTTCTGCTGTCAGACTTTCAGTTCAAGGAGAAGCCGGTAAAAATGAATTTATTAGCTGGCTGGGCAATTGACTTGTTTATGTTCTTACACAGTCAAAGAGCATAGATCTCAATCTAAAATGGTTGTGCCTCGCATGGTCTGATTTTTTTTCAAAACATAGAGTTTCATCTTTAACAATGGTTAATTTTCATATTTTCTCTTTTATGCTTGCTACTTCTTTCGGTTGGCCTGTTGACAGATTCTCAGACAGATAATTGGACCCTTTTATTTCTACTCTGTGATCTCAGACAGAGAGTAGAAAGAGATGAGAAAAGTGCTTGAAGATGTATGGATTTCCACTCTGTTTCTATTCTTATAGCATGCTGTATTATTAATTGCCTATCTTGTTAGTTCTCAAGAAGAATGTTCTGGTTATTGGGTACATGATTTCCCTCAAGGCCATTTATTGGAATCTTTAGTAATAAAGCAATGGGCTAGCTCTAGCTATTCTTTCTGCCACAGTAGTATTTGCTCATTGGGTTTCAAAGGTGATAGATGAGATTGTTGCTGTTTTAGTTGGTAAGTCATGCCGGACTCTGCAAACCCATGGACTTTAGCCCACCAGGCTCCTCTGCCCATGGGATTTCCAGGCAAGAATACTGGAGTGGGTTGCCATTTCCTTTTCCTGGGGATCTTCTTGACCCAGGGATTGAACTAGCATCTCCTGCTTGGCAGGCAAAGTCTTTATCACTGAGTCACATAGGAAGCCCCATGAATGAGGTACTCCAGCTTTATTTACCTGCTTTCATACCACAGCCTTATTATTTTTATATCATAGCATGCATCTTATTTTTTGTTGTTACGTATATGAGACATTATTGCTCCTCAAAATGGAGTGACAATTTTATAGCAACAATCATAACAAAAGCTTTATAAGTCATAAGTTTAATTTATAATTAGGTAATTGGATATTATTTCTGTCAAATAATTAAAACAGATGACATTCTATTATATATCTTACTTCATATTTAATAAGCTGATGTATTAAATATTCTTATATTAATTACTCTATAGTCTTAACAAATTAATATACTAAAGTGTATACTAAAGCTTTAATTTTCCAACTTTGCCATCTGCCTTGTGTATCTCTCAGTCCATGACATGGGCCATGGCACAACTTCTTGGCACAAAAGTTGACCTGGAAGGAGCAGCATCTTGAAAAAATTTTCCCACCACTACCTCACATGGGATGGACATAGTTGCCATTAGATCCTCATGTCCTGGTGCACTTAGTCATTCACCAGTAAGCTCTGTATTGGATATTTGTGCAACAGTAGAAAGGATACCTTCCCATCCTGTTGTCTTCAGACTTGCCTATTTGATTTGTTTTGACCAAATAAACATGAATAAAATTGAGACTGTGCTCATTATAAGCCAAGACCTCAAGAATAATTATGTGCTTTCATTTCCCCTCTTGTAATTCTTGAGAAGGCAGCTGATGTCTTCCAAGGAGAATGCAGAGACATGTGGAGCTGAACTAACTCTTCCTGAATTCTGGAGCCATGTCCAGCCATCCTGCAACCTGAAGCAGAGCTACCCTGGCTGACTACAGATCTATGAGTTTAAAAACTATCATAATCATTGTAATGTTCTGAGAGTACAGAAGATAGTGTGTTATACAGCAAAAATTGACTACTAAAGAGCATAGTCTCCTCTAAAAATTTCTCCTACTTGCTTCACTTTACAAAACCATTGTGCTCTCTTCCTTCACTAGGACTTCTAATGTTTCTATTTCATCCAGACATCAAGACAATATTTCAAGCTGTTCTCTGGAATATTCTGGACTCTCTCACTATCATATCACTAATATGAGCCTTATAAATTATGAAATAGTTGCAACATGAACATATCACCTACTGGCTGACTCAACAGAGTCATGACTATGAAAGTAAAATGTATACAAGTAAGCACAGATTTCAGAAGAAAAGATGTAGTGATGATGTTTTAATCTTCTCTAGTCTCTTAAACTATATCTGGGGATTTAACTCTGAACACCATCACCAAAAAAGGAAAGAAAAGTAGCCATAATCTCAAGCAGAAAAAAATAAGTCATACATAAAATCTCTTAAATGTATGTGTGTGTGTGAGAGAGAGAGACACACACAAAGACAGAGGGAGAAAGCTGGGACTTTTCATAAGAGAAAGAAAGACACAGTTGGTTTGTATGCCAAATATGTAGGAAGAGGAAACAATACTTGGAATTTTCTTCTCTGGTTTACAGAGATCTTGCCATTATGAGTGGGTGAATGTGGAATGGGCCACTCAACAAGTCTAAGTGTATTCACTGGAGTTTTTACACAGGGATAGAATCCATTTTTCAGAAATATAGGCTGAGAGATTCATGTTTTGCATAAATACTAATACCAGTGGAGTGTTTATGGAGTGATCATTCTGTGCTAAACCCTCCACGCATATTGTAGCCTTTTTAATTGTCACAGAAACATTCCTTTCTTTCCCCCTTTCTTCCTCCCCTTAGCAAAAATTATTGATCATCAATTGTGTACCAGGATTATGGTTAAGACAGAAAATGCAGTGGTGAATTAGATATATATGGTTTTAAACTCAAGGAGCTTTTATTTTAGTGGTGGTAGTGGGTTAGTTGCCAAGTCATGTCTGACTCTTCGCAACTCCATGGACTGTAGCCTGCCGGGCTCCCCTGTCGATGGGATTTTCCAGGCAAATATATTGCAATGGGTAGCCATTTCCTTCTCCAGGGGATCTTTACTACTCAGGTATCGAACCCATATCTCCTGCATTGCAGGCAGATTATGGCTGAGTCACGAGGGAAGCCCTTATTTTAGTGGAGAAGACTGTTATAAAGCAAATAAATTTAATATATATTGTGATATATTCAAAATATGAAATATACAGACTGTATGAAGAGATATTTTTTTTTTTGGCCATGCCTCACAGCATGCAGGATCTTAATTACCTGACAAGGGATCAAACCTGTGTTCCTTGCAGTAGAACTGCAGAATTCTAACCACTTGACTTCCAGGGAATTCCCATGAAGAAGGAATTATTGATGTGTATGTGAGATATGTTACTCAAGAAATGCCTACCTCTATAATCCTAACTAGATAAACATACCTAGCCTTGGAGAAGTTAATGTTTGACAAGTGATATGTGCTGGAGTTGGAATTCAAATCCAGGTGTACTCAACCTCAAATTTTGCCTTTCCATTCACTTCAATGAGCAGCTAGAGTAATGCTCAATAAGGTTCCTTCAGACCCCAAGATGCGGAGATGCATGTGACACAGGCTGTTTCTGTGGATGTCAGTGACTTAATGGTAAAACTGCCACCATAGCAATCTTTTAGATGTGTTGAGTATCATTAGAAATATTTTTCTAATTAAATACTGGTATACAATTAAAATAAAAACTTAAGCATAGGTTATGTAGAATGGGGGGGTTATTCATCTAGAGATATTCACCTACATTTTTGTAATATATAATGCAGTGTAATTCACAATTTCTCTCTGAACCCCTGAGAGGCTAAACTTTCTTTATATTCAAAATATTGCTGTTAAAATTGATGTTGTCCCATGAATGTGGATATGACTAAACAGGATTTTTTTTTGTTGAAATACTGCTGCAAAAGCATACAGAGTATAATTTTGTCTAAAGAGTAAACTTGTTTAGAGTACTTGCAACGGATAATTTTTGGCTAGTTCCCCCTAGATTATGCTATAGCATTGATTTAAATAATTATCAGGGCTTTAATTACAGAATACCAAAAGGAGACAGCTGTGCATAAGAAAAACACCGAGTTTGCTCTCAGACGATCTGAATTCAAGTCTCAATTCTGATCCTCAATTTACTTTTTTATCTATAACATGGGCATAGCATTTTTGAATTCACAATATTGAGTGTTGAAAACCAAAATGCAATTCTGTGATGCCCAGGGAGAAATATGCCTTGTTATAACGCTGACCCTTAAGGAATAATAATTTTTTGGTCCACTTAGCATTCTGAAATAATTTCTTTAATAATTCATAAGCATTAAGTTTTCTGTATACAGTTACTTTAAGCATGTAGGCATCAAATTACATAATACTGTATTATTCTTTACTTCAATATTAAAAGGTTGGCCATTTCTGGAAAGAGAATTGTCCCTGTCCTAATCTTTTTCAGAAACTCTTCTCTTCTTTGTTGCCCTGCTGATTTTCAGTCCCCCATACTGTTCCTATATCGTGTCTGTTGAATCTAAATGGACTCATCTTTGTTCCAGGGCTTAAATTACTTTTCAAGAGGCTTCTTTTCTCTCTCTGTATTCTCTGAAACTATGCCTTACACGTTTATGAATTTCTGTTGCTCTGGCTATAATTTGGGAGGGTACAACTTTAAGAATATTTGTTTTCTTTTAATAGATACTGTGCAAAATGCCTACCTGTAAGGCAAAAGTGACATCCTTCTCTAGCAGGGGACGAATCATCTGGGTTGTTTTGGATGTCGGTTCAAGTGAACAGCTTTTTATGTTGGTCACCACCTGAGAAAGCTCTCCCTGCTGTGTAGAAGTCATTGACTTTAGGACACTCACTGTGCTACACAGACTCTTGAAGATTTGTCTAGTATGCTGCAGTCTAAGATGTACTGTTTTAACTATTTTGAGCCCAGTATATGCAGGCTATGAATTTTAAGATTTTTCCAACTTCTCATTTTGTAAATGTGTTATACTATCACTGTTATTAGCATTTTAAACTCTTGTGTTTTTTTCCCGATTGAGCTGAATTTATCATCAAAGAAGCAGGTGACTATCTACTGGAAAGGTCCTTCCCCTCAAGTTACTGCCCAATCTTAGAATTACTAGTCCAGATTAAAATATTATATATTTGTTATTTTGCATTTAGATTCATTCAATAAAATATTATTGGACACGTATTATGTGCTGGGAAATACAGCCATATATATGTGTCTTGGGGCTTCCCTGGTGGCTCAGATGGTAAAGAATCTACCTGCAATGCAGGAGACTTGGGTTCAATCCCTGGATCCGGAAGACCTCCTGGAGAAAGCAATGGCCACCCACTCCAGTATTCTTGCCTGGAGAATTCTATGGACAGAGGAGCCTGGTGGGCTACAGTCCATGTGGTCGCAGAGTCAGACATGACTGAAGGACAAACACTTTCACTTTCATATGTGTATTATATATTATGTAATTTTAAAGTGTACAGCACCATAACTTGACTTCTATATACCCTGCAATGTAAACAGTATGCAACATACACAATGTTCCATATATCAAAAGTTCAGTTTGCATTCCTCTTCAGTTGATCCTCTTCACTCACTTCACTTACCTCCCAATGCCCTTCTCCCCTGGTAATCACTATTCTGTTCTCTGTTTCTCTGAGTTCATTTTTGTTTTATTTTGTTTGTTTTGTTTTTTGAGATTCTGCATATTGTAAAAATTATACAGAACTCGTCTTTCTCTTTCTGACCTATTTTGTTTAGCATAGTATCTTCAAGATCCATCCATATTGTCCCAAATGGCAGTATTTCATTCATTTTTATGACTAAGTAGTATTCTTTGTGTATATATACCACGTCTTCTATATTGATCCATACATCATTGGGCTCTTGTTTTCCTATCTTGTCTATGGCAAATAATTCTGTGATGAACGTAGAAGTACAAATTTTTTCAAATTAGTGTTTTCATGTTCTTCAGACAAACACACAGAAGCAGAATACCTGGGTCATTTGGTGAGCTAGTGTGAATGAAAGTCACTCAGTCGTGTCTGACTCTTTGTGGCCCCATGGACTATACAGTCCATGGAATTGTCTAAGCCAGAATACTGGAGTGGGCAGCCGTTCCCTTCTCCAGGGAATCTTCCCAACCCAGGTATCAAACCCAGGTCTCCCACATTGCAGGTGGATTCTTTATCAGCTGAGACACCAGGGAAGCCCTGTCATATGATAGGTCTATTTTAAATTTTTTGAGGAATCTCCATACTTTTTCCATAGTGGCTACACCAATTTACAATTCCACCAATAGTGTAGGAGGGTTCACTTTTCTCTATATCCTCCTCAACATTTGTTATTTGTTTTCAGTAATAGCCATTCTAAAGTGTGTGAAGTGATATCTCACTGTGGTTTTGATTTTCATTTCTCTAATAGTGATGTTTAACATCTGTTCATATGCCTGTTCGTCATCTGTATATCTTATTTGGAAAAATGTATATTCATGTCCTCTACCCACTTTTTAACTGTTTTTTTTTTTCATTGTTGTTTAGATGAATGCATTCTTTATATAATTGGATATTAATTCCTTGCCACATATATGATTTTCAAATTATTCTCCCACTCAGTAGGTTAGCTTTCCATTTTGATGATAGTTTCTTCATTGTGCAGACTTTTTTTAGTTTGATGTAATCCTATTTGTTTATTCTTACTTCTATTTTCCTTCTCTTTGGAGTCAGATCCACACAAAAAAATCACTAAGATCAATACTAACGAAGTTACTGCCTATGTTTTCTTCTAGGACTTTCATGGATTCAGGTTCTACATTTAACTCTTTAATCCATTTTGAGTTTATTTTTATATGTAGTGTAAGATAGTGGTCTAGTTTCACTCTTTTGCATGTGACTGTCCAGTTTCCCCAACATCATTTACCGAAGAGACTTTCCTTTCTCCATTGTATGTTCTTTGCTCCTTTATGTAAATTGATTGTTCATATATGTGTGGGTTTATTTCTGGACCCTCGATTCTGTTCCATTGATCTGTATCTCTATTTTGTGCCAGTAGCATTCTATTTTGTTTATTGTAGCTTTGCAGTATAGTTTGAAATCAGGGAGTCTGATACTTCAAGTTTTGTCCTTCTTTCTCAAGATTGCTTTGGCTACTCAGAATCTTTTATGGTCTATACATATTTTATAATTACTTGTCCTATTTCTGTGAAATATGCCACTGGAATTTCAATAGGGATCACACTGAATCTATAGATTGTTTTGGGTAGTATGGACATTTTAACAATATTAATTCCTCCAATCTATGAACATGTATAATATTTTCATTTATTTGTGTCTTTTTAAATTTATTTCATCAGGATTTTATAGTTTTAAATGTATGGTTCTTTCACCTCCTTGGTTAAATGTATTCCAAGTATTTTATTAGTTTTGATGTAATTGTAAATTGAATTGTTGTTTCTTTTATTTCTCTTTCTGATAATTTGTTAATGTATACAAACACCATAGATTTCTGTACATTGATTTTTGTATCTTGTGACTTTTCTGTGGCTAGGACTTCCAATACTATGTTGAATAAAAGAGGCAATAGTGGGCATCCTAGGCTCATCCTTGATTTTAGAGGAAAATCTTTCAGCTTTCCACTGTTGATTACCATTTTAGCTGGGTTAGCCTTTTTATGTTGAGGTATTTCCATCTATAGTCATTTATATTAATTATATTTCCCATTGCTACAAAAAATCTTTTGGAGGGACTGTGTATTGTTACCATTATGCTTCAAAGGCTAAATGTTAATGAATTTGTAAATGCTATAGCAGTGGTTCTCAAAGATGTTGCCCTGGTAAGCAGCAATGGTATCACCTGGGAACTTGCTGGAAATGCCCTACAGAATCAGAAACTCTGGGGTGGTTCCCAGAAATGTATGTTTTAACAAGCCTTCCAGATGATTCTAGATGATGATGCAAGTATTTGCGACCCACTGATTTATAACATGTCAGTTATACGGGAAAAAAAAAACTGAGGAGATTCTGGTGAGGATGAAAGATAAGAGAGATGAGTTTTGATAATGTAAGAACACAAGAAAACTATGCATATTTCCACTATAGAAGGAGAGGGCTTGCCAGGAATACTTCAGCTAAGGTGCATAAAAAGCCTGGATTTTAGCATGTGAGCAGAGGGTGTCCAAATGGAGGGAGATTTGAACAATGAAAAGAATAAATTGAAAGGCTACCAAAACCAAATTTCAAATATATCATTATTTTCTCAGAGATGGTTGGCTCAACAGTGAACACTGTTGACCTTTGTGCCTCAGTCTGTTTTGTAAAACATGGCAGTGTTCCTCTGCTTCTGGAATCCGAAGAATAATGCACATTTTAGCAGATGCTTTGGTTTCATACTATCCTTTATGCCGCTATAACCAGTACATCTTTTGCATTGGCTTTGTTCACCAAATTTCCTTTTTTTGGTACTTATTCACATTATAAAACTGTAAAAAAAATGGGGCAATATAACTGCCAAGGGGATTTTAACTTGCTCAGTAGAGTTATTCTTTGTGAGTCTTCTGAAAGACATTCTGATTTTCTTCAGTTTTTTTTTTTCCCCCTTTTTACCAGTGATCTGTCTTCTGTCCATGATTTGCTCAGGGAGTAAAAGTTGGTACAAATTTTATTTCATTACTTGTGATGAAAATCTTTGACTGTGTAAACGGTTTCTTTATTCAAGTTGCTAAAATTTTATTATATTCTTGCTATTTGGATTTGGGATATAAAGATTCCAAAATTAGCCAAACCTTTTTTTCCATTTTTGATTTTATGTGCCATCCAGGTCTCTTCCTCCCATTGGCAAAGGTCTGCATGATCATTAATATGTTGATTCTTCTTTAATTATTACTTATAGACACCTTCAACTACACTTCCAAATTAAGTTGTGTCATGTTGATATTAAATAAAAACAAATTATTCCTCATTTAGTAAAAGAATATATCTAAGGGACTCTCAACAAATATTAATTAAAGTACATTTAATACAGTTGATTCTTTTTGAGTTACACAATCCACAGACAAAACAAATGATTAGACATAATGATAGCTGAATTTGCTTTGGAAGGAGCACATAGTACAAGCTTGAATGTAATAAAAAGTAAGAGCATATGAATGAGGCAGGCATCATACATCAAATCACAAATATGAACATGATTAAGAGGGAGCAAAAGGCATAAACTTTCCCCAATTAGTTAATAAGCTACAGTTAGACTGAATATATTTTAATACTTCCCCTAATCCTTCTCCTTTCCTTACTTCTCTTTATTTTTATATTCTTATAACCACATGCATCAATTATGAAAATACAATGTAACAGCAAGTAGTTTGTGAAATTAGAATTTTTTTAGAAGTTGAGTTCTAATTTTTACTTCTGGCTTTGTATTTTCAGATGATTTATTTTATATCTAGGGTTTTCAGTTTTTCCTTTTTCTGTAAATTTCACTTTAGAAAGGTAGTGTTTTTTCTATTCATTTATCAGTCAGTAACATTTACTGGGGCTTTCATGGTGGCTCAGATGGTTAAGAATCTGCCTGCAATGTGGGAGACCTGGGTTCTATCCTTTGGTTGGGAAGATCCCCTGGAGGAGGGCATGGCAACCCACTCCAGTATTTTTGCCTGGAGAATCCCCATGGACAGAGGAGCCTGGCCAGCTACAGTCCACAGGGTAGCAAAGAGTCAGACACAACTGAGTGACTAAGCACAGCAAAGCACAACATTTATTGTCTTCTATGTTGTAGACACTACTATGTACTCTAATGGATAATGCTTATGATCCCCTAATATGTAGAAGACACACTTCTGGACACAAAGAGAAAATATATACAAAGAGTAAGTGGAATAATATCTAAGATTTTAAATAACTAAATTCCCTATAGGCACTCATTGCACTGTTACCACAATGCTGTGATGTTGGAATCATTTTAAACCAATGGTAAAGATTGGGGAACCAAGGCTCAGAGATATCAAGTGACTTTTCCTAGGTTATGCAGCTTTGAGGTGGTGGAAGTGGAATATAAACTCAGCGTATCTTGTTCAAAAGCCTAGAATCTAAGTTATATTGCCAAATGGATGCACTCGATAATGAGAATATATGAGTATGCTTCTCTATGTGCTTGAGCCTGTGTAGTTTATATCATTTAAGTCCTGCTCAGTTCTAGAGCTATTTTAAGGTGACACATGTGTAAATAATTAATAGTTTCAGACTTCATGTATCTCCCAGTCCTATGGAAAAGACCAGGTATAATAGTAGACATACAAAGTCCTATAGAAATGTTAATAGAGTGAAACCAATTGCTTAGGAAACTCAAATTAGGTATGGCGGAGGAGTGAACATTTGAGCTGTATATATGGATAAATACACAGGCATTTACCCAGAAGGGAAGGAGGTAAGGTGAAGGGAAAGTATTCTAGGCACACTAGAATATATGCAAAGGCACAGACTTTGGAGCTGCCGTGTTACAGAAGACATTGTATGTTGTATACTGGGATGTAAGACTTAGATTAAAAAGGAAGAAGATTAAGCAAGAGAACAATATGTTCTAAGGGCAATATAAGTGTCCATGCAAGAAACTGTATTATTATCTCTAATTTACAGGTGAAGAAATGGGCATATGAAGATAATACTATTTAATTTCTTGGAGCTAATGAAAGTAAATGATGAAAATTCTTCTAAATCTAAATCTGGTAGTCTTATACCATTCTAAAGTGAGTGAAAGTGAAAGTCGCTTGGCCATGTCTGACACTTTGTGACCCCATGGACTGTAGCCCTCCAGGTCCCTCTGTTCATGGAATTATTCAGGCAATAATACTGGAGTGGGTAGCTATTCCCTTCTCCAGAGGGCCTTCTTGACCCAGAGATTGAACCTGGGTCTTCTGCACTGCAGGCAGATTCTTTACCATTCAAGCCACCAGGGAAGTCCATTCTAAAATCATGGTCAATTGTGGAAAATCAAATTTATCGGTATGTGAGGAAAAATCTGAGGAAACTAGGGAAATCATTGTTTCTCTTGGTTTCTCTGATCATAAAATGAAGAAATATGAGCTAGGGGAGAGCAAGGTTGTACAGATAAGTGACTACTTGGCTGGTTGTATTCAGTTGTTGAATAATATATTGCTTCATTAAGGACATCACCCTGATTTGGCCACAGTGGCTCTCGTGCTATTTGTGAAAAGGCCAAGCAAAATTTCACCCCAAAGCCTTGCTGACTCTCCTCATCAGATTTTTTTCATGGATTTCTCTCACTTCATTTAGGTGCCTGCTCATATGTTACTTTAAGAAAGTCTTCCCTTGCCACTTATCTAACATAGATACCATCACACCCAAATCATATTACCACTGTTAACCTAAAACAATAAAAGAGCCAGTTACTTTACCAGCAAAAAATTTTTTTAAGGAGCAGCAAAGAATTGCAATTCAGGACATGTAACTATGGCAAGCCACCTGTAAGTCCGGTAAAAATAAAAGAGAAGAAACTCATTTTAGAGGAGAAGGGCAAGTTGGTAGGGGTTGTTACAAACAAGGGCTTGCCTGGTGGCTCAGACAATAAAGAGTTCATTGGAGGAAACTGGGAGTTCAAAGAATAGTGGCTATTTATTGTCTGAGTCGTGACAGCCTCTCATTGGCTCAGCTGACTCTAGAGGAGAAGAAAATCTTTCTTCTTGTTGACACAATAAAGTAGTGTTCCTTCTTGCTGGTGACGCAATATACTTTTCCTCCTGTTGGGATCTGTATTGAAGTTGCATGGAATGGGCATGAGATTTCCCTGTTTTGGCCTCCCAATTCCATTCTAATGAGGTTTCCCTTTAATAGCTTTCACCCATAGTTTATTTTTCTATATAGAACTTAACAGTTTCTGCCATTATATTACACACTTATTTGTTTCCCTCACAAAAGTGAGGACTTTTTTAAGGTAATAATTTTGGCACCACACAGTAGGTGCTCATTAATTATTTATTGAATCATGAATATCTGACTCAGTGACTGGGATGGATATCTGGACTTGTGCAGAACTGTTCTGTTTTAATCAGTAATTATAAAAAGATTTACAAGGAAGCTTATCAAAAAGCATGGGAGGAACTTTTGGGAAGATGGCAGAGGGAGTAGATGTGTTAGGAAAAGCTGTGAAAAAAGTTTAACACAATGCTTGGAATATAGACACTCTAAACAGCAATTCTCTTTACCATATGCCCACAAAGTAATTTGAATCAAACAGGTAGATGACACAAAACTGGGAAAGAATCCCTAATGTGATGCATGGAAGCATTATGGTTCATAAGATTTTGAATAAAAAGATAACTATATCAAAGAAAATAAAATATAATAGGAACATTATAAAATCTACTCTTGGATTTTTTTTTAAAAATTGCATAAGCACAAGGTGGATAAAGGTACAATTAAAAGTAATTTATAATGAAACAAATCTAGCTTCTTCAAAACCTTGAGACATTGATAAACAACAAAGTCTGTAATAAGGCTATTATAAAAATCAATACAATATTTGGTTTTCTAAACAACAGCATAGTATCCAGGCACACTGGTGACCACTTCATTGTATTCTGATTCAAATACAGCACATCTAGAATATACTTATCAGTTTATTACTTAAGTCATTCATTTAATAAGTTTTTATTGAGTATCTACTATGTGTTAGGCACTATTCTAAGCACTGAAGACAAGACAGTAAATATATCTCCATAATTGATTTCTCTTTGTGATGGCATGCATTTTTGAAGCCATGGAGGATCACATACTTCTCTGTACCTCATTTAAACAGAAGCATTGAGGAGATCCAACTAGTCCATTGTAAAGAAAATCAGTCCTGAATATTCACTGGAAGGACTGGTGTTGAAGCTGAAACTCCAATACTCTGGCCACCTGATGCAAAGAACTGCCTCACTGGAAAAGACCCTTATGCTGGGAAAGATTGAAAGCAGGAGGAGAAGGGGATGACAGAAGATGAGATGGTTGGATGGCATCACTGACGCGATGGACATGAGTTTGAGTAGGCTCCAGGAGTTGGTGATGGACAGGGAAGCCTGGCATGCTGTATTCCATGGGGTCGCAAAGAGTCAGACACGACTGAGCGACTGAACTGGCTAGCTGATTGACATATTACTTGCATTTAGCCAGAATAAATATAACAGAGATGAAAAATGACGAAGTCAATGAAAAAGGTTTAAATTAAGTATTTGAAAATGAGTTGTTTGAGAGGGTGAAAACATGAAATTCTGTATTGACTTGAAGTTGAGAACTAAGACCGACAGATGTACTTAAGTGTGAAATAGGATTTAAGTCTCTACACGTCCAAATTAATTACCTCTTACCATAATTTTCCACAAAGTGCTGATCTCTCTATCTCTGAGTGTGTTTAGTAGAGTCTAGATGGCTATCTTTAAGGGTAGTGTAGGCATCCTCATTACAGATGGGATGAAGCCATTAGTAATTCTAAATTTTTGTGAAAATGGATTACTTTTTCTGGAGCAGATTGCAGAATAACAGGGAATTGTGGCAAGTGGGTGGCTGTGAGAGTGTGTTTAGAAGAAATTTTAGAGTTTGTGATCTTGGTATTGTAAACATTCTGAATGATTTACAAGATCTCTTGTGACACTGTGCTTGTGGTTTTGTAACACTGAGGAGAGGAGAAGCAGAGTCCTAAAGTTGTAGATGGTAAGAAAATGTGAGACAAGACTATAGGAAAATAGGGTGAGGGTGGAATAAGGAGGCATGCTGTGACCCAGTTTAATAAAACCATTAAGCTTTGACTGAAATGAGGGTAAGTGAAAGTTGTTTGTATGACTGATGTGGAAATTTCAGAAAGCCCAAGATTGTAGCAGAATTTTTCAGTCAGTTTATAATCCTACTTTTCTTTCTGGAGAGTGGGAAAGGGCAGAGCAGGAACTAGAGATGGTTTAAGGACATAGATGATATTAAAATGAATAAAGTTTTCTTTGAAATAAGAGAATGGGAGGGGTTCTTGTGAAGAAGGTGACAAGGTGATTTCACTGAAATACAGTAGAGATCTCAAAACGGCCATATTAAGTAAGTATTTAAAAGCCTTTGGTATGTTATTCTAAGTATAAAGTGACTGAACTACAGAAATTACTAGAGAGAGAGAGAGAGAGAAATTTGCACCCAGGATAGTAAATAGAGATACTGTGATGATGGAAGCAGTGATCTGGTAAGAAGGTTAAGGAACTTATTAGGAATGTATCTTTTAAACACTGATGTGGAAGTTGCTGAGCAGGTTCATTTTTGCAATTATTTTGCAATACCTTCTCAAATTCTCTTGGTTATACCAATATTTATTTGAGAAAATAGGTCTTTGTGTCAGTGGGAAAGGCCTTTGCTTCTTAGGATGACCAGAACCAATAACAGAAATAATGGCAGGTTTTGACTTTTCAGTAAAGATTAGTGAAATAGAGCAGAGGGACCCCTCAGACCTTGAATACCATATGTGTTTAGCTTGAGAAGACAGATGGAGACCACATGTGAGAGAGTCAAGTGGTGCTTTAAAGTCAAGATAATTGAGTAATGGATATTGTTACTTCATATTATCAGTCATACTTCTTGCTTTTTCAAGATGTGCAAAATTTAGCAGTTAGTATATTATACAAGATAAAAGTTGAGTAGATGGATCATTCAGTTTAAATCTAAGATCATATTATCTAGTCATAACTTTGGCAAGATATTTAATATTTCTGTGACACAGTCAAGAGTTATGTTGAGCAAGCAGATTCTTTACTGTCTGAGCCACCAGGAAAACCCAAAGTCTGGAAGGCGAGCTGTTTCCTCCTGGTTTTGAATTGGGGACCTTCTGCCTGTAAGGTGAATGTGCTGACCACTACAACTGAATAGATGACCATTTGGACTAGTGGCACTTTATATATTTTCCATTGGTGTTGAATTTTAGCACTGCAGGTCTTGACAAGGCACAACAGAAACAAATGCAGAACCTCTTAGTAAAGGATTTCCCTGGGGTCTTTGCTTATCATAGATATTTTCTTTAAGGCACAAATAAGTAGATTTATCTTTCATTTGCTTTCTCTAATAAGACTGGAAAAGTGAATAATAATTTTAAACAGTGGTTTATTCATCTTGCTTTTTGGAAATGTCTGTGTACTCTGTTATCAGAGAATTTAAATGTTGGAATCCCTTGTTTTCTTACATTATTAAAGTTCTTCATGGCATCTAAAATGCCCTTTTACTCTAATTTGATCATTCTCAGTATTAGTCTCCAGTAACTTAGAAATCTATATTTCCATAAATGCAATCAAATCATTTCCTCCTTCAGAATTCACTGACCCTGGATTCTGACAGTACACAATCAAATTTGGTTTTTTAGCCACTCAATCTTGTTTAGCAAAAACTGATTAGATTCTATCATCCTATTCATTAAAGATTCCATCCGTTTAAAACTTCTTTTCTGGGTATAAAAAAATTTCTTTCTTGTTCTTTGCTTTCTTTTTTATTTACTCACTGTTTGAATTTTCTAATCCAAACAATACCTACAACATTTTTTTTTCTTTTTGTTTTGATTAAAAAGCTTTCTTTTTCTTTCTGGAGAAGTTAAATTATTCTATAGCTATACATCAAGAATCCCAGACAGGCTGCCCTACTTATATAGCGTAGGGTTGGACAAAACTGAAGCCTAAGGGACACATATCAGAGGGTCAATAGGTTTAGTTAAATAATCCAAGAGGCAGTTGGATGGGAAGCTGGGACAATTGGCACCATAAAAATTAGTCAGGGGAGATTGCATAAATTTAACTGGAACACTTGAGTAGAAGGGGAAGCTTTAGGGATGAATTGCACAGGAAAAAGAAAATATTGTAGTCCTTAAAATGATCAAGAACTGGAAAACGATCAAGGCAGGTAGTACTGTGGGATGAATATGGGATCTGAAATCAGAATCTCTTGTTTTCAAACACTGACTCTGTTGATTAACTCTTTGATCAAGTTACATAAAGTCTCCATGTAAAATTACTTTTCTATGAGATAAGAAGAATAACATTTAACAATGAAGATTAAATTAGATAAAATGGAATTCCTGATCTGATATATACTTCACATTTCTCCTAGAGAGAGAATGTTTTCTGGTTCCTACATACATCTTTGAAGGTGATATGCTACAACTACTCTTAGAGTATCAAATTTCAAGCTGTACTGTATTTTGTGGCAAATAGATGGGGAAACAATGGAAACAGTGACAGATTTTATTTTGGGGGGGCTCCAAAATCACTACAGATGATGATTGCAGCCATGAAATTAAAAGATGTTTGCTCCTTGGAAGAAAAGCTATGACCAACCTAGACAGCTTATTAACAAGCAGAGACATTACTTTACCAACAAAGGTCTGTCTAGTCAAAGCTATGGTTTTTCCAGTAGTCATGTATGGATGTGAGAGTTTGACTATAAAGAAAGCTGAGCACCGAAGAATTGATGCTTTTGAAATGTGGTGTTGGAGAAGACTCTTGAGAGTCCCTTGGACTGCAAGGAGATCCAATCAGTCAATCCTAAAGGAAATCAGTCCTTAATATTCACTGGAAGGACTGATGTTGAAGCTGAAACTCCAATACTTTGGCCACCTGATGCAAAGAAATGACTCATTGGAAAAGACCCTGATGCTGGGAAAGATTAAAGGCAGGAGGAGAAGGGGAAGGCAGAGGATGAGATGGTTGGATGGCATTACTGAGGCAATGGACATGAGTTTGAGTAGGCTCTGGGAGTTGTGATGGACAGGGAAGCCTGGTGTGCTGCAGTCCATGGGGTCGCAAAGAGTCAAACACAACTGAACGAGTGAACTGAACTGACTGTATTTTGTTCTGCCTTCAGAAGGCATTTGCCCTCTGTTTACTTAGAATGTTTCAATTGTCACATGGCTGAATTTTAGAATCAGTTCTAAGCTTACTGTAAATCTCTTCAAAGAGTCTTTCCCTGTATAATCAATCTATGGCATTACTATATGTTTCTATTTTTCCTCATCTAGTATACTACTTTTACAATTAATTTTCAGGAGTTCACTTATATACTTGTTTATTATTTCTTTCTTTCACTGAAATGAAAGTTTTTTAAGAATTTAAGCTGCTTAATCTTTGTATTATCAAATTCTACCGCTCTCTTTTTTACAAAGTAAGCAATCAATAACTCTTTGTTGAACTAATGATTAATTTAGTAAATATATGTAAAGTGTATATATATTAGTTTTTCCAGACATAATTACTGCTATTAGGTACCAAAACCCAGCAACCTGGAGAGATTGGCAAGTAGTTTAAATAATACAAATAACTTACCTTTCTTCCTTGGGGTTGTTCTCATTGGATGGCTCATATTTGCAGTAGTGATTCTTGCTCAGTGAAATATGAGACTGCAATTGACAGTGACCTGTTTTGGATAAATAATACAATTCAAATCAGTAAGTGCCTATTGATCATCAATGATGTGTAAGGTATATAGAATACAAAAATGAGTAAGAAATTGTTCCTGCATACAAACAGTTTATAATAAAAAAACACATAATCTTATAATGGTTCAGAAAAAGATTAAATAATAATATATCATAAAGTTTTTCCTTGACATTTTAAACTTACAAGTAAGGTCAACTGCTTAGCACATAATAGTGACAGAGAGGTTAATGATTGCTGAATATTTAGTGGCCACCCATGAACGTAGGAACTAAAAGAAATTAGATTCTGGTACTCAGCCAAAGTAATAAGGTCTGCTCCTTGGTGCAAATGGATTAGAATGTATCTCTAGCTCACTAAAATCCTTAATAAGTTCTAGAGATTTCTGTAGCTCATTCAACCAAAATATCTTGTCTGGTGGCAAATCAGCTCTCAACAAATATGAGTTGAATTATTTACTGAATGAAAATACAGACAGAAACAAAGGTTTCCTTGATTCCGTTTTGAATATGGATCTCAAAGTCAGCATGTCAAAGTTTGACAGTGACTGATGAATAATGCTAACTCTTATTTTATACTCAAAGCTGACACAATATAGTAAAGTGTCCCATCAAAGTTAGTTGAAGAACTGGAAATCCTGAGATTTTGGATCACTATCTAATATACTGTTCATTATATGACATTGCCAAAAATGAAGATTTCACTGAAGAAGTGGCATATTAGATAGGAAAGATGCTCTGAATGTAAAGAATATAGATTTCACATATTTGCAAGCAAGATGTTGTATATATGCTGGATATGCTTTTATGTGTTTTTTTTTTCCCAGTGACAGAGACCACAGTACTCTTCAGGTTCTTACGATTGCCTACATGACTCAGGAAAGACTTAAAATTATTAAATTAGGTACTGAAGAATTTGGAAAGGCTGAAGGTGAAATTGATATTCTAAAGAGCTAGTAATACTTATGATTGCTTCAGGGAATATTGAGTTGTTTCAGTATTGAATGTTGACTTGAACACAGGATTTTTTTTAAAGGATAAATTGGAGAATAAAGGTAAATGGAGGGCTTCCCTGGTGGCTCAATGGTAAAGAATTGGCCTACGAATGCAGGGGACACGGATTTGATCCCTGGTCCGGGAAGATCCCGCATGCTGTGGAACAACTAAGCCTGTGCACCATGACTTAGCGAATGAACAACAAGAAATTGCACTGGAGTTCCAATCACTCGGGAATATACATAAATCATTTCTTACTGAAATTGGGATGGAAAATAGAGCTCCAGATCAAATGGAATCAAAGCACTGCTTTGGTTATCGAGGCTTAAGTTTAAGGAGGGAGGAAAGAACTCCATTATGGAACTAGGGTACACTGAGTGCTGGCTCTCAGGTATTGTAGCTGCTCCACTGGAGAAACTTGGGATCAAGATAGAAGGTAGACTAGTACCAGACTGAAGGAAAAAGAAATTCCCCTCATAAGTAAGCACCTATATATTTCAGGCTAAGGTCATTCTCTTAGCTAGAGCCAAGGCAACAACAGTTATGAAAAAAGCAGTCAAAGGAAGCCACAAAGAAAGCTGTGTAAGCCAATGATCTGAGTTGAAGATAGAAATCCCAAAATACCAGAATTTTTTGTTAAATTTATGTTACTTTTTAAAGTTCGTAGATTTAAATTTTGTTTTTAAAATATATATATACACATATATTAATACAGGCATAAAACTTATAGCACATTTATCAAAACATGTATTTGTGCTGCTGTTGTTTTTCAGTCACCAAGTCCTGTCTGACTCTGTGACCCCATGAACTGCAGCACACCAGACTTCCCTGTCCTTCACTATCTCCCTGAGTTTGCTCAAACTCATGTCCAATTTGTGTTGTAATACTAAATATTTTCTCACTTATATTGTGTACACTTGGGTACACTGAAGTAATGAGAAAAAGTTGATGACATCTAAGTCCAGCAACCTTTAATTCACATTTCATATTAGTTCTAATAAGCTGAAAATTCCCCTTACTTCTCTGAAAATTTTTAGCGGTTTCATCTGTAAAATGAGAATAATGAAAACTACCTCAGAGAATGAATAAGGTGTGTATTTCATACACTGTGCATTTAATTTATGATAATCACCATAATTATATCCATTTAAACTAATAAATCATATTTTGAAAACAGTATGGTGAGAAAATTATGACCAATAATCAGAATATTGTGCACTGTGATGAAAAAGATCAGAATCTAACAATTTCTATTATGGAATGGATTGTTATAAAGTGTTATACAAAATTTTGTACGAAATCATCTATCAAAATTCTCCTAAGCTTTAGGCTACTAGATCTATCTTGAGAAATTTGTTGTAAATAATTTTAAAAATATAAAAACTGTGTATACAAATGATTGCTGTTAATTATTGCAGTAAAAATGTGAATCAATTCAAATATTCAATAGAAAACTAAGTAAGCTGGAATACCAACATGTGGGAAAATTCTATGCTAGAAAGTTAAATGAAAGGCTTATTTTGTGATCAACAGATTATCTATCCTGAAGAATGTGTCATGTAAGGTGGGAAAACTATGTATTATGCTGCTGGTGAGTGGAATGTTGTAGTTCCATTTGTCCATTAGGTCCATTTGGTATACCTTTTTCTTATTGATTTTTTTCTGTCTGGATATTATATTGAAAGTGGTGTATTGATATCTCCTGCTATTCAGTAGATATTTTCCAGAGAAGACATACATATGGTCAGGGGGTATATGAAAATATGCTTAGCATCACTAATTATCAGGGAAATGCAAATCAAAGCCTCACATCTGTTATGGTGGCTATTATAGAACAAACAAACAATAACTAAATAAAACATGTATTGGAGAGGATCTGGAAGAATTTTAACCCTTATATACCTTGGTAGGAATGCAAATTTGTGCAGGAACTATGGAAAACAGTATTGAAGTTCTTCAAAAAATTAAAAAATAGAACTACCATATGACCCAGAGTTCCACTTCTGGGTTTATATTCAGAACCAAAACAAAAGGAAACATACATCCCATGTTCATCCAGCAATTCAGCTTGTGGGTATATAACTAAAGGAATCAAAAGCAGGATCTTAAAAAGATATCTGTACTCCAAAGTTCATTGCAGCATTATTCAAAATAGCCAAGATATGAAGCAAATTCTGCCATATGTGACAGCCTGGTTGAAGCTGGCGGTCATTATGCTAAGGAAAATTAGCCAGTCAGAGAAAGACAAATAATACAAGATTCTGCTTATATGAAGTATCTAAATTAGACAAACAAATAGAAACAGAGAACAGAATGGTGGTTAATAGGGGCTGGAGGGACCCACTGTTAAAGTGGTGCAAAGCTTCGTCATGAAAGATGAGTATATTAAGAGCTGCTGTACAACATTGTGTCTATTGTTAACAATATTATATACTTAAAATTTAAGAGGGTAGATTTCATGTTGTCTTCTTAATATTAAAAAATAGTTTTCAAAGCCAAATTAAAAAAAATAACTATTGTGTACATGATATGATTTTCCAGTGACAGGATTGTTTCTGGAAAGAGAATGGATGAAAATGGTTGTTATATGAAACAGGGCAGTATATGAGAGGTTTCATTTATTCTTTCTTATTTTACCATTTAATTATACTCTTTCCCAAGATATATTTTGAAAGTAATATGTAGGAAATGTATGCCACTTTTTATCTTCTTTGGGAAATAGCCCTTACTCCACTATATGTGATTCTAGTGGATTTGTTAATTATCACACTCTTTTCTCTGTTACAGTTGTACAGCATGTTCTGGGCTGGCCAATCAGAATACTCCACCCATTTGAGTGCAGCAACTGATAGGTGAGCAATTTGATCAGGGATAAGCAGTGTCCATTTAGGAACTTAGAGAGTAATAAGGAATAAAAAGTCACTTTCTTCACAGCAGGTTATTAAGTTTATAGAATGAGGCTTGGGTACACTGTAGTTGTTATTTAGAGTGAATTAATCAGAGAGAGATATGAAGAGAGACAGACTCTTTACTATAAAACCTGAATTCTTAAATCCAGTAATGTCTGAAGACTTATAGCTCTGGATTTCTTTCCCCTTACTTGAATCAATGAATGTCTATTTTATTTAAGTTTAAAAAATTTTTTGGTTTCTTTCAAAGGGATAAAAATTTGAGTAAGGATGAAAAAAATCAACTATTAATTTAAAACTTGTAAATATTTGAAATTCTAAAGACTGCTTTCATGTCTTGGATTCTACATGAATAATACATTGAGAATTATATATTTGAATTATATATTAAGGACAGTAAACCAAATGTTCCATTTCCTACATTGCTTAACAGCAAAATTATTAGTTAATATTACATCTTATCTTGATCTGAGTTATTTGTATTTATAGAGCACATTAGCTGCTATAATCTCTTCTCAGCACAACAACTAGTTTATGTTCATTTCTCAAAAACTGCAATTTCCTGCTTTTTACTTCAGTTTCTCTGGAGACAGAATGCACAGTGAGCTCTGTAACCATTGAAGCCAACTGCTGTTAATTTATTTTTAGTGATAGGTTCTGGGACATTATGACAAGAGTACATAGATGACACCTTTAGATAATCCTGAAAGAACAAATTGCAGACCTATCAGAGAACTTTACTGAACCAAGCCAAGAAAAGATCAGACAGAACAAAAACTTTTGCAAAAACATGAACAAAAGAAAGGGGTTTATGGAAGTCATTTTTAGAATGTTCCCTTATGGATCCTGACACAGCAGAAAAAGGCGTTGAAGTACATAGCACCCTTTTTTTCAGGCTTTGTTACACTAGAACTGGGCTTAGGCATGCCAGAAGTTGGTGTTATCCATATGCTGTATATTTTTAATGGTTCCATTTTACACCCTTTTCTCTAATTCACTAATTCAGCATTTCTGGCTTTTTTTTTTTTTTTTTTTTTAACCTTTTTGGGTGTGTGCCCAGCCCTGAGTCTTAACTACAGGACCCCCCAGGGAAGTTTCTAATTCATCACGTCTTAAAGTGTATCCCAAATAAATTTCTACCAATGATGTGCTCTGTGATAAATAAATTTTATATTAAAATAAATTTGGCAAGGCTGTTTATATTCTAGATTGTTTTCTTGGAAATTCATACAGAAACCACTAAAAAAATCCTTGAGAACTTTTTCACTCATCTTACTGAAAATTATTTATGTTAATATCACTGTTTGTCAAACTTATTTGTATAGGGAGTTCTTTTTTTTCTGTAAAATTTATTACTCTCGCATGCTAATTATGAAGAAAATACATCAGGCTATGATGTCCTGTGCATTTCATAGTTACATATTTGAGCACTTGACCTTGCCTTACATTTTTACATGCTCCAGTTGCATCTATAAGCTATTACAGAATTCCCTAAGTCTTTAGTTCAAGGAAAAATAATAACTGCCCTACGCTCCAGTATCCTATTGTGTAAGATCTGAGATCTCCATTTTGATCTGGTTGGTTACTGCCATCACATAGTCTCCTTTCTATTTCACCTCTAATAGAAAAGTCATGTTCTTTTATATTCATATTTTCATCCCACACTCTTTGACAAAATTTTACTTAGAAGATATTTGAAACACAAATCAAAATTTCAAATACATTAGGTAGTCTCCCATGGGATCCAAATCCAGTAGACTGACTGGTTTTAGCATGTGTCCAGTAAATTATGCTTTTGATATCTATTGATTATTAGGTATTGCCTCCAATATCCTTATCCAGTTTCCTTCCATTTTGTGTGTGCTTGTGTGCTCAGTCATGTCCGACTCTGTGAACCCATGGACTGTAGCCTGCCAATCTCTTCTGTCCTTGGAATTTTCCAGGCAAGGATACTAGAGTGTGTCTCAGTTTTAACATTCACCTAGAGAAAGTATTGGAAATATTTTTTATGTTCATTTTTCTTATCTTATGTCATGTGTTACACAAGGACACTAAATGAAATTCCATGGTATTGTTAAAAATGTACTTTGCATTCTTTGATGAAAATCAAAGAATATAATCCACCTAGTTAACTATATCAGTTTTATATCAAATTTTTATTCCTTTCCCTACTGAACTATCAGGAATGTATTAAATTTGTCACAAGCAAATAAAATGAAGTTAAGTTGAGTCTTTGAAGACCTGCTTAAACAAAAAATTAATAATCTGACCAATTCCTTTAAACTGTTCTTTTTTTCTAGTCTACTGTCTGCACTTCATTATCTCACAATTAGAGCTTTCCACTTGTCCCTTTTTAAGCAACTTATTTGGAAACATACTTTTCTTCTCTTTCCTCTTATCTATTTTGAAAATAGTTTTAAGACTTTAAGATATTATAGCTTTTAAATATGTTCTATAACCTTCCAGTGGTTTGTACCTTTTTTTTAAATGTCAGTTTGAAATTAGCTAAATTCCAGAAATGCCGACCTTATTTAGGATTCATTCTTTAATGATCACACAAATAACCCAAGATCTTTATAAGGTTTAGCTTATTAACTACACAAGTGAAGTAACGTATATGTTCCTGGGTCTTGATTTGGATGCATCCATGCATGTGTGCTAGGTCTCTTCAGTCGTGTCTGACTCTGCGTCCCTGTGGACTGTAGCCCACCAAACTCCTTTGTCCATGGGATTCTCCAGGCAAGAATACTGGAGTGGGTTGCCAGGCCCTCCTCCAGGGGATCTACCTGACCCAGGGATCAAACCCGTGTCTCTTATGTCTCTTGAGTTGGCAGTTGGGTTATCTACCACTGGCACCACCTGGGAAGCCCTTGGATATATGTGCCACTGCTAAATAAGAGAGAAAGATTTGGGATTACTTAAATTTTCCAGAGGTCTTCACTTAGACATTTCATAAGGTGTAATGGACTGTGGACTATTAAAACTTGAAAGGGTACCCAGAGCAGGGTTGATGGATTTGCACTCTAAGTCTTAGCACTAAATATAGGAATCGAATAAGATACTAAAATTGCTATCTTATTAAATGCCACATGCACTTAATTTCTTAATGCAAGTTCTTTCTTTGAGAGGCTTTTCAACACTTATTTGAAAGAGCTAGGCAACAAAAAGTTCCTCATATGTGAGCTTAGATATGAGCTGCTGACTAGAAGTGGTGCTAAGGAAAAAGAGAATCACACCACTTTGGTAGTGATTTTATAAAACTTAGCATAGTTGGGAGAATATCTGACTGAATCACATTAGTTAATGAGAAATAATGATAAGAGTACGTACTGGAAGAAATTACTGGGAGTTAATCACTTTGAAAAACATGTCGTATTATACTGGGGATACTGCACTGTTGTTCAGTCACTAAGTTGTGTCTGACTCTTTGTGACCCCATGCACTGCAGCACACCAGGCTTCCCTGTCCTTCACGATCTCCCAGAGTTTGCTCAAACTCATGTCCATTGAGTCGGTGATGTAATCCAACCATCTCATCCTCTGTTAATCCCTTTTCCTCTTGCCCTCGACCTTTCCCAGCATCAGAATCTTTTCCAAAGAGTTGGCTCTTGTAATCATGTGGCTAAAGTATTGGAGCTTTAGCTTCAGCATGAGTCCTTTCAATGAACATTCCAGGTTTATTTCCTTTAGGATTGACTGGTTTTATATCCTTGTTGTCCGAGGGACTCTCAAGAGTCTTCTCAGTACCACAGTTTGAAAACATCAATTCTTCAGCACTCAATATTCTTTATGATCCAGCTCTCACATCTGCACATGAGTCCCTTCCATTAGGAAGCTTGCACAAACCTCTTATTCTCATCTATCAGAGGGCAGACAGAAGAAGCAAGAACTAGAATGCATGGCCTCTAGGACAAAAACCACTATTACAGAAAACTAAAAATGCTCACATGGTTGTAACTCAATGAAACTATGAGCCATGCCATGCAGGGCCACCCAAGATGCACAGGTCATGGTATAGAGTTCTGACAAAACGTGCTCTACTGGAGAAGGAAATGGCAAACCACTTCAGTATTCTTGCCTCAAGAACTGCATGAACAGTATGAAAAGGCAAAATGATATGACACTGGAAGATGAACTCCCCAGGTCAGTAAGTGTCCAGTATGCTACTGAGAACCCTGTATTACCTGGGAACAACAGGTAGGATGATGTTGGGCTCACTGCTGAATATCCAGTATCTATCAAAGCTTCTCAACAGTTACTGAAAATAGCCCCTTCTATGTGTTCCCATATTATCTTTGTAGCAGCACTGTCATGTGGATTACCATACTGTTTTATGAATTATTACTCCTCTTTATCACTCACCAGGCAGTACTCTATGGTAAAGCATGAATTGTATCTGTTGTATTCCCAAAGTTTAGCACAATCCAAAATACAGAACTGAAAAACATTTCAAGGACTGTGTGAATGCAAGTATAATTGTACAAAATAAATGTTCTAGAGACATTACACTATTAATTTCTCCATCACTTCTTAGATATTCTAAAATGTGATTCAACAGTCATACAAAGAATTTTCTGACCTCTGTGTAGCCTGAGCAATCCTGTTTCAATATTCTGAGGTTGTACCGAGAAAGTTTTATTTAAAAAAACTTCTCCAAGATTGGGACCTAGTATTTGAGTCAAACCTTAGATTATTACTTCCTCTACAAAATCACTTTTATTGATTTCAAGTTGACAGGATGAAACCTTTGAGAAGGAGAATGATATGAAGTAACGTTGTGGGGGGGAAGGAGTTTGGAGAGGTCACCTTTGTGGCTGCTTTCTTTATCTTTTTATTTTTTACTGAGATAAAATTGGTTCATGACACATTAGTTTAAGGTGCAAAACATGATAATTAGATTATTGCACACACTAAGAGTTTCTCAGGGGGTGCAGTGGTAAAGAATCTGCCTGCCAATGCAGGAGACCTGGGTTCGATACTTGGGTGAGGAAGATCCCTTGCAGAAGGAAATGGCAACCCACTCCAGTATTTTTACCTGGAAAATTCCATGGACAGAGGAACCTGGAGGGCTACAGTCCATGGGGTCAAAAAGAGTCAGACCCAACTGGCGACTGAGCACAAACACTAAGAAGTAACAAGTTTTGAAGACTTCATTTTTACATTAGATGATGTCTCTCTATGAGATTAGTCTCATTATCTGTATATCTTTAGTATCTGATTAGTTAGGTGCTCATTATAACTTGTATCGTGTCTGAACCTAAGTCTACATATTAAATAAAAATTAAATTAAAATAATTTTATTGCATTTAAAACAAATTGTTTTCACTGCAAACTCATCCTCCTGTTGGATAGTGGTCAATTTCATCTCAATCATTGGCAGGACCTTTCTTTTCCCAGAGTCATACCATAATCTGGGAAAGTTTTACACGGCTCCCCTCAAGTGGGTAAAGTAGCAATAAAAAATAATCTTAATAATATGACACTCTTAATAATAGTGGTAAAATATCTAATATTCCTTGAATTGTATTCAGTGTTGTTCTGAGTCTTCACATGCATTATGCGAAAGAAAAAAAGTATCTGACCCTCACTAAAATGGCAGGGCAGACTTTATTCAGGACTTCACAACAGGTATAGGGACAAATACAACAGTGTTTTGCAGTAGGCATGATTGGGCAGAACTTCTAATACAAGGAAAAGTGGGGATTTATAGCAAAGGAATAGGATAGAAGTAGATGGACAGAAAATCACTAAGAGATTAGGATGATTCTTTCTAAACTGAGCTAATAGGATTCTTAATAAGCAGGCTAGGGTGATCAGATATCACCACAGGGATAGTGGGGGATGAGAAAAGTGATTAGATATTGAGGTTGGGGGATTCTGACTAGACTGGTTTAACAGGATTTGTCCTAAACTGGGCTCTTCACAACCTGCCCAAGGATTGGGCCTGGTTGGTCTCAGAGGAGATTGTCTAGAGTTTGATCAAGGAGTCTTTTTCAATTGTTACCTCATTTAATAGAGAAAACAATACTATAAGGTAGATATTATATTACAAATTAGGAACTGAAACATACAGAAATGAACTGGCTGCAGGTTAGATTGATTACAAGTGTTTCAGCCAGTAGTGATTCCTTAAAGAATTAGAGGCTGTTCTGGGAATTTAAGTCTTAACTGGACCCGCAGATAATATGACTGACATATTGGAACCCACGGTTCCATCTCCCTATAAGCTCCTTGTGGCCATTACTTTCCAGGATCTTAGCCTCCCTCCAGGACCCTGACAAGGACAAGATTGAGTCTCATTTTTATGAGTCCCACAAATTTCTTGTCCAACTTGACCTTCAGCAGGGAAATCTCATTTTAGTCTGGCAGAAAACACTTGGTCACTTCTGTTTTTCAAACACTGTACCTCTTTCCTCAATTCTTCTCTACTAGATTTAATATTTTGGAAAATAAAATTAGGAAGTTCTTCAGGCTGCTTTGCCTTTGACTCCCGGTCTTCCTTACTTCGAGACAATGAAGTCAAATCTCCTACTTTTCTGAAGGTGTGTGTGTGCATGCGTGTATCTGTGTGTGTGTGTGTGTGTGTGTGTGTGTGTGTGTGTGTGTGTGTGTGTGTGTGTTGGAGGGAGTTGGGCATAGAAAATACAGAAGGGAAAATAAATTAGTATTACTTAGCTACAAAAAAATTTATCTTTATTATTTTTAGAGTATGAACTCTTTATTGGGTTTTTCATTTTCAAATTGGTTGTGAGAAAACTTAAAATGATATCCATAAATTATCTGTAAATTATGATATTGATAAAATAAATATAATAATGATACTTTTTAACATTTACTAAGGTCTTATTATATGTCAAGCTATATTCAAAGTGTTCTATGTATTACCTCAATTATTTTTACAACAGCAGTATGAGGTAGATACTACCATTTTCACCATCCTAATTGATTTTTTTTTTTTTTGGCCATGCCATGCGGCTTGCATGATCTCAGTTCCTTGATCAGGGATCAAATCCAGGCCCTTGGCAATCAGACTGTGGAGTCCTAATCACTGGACCATCAGGGAATTCCGGCATGTACAGAACTTAATCCATATATATTGACAGTATCTGTATGCATTTCGTCACTCAAATATCAAAGCCTGGTACTTCACATTCAGTTAGTTAGAAAAAAAGAGCAAAAATAAATGAATAAATAGAGAATTAACTACAATATGAATAGAGACTAAACTGTATTAATATTGTGGACAATTGTATATACCTTCATTGGACAATCAAAAAGAAATTAATTAAATTGGGGAAATATATAAATTTCCGAACATGGTAGAACACGATAAACATTTATTTCTTTGGAAGAAAAGCTATGGCAAATCTAGACAGTATATTAAAAAGGAGAGACAACACTTTGCTGACAAAGTTCTGGATAGTCAAAGCTATGATTTTTTTCATAATCATGTAGGGATGTGCGAGTTGGGCCATAAAGAAGGTTAAGTGTCAAAGAATTGATGCTTTCAACTTGTGGTGCTGGAGAAGACTCTTCAGGGTCCCTTGGACTGCAAGGAGATCAAACCAATCAATTCTAAAGGAAATCAACCCTGAGTATTCATTGGAAGGACTGATGATGAAACTCATACTTTGGCCACTTGATGCAGAGAGCCAACTCATTGGAGAAGACCCTGATTTGGGGAAAGATTGAAGGCAAAAGGAGAAGCAGGTGGCGGAGGATGAGTTGGTTAGATAGAATCACTGATTCAAGGGACAGGAATTTGAGCAAACTCCTGGAGCTAGTAGAGGCCAGACGAGCCTGGCATGCTGCAGTCTATGGTGTCACAAATAATTGGACATGCTGCTGCTGCTAAGTTGCTTCAGTCGTGTCCGACTTTGTGCGACCCCACAGACGGGAGCCCACCAGGCTCCCCTGTCCCTGGGATTCTCCAGGCAAGAATACTGGAGTGGGTTGCCATTTCCTTCTCCAATGCATGAAAGTGAAAAGTGAAAGTGAAATCGCTCAGTCGTGTCCGACTCTTAGCGACCCCATGGACTGCAGCCTACCAGGCTCCTCCATCCATGGGATTTTCCAGGCAAGAGTACTGGAGTGGGGTGCCATTGCCTTCTCCAATATATATGTATAGTATAAAGTAAAAGATGTTTGGCTTTAATATTAGAACATTTAAAATGTTTAAAATGTTTAATCATTGGTGTTAAAACTGGTGGAAAGAAGAGGAAATTTCTTCAAAAAGCAGAAGGCAGAAGGGCTATGAGATTCAGATCACAAATAACAAAGGGTTATGTCTTACTAGTACTACATAAGAGGCAAGATTGAGTATAATGTTTTCTTAAAAAGCAACGCCATTCCTTCATTGAATTTTAAAACTCACACTCACAATATATTGTAATGAATACGTTGGAATCATTTAATGTAACCTTCACTGAATTTTATGCACATCCTAGTGATTTAGAATTGTCAACAAATCAGCAATATGATAGTATTAACTTCAAAATCGGGTATCTATAATATAATACAAGACTGTAATTATGCTTGTATTTTTATTTGAATAATCTTTTTCCTATAAGTTTTGACTGAATTAGGTCATAGTTGCTGGCAAATCCTTGTATTGGATCTGGGCTTCAATCCAAATACTGTCTTTATGTAGAAACAAAACAAAACTTCTTTTATCTGGATCATTGGGAAATGAGGCTGATTTTGGATAAGGGGGAATCCTGAAAGCCTGGCTTTCTGTTCAGCCATGTGGCTACTTGTTCTCCCTTCTGCTTAGCCTAGTCTCTGCTTTGGGGACTGGTCCCACCACTGTTTCATGCCAGTTCATCCTTGCATCCAGCTGGCCCTAACTCTACTGGAAGCTCTAGCTGTTCCATGCCTTTATGCCAGACTAAATCTTCTATGCCCAATATGGTTGGCTCCATCTTCCTTTCTGGTCTCAGGCCAGACTTCAAGTTTATGCAGATATACTGCAAATGTGGGTGTGGATAAACAGATTTGGGGCAAATATTTGAGGTTGTACTGTAATTCATCAAATTTGGCAAGGCATTGTTCATACAATGGGGATTATTGTGTTTTCAAAGGGAAATCCTTTTCTATCATTCTTATCTCTTTACTATGTTTCCACTTCCCAATGGATGAAAAAAAAATGTGGGTGGATATAGTCCCAGACAAGCTTTTGAGCTAGACTGGTGCCATATAACATTCCCAGCACTTTAACATATTTTGTTGAAATTTAAATTTATCACAAAGCCTCAGTCACTAGCCATTTCTAGAGAGATGCTACTGTACACTTTTGTTTCTCTGAATCCTAAGGAATTCTCAAGCCAAGTAAGAATGTCAATAAGCAGTGCAGAGGGAATTTCTTTACCATCTGTACTTTGGGGAATTTTAGTCTCCAACATCCAGCAGACAATTAGGCAACTTGCTTGAAATAAAAAGCAAAGTTGTAACTGCAAAAACTCTCAACACTCTTCTTATCCTGCCAATGTTGAAGTTTCTTAACAAAAATAAGTCAAATTTGGAGATAAGTGGTGTAGTATGTTAACAATATAAAGACCATGCTAATATAGTTATTTTAGTCTATTTTTATATTATAGATATACTGCTCACCTTTATTATATAAATCTAATTTAAGAAAAAATGCAAATGCAAATTAAATCAAGTGATTCTATTTTAAAATACTCTAATGATTTATAAAAGCACTTATTTGAGAACCTATAGAAACTAAAATAGGTTAAATAGAACTGCATGTAACAATTTGTGAAATAAGAATATATATATATATATTTTGGCCTTCCTTAAAACCAGGTTTAAAAAAAAGAAACAGGCCAGAATTTTCACCATCTGCTTCTAAACTGCACAGATGGTTGCAAATTTAAGTCTGTTGTAAAGTGTATTGCTTACTGTTCTGTCCACAGTGTTCTCTAATAAGTGTCAAATGAATCAATTGACAGTTAATAGTAGCAATAACTTTTCAGCTACTGAAAGCTGGTATTAGAACCCTCTGACCCATGCAGAATCTTACTCTCTTCCTGATCTAAATCCCTTATGGTTGCTTTTCAGCTAGCTTTTTTCCCCCTAGACTCAAAATATTCTGCCAGACAAATTTCCATTTCCTATGATCCAAATTTAATGTGTTCAATATTAAAATGGCCATGTAGCATACATGATTTGAATGCTGTGACATGAAATTTAAATACATATGGGTACCTACAATTCACTATGAGAAGCAATACTTTCTTATTACTGATATGAAATTGAAAATAAAAAATTGATCTATGCCAGTTTGGTCACCCATAACTGTTTCTGTCAGTGAGTTGGTTTTGTTTTGTTTGGTAATGGTAGTTGTGGGAAAGAATTAGCTGCTCCACAACTAGTTTGTAATGGGAAGAGTCAGGGACCAAATTCTGCCATATATTCTGCCATAATAAATAGCATGTACACATTGCAAATTCCAGTATCCTTGCCTGGAGAATCCCATGGACAAAGGAGCCTGCCAGGCTACAGTCCACGGGGTTGCAAAGAGTCAGACATGACTGAGCAACTGAGCATGCATATACTGCAAAGCAGAAAAAAAAAATCTGTCATACAACTTATTCTCTAAACTTGATGTGGCTTTGGCTTTTTATCTCTTTCTCTCTTTTCTGGTCCTTGGCAAACACTCTGTCTAAAATTTTTACCTGAAGAAAATTTAACAGCTTTCGAGTTTAAGGATTCAGCTGAACATCTACTTGAGTCAGAAGACCGTGAATCCTTTAAAGCAGGTAGAGGACATAAAATCCTTCATGGTTTAAGCATGGATCACTTTTCCTAAATTTAGAGGCTATTGGTCTTGCTAGCTCTTATGTCCCATTTATGCAAGTGTGAGGAATGTCTGTCATATTTTATTCAACTCACATTTCTTGACTGTATCACCAATGAGAACTCATTTTTCCTGTATTTTATCCAAATAAACGGTCCATTAATTTCATCCACAAAAACATATTACTAACATTCATTATTGTATTTATTACAGCTGGTGTAAAGAAGAGGCCATGATGTTTCTGAATACTCTATAATTTATTTACTTACATATGGCTGACTACATGCCAAGCACTATTCTGATTCTTACAATTATCAACTAGAATAATCCTCATAACCATCCTATGATAAGGATGTGAAATTACCTGAATTTTAAATATGAGTAAGCTGAGGCACAGATAAATTGAGAAGCTTTCAAAAGCTTATAGCTGAAGTCTGCAGCCAAATAATCTGATTGCAGGAAATGTGCTCACAACTACTAAATTATATTACTTCTCCCATAGTCAAACTGGGCATAAATATCCCATCATTTAAGCCCATCATTTAGCTCATCCATTTAAAGACTGGACCATTGTTTAAAACAACCTTCTTTTTAACAACTGACCATTTACTAAGTTACAAGCTATATTTTAAAAGGAATTTTTTATGAAAATGTCAAGCTAAATAAAAATGAAACTTACAGGCAATCAATTAAAATACTATTTTTCAGAGATAAAAATTTTGAATGATTTTACAATTATCTTTATGTATTAGGTATATATTTTCAAGTACCTAATCGGTTTTCCAAATATTTACCAACATATTCATCTATTATGTTTCAATCAACAATTTTTAAATTCATCTTATTTTCTTCTCCAAGTGATCAACAAAAAAATGAGAGATGATTTTTGTCTTTACCCACAAAATCTATAAAGAACTACAAATACTTCACAACCTGCAGACCTGAATTCCCTTTAAAGAGAAGTTATCTGGAATTCCGTGGTGGGGCAGTGGCTGAGACGCCATGCTCCCAATGCAGGGGGCTCAGATTTGGTCCCTGGTCAGGGAGCTAAATCCCACATGGCACAATGAAGACCCCATAGAGCCAAATAAATAAATAAATATTTTTTAAAAGTTTAAAGAGGGGTTATTAGGGAAATTTTGTCATTAAAAGTATAAATTTCTAAGTCAGTCAAGCTTCCTGCACTAGGAGTGAAGGGAAATCTAGAGGGTGGAGGGAAAGAAGTAACTTCAAGAAATGCTCCAAAAGAATCTAGAACAAAACAAGGTTGTCCACGTTCACCACTATTATTCAACATAGTTCTGAAAGTCCTAGCTAGCACAATCAGAGAAGAAAAAGAAATAAAAGGAATCCAGATCAGAAAAGAAGTAGTAAAGCTTTCACTATCTGCAGATGACATGATACCGTACATAGAAAACCCTAAATATAGTATCAGAAAATTACTAGAGCTAGTCAGTGAATTTAGCAAAGTTGCAGAATACAAAATCAATACACAGAAATCACTTGCATTTATAATTACTAACAATGAAAAATCAGAAAGAGAAATTAAGGACTCAATCTCATTCATCATTGCAACAAAAAGAATCAAAAATCTAGGAATAAACTTACCTAAGGAGACAAAAGAACTGTACACAGAAAATTATAAGACACTAATGAAAGAAATCAAAGATGACATAAACAGGTGGAGAGACATTCCATGTTTCTGGGGAGGAAGAATCAATATTTTGAAAATGACTGTAGTACCAAATGCAATCTACAGATTCAATGTGATCCCTATCAAATTACCAATGGCATTTTCACAGAGCTAGAACAAAAAATTTCACAATTCTTATGGAAACAGAAAAGACCCCAAATAGCCAAAGCAGTCTTGAGAAAGAAGAATGGAGCTGGAGGAATCAACCTTCCTGGCTTCAGATTATAATACAAAGCTATTGTCATCAAGACAGTATGGTACTGGCACAAAAACAGAAATATAGACCAATGGAACAAGATAGAAAGCTCAGAAATAAACCCATGCACCTAAGGGTACCTTATTTTTGACAAAGGAGGCAAGAATATACAATGGGACAAAGACAGCCTCTTCAATAAATGTTGCTGGAAAAATTGGACAACTACATGTAAAAGAATGAAATTAGAACACTTCCTAACACCATACACAAAGATAAACTCTAAATGGATTAAAGATCTAAATGTAAGACTAGAAACTATAAAACTCTTAGAGGAAAACATAGAACACTCGATGACATAAATCAAAGCAAGATCCTCTATGACCCTCCTCCTAGAGTAACCGAAACAAAAACAAAAGTAAACAAGTGGGACCTGATTAAACTTTAAAGCTTTTACACAGCAAAGGAAACTATAAGCAGGGTGAAAAGACAACCCTCAGAATGGGAGAAAATAATTGCAAATTAAACAATTGACAAAGGATTAATTTCCAAAATATACTAGCAGCTCATACAACTCAATGCCAGAAATACAAACAACCTAATCAAAAAGTGGGAAAAAGACCTAAACAGACATTTCTCCAAAGAAGACATACAGATGGCTAACTAAGACATGAAAAGATGCTCAACATCACTTATTATTAGAGAAATGCAAATCAAAACTACAATGAGATATCATCTCACACCCATCAGAATGGCCATCATCAAAATGTCTACAAACAATAAATGCTGGAGAGGGTATGGAGAAAAGGGAATGCTCTTGCAGTGTTGGTGGGAATGTAAATTGATACAGCCACTATGGAAGATGGTATGGAGATTCCTTAAAAAACTAGGAATAAAACCACCATATGACCCAGCAATCCAACCCCAAGGCATATACCCTGAGGAGACAAAAACTGAAAAACATACATGTATCCCAATGTTCACTGCAGCACTATTTACAATAGCTAGAACATGGAAGCAACCTAGATGTCCATGGATAGATGAATGGATAAAGAAGTTGTGGTACATATACACAATGGAGTATTACTCATCCATAAAAAGGAATGTATTTGAGTCAATTCTGATGAGGTGGATGAACCTAGAACCTGTTATACAGAGTGAAGTGAGTCAGAAAGAGAAAGATAAATATTGTATTCTAACACATATATATGGACTCTAGAAAAATTGTACCAAAGAATTTACTTACAGGACAGCAAAGGAGAAACAGACAGAGAGAACAGACTTATGGACATGGGGAAAGGGGAGGAGAGAGTGAGATGTATGGAAAGAGTAACATGGAAACTTACATTACCACATGTAAAATAGACAGCCAATGGGAATTTGCTGTATGGCTCAGGAAACTCAAACAGGGGCTCTGTATCAATTTAGAGAGGTGGATGTGGTGGGTTATGGGAGTGAGGTTCAAACGAGAGGGGATATATGTATCCCTATGGCTGATTCATGTTGGGGTTTGACAGAAAACAACAAATTTTATAAAGCAATTATCCTTCAATTAAAAATATTAAAAAAAAAAGAATCTGGAATTCCTAGAATTTGGGGGCCGTTGAACTATGATGTTGGAGAAGACTCTTGAAAGTCCCTTGGACTGCAAGGAAATACAGCTTGTCCATCCTAAAGGAAATCAGTCCTGAATATTCACTGGAAGGACTGATGCTGAAGCTGAAACTCCAATACTTTGGCCACTTGATGTGAAGAACTGACTCCTTGGAAAAGACCCCGATGCTGGGAAAGATTGAAGGCGGGAGGAGAAGGGATCGACAGAGGATGTGATGGTTGGATGGCATCATTGACTCGATGGACGTGAGTTTGAGTAAGTTCCTAGTGTTGGTGATGGACAGAGAAGCCTGGCGTGCAGCAGTCCACGGGGTCTCAAAGAGTCAGACACGACTGAGCAACTGAACTGACTGACTGGAGGCCATTGAGAGGGTGAAGCCCCTTGCGAAGATAATTTTTTGGTGTTGGTGCAGGCAGGATGCAAATTAGTTTCGAAGTGCTGGGGAAGCTAAAATAACCAACATCCAACTGAGCATAAGTGGAGTGATTCCTGTAAAGAACAAAGTTTGTGGAGTTTAAAGTGTCTAAAATGGATAGCCAATGGGAATTTGCTGTATGACTCAGGGAGCTCAAACTGGAGCTAGGTAACTATCTAGAGAGGTGGGATGGGGAGGGAGGTGAAAGGGATGTTCAAGTGGGAGGGGACATAGGTAAATCTACGGCTGATTCATGCTGATGTTTGGTAGAAACCAATGCAATACTGTAAAATATTTATTCTTTAATTAAAAACAAATTTAGAAACAAAAAAAAGTGTCACTAAAGATTCTATAAGTAAAGTGACAGTTGCTCAGTCATATCGGACTCTTTGTGACCCCTTGAACTGTAGCCCACCAGGCTCTTCCGCCCATGGGATTTCCCAAGCAGGAATACTGGAGTGGGTAGCCATTCCCTTCTCCAGGGGATCTCCCCAATCTAGGGACCAACCTAGGTCTCATGCATTGCTGGCAGATTCTTTACTGTCTGAGCCACAAGGGAAGCCTAAAACAAAGATATTATGTTTTTCATTAAAAATGGGTTTTATTTATTTATTTTTGTTCCCAGCCTTATTGAGTTATAATTGATATATAACACTGTGTAAGTTTAAGGTGTACGTGATGATTTAATACATATATAGATTGCAAAATTACTACTGTCATAGGGTTAGTTAACACTTACATCACCTCACATAATTACCATTTTTATATTGTGAACTAACTCTTTTAGCAAATTTAAAGTACATAGTACAAATTTGTTATAGTTACCATTCTGTAAAATGAATCTTCCCAACTTATTCATCTTATTATTGCGAGTTCATTTCTGTCAAATGTCATTTATTTATTTTAAAACTTGAATTATAACTGACATACTATATCGTATTAGTTTCAGATGTGTAACAGTGATTTGATATTTTTATACATTAAGAAATAACCAACATCAAGTCCAATTACCATCCATCACCATAATAACCTGGTTACAATATTATTGGCTATATTCCCTATGTGTATATTACATCCCTGTGACTTGTTTATTTTATAGCCGGAATTTTGTACCTTTCAATCCCTTTCACCTATCTTATCGATCCCTCCAGTCCCCTCCCCTCTGGCAGTGATCAGTTTGTTCTCTGTATCTATGAGTCCATTTCTGTTTTGTTATGTTTATTAGTTTTGAATTTTAGATTTCACATATATGTGAAATCATATTGTACTTGTTTTTCTCTGACTTATTTCACTTAGCACATATATATAAACTTCTTCATCTGTTGTTTTCATCCATATCTTGTCTATTATAAATAATGCTGCAATGAACATAGGGGTGCACATATCTAACTGATGTTTTTGTTTTCTTCAGATAAATAGCCAGAAGTGGAGCTGCTAGATTATATGATAGTTCTAGTTTTAGTTTTTTAAGGAACTTTTGTACTATTTTCCATAGAGACTGCACCAATTTGCATTTACACCAACAATGCACAAGTGTTCCCTTCTTTCCACATGTTACTAAAACTTATTTCTTGTCTTTTTGCTATCAGCCAGTCTGACGGGTGTGAAGTATATCTCATTGTGGTTTTGAGTTGTGTTTCCCTGATGACTAGTGATGCTGAGCACCTTTGCATGTGCCTGCTGTTCATCTATATATCTTCTTTGGAAAAATGTTTATTCAAGTCCTATTCCCATTTTTTAATGGTGGATGTTTGGTTTTTTGCTGTTGAATTGTGTGTGTTGTCTATATAATTTGGATGTCAATCTCTGATCAGATATATTGTTTGCAAATATCCTCTCCCATTTAGTAGGATACCTCTTCATTTTACTGGCAGTTTCCTTTGCTGTTCAAAAGCGTTTTCGTATGATGCAGTCTCATTTGTTTATTTTTGCTTTTATTGCCCTTGTCTAAGGAGACATAGCCAAAAATTTTTGCTAAGACTAATGTCAAACGTGCTACTGGCTCAGTTTTCTTCTGGAAGTTTCATGTTTTCAGGCCTTACATTTGTCTTTAATTCATCTTGAGTTTATTTTTGTATATGTGCTTCTTATTCTATTCTATCAATTTATCGATCTGTTTCTGATTCAGCAGCAGAATATCCTCATTATTTTTTTTTCCTTTCTTTTCCTGTTTTCTTCGTGAACCAGGATAGTATATTGGTGGCAGAAAGGATAGTGCTTTGGTGGCAGAGAAACCTGAATTTAAAAATCAGCACTACATGATTGCTGGGTAATATTCTAAAAAAATAGCAATAATAACTTAAGTTGCTTTAGCATCAATTTCTTCAACTATACCTCATAGGGTACGTCTTGAACAAAAAATATTATTTTGTCCCCCCAAATTTCAAAATTTCAAAAAAATTCCATTAGTATTTATACAAAGCATATAAAATAATTTAAGGCAATTAATATTTTTAAAACATTGTTTTTCTCATCCAGCAATAAATTGTGTCTCTTCATTTACTTAGAATGTTTTATAACCCAAGTAAAAGTCTGCCGGCTTTTTGTGTGGGAAACCAGGGTTTGATCCCTGGGTTGGGAAGATCCCCTGGAGAAGGGAAGGCTACCCACTCCAGTATTCTGGCCTGGAAAATTCCACGGACTGTACAGTCCATGGAGTCACAAAGAGTCGGACACGACTGAGCAACTTTCTTTCTTTCACATGTCTAATCCAATTGCTACATAGGGACTTTATTTTTCTTTCTGTTATAAAATAAATGAAATGCATAGCTTTATGATAAACTAACCAGATATAACATTCTATATTTTAAGTGCTTTAAACAGTTTGAAACATTTTTAGATGGGATGGAGTTACATTTTTAGGGAATGTATTAAAAAACTTATTTAATGGTTCTCATCACAAAAATGAAATACTAATGTGTTGTGATAAAGATATTAGCTAACACTATGATGGCAATGACAATACAATATAAAAATGTGTGAAATCAACAGGCTGTACGCCTTAACCTACATAATGCTACCTGTCCATAATATTTCAATAAAAAAAATAAACTCACAGAAGCTATGCTGGAGAAAGAAATGGCAACCCACTCCAGTATTCTTGCCTGGAGAATACTGTGGACGGAGGAGCCTGGTGAGCTACTGCTCATGGAGTCGCACAGTCGGATACAACTGAAGCGACTTAGCATGCATGCCTGCATTGGAGAAGGAAATGGCAACCCACTCCAGTATTCCTGCCTGGAGAATCCCAGGGACAGAGGAGCCTGGAGGGCTGCTGTCTACGGGGTTGCACAGAGTTGGACACGACTGAAGCGACTTAGCAGCAGCAATAGCAGCATAGATGCTATGCACAGAGCTTGTGAACAACTGTTTTGTATACCCTCTGAAGTTGCGGATGTTACTCTTTTTCTTCAATAGAAGTGTTTTTTGTCTTAAGAATTATAGTAACTTATCTCATTATCTCAACTCATATTCTCATGATAGACTTTGAGTATAAATACATATTAATTTTCTTAAATGACTATTCAGGGACACCAGGGAACATTATGGAAGGAAAGAAATCACACTCCGATATGGTTTGTGTTTCTTATGAAAATAAACATTGTATTTTTATAAAAATGGTATTCAATTTCTCCAGACACAAAAAGAACCTCACTATCAGTTAATATATTACAATAATGACATACCAAATTGACTATGAAGCTATTTCCATTTCCTTTTCTCATATTTGAGTAAAATTACAGAAAAGATATACCTGAATTTGAAATAAGTCCCAAAGAAATTAAGGAAAGTTGCAAACACTAGACATAGAAAGCAGTCTTGCTACCCTTAAAGGTTTTACTATAAATACTTATTAAATAAGGCTAAACCAAATTTTTCCTCACTGGTGTCCTGAGATTGATTGAATCACTTTTATAAAGCTTGTCTGGCAGGCTTGCAAAAGTGTATGCTGGGCTATATGTCATGAAGAATTTATAGCAGGGTGTTAAAAGTGATTTGAGATTCCCATTAAAAGAAAAAACCTTAATCATCCACAATAACATTGCATTAATTATTGATAAATCTAATCAGTAATCTGAAATTGCTCACATCTAATATTAATCAGAAAAGCAGATGAATTCCCAGCATGCTGACATGTTCTTTGTGCCTTCAAGTACCTTTATAGTGTTATTTACATGCTTCTGAGAAAATTTAACTGAGAACTGGAAAAATTAGATCCTTCAAAGGAATGACTTCACTGGGCTAGGTTCTACTCTCAAAACTGGTGTATTCACTATTGTCAACTTGTAAAATGCTGCAACTTCAGTGTTTTTTGTTTTAAACTAATTCTATTATAAAATCAAATTTTATACCCATTTCGAACATTCCTCTATTTTTATACTTAGCAGTAGCCATATACATTAAAAGAATTATCTTAACATGTTTATTTTGTCATGGATTCAAACAGGGATAGATAAAGAGTGAGGAGGGAGGAAGGGATAGAGGGGAAGAGAGAGAGAGAATTCTATCTACTGAATGGCAATATACCCATAAGTTAGTTTAAGATATAAAATATTTCCATCTCGGAGTATTTTCCTAATCCTCCTGGATCATATTTTCCATCACCCCAACCAGAGTTAAGCATCATTTTGTATTTTAATTAGCATTTCCAAATTTCATTTTTTCATTTATACTTTACTATTAATGCATACAAATTAAATTAAAGCAATGCATGGTATTATTTTTCATGTTTTAATATTTACTAAAGTATATCATTATGATATGATTTGTGCAGCTCTGTACTATTCACTTCCAGAGGTGTAAAATGCCCTAGGATGTGCAAATACTAGAATTTATAATCTATTCTTTTGCCAATAGAGAGTTATTTCTAAATTCTTGATATTTCAAATACTGTTGCTTTGAGCATTCTTGCACATGTCTTTAAGAGAAAATATTCAAGTGTTTCTTGAGGCAACAAAATTAAAGTATTAATAGAATGGCTTGTTTGAAGTATATGCAACTCCCAAACTTTAATAGGTATTCACCAATTTGATTTACAAATGGGACTGTGCTAATCTGCACTCTCACTAGCAGTGACTAAGACTTTTAGCTTGTTCACACTCTAATCAAGCTAAAAAAATTTTTTTTCTGCCAGTCTGTTCTATGTGAAATTGAATTTCATTATGGCTTTTGAAAAATATTTCCACAGTTAATCATGAGATTGAGCATTTTTTACAAGTACTGGCAATTCCATTTTCTCTTCTGAATGATGGATATTTGTCATATGCTATTGATACTCAATTACCTTGGTAACACATTTTGCAATTCACTGCCGAGGTCTGTGATTACTTTTTCTTACTGTTTTTTGCTCTCTTTTGAAACACATAAATTTTTGTCTAAATTACAGCTAAAACTGTAAAATCAAAAAAAGATTTTTTATATAAACCTCTTTATGCTTTTTAAGAAATCATCCCTTTTTGTAAGTTAAAAAGATACTTCATATATTTTTCTAAACATTTAAAGTTTTTATTTTTCCTGGTAATATACTTGCGAAACCTGTAATGTAGATCAAGATGTAGTAGTTAGAACCAGACATGGAACAATAGACTGGTTCAAAATTGGGAAAGGAGTATGTATATTGTCATCCTGTTTATTTAACTTATGCACAGAGTACATCAAGCAAAATGCTGGTCTGGATGAAGCACAGGCTGGAATCAAGACTGCTGGGAGAAATATCAACAACCTCAGATATGCAGATGACACCACTTTAATGGCAGAAAGTGAAGAGGAACTAAAGAGCTTCTTGATGAGGGTGAAAGAGGAGAGTGAAAAAGTTGGCTTAAAACTCAACATTAAGAAAAGTAAGATCACGGCATCCAGTCCCATCACTTCACAGAAAACAGACGGGGGAACAATGGAAACAGTGGTAGACTTAATTTTCTTGGGCTCCAACATCACTGTGGATGGTGACTTTAGCCATAAAATTAAAAGACACTTTCTCCTTGGAAGAAATCTATGACAGACTTAGACAGTGTATTAAAAAAGCAGAGACATCGCTTTGCCAACAAAGGTCCATATAGTCAAAGCTATGGTTTTTCCAGTAGTCCTGTATAGATATGAGAGTTAGACTATAAAAAAGGCTGAACATTGAAGAACTGATGCCTTCAAACTGTGGTGCTGGAGAAGACTCTTAGAGTCCCTTGGACAGCAAAGAGATCAAATCAGTCAATTCTAAAGGAAGTCAGTCCTGCATATTCATTGGAAGGACTGATGCTGAAACTGAAGCTCCAAAACTTTGGCCACCTGATGCGAAGAGCCGACTCATTGGAAAAGACCCTGATGTTGGGAAAGACTGAAGGCAGGGGAAGGGGCTGACAGAGGATGAGATGGTTGGATGGCATCACAGACTCAATATATATGAGTTTGAGCAAGCTCTGCGTGATAGTGAAAGAGAGGGAAGGCTGGTGTCTGCTGAGTCTATGGGGTAGCAAAGAGTTGGACATGACTAACCAACTGAACAACACTTTTATGTATGGTGTGAGATTGGAATCTATTTATATTCTTTAATATAGCATTCTAGCATTGCCTTGAAAAATAGTGCCACTGACATTCGATTACTTCTCTCACCATAATGACATTTCCCTAAATAACTGTATCTTTTACTGCGGCTCCTTTCTGTTCCATTTGTTTGTTGATTTATCTCTACATTAATACTCTACCGTCCTAATTATTATAATTTAATCATAGGATTTGATATCTGTTAGGATAAGTTCATTTTCTCTTCCCCTAACCCTCCTTAGTTTTTTTCTTAAAGAATGTTTTAATTATTCTTGGCCTTTTACTCTTTCATGTAAATTTTGGAATAAGCTTGTGTCCCTAATTCGCACACACTGAAAATCTTAAGAATTATGATAGGAATTATTTTATATTTATACACACATAACATTGAGACCATTTATTTTCATAGTATGTTTTCTAACTTTATTACTGTTTTTCTACATTGATTTTTCTATAACATTTGAAATGTTTTATATCATTGATCTTCTATCTAAAATCCTTACTTGTCTTATTTATTCTTTAAAATATGTAGCTTCTGTTTTTATTTCTAAGTAAATAATTGTGTTGCCAATGAATAAGGATATTTTCTATTCCAATCCTTACTCGTTTTTCTTGTCTTGATGCAATGATTGAATCCTTTGGTGTCATATTTAGTACATAGTATGATATTAGAATCTTGGGTTATTCATAATCTTTAAGCTAACATTTTTAACACTTTAATATCCACTGTTTCCATGTGGATTCTGGTAGACGGACTTTTCCACATTAATGTAATTTGCTCTGTCCCTCTATTGCTGAGAAGTTGTTTATGTATTTTCTTAATTTTAATATTGACTGTGTAATTTCAGTCAAGTATTTTCCCTGAACCTAGTGAGACAGCAATTTTTGTTACTTTTCATGGTCATAGCTCACTTTAAGGAATGATAGGAAATATAGTCTCTCACTGATTAGCCATGAGCACAGTTAAAACCTTATGGACTATATTACTACAATTATTACTATAATTACCAGTCCAGTAGAATCTTTATGGACTATATTACTACAACACACAATGTTGTACTGGTCCACACGTTGATTGGAAAGCATTTGCTCCAATTCAGATCCCTAGAACAATTTATACGTAAGTATTATTTATTTCCCCATCAGTTCCTAGAGCTTTATTTACTCTGACTTCTTTCTTTTTTTTCTTCCCTTCTTTCTTATTTTCCCTAACTTTCTAATTCCCCCTTTCTTCTTTCCTTCCTTCTTCTCAGGGATTAAATTTTTAACTATTGATTCAATACTGTTAATGTTTACAATTAGTTAATGTTTTCTATTTCTTATTGACTTAATTTTGATAAACTATATTTTTATAGTATATTGTCTATTTTCTCTAAAATTTCAAGCTTAAACTGTTATTCATAATGCATTCTTTTTATGTATCTTATGAAAATCACTACTGTATTTTCCTTTTTCTTAGTATTTCTTATTTTGAATTTATTTGCTTTCTTTGATCAGTCTTGTCAGTGGTTTCTCTATTTCATTAGTTTTTCTTTTCAAAAAGCTACTATTTGAGAATCTTTTGTATTACATTTTTGTTTATCATTTTATTGATTTCTTGCTTTACACTTATATAGCTATTTATTTTTATGTTTATACAACTTATTTTCCACTAGCATTTCAAGGGTATAAGTATAGTACTTTCATGTATTGTCGCTTTAGAGTTTTACATTCAGTGCTGAATATTTTCTGATCTCTATTATCATTCCTTCACACATATTCAGAAAAATTGCTTTCAAAATTTTATTTATTTTCTTCTTTTTTAGCTTTTGGGCATTTATTTCTAACTAACATTGTAAGATGATGATGAAACAAAATTTTTTTGAAATTTGATCAGTTTTACTTTCAAATTTAATAAATATACAGTATTTCTATCTTTTATACAAATGCTTGAATACATAGTGTATTTTTAATTTGGTGACTGCAGGATAAAATGTGCCCATTACTAATCTGTAATCAGGTTGTTCAAATACTTTTATGCTTCTAATTTTTTCTCATTAATCTATCAATTATGAGAATTGTGTTAAACTATATTTCATTGTGATAGTGGATTTGCTTATTACCTGTTACAATTATGTACTTTTTTGTTTAATACATTTTTAAGCTATAATATTAGCTTCATATCTTTGTTGGTGTTACTTCACATTCACACTTTTTGTAGTTTTGCATATTATATATGCTGATCTAAAATTGCAAATGGTTAGGTTATATTTTGTCCAATAAAATCACCTCTTTTCATCTTTAACTGATAAGCTTAATCAATTTATATTCATTACTAACACTGACAGATTCATACTTTTATCACCCTATTTATGCTTTCTAGATATGTAATTTCTTTAATATATAATCTGCTATTTGTAGTTAACTTACTTCTGTTGCTCTTTTTTAAAGTGTTGAAAAATTGATTAAATCTTGCTTCCCCCTACCCCTGGCACTGAGTTACAGTTTATACAGCCTATTTTGATTATTTCTGTAGTTACTCTGAAAATATTAACACCCATATGGTGTATTTAACAACAATTAATGTTAATTAATTTCTTTATTTTTTCTTCTTTGTTCCCTGACAACATGAAATTCTGAGCTTAAACCTGTCATTGTCCTTTTATCTTACATCTGAGGTTGTAGATTGATTTCCACATATTTTTCATCTTTTTCTGAAACTCAGCCTACTGTTGATTAGCTTTCTGGTGTATAAGTTGATCCTTGAACAACACGAGTTAAAGTTCTGTGGTCCACTTAGGACGTAGCAGGTTTTTCCTCAATAGTAAATAACACTAGAGTTCACATGATTTGTAGGTCAGTTGAATCCGTGGAACCATGAATGTGGAGAGCCAATTCTAAGTCATACATGGATTTTCTACAGCTCTCAGGGTGGGTGCCCCTAACTGCCACACTTTTCCAGGGTCAAGTGTATTTTTAAATGGGGGCTTATGAGTTCATGGTCACTAGGATCTCATCTACGGCTTGGGATGAGGATGTGGAGTTTCAAAGGTATTTCAGTTGTTGTCTTGGCAAGGCTGTTACCAGTCTGGCATGGCTTTTTATGTGAAAAAAGTTCAGAGACTTCTTAGCATTGGAGTCTCTGGACAGCACACATAATGAAATTCAATACCAAACATTCATGACGATAGGCTTGAATTTAGAATTTCTCGTGTGCCTGTTTAGTTGCTCTCTTGTGTCCAACTCTTTGCGACCCTTTGGACTATAGCACACCAGGCTCCTCTGTCCATGGGAATTTTCAGACAAGACTATCTTAGTGGTTTGCATTTCCTTCTCCAGGGGATCTTCCCGATCCAGGGATAGAACCCATGTCTCCCGTGTCTCCTACGTTGCAGATAGATTCTTTACCCACTGAGCCATGGGGGAAGCCTCTGAATTCCTAGGGGATACTTTTTCCTATTTAGAAAGCTTTCTTTCTTTCTCCTTTTTCCTACTCGATCTTTTTGCTGAAAATGCAACCTTTCCAACAGCTCTGTCCTTACATGGAAGTCACTGTTCCAGTCCCCATACAGCCCTGCTCCCATCTCCACCAGACTCAATTTAAACCAAAGCCCTTATTTTTTATGTCTAGCAAATGTCCTTTGAATAACCTAAACTTTAAGGCTACTCACTCCTCAGTTTTTTTATTTTTCTCTTTGGTTTTGAAGTCCATAGATACAGTATAAGATTTAAATAAGAAATGTTTAATGTTTTAATGATCAGCTGTCAAACAACTCATTCTATAGCTGATGATAATGAGGAATAAATGGCTTGGTTTGCTGACGTGATCCACATGCAGATGTCTATATGAATAGGATTCAATCGGGAAGATATTGGTAAAACTAACTGATAACAGTTATAAAGTTTCTGGCCCATAATGCATACTCATAATTGTCCCATTCCTCATCTGTTGTCATGTCTCCTTTCACACAAAATTTTATGTCTGTGAGCTGCTGCTGTATAGCAAAGACTAGAACTCAAGAGCACTACTCTACCCACTTCCCTATCAGATTGGTCATCTAACAAAGGATAGGTTTTCTTTCTTTTTCTTCGTATATTTCTTGCCCCCAAAGCTCCAATACTTTGGCCACCTGATGTGAAGAGTTGACTCACTGGAAAAGACACTGATGCTGGGAAAGACTGAAAGACAAAGGAGAAGGGGGCAGCAGAGAATGAGACTGTTAGCATCACCAACTCAATTGGACATGAATTTGAGCAAACTCCAGGCGACAGTGAAGGACAAGGGAACCTTGCATGCTGCAGTCCATGGTGTTGCAAAGAGTCAAAAGCAACTTAGTGACTGAACGACAGCAACAAAGCCTCCAAAGAAATTAAATGTTGAGTGTTTGTACTTAACATAGAATTTGTCCCAGGTCTTCTTAGGCAGTTAGACTAACTGGAATGAGAACCAATCAAATTTTGTGTTCCCTAAGAATAGCTATAATTTAGAAATATATTTCTAAATATAGAGGAAAGGGGAAGGAGGGATAATTTAGGGGTGGGGGAGAGGTTGCAAGATAGGCTCAAGGACGTACTGCATAACACAGGGAATGTAGCTAATATTTTGTAAGAACTGTAAGTGGAAAGCAAGCTTTAAATATTGTACAGAAGTTTAAAAATGATTAAAAATAAATATTAATATATGTATCTATTTAAGTTTTCTTTAGTCTTGTATGTACGATTTGACACACTGAACTTGTAGCAATAAGATTATAGCAAAAACTGTAATATGTTATTACAGGTATCTAAATGTTACTCTATGGTGTACAGAAATTCATAGTACATAAAAATGGTATAGAAAGAGCACTGTATGAGCCTCTTTTCTTATTTAAAAGTTGTTAATTGTCTTAGCTGAACAAGCTGCAACCTTAAGATACAGTTGAATTGTGTGATTGGATTCTCTTTTTAATTGCTCTGTGACAGACTTCACAGAGCCATGTCAAATTTGAGAAGAAGAATTACAAAAGAGAGTTTCACCTGTGCTGTACCTGTCACAAAGAGAACTGTTGAAACATGGAACCTGGGCGTGTGCTCTGGGTTTCTTTGATTTAATTGCCCGAGGTCTCCTCTGTAGTAATACGTCTGGCTATGGTTTTCAACTTTCAAGAGAAAGTTGCTAGACTGTAGAGCTATTTAATAAAAAATCTTTCTGAGTGACTTTCAAGAGACTCAACCTCCCCAAAGACAGGAAAGCTCACTTTGAAAGAAAAAAAACAAAAACAGGTTAACTGATCTCTATGTGAAACTTTCTAGGTAACTAGATAGATATTAACCTTTCAGAAAAATCAGAGTTAAATTCTCCCTGCTTGGAGTATGTTGCTGTCATAAAGCGAAATTTCCACTAAATGAACTGAGCAATACTGAGGATAAATAAAGAAACGATTATTTTACTATCAGCTTCACTGACACAGTTTATGAAAGGCCCTCATGATACAGGCAGTCTCTGAATGAGACACCACAGGGGATTAGAAGGAAGAGAGCAGCCCTGCCTAGTGAGATTCACTCTCCTAAGAAGGACCTCCAGAAAGCCCGAGAAAGGTTAGCTAACTTTACTGAGCCAAGGGAATTGAGGAGGAAATAACCACCCCGCTTTCACTGTAATTGGTCCCTTTGAGGCCAGCTTTGCCTGAAGCAGATATAATTTTAAAACGAGGCGGACAACCTAGTTGGGTTCTTCTTTAAATGATCTGAGAAGAAGCATGGATAAATATCGGAAGTGTATCCCTTGGCATTGTTCCTGTCATTGAGGCAGGATCTGTGTTTAGCTCCAGGGATACCTTTGACTCTTCTTGAATCTTTTATTTTTATATTTTACGACTTTCCTGAGTTTTCTGAGTCCAATTGTATAAATATCTGAATAGTATATCAGATATTTCAAGCCCCACACTTCATCATTAATGCTAATAAGTAAGAATTCCAAACAGGTACGACATATTGTATTTTTATGTCTATCTCTGTTTATCTATGCACTCTATTTTTAAATAAAAAGAAAGCACTCTTTGAAAATTGTTGATTAGAACAATACAGCTATTTCTTTCTTCACAAAAAAATCATGAAAATAAAATAAATGTTTATTAAACACCCATCCAATATACAGCACTATGTCAAATATCACTAAGGATACGAACATGAGGCATAGTCTATGGTTGTGAAGTCCTTACAAGTTAATAATGGACACAGAATAATTATAAGCCATGGCAGAAATTAACGAATGCCACATGAAAGGAAAAAAAAAAAAGATCTGTATTATTGAGAATAGTGTTCCTTAAACTTTGGTGAGTATTATAATCTCTGGGACCTTGGTAATTATGCAATTCATGTTCTGCCCTTTCTAGGATGGACCTAGAATTCACAACCTTAATCAACCCTCCATATGATTATAATGGATTGGTCTGAGGAACCACATTTGAGAACCATCTCAATAGTATAAATATTATTTGTGGCTGAGTATTAATGGGAGAGTGTGTAATTTCCTCAGTTCTGTCTCTCTGCTGCAAAGATTTGAAATGGTAGACCAGTGTTACACCTCAGTTACAGCTCAGTTTTATTTGGCAAGCAAAGGATAGTACATCCTCGCAGCATGAGGGTGGGCAAACCCAAAAGGGGAGGCCTCAATCCGTCTTGGTTTCCTATTTTTATATGTTTTGTCTCCTCCCCTCTGAGCCTGCTCTATGCAAACTGGGCTAGCTAAGAAGGGCGCACATTTGTTTCACCTGAGGTTCTCACTCCAGTCTGTGGAACTGCTTTTGTTTCATTTTTGCCAACTTTTCCGTTTGTCTTTTAGCCACCACCATTTTGGACTCATTTTTCCTATCCTAACTGACAGTATGATGAGGAAAAATAGTCTTCATAAAGCACACAGAACATTTGGTGGTCCTCAAAAATACAATTTTGACATAACGGGGATAGGAAGAGAGGATAGTCCAGTTGACAGAAAAAATATGAAAAAAACGGATGGAGGATTTGTTCTTAGAGATTGCCTCTGAAACAGACAGACACTGAACTGGAACTCTGGAGAAGCAGAGCTGTATGGACCTGTGGAGTCAGCCCATTATTAATTCTAAAGGGCCCAATGAAACATGGCTATTCTGACTTCTTTGGTGAACTCAATTTTTGTTCTGGAGAAAGACAGAGGATGGGAGAGGTCATGAGAGGAGGGAAGGAAATAATAATTTAATGAAAACACAGCTTGCTTGAGTCCTTTGTCATCCAAGTGGATATTGTTAAGGAAGGAGTTAACATTTCACTGTATTTACAGCCACGTTTGTGAGATAGAATTGTGTCCTACCTGTGCTTGTCTGTCTTCCTTTTAGGCAGAATAGGAGTTTTCTTAGTCAGGCAGCCTGTCAGTGAAAACTGCTTGTCTTTTTTCCTAAGCGCAGGAATGATTGTTGCACTGAATTTGTGTCTGTCCTAAAAGAAGCAAAGCATTTATGTAATAAGGTTACATAAATCAGTAAGTTAACTGTGCATGTCATTTGTAACAGTGCTTATTAATGTAGCAGGAACAACAGGACAGAACAAAGAAATTGCCTTCATTGTGTCTGTCTGTATCTCTTTAGAATTAGGTAAACTGCTGCCTAAACTATACTCAGTTCTTGTTATAATGTATGTTCCTTCATTTCCAATCCATTTCCAATTCCACTGTTTCTGGTTCAAACCCATCTTCTTTTAACAGTGATGCTTTGCTTACTGCAGTATTTCTGAGAACTGGTCATGTCAACTCTTTACATTTATAAAGAGGAGGAGTTCTAATTTTATGCCTAAAATTTTTAAATTGGTTCCACTTTGTTGGCTCAGAGAAAAAGGTGTTAATAATTCTTTTTTCTATTGTTTCACATTTCTGACTCCACTATGGCCCTTAGCCTCTGTACTGAATGTATTCTATTTACTCCTCCAGGTCCACACTCCTAATACCTTCTCTTTGTGCTAATGGCTGACCTTTAAATTGCAGAACCTAAGCTTCCTTGTCCTTTGCTTTAGACTTGCCCTTGCAGTGGATTACAGTACACATCACTGAATGTCCTCAGTAAAGAAGAGCTTATATAAATCAAAGAGATAGTACAGTATACATTCTTATAAGGAAAAAAAAACAGATTGTTAAATAATGTTGCTTTTTGTTTGGTGCCATCTGGGAGCTATTTTTCCTCAGCTTTCTTTCCATCTCTTGTGGATTCTGTTCTGTTGGTAACACATAAGGAATTTGAGCTTGTCCCAACATAAGAGAGTTCCTTAACAATAGAAGGTACAGAAGAACTTAAGATGATTTCTAAGAAAAAAAAGCATTGCAAATGAATCTTGCAATTCTCCTCCTTTGTCTTAGATCCATCTTTTGATGCTTGAAGAGAAAAGGTCATGAGTATAGTTTAGGCAGAAATTACTGTTTTGTTTGGTTGATAGCTGTGTGAATATGGCCAGAATTCTGAATATATGATTTCTCTAGAAGCCATATGTCACCTTTTAAATATTCTCAGAGCTATGTTTAAAATAAGCCAGCATTTCTAAAGAATATTTAGGAGACTGGAGGTCCTTTTGAGGTTTCCTATACAATAAAAGGACTCAGTGATCAAATAAACCTGGAGTGATCATTACATCAGTCAGCGATAATAAAAGGACTCAGTGATCAAATAAACCTGGAGTGATCATTACATCAGTCAGAGATAATCTACCATTAGCATTTTAGTGTATAACCTCCTAGATGTTTTCCCTTTCTTTTATTTTCTAATGGACTTATATCTCAATTAATCTGTGAAAAAAGAACCCCCCTAGAATATCGATAATAATTTAAATTTATCATCAATATTCTAGATCTTGCATAGGGTGGCATATGTTTATTATACAAAATAACAAAAAATAATCAATGGTGAAAATGAGGGGTTACATTCTGAGCAGAAGGACCAATGTGGAAGTGTTAAGAAGAGCAACAAATGTTGTGAATGTCCAACAACATTTCCTCTTTTCAGATCACTCTGTTTTTCTGTTTTGAGTTCTTCATTTCTAAGCTTTAACCATATTGATCTAGGGGCTAACCAATTACAATATTGCACTTTCAGGGCATGTCCCAAGCCAAGCCCATTATATGCTTCTTAACTTTCATTCTTTTAATTGGAAAAACTTTTTTTTTTAAAGACAGTATTTCTCTGTTGGCAAAACCCTGTTACTAATTCGGAAATGTTAGTGGAATGCTCCATGCCGCTGAGAAAAATCCAGATTAAAAAAAGTAAAGAGTGAACCTGACAGAGAGGAACAGAAATAAGATTGGGAAAAAAATCTTTACAGTATCCCTCTCCTTAGTTCTATGCCTGTTTTGAATTGTGATTATCATTGCCATGCATTTCTGTGGTCTGGTATCCATAAATTGTCTTTCCCTTCTGAAAATCATTCCAGCTGGAGTTCCCTCACTTATGACCAAAATAAATCTGATTAATTCAAGCTATAGACTTCTGTCATCTGTTGAAGATGAGCAGTGCAGATTAGCACATGCAAAACTCTAAGATGACTGCAAAGGCTGCTTAATTTAACCCAGTATTTCCCCAAAATTGCAGGAAAAAAATTCTGTTGTTAGGATGAAGGCCCCAAATTCATATATACTCTTCTTTCCCTGGTGAGCTAAATTTAATCATGGATGATATTTAGGAGATTTTTTGTTACTCTGTTCTTAGAAGGGATTAAAAAATATATGCTTCATCTTGAGTACCAATTCTTATGGATTAGAAGAGGCTATTTGGAATGCTGTATTGGGAAGGATTCTGATACAGAACATATGCTAGTGAATAAGAGTGCCATTCAATTAGCAGTACCAGAGATTGGGATTATCGAGAAAAGAATTGACCCAAGATGCATCTGCAATGCTCTTTTTTTTTCTTAGAAATCACCTTATGTTCTGCTGTATCTTCTAAAGTTGATGAAAGAAAGTAGTTTCTCAAAATTCCTGAAAATTTTACTCTCTCTAGTCAATTTGTTTTTTAATAATATTTTAAATGATTATCACTTTCTTTCCCTTCTACTCATCCATATTCTATCTAAACTTTCAACCATAAATCACTCTAATTGTGGGAAACTAGCCCCCTAGTGAACTTTCATATCTTTAATCTTTCATGTGATGTTATTTTACAATCACCTGGCAAATTTGCAGGTAGAGTAAACTGTTGTCTTTGTGAGAGTGTGCACATGAACCGGATGTGAGTTTGCTTGAGTGCAGAGAAGTTCAAGTGTGTGTGTGTCTGGGTGATGTCTCTATAAATCAAGGGCTATAAATAAATCAGCAAGTTTTGTCATAGATCACAGAGAAGCAGGAGGAAGTGACAAGAAAGAGACTTGAATATGTGTGAGTTGTATCATAAGATATTGCTACTGATGAGGATGTGTTGTTTTGGTGACCACATCTGTGCTCTGTAGTAGATGACCTGTCCCAGCTGGGGAAAAGAGTCATATTTTCTCATTAGTTATTTTTGCGTTACTTGTCAGGGAATTTGGTTCCTTAAATGGAGGTGCCTGAATTGTGAACATTGCTTTCCACTGGTGATTTCAAAATAAGAATCAAACCAAAACTATTCAAATAAATACATATTATTTGATTCTTAAGGTATGTATCAGTTAGGATTAAGGATGAGCTGAATGCAAAAGAGAACCCAAAACATCTGTGATTTAAATAAAACAGAACTTAATTTTCCTCTATTTAAGTTCAGAGGCAATGAGTCCTGGCCAGGCATGAATATTCCAGACTCAGGAAGTATTCCTTCTTGTTGCATTCACTGATTATTTGCATAGTTCTATTTTCATGGTACATTGGCTTTCAGGTAGCAAATTTGAAGATAGGATCAAGATAGTTAAGGATGAAAAGCTTTGTATTATTTATCTTTTAAAAGTGTTCTCAAGAGCACTTTTCAACACTTCCACATTAGCCTTTTTGGTCAGAATATAATCCTACATGTTCATCACTGACTATTTTTTATTTAGTAGTCTAATAAGCAAATGCTACCCTATGCAAGATCTAGAATATTGGCAATAAATTTAAGTTACAGTCAATATTCTAGGTAGTTTTCTTTTTTCCTAGAACAATTGAGATATAAGTCCATTAAACAATAAAAGAAAGGAAAGGGAAAAACATCTAGGAAGTTATACAACAAAATGCTAATGGTAGATTATCTCTGAGGTTTTAAAGGTGATTGTTTATTTTTTGTTTGCTCACTTAACATTTCTAATTTGTCTATAATCCTATTTTAATATAATGTAAAAGTAATAAAAGTCAAAACCATAAAAAAGAACTCTTTCTCTGCTTAGGGAGACTGGGAAAGGAGATCACTCTAATGTAAAGCACTTGCAAAATGATAGCTTAATACTCACATGTTAGAAAAAATACACAGCTAAATTATATTAGTTGTGAGAAACACTGTCTAACCTAGTAAATAGATGCAAATCTTATTTATTTCAAATGATGATCTTATAATAGCAAACTTAACATAAGTGAAAAAGTGAGACTTAAATATTTTCACAACGATGTATTGTTGAAAGAGCACTAAACTAAAAGCATATGACCTGGCTTTAAATTCAAAGGGATAAAAGGCAAGTGAAAGGAAGAAAATAAACTTCACCCCCCATCTTTACATTCCATCTTTCAAAGTTTTAAACTTTGTGTTAAAACTTTGTGTTTAAACTTTGTGTTAAAAGGATAAAACTCATGTTTTATCCTTTTCAGAGTTAAACTTCAGCAATTAGCAATTCACTACACATTTATTTCCTAAACATCTGTCAGGAGTTACTGATAGAGTATATGCTCAAAGTAAGTGATAATTGAGTGAACTTTTAAAACTTAGAAAGAAGGAAAAAGTCATTTAAAGTTAAAAAAGAAAGCCTCATATGAATATTTAGCTGATAGGACAGATATTCCTGGTAAGTCTTTAGCAGATACATAATCAACTTTCACATACTGTGTTACTGATGAACCTAAGGATTGCCATTAACTCCTCAAAAGAATGACTATTATTTCATATACATGATATGATTGAAATTTAGTATTAATTGTATGACATCATCTCTGGAAAGTATAGAGAGAGGTATGGTCACCTTAGGGGGAAAATGCAAAGAACTAGATACTGTCAGGATTTTCTAGGGGAAAGCGATACTCAATTTAACAGTTAAGATAAGGGTTCCTGAGAAAGTGCTTCTTCCTCTTTGGAAAGTGGAAGAAAATATTCCAAAATTATTTATCTCAGTTTACTTTAGGGCCATTATCCAAACTGCAGATTAGCAATTTGATGTCCTAAATATTTTCATTTCTGTCATTGACTTTCTTGATAAAGGACCGCTTATTTGTACAAATAGTTGTCAAAGTGCATTCACTACAGTCCAATCATTCCTTGACTGAACAAACTTGTGTGTCTTGACCCTCACAACTAAGGTTAGTCCTCAGACCGTGGTGAATTTACCTAAGCAAGGTTACACAGGGATTTTCCCAAAATCTGGTCAGCTGGCTTTCTTCTGGTGACATCTACACCTCTAAATAACTCTTTTCAAATTTCAACATATTGTCACCTCTAGGTTTGCGAATGCTAACTTTGTAGTTTTTTCAACACACATGTGAGAAGATGAAGGTAGTTATCCACAAAAGAGTTGAAAAAAAATGGCATCTGTAAATAAATTGCCCCTTTATGGATCACAGCCTTGTTGTGGCAAAGGGGTTTGTGTAACTCAATGAAGCTATGAGCTGTGCTGTGCAGGGCCACCCAAGATGAATGGCTCATAGTGAAGAGTTCTGACAAAATATGGCCCACTGGAAGACGGAATGGCAAACAACTCCAGTATTCTTTCTGTGAGAACCTCATAAACAGCATGATAAGACAAAAAATATTACACCAGAAGATGAGCCCCTCAAATTGGAAGGTGTCCTATAAGCTACAGGGGAAGAGCAGAGGGCAATTAGGGCAATTACTAACAGCTCAAGAAAGAATGAAGAGGCTGGGCCAAGCAGAAATGACACTCAGTTGTGGATGTCTCGGGTGGTGAAAGTAAAGTCTGGAGCTGTAAAGAACATTATTGCATAGGACCCCAGCATATCAGATCCATGAATCAAGGTAAATTAGATGTGGTCAAGCAGGAGATGGAAAGAATGAACATTGACATCTTAGAAATCATTGAACTAAAATGGACAAGAAAGGGCAGATTTAATTCAAATGGCCATTATAGCCACTACTGTGGGCAAGAATCTTTTAGAAGAAATGAAGCAGCCCTCATAATCATCAAAAGAGTCCAAAATGCACTACTTGGGTACAATCTCAAAAATGAAAGGACGCTCTCAGTTCATTTCCAAGGCAAACCACTCAGCATCACAGTAATCCAAGTCTATGCCCCAAGCACTGATGCTGAAGAAGTTGAACAGTTCTGTGAAGACCTACAAGACCTTCTAGAACTAACGCCAAAAAAAGAAAACAAAAAGTCCTTTTCATTATAGGGGACTGGAATGCAAAAGTAGGAAGTCAAGAGATATCCGGAATAACAGGAAAGTTTGGCTTGGAGTACAAAATGAAGCAGGACAAAGGCTAACAGAATTTTGTCAAGAGAACACACTGGTCATAACAAACACTCTTTTCCAACAACACAAGAGATGACTGTAAACATGGACATCACCAGATGGTCAATACTGAAGTCAGACTGATTATATTCTTTGCAGCTGAAGATGGAGAAGCTCTGTACAGTCAGCAAAAACAAGACTGGGAGCTAACTGTGGCTCAGATCATGAATTCCTTATTAAATTCAGTCTTACACTGAAGAAAACAAGGAAACCCACTAGGCCATTCAGGATGATCTAAATCAAATCCTTATGATTATACAGTGGAAGTGACAAATAGATTCAAGGGATTAGATCTGGTAGACAGAGCATCCAAAGAACTATGGACAGAGGTTCACAGCACTGCACAGAGTCAGTGACCAAAACCATCCCAAAGAGAAAGAAATGCAAGAAGGCAAAGTGGTTGTCTGAGGAGGCTTCACACATAGCTGAGGAAAGAAGAGAAGTAAAAAAAGCATGGGAAAAAGGGAAAGATATACCTAACTGAATGTAGAGTTCCAGAGAACAGCAAGGAGAGATAAGAAGGCCTTCTTAAATGAACAGTGCAAAGAAGTAAAGGAAAACAATAGGATGGAAAAGACTAGAGATCTCTTCAATAAAACTGGAACTACCAAAGGAATGTTTCTAGCAAGGATGGGTATGATAAAGGACAGCAACGGTAAGGACCTAACAGAAGCTGAAGAGATTAACAAGAGGTGGCAAGAATATACAGAAGAACTATACAAAAAATCTTAATGACTCAGATAACCAGGATGGTGTGGTCACTCACCTAGGGCCTGACATCCTAGAGTTTGAAGTCAAGTGGGCCTTAGGAAGCATTACTACAAAGAAGACTAGTGGAGGTAATGGAATTCCAGCTGAGCTATTTCAAAATTCTAAGAGATGATGCTGTTAAAGTGCTGCACTCCATATGTCAGCAAATTTGGAAAACTCAGCAGAGGCCACAGGACTGGAAAAGTTCAGTTTTCATTCCAATCCCAAAGAAGAGCAGTGCCAAAGAATGTGCAATTAATGCTCATTTCACATGCTAGCAAGGTTATGCTCAAAATCCTTTAAGCAATGTTTTAGAAGAACTTGAACTGAGAACTTCCAAATGTACAAGCTGGGTTAGGCAGAGGAACCAGAGATTAATTTGCCAACATTCACTGGATCATGGAGAAAGCAAGTGAATTCCAGAAAAACAACTACCTCTGCTTCATTGACTACACTAAAGCCTTTGACTATGTGGAGCACTGCAAACTGTGGAAAATTCTTGGAGAGATGGGAATTTCAAACCACCTTACTTATCTCCTGAGAAACCTGTCTGTGGGTCAAGAAGCAACAATTAGAACCTTACATGCAACAAGTGACTGGTTCAAAATTGGGAAAGGAGTACGTCAAGGGTGTGTACTGTCACTCTGCTTATTTAACTTATAAGCAGAATACATCTTGCACAATGCTAGGCTGAATGAATATCAACAACTTCAGATATGCAGAAAGTGAAGAGGATCTAAAGAGCCTCTTGAAGAAGGTGAAAGAGGAGAGTTAAAAAGCTGGCTGAAAACGGAACATTCAAAAAACTAAGATCATGGCATCCAGTACCATCACTTCATGGTAAATAGGGAAAAAATGGAGGCAGTGACAGATTTAATTTTCTTGGGCTCTAAAGTCATGGGGGGGTGGTGACTGCAGCTATGAAATTAAAAGACTCTTGCTCCTTGGAAGAAAAACTATGATGAAACTAGACAGCGACTTAAAAAGCAGAGACATCACTTTGCCAACAAAGGTCCTCAACATCAAAGCTATTTTTTTTTCCTCAGTAGTCATGTACAGATGTGAGTTGGACCATAAAGAAGGCTGAGTGCTGAAGAATTAATGCTTTTGAATTGTGGTACTGGAGAAGATTCCTGACAGTCCCTTGGATAGTAAGGAGATCGAACCAATCAATCCTAAAGGAAATCAATCCTGAATCATTGGAAGGCCTGATGCTGAAGCTGAAACTCCAATACTTTGGAGCTTATATGCAGGGTACATTGTGTGCAATGATAGGCTGGATGAATCACAAGCTGTAATCAAGAATTTTGGGAGAAATATCAACAACTTCAGATATGCAGAAAGTGAAGAGGCACTAAAGAGCTTCTTGATGAGGCTGGTGCAAAGAGCTGACTCATTGGCAAAGACCCTGATGCTGGGAAAGATTGAAGGCAAACGGAGAAGGGGGCGAGAGTATGAAATAGTTAGACAGTATCACTGACTCAATGGATAAGAATCTGAGCAAACTCTGGGAAATAGTGGAGGACAGAGGAGGTTGGCATACTGTAGTCCATGGGGTAGCAAAACGTTGAACATGACTTAGCGACTGAACAGCAAGATAAATTGATTGGATACAAGACAAAATATCTAATTCTGATACTTAAAATAAGTTGGATCAGTGAATGATCAGTTAATTCTAAAGTCATAAAGTGAATTTTGTGATAGTAGTTTTACTCTAGTCTTTATTTTATGTAATTCAATGTAAAATAGAAGTGTATTAATTTTTCTGATAAATTCATATGGCAGATTAGTCTTCAAATATTCAGTTCAGTTCAGTTCAGTCATGTCCGACTCTTTGTGACCCCGTGAACTGCAGCATGCCAGGCCTCCGTGTCCATCACCAACTCCCAGCCTTGACTCAAACTTATGTCCAATGAGTTGGTGATACCATCCAACCATCTCACCCTCTGTCGTCCCCTTCTCCTCCTGCCTTCAGTCTTTTTCAGCATCAGGTTCTTTTCCAATGAGTCAGTTCTTCGCATCAGGTGGCCAAAGTATTGGAGTTTCAGCTTCAGTATCAGTCCTTCCAATGAATACTCAGGACTGATCTCCTTTAGGATGGACTGGTTGGATCTCCTTGCAGTCCAAGGGACTCTCAAGAATCTTCTCCAACACCACAGTTCAATAGCATCAATTCTTCGGTGCTCAGCTTTCTTCACAGTCCAACTCTCACATTCACACATGACTACTGGGAAAACCATACCCTTGACTAGACAGACCTTTGTTGGCAAAGTAATGTCTCTGCTTTTTAATATGCTGTCTAGATTGGTCATGATTTTTCTTCCAAGGAGTGAGTGTCTTTTAATTTCATGGCTTCAAATATTAGGGGCTTCTAACAGATTCAATGTATTCTAAGAAATGTGCATATAATGGAAAGATCCTTATTTTTTCCTCACACATATACATTCCTCTTTCCTAAATCAGATTATGGAGCCCTTTGATCTTCCTATGAGGATTCCTTTTAATTTTAGGATACGTGAAAATAACTTTAAAATTTGTTTCTCTTTACTATCTCTTTTATCAAATGACATCCAACCTAATGCCTGCAAACATTTCTTCCCTTTCACAAATATATTTATTTATAATAAATATTTAAGGTATATTTGTACTTATTAGTCTTTTTCAGATGTGTGACTCTTTGTAAGGAACTCTCCTTTCCCTTTTTAAAAAGCTGTATGACATTTATCTTAGTATTCAGATGAATTAAAATTAATTATGTTTTGGAAGTTTGAGGATTTAGAACATGGATTGAATGACTGAAGACATCTCTAGGTAGTAATTTCTAACTTGAATTATGGTCCTGATGGTTGAAAAACAGCAGCTGATGTAAATTCAATATGTGAAAAATGGAGGCGGGCAGAGCATAAACAAATGCCAAATGTATTCCAGAGTTGAGAAAAACATAATATATATGAAAGACATTGAGAAAGCTTGTCATAAATCATACAAATTCAGAAATCATAAATTAGTACAGTATTAAGATAGTATAAATGTTCAAACTATTCTGGCTATAGCTTACAATAAAAATACTGTATAATTCAAACTCTTAGGACTGTTGGCCACAAATTCTGCAAACTTCTTTTATTTGAGAAACAGGATAACAACCACGAAGATACCTCTTCCATACAGGTAGGATCCTTGTGTACATGAGGGAAGGAAGATTATAGCTGTAGAATGGTGGAACGTCTTCCAAATGAAGCAGAGATGACATTTTCTCTGATAAAAGGCTTATAGTTTTTAAAAGTGAACATTTCTGTTCTTTTTCACTGTTGTAAACTGACCTAAGTTCTTTTTCCCATTCAGCAAATGTCAGGGATCTTCTGATAAATATTCATAGTCTCTGGGGTTTAGAGGGAAGTGGGAACTATGTTTCCTTTCCTTTTTATCCTTAGTACCAGGTGGTAGGTATCAAAGAAGGCAAAGATTGTTTAATGTACAAATATTAATAGCAAGAATGCTCAAAACAGTCTTATGACCTATTCAGTATGTTAGACAATATCCCTCTTGCTCTTAGGCTTTTCACTGGCAATTTGCTTGAAAAGTTGACACCAAAGTGGACTTACAGACTCTTTGAGGACAAAACAGGCCAACTTTACAGTGACGTCAAGTATATTCTCCGGAATTTGGATGTAGGACTGTATTAGCTTTCATCACTACAATAACTCTACATGACAGACACGACTTAAAATGGCAATTTTGATGCAAAAAAATCTGTTTAGCTCAAGTTTTTGTTGGCAGGTTGGGGTGAGGGGTTTGGCTGATCTATACTGGGCTTGGGTGGGTGTGCCTGCTTGAAGCTAACACTTCTGTTGGGCGTAGATCTTAGCTGGGATATGACTTGATCTAGGGCCCAAGCAAATAGTGTCCACCTGAGGGAAGCTCATGTTATGGAACAGCAGAGGCAGAAGAGGGCAAGATTAACTGCACAAGTGCTTTTTAAATCTTTGGTTATATCACTCGCAGTAACATGCTATTGGCTAAAGCAAGTCCTGTGCCACATGTGGATATAAGAAAACATGAAAAACTGGGGCCATTAAAACAATCTAGCACAAGGACTAACAAAGTTAAAGAACTTGAGATGCACACCCCACTTGCAAAATTCTTCTACCTAATCTTTTCTTTTAACTTTTTATTTTATATTGGAGTATAGCTGATTAACAATATTATGATAGTTTCAGGAGGATAGCAAAAGAGCTCAGTGGTAAAGAATCCACCTGCCAATGCAAGGAGATTCAGGGGACATGGGTTCAATCTCTGGGTTGGAAAGATTACCCGAAGGAGGAAATGGCAACCTACTCCAGTATTCTTGCCAACAGAATCCCATGGACAGAGAATCCTCGTGGGCTTACAGTCTATGGGGTCACAAAGAGTTGGACACAATGCACACACACATCCATGTATCCATTCTCCAAATTTCCGTCCCATCCAGGCTGCCGTGTAACACTAAGTAGAGTTCCCTGTGCTATGCAGTAGAACCTTCTTGGTAATCCATTTTAAATATAGCCTTGTGTTGATCCTAAGCTCCCTATATATACCTTCCCTCCATTTTTTCCCCCGGCAACCATAAGTTTGTTCCCTATGTTTGTGAGTATGTTTCTGTTTTGTAAAAAAGTTCATTTGTATCATTTCTTCTGTCTAATCTTAAAATGAGACCTATACATATATCCTAATCAAAAAATTTTCTCAGAATATTACTATTTTATCAATAAAGATGTTGCTTTAATATCCTCTTGCTAACAAATACCTTGGTGTATATTTCCATAATGATATCTGAAATTTTAAATAAAACTCTTTAAAGTATTGATTCCTACTTAATGTACTTTAAGTGCTGTCAAAATAATCCTAGTGATATAGACACAATGCATCACATCATCAGCTTATATTACCACTCGGGCAATTACCAGAGTCACAAGTCTTTTAATGAAGCAATACCTCCTGACTTTTGCAGGGAAGTCCTTCCTATATTTTGAAAAACTGATCCCTCTGATTTCAAATTATCTATGCCGGGTGGAAGAGAATTTTTCTTTTAAACTAACTTCAAATAACATGGATTAAGCAGAATTGGAAGCTTGGTGTCTGTAGTCCTAGAAACAGCTAGAAAGTTTATAAAAACCACTGCTAATGTCAGAGCTACATAAAATTTCTTCTAATAAGGAATTTACCCTGGAGGGAAACAGAATTACTATCTTGGCTAGTTAGCTGGAGCTTGAAAGGAGAGTAGTCTCGCAGAAATGAGTGGCAATTCTTGACTGCAATCATTAGGAAGGAGAAAACTGAGTAAGTTGAAAAAATAGTCACAAAAAATTGCTCTCCTGATGTTTCCCAGTACTGGTATTGGAGGCCACACATGCAGCCAGGCAAAGAAAATTAATTACCTTCAAGGCTTGTAACAAAAGGATAAACCAGATAGAAAACATCAAATTGTAATCCAAATATAAATTTTCAGAAAAGAAATTAGAGAAAAATAAGAAAGTCAAACACAGGAGAAAAAGTCTGTAAAATACTATTAAAATGATACCACACACCTGTCCTATTTCTAAATGTACAAAACTATACCTGTAAGTTATTAATATAAAACAATGTACTAATACACTTACCAGTGGCCAAAATGATGCTAATCTTATTAGAACATGTCAGTAATGCCTAACGCGGCTCCTGAATGTCTTTCTGTTGGCCCAAAATCGGAATGATTTGGGAGTTTTTAAAGGAGAAACTGTTTATAATGTTGAATGTGTGAACTGTTTTATAACAAATTGTGTTGATGGGAACAATTATAGTAATTATAAGGCTGTGATGATTGTAAAGCAACCACCATATTTGATGGTTCCTGTAAAATTAGAGGGACAATGGTTTGATGATTATGCATTGAAAGTTTTGTATGAATTTAATGGCTTAATTTCCCGACCTAAGAGATTCATTGCAGCTCTGATTGTGGGAATAACTGCCTTGATTGCCATAATTGCTTCAGTAACGGTTTGTGCTGTTGCCCTGTCAAAAGAAGTACATACTGCTTCGTTTGTTGATCACCTGTCCCAAAATGTCTCCATAGCTCTTACTACACAGGAAGCTATAGATAGGAAGATAGAAAATAAGGTCAATGCTTTAGAAGAAGCAGTCCTGCTTGTAGGGCAAGAAATTACAAATTTAAAAATTAAGTTGTCTTTAAGGTGCCATGCTGAATTTAAATGGATGTGTGTTACCCCTCTACAAGTGAATGATTCTGTGCATTCTTGGGAACGCATTAGGAATCATATTTTAGGCGTTTGGAATCACTCAGGTTTTAGTATTGATATTTCTAAGTTACATCAGGATATCCACAATATGAAGCAGGCGGAGTTTGACTTTTCCTCTCAATGGCTTTCTAATTCCCTTTTTAAAAATTTGGAGGGATATCTTTCCCATGGATCCTTTTATACAATAATAATTAATGCAGCCATGTGCTTATGCCTGTTGGTTCTGATTTGTCTGTTAGCCCCGTCCTTTTCAGAATACTCAACCGAAGTGTTTCTGCTTTATCTACTGAGTTTCACACTTATGCTCTAAAAAATAAGAAAGGTGGAGATATCGGGAGCTGCGTTAGGCATTACTTACAAAATGGAGGCACGGCCCCAACCCCCTCTCCTCATCCCTCAGGCACGGTCCCGGGATAAAGAAGTTAGGTCTTGTGATTCTGACTTGTCCTTTCCTTCCTTTGGTTGAGTTGGCTGGAAAGAATGTTATAATCTATAAAGTTAACTATTGACATTTGTTCAAGGATCTTTACAAAGAATGTTCCAGGATGAGCAGATAGGCCGCAGCTTGAGGCCATGGGAAAGATTGTTACTGAGACCTGCTTGTGAGGGAAATGTTTATGGCAAAAGAAGTTTGCTGAGTTTAGGGTTTAGGAATAATTAAGAATAGTTAGAAGCTAAAAGTTTAAGGTATATTGTAGTGTTGGCATATTTTACTATAGCTTATAGAGACTAGGAATTTTAGAGATACTAATAGCTAGAAGCCTTTTTAGGAGATAATGAGCTTAAGTTACTAGGGGATAGCAGGATTTATAAAGATAAGAAATACACTGAGGAATGTGGTATGCAGCCCAGAGACAAAAATGAGTTACAATGTAATCACAAAGACACTTAAGAGGAAACGCTGAAGGACAACAATGATTTATGTAGACAGTAAATCTGGGTGAGGGGAAACTGAAGATGTCAACCTCTGACCTAATGCTTTTGTAACTGTATAAAAGAAAACCTGATGCTTAAAATAAACATGCAGTTCCGCACTTTGAGTCAGAGGCTGCATCATTCTCCACAACACCGCTCATCCCTTCAGGCCGATTCCCTGGCTGCTGGAGCTGGACTCTGGCAAGAACAAGAAACATTATAAACAAACTGTCTATTGGAATCCATGGTGTGAAGGTATGAACCACAAAACGTGAGTTTCTTTGAGGAAAGAGATCTGGAAATTATTGTTTTTACCATTAAAAAATAAAACTATGTGCAAAAATGCTGGACAGTAAAGAAATTACTATATTTTCAAATAAAAAGTATGCTAAATATTTTATTAGAATATCTAAGAGGTCAACTGGGTTAATAAAACAAAGGAAAAAATATTTTTAATATTCTTTTAATATCTATAATTAAATAGCAATGTTTCCTTTACTGCTGATTTTGAAAATTTGTATCTTTTATTTTCTTGATGGTCTGTCAATTTTGCTGATATTTTCAAAGAAACAACTTTCAATTTTGATTCATTACTTTTTCTTTTTTTTTATGTATTCTAGTTCATTTATCTCCCCTATAGGTTTTATTATTTCATTATTTCTGCATGCTCTGGATTTAGCTGGATTTTTGGAGACAAAGCATGCTGCTTTACTCATTCCATTATGCCAGAAATAAATCTAGTTAAAGTAGAGATGCATCGTTTTAGACCTTATTAATCATAATCCCTGGAGGGGATTCCACTGAGTGTCTACTTTGTAAAATTCCCATGGTGAAACTGATGGTCACCAAGATTGAGATACGATTGTATCTGGCAGCTCTATGATTTTAGTTGAGTTTATACTAAACAATTATGTTTATATTCTAAAATCAGATAATCAAGCTTAATTGGTAACCTAGGTGTAGAATCAATACAAAAGTTCCATACATATATATAAATATAATATACGTAAATATACTGATGTAACTTTTCAAATGATAAATAACACAGCATCATGTCCTTATTTAGCATGCTCTCTCTTCTGAACACATTTATATGTGAAGTCAAATTATAATGGAAAGGTTGTTCGGCACGAGTAGATAATTAGGATAGAGAAAGCTAAGTGATAGCATATGGTTAATCTGATTAGTTATGAGAGCTTGATATCTCCTTCTCCTTTGGATGATTACACTTGACATAGTAAATTCAAATGTCCAAGGCAAACAGTCACTCTTCAATAGACAGTATTAAAAATATAGACAGTTCTTTCTTTTAGGTTACACCTACTCTAGATTTCCTTCAAATCTTTAATTAACAAGATAAATTTAAGTGTGGAATTAATTGTAGTTGCATGACTGGATTTGCATATACACAGTCTTTCCATAGCACATATTTAAAATCTCTTCTATTGTAGGCTATTTCTATATGGAAACTCATAATTAAGAGAATGACATACTATCATATGATATTAATAACAGAATAAAGAACATCTTTATCACTGAATTTTAGCAACATTCTAGACACAAGATAGATAAAACATTGCTTTTTCCAATGCTGGATAAGGATCAAAATCATTTTGATGTTACAGTTTTATATCTAACAGAACACTTAAGGTACTATAAATATGGGTAACCACTTGCTATGCATTATCTAACATTCATAACACATTTAATTTACTAACATAATTATTAATAATAGTAACAATCATAAACAAGATGATGAAGGAAATAATTTTTGTTTAAATAGTAGAATTTTAAAAATTACACTGCAAATACAAAAGAGATGAAAAAATAACTTGTTTCCTGTACTTAAATATTTAAATGAGGTCTTAACAGAGTCAACTCAATTGAAAACCCTATTTCTGTTTTTATAGTTCCATGGATAGTGGGAATCTACATGTCCAGACTCCTTGCCTTCATAATATCACTTGTATTTGCATATTTCAATTTTGATCATGTAAACTAGCATATATGACAAATACCAATTTACCATATAAAGTGGTAGCTCAGGAATGAAAGGTAGAAAGACTCATGTAACCTTACAGGTATTTGACTTTAGTCTCCATTTAGATTAAAGTTCTCTCTCTAGCCTTCAGACTGTCAAAGGCAGTATTTGAGCTGGTCAGGTCTCAAATAGTCATGAAGTTAGTGTGTACATTTACATAATTTGGACAATTTAAGCACAGCAAAACCACATATATTTGTCTTTATCTTCTTTGTGATTTATTGGAAGAGATTTGGGCCTGAATTCGTTTGAATAACTGGCTCCATCCCTGTATTAGTCAGTTTGGACAGCTATAACAAAATACCATAGACTGGGTGGCTTATCAGCAAAAGGAGTTTATTTCTCATAATTCTGGAGGCTGGCACATTTAGATGCTGACACATTTAGAGTCTACCAAGAGTTCAGTTCATAGATGACAGATTTTTTTTGCTGTGTTCTCACCTAGCAGAAGGAGCAAGCGAGTGCTCTGGGGTCTCTTTTGTAGAGACATGTATAGAAGCACATTTTGCTACCTCAAAATGTGTCTCTTTGGCATGAAGATTAGTTTAGGTTGATAATTTTCAAGAAACAGAAGACTGTTTATAACAATCCCCTACTTCACTTTGAATGTGTGGACTAGACACAGGAATGCTCCTGTGACCATACAGAATGCCCAGAGAGTTACACCTGTAGATTCTGCTGAGACTTGAGGAAAGAACAAAATCATTGTCTTTGCACCAAAGAGATCAATTAAAAGTGATTTTTATTTTTAAGCAAGAAACCCTTAGAGAGAGTGGAATTAAATGTGCTCTTGAAAAATAATTGTCATATTTATTATAGTAAGAGTCTACAGAAGAGCTATTTTCACATGGGCCCAGATTTATTTATCCAGGATTTCCCATTAGCAAACCAAGTTTGTTTCAACTAAATTATACATAGAGACAAATGCTTGAAGGACTCCAGAGAGAGCAATCCCAACAATAATTTCCAAGCAGCTTTCCCCAACATGACCCATAGTCTATACCCTAGCAGTGTTTCCCTTAGCTTGATTGTTGCTAAGCAACAAATAGGGGATAGAAATTAAGCTTCTAGAATCACTTACACATTAATTGTAAGCCAGAAACATTAGAATAATGCAAGTTTCAATAATGAAGGGTATTACATATGTTGTCACAGTATGCCTTTTTTCCTAGCCAAGAACAGAAAGACCTGTAGGCTACTTGTCATGGGGAAATGACATTTCATTAGCTTTTGGAGGTACTGAGGGAGTAGATTTTAAAAGAAACAATTAGGTGTTTTATAGCTATCTTTCCCTTTCTCAAAGGTTTTCTTTCCTAATTGCTATTGACTTTGCTTTCTTTGAACTACTGAAGCTAACAGTAGCAAAAGTAGGTGCTACATTTCCTAGTTAGGAAGTTGCTGAAGTGCTCTGATGATTGCATGATTACTAATGATTTTTAAATGCAAGGAAATTAAAGACCATTAAAGGCAAAGAAATTAAAGACCAATTTTTGTTCTCTAAAGCTGGAGATCTTTACCAGATTTTTATTTTCCCATCTGGACAAAGGAATATTCTGAAATCACAGTGCATCACCATCCACATCTCTCAAAGTTCTTATACTACTATCTACGGTCACTCTCCTTCATGAAGATGTGTGGCTGTATGATTTTCCTTTCTTTCTAAAATGGAAAACTTGGGGACATGTGTTAGCTTAAGCACATACTCTTTCTTGTCCTATGGTAGCATGCCAATATTTGGTCAATAAAATACACTATGGAAAATCTGAAATAGGGTCAGCAGTGAGCTTCCAAACGGCTTGTTACTGAGACTAGAAAAGTTTATTGTGCAATGTGGGTTTCTCAATCAGCAAAGATTAGATATGAATTATTTTGTTGTTGTTGTTTAGTCGCTAAGTTGTGTCTGACTCTTTTGCAACCCCATGGACTGTGGCCCACCAGGCTCCTCTGACCATGGGATTTCCCAGGCAATTCTTATCCAAGGGATCTTCCTAACACAGGGATCGAACCTGTGTCTCCTGCATTGGCAGGCAGATTCTTCACACTCAGCTACCAGGTAGCTGTACTAAATACAGATTATATTAAGTACAGACTGTAGATGTACTATAGCCTATCAACTGAAGTCATTTAAGATACATGTCATATTAAGTATACATCCAACCTTCACACATTTAGAAATCCTGTGTGAAACATATTCAGTATATTGAAAAGAATATGGACTAAAATTTTAGATAAACAGAAGTTTGATTGCAAGCCCTGGAACTTGATATCTGTGTGACCATGCCTAGTACTTCCCTATTTCTTGGTCTTACTCACATATCAAATGGGGCAGGAGGTTTGTAACTTAACTTAAAGGGTAACTGTATGACCCTTATAGAGATTCCAAACCAGCCACACTGACATTTCTTTGCTGCCCTTTCATCTTTGTTGGCCAATTCCTTCTTTTGATTATCCGTAGTTGTACAATCTTACCTGAATCCCTCTCTAGGAGACAAGACCTTTCCTATCAAATACCAATAAATAACAAAGTTTTGCTACCAATATGTGAAATTAAAGTAAAATACACTGTGATCTATCACCAACAAGTACTGAAAAAACAAATGTGATCTGTCACTCAATTGTGCAACTATTGTTTATATAGAAATTTGTTTACTGAAGAGTTAGCAATGAAGTTTTTATTTTATGAATTTACTCACTGTGTCCCTACCCTAAACTTGTCCTTGGCATCTGAAATTTGAATCACTTTATTGTGAGACCAGTATTATTTAGCTAAACCTTGCCTTTTGAAAATTAATGTATACTAAGGACAGGGAAGCCTGGCTTGCTGCAGTCCATGGAGTAGCAAAGAGTTGGACACAACTTGGCGACTGAACAACAACAGTGAGAAACAAGGACTGTTGTATATGTGTACACCTATTTCCTTTTATCCATAAGAGAGAGTGGACTTCCATCTGTTTTATTCTCCGTTGCTTTCCTAGCACTCAGAACAATGCTCAATGCATAATGTGGAATAAAAGAAAGAATGAATGTTATCACATGTTTCAAGTGCTTATCACAGAGCCAAGAATGTATAACAATTACCCACTAAAAGCTGAATTTCTTAGTATTTACTTAGTGCCTCTGGTTCTAAGAAGAGGTAGATTTGTCAAAATGAATTAAGCACTCAGTGTTCTCTAAATGTGTATTTGGCACAGTATAATTTTGAGAAGATAGAATTTAGTTCCCTGAAATAGGCTTTGTTCTTTAGAGTCATAGAAATCTAAATTCAACCCCTGGCTTTGGTATTTCACATCAGGTAAGTTATTTAAACACTCTAGGCTTCAGGTTCTTTATCTGTGTAATTGCAGTAAGTATCTCTACTCACCTAATTAAAGTTTGTGAGGCTTCAGAGAGATTATATATGCCAAGTGCTTAGCCCAGTGCCTGGCACTTAGTAGGCACACAAAATATTTCAGTACTGTTTAAGTTTGTAGCCAATAAGGAAAAACAAAACACTTTTAAAAAAGATATGATGAGTCAAAAATGTAGATGACAAAAATATATTGTAAGTACACCTCACTGTAGCCATATGTTGTATTTTGTAATTCAAAATGTAATAGACTTTCTGTTGAAAATCAAATCTGAAATTGAAAAATTCCACATTCTCTTCTCAGAGGAAACTGTTGTAAACATTCACAAAGTAGGAGTCTACAGATGCTGACAGAGAGATCAGAGCTATGTGTAAGGTTAAACTGAGAACTAAACTCAAATAAAAGGCTATTCTAAAAGCAAAGCTAGTTACATAGATTCAGTGTATTATTTAGTTTTCAAAATATGTCAGATTCTTAGTATACAGCCTTTGTTTCTCCATTTGTGAAATGGAGATATGAAAGATACTTACCTTATCTCATTGGTTATCATGAGGGTCAAATGAGATAACACATTTAAATTATTTATTTTGAATCCTGGACATAGTCAGAATTCAATAAATCTTAACTGATCATTATATTATTTTGTTCATATAAATTAATCTTAATCCCTAACAATTCTTTTTTACTATGCAGTTTATCATTGTGTCTTTTTTTTTTCATTAATGCTTTTTCCCTTCACTTTCTCATTATAGGATTAATGTGACAGTCCTCCTCTGATTTCTGTGTTCTTAGTTGCTCTCTCACTTACTTTTTTGCTGAAGTTTTAAACCATTTTCCATTGTACATGAGAAAAACCTGAACTCCAAGCACTCCCAATTAGTGCTTATAAACTTTCCAATTAGTATTCCCCATACTCTTCATATTTCAGTCAAAAAAAATATACTTTTGTTTTTCTATTTTACTCCACACATAATTTTTTTATCCACCATGGACTGACAGAAAGTTTTCTCTGTGTGCCCTCTCTGATTCACAGCTGTCTATTGATGGGCATTGTGAGATTGCCTCTTAATTCAGAGAGATGAAACAGCCACAGATCAGTAATGTGTGCCATGGACTCTGGAGTGGGGACAGACTCTCAGAGATATTTGTCATTTCTGACATGTGCCATCCCCCCAATAAGACATTCTTACATGGCTTTCTCTAAGTTCTAACTTTTTCAGAGACTCAGCTCAAATCCTACCTCTTCTATAATTATCCCACTATTCCATCTACCCTAGTCTAAAATAACCACTTCCTTTTCACACAAGATTTACAACATGAATCCCTTCCTTGGCACTAACATATGCTATTGATATGGTTGCTCATGGCTTCAACCTAAAGATCGCATGATGTCAACTATATTGCGACTTTTTATAGAACAAATAATTCTGCATGCATCGATCAACTATAATTTTTACTAATCAATCATAACAGTAGCTTAGTTTTTTTATTAACTTATCATTTTATATACTATATCCCAGTAAGGCTTAATTATTCATGGCCTTATCGGCATCAAGTGTTAATATTGTGATATTTACTGACTTCAGTAGAAAGCTTATGATTGCCAACTTTATTTTTATACTGGGTGTTATTCAAATCATAGACATGGACTTAGAAAAGGCTACTGTGTTTTACAAATTCAGTACATTTTTATGAGTCCAGATTTTTCTGCTAACAGTGACAATCCAGTTAAATTAAGTAACAGAATAAATATTAAGCATGTTTATAGAAAAGTAACTATGGATCCCATGTTAGAGAAAATCAGGTATAGTATTACCCCTAGAATATTGAAAATATAGAGGTAGGCTTTTGATTTTCAGAGTAAATTATGATGTAGATGTAAAGACATCCAACTTTACCTCTCTGATCTTCCTTTGTTCTCCAGACTGCCTCAAAGTTGTCCAGAGATAAAGTGTTGAGATTACTCACATAAGAGTTTAAACCCAGCTGCAACATTAACTAATAGCTTGATCCTGAACAAGCTACTTAATTTATTTGGGCTTTGGTCTTTACAGAATGGAAAAATGACATAAGGTCCCTTTCATGTAATGAGGATTCAGCAAATGGCAAAGTAAAAGTTATATTTGGTAGTTGTAACAATACCATTTACTGACTTATAAAGGATGCATTTATCACTTTAAGTATTATTTGAGTTTTAATATCATTTTAAAATATTTTAATGACTGGAAATACAAGGTCTTCTGTTGTGGAACATTAATTTAAAATTTTAAATAAAACATTAATAATTGACTATGCCAAAGCCTTTGACTGTGTAGATCACAGTAAACTGTGGAAAATTCTGAAAGAGATGGGACTACTAGACCACATGACTTGCCTCTTGAGAAACCTGTATGCAGGTCAGGAAGCAACAGTTTAGAACTGGACATGGAACAACAGACTGGTTCCAAATAGGAAAAGGAGTATGTCAAGGCTGTATATTGTCACCCTGCTTATTTAACTTATATGCAGAGTACATCGTGATAAACACTGTGCTGGATTAAGCACAAGCTGGAATCAAGATTGCCAGGAGAAATATCAATAACCTCAGATATGCAGATAACACCACCTTTATGGCAGAAAGTGAAGAAAAACTAAAGAGCCTCTTGATGAAAGTGAAAGAGGAGAATGAAAAAGTCGGCTTAAAGCTCAACATTCAGAAAAATAAGATCATGGCATCCAGTCCCATAACTTCATGGCAAATAGATGGGGAAACAGTGGAAACAGTGGCAGACTTTATTTTTGGGGGCTCCAAAATCACTGCTGATGGTGATTGCAGCCATGAAATTAAAAGACACTTACTCCTTGGAAGGAAAGTTATGACCAACCTAGACAGCATATTGAAAAGCAGAGACATTATTTTGTCAACAAAAGTCCGTCTAGTCAAGGCTATGGTTTTCCCAGTGGTCATGTATGGATTTGAGAGTTGGACTGTGAAGAAAGCTGAGTGCAAAAGAATTGATGCTTTTGAACTGTGGTGTTGGAGAAGACTTGAGAGTCTCTTGGACTGCAAGGAGATCCAACCAGTCAATCCTAAAGGAAATCAGTCCTGGGTGTTCATTGGAAGGACTGATATTGAAGCTGAATCTCCAATATTTTGGCCACGTGATGCGAATAGCTGATTCATTTGAAAAGACCCTGATGTTGGAAAAGATTGAGGGCAGGAGGAGAAGGGGACGACAGAGGATAAGATTAGATGAGGTTAGATGGCATCACCGACACAATGGACATGAGTTTGGGTAAACTCCGGGAGTTGGTGATGGACAGGGAGGCCTGGCGTGCTGTGGTTCATCGGGTCGCAAAGAGTCGGACATGACTGAGCGACTGAACTGAACTGAATTGAATCTAGCACTGTTTTTTTACATTTCTATAGTGTAACCATTTCTTTAATAAGAAATCAAGGAGGTTTATTTTATAAAATCTACTGATAAACTGTATTTGTATCAGTTGTATTCTATTGCTAATATAGTTTATATAGATATATATTTTAATATAGTCATTTGTTTAGTGTATGTATTTACTTTTATCTATATTATTGCTGCATAACAAATCACTCCAAATCTTAGTTGCCCCAAAACGACAACCATTGACTATTCCTCTTGAGTCCTTGAGTCAGCTGGTCATTGCTCGAGCTCTGGGCCAGGCTTGCCTAACTCTAACTAGACTCACTCATGCCCCTACAGTTAGCCAGCAGCTGATAATGTCATTACTCAATGAGTAGTTGGCTTTTTTTGGCTCAGACAAAATCCATTATTTACCAGCCTAGCCCAGACGTGCTCAGACTTTGGTGGCCAAGTTTCAAGAAGAAGAATGGAAGAAGGCAAATTCTTTTGAGGCATAGGCTCAGAATTGAAAAATATTGTCTTTTCCCTGTTCTTTTGGACAAGGTAAGGCAAACATACAGCAGAAATTCAAAGTAGAGAGAAATTGACTCATCTTCTTACTGGCAGAAGCTTCTAAAGCATGTTGTAAAGATATGTATATGCAGGGAGAGGTGGAGAATTGTTTAGTGAAATGGAAACCCACTCTAGTATCCTTGTCTGGAGAATTCCACGGACAGAGGAGCCTGGTGGGCTACAGTCCACAGGGTCGTAAAGAGTCAGGCACGACTAAGCAACTAACACAATGTTAAATATTAACACAATAAAGGAGAAAAATAACCATAGAATCATATCAATTATAACTGCTACAAGATCGTTATATTCAAGAAATACAATACAAATTTAATGTAAAAGAGAAAAAGAAGGACATCTCCTGAACTTGATAAAGAAAATCTTTAGAAACCTAAACGTGTCGTTTTTGGTTAGTAAAAGCTGTAGTCAATATTTGTATTAGTTTGCTAGGTTTAGCTCAACAAAGTACCACAAGGTAGGTGGCTTGAAAGAGCAAAAATTTATTTCCTCACAGTTCTGGAACTAGAAGTCTAAAATAAAGGTGTCAGTAGGGGTGGATTCTACAGGAACCTCTGAGGGAGAATGCTTCATGATTGTCTTCTAGTTTCTGGAGATTTCTCATTGTCTGTCATCCCCTGACTTGTAAAACTCCAATCTCTGCCTCTGTCTTAACAAGGTATTTCCCCCTTAGCCTCTATCTTTGTGTCTCCTTCTCTTCTTCTTATAAGGACACCAGTGATACGAATTAAGGCCCTATCCTACTCCTATATGACCTCATCTTAACTAGTTATCTCTGCAATCTACTTCCAAATGAAGTCACATTCTGAGGTTCTGGGAAGGACTCAAATTTGTGTGGACACCCTCTAACCAGGGGCCTCCTTGGTGGCTCAGACAGTAAAGAATCTGCCTGCAATGCAGGAGACCTGGGTTCAATCCCCAGGTCAGGAAGATCCCCTGGAGAAGGGAATGGCTACCCACTCCAGTATTCTTACCCGGAGAATCCCATGGTCAGAGGAGCCTGGCTGGCTACAGTGCATGAGGTTGCAAAGTCAGACACAACTGAACAACTCACACTTTCACTTTCACATCCAACTCAGTATGATTTTATTGTAGTGGACACAGATTATTCAACTACTGAACATTTATGTTAATTATTTTAGATGAGATAAAGAAATAAAATAAAGAACCAAAGATTTGGAAAGGAGAGCAAATATCCTTATTCATAGTTAATAGAGTTGCATATGAGGAAAACCCAATTGATTCAGTTACAAATTATTGTAATTAATATAATAGTCTAGCAGGATGGCTGACTTCCAGGCAAAATGCTGGTGGAAACTAGTAAGAAAATATAGTGTGGGAAAAAGAGACCACTCACACAGAGAAGCATCAAAACAGAAAGAAAATCTTTATTTAGGTTGTATATGAGGAGGAAACATGTAACATGGCTTTTAAAGGTAAAAACCCTGTATAATGTGAAAGAACATTTTCTGAGTAGAAAGTAATACTATAATAATGTTAAGTACACTAACCAAAATGTTCATATGGAAGTATTGTTAGTATAGCTAAAAGATTTTGAAAACAAGATACAATTAGGTGAGACCTGCTTTAACTGGTGTCAAAATCATTATAAATATCTAAAGATAAAAGAAATAAGGCTCTGATTTAGAAAAAGACATATAAATCAGTGGAACAAAATAATAAGTTCAGAAACAGGACCAAGGACATGGAAATTTTGGAGTGGTATATGTAGCATTTCAAATCAGTTGAAAATATTTGTTTTTTGACAGATATGGGCAATTGATTACCGATTTTAGTGAACATCAATTAAGGCCCCTTCATTCAAAATTGTAAAGATTTTAACATTATAATACAACAAAACCACTAGAAGAAAAGATGTTTGTATTGTCTTGCAGTAGATCATTTTCATCCAGTTGCAAAATCTAGAAATCATAAATGAATGATTGGCATTTTAGACTGCACAAAATGTCTGAAAGGTCTTTATAGACAAAACTATCATAAATAAATGTAAAAAACAAATTACAGTACAAAGGAAAACATTTAGCAACACATATAACAGACTATCATCCTTTAAACTGGTAAGGAAAAGACATAGTCTAGCAGAAAATAGAAAAGACATATGAATGATTAATCATAGGGGGAAAAAAAAGCAAATGGTCCATAGTCTGCCACAAAAATGTTCAAACTCACTATTCATCAAATGAATTGAATTGATGAGATTTTTTAAATTATTAGTTTAATAAAATTTGAAAGACTGATGACATGCATGATGATAAGAGCATAGGAAAGAGATATACACATAAATGTGATAAAACAGTGGTTAAAAGCTAGGCCCCTAAAGCTAGACTGCCTGGGTTCAAATCTCAGTAGTGTTGCTTACTATGGAATCAGGGACCAGTTACCTGATCTCCCTTAACCTCTATTCTCTCATGTGGAAAGAAATAAAAATAACAATAATAAGTAACTACCTGACCGGGATTTTCGGGACAGGGGAGTAACAAGCTAATATATACAAAAATTGCCTGGCACGCAATGTTCATTGGATATAGCTGTAAATGTAAATGTGAGAGAAACAGGGTATACTGCTTTAGAAGGACAATTTGTGTGTGCATATAAAATACAATACAATACTCATATGAAAATGAGTACTCATATGAAAAGGTACTATTAAAGGTAGCTCAGAATGTAATCACAAATAAAAAGTATACATTTTTACATGGAAATTGGATAACTACAGTTATATCATTATCTTATTTAGTTTTAAAAATGCTTATATTTTTGTATGCATATATACAGAGAAATGTATCATCAGAGAATATTTCCATAAGCATCTTCATAATTTTAGCAGGATACTATAGTCACTCTCCAATCTTCAATCATAAAATTACAGGGAAGATATCTAAGGGGCTTTATCGATTTCCTAAACTCTCAGCTGAGCACTGTGTTTGGAGGAGCAGAGGCTCTTATTGGCTCAGCATGGGTCACATATTAAGGCCTATGTATAGAAAATGGGAAACCCTCATGGCTTGAGTGAAAATATAATTCTTCAAAACTGGGGGAACTATTGACAGAAAAATGGCGAAAATGGTTTTGGGAAGCTAAGAAAAAAAAATGATGTCTACCACATTTTCTATTTTGATGAATTTCCACATATGTGTGTGTACATATGTGTCACACATTCTCTCTCTCATACACACATACGCACAAACACACATCACCGTTACTATGTATCTTTCTCTTTTTAGTTAATAACTGATGATTGACTTTTTCTATTTAATTGCAAGAGCAACCTATGTTCATTAAGGCCTTTGATTGTTAAGTTTTTCTGAGTTATTTGTTAAGTTGTGAAGTTGGTCTGGAACTATTCCCTATTTGAATAAAGAGTTTGGGTTTGTATCTGATAACTGAAATGGCAATTTTTTTTGTGTGGTGAGGAAATGGTTAAATATAGGGTAATTTTTATGGACACACTTTCATGGTTCAGTTAAATCATATCTAAATGGGGCTTGTAAAAGCGATGTTTAGGACAGTTTCTACTTCCAGGTTAAAATTTACAATGATATTTTGTCATAATAAGAAGATACTTTTATAATCCTTCCACATTTCTTTTTGCACAAAAGCTAATAAAGGCTAGACATAAGAAGAATAGATTGAATGGAGTCAAGAGTAGGGACAACAGAACAGTTAGAAGCCTATTTTCGTAGTAAGAGTGTTTCAACAAGGCAGAAGAAACAGAAATAAATAAGAGAAAATGAATTCAAGAAAATTACAGAATGATCATCCCCATGTCCATGTCTACCTTTTCAGATGCAAAGGGTGATGAAATGAAGGAATTCAGATTTACTCGAGGCATTAAAAGATGATACTAGGGAGGGGAGAATTAAGTCTCCAAATCTTGACTTTGAGGTACTTGTGAAATATCTAAGTGAAAATTCCCAGTTAATTTAAGGGTCTGAGACTCAATATTCATTCCCTCATACTCATCAATCACTGTTTATTTAGCTTCCTTTTGGTGTGTGTAAGGCACTGTTATAGGTTTAAAGGTTACAGTCGAAGAGGTGAAGAGAACAGTCTTTGCTCTCATGAATCTTAGAACCTAGGATGGAAATATACAATAATCAAGGAGACAAATGAATATACAACATGATTTCAGTTAGTGATATGTAATGTGAAGAAAATAAAACAGATTTGAATCTAGACAAGAGATTATTTTAGATAGGGTGGTTAGCCTCTGAAGTGACATTTAAACACAGACCTCCAATATGAGAACTAATTTTGTCACATTAGCTAACAGAAAAGAAAATTTAAGGTAGTGGCAAGCTGTCAACATTGTCAAAACCCGCAGAGTGTAATAATATAAAGATATAAAAATTTCCTTTGGATCTAGCTAATTTGAGGCTATTGGTGACCTAAATGAGAGTAGTTTCAGTAGTAAAGGAACAGATGTTAGATTGAAGAAAGAAGGCATGTATGGCTTAAAAAAAGTAGAGGTAGCACAAGATAACTTTTACAAGAAAACTTGGCTGTCAAAGGACAGAGAAAAGTAGTACTGATGCCAGGACCTGGGGATTCCAGGAAAGAAATTTGTAAATGTTTCCAATTATATTTTCTCATGAATTTACAGAGTGAATAAATTTGAGCAATCTTCATTAAAAGACAAAATTTAGTTCATTGATAAAATGACATATTGTTTTAGGGGTGGGTAATAGTATTATTTCTTAGACTATTAATTTCATGGTAGAACAAGAGGGACAAAAGCTGAGCTGCTCCATGGTGCATAAAGTACAGAGTTGAACTCTAGTCAGATAGATTACTTGAGAACAGCTTGGAATTAGGACTATTTTCAAAGGATTTCTAAATTTAAAGGATGAGTTTTTTTCCTTCAGCCATTGTTCTCATGATGAGAGATATTTTAAATTTTTCCTTTGAAGCATGACGAAAATATTTGCTTTTTCTGATTCAATATATCTGGCAAAAAGTCTTGGTAAAGGATGTTACCCCTTTTAGTAATAAACATGCAGATACACCTCTAAAACAAGCTAAAAATCTAAGCATAATTTGGCCTAATAATTTTAGCTCCATCATATTATTCCATTCTCGAATGTAGAAGAAATTCTTATTGTTCCAAGGAGCACTTAAAATACATTGTTAAATGATGTCAACAGCCATTATTTTTCTTATCCTTTTAGTGGCTGTTCCTTGATTTTACCAGTCAGTGATGCCATTTCTGATTTTTTAAATAAGACTTTTTACATTTTTTAAAAAAGCTATCAAGAAAACTCCTGGTGCTAAAAATTAAATGTCTCCAGGAATGTTTTGTGTCATTAGAATATGAGCTAATGATTATCAGATTGGGTCTCTACCTAGAAACTGCTCAGGAGACCCAGATTTTAATTGACTGCAGCAAGTAAAACAGGGCTGTGCTTGCTATGCTAGGCAACTGTCAAGTCTCAAAGAAGTCTCTGAGCATTTTTCATAACCAATTAATATATGACACCTTAAATAACATGGATTTGCTATTCTTTATTAAAAGAAACTAGGGCAGAGTTGCTAAATGAAAAGACGTTAGAAATATCTGCAGTCAGACAATTGTATTTCTGTGCAGAATTCCTGCAATTATTTTGAAAGGAAACAGAGGTGACCCTAAGATTTTCTACAGACTTCCTTCACAATTTACACCTTACTTTCCGTAAGAACAATGTCAACATTATGTGCAGTTACTGAAAATTTTCTGACATGATGATAGTTTATCTGGGGAATAACAAATAAATCTGTGTTTGCTTTTTGATCTGTCCAACCATTACTAACTTCGTTACAGACTAAACCATTTTTTAATCTGTATATTAGGAGATGTTGAGCTTGCACCATAGCCTTTCCAGGGAAGCAGGCATATATAAATTACTGCTTTTTCTACTGTTTGTGTAACAGGGAGCAAAGGACATGGAAATAGCTATAGTTATTCCTTATCATAAATTCAGACTCTATTCCCAACAGACTTTGTATTTTCTCTCCTCTAAAAGGTTATTTGAACACTGATTGTTTCAACATTAGAACATATTCCTTATAGCCAAAAAATTATCTAATTGTTGATTGGGTATATAAACTCCCCAAAATTCTGTATATTAGAAATTCTGTAGCCTACCTATGTTACTAGTTGTGATAAACTTGAATTGAAAGAGAAATCATATGTTGGATAAAGAAAGAGGAGAAAGAACTGTTGTTATTCAGTAACTAAGTTGTGTCTGACTCTGCGACCTCATGGGCTGCATGCAGCACACCAGGCTTCCCTGTCACTGTCTCCCAGAGCTTGCTCAACTTGTGTTAACTGAGTCGGTGATGCCATTCAACCATCTCATACTTTGTCGCCCCCTTCTCCTGCCCTCAATTTTTCCCAGAATAAGGGTCTTTTCCAATGAGTTAGCTCTTTGCATCAGGTGGCCAAAGTATTGGATAAAGTATTTTGGATAAAGAAAGTATTTTGGATGAAGAAAGAGGAGGAAGAATAAATTATTTTATTTGATTTTGCTGAGTCCAAGTTTTGTATTTTGCAAAAATTTGCAAGGGCTTGCTTAATTACACCCAAATTCTACTGCTTCTCCAACTTTATGATAATAATTGTCCCATTCTCAGAATTTCTCAGAAAGGGGAACAAAGTGGTGATGAAATTACCAGATGGCAAAAATCAATGGAGAAAGTTAGGAGTCTTAAAGTAAAAGTGAAGAAAAGAATAAAGAATGTAATCTGGGAACTCCCCATTTTGTGAACCATAAGGAATAAATTCTGCCTTCCAATAAAATTCTATCCACAATCTAGTACCAACATCTATATAGTGGGAATTGAAAGAGTTGCAAGACATTTTTATATTTTGGAACAATTAGAATAGTCAACCATAAAACAGGATCGCAAAGTCCACTTCATACAGTATTTGGAAGAAAACAGTATGAATAGATTTGAGAATTAAAACTCAATAAGCATTGTCTCTCTTCCATGAAAAACATTTAGTTGTAGATTTCTAGCAAGATTAAGAACATACAGAAAAATGAACTGAAAAAAATGGAGAGAAGATCCTTGGAATATTTGTGGGAGAATCCTTATGAAATCTTTAATGAAAGCTTCCATTAAAATTATATGCACAATAAAGTGTCAGCATCTTTATATGGGAATTAAAAGATTCACATATAACATTATTAGATTTGAGATCAATATATATATTGTACGAGTATGAAGCTGAGTCAAATGAGATCCTATATTTGACCAATTTGCTTGGCCTTATCTATATACACATGCTAAGATTCATCACCCCTGCCATTGATGCTTAAATTCCATTTTCTTTGACAAATACATTTAAGCACTGCTGCATGTGTTTTCCCCCAGATTCATCTGTTGAAGGTCTCACTCTGTATGTGATGCTGTTAGGAGGTAGGGCCTTTGAGAGGTGATTCAGTTCAGATGGGGCCATGAGGGTGGAGCCCCCATCCTGGGAAGAAGAGCCACCAGTGCTCTCTCTCTCCACCATATGAGGATGTAGCAAGCAGACAGATTTCTGAAAGCCAAGAAGACGTTCCCCAGCAGAATCCAAGTGTGCTGGCACCCTGATGTCACACTTGCAGCCTCCAGAACTATGAAAAAATAAATGTCTACTGTTTAAGTCACTCAGTATATGATATTTTGTTATGGCAACCTGAATGACTAGACAAGCACCTACTTTATGTCCCCCAATTTGCAAAGCACAGAAGTTTACAAATGAGTAAGACAGATAGGATCCTCGCCCTGAAAAGTGTCACTGTATTCTTGGATACAGCTTGAGTAGTATGAAATAAATGTGGAGCTATTAGAGTGATGGTGTCAGTTATATCTACATGCTAACTTGAAAGAAATCAGATTCTATATTTATTGGAAAATATCTACATCCTGCACTAAATCTAGTGACATATTGTTGTTTCTCTGTGTGTGTATTAAACTGTGTCAGTCTTTCAATTTCACAGTCCAGAAGAGATGAAAACAGAAAAAAAGCTCCACTACAGTCTAGTGGTGCCTAACAAGAAAACGTATTTTCCTGACACTGACATTAATGGAGCATATTTTATCTTGGTACAGAAAGAACCCTAAAGGAACTGGCACTGTCTTCAATAAAATATCCTATGACTTGAGATACTTACTATAAATGTGGAGTCAAGTAGAGAGCATAAGACAAAGCAAAAAAAGAAGAGTAAGAAAAATAAGAGACTGTGGTTGAGAAAAATGTTACCGTATATCAGAGAAACCTGTTCGATAAATAGTTAAATCTGTGAAATTAGAAATTTGATTGGCATTTAATCTCTTCCCTCGGACTTTATATTTAGAGCTAAGGCAAAATTCACTCTCTATTACTGAGAAATATCTTCTTCTATCTTAAAGTAATATGTATTTAGAAAAATCAGAATGCCTTATAAATTGTAAAGCAAATTAAAAGAAGGATTTTAAAAATAAAAATTGGCATACAAAGATGTGATGACAAATGATTTTGATGCTCAAGGTGTTTTTCACATTTTTCTTTTTTACCTCTCTGTCTTGCATGTTGTTTTTTTTATAGTATCTATATATTGGTTTTGTGTCAATTTCTTTCTAATTATCACTTATCTTCAATGCAGGAAATTTTATTGTGGGGTGGAGTTGGGGTAGCAAGTCTCCAAGTTATTTTGGTTGGCTCAAATCCCTCTCACATAATTTGTATTTCCTTCCCATGGGCACATTCTCACCTCCACCCCCAAATTCCATCCCCCAACACTCCTACCAAGTTTTTGAACTCTGATAAGGCTATCAGCAGCTTTCTCTACAGAAGCATTGCAGGCCAGAAGGGAGTGGCAAGATATATTCAAATTCTGAAAGGGAACAATCTGCACCCTAGGATACTCTACCCAGCAAGATTATCATTTAAAATAAAGAATTTCTCAGACAAGCAAAAACCAAAAGAATACAGCAATACTAAGCCTAACCTAAAAGAAATATTGAAAGGACTTATCTAAATAGAAAAGAAGTAAGAATCTATAGGGAAGAGAAAATCAATTGTCCAATTAATTGGACAATACAACTGGAAAGTAGATCACTTAAATAACACAGATTAAAAAAAAAATTCTGTGAAAGTGATAACCACGTGTGTGTATGCTCAGTTGCTCAGTCGTGTCTGACTCTTTGCAACCCTATGGACTGCAGCCTGCTAGGCTCTTCTGTCCATGAGATTCTCCAGGCAAGAATACTGGAGTGTTGCCATGCCCTTCTCCAGGGGATCTTCCCCACCTAGGATCAAACCCTTGTCTCTGAAGTCACCTGCATTTGCAGCTGAGTTCTTTACCACTAGTGCCACTTGGAAAGCCCTGGATATTCCTTACACCTAGTAAATTTACGAGCCTGACTGAGGAAAATTCACTGCATCTCTGCGTTTTTTTACTGACGTAGCCATTGTTTTTGGTGAGGCTCCAAAATGGGACCACTGATTTGTTTTAGTTTTTGATATTTAGGTAAACTTTATTCCCTTTACTACTTCCTTCCCTAGTTTACTTGCTGTTCCCTCTTATGATTGGCATTGCTTATTCTACCTCCTAGCAAGAGGAGAAGCATATTTTTTTTAGAAGTAGGGGAAGGAAAAATTAGGGTCTCCAGCAGAGGGGTTGACATTTCTAGAGAAGCAATTCTTCAGTGTTCTACATACCTCTTTCCTTCCTAGGCTATTGCATAAACTTCTTTTATAGAGAAGGCCGGGGACTGGGGTCAAAAACAATGGTTAATGAATAACTGTTCCTATATCTTCAAACTTGCTATGACAGTCAAGATACTTGGCTAAGTCTCTGTACTCAGAGGATTTCTAGGGTAGAGTCTAAGATGAATATATATATTCACACACATATGCACTGACTATATGAAAGAGTACAACTTGAATAAAGAAAGTTCAACATGATTATTACAACTCTAGTTTCCCGGAAAAAAAATTTATTTCAGTTGCCCTTGAATGGTAAAGATTTTATAGTTTTATATTTAATACCTTCAGAGTGTGCAGATATTAAAAAAAACTCCCGAGTGGAAAATATATTTTATTTAGTCCTTAAAAATTAAAGGGAATAAAAATCATACAATGTCTGCTCCAAGATCACAGTAGAATTAAACTAGAAATCAATACAGAAAGAAAACTATTCAATACAGAAAGAAAACTGTAAAACTCTCAAATACATGGAGATTAAATAACACATTTCTATTAAGTCAAAGAAGAAACATAAACTGAAATTTAAAAATATTCTAAGCTAAATGAAAATTAAAGCACAATTTATCAAAATTTCTCAGATGCAGCAAAAGTAAAAGAGGAAAATTTATAGCATTGACGGCATATATTAGAAAAGAATAAAGGTCTAAAATCAATAGCCTGTTTCCACCTTAAAATACTAGAAAGAGAACAATTAAATCAGAAGAAACAGAAGAAAATAAATAATAAGAATTATAATAGAAAGCAATTAAATTGAAAATAGGAATCAACAGAATCGATAAAAAGAAGCTCTTTGAAAAGATCAGTAAAATCAATAAATATTTAGCTGGACTAACACAGAATCAAGAGACAGGACACAAATTATTTATATCAAAAATAAAAGTGGTTCATCACTACAGATCCCATGGAAATTAAAATAATACTAAAGAAATATATTGAGTAACTCTATGCACAAAAATTTGATAACCTAGATGAAATGGATCAACTGTTTGAAAGACACAGTCTACCAGAACTCACAGAAGAGACAGATAATCTGAATAGGCTTATCCATTTAGGAGATTGAAGTCATATTAATGACTTTGAAGGAAACAGGTTCCAGTTGGCCTCATCTGTGAATCCTATCAAATATTAAGGAAAGGAGTATACCAATTCTCTATACTCTCTTTCAGAAGATAGAAGCAAAGGTTCTACTTCCAAATTCATCCTATTAGGCCAGCATTACTCTTAATACCAAAATGAGAGGAAAGCCTTATACAAAAAGACAACTATATTCCAATCTCTCTCATGAACATAAGGATAAAATTCCTCAATAAAATATTAGTAAATCAGATTCAACAATGTGTAAAAAGATTTATACACCATGGCCAGGAGGGATTTAGTGCAGGGGTGCAAGGCAGGTTCAACAAACAAAAGCAATTAATGTAATTCATTATAGCAGCAGACCGAATAAAGCAAAATTACATGATCATATCAGAAAAATTACCTGACAAAATCCAACACTCATTCATTTTAAGATCCTTTTATACACAATGGAATATTACTCAGCCATTAAAAATAATACATTTGAATCAGTTCTAATGAGGTGGATGAAACTGGAGCCTATTATACAGAGTGAAGTAAGCCAGAAAGAAAAACACCAGCACAGTATACTAACACATATATATGGTATTTAGTTAATTGGTAAAGATAACCCTGTATGCCAGACATCAAAAGAGACGCAGATAAATAGAACAGTATTATGGACTCTAGGGAGAGGGCGAGGGTGAGATGATATGGGAGAATGGCATTGAAGCATGTGAATTATCATATGTGAAACAAATGGCCAGTCCACGTTTGACTCATGATACAGGGTGCTCAGGGCTGGTGCACCAGGATGACCCGGAGGGATGGGATGGGGAAGGAGGTGGGAGGGGGGTTCTGGAAGGGGAACACATGTACACCCGTGGTGGATTCAAGTCAATGTATGGCAAAACAAATACAATATTGTAAAGTTAAAAAAAAGATAAATAAACAAAACTAATTTAAATTAAAAAAAAAAGAAAAAAAAACTGCAAATAGAGGGAAACATCCTCAATTTGATAAAAGTTGTCTACAAGGAAAAAAAATGAAAGCCTTCACCTAATATAATACTTACTAGGGAGAAACCTGAAACTTTCCCACTAAGATTAGGTATAAAGCAAGAAAGTCCTCTTTCATCACTCCTTTTTAACATCACACTGGAATTCTGGGTAGTGTAAATAAGACAAAATCAAAAGGGAAATAAAAGGTATAGAGATTGAAAAGAAAGATGTAAAGCTGTCTTTGTTCATAGATGATATGATTATCTATGTAGAAAATCTAAAGAAATCAATAAGAAAATCCTGAAAATAATAAGCAAAGCTGGAGAGTATAAGGCCCAACCTGTGAAAGTCAATTGTTTTCCTATATACTACCAATGAATAAGTGGAATTAAAAAGTTATAGACATGATACTATTTACATTAGTATCCACAGAAATGAAATAGATATAAATCTAACAGATTATGTACAATATCTATATGAGGAAAGCTGTAAAACTTTGGGGCTTCCAGATGGCTCAGTAGTAAAGAATCCTCCTGCCAATGTATGAGACAAGAGTTTGATCCCTGGGTCAGGAATACAGATTCTCTGGAGAAGGAAATGGCAACGCACTACAGTATTCTTGCCTGGGAAATCTCATGGACAGAGAAGCCTGTTGTGGCTACAGTCCGTGGGGTCTCAAAAGACTTGGACGTGACTTAGAAACTAAACAGCAACATAAAACTCTGATGAATAAGATCAAAGAAGAACTAAATAAATAGAGAGACAGTCTATATTTATGCACAAGAAGACTTCATATCGTCAAGATATCAGCTCTTTTCAACTTGACCTAGACAGTCAATGTATTCTCAATCAAAATTCCAAGTTTTTTTGTGGATATCAACAAAATGACTCTAAAATGTATACTAAGAGCAAAAGACCCAGCAAAACCAGACAATATTTAAGGAGAGTAACAAGTTGGATGATTGACATTATCTGACTTTAAGATTTAATATAATGTTATATTAATCAAGTGGTATTGGCAATGGAGCAGTATAGAGTGTACAAATAGACCCACCTAGACATAGTCTACTGATCTGTGACAAAAATGCAAAGGTGATAAAATGGAGCAAAGATGGTCACTTAAATATGGTGTTGGAACAACTGGACATCAACATGAAAATAATAACTCTAGACACAGACTCTACAACCTTCACAAAAATTAACTCAAACAACTTTGAGTCACATACCTACATGTAAAACACAAACCTGTAGAAGTCCTAGAAGATAACATCAGAAAAATAAAAGGGAACATCTTCAACCTGTTGAAGGTACTCTTTTAAAAACCTAGAACTATCAACCTTATTGATGAATGTTACATTTTTCATTGATGAATAATGACTATTATTAGAAAAGAATGAATGCTTCTTCCTAAGATCAGAAACAAGACAAGAATGACCTTTCTCATCACTTCTGCTTAACAGGAGGCTTTACCTGTGAATTAAAGAATAAAAAAATTAAAGACATTCTGGTTGGAAAGGAAAAAGGGGAAAAGTTAAAAATTTATTTATTCAACAAATACATGATTACCTATGTGAAAAATTTAACTGAATCCTGAAAAAAAGATATTGAAATTGAAAAATGATTTTAGGAATGTTGATGAATATAAGATCAACAAAATAACTGAATTTTATTTCTATATATTATAAATAAACAATAATAAACTGGTATTGTAAAAATTGTATCCATTTACAATAGCATTGAAAATACAAAATATTTAGAGATACATTTGACAAAAGATGTGTTGGAACTGAACATTTAAAACTAAAACAACATTGCTGAAAGAAGTTAAAGATCTAAATAAATACAAAGATGTACTGTGCTCATGGGTCAAAATTTTCAATATTTTTAATATATCAAATCATCCAAAATTGACATATAGATTCAAAACAATGCCATCCAAAATCCTATCCAATTTTTCACTGAAATTGTCAAATTGATTTTAAAATTCATCTGAAATACAAAGCACATAGAAAAGCCAAACAAATCTAAACTAGGAGAACAAAGTTGGGGAAGCAAACTACATTCTTTAAAATGTAAATATAAACACATTTAAATGTAAAACCTAAAATTATAAAACTTACAGAATACAAGGATACAAATCTTTTAAAACTAAATTAAGCAATTTTCTTTTTTAAATATATGACATCAAAGGCATGAACCATAAAATAACAAATTGATAAATGTGGATTAATCAAAATTAAAAACTTCTGCTCTTTGGAAGATACTGTTAAAAGAATGAAAAGACAACTTACAAACTGATAAAATATTAGCAAGCCATATATCCGAGAAGGCACTTGCATCTGTATCACATAAATTTTCTTTTTAATAGATTGACAAACGATATAAGCAGAGTCTTCACTAAAGAAGATATACAGGTGAGAAATAAGCATAAAAAAAGATGCTGATTACTATTAATTACTAAGGAAGCAGTGAATCAAGCACACAATGTAGAACTACTACACAACTGTTGCTGCTGCTGCTGTTGCTAAGTCACTTCAGTCGTGTCCGACTCTGCGCGATCCCATAGATGGCAGCCCACCAGGCTCCCCCTCCCCTGGGATTCTCCAGGCAAGAACACTGGAGTGGGTTGCCATTTCCTTCTCCAATGCATGAAACTGAAAGTGAAAGTGAAGTCGCTCAGTCGGGTCTGACTCTTCGGGACGCATGGACTGCAGCCTACCAGGCTCCTCTGTCCATGGGATTCTCCAGGCAAGAGTACTGAAGTGGGTTGCCATTGCCTTGAGTGACTAAAATGAAATAGACTGACCCTATGAAGAGTTTAGTAGTATGCAGAAGGTTGGACAGCTCTTATAGCTTCTTGAAAAGTTAAACATACATTAGTCATATTACCTGGACATTTTGGTCCTACATATTTATCCAAGAGAAATAAATGCATATATATGTATATTTAAAGACTTACCACTATAACCCTAATATCCACCAACAGATGAATGGATAAGTAATATATAGAAAATGCTTATAAAACTGAATCCTATTTAGCAAGGAAAAAGAATTTACTATTGATATATACTCCAATAAGTAAAATTCTCTAAATGATATTTTCTGAGTGAAATAAGCTAGTCAAAAATGATGTGATTTCATTTATAGAACATCTAGAAAATGCAAATTAATCTGTAGAGACAGTTGTCTCTGTGGGAACTCGGGGAGTCAGTGAAGGGCTGGAGGTAGAAATAACAAAAGAATTTGTGGAAATTATTGGTGGTTACAGATATGTTCATTATTTTGATTTTGGCAATAATTTCATAAGTGTTTACCATGTCAAAATTTATCAGTTTTATACTTTAAATATATCCAAGTTACTGTACATCAAATACACCTCAATAAAGCTGTTAAAATATTCTGGATATTGAGAGTAGTATTTGACAGCTATAATTTAGATATTCATATTACCTAGTGTAAAATTTAGAGACAAATAATTAACATTTATTACTTCTAGCTGTGGAACCACAGTTATAAAAAGCAATATTTCCTTTGCTAAGATATTTGTAAAAATGTAGACTGTATAATATATCAAAATGTAATTAATTTAATCACAAACTTAATTCTGCAAGTGTGTGCTTATATCTCTTTTAAAAATATCTAATTAAATGCCTATGTGTGACTTGGAGAGTTGAGGTTGCTGCTTTTTCGTAATTTAAAGAAATTATAATTGGCATAATGTAATGGCAAAATATTTATTAATATTTTATAGATATGTGCCAGGCACTTCCCCTTCAGCATCTCACAGTCCAATTTAAATACGAGATTTACATTAGAAAAAATAAATTCACTCTGTCTGCTGCATTGAGAAGAGGATTAAGTATTAGTATTGCATATAGTAGAAGCAAGACTTCCCAATTAACAGTCTAGTATTTTGAGTAAAAAGATGGTTGTTTGACAGGTTAGCAGTTAAGTTTAAGTAAGATAAACAAATATAAGATATATTTTGGGTAGAGAATTAAGAACACGTGGTGATGAATGGGCTGCAAATTTTAAAAAGTAAGAGAAAGAATAAATTAGGGATGAATCTTAATGTTGGAGTTTGAGCAACTAGACAGATAATGGTACTACATTCCATATCTGTAAAAACAGGTCTGGAGTACAGAAAACAAATATCTTAAATATCACTGCCTACCTTGTGTTTACAACATTTTTATTGATATTTATATAACCTGGGCTTAAAAACGCCAGTGATGTAACACTACCTCGTGAGATATCATTCCTAATTTCAAACTGTTTTTAGGCTTATCTGAGATCTTGTATGTAATGCCCAAAAGTCCCTCTGGGTTCTTAACTGTTTGAAAGTGAAAGTGAAATCACTCAGTCTTGTCCGACTCTTTACGACCCCATGGACTGTAGGGACCACTAAGTTTTGATGAGTCCAGACAGACTGATTCTGACTTGTTTTTAAACTCAATTGGTTTATAACCATAGTAATAGTTACGGTTATAAACAGCTGACTCATTGGAAAAGACCCTGATGCTGGGAAAGATTGAAGGCAAAAGGAGAAGAAAGCGGCGGAGGAGCTTGGGCAAACTCCAGGAGATAGTGAGGGTCAGGAGGCTTGGTGTGCTGCAGTTTAGTTCAGTTCAGTTCACTCGCTCAGTCGTGTCCGACTCTTTGTGACCCCATGAACCGCAGAACGCCAGGCCTCCCTGTCCATCACCAACTCCCAGAGTCCACCCAAACCCATGACCATTGAGTCAGTGATGCCATTCAACCATCTCATCCTCTGTCGTCCCCTTCTCCTCCTGCCCTCAATCTTTCCCAGCATCAGGGTCTTTTCAAATGAGTCAGCTCTTTGCATCAGGTGGCCAAAATATTGGAGATTCAGCTTCAACATCAGTCCTTCCAATGAACACCCAGGACTGATCTCCTTTAGGATGGACTGGTTGGATCTTCTTGCAGTCCAAGGGACTCTCAAGAGTCTTCTCCAACACAACAGTTCAAAAGCATCAATTCTTCTGCACTCAGCTTTCTTTATAGTCCAACTCTCACATCCATCCATACATGACCACTGGAAAAACCATAGCCTTGACCTAGATGGACCTTTGTTGACAAAGTAATGTCTCTGCTTTTTAATAGGCTGTCTAGGTTGGTCATAACTTTCCTTCCAAGGAGTAAGCATCTTTTAATTTCATGGCTGCAATCACCATCTGCAGTGATTTTGGAGCCCCCAAAAATAAAGTCAGCCACTGTTTCCACTATGCATTTCATGTGGTCTCAAAGTCAGACACTGCCAAGTGACTGAACAACAACATTGTTACTAAATTTCTTTAGCTCAGTGGCCATTAGCCAGGTTTTATGTTTTAAATGTAGCTTAGATAATATGAGTATAATCATATTTTGTGATTTTTCTTTATAATATCAATGTATAAAAGGAAAGCAATATCACAGTACTTCACAAGACAATACTACCTATAAGCTGAAATTTTTTTACCCCAGTTGTGAATCAAATTTATTTTACCAGTAGGTGCCAGTCTTGGCTCACAAAACTGAGACTGGAATAATTGCTTATTGGTAACTTTCATTAGAGGCATTCCTGTTTAAAAAATGTAGAATAGCAGAGATTTTATGTAAAGGAAAAAGGCAATTAATGGATTTTGAAGGCAGAACACAATACAAGCTCCTGAACAAGCCTATGACTATAACAACAACTGGAAATAAGATTAATTACTTCTTCCAGAATTTTCATACTGATATAAGGAGATACTACCCCCGTAAGAAGGGAGTGAGAAAGGAAAAGATAAAATATGTAAGAGATACTTATTGAAGTGATTTCTCTGTTTACCTTATCTTCATTCCTGTCTTGTTTTTGCTTTTTTTCATTTTCTGATGGATGTGGAATAAAAATACATAATATGTTAAAAAACCAACATGACTGGATTTTTCTGTACTGAGATATAACAGGTTGGAATTCTGAATAGCACAATAAGGGGCCCAGTTGACTAGTATCTGTGTAATTACAGACTTTGCTGTCACTGAAGCAAGGTGTATTTATGTACTGGATCAAGATTTAGGAGAGTCCTTGGATCAGCTGTTTGTGGGCAGCTCAAATACTGACCCAGAGTCGGGTCCTATTCACTTCTTGACCAGGATGAAACTGTTCCTGCAATAATAAATTGAGTCATAGATTTTTTTTTTTACATCTTTCTTAAGTGAATTAGTCTAAGGGATATTTATAGTATCTGGCTTACTAATGCTTTTCCATGTATGTTACAGTACCTCAAACTTTTCTCTGCCTATTAGCTATGTAAAATTATATAAAGACTTAAAAGGGTGGCATAACATTCAAAATTCAAAAGCTGTAGAATAAGGAGTTCATTTGCTCCAGGAAAAGTTAAAGCAATTCTGAATGGAAGCTATGTTTTTTAAATACACCCATGCACAGAGGCATTAATTTCATGTACAAAAATCCTGCTGCTATCTGCATGGATAAAGGTGTACCTGCAGCTTGCCAAACTAGCTCTTGGTGAAATGCGAGACCAGTGAAGTCCTGGATTGATCAAGTACGAGGCTGACTCTCCCCTTCCAGAGCATTTGAGTGTCTGTTGTGGACCTGTTAATTGACCAGGTATATACACAGTGAGTGAAGAACTAATCCTCATTAAATAAAATGTTCCTATCCACAGGTTCCCTAATGTATGACCCAGGAAGAGGTACCCAGGTTAGGCAGAAGAAATGTGAATTTATTTACACTAGCCAAACTCTCCTAGCAATTTTCTCTTCCTCTTATTTTTGCACATAAGGTAGAGTGAGTTAAGACACAAAGTATTTCTCAGTCTGTAAAAGTCACTAAAAGAGCACTGAAATATGGTGCCAATAAACTCAGAACTTCACCTTACTCCGGATTCTTTGCATATCTAGAGCTTATGTCTCCTTGCTTGGGAGAAATGTATAAAGCAGGTTCAGATGGAAAATAAAAACAAAACACAGCAAAATCAAGCAAACTATCAACAGAGAAATTTTGATCGTTGGCCTATTGTGCAGTTTAAAAGCAAGGATGTGTAAGTTGATTAGTATAACTTTAGAGGTGCCACATGTTCTGAATCAGCTAGCTGGCTGTGAGCTAAAGTTGATTAGCTGTGGCCAGGTGAAATTCTGAAACTAAATAATATGTTGCATGATGCTCTTTAGAAGGACTAATCTTGGTTTTATTTTTCTTCATTTTTATTTTCCACTAAATTATAGACACTTTATACTCTTTGTTCTTTTTTTTTTTAAAGAATCACAAAGAAAACTGATAGAAGAGAAGGAAGGCAAGCAGAAAATTTTAGGTTATACTGAGTTAAGAAAAGAAAGTTAACTTACTTTCAATACAATTACACACCTTATACCAATCTTATGCATGGTGTGTATTATTCAGGTATAACACATGAAGAAAAGTGAAAAAGAAACTAATTCTAAATTTATTAAAATAATACATTATTAGCATTACTGTGGTGCGAGTTGGGGCTACACTCCCTTTGAAGACTCTAGAAAAAAATCCGCTTTTCTCTTTCAACTTTCAGTAGCTGTTCACATTCCTTGACTTGTGGTTCCATCACTCCAATCTCTGCTTTCCTCTTTATATTAACTTATTCTCTATGCGTGTCAAATCTCCCTTTGCTTTGCTCTTAAACGATGCCTATGACTGCATTTAAGTACCACCTGGACAATTCAGGGTAATTTCCCTCTCTCAAGAGCGTTAATTTAATCACATCTGCAAATATAAGGTAATATTCACAGGTTCCAGGATTAGGATGTGACTGTTTTGGGGAGTCCATTTTTAGTCTACTACAATTATCAGTTCTTATTACATTGTTGCCAAAGACATGTTCTCACCAATTACTCTTAGGTAAAGTGAAAATGTTAGTCACTCAGTTGTGTCTGACTCTTTGTGATCCCATGGGCTATAGCCCTCCAGGCTCCTTTGTCCTTAGGATTCTCCAGGTAAGAATACTGGAGTGGGTTGCCATTTCCTCCTCCAGGGGATCTTCCCAACCCAGGGATGTAAAATCTCGTCTCCTACATTGGCAGGCAGATGGTTTACCACTGAGCCACCTGGGAATCCCCAAAATGATACTGCAGACACAGTTTTCCTTAGAGAACTTTCTCTAGGCTCCTTTCACATTGCATGAGCAGCCATGACACTTGCCCTAAGGTTTATGACTTTATTTTTAAAAATTAGGTGGTGGTAAAATGAGGAAAAAAATAAGACCCAAACAGAGGTGTATATAAATCAAAACATTATAGCTGGTTATATCTTTTTGAGCTTCCCTGGTGGCTCAGATGGTAAAGAATCTGCTTGCAATGAAGGAGACATGGGTTCGATCCCTGGTTGGGAAGATCCCCTGGAGAAGGAAATGGCTACTCACTCCAGTATTCTTGTTTGGGGGATCCCAGGGACAGAGGAGCCTGGCAGACAACAGTCTATGGGGTCGCAAAGAGTCGGACATGACTGAGCAACTAAGCACAGCGCATAACTTTACATTCTTACTTTAAGAGGGTCCATCTCAACCGACTTTATATGGGGCAGCATTATGCAAATTAGCAGCAACCCATAAATTTAGTTTTGCAAATTGTTCTGGCTGTCTTGTTACTCTTCCATATTTAGCAATTTAATTTCCATTTAACAAAAAGATACTGAGGCACAGGAAATGTGAGTGCCTGGGAGGAAATACAAGCATGTCTACAACTGAATTATGAGCTTTTTTTTTTTTTAATCTTTGTATTTCTGTTTTTTTTTTTTTTTTGAGCCAAAGGGGATTAGCTGATAGGAGTAATGTCCAAATAACATAGCTAAGTTGGGTTAGTTCATATTGCCAGAGTAAGTTGACCATTAGGATTTGTGTAAAATCCCAAATCCCAAAGGGTGTTTGGACTGATGAGAAAGGAGTTTGCTGAAATCCTCTTGAAATGACTTCAAAGAACACTGGGATTCTTGTTTTCTAGTCTGCATATCTATGTTTATGCTCTTTTCACTTCCAATTTTTTAACCACTGGGGAAATAAAATATACAATGATAGAGGCCCAGTAGAAAACAAAACAAACAGTCCTGGAAATGGTATTAGAACTCCCATTGCTTGCTTATCTGTTACTATGGAAAAAAAATGTTTTATTTTTCTAAATCAGGAATAATTTCAAGAATTTAATTTGCCATTTTAGAGATAGTGTGATTGTAGCACAAATAGTAATATATGTACATCTGAGTTTTCTTGTACACTAAATCTAGATACTTAAGCAAACAATAATAGCTAATATTTATTGGAGGTTCACTTTGTGGCTGACACTATCTTATAGGCTTTTTCATTATTAAACCTCATAATAAACCTTTTAGGTGGGGTTATTATTATTCCAATTTTCCATATCAGGAAATTAAGGCTTAGAAAAGTTAACTACAAATAGGTAATAAATGATTTGACTAGGGACAACTACTTATTCATTCATGATCAAGCATTTTTATAATGAACTTATATTGTTGTGACTTTTTTATTAGGTATAGATGTTTTTGAGTGGTTGTATAATTTTAAAATTATCTTAAGATTAGCATTTCTATGGTAGAAATTCATATTTTTCTATAAGCCTAAATTAAGCATAATTAATAATGTTCTATGATTGCAGGTAATTTGCTATTTCCACTTCATTTTCCCTTCTTCCTCTGTCCCCAGTAATATTAGGGTAATGTAAAGTGGATATTTTTTTTCAATAGAACATTGTCATTTGCTTTAACTTTCCTGACATATTTTGTGCAATATCCAAGTAGTGGGAAAATACATTTATATGTGGGTCTTGGTTAGATATCTCTAATGTAACTCATTTAGTCTTCTGAGAACATATATAGCATAGAAATCATACAAGGTTGATATTTTTAAAGCTAATGAGCCTCTGATTAGCATCCGACTAGCTATAGTTAGCAAGATGTATGCCCTTCCTGTGATTTATAGTGATTAACATGATCCAAGATTCTTTCTTATCTCTAAAATTTGTCTTACCAGCTAGCTTAAAGAAACCACACACACTTCTGATGATCCTTGCGGGAAACAGAACAAAATAAAATACTATTACACTAAAAGAAATTATTTTCAGCAAACTATATTGTTGGAATATCCACTGGGAAGAAGGAAACAATAAAAATAACACTGTGTAGAATATGCTGGCAATCAGGAAACTGCACACAGAGCTTCAGACGCTCTGGGTAGGTAATGACGGACCTCTAAGTCTTGAGTTAAAGTTTCATTAATTCTTATGTTTATTCATTCATCAAATATTTATTGAGCATATGCCATATGACCTTAAACTGTGCAAGCTTCCCTGACATGTGACCAGGAACAATACAGAGTCCCTAACACTAAATACTTAGAGTCTGGTGGGGGCAGGCTGGTAATTAAGTAAGCTATAAATTGTGGTAAATGTCACGGTAGGAGAAAGGCATAGCAGGAAGAAATAATCTAGTTGAAAAGTTAAGGAATTTTTATTAGAGGAAATGAATCTAACCTGAAACATAAAGATTGGAAATAATGGTAATCAGTGAAATAATAAAGCATGTGTGTGTGTTTGTGTTTGCACGTGCATGTGTGGCAGGAATGGATGTCCAGTATTCTGCAAGCCATTTTCTGAATCTGCTTTCTTATTTGTAATATGAAACAATCTGGTTACACAGTTTCTAAGGTCTTTCTTTGCTTAGGAAAATGCTATGTTTCTCTGAAATCATAAAAGCAACATTACATTAGTGAGACCAAAAGAGTCAAGCTCTTGTAATGCTTAAGCCATATGCTGTTTCATCAAGAATTCTCTTTTAAAGTTACAACTCTTTTGAATAAATAAGACAACAGGCCCATTCCAGAATGAGTGGAAATCTTGGATTATGTTAAATGCTTCCTTAACATTTACTAAATTACTATTGCAATAAGCTAAATACTATGCTAGGACTTGAAAGAATGATCAGTCTCCGAGGTATATAACTTTCTGCCAGAGGGTAGTGTGCAAAATGAGAGATACTGGTTCTTATCAACCTAAGAACAACACATTTACTCTAAGTAAAATCAAACTGCATGCAGAAAATTAATTTCATACAATCTAGCCTGTCAAAGAACTCTCACTTCATCCTGCAGAGTAAATTCTTTAAAATATTCTGAGAGACTCAGACAAGATGAATCTGATCTATCATAACTTCAAACTCTTGAGTTTCTCCTAGCAGTCACTGGTCCCAGACCCTGAAAATTCCTCACCTTTAGCAACCTGTAAACAAGAAAAGAGACTAGCAGTAATGGAAGATAATGAATTTTTCTAGTTAGGTTATGAGGGGAATGGATTTTTGATTGAAGCCATTGGACTAAGCAACATCAGAACTATTCACATAAAAAAAGCATTGGTTCAGAGTCAGAAGGTGGACTGTGGAGAAGTTATTTCACAGAATACTGGAAAGATGTGAGCTGCATTATTGCTTGTAAAAATGCATGCAGACTCTATTTTTTTCCATTTGGATGAAGATATGGCCTTGTTGATCTGAGACTAGATTAAGCAACAAGAAAGTTTTTTCCCAGTTAATTGTTTGGGGAGAAACAATAAGCTAGTTTCCCCAAAGACACTAAATATCTATATTCAGCATATGTTTTCAGTTGAAGAATACCCCTGTTTTTTTTAAAAGTATGCTTATGTAATTCAAAATTAGTTTCAATGGTGAAGGTTCAGGAGTCAATACCAATTCTGTGGAAAGCACATCTCTGGGCATATGGTAACTAACTATCTATTTTCATTTGTAAAAAGAGTATGGCACAATGTCAAGTAATACCTGGCTACAAAGTGTGCCTTCAAGAATCACTGCCTCTGAGGTTCTAGGCAATGCATTTCTTGTTCCCAATATTTTCAGGGCTTTTATATGTAAATTAGAGAAAACCATTGTTAGAAAATCAGCTATTTGTTGTCTGGATCAAATGAGATGATGTAGGTAAAGCATTTACTGTAGTGAACAGTGTACATAAAATGTTGAATAAACTTTAGTTGTTATTTGCACAAAGGTAATGGAAACAATTCTCAATTCCAAAGAAAGGCAGTGCTAAAGGATGGTCAAACTACTGCACAATTGCACTCACTTTCCATGCTAGTAAGGTTATGCTCAAAATCCTTTGAGCTAGGCTTCAGCAGTACTTTAATAGAGGACTTCCAAATGTACAAGCTGGGTTAAGAAAAGGAAGAGGAACCAGAGATCAAATAGCCAACATTTGTTGGATCACAGAGAAAGCAAGGGAATTCCAGAAAAACATCCACTTCTGTTTCATTGATTACATGAAAGCCTTTGACTGTGTGGATCACAACAAACTGTGGAAAATTCTTAAAGAGCTGGGAATACCAGATCATCTTACCTGTTTCCTGAGAAGTCTGTATGTGGGTCAAGAAGCAACAGTTAGAACCTTACATGGACTGACTGACTGATTCAAAATTGGGAAAAGAATACAACAAAGATGTATATTGTCACTCTGTTTATTTAACTTATATGCAGAGTACATCATGTGAAAGGCTGGGCTAGATGAGTTACAAGCTGGAATCAAGATTGCAGGGTGAAATATCACCAACCTCAGATATGCAGATGACACCACATTAATGACAGGAACAAGAGGAACTAAACAGCCTCTTGATAAGGGTGAAAGAGGAAAGTGAAAAAGCTGGCTTAAAACTCCACATTAAAAAAAATAAGATCATGGAATCTGTCCCCATCACTTCATGCCAAATAGAAGAGGAAAAAGTGGAATCAGGAAAGATTTTATCTTCATGGGCTCCAAAAATCACTGTGGATGGTGACTTCAGCCATGAAATTAAAAGACACTTGCTTCTTGGAAGGAAGGCTATGACAAACCTAAACAGCATATTAAAAACAAGGACATCACTTTGCCAACAAAGATCCATGTAGTCAAAGCTATAGCCATTCCAGCAGCCATGTACAATGTGAGAGTAGCACCATAAGGATGGCTGAGCACTGAAGAACTGATGCTTTCAAATTGTGGTGCTGGAAAGACTCTTGAGAGTCCCTTGAACAGCAAGGAGATCAAACCGGTCAGTCCTAAGAGAAATCAAACCTGAATAGTCATTGGAAAGACTGATGCTCCAATACATTAGCCATCTGATGCGAAAGAGCTAACTCATTGGAAAAGACTGATGGTGGGAAAGACAAGGCAAAAGGAGAGGAGGGTGGCAGAGGATGAGATGGTTGGATAGAATCACTGATTCAATGGAATGAACTTGGGTGAACTCTGGGAGATGCTGAGGGACAGGGAGGCTTGGCATGCTTCAGTCCATGGAGTCAGAAAGAGTTAGACATGACTTAGTGACTGAACAACAAAAATAAAGGGAAACAAAAGCAACAATAACAACATATGAGTGAGATTAGAGGACTTCTCTGGTGGCTCAGCTGGTAAAAGAGTGAGATTAGAAAAAACAACTTTCTCAAAAAAATTAATGTCTTAAACTTAAAGAATTACTTGTTTCTCTCCTCCCACCTCATATCCTGCCCACAAGGAGAGAGGGAGAATTGATATATTTAATTTTAAGTAAAACATTCCTATTAATAAAAGTCAATTAACTTGTCTATAAAATTCTCAAAATAAATATTTATACCATTTTAAAACAATACTGTTCAACTTTATTCCCAGTGTGGTCTCTTTAAAAATCTTAGAAAATGAAAATAAAATTTGCATTTCAAACAGCGTCTATCAAAGCTTAACAATATCTTTTCCTTAAATATGAGTGTTTCTCAACTGTGGAACATACTATTAAGCTTCACTCTGAAAATAGGCATTTGTTGATGTTCAGCAAGACCAGTCAGAGGGTGAAATAGCTTTAGTTTTGCACCAGTCAGGAAGGAAAACAGCAATAAAATGATTCAATGCATTCAGTTTAGGACTTGCAGTTCAGAACCAAAGAATGCTACAGTCAGAAGATGAGTAGTGAACAGAAAGAAAAGCAACAGATACAATTAACCTTATAGTTTTACTGGAAAGTAAATTAAGTATACTCAATATTTTATGATACAAATAGGACATATATATCAATAAAACACTAAATTCTTAATGGTTACTAATTGAATATTAATCTAATTCTTAAGCCTCTACCTAGCTGTATTTGATCTTTTAATAGTTTTATTTTACACTAACTGTATATCCTATCAATTGTATGCCTTATCTTTTAAGAAAGTACATAAATCTCCTGTACATTTTAGTGAGAAGGCATTAACTTAACAGGATGCAAAGTAGCTATTAGAAAAACTTTTGAAATATTTTAAGAATAAATTTTCAGTTGTGTGTATTTTTAACCTTTATCTACTTAGTGTTCACTGTGTGTTGGACATTGTATTAAGAATATGACATGCTCTACAACTAAATCATTGTGGCAACCCTATTAGGTAGATGACACTACTAATTTTACAAATGAACAACTTAGAAGTTGAGAATCTTACCTAAGATTTCATAGCTAAATATGTAGAAAGATCTGGATTCACTGTTATGTTTAATTTACACTACAGTTTGATTAAAAATAAAATTTGAAAAACATAATGAACTCAATACAGAAAACAGATTAGTGGTTGCCAGAATTGGGGGATGAGGGGTGGGCAAAATGAGTGAAGGTGGTCTAAAGGTACAATCTTTCAGTATAAAATAAATAAGTCCTCGAGATATAATGTACAACATGTTAACTAAAGTTAATAATGGTTTATTGTAGATTTGAAAGTTGTTAAGAGAATAGATGTTAAAGGTTCTCATCATACCCACAGAAAGTTGATATATATACATATATACATATATAAGTGTATATATATATATATGGTGATGGATATTAACTATACTAATTGTGCCAATTTTTTGCAATACATGCAAATATATAATCATTACTGCATACCTGAAACCAATATAATATTACATGTTAATTATATCTCAATGAAATTTTTAAAATAAATATACATCCCTATCTTATCTTACCTATAGAGGTAGACTATAGGTAAGCATAGAGCTGAAGGAAGAAAATATAGGAGAACATATTTGTGATATATGGCTAAAGACAGGCTATCTGAACAAGGTCTTAGAGGCAAATACTAAGATGAAAAACAGATGCTAATAGTAGACAAGAGACTGACTAAGGAAAGATATCTGCAATATTTAAAACCAATGAATCACCAACATCAAAGATAAAGTGTAAAGACAAACTGAAAGTATAACTGAAGTGTGGCTATAAATTTAAAATGGCATAGAATATGAATAAGCATTCACTTAAGGTTCCCCCTCCTAAAAAATAAAATCAGATTTAAGAAGCCATACATTCAAACATTTTACAGAGTTAAATAGACTTTCAAAGTGTGTACATAGAAATAGCATCTTCTTAACTTTCCACTCCCTATAAGCCACACTACTCAAGTTTTTAGCTAACTGTTTTGGCATTTATTTCCATATAATTAAAAATACTCTAATATTTAAAGTCATATGATACACCTAAAGTAAACTATAACAAATTTCTGAGAATCAGGATCTCATGGATAACATTCTTAACAGAAACTAAATTAAATTAGAAATAAAAAACATACTTAAAATTTCAACTTGTAATTCAGTTTTACTTTTTGCTTTACATTTTTCAAATTTTAGATGATACAATTTAACGATTGTTTAACTTTTATTGAAATAAAGAAATAAAAATCTCAAAAATTGTAAAGAGGGCTATAAAAAATTAAATAGGACCTAAAATTTTTTCCAGTAGTCATGTACAGATGTGAGAGTTGGACCAGTAAAGGGCTGGGTGCTAGAGTATTGATCCTTTCGAACTGCGGTATTGTTGAAGAAGACTCTTGAGATTTCCTTGGGCAGTAAAGAAATCAAACCAGTCAATCCTAAAGAAAATCAACCTTGAATATTCATTGGAAGGACTGTTGCTGAAGCTGAGGCTTCAATACTTTGGCCACCTGATGCCAAGAGTCAACTCATTGGAAAAGACCTTGATGCTGGGAAAGACTGAGGGCAGGAGAAGGGGGTGACAGAGGATGAGATCATTGGATGGTATCACCAACTCAGTGAACATGAGTTTAAGCAAACTCTGGGTGATAGTGAAGGACAAGGAAGCCTGGCATGCTGTGGTCCATGACATCACAAAGAGTTGGTCACAACTTAGTGACTGAACAGCAACAACAAAATATTTTCACAAAATTCAAAGTAGTCTGTAAGTTAAAATGAACAATTTATTCCAATAATTGGATACTGTAACATTCAGTTCAGTTCAGTCGCTCAGTTGTGTCCGACTCTTTACCAGCCCATGGAGTGCAGCACGCCAGGCTTCCCTGTCCATCACCAACTCCCGGAGCTTGTTCAAAAACATGTCCCTCGAGTCGGTGATGCCATCCAACCATCTCATCCTCTGCCATCCCCATTTCCTCCTGCCTTCAATCTTTTCCAGAATCAGGGTCTTTTCCAGTGAGTCAGTTCTTCTCATCAGGTGGCCAAAGTATTGGAGCTTCAGCTTCAGCATCAGTCCTTCCAATGAATATTCAGGATTGAGTTCCTTTAGGATTGGCTGGTTTGATCTCCTTGCAGTTCAAGGGACTCTTAAGAGTCTTCTCCAACACCACAGTTCAAAAGAGTCAATAATTTTGCAATAAAACTATATAAAATTCAATATCCTTCTTTTACATAAGCAAAACACAATTAAAAAGGAAATAGAAATATTCTATTTACTATTAGACCAAAAGCTATAAGGTATAGAATAAATTAAGAATATATTAAGATGTATTACTTAAATATTGTAAAGCATTATAGAAGAATATAAATAGCTGAACACACGGAGAAGGCAATGGTAGCCCACTCCAGTACTCTTGCCTGGAGAAGCCCATGGATGGGGGAGCCTGGTAGGCTGCAGTTCCTGGGGTCGCTAGGAGTCGGACAGGACTGAAGCGACTTAGCAGCAGCAGCAGCTGAACAAAATGGTGAGCTATGGTGTTAAACAAGGTATGATGCAATTCTCTCTGATAGTAACTTTCTAAAAGCAAGGCAAAATTTTTATCTTTGGTATAATGATTTTGACATGCTTGAGGATATAAAATTATACATGGGATTATATGCACTGCTTAATACTGATAGGAAATAAAATTAAATTACTTTGCATATAAATGGAATCAAGCATGTTAGGGCAATGCATAGAAGAATGCAGCACCTTGGAAAGGAGGAAGGAGAAAGAGAAAAAAAGGAAAAAAGCAAAGAGTATGGCTCAGAGGGAACACTGAGAAAGGAGACATAAAGGGCTGTCATTACAGGGCTGTAGGTTTCTTTTTTCTTTTAATAATTTTAGGGCTATGGTTCCTTTACAATACACGTTGTCTTCTTTACCCATCAAAACTTCTATCATTTCTTAGTCACTGATGCTGTTACACATGTGAAATTTTATTTAGGTGAAGTCTGTGATTGAAGCGCAGATGGCTGATTATCAGGCACAAAACAAAACTAAAGCAAACAGTTTATTAATAGAAAATCAGTATTGTGCTTCCCCTACTGTATCAGTCAAGATCCTCAGAGAAACAGAACCAATAATACTGACAGAATATACATAATATATTCATATATGTATGCAAATATACACATATATGTCTCATATTTATAGGAAATAGAATCAGTAGTGTACTTGTGTCTGTGCATATACATATGCTTGATTCATTTTAAGAAATTGGCACTCATGATTGTTGGGACTGGCCAGGCTAGTCCAAAAGTTTGTAGGGCATGCCAAGAGCCTGGAAATTTAGGCAGGAATTAATGTACCAATTTCGAGTATAATTTCCTCTTCTGCTGGAAAACCTTAGTTTTTGCTCTTAAGGCCATCAGCTGATTGGATGAGAACCATTCATATGATTGAAGGCATCATGGCTTTTACTTAAAACCAGCTGTGACTCAATGTATTAACCACATCTACAAAATATATTTATGGCAACACTTAGATTGGCACTTAATTATAACTGGGTACAATAGCCTAGCCAGGATGACACAAAAAAACAGGATGACACATCTCACCTGCTAAATGATATTGAATACATAGTTTTAAAAATGATAACTTGTATGTACCAGTTAATATATGTATTCTATTCAATTATCTAAGTAATTTATATATTTTAATCATTTTATTCTTGTAGCAACTCTGTGAGATGATTATGATCCCCATTTTACAGAAAAGAAAAATGTAATTTAAAAATATTAAGGAATATCCTCATGCTGCTAAGTCACCTCAGTCGTGTCCGACTCTGTGCGACCCCATAGACAGCAGTCCACCAGGCTCTGCCATCCCTGGGATTCTCCAGGCAATAACACTGGAGTGGGTTGCCGTTTCCTTCTCCAATGCATGAAAGTGAAGTCGCTCAGTGAGAACTCAGTTAATAGGCATCAGGGCTGAGAGTCAAATTTAGTGTGCAAGTTTTTTCATTGTTAGAGCATCTTTACCCCCCCCCACCCACACACACACACACACACACACACACACACCACATCTGTTGAAATACTGATTAATGAGGATTTTCTTTTACCAGAAGTTCTCCTCCAACTTGAGTCTGATTATTTTAGGACATTTTAGGACATTCTTTGGGTAAAAAATGCCTGGTATATAAGAGCTGCATAAAAATGTAGCAACTAGTGCTTGCATAAACACACCAGAAATGAATGAATGAATAACATCTGGCCCATTGTGCTAGTTCCCTAATGAAAAATTGCAATTATTTTGGTTTAACAGTCATCTTTTTCAAGGAAACAGAGAAATGTTTTGCAACATAGAACAAGATGGGATTTCATCAGTTTGTGATTAACTGCCTATATATGCTAAAATTTAAAACTTAAGGGAGTAGGTTAAATTTCTGTACCAACATTCTGTTATCCTAGAATACATTATTTCTTCGTGTAATAGAAGACCTCCACAAAATTATCCTTCCTTCCACTTCCTATCGTAAATTACTCTGATAAGTAAAAGCACACTTCATTTTATACTTTTAGATCAAAGTATTAAAATGCATATGTAAGTAGTTGAGAAATAAGCACAAATTCCTTTTACCTAGAAGATGATGCTGTTTCAGCAAGTCCTTATTTTTCAGAAGTGGTGGGTTAAAAGGTTGAAAGTTAACATACAGCAATGGTTTACAATTCTACACAATCAAAACTAGAACATGGGGGAAAATCTGGATGGTGTCTTTATATATAATAATAAAATGCATTTCTATGTATTCAGTGAAAAAAATGTTGAAAGTTATAGCAAGGAATGGCAGTGAATAAAGTAGATAAATAGGATGCATCAAAGATGAACTTAACTTTTATGGTAATGAATTTTTTAAAGGTGGCTCTGGGTGCCCTATTTATAAGGCATATGGGGCAGCTTTAAAGCATGTCCTTTGAGTTATTGAGCCCAAATAGGGATCTGAATAATACACATCAAGATAGCACCAGGGTCCTTGTAGGAGTGAAATTTTTTTCTTTATCAAACCTGGGATGAAGATTTCTCCACAGTAACTTCTTCATATTAGTTTTAAGTTTAAACACATAGGTCATCTGTTTGATTTTGGACTTATTGTTTTAGCTTCTGCTCTTGGGACAGCTGGGATGCTTGACTTCTTTCAAGTGGAATTTTTAAGTTTATAATAAATTAAACAAAGCTACTTGAATATATCATATATATATATACATATATATATATATACACATTCATCTGTCAGTCATATATTGATCTATGTCTTTGTCATAGATATACTGAATTCACAGTAAATGACTTATTTCATTGAAGAATAAATACAATACAGATCTATATTTCTCATTTTCCATTTTTTTTTTAAACTTCAGTTAAACTGCACACCTTCTGAATCATAAGAACAGAAATTCAGGAGCATGTATGCCTTCAGTCTGTAGGTAAAACTTCTGCCAGGGTGGGTTCTGATATGCAGGAGTAGCTGACAAGATTGCTGCCCAGCCTGGAGCTCTTGCACAAGGACTGTAATGGTACAGTTTATCCTTTTAATAGTCCCTGCAGCTGTTGCTTCTAGATCCTACACCCTAGTGATTTTGTAAATAGTGTAATTGTTTCCTTAAAAAGAATGTCTAGCTAACTCTGGTAGAAAATTTCCAAATTTCCATATCTTAGAGGCAAAATTCTAGGTTAGGTTGTAGGAATTCTCTGTACTGAAGCTCACGATCTTATTTTTCAGAGTGCTTTAGGAAGTACAGCTGTGATTTTGGTTGCATTTATTTTCCTAAGCTAAACATGACTAGACAAGTAAACATTCTTGTTGACAACTTTCTGAATACTTAAGTTTTATGTGCCATGGGGCCCTGGAATGGACAGCATCACTGGAAGAGAAAATGAAGTGTGAAAGTATTGTTGAGGTAAATGAAGTGCTCAGTCTGGTGGGAACTTCTTCCAAAATCAAACCAGTTTCCGAGAATTTTCTAATCCTAGTTTAACCCCGAAGTGATTTTTTTTTTTTTGAGAAACAGTCCAAGGTAATTATTTTCCTGAGTGCTTCTGCTTATCAAGTCTCTAAAAATAAGTGGCGATAAAAATAAATAGACTTCACAAAATGTACTTTTTTCCCCCAGCTATTTAACAAGATGAAAAGACAGCAAGTAGCAGAAGTTTTGAACAGCACAGGTCAGAGAATCAGTACATGGAAAAGCAATCAGAAATATTTGAGAATTCTCTCCTGGCCATGAAAACGTGTCCTATACCGGTTATTAAAAAAACAAAAAAACTTCTCTAATATTTACAGAATGATTAAATGGAAGAAGAACAAGTTTTATTTCTGGTAAACAAAACAAAATCTAATCAACTCTGCCATTTCAATTAGCCATATTTATAAAAAAATTCTTCTCAAGTACATAGATAAGATTATTGTGAAAAGAGCAATTGCAATGGTTTTCCTTTTCTTTTAACAAAATTTGGAAGATAAACATATTTCCCCCCATGAATGCTATCAGTCAGTTCAGTTCAGTCCTTCAGTTGTGTCCGACTCTTTGTGACCCCATGAATCACAGCACGCCAGGCCTCCCTGTCCATCACCAACTCCCAGAGTTTACCCAAACTCATGTCCATTGAGTTGGTGATGCCATCCAGCCATCTGATCCTCTGTCGTCCCCTTCTTCTCCTGCCCCCAATCCTTCCCAGCATCAGGGTCTTTTCCAATAAGTCAACTCTTCGCATGAGGTGGCCAAAGTACAGGAGTTTCAGCTTCAACATCAGTCCTTCCAGTGAACACCCAGGACTGACTTCCTTTAGGATGGACTGGTTAGATCACCTTGCAGCCCAAGGGACTCTCAAGAGTCTTCTCCAATACCACAGTTCAAAAGCATCAATTCTTTGGCACTCAGCTTTCTTCACAGTCCAACTCTCACATCCATACACGACTACTGGAAAAACTATAGCCTTAACTACACGGACCTTTGTTGGCAAAGTAATGTCTCTGCTTTTTAATATGCTATCTAGGAGCAGCGGCTGTGCATTGCTGGATCAGCCGTGAAAAGATACCCCACATCCAAGGTAAGAGAAAACCAAGTAAGACGGTAGGCACTGAGAGAGGGCATCAGAGGGCAGACAGACTGAAACCACAATCACAGACAACTAGCCAATCTGATTACATGGACCACAGCCTTGTCTAACTCAATGAAACTAAGCTATGCTGTGTGCGGCCACGCAAGATGGACAGGTCATGGTAGAGAGGTCTGACAGAATGTGGTCCACTGGAGAAGCGAATGGCAAACCACTTCAGTATTCTTGCCTAGAGAACCCCATGAACAGTTCAGTTCAGTTCAGTTCAGTTGCTCAGTCGTGTCTGACTCTTTGCGACCCCATAAATTGCAGCACGCCAGGCCTCTCTGTCCATTACCAACTCTCGGAGTCTACCCAAACCCATGTCCATCGAGTCGGTGATGCCATCCAACCATCTCATCTTCTGTCGTCCCCTTTTCCTCCCGCCCCCAATCCTACCCAGCATTAGGGTCTTTTCCAATGAGTCAAACCTTCGCATGAGGTGGCCAAAGTATTGGAGTTTCAGCTTCAACATCAGACCTTCCAATGAACACCCAGGATTGATCTCTTTTAGGATGGATTGATTGGATCTCCTTGCAGTCCAAGGGACTCTCAAGAGTCTTCTCCAACACCACAGTTCAAAAGTATCAATTCTTCGGTGCTCAGCTTTCTTCACCGTCCAACTCTCACATCCATACATGACCACTGGAAAAACCATAGCCTTGACTAGACGGACTTTTGTTGGCAAAGTAATGTCTCTGCTTTTAAATATGCTATCTAGGTTGGCCATAACCTTCCTTCCAAGGAGTAAGCATCTTTTAATTTCATGGCTGCAATCACCATAAGCAGTGATTCTGGAGCCCAAAAAAATAAAGTCTGACACTGTTTCCACTGTTTCCCCATCTATTTCCCATGAAGTGATGGGACCAGATGCCATGATCTTAGTTTTCTGAATGTTGAGCTTTAAGCCAACTTTTTCACTCTCCTCTTTCACCTTCATCAAGAGGCTCTTTAGTTCTTCTTCACTTTCTGCCATAAGGGTGGTGTCATTCGCATATCTGAGGTTATTGATATTTCTCCCGGCAATCTTGATTCCAGCTTGTGTTTCTTCCAGCCCAGCGTTTCTCATGATGTACTCTGCATATAAGTTAAATAAGCAGGGTGACAGTATACAGCCTTGACGTACTCCTTTTCCTATTTGGAACCAGCCTGTTGTTCCATGTCCAGTTCTAACTGTTGCTTCCTGACCTGCATACAGGTTTCTCAAGAGACAGGTCAGATGGTCTGGTATTCCCATCTCTTTCAGAATTTTCCACAGTTTATTGAACAGTATGAAAAGTATGAACCATGAACAGTATGAAAAGGCAAAAAGATAGGACACTGAAAGATAAGCTCCCCAGGTCGGTAGGTGTCCAATATGCTACTGGAGATCAGTGGAGAAATAACTCCAGAAAGAAGGAAGGAAGGGATGGACCCAAAACAAAAACAACACCCAATTGTGGATGTGACTGGTGATAGAAGCAAGGTCCAATGCTGTAAAGAGCAATATTGCATAGGAACCTGGAATGTTAGGTCCGTGAATCAAGGCAAATTGGAAGTAGTCAAACAGAAGATGGCAAGAGTGAACATCGGCATTCTAGAAATCAGCAAACTAAGATGGACTGGAATGGGTGAATTTAACTCAGATGACCATTATATCTACTACTGTGGGCAGGAATCCCTTAGAAGAAGTGGAGTATCCATCATGGTCAACAAAAGAGTCCGAAATGCAGTACTTGGATGCAATCTCAAAAACGACAGAATGACCTCTGTTCGTTTCTGAGGCAAACCATTCAATATCACGGTAATCCAAGTCTATGCCCCGACCAGTAATGCTGAAGAAGGTGGGGTTGAATGGTTCTACGAAGATCTACAAGACCTTTTAGAACTAACACCCAAAAAAGATGTCCTTTTCATTATAGGGGACTGGAATGCAAAAGTAGGAAGTCAAGAAACACTTGGAGTAATAGGCAAATTTGGCCTGGGAGTACAGAATGAAGCAGGGCAAAGGATAATAGAGTTCTGCCAAGAGAACGCACTGGTCATAGCAAACACCCTCTTCCAACAACACAAGAGAAGACTCTACACGTGGACATCACCAGATGGTCAACATCGCAATCAGATTGATTATATTCTTTGCAGCCAAAGGTGGAGAAGCTCTATACAGAATTATTTTATTTGAATTCTCACATAGAAGATCATGGATGCCCTTGGTTTAAGGTTAGAAAAACTAAGGTGAGAAGGATTGATTCTTTATCATCAGACTTTGCTACCCAAATGATACAATAAATTCTGTGCTTGATCTTTGAATAAACATGTGGTTTTAATGAAGCTCTTTTGCATAAAGTGGAAAATTAGACTGTATAAAACATTATTCCTTAGTTATGTTGCTCCTGAAGTACTTTTAGCATGGTTAACACATGAAGAAATTTCATATATTTTATCACTTCCTATCATTTTGCTTTTGAAATGCAGATCTGCAATTCTCTATTTGTATTTCTAAAATTCAAAAAGTCATAAACATGTATTTTTCTCTGATAAATATTACTATGTTGTATTGCATTTTGCTACTGTAGACTCCAATGTATAGTAGTCAATCATATTAGCTTTCTAAAACACAAAGAGGCAGCAAGTCCACAACATATCTAGTAGTAAAAGTTTTATACAAAAACTATAAATCTTACATTTTCCTTTTCCAAATTTTTGTATCGTTTGCTTTGAGCCTAATGAACTAATTTTGGTTATTGTCTTTGAGAGACTCTCAATGTTATTATTTAAATTTTTGTTTATTAACACTGTGTCCATTTAAACACAAGTACTTCTTTGTTTATGATCTGATTTGTAGACGCACAATAATTCATCATTTTAAAAATGGGAAACCTTGAGGAAGGTTTAGTTTATCTAGTACAAATGGATCTAAACCATGGCACTCAGATTTGACATTTAAGATCTGAGTTTTTATTGTTGGCCTGAGGAGCATATATTTTTAAGCTGAATTTCTGTAACATTTATATTTTAATACATATGCAAAAACTAGTTTTGCTTTTTGATTTGCTGTGTCCAAATTTTATTTAGTGCATTTGCTCTGAGTGACTTTTTACCTCCCCAGACTGAGTTCATTTTTAATGAAAAGAAATATGAAATTACTGAGTGTTTTCAAAAAATTCATTCATGTAATGAATATTTATTGAACATTTACTTTATTCAAGCACTGCTGTATCATTAGAAATACAATCATGAACAAAACAAATCAAAAAACCGCAAAAAAACACAAAAATCCAGTCCTCAATGAAACTAACATTCTAGCAGGGCAAGACAGTTGATATACAAAATAAGTAAAGTACATAAGAGGTCAGATAATCAAAAGTTTCAGAGAAGGAAAGAGAGAATGCCAAGGAAGGGGTCTATAATTTTAAATGGAGTGGTTTCAATACCGTCAGTGATGGTATTAGTGAAAGGATAACATATGAACAAATGCAAAATGGAAGACAATGATGAGCCATGTAGGTAATTGGAGACAAATATTTCAGTGAGAGCAATCAGCAAGTGCAAAGAGCCCAAAACAGAAGCCTACTTTCTGTGTCTAGGAAGAATATTGGAGCCTGTGTCCACAATGCATATTTGGTTTTTTCACAAAAGTTTAAAAGTTCAGTTTCTGAAGTGTTATTTAAATTGCTATTTATAATGAATGCATCTATAATGCATTATAGTGCATTCTCCCAAAGAAAATATTTTGGTATTCATTGTAGAAAATAAGACCTAGAACAAAGTGGAGTGAGAGGCCTATGCTGCCTCATACTGGTCAGTCTGCTGTGAAGTGTTTCATGAAATTTTATGTATTTTGTTTTAGAAAAGCCAAAACAAACAGAAGCAACCCAAAGAAGAGGCCTATAGTGAGGGAACACAAAGCCACATCATGGGAGATGGGAGGGAGTTTCAAGAGGGAAGGGACATATGTATACCTATGGCTGATTCATGTTGACGTATGGTAGAAACCAACACAATATTGTACAGCAATTATTCTGCAATAAAAAACAAATACACTTTTTAAAAAGCAATGGAAGCGTTAAGAAGGTTGGTCTGCATGTGAAAAGACTTCCAGGAGGGGGAATAAACGAAGAAATGATAGCTTTCAACCATTTGATGGGTCACTAGTGGCCAGGAAGGGCTTCCCCGATAGCTCAGTCGGTAAAGAATCCACTGGCAATGCAGGAGACCCCAGTTAGATTCCTGGGTCAGCAAGATCTGCTGGAGAAGGGATAAGCTACCCACTCCAGTATTCTTGGGCTTCCCTTGTGGCTCAGCTGGTAAAGAATCCGCCTGCAATGAGGGAGACCTGGGTTCAGTCCCTGGGTTGGGAAGAGCTCCTGGAGAAGGCAAAGGCTACCCACTCCAATATTCTGGCCTGGAGAATTCCATGGACTGTATATTCCATGGGGTCGCAAAGATTTGGACACGACTAAGTGACTTTCATCAGTAGTCAGTAAACTTTAAATCTAGAAAGTATACTCGAAAAATAAATGTCACTTCAATTTTTGTAAAGGAATAAGTATTAAAGAATATTCTATTTTGGATTTTTACAGATAGAAATTATAATTTTGTAACCAAGGTAAAAACAACAGTTTATAAAGTGATTCATGAAAATTTATTAGGACATTATCTAAGATCATGTTACTTTTTATTCAAATGCCTTCAGTAACTTCTTTACTTATATTTCCAAATGAAATAAAGTAAATGTAGATACAAATAACAATAATCGTCCATAAATCCTGTCCTCCTTGTAGGAATCTAATTATAATTTAGTTATAGAAGAGAAACATGTTAATAAAGAGTTGTGTTAAGATAAAAATATGACCTAATTCTAGACTATAAATTAAATATATGTAAACATACCAAAATTCAATTATATTTTCAAATAGGTAGCAATAATTTTCCTTGTTGTTTTTTTATTTTGCTGTCTGATTTTTTTTTTTCCTTTTGGTATTTGAGCAGAAGGAAATAAATGTCAAAGATGAACAGACTGAAAAAGAAAAGATGACAAATTCTCTTGCTATCTAAATCATGAAATAACACTAGGTTAAGGCATCTTTCCTTTCCTCAGGCCAACAATAAACATTTAGATCTTAAATATCAAATCTGAGTGCTTTGGTTCAGACCACTTGTTGAGGATTCATATATCCAGTAATTTATTTTTAAGATAACTCATAATAGTCTGCTTTGTTACTGTAAGTTGCATATATGTTGAGTCAAAATACTTTTTAGTGAAAACTTGTGGATAGTCTTGTTTGTATTCCACATACATTTTTGCATCTATTTTATTTCATTTTGATGTTACACCGTTAGCTTTTAGGCCTATTTTCCCAAATCAAAATTGATATGCTAGTTACAAAAAAAAATCAAAGCTTGACACTTGGAGATCTGTTTATTATTTTTGAGTAGTATCAGAACCTAAAGACATCTCGTGGTGAGTATGCATCTTAACATGTAACAAAAGGGCCATTTTTTGGTATTATCTAGCAGATTTGATTTAATCAAAATCTGCTACAAAATCTATTCCTTACATTTATCTCTTCATGTGGTGCATTCCTTAGTGATACAAGTGTGATGCTTAAGCTTTTGCAGAACAAAACACTTTCCACTAAAATATTTTCCAATTATTTTTAATAAATAGAGGCTTTCTTTGTTATGTTAACTTGCAATTCCCTGTGTTTCTAAATGAACAGCGCAGGAAACCTTAACTGTTGCTTGGATTTACTCTAGAGAATAGAAACTTCAAATACTTAAGCTTTTAGGTTTGACATAAAAAGAAGACATAGGTACATATTTTATAAACAGCATTCAACCCATGCATGGAAGATTAGAATGTGATAGATATCACATTAAAAGTGTCCTTGCCATTTCGTTTTCTCAAACTACTGATTTCACAAAATGTTGACTTTCTATTTGCTATAATTTTCCCAAGATGCTTAATTATCAAGTAAGTGTTTGTTTCCCAAATGTATGTTTTTGTGTCTTTCCCTCATATAACCAAAACAACTTCTCAATAAAATAATATTCAATAACACTCATGTTGAACTTACTTTGTTACAAGAATTACTTTTATTCAACTAGCTACTATTTTTCTCCCTTGCTTACAGGGACAAATTTTTGATGTGATCTACATTTTTAAAGTGTTATCTTGTCACTAAGACTTCCCTGAACACTTTATCTAAAATTGCAACCCTTAACAATTACTATCCCCAATCCGGACCTCTTCCAAAGTTTCTATTATTTCTGCTTTCCCAAGAGTACCCTTAACTTCTAGGCTCAGAGCCTCTATGTACTCATTTAGTTTAGGGTTTCTCCCACTAAGCTTATTTTTCTTTCTTGTTCCTATTATATCAGCCTAGATAAGAAGCCCTGCCTCTTTTCTTAATTGTCATTCAAATATTTGGTATATATAGGAGGTTTCAGCGTGTTATTAGGAAAATAAGAATTTTGACTACATTAAGCAAATGCCATATAATGTCAGCTTCTAGTTACCCCTTCCTCTAAAAGCTATGTGGATATTTAAGTTTCTGGGACTCTAGCTACCAATCGTGTCATCAGCTCTCCTTGCTTTCAGCTCTTCTGGTTCTCCAATATTGCCCTTTCTATTTAATCTCCCTGAAATCACTGTCCCTTCATAAAGCAATGGCATTCAGGTATTTATATACCTTTCTCTCTCCTTTTCTTAATTTTTCTTCCAAATCTAGTGCTTTCAGTTGACCAGACTCCTAATGCTGTGTAGCTAGGATTTTTGTTTGTTTTGACTTTAGTTATTATAAGTCACGTGATCATAAAATCTTTGTTCACATGGCTCTCTTATAAAATTAAATGGAAGTAAATTTTTTTCACCTTTATTTCTTCAGACATTTTAGTCCTTCTGAGGTAAGTTCCTCTTCCTGGAGTATGTCCTTTATAATTTATTGTAAAGAGAGCCTAGTGAACTCTTATTTTTAATATATCTGATAATCTGTTGACTTTCATTCTGAGATTTGCTTGGTTATGCAATTCCAGATTGACAGTTATTTTCTCTTGGCATTTTCAGATATCTTACCATTTCTAGCTTCCAATTGTTGCTATTGTTGTTGTTGACAAGTCAAAACTCGGTTTACTTGTCCTAGTTTAGATGTCAAAATGTGATGCCATATGTAACCACACAGGTAAGAAATTATTTATTACTTACATAATACAGATCTCTGGGGAGGCCAGGACAAGTATCTCAAGCTGGTCCAAAATGACTTGAGAAAGCAAGGAAGGGAGATTCACTTGGGGTTTTATTGTAGGTGGGGCATGGGGCTGAGATGGGAGTGCCTATGCACTGGAAGGAGATGGCATGCTTTAAGTCTTATGACAGCATCAAACAAACGAGTGGACTCCCAGGCTTTTTAAAACCACTTTGTCCAGATGTGAAGCAACACTGAAGGCGGGGTTTAAAAATGGAGTCAGATTCTTTATCACAGCAATGTAAGTACTCTGACCCCATTTATATAAAAGTTTCACAAAGACAGATGTGACAATCATTCGGATTCTGCAGCAGGATTTGATTAATCTCCAAACCAGTGCCTGGAATCAAGACTGTTCAGGGATCAAGGTACAGGTACTATCCTTAAAAGGTACAGGCTAGAGGGATTACTGGATTCTTATTGGCATCAGGGTCTAACACAACTCTAAAAAATTTTAGTTAATCAGCATTTCAGCAATGAAAAATATTTTTAATAACCACTATTTTAATTGTAAGCCGGGACCAAGATCATACCCAAATTTCTCTTATTACTGTTGAGATCCAGCTGAGATTTTTAGAACACTTTGTAAGATGCTCAGCATAATGGAAAAGTAATTTAACAAGAGGATAACTTATAATGCTCTTCCTTGACCTGCTCCTTGTCCACCTCTGTGTTGGTGATTCTCAACTCTATTAAATTGAATGCTCTTTTTAATAACAAATATTTTCAAATATCTAGTTGGCATAATAAAGTGAAATTCAGGTATAATACAACATAAACACAAACCTTTCAAAATGTATTAAAAAATAAAGAGAAAATAATTAAAATAAAGCTTGTAACCTTAAGTAGGACTGGCAGCTACAGTATAGCTAACAGTGAAAGCAGCAGCTCCAAGGTAGATGCATTGTATTATCATACCCTAGCAGTGCTGTCACTAGTAAACAATTTGATTTTCACAATGGTGGCATTACAAGAAAAAGCAAGTGAATGTTAAACTTATCAAAAACCACCTTGGTTTATATGTAAAATAGAGTTAGGTACTGAACACAGGTCATTTAAGCAGACTTTTGACTTCAGGGAACATATGTTTAATCTATGAGTATGCATAACAGAAAGACTAGGATCTTGGGTGTTTCCATCTAATGACCGAGGTACTTAAATAGTAACTGAGAAATTGCCCTTTGTTCCTTTTCAAAATGCCCACTAGAGCAGTATGACTCCCAGTGAAAACCACCCCCACCAACAGGAGTGCATTGGGTATCTTCGACAGGCCCTGAATACCAGGACATACAGGGAAAGGCAAAACTCCCTCCCTTCCTCTACAGTATGACTCATGTAATTCCCATTCTCTGCCTCAGAACCACGCCCTTCTCAGGACACTTGCCAGAGTGAGTAATCCATCCTTCAGGGAAAATTCCAGACCTGATACTGTGCTGTGGATTTGTCCTCTGGTCCTCTAAATAAATTGCACTCCTGATGCTCCTCATCATTACTCACTTACACACACACACACACACATAGTACCACAGAAATTAGATAGAGGTGACAGATAGGTACATAGACGGGTAGATGGTAAATAACTAGGTAGACGATTCCATGGGTTCACAGAGTCAGACATGACTGAGTGACTGACACTTTCACTTTTCAAGAGAACAATTAGCATGTCTGTTCTAACTGTTAGCTAACAGCCTAAAATATTTGCTTTTAGGTCATTTCAGTTTTCTCCAGAATAATGAGTATGTCCTTGATTTTAATTTGTGTAACTAAATGCTTAATCAGAGGATTTGCCCCAAATAAAGACAGTCCAAATGGGAATTCAAATATCAATCTTTACAGATATTAAAATCTGGATATGGCTTTTAAATGAAATATTTCTTTCAGCTGTAATCATTTAATATCTATAAGGCCTCAGTCTAGGAAAGAGTTCTTTTGTTTTGGGCTTCATTCACTGCACCCCATACATTATAATTTATATTATCAAAAAGGCCTTATCTAGATATAACATAGTGGTATATTCTCATGTTCATCTTTCTCTGATCATTACTGTTGATGTAACATTTCTGAAAGTTTTAAAGCAGTTCAGAACTATAGGACAGTAGAATCATTGCTTTTCACTTGACCATCCCATGGCCAAATCTTCTTGCTCACATTCTATGTTTATAGTGCTGCCAGGTCTTTAGAGTGAGTCTTCAGGTTTATGGCCAACTGTTTGCCAAAGTTTTAACTCTAAGTAGGTTCTGGACTTTACACATGGCAATAAAATTTTATCATGCTATGAATTTCAATGCATTTGTCAATACTGCTATTTATCCTCAGGCCTGCAGTATTCTTATTCAAGTTTGATTTTCTGAGGGTCATTATAAATTAAGTTCCAATTTCTCCTTAATATTTAAATTAGAAAACTAGAAGAAAGATTTGTAGCTTATTTCTTACTATTTCTCTCTATATATTAGGAAACCATCTAAAATAAAATTCTAACAAAGTGGGTGCTTTACAATGTTATTAAAGAACTGTCCTAGAGAAAATGTAATCAAAGTAAGGTTGAAATTTCTACTAGACAGTGACCCATTGCAGCTGTCACAGAAGAGGCCCAGAACAATGTGGTGTATTGACCATTACAATATTTTGTTCTTCATTAGTAGAATAAATCAAAATTACAATAAAGCACATAAGCTAAAAACTTTATGACACACAGTTAAAATTGTGTAATTACTGAGAATGTTTAAAGACATATTTGTCAGGTCTGAACTGCTTGCTAGCATGACATGGGTCAGACCCGTGGGCTGCAGTGCATGGAGCCTTGGGAAATTAGAAACCAAGCTAAACAAGCAAATGAAACTATTACCCATAATTGGTCTTTTGAAATGTAAAACCTGGGAGGCAGAATCGCACTTTTGGAATATTTTGTGAACCTAATAGTCATTTTAAGTGGCACATATATTTTAAAATAAAAATTATTTAATTTTAAAAGATTATTCATGCTTTATTATTTATAGTTAAGGGATTATATTGAATATTTTTGAAACTATACATAGGAGGAGATATTATACATAAATTTCAGTTCAGGAGGTTAAATGAATATTATGCAATATTTATCTTTTAGAAAGAGAATTTTTAATTTTATATGACAGAAGATCACTGCACTACTTCAGACATCTTTATCCTTTTCCAAGGTCAACTGCTATAAGCTTTTGAGAAAACTTTCAAAGCTATAATCTTCTGCTTAAGACAAAGTATCTGGAACAATTCCTGGCGTACTGTAGTTTCTCCAGGTACATTTGTTGATTTGGATTAATTAAATTAATTGCCTGGTGCCTGATGATTAAGCCAAGCAAATGAAAACATTATGTAAACTACTGTTGGGCAGCTGTTTGCAGACAGAATCAATATATTTCAGTACTAGTATGAACCAAATGCTTAAATTTGAGACTCCTGGATTCTTTAGTGCCAATTTAAAATAAAAACATCAAGGCAAAAACCTCTTATTGGCCTTTAATGTGGGTATCTCTGTTATCCTGAACCAATCAGATTGTTTTCTGAACCAATCATGATGATGGCCAGAAAATTAAGTAATAAAATTCTAATATGGACCTTCGTCAGAACTGAGAGATAGTATAATCAGAAGTCTGGCCAAAATCATATGATTTAGCAGGGGACCAGCAATAATCCAAAGAAAGGTTGTAAAGGATTTTTAGATGAATAAACTATGATATACCTTTGAGAATTTGAAGAAGATTAAGGAAACATTCCCAGAAAAATTTGCATGTGCACAAGCACAGAAACAAGCGCACAAATCATGTTTTACTATATATCAAAAATGTTTCAAAATTCAGCTTCCCTTTCTCTTGACTGACTAACTTGCGGCACTGCAGGAGTGTGAAGGCACAGCTGGGGGTATTCGGCCTCTTTTCCATGTGAAAAAGTCTGATCAACAGAGAAGACAATGATGCTGATGCAACACAGCAGAACTGAGAGAGAGAGAGAGAGAGAGAGGGAGAGAGAGCAAACCCACAAGTTGAGTCCTTGGATACAACTGTGCTTAAGATTTGTTTCCTCCTACAATTTCCAGTTGTATGGGCCAATAAATTTGCTTTTGTTTATTTGGGTTGGTTCTGTCACTGGAAATCAAACTCTATTCAATACTAATTGGTAACAACCTATCAAGAACTGCATTATGATATTAACAAAATTATGTAGACACAAAATCAACACACAAAACTGCAAATTCCTTATTTTTAGTAACTAATTTATTTTTATTTTTAGCCAAACAGAAAAAGAGAGTTCATGTTTGGGACATTAAAGCATCCAAATTCACTTTGAAATGATTATGGATCTCTTTTCTTGAATGACAGTGGTCTGTAAATTTTGTTATGAAGTACATAAAAACTGTTCCCAACAGGACATTAGAATAAGGCCAGTAAAAATGACACAATGTTTCAACTCACTCAGGTTATGGAGATGAAGTTTATTGAATGTTGGCATTTAGAAACGTGGGAGCAATCAGTTTACGACTCGTTTAGTGGGAAATGTTGTCTTGATCATTGTTACAATATTATGGGTATATTTTTTATCTATTTAATTGAATGTTTATATGAAATGATTTTATTTATTACCATTAAAATACATGATGCTAGGCACAATAATTAAAACATGCTCCTTAATTTCTGAGCATCTGTGCTTTCTTTCTTTTTTTGGATAGCAAGTATTGGGAAAAAAGTGGTGTGACTTAGAAACTGCAAACAAACCGTGAGCCTAAATGATCCAACATTTCTGTGGCAGTAAATGTTCTCAGGCAGACCCTTCACAGAAATAGTGATGATTTTCTCTACTGGTTTCTTAAACTAACATATGGAAAAGACTTTCAGTTAGAAGCTGGTTCACAGTTATTTTCTCTAAAGAGAAATAAAGCAATGATATTAAAGCAAAGAGAAGAAAATAAAAATGCAGAAGTTTGAAACTTTTGGTCTTATAATAAATTGAAATACATTAGAACTTTTATTCTCTAGTTTTTACCACTACTTGAGATTCAGTATCATGTTGAAGGAAGAAATTCACACCATGTGTATAATAGTGATCCTTACAGAAGATGATGATTTCAATAGATTATTCATGAAATGGCAAGTTACCATAACTTTGATTAGAATTAAACAGTTACAGAACAGACATTCCTTCCATAAGAATTGCTAAGGCTTTAACATCTTTATTCTTTTCTTTCTGGCAGCTGTTTCAGGAGAATTTGAGTTAGAAATAGAGTCTTTCTTCAGATTTATGAAGATGTGTATTTTCTTCCAAACAATTTGACAGCATATGATGTAATCATTCAAGCACTGAGGTCAGACATGCAATAGCTGCTGTAGAGATGTCTAAAATCTACTGCTTCTCATACATTTGCTTATAGTCATTAAATGAACCACAAAGCAACAAGCAAACATACAGAAAATTATGTTGCTTATTTTTCTCCTACGGTAATTCCACCCCAAAATCAATTTCTTTCCAATTTAAGTTTAAAGGAAGACATTTTAAAGAATTTTGAAGATAAGATATTGCTTTTCTTCTGTTGTATTTTCTCATACTGAAACATTTGGATAACAATGGAGTCTTATGGTTTTTTTTTTTAAATATGAATCATATAGTTGATGATACAACTAATTGGTTTAGATTATGAATTTAGAAAGAAAATTTGACTTTTTCATAGTCAGCCTAACACTAGTCTCCATTGCTTGCATGGGTGCTAAGCTGCTTCAGTCAGGTTTCTCTGTCCATGGGATTCTCCAGGAAAGAATATTGGAGTGGGTTGCCATGCCCTCCTCCAGGGGATCTTTTCCACCCAGGGACCAAACCTGTGTCTCTTTGTCTCTGGAATTGGCAGGTGGGTTCTTTACCACTAATGCTACTTGGGAAGCCAGTCTCCATAAAGTTCTTTAAATGAATTGAATAGGTCATACAAATTAGTCACCTAAATAACCAACTAAATTTTTATTGTCTTGACTAATTAAACTAACCATTTGCTTTATTATTTTTTTGAGACATAAAAAAAGTTAAAAGTGTTGTAGGAAGTTGAGGGATGTTGATTACTTGAGTCCCAGACAAAATTTTTCATGTAAAAAAAATTAATTAATCAATTAATATTTCTGGCCCAAGTCTACAAACATAAGTTAGTTTTGATCATAGAGATGCTTAAATCAGTAAAATATTGCCCTCCTTTCTCTAAATTCCCAGATGTCTACCACACTTGAGCAATTTTTGATTGTCTTAAGGGTCACAAAGGTCAACTAATTTGTACATGTTGCCATGGTTACCAAGTATGTTTTCTTTGCCTAATTAAACTTGCAAAGTGAAAAAAAAAACCTGAATTTCCACTGAATATCCATTATACACACTGGAAGCTGAAGGTTAAATATACCACCCATATTCTTATTACTAAACCACCGAGGGTAAATAATTTGAGTATTTCAATGAGTGCTGATCTCATGGTTTCATTGGTCTTTATGTACACTATGATACAGCCCTGCAGATGTTTAATATGTTTTATTCCAGCTGGCCAGTACATTGAAGTGTTTGAGTATATGGATAATGTGGTAATGGATTTCTTATTTTAATCCAAATTGACTTCATTTATAATACCACATTTAGTGCTATAAGAAGAACATTTTTATCTTGGGGAAAAATCTTTTGACTGAAGTAGACAAAAGGATAACATTAGCTAATGTGGTTTAATGCTATAATTATGAATTTTAAAATATTCAAATTATAATCACCAAAACACCTCATTCTTTGAGAAAAGTTTTATTTTATTTACTTTTAGTTGTTTTATAACGGAGAAAAAAAGTTCTTGGTGATACTTTCTTTTCATCATTTTCATGGAGAGAAAAGGAATATATTAATAGGTAAATGACACTGAAAATGATTATGAATATTTTAAACTGTTTCAGCTGAACATTTGTGAGAAGTTTGAAAGTGAAAAGTTCACCTCACTTTTGTATTTATTTTCATATTGATATTAAGGCCAAGAAAAGTCACATTAAATAACTATAGTTTATAGGCATATTTTTAATTAAAAAAGTGTCTACTAGAAATTTAAGTGTAAATATTTGAACATAGGTTCATTTCATTATTCAGATCTGAGTTGGACAAAATGGCTTTTTGTGGCAGTTGTAGGCCAGATGTACTAGGAATACATCTGAACAAATGAGCATCCAATTAGACAGAAAACTATCCAATCCATGACTAAGGACATTTTAAAACAGATTGCTATAATAGGGCTGGTGGTCAGGGATTAACAAATGAATGCTTAGATACGTAAGACTGAAAAGAGTGAAGATAGTGACTATTATAAAAAGGAAACACTAAAGGAAAGAAATACTATAAAAGCAGTGTAAATGAACTTTAGCTGAAAAGGAAGAAAACACAACTGTTCATGAGAAAATGCATAGCAGAAACAAATGCGTAAACATAGAATGAGAATTTTAAAAGGAGTTTACGTATGCATACTCAGTTGCTTAAGTCATGTATGACTCTTTGCGACCTCATGGACTGTCTTTGCGACCTTATGGACTGTCGCCCACCTGGCTCCTTTGTCTACGGGATTCTCCAGGCAAGAACACTGGAGTGGGTTGCCATGCTCTCCTCAAGGGGATCTTCCTGACCCAGGGATCACACTTGAGTCTCTTATGTATTGGCAAGCGGGTTCTTTATTCTGATTTAAAACATAACCCATGTGCTTGTTACGAGATAGATGCAAGTAGGTATTGAACAAATTAAAGGAACTGAAAAAATTTTTGCATGATTACAAAATTTGTCATCACAGTTTCGTATGTTTGTTTCTTGCCAAAGATGTAAGGCAGTTCCTGATAAAATTGCCTTAGAAGTAATTTACTTATATTGATTCCATATGAAGTTGCAATATAATAAAACAGACTAATGGTGGGGAAACAGAAAGTTCAGTTCAGTTCAGTCACTCAGTCGTGTCTGACTCTTTGCGACCCCATGAATCCCAGCACGCCAGGCCTCCCTGTCCATCACCAACTCCCAGAGTTTACCCAAACCCATGTCCATCAAGTCGGTGATGCCATCCAACCATATCATCCTCTGTTGTCCCCTTCTCCTCCTGCCCCCAATCCTTCCCAGCATCAGGGTCTTTTCCAATGAGTCAACTCTTCACATGAGGTGGCCAAAGTATTGGAGTTTCAGCTTCAACATCAGTCCTTCCAATGAACACCCAGGACTAATCTCCTTGGAAAGTAGTATGTTGTAAATACTTACAGAAGAAAGTGGCCATTATGCTCATTTGAAATGTTAGTCATATTACTATCATAGAAGTTTATTAATGATCTAGAAAATTTAGTAAATGACATTAAAATTTGCATATGCTTCTTGTTATGACTATTTGCTCATAATATGATATAGTAATTACTTTCTAATTACTTGAATTTAATAGTGACAGTGTTTGTTTTATGACTATGTGATAATGCAAAACAAAACAAAAAAATTGAAATACAACAATGCATAGAGAAAGCAACAGAAGTATGCAATAAGAACACCTAAACATTCCTGGATGAATGCAGCTCAGATAACCTTTGACTCCAATCTCTTCTCAGAACCTTCACTGGATAGGAAAAGAGAAGCTCTTATTTCTACATGACACTAAGGAAGCATTTATATTTCTCTTTCCATGTATTACTATATTTAGTTAATCTCTTATTTTCATTTCAGTTAGTATAAAGATAATAGAATGAGTAGAGATCTCTGTTTTATTGAGCACCAAATCAAGCAATAATGGTAGTGGTGATGATCACTGTGCTGATATTGGTGTGGTAGTACTAGTACTACCAGTACCACTATTAGATAACATTTATTGACAACTTTCTATGTGCCAGGTCCTATGTTGAACATTCTGTATGCATTAAACCCGTTTAATTCTTACTGTTGTTATTTAAATTGTTGTGGGCTTATATCCTATTTAATAGAAGCACAAGAATACCTTTTTTATATCTAATCATTGTTTTGGGAGGATTGATACATTAAATGAATCATGTCCCTCATATTTATGGCACTATTGCTGTTCAGTCACTAGGTTGTGTCTGACTCTTTGCAACCTCATGAACTGCAGTACACCATGCTCCTCTGTCCTTCACTATTTCCTGGGATTTACTCAAACTCATGTCCATTGACTCAGTGATGCTATTCAAACATCTCACCCTCTGTCACCCCTTCTCCTCTTGCCCTCAATCTTTCCCAGCAAGAGGGTCTTTTCCAACGAGTTGGCTCTTTGCATTAAGTGGCCAAAATATTGGAGCTTCAGCATCAGTCCTTCCAATTAATATTCAGAGTTGATTTCCTTTAGGATTGACTGGTTTGATCTCCTTGCCCATCCAAGGGACTCTCAATCTTCTCCAGCACTTCAATTTGAAAGCATCGATTCTTCAGCACTCAGCCTTCTCTCACATGCCTAGGTTTGTCACAGGGTACTGTAAAGACAGATTACCAACTTTCCACTACCAAGACTTTTTGGGACATATGACTATTGTATATCTCATGTTGAATGCTACTATTTGGGGATCATTATTTGGCATGGAAAAAACATTACATAAGAGGGGGGAAAAACTCATTTTGTGAAATATGACACATTCAATCTGTGTTCAAGGCTGGAACTCTGGGGTTGGTTAGAGTGATGATTGGCAAATCAATTACTAGTAATTAAATACTTCTAACTACAACTGGTAAACAGATATTACTGGATATGAAGAGTTTCAACATTCAAAAAGAGGCTAATGGTGGAGAAACATAGCCAGCAATAAGTTATGAAAACTCAGAGAAGAAAGTGCCTTTATGCTCATCAGATGTCAGCATGAGTCACATTATTAGTCAAATGCTTGTGAGTCATATACTCAAGACAGTCAAGTTAAGTTGAGGAAAAATATATATATATATATAGAAATTTGCAAGCCTCTTTCTTTCCATATGAAATTCTTACTGTCCACTATAATTTGGCATTGGCATCTGGCATTTTCTTTATAGTATGATGTATTATTTGCTGTGTTTAATGATATTAAATATAACTTCAAAATAAACTTTCCATTTCTTGAGTTCCGGATGTATTTTAAAATGAAGTACAGTATTCATTAAATGATTACTTGATCTATTGCCCAGTTAATATCAGATTGAATTTTATAGAGTTCCTAAGTCAAACATTGAAACATTTTGAAATAACTTTAGTAATAACCCAAATTTAACTCCTAACTTTATTACTAATACTTTTAATCAATGTATGTATGCAATCTACGTATTCAGATAGTAGACAGTTGAAGTAGTATCATCAGTATTAAAAAATGTCTGACAAAGGCAATAAAGAAGGGGGGAAGACCTTATTCTTAGTCTTTTAGAGTTTTCTTTAGAATTGCTTGATCCATTGGAGCATAAACATTTATCATTTTTTGCAAGGCATCAGTCATATTCTTAAATAGGCTATTTGCCAAGTTCATTTAAGTGATACTACTATGAACTGAAGTCAGGATTTACTATCTCAGCCTATATATTACATAAATTTACTAAAATGTTATTTCAAGCATGTAGCCCTAGAGGTCACTCAATTTAACTGTCCCCCAAAGTTATAATAACTGATTATAGTGGAAGTCAAATGGGTGGAATACGAAACTCATAGCCATAACTGAACTCCATTAAATGCATTCACAATGTCAAAGTCAGTTGCTTCTGGCAGTGCCATTTGTTATCATGCTGATCAAAAGGTAATGGGAAGTGACAAGCACTATCACAAACACTCCATTGTAAACAAAATACTCTTCAAGGCTTAAGTGACTATGGTGATAGCCTGTTTTCATAATAGTCAAATCCAGTAAAGTCTTTTACTGCTTTCAGAAACGTGTCTCTGTTTTACAGGAGCAAATCATCTATGAAGGACTTTGAATGGCAGTCAGTAGAGAATACTGAAGAATGATAACAAAGCAGTCCACGTAAGGAATAACATAAGGAACTGCTTCCATATACAATATGTTTGTCTGTCTGATTGTGTTTCTTTCCCCCATAAAAAAGATGCATTATCTACTCTGTGTCCATATCATAAACTTTCAGGGTTTTATGAATTTATGATAATTTTCCTGCCCTGAAATGACTTATACTCTATTCTTCACTGGCCAATGCTGCTTAATTTTCATGATTTGCCTCACAATAATTACCCTTTGTTGCTTTTCCTAAACTTCTTCATACTCACACACAAATAATTGGCCTTCTATTTGTGTTTCTAGTATTTTATCTAACATTTCTAGTATAATAAATCAAATATCTCAGTCTGTAACTCAAGACACATCATATTCAGCATGTACAAAGCTAAACTTTATGTTTTACTTTTTCCAAGGCAAATTGCTCATACTCTTGAATCAGTTATTAAGTGACTGGAATTACCATATAACTATGTCAATCATCAAGTCAGAAACTTGGAAATTGATGATAATTACACTCCATACCTCATCATCAGTTGTATTCGTACAATTGAGATTTTGTCAGTACTTCCTAAAAAAGCTTTTCTGAACCCTCATGCCACCAGTATCACATATCTATGGGTTTGCCATCACCTTTCTTCTAATTGAATTGTCTGAAAAATCTCTCCCTTTACTCCACTACTTTGTCATTGTTATACCCCCAGCAAATAAATAATACTTGATGGCACTATCAATGAGTCTAATACTACTATATCAAAGTATTCCTGTACACTTCATTGCCTACAAGACTAATACTGCTTTTCTTAACATAAATGTGCTTTCATTTATTCAACCCAAACAATTTTCTTGATACTTCTGGTACATACACTCTCATCATTACACTATATATTATTCACACATATATACAACAGATATTTATGCAGCGTCACTATGTATCAGACATTATTTTAGGCCCTGCAGTTACAACATTGAACACAATATACAACTCATCAGATCTGGTTTTGTCTCTTAACTTCCTTCAGATTTTACTAACATCACCTTTCAATTAAGGTCTTCTTTGACAACTCTATTTAAAATTTCACCCCCAAAACCCATTTCCTTTACCTCTTTCCAATTCAGCTTTCCCCACAACTCTTTTAATCCTCAAACTACTATGCATTCTAGATGTCTGTTTATATCACTTCCTCTACTATAAAGTAAGATTAGTGAGGGCTGAAACTTTTTGTCCTTTAGTAGTCAGTAATGACAGTGAACAGCTTTAATATGCTAATTATTCTCAAAAGTAAAATGCATCTTACATAATTCAAGCTGGTATTTTATAGTCTAGCTATTACTGTCCAAGTAGAGAGCTTTTCCCCCCACTCCACTGTCAATCCTAAATGATGTTAGTTTTATTTTATTAACAAAGGTGAAGGATTTATGTATATGTCTGTATGCATTTTTCCATGATCCAACTATATTATTTTGTATGTTAAACTATGTCCCCAAAATTCCTCTATGAAGCTCTTTTTGATACTCCTTGTAGAATTGCTGTCTTTTTGGTTTGGGACACCAATAATTAATGTTTCCATACAAGCCCTTGTCACACGGGATGCACAATTTGCTGGGAAAGATCAAGGGCAGAAGAAGAAGAGGGCATCAGAGGATGAGATGGCTGGACGGCATCACCGATGCAATGGACGTGAACTTGGGCAAACTCTTGGAGATGGTGAGGGACAGGGAAGCCTGGCTTGCTGCAGTCCATGGGGTCACAAAGAGTCAGACATGAGTGGGCAACTGAACAACAACAACAATGACGTACACGAGTTATTTTAATTTTATTCATGTGGGGTTAAGAGAGGTAAGCAAGCATTAGCCAGCACAATCAGAATTTCCTAGAGAACATTACATTTTTTACTCTAGAGAAGAGATGCAAATGTCATACTAGCTATAGTTGTGGCTTAGATGAATACATTTTAATGTAAATTTAAAACACTAACACATGAAAATGTCCAAGATATATTCTTATTTTGAAAAATAATAAAAAGCTTTTTTGAGAAAAATTTGCAATGAAACTCGTCATTAATTATTCTCTACATGTTTTTGATTTGGACCATAGGGGTATATTATATACAGCAACAAACGAATACAGTCATCCTTTCCTTTTCTGTATCGGTCAGCATAAAAACTAGAGACATATTCTTATTTATAGGATACACAAAATCCTGATTCTTTAGGCTAGTTGAGCTGTTAGTGATGAGTTGATATATTTAGACATCAAACCCTAGGAAGGAATAGCTAATGAAAGTTAAGTACTTGATTTGTGTGTGGATGTATGTGTAATACCTTTGGGAAATATTAAAACAGTGTTCAATTAAGAAATACTTATTGAGCTTTCCCATTAAGTGTCTGGAACTCAGTAGTTTAGTTGATGACTATATTTCCGCCATCCTGGAAATTACTACCTATTCAAGAAAAATCAAAATAAATTACTAAAAAGACTTAATACAATAGTCAGCAAGTGCTCTATGAGGAAAGAAGAGGGCACTGGTGTGTGTGTGTGCTTAGTCACTCAGTCATGTCCAACTCTTTGTGACTCCATGGCACTGGAACAAAGAACAAAAGGAGAATAGGTCTAATTGGGAAGACCTTTGAGAGGAGATAATATCTCTCTATGCCAAAGCCTAAATAACGACAAGGAATCATCCATGAATAAAGAGTGGGGGTTGCACGTTCCTGGAAGTGGTACTGACCTGTTAAAATATTCTGAGGCAGTAAGGAGACCACTGTGTCTCTAAAATATTGGAGAACAATGAGAAAGATAAGGAGAGTAGTAAGATTTAAGTTTAAGAGGTTTGTAGACACCAGATTCTGCAGGGTTGTAAAAGAAGGGATAGGAGTTTGGATTTTACATTAAGTTCAAAGAACCTTAATCAACAAAGATTCATTATAGCTCATCATGATCTTTCAAGCAATATTTCCCCATTGTTACTTTCTCAAAGCACCTTTTCCTACACATCATTTATTCCTTATTTCTCTCTGAAAAATAAGTTAAAACTGTCTTGTGGACTTCTGTTTCATCCCCAAGGAAATTAAGATATACACAATCTTTAAGCCCATTTAGCTTTCACAATATTGCCTGGATTTCAAAGGACCAAATAATAAAGGTCATTTAAAGACCAAACAGAAAACTGTTCCCCTCCAGAATAATGTTTCATAGATGTAGATGCCATGTGTGCATTATGGAAAATAGCTGACTTCAGCGTGCCTAAAATACATGGTTTTATATTTGTATCAATGCATTTCTCTCAAAATAAAACTATAGAGACTATTGGAACTCCCAGAAACCTTGTAAAATAGACTGAAACAAACATTATTTTCCAAGAATAAAATTTAGGTTGAAGAAATGAAGTGATATAACAGCAATCCTTTATCATTATTATATAAATCTAATTGTGTGGGTAAAAATTCTCATAGCATTAATATGTATTAAATATTCCATTGCTATGTCTATAATTTTGTAATAACTACCAATAATAAATAAAATACTATTATACGATAATTGAAATCACCAATAAAATGTTTTCCATGTTTAAATTTCATCACTAATTCAATAATTTATTAATCTGATGAAGGCACTTACTCGGAATTACATTATTATAGAGCAATATGTACTTTTCAAATGTTAATGTCTCATTTCCATCAGGGCTTTTCTTTTAAAGGAAAAGAAACACAAAAATGAAAACTGACATTCAATGAGTACATTAAAATTAGTTATCAATGGTCACATTTCATGGAAATGGACACATCTATTTAAAGTTTCTATCAAATCTATACCCTTTAACTATGCGCAGCCTTCAGAAGTGTATTAAATTCACATGGAGGAAAAAAATAAATCTGGCAGCATTTCCTCAAGTTTTGTGTTACATACCCCTGAGTGCCTTTGACACTGCAGATGACCAGGTTTTATGTTTCCTTAGCTTTACTGTAGGAAACTGCAATCAGCATTTTGATAATCACCCTTGTGATTCTGATTCAGACTAAGATGGGCTACCAATCAGACACTAAGAAATCTGTCCTATGGTGCAGATTATCTAATGGATAAATACCCAAGAAAGCAGGATTTATAGTTTTGCCTTTATATACAGGCAGAGAATTCTCTGCTATAAACAGCGCTTATTCTAGTATTCTTCCTTGATGATTCCTGAAGTCCCATGGCTCTGTGCAAAGCACATTGTAGGTGCTCTTCCTTTTTCCCTTTTTGAGCTCATAGCTGTAGAATGAAGGATTCATACTAAGTAAGCTCAGCTATCTTCTGTTATAAAATTATCGGGAATTACCCATAAAAGAGTCAGGCATAACCAAATGACAACTATCCATGTTAGTTAGAAGATCAGACATAAAAGAAAATTGCAGCACATAATTGTACTGAAAAAGAGAATACATAACTACAAAATATGAAATATAAGTAATTTATATTGCAATGGCCATACATGTTAAAAAATTGTCTATCCTGCTTTAAAAACAAGCATAGCTTCCAAAGAAAAAGATCCTATAATGGAACGACCAACGAATCAAACAAACAAACAAGATTGAATTATGTTAAAATAAATTAAAGTGTTAGTTGCTCAATCGTGCTGACTCTGTGACCCCATGGACTATAGCCCACCAGGCTCCTCTATCCATGTGATTCTTCAGACAAGAATACTGGAGTGGGTAGACATTCCCTCCTCCAGGGGATCTTCTCAACCCAGAGACTGAACCCTGGTCTCCTGCATATCAGGCAGACCCTACCATCAGAGCCATCAGGGAAGCCCATTTTATTAGTCTACAAATAGAGAATAGCAATAAAGAGATAGATATTATAAAAAAGAACCAAATGGACATTTGCCACTATTCAATTTCTCTGACAATAATGCCTTAATTGAATATGTACACATATAGATGATTCACTTTGCTGTATAGTATCAATAGAAACTAACTTGACATTGTAAAACAACCATACTCCAATAAAAATTATATCACATGGCTTTTGTGAATGGTAGAAAAACTAAATTATCTTGATTTTCTTGTTTTTGAAGCATGACTTTCTATGTTATATTAATTCAATAAAAATATTCAAAAATTAAAAAAAAATAATGTCTTAGTTGAAGCTATCCTCCATACAATGCCTGGAAAGTTACAGTAGCTACTGTCCCCTACTATCTTCACCTCACATTAGTTTATACACAGTTTTTCTTGTCATTTCCAATCTTTTCTTTGCATAGTAGCCAGACTGACCTGATCTAAAAGCAAATGGAATTAGGTATCTTCTCCTGACTTTTAGCATCTCATGTCAATTCTCATTACCTCAAGAAGGTCTTTCTTGTTCCTTCTGAGCAGAACACATCTTGCAATTATATAGTTTTGTTATACCATATATCTTTCCACTGGACTGATCATAGCTAGAATTTTATCACTTTTATGCTTATTTGATTAAAACCTGTCTTCTAATGGAAAGATACATGAATTTATGGACTGAAAATTTTTAATTTTTTGCTTGCCATTATTTTTTCCATCAGCATCCTAATTGTTGGGAAATAATGCTCCATGAATATTTTCGTGTTTCTTCATGGTTAGCGCTTTTTGAAAAAAATACTGGCAACTGAGTTAAAGGATGATTAAATGATTACCAAGGAGCACAAAAACTAAGATTGACATGGAATTAAAAATTTGGCCTCCCTCCTATCAATAACCTTTATATTTATTATCAGAATAAAATAAATATAAAAACATCACTGGAGTTTTGTATAGGGTAAATAAATTTTTAAAAAATAACATATATATACATATGAATACATATGAGGTTTTAAGCCAATTAAACATGTAATTACATCATCATATATAATTATGTTATCTTTCTCTAAATTCAATATACATGACAGGGAAGTATATATGTAAATATATATAATTATTATGGAATCTCATAGCAAAATATTTTATTTATAAATGAATAAACATTTATTTAGATATAAAGGATTATTTGATTTGGATGTAAAATTACTTTATTTTTAGTAGTCATCACCTATATACTGGTTTACTTTAGATGTTAGATATTTAATTTCTCCTTAGTTATTAGAATCTAGAATACTCTGAAATTTTTTTTATTAAATTAATCACAAAATGTCATTAAGACAGTAAAAGAATTTGAAAAATCTATAAAATTGATAACACAATTACTATATAATTGTCAAGAAACTTACATTACCTACTGTGAAAGATAAATTCTGGCACACTACCCAAAATTGGCTAATAGACCAGGTATAATTCAAATTGGGTTTGCAAATGTTTTATCACTTGAATTTGGCTCTAAAATGGTCACTTTTCCTTATAATAAGCACCATATTTTATTCCTTCCAAGGGATGATTTTATAAATGCTTCTGTATTTTTCCTATTTAAATGTATTTTATGGCAGAATTTTTATACTATTTTATTATTTAAAATAAATATAGAATATTTATATTTGTCCAAAATAAATATAAAATATTTATATTTGTCCTAGCCATGGGAACTTAGGGTATAACATGTTGCATTCAGTTCTTCCCAACTACAACAGAATTGTACATAATAATACTGAGAGTATCAGTTCTACCCTTGAGTTTGCCTTGTCCTAGAGGCAAGAAAATCTTAATACAGTTATTCATTAATTCAACAAATGTCCATTGACAGCCTACGAGGTTCCAAATATTCTCTTTCACTAGAAGCTGTTGATTGTGACAGCAGGTGCAGTCCTTACCCTGAGAGGTCTAAAGCTAGCATAGGAGACATGTTAATCACTAAAATATAAACCCAACTTCACAGAGCTGTTTGGAGGACTAAGTGGCATAATGCATATGAAGCACTGGTTAAATACCTATAGACATCGAGAGCTTAATACATGTTTAGTACCACTATTATTTTTCATATTGATTACAGTAGAGATTAAGGGCTTACATTGGATTAAATTATAGTTGTCCAAAATATAGCTCATAGCATTTTACCAAGACTAAGAATAGGTACCAGGGAAAACTTCCCTGTAGGCAGCAAAATGACAAGTGTATTTTTCATGATAAGTACACAGCTACAACATCACGCTTCTCATTTCTGCCTCTAAATCTCAAACGGGCATCTACCTTTGTAGAACTCTTTGTCATATATAAAGCTTTACTACAAGTAAATAGATAAACTGTTGTTCTAGATCTCTAGGTTCTACACTGTAGGAAGATAAGTTAGAAAAGGTGTTTTTGAATGAATCTCCATTTAACTAGCTTACAGCATTGGCACAGTCCACCTTTCAGCTACTCATGCACATACATCATATCTGCTTATCATACTTAATTTTGAAACAATAATAATGCTTTATATCTAATCATAATATAATTATCTATTGTATCAGTGAAAACACAGACACCATTTACCCAGAAGTGGAGACCTACAAAGTTTTATCAGTCACTGCATCTATTTCTGGGTGATGTTCATTTCTTCTTTAGTCCAATTAAAATCTCATCTGATCATCACAACAGGTGCATAAAACAGTTTTGATAAAATTCAACACCCACTCATGATAAAAACTCTCCAGTATGGGCAGAGAGGGAAACTATCACAACATAATAAAGGCCACATATGACAAACCCACAGAAAACATCATTCTCAATGGTGAAAAACTAAAACAATTTCCTTTAAGATCAGGAACAAGACAAGGATGTCCACTCTCACCACTATTATCCAACATAGTTTTAGAAGTCATAGCCACGGCAATCAGAGGAGGAAAAGTAATAAAAGGAATCCAATTTGGAAAGGAAGAAGTAAAACCGTCACTGTTGGCAGATGACATGATACTATACATAAAAATCCTAAAGATGCCAAGCAGGAAACTACTGGTGCTGATCAATGAATTTGGTAAAGTTGCAGGTTACAAAATTTATTCACAGAAATTTCTTGTAATCCTGTATATTAACAACAAAGGATCAGAAAGAGAAAATAAAGAAACAGTCCCATTTACCACTGCAACAAAAAGAATAAAATACCTAGGAATAAAACTACTTAAGAAGGCAAAAGACCTGCTCTAGGAAAACTGTAAGATACTGATGAAAGAAATAGAAGGTGACACAAACAGATGGAAAGATATACCATATTCTTGGACTAGAAGAATCAATACTGTGAAAATGCTTATACTACCCAAAGCAATCTACAGAATCAATGAAATCCCTATCCAATTGCCAATGGCATTTTCCATAGAACAAAAAATTTTGCAGTTTGTATAGAAACACAAAAGATCCTGAATAGCCAAAGCAATTTTGAGAAAGAAAACACGGAGCTGGAGGAATCAGGTTCCCTGACTTCAGTCTATACAACAAAGCTACCATAATCACAATAGTATGGTACTAGTATAAAAACAGAAATATAGATCAATGAAACGGATAGAAAGTCCAGAGATTACAAAGGAGGCAAGAATATACAATGAAGAAGAGACAGTCTCTTTGATAAGAGGTGCCGGGAAAACTGGATAGCTACATGTAAAAGAATGAAATTTGAACACTCCCTAACACCATATAAAAAAAGAAGCTCAAAATGGATTAAATACCTAATTGTAAGTTCAGACACTGTAAAACTCTTAGAGGAAAACACAGGCAGAACACTCTGACATAAATCACAACAAGATCTTGATCCACCTCCCAGAGTAATGAAAGTAGAAAGAAAAATAAACAAGTAAGACCTAATTAAACTTAAAAGCTTTTGCACAGCAAAGGAAACCATAAACAAGACAAAAATACAACCCTCAGAGTGGGAGAAAATATTTGCAAATGAAGCATCTGACAAAGGATAATCTCCAAAATATACGAACAGCTCATGCAGCTCAATGTCAGCATTACAAACAACCCAATTGAAAAATAGGCAGAAGACCTAAACAGACATTTCTCCAAAGAAGACATACAGATGACCAACAAACATTATGAAAAGATGCTCAACATAATTATTAGAAATATGCAGATTAAAACTACAGTGAGGCATTCCTTCACACTGGTCAGAATAGCCATCATCAAGAAGTCTACAAACAATAAATGCTGAAGAGGGTATGGAGAATAATGAAACCTTTTACACTGTTGGTAGGCATGTAAATTGGTACAGCCGCTATGGAAAACAGTATGCTGCTGCTGCTGCTAAGTCACTTCAATCGTGTCTGAATCTGTGCGACCCCATAGACCACAGCCCACCAGGCTCCCTCGTCCCTGGGATTCTCCAGGCAAGAACACTGGAGTGGGTTGCCATTTCCTTCTCCAATGCGTGAAAGTGAAAAGTGAAAGTGAAAAGTCAAAGTGAAGTAGCTCAGTCGTGTTCGACCCTTAGCGACCCCATGGACCCCCTACCAGGCTCCTCCATCCATGGGATTTTCCAGGCAAGAGTACTGGAATGGCCTGCCATTGCCTTCTCTGAAAACAGTAGTTTCCTTAAAAAATCTTATAAATAGAACTACCATATGACCCAGCAATCCTACTCCTGGGCATATACCCAGAGAAAAACATAATTCAAAAAGATACATGCACCCCAATGTTCATTGCAAAACTATTTACAATAGCTAAGATGTGGAAGCAAACTGTTCATCAACAGAGGAATGGATAAAGAGGATGTGGTACATATACATAATGAATATTACTTATCCATAAAAAGGAACAAAAGTGTACCATTTGTAGAGAAATGGATGGACCCAGAGACTGTCATACAGACTGAAGTAAATCAGAAAGAGAAAAAGAACATCGTCTAAGATTTCATATATGTGGAATCTATAAAAATGGTACAGGTGAAACTATTTGCACAGTAGAAATAGAGACACAGATGCAGAGAACAAATGTATGGATACTGAGAGGGGAAGGGGTGCTAGGATGAATTGGAAGATTGGGATTGACATATATACACTACTAAATGGGCTTCCCTCTTGGCTCACATGGTAAAGAATCTTCCCTCAATGCAGAAGACCAGGGTTCAATCTCTGGGTCGGGAAGATCTGCTGGAGAAGGGAATGGCTACCCATTTCAGTATTCTTGTCTGGAGAATTCATGGAGAGAGGAGCCTGGTAGATTATAGTCCACGGGGTCACAAAGAGTCAGACATGACTGAGAAACTAACACTTTCACTTTTTCATGTATAAATCCATACCTCATGAGAATCTACTGTGTAGTGTAGGGAACTCGACTCAGTGTTCTGTGGCGACCTAAATCGGAAGGAAACCCAAAAAGAGGGGATATATATATATATATGTACATAAAGATGATTCATTTTGCTGTACAGCAGAAACCAACACAATACTGTAAAACAACTATACAGCAATAAAAATTAATAAAATAAATTTTGATTATTAGCCAAAAAAACCCTCATCTGGATAGATTGTAGCCTACAGAATAAATTATAAATTTAAGGACCTCCAACCTATCCTATATATAATTCTAGAGAAAAGTTAGTAGATAAAGATTAAAGTTAATATAAACTAGAACAAATAAAAATATGGTATCTAATATAGTTGTTGCTTCTGCAACTGGCCATAATTTGATAGCTAGTCTTTACAACTTATTCCTCTATCATGCATCTTTTTTCTTTGCCATCATAATGAACCTCATCTCATCTGGCTAGTTTATATAATAGGGTAGCTCAAACCTTTATTTATAAGGGTTTTACTTTGTTGATCCCATTTATATTAGCTTTCTGGACCCATCTATCACCTTTTACCACTGTACATTACAATATTAAAAGGTGGCTCAGAGGATTCCCCCAGGCTTCAGGCATGATCTTGCTGTATAGCTATACCCAATTTTCCACTAAATTTTAGGCCCTAGGCTACACAGAAGCACTGTGCTTTGCTGTCTACCCAGTGGAATGAGAAGGATGAATGACAAATGACTGGCTGAGTTATCAACTTAGTGGAACCATTCTTTTGTCTTCTAGTGGAGGCATTCCTCCATTGGTTCTAAGAACTGTAGACCATTACAGTACAACATCATAGGCATAGTCAACAAACAAACAAGCAAAGACAAAAAAAAAAACAAGAAAAAACACAATACAAAATTGTAAGTTGTTAATTGTAATAGTGACAGGTATCTCACTACTCCTATTTTTTATTTTCAGGCTTACATATACTGGATGTGGGTAAATAAAACAATCAGTTCAGTTCAGTTGCTCAGTTGTGTCTGACTCTTTGCAACCCCATGGACTGCAGCACACCAGGCCTCCCTGTCCATCACCAACTCCTGGAGCCTACTCAAACTCATGTCCATCGTGTTGGTAATGCCATCCAACCATCTGATCCTCTATCATCCCCTTCTCCTCCTGCCCCCAATCCTTCCCAGCATCAGGGTCTTTTCAAATGAGTCAGTTCCTTGCATCAGGTGGCCAAAGTATTGGAGCTTCACCTTTAGCATCAGTCCTTCCAATGAATATTCAGGACTGATTTCCTATAGGATTGACAGGTTGGGTCTCCTTGCAGTCCATGGGACTCTCAAGAGTCTTCTCTAACACCACAGTTCAAAAGCATCACTTCTTCAGCACTCAGTTTTCTTTATAGTCCAACTCTCACATTCATACATGACTACTGGAAAAACCATAGCTTTGACTAGACGAACCTCTGTTGGCATAGTAATGTCTCTGCTTTTTAATATGCTGTCTAGGTTGATCATAGCTTTTCTTCCAAGGACTATTTTTCCAGAAAGAAGAAAGCTATTTTGTTATAACCTAAATAGTCATCATTATAAAAAGGAAATTCTTTATGTTGAGACATAAAAATATCTCAATTCTTGGTTTCATATTCACTTTGATCAATGGTGTACTTAGTAAGCACTCTGGTGAGTGAGAATGGAAGCTGGTTGCTAGGCAGAGAAGTCATTTTGATCCCATTATTATTGAGAGAATTTTGTGTAGAGAGGACCTATAGGTAAGCATTATAGGCTCATTTCAAAGATATAACCCCATAATTAATCATTAGACACTCTGGTCACTAGTCTTATCTCTTTCCTTACAAAGTATCCAACCACTCATATAAATCATCACACACACACACACACACACACACACACACACACAACTCTGGCCATCTCTTTTTCCATAAAAATGGGTTACTAAAAGGAATAGCTTAAAATTCTACCTACTTTGAAAAATGTTCTTCTCTAGCTTCCATCAGAGTAAGTTAGTGGGATTCCAAAGCTGCCACAATTCATTTCTGGCTGGTGATAGCATATTCTGAACAGGCTTTTGTAAACCAAGCAAAAGGATTATTTTTTCCTTCTCAGTCAACTGCATATAGGGAACTCACACAGGGGTTATAACTATGTGTTGAAGCAGAAGGAGATGCATTGAAAGTGTGAGCTAACTATTTATAGATGAAGTACTGTTGATGATATCTGACTATAAAGCTGGATGGAACAGATACGATCCGATTTATGAAGGCAAGCTCAGGATATGGGGCCACTCAAGTTTCCAATAGAAAGTATTCAGCCTCTACCGTGGTTCAACAGCAAGCAAGATTTATTTCTATTTCTCCAAAGCAGAAATGTTATTTGATGAAGAGGACACATTTTTTAATAAACTTCTGAAGTCATTTGTTACTATTCTACAGTTGAGGCTTTCCATGGTACCAACCAGCATTACAATACACTAACAATATTTTGAGAAACATTAAGTCACTCAAGTCATACAAATGTTTGCTCCTGGAGCAGGTGATGAATTTTCTCTTTTTCTGGAACACGTTAAAAACTGACAACCTCAGATAATCTTTGAACAGTCAAAGCTTTTAAGGAGCACGCTTCCTTTTTAGTTCTAGAAAGTACAAAGCACAGCAATTGGTTTTTAATTGGAAGAGGATATCCTAAGATGCTCTAGATATTTCAGTCATCAAGCATTCTCTGAAGAGAGGGCCACTGAATTCCCATGGAGTTTATTTCCCATTTTTGACATTCATGAAATCTCCTATGGCACCGAAATATCTCCTATTCCTGATCACTTGGTTCTACTAGCCTGATGTTATCAATGCAGTGGAGCAGCGTAGTATCTACTGGTTTATAAGTGTTCAAAGACTAAATTACATATAAGATTAAGGAATAGATACACTCCTGAACCAATACAGTAAATGTGTATTGATAACCATATCAGATGAAAGCAAAATTGAAACAGATGCTTTATCAGATTGATTACTATATATCAGGCGTTAGGGTTTAACCATTTTACTCCAATAACGAAATCATACGTGAGACTATATTTGCACTTTGCTTTTTACTTTGTAAAATATTATCAATCAAAATCCATGTATTATACCAAAGAGTTAATCAAGCAAGTTTAAGTTAGATATAATAGAGATAACTCTACCTGCATTCCTCAAGTATTTAAGGATGTCACTAATTTGTAGTTTTTCAAGGGATCTAGTACTTCTTTAAATGCACAATTTTGGTAGGACAAGAGAGCAACAGTCGGCTTCCCACCTGATGCTTTCTCCAATAGAAGCAAAGGATTTTTGGGTCAGAAGCCAAAGGGAGGTCCGGCAAATATCTGAGTTTGTCTACTGCAATCAGAGATATAGGTTCCATGAAATAAAAACAAGGTGAATACTGAGATTCACTGGGTCAATTGCAAGATGAATTTGGTCCAAAAAAAAAATTTGTTACCGAGTCCTACTAATGGAGAAAGCAATGGCAACCCAATCCAGTACTCTTGCCTGGAAAATCCCATGGACAGAGGAGTCTGGTAGGCTGCAGTCCATGGGGTCTCGAAGAGTAGGACATGACTGAGCGACTTCACTTTCACTTTTCACTTGAATGCACTGGAGAAGGAAATGGCAACCCACTCCAGTGTTCTTGCCTGGAGAATCCCAGGGATGGCGGAGCCTGGTGGGCTGCCATCTATGGGGTTGCACAGAGTTGGACACGACTGAAGAGACTTAGCAGCAGCAGCAGCAGTCCTATTAAGCCTACTCTGACGAGGAAACTATATTAACCTTCATTGGTGTGTTAGCTCAGAGGATGGTTCAATAAGCCCCTCAATATTAAGGTATTTACTTTTCTACAGTGCACTGCTGCCCTGGTAAATGGTTGCATGTCCCTTTAGGAAAAGCTAGGAGGAAGAAGATACAATATACTTTTTTAGACTTTTCTCAAAAGTACCAGGCCTACTTTTCTTCAAGGGTCTCTGAATCTATGAAATTACCTAGTCGTGGGAATTAGACATTTATATATGACTCTACTTTTATAGTGGCTCAAAGTGAGGCCTAGAAAGTTTTTGTTCTTGTCTTTGTTTCTCTAGCTTATGAATGAAAATGAAACCTATTATAACTGCCCCTTGATTTTGGTTATAGGAATGTAGGAATCAATTGCAATTGCCAAATATCCATTTAGGTCAAACAATTCATATTATCAGTTTATTTTTGCTGTCCGTTGTGGTTCAGTTCAGTTCAGTCACTCAGTCATGTCCGACTCTTTGCAACCCCATGGACTGCAGCACACCAGACCTGCCTGTCCATCAACAACTCCCGGAATTTACCCAAACTCCTGTCCATTGAGTCAGTGATGCCATCCAACCATCTCATTCTCTGTCTTCCCCTTCTCCTCCTGCCCTCAATCTTTTCCAGCATCAGGGTCTTTTCCAGTGAGTCAGCTCTTCTCATCAGGTGGCCAAAGTATTGGAGTTTTAGCTTCAACATCAGTCCTTCCAATGAATATTCAGGACTGATTTCCTTTGGATGGACTGGTTGGATCTCCTTGCAGTCCAAGGGACTCTCAAGAGTCTTCTCCAACACCACAGTTCAAAAGCATCAATTCTTCTGTGCTCAGCTTTCTTTATAGTCCAACTCTCACATTCATACATGACTACTGGGAAAACCATAGCTTTGACTAGACGGACTTTTGTTGGTAAAGTAATGTCTCTGCTTTTTAATATGCTGCCTAGGTTGGTCATAACTTTTCTGCCCAGGAGTAAGCCCATTATGGTAATCATATCAATATTATTTTTCCAGTTAAGTGCAAAGTGTCTATTTTGGTTACCTGCATGCCTTGCTTAAATGGTACTGTTTTGGGATTAGCCACTTGGGATAAAATCACTCATTGTACCATCACCCATCATTATGCACACCCACAAAACATAAGCACTATGCCACTTCTGAAAGAGGCTGCAAAATCTGTCACCAATGTAGGTCTCAATGATTTTGGCTAGGACCTACCCTGAGTTAATCTATGGTAAGTGCATTCAATGTTAATTTGCTTAGTGCACTCAGTGTTAATTTGCTTAAGTGTTTAAATTCTTTTTAAGGAATTTCTGTCAACTTTATTTACTTAAATGCCACCGATTCAAAGTTTCATCCCACTAACTAAGCAGACTCTCCCAGCTGTATAAGTTAAGTGAGTGAAGAATAAACTGTGAGTGTGATCATATCAATAAAATCACTCCAATGTAAAATGTATTCCACAGCTTCAATTTCAGTGCTTGTAATTGGGTTGTTCATAATTTCTATTTCTTCCTGGTTCAGTCCTGGAAGATTGAACTTTTCTAAGAACCTGTCCATTTCTTCTAGGTTATCCATTTTATTGCCATATAGTTGTTCATAATAGTCTCTTACAATACTTTGTATTTCTACAGTCTGTTGTAACCTCTCCGTTTTCATTTCTAATTTCGTTGATTTGATTCTCCTCTCTTTTTTTCTTGATGAGTCTTGCTAAAGGTTTGTCAATTATGTTTATCCTCTCAAAGAACCAGCTTTTAGTTTTATTAATCTTTACTATTGTTTATTTCATTTCTTTTTCATTTATTTCTGCTCGGATCTTTATGATTTCTTTCCTTCTACTAATTTTGGGGGTTTTTTTGCTCTTTTTCCAGTTGTTTTAAAGTATGTAAAGTTAGGTTGTCTGTTCGATGTTTGTCTTGTTTCTTGAGGTAGGATTGTACTGCTATAAACTTACTCTTAGGACTGCTTATGCTGCATCCCATAGGTTTTGAGTTGTCGTGTTTTCATTGTCATTTGTTTCTAGAAATTTTTTGATTTCCCTTTTGATTTCTTCAGTAACCTGTTGGTTATTTATAAATGGGTTGTTTAATCTCCATGTGTTTGTGTTTCTTACAGTTTTTTCTTGTAATTGATATCTAGTCTCATAGCATTGTGGTTGGAAAAGATGCTTGATACAATTTCAATTTTCTTAAATTTACTGATGTTTGATTTGTAACCCAAGATGTAGTCTATCCTGGAGAATGTTTCATGTGAATTTGAGAAGTTGTATTCTTCTGCATTTGGATGGAATGTTCTGAAGATATCAATGAGATCCAACTCATCTGATGTATCATTTAAGACTTGTGTTTCCTTATTAATTTTCTGTTATGATGACCTGTCCATTGGTAAGAGTGGGGTGTTAAAGTCTGCTACTATTATTGTGGTTCTGTCAGTTTCTCCTTTTATGTCTGTTGGTTTTTGTCTTATGCATTGAGGTGCTCCTATGTTGGGTGCATAGATATTTACAATTGTTATGTCTTTCTCTTGAACTGATCCCTTCATCATTATGTAGTGTCCTTCCTTATCTCTTGTCATCTTCTTTATCTTAAGGTCTATTTTTTCTGATATGAGGATTGCTACTCCAGCTTTCATTTGCTTCCCATTTGCATGGAATATATTTTTCCATCCTCTCACTTTCAGTCTATATGTGTCTCGAGGTCTGAAGTGGGTTTCTTGTAGACAGCATATACATCAGTCTTGTTGTGTATCCATTCAGCCAGTCTGTATCTTGTGGTTGAAGCATTTAATCCATTTACAGTTAAAGTAATTATTGATATATATGTTCCTATTGCCAATTTCTTAATTGTTTGGGGTTGATTTTGTAGGTCTTTTTTCTTCTCTTGTATTTCTTGACTATATAAGTCCGTTTAGCATTTGTTGTAAAGCTGGTTTGGTAGTACTGAGTTCTCTTAACTTTTGCTTGTCTGAAAAGCTTTTTATTTCTCTATCAATTTTGAATGAGATCCTTGATGGGTACATTAATCTTGGTTGTAGATTTTTCCCTTATAGTACTTTAAATATATCCTGCCATTCTCTTCTGGCCTGCAGAGTTTCTGCTGAAAGATCAGATGTTAAGCATATGGTGTTTCCCTTGTATGTTACTTGTTGCTTCTCCCTTGCTGCTTTTGATATTCTTTCTTTTTGTTTAGTCTTTGTTAGTTTGATTAGTATGTGTGTTGGCGTGTTTCTCCTTGGGTTTATCCTATATGGGACTCTTTGTGCCTCTTGGACTTGGTTGACTATTTCCTTTTCCATGTTGGGGAAATTTTCAACTATAATCACTTCAAAAGTTTTCTCATACCCTTTCTTTTCCTCTTCTTCTTCTGGGACCACTATAATTCACATGTTGGTGTATTTGATATTGTCCCAGAGGTCTCTGAGACTATCCTCAGTTCTTTTTGTTCTTTTTACTTTATTCTGCTCTTCAGAAGTTATTTCTACCATTTTATCCTCCAGCTCACTGATTCATTCTTCTGTTTCAGATATTCTGATATTGATTCTTGCTAGAGTATTTTTAATTTCAGTAATTGTATTGTTTGTCTCTGCATGTTTATTCTTTCATTCTTCTATGTCTTTGTTAATTGATTCTTGCATTTTCTCCATTTTGTTTTCAAGGTTTTTGATCATCCTTACTATCATTATTCTGAATTCTTTTTCAGGTGCTTTGCCTATTTCCTCTTCATTTATTTGAACTTCCGTGTTTCTAGCTTGTTCCTTCATTTCTGTAGCATTTCTCTGCCTTTTCATTATTATTTTTTTTTAAGTTATTGCATTTGAGGTTCTCTTTCCAGGCTTCAAGGTTGAATTCTTTCTTCCTTTTGGTGTCTGCCCTCCTAAGTTTGGTCCAGTGGTTTGTGTGAGCTTTGTATAGGGTGAGATTTGTGCTGAGTTTTTGTGTGTTTGTTTTCCCTCTGATGGGCATGGCTGAGTGAGGTGGTAATCCTGTCTGCTGATGATTTGGTTTGTATTTTCGTTTTGTTTGTTGTTTAAATGAGGTAGCACTGGGGTGCTACTGGCGGTTGGGTGATGCCAGGTCTTGTATTCCAGTGGTTTCCTTTGTGTGAGTTCTCACTATTTGATACCCCCTAGGGTTAGTTCTCTGGTAGTCTACGGTCTTGGAGTCAGTGCTCCCACTCCAAAGGCTCAGGGCTTAATCTAGAGTTTTGCGTGGGTCTATATATTCTTTTCTGCTTGTCAGATACTCCTACCCACTCTCAGCTGGTGTTCTGCATGCATTTCTGTGTCTGAAGGTGTATTCCTAATGTATCCATGGAGAGAGATGTACTCCATTGTCCACCTACTCCTTCTCCATCTTCTTCTCTGGCTTTATAGCTTTAATCTAGAAGAGAAATTTAATTTCTCCTACTTCTTAGCATTATGTTGACTTTATGACATTCCTTAAAGTAGATATTTCTAACTATTTTAAGTTTGATTATTTACTCATTGAATAAGATTAGCCACTATTTCTTTAAACTTACTTGAATAAAACCTCATGCACTTAAAAAACCCTTGAAGATCTACACATCATTTCTCTGATCTTATTTCCTGTCATTTAATTAGCATGTTCTTGCTCTACCAGGGGCTTCCCAGGTGGTGCTAGTGGTAAAGAACCTGCCTGCCAATGCAGGAGACATGAGACATGGATTCGATCCCTGGGTTGGGAAGATCCAATGGAGGAGGGCATGGCAACCCACTCCAGTATTCTCGCCTGGAGAATACCCTGGACAAAGGAGCCTGCCGGGCTACAGTCCATAGGATCACAAAGAATAGGACAAGACTGAAGCGACTTAGCATACACACTCTACCAAAGCTGTATTCCTGACCATTCTCCACATTCAACTATTTATCTGCATATTACCTTACTCTTGCTTCATCTCCCTGAAAAGTTATTCTCTCTAAAGATATAAACAGCTTGTTCACTCACTTTTTTTGGTCTATGAAGAAATGTCATTCTATTATAGAAGCCTTCTCATATTAATTTTGTTCACTGCAGATACCCCTTATTCTTGGAGAAGGAAATGTCAACCCACTCCAATATGCCTGCTTGTGAAATTCCATGGACAGAGGAGTCTGGCAGGCTATAGTCCATGGAATTGCAAGAGTTGGATATGACTTAGTGGCTAAACCACCACCACCACCCTTATTCTACTTATTTCTTGACTTATACTTATCTCCATCTAACAACTTCTGAATTTTTTTAAATCTAGGGTCATGACAAGAGAGAATCCATTTGGTTCACAGTGTATGCCCAAAAGAAGAAAATTTCTGGCATGAAACTGGCTTCAGTAAATATTTGCAGAATGAATGAATGAATGTATGCCACATATTATATTAAATTATTTACCATTCTATTATTTCAATAAATTCATATATCAACTAGTTTTCTATATGAAGAAGCATAAGCTCAAAAAGGTTAAAATAATTTGGTATTTCAAAGTTTGAAAATTTATGTAAACTCTGCTAGTCTGCCAGGAGTAATCAGCCATGATATTCAAAGACTGACTTCCCTGACATATGTCATACTGGGTGAGTTCTGAAAAAATAAGGATGTGAGGTAAAGATCAAGGGGAATATTGGAGCAAAATACATAATTAAAGGAAGGCTGACCCAGATGAAACTTCCAGGGTTCTCAAGGTGAAGGTAAGATTGAGAATAGAGATTCTGGACTGGAAAGTAATTATAGATGTGGTATCACATTACAGTGGCAGAGAAAGGTGAAAAAAGGGTGAAGATAAAAAGCAAAAAGGGAAGCATGCTTTGTTAACTAATGAGAATTTTCCTTACATAATAGGACTAACTATCTCCTGTCTTTGAAAAGTGAAAGTGAAAGTCACTCATTCATGTCTGACTCTTAGCGAGCCCATGGACTATACAGTCCATGGAATTCTTCAGGCCAGAGTACTGGAGTGGGTAGCTGTTCACTTCTTCAGGGGATCTTTCCAACCCAGGGATTGAACCCAGTCTCCTGCATTGCAGGCAGATTCTTTACCAGCTGAGCCACAAGGGAAGCCTCGTGTTTTTGTCTCTAGACATATTTCAGAGGTGAAGGGGCTATCTCTGTCAAAACTATTCCAAAATACATTCCTATCTTGCTTTGGTAGTTTTATTATTAGTTGAAATGAGGACAATCTTATCATGTTTATATCTGCTAATGTTTCTAGCCTGCAGAAGAGGTCTCTTTCTCTCTAGGTCTAGTAACCTTGAATACAGTAGTATTTAACAATTGCTAACTTAAGACAGTGATGAGATGACTCAGTAGAGACCTGGCCTTTCCTTTTGAACTAGAATACTTGTTTTATCAGATCGACTGATAAATCAGATGTTATAGAAAGAGATTTAGCCACTGAGTCAGAAGCAGTCAAACTGTCAAAATCTTTCACTTGTAGCTGGTGAATGTACTTAAATTATCAAGCCTACATGGGAGGTAAAATACACCATCCTGATCATCTCAGAGCATTGTGACAAATGCAAAACCATAAAGTCTATCTGGTTATAAGAAATTTGCATTTAATAGATATTAATTTTCCTTTACTCTGAGTAGACACTTGAATTTCTGAATTTTCCTGTTATTTTGATTTATTTTAAAAAATTTACATTTTTCACAACCTTTTTCTTCCAGATTAAGATAAATTTCAAATGTTGTGCAGAATAGATCCCATAAAGCTTTTCTCAGAATATTAAATTGTTTATCTTCTACATTTCAAGTCACACAACTAAATCGTCATGTAGACATGGCAGGGGATTAAAAGCAGATAAAAATTTTAAAAGAATACTTCATAAGTGTCATATTTTCTTTTCTGATTTTCAAGAAATTGTCACAGTTAAATATACCTATTCCATTACCATGCCAATCTACTAAGAGCTCTGAATAAGATTAAACAAACTGCATATGGAACTTGGGGTGCTTCTGTAAGTTAACTCACAGCTACTTATCAAGCTATTGTGGAGGGATTTTTGGTAACCAATAGAAGCAGCCATTTTTTGAGTTTTGATCTTTCCAATATAAAGGAAATCAAGTTTACTGTACCAAGTGCTAACTTTTGGACTTAAGATACTTGATCAAGGCTACTTCTACAAAAAATGTACTACTGCTGCTGCTGCTAAGTCGCTTCAGTTGTGTCCAATTCTGTGCGACCCCATAGATGGCAGCCCACCAGGCTCCCCTGTCCCTGGGATTCTCCAGGCAAGAATACTGGAGTGGGTTGCCATTTCCTTCTTCAATGCATGAAAGTGAAAAGCGAAAGTGAAGTCACTCAGTTGTGTCTGACTCTTAGCGACCCCATGGATTGCAGCCTACCAGGCTCCTCTGTCCATGGGTTTTTCCAGGCAAGAGTACTGGAGTGGGGTGCCATTGCCTTCTCCACAAAGTATGTACACATTTGGATAAATATTTTTCTCCTGCTTTACATATTCCAAGATGATAAGTGATCATAAATGTATCAATCTTAGCACTTTAAATGCATGATACTTACAATTTAGTACTTTCAGTGCTACTGACAAAGTCTATGGTTTATACCTTGCTGTTCAGTCACTAAGTCGTGTCCAACTCTTTGCGACCCCATGGACCATAGCTCACAAGACTCCCCTGTCCTTCACTGTCTTCCAGAGTTTGCTCAAATTCATGTCCATTAAGTCAGTGATAGTATCTAACCATCTCATCCTCTGTCACCCCCTTCTCCTCTTGCCCTCAGTCTTTCCCAGAATCAGGGTCTTCTCCAATGAGTCATCTCCTCTCATCAGATGGCCAAAGCATTGAGACTTCAGCATCAGTCCTTCCAGTGAATATTCAAGGTTGATTTCCTTTAGGATTGACTGGTTTGATCTCCTAGCAATGAGTTGAAATAGAGGCTTATATAATTTTTCCATTATTTTTTTCTAAAATTACAATAGTCTTTGTATATAATTTCTAATGAGGAATTAGAAACTAGTACTGCTTATTAACATGCAGCAGTTCAGTAGAGGTTAAAGGCTGTACTGTGAAAGCAGATGGTTAACCTCCTTAGTACCATGCAGGAATAGCAACAGAACAAAAGTATGTCTGGGGAATCTGAACAATTTTGTTACAAAATACTGTAGTTTAAGATATAAGAAGTATATACTATGGTAAATGCTCCAGTGACCTTCGGGCCATGTGTTAATTTTGTCTTTATATCTGGGCTCAACATTAATTATGTTTATAATAAATTAAAACTATTTTCTTTATTGAATGGAAGGAAAAGGGTGAGAGAAAAGCTCCTTCCTAAGAAAATGGGATAGAATACATAGTTGAGAAAGTAAGCCAGAGATATGATAATGCAAGAAAGGAGGCAATTAAGAGCAAAAGAATAATATTACAGAGAGGAAAAGAAAAGAAGGAAAAACTGGAATCATTTTACAAAGATGCTTTTACTTCAAAAGAAAAGAAGGTGAGGTTTGATCTTCCGAAAATAAAGATTCCATATATTTTGAAAAGGTTAATTCAATAGTGTGACATGGTGAATATCACAAATGTACTATAAAACATTAAGTATATGAAAATGTACTATAAAACAAATGTACTAAAACATTACTATATAGTAAATACTCCATGTTCCTATTCATCTTCCTCATTGATTTCACCTGATTCAACTGATAGAAACAGGAAAAGATAAGTCTTCAAACCTTGGTAGGAAATTGAAAGGAAGTCCAGATCAGTCCTCCATTCTTAGATTTGAAATATACAAGTTTGGTATAATAATTAGGGAAACAGTAATGATTCAGTAGACATTTTCATAAACAGGATCTGTTTTCTGGATATACTTGATTCACCATGACAACATAATGGGCTCCAAACTAGGACCACAGGGTATTTTATAACATTTTAGTGTGTATGTCATGAATGTTTTGTGAATGTCTTGATGATCTTGTGAAAAGATCTTTTAAGTGATAAACAGCAAATGTCACCATAGTAAGGTGAACCTGAACAGAATCAGAGGAGTTAAAGTATGACAACGTGCAAATGAAATGCTGAAAATTAGGAGAATAAAAAGCAGCAAGGAGAAGGCATGTATCTAAGTGTCTGGGATGCTGAGCAGTAGAGGCTAGGCATCAATGGCTAATCCTAACTCAAATTACCCTCACTCCTGCTCTTTGATCTGTGCTCTGCTTTGCTTCTATCTTTGATATCTTAGTGAAAGATCTTTTGATTTTCTTCTTCAAGAAACGAAAACGTGAATCTATGTCATCTTGCCCTTTATAGTATGCCATCAAACTTAAGCTCTTTTCCTATAATTCAATATCATTTTCCTTGGCATGTTCAAGTTTCTGCCAGTAAAAAAATAAAATAAAATAAAACTTTAAAGCAATCAAGTAGACCTCTTTCTAATTGGTAGTCCATTTGTCTATTTCCATTTATAGCAAGATTCTTTAAACAGCTTTTTCATTCATTATCTCCAAATTTGTCCTCTCCAATTCTCTACTAAAAGCTATAAAATTTAGTTTATCTACTATTTCACTGAAAGTGCTATGGCAAGCTACATAAATTACCTTATACTTTGTTAAAAATGAATCATTTTTAATCCCTATTTTATCTGACCTTTCTACAGGGTTTGTCAGATAAATAATTCTCTCTAAGGAGCCTTTCCCTGTGATTGCCATGACACGATGATTTTCAGGTTCTACTTTTCTCATTGCTTTCTCTGCAGAACCTGACATGGTCTTCTCATTCTCTAAAAATGTTTTAAAAGTTGGCTGTTTCCTGGGGTAATATCCTTGAAAATCATTTGGATTTCCACTTTCTCCTTTGGGATTTTCATTCATTGCCATGACACTCAGTAAATTCTAATGATACCCACCAGCATATCTATTTTGAGAACTTCAGATCCACTTATCTAACTTTGTCCAAAATAGATACGGTATGAAATAAATTAATTAAAAAATGAGTTAATATCTAAGGCTATTTTCTTGCTTTGATTATTAATTTTTTGTATATTCTAGGAATTGACATAAAATTAGACATATTTATGGTAATTTTACATGTGCAATATATGTTATCTAAATAAATTCTCATTACTGATTCCCTATTATAGAGAGAGGTACAATCTTTTTTTAAATTAATTTTTATTGCAGTATAGTTTATTTTCAATGTTGCATTATTTTCTGCTGTACAGCAAAGTGGATCAGTTATACATATAAACACTCTTTGCAGATTCTTTTCCCATATAAGTCATTACAGAGTATTGAGTAGAGTACCCTGTGCTATACAGTGGGTTCTTTTTATCTATGTTATGTATAGTAGTGTGTATATGGGGCTTCCCTGGTGACTCAGATGGCAGAGTCTGCCTGCAATATAGGAAACTGCGGTTTGATCCCTAGGTTGGGAAGATCCCCTGGAGAAAGAAATGGCTATCCACTCCACTATTCTTGCCTGGAGAATTTCGTGGACAGAGGAGTCTGGCGGGCTGCAGACCATGGGCTCGCAAAGAGCCGGACATGATGGAGCAACTAGCACACACACAGTTTATGCGTGTCAATTCCAATCTCCCAATGTATTCTCAACCCCCCTTCCCCTTAGTAACCATAAGTTTGCTTTCTACAACTGTGACTCTATTTATGCTTTGTAATTAAATTCATTTTACAATTTTCTTTTTTTTAGATTTCACATATAAGTGATATCATATGATATTTGTCTTTCTCTGTCTGACTTACTTCACTCAGTATGACAATCTCTAGGCCCAACTATGTTATTGTGAGTGACATTATTACATTTATGGTCATTTTACATGTGCAACATGTTATTTAAAAAAATTTGCATCACTTATTTCTTATATATAGAGGTATATTCTTAAAACTCAATGTAATGGAATCTGGATGTATACAAGTATACAAGTATCAACCCAAATGTGTAAGTTTGTTCTCTCTCAACAGCCCACATGAAATATGCATTGCATTTTAAGATCTTATTTTAATATAAAAACTACTGCAGTGAAATCCAGGAGTCTCAACATTGGACTCACTGATCTCCTCTATTTGTATCCCAACTATAATTGTGTTTGTGGAATTGGAGAAACATAACTTGTATTCTTTTTTTAAACAGCTTTTGTAGAACCAGCTGCAGGACTGATATAATGCTCAAAGCTACAGGAAATTGAAACATAAATTTCTAAATTTCTACTATATAACAGGTTAGTTGCCTACCTTTAACACTGAATAAGAGTATAATTTCACATATTGCTTTTTTTTTTTCTTTTTTAAAAAAGGAAACCTTCATTTCCTTCCTCCAGTCTATTTTTTTTTTCCCCTAGCTGGCTCTGCTCAGAGACATCAAACTGAAAAAACATCAAAAATGGCATGGGAGCTGAGCTGTTCTCACTAGAGAATTGCTTTCTTATTGTGAGTCTTATGCAGAGAAAGAGCTGAACTTTTGGGTTTAAGTTCAGTTTAGCTTTCTGTAGCAATAATTTTTCCCCAATTTATTTGACATCCCCCCAAAATGCTGGAAAAATTGACTTTCTGAGGGAAATCTGCAGAATCTAGAGAACTTTGACGATGGAGTTTAAAACAGAGAAGTATGGCAAATTATAATTCGTTTGTTTTGATTTATCAAAGAGCTCTGACCTGGGATAACAACAGATTGATTTTTTAAACTTTTAAAAAATTACTCAGTCCCAGAGAACATGAGAATTGCCTTTTAATCATTTTGCCTAGAGATTCCGTTGACTTGAATGGCTATTACATCTCATTCCCTACAGGAAAGGATAAAAATTAATTTAGTTTCACAAACTCTTGTCTTTAATAAAGAGATTGTGTAAGTTACTTGAAAGTATGAAACATAAATGTTAAATTACACATTCAAAGGCTTTGGAATTTGTTTTTAGAATAAGCAACACTGAAAAATCTTACACTGCTTTCATGGTCCAATTTTGTCAGCCTAGTCTGCAAAATAAATAGTAGAGCTCAGGGTTATAGCTTTTCTGCTTATATATGTGTTGACAGATAGTGCTTATCAAAGTCTAGAGGTTCAGGAAAGGTGGCGTAGCAATCATCCTTGGTTCAGCCATGGCTGTCTTTAGCACTACAGTGGTTTTGACAAAAATGCAAATTGACCTCAAACTGCCCTTGAAAGTGGTAAGCTGAGATATGGTAAGTGTATGCCACTAGAACTCAAATCCAAGCCTTCCAAAACAGTAAGAATTGGTTGCTAAGTGAACCTGTTAAATGTATCTTTTCACCAGTTAAATAGGTGAAACAAGTTTATATATATTGAATGCATTTATTGATTAAAATGCTTTACCTAAGAGTGACTGCAATACTAAACAGGGAAATAGAAAAAAAAAATTCTTTTTTAGTATGTGAGGCTAAGGTGATGTGATTCTCAGAACATAGCACTTAACTTGAAAATCAGTATCTGTGCAAAACTATTTATTTAAGGTAGATGAAAGTAAAACTACTCTTCATTTTAAAACACTTGCTTCAGCAGACCGTATTTTCAATTTATCTAAGACTGTACATTTTGCTGAGATAACATGGATAACAAAGAAAATCATCAATGCTCAAATATAGTGTCAGTGTTACCATGGAGACCAAAGAAAGCATAACCTTTGAGTTCAAATAATTTGAGAAAGGCTAAATACCACACCATACATAAGGTGAAGAGTGAGTGGGAAGAAATGAAACAAGTGATGGAAATGTAATTTTACATACGCCGTGCTTAATATGCATAAACTGAATTCTTTATTCTCCTTAAATTCTCCCAAAAAGCACAATTATGGTATGTGATGTAATGAGCACTGAGTACCCTGACCCTGAAGTCAGAACACTTGGGTTTTAGACACACACTTAACAGCTGCATGTCTTAGAGCAAGTATCATAATTCAGTTATTAATTCCATTCAAGGAGCTTAAAAGAGGGATAATCAATCAGAATTATGAGTAGCTCAAGAGCTAAAGGTCTAAATCCCGCAGAGATGTCAAGCTTCCTTGCCTACATCTTTTTTTGTTTTTTGTTTTTTTTTTTTCTTTTTGGCCTTCAGGATGGTCAAAAATGAGTGATTTTCAACTTGCTAATATTATGTATTACCTTAGCTCTAGTCATTGACAATCTGCATCTCTTTGTCCTAGAATCTGGTTCTACTTTTGCAAGGTGGAATATAGTAGTGTGTTGGGATTCTTCACTTTTCTTCTTATATTGTTTGTGAGATTATATAAACGAGACAATTAAAAGGACATTATTTCAAAAACTGATTTCAGAACTATCTATGATGGAACTGCTGATAAGCCAGCTCTGGTTAGAAAAATTCTACCAGAAGTTCCTTGAGTAGAATTCATCCTTAAGAGTATGGATATGTGAAGGGACAAAATTAAAGAGAGAGAGAAATGTATAAGGAAAAGAGAGGAATTTGGCTTTTCATTTGAAATGGAGAAAGTGCTTTAAACAAGAGAAGAGAAGAGGGGGAGAGAAATCAGTAGACTGGGAAAGGAAGTTTCTCAGAGGTCATGTAGCCACAACATACTTAACAAGTCCACCTGAAACTATCACAACGTTGTTATTTGGCTATATGTGTGTGCTCAGTCACTTCAGTCATGTTTGACTCTTTGTGATCCTATGGACTGTAGCCCACCAGGCTCCTCTGTGCATGGGATTCTCCAGGCAAGAATACTGGAGTGGGTTGCCATGCCCTCCTCCAGAGGATCTTCCTGACTTACAGATTGAACCCACACCTCCTGCATTGCAGGTGGATTCTTTACCCACTGAGTCACCTGGGAAGCCCCATTAATCGACTATACACAAATACAAAATGAAAAGCTAAAAAAAACCCAAAAAACAGTAATCTCTCCTGTGCAACTTGAAGTTGCCTACATTTCTGTGATGAAATCCACATCTAAATCATTCTATCTTTAGTAAGTCAGTGAACTTACTCCCAATGCTCTGTGTAATGAGGGAGATGGGATCATCTTGTTATTAGCAAAAAAAAAAAACAAACTTCATTTGAAAACCTTTATTGAGTATCTTCTATGTGTTAGGCATTGTGCTCAGTGCTGGAGACAATCATTTTAGGAAGAGATGTTTGGGAAGTTTATTATGCAATTCGGCAAGCATTTAAGGTGCCCATTTGTTGTTTCTCAGGTGTTCATTCGTGTCTGACTCTGTGACCCCATAGACTATAGCACTCCAGGCTTCTCTGTCCTTCACCAACTCCTGGAGTTTGCTGAAACTCATGTCGATTGAGTCAGTGATGCCATCCAACCATCTCACCCTCTGTTGTCCCCCTTCTCCTCCTGCCTTCAATCCTTCCTAGCATCAGGGTGTTTTCTAGTGAGTCAGTTCTTCACATCAGGTGGCCAAAGTATTGGAGTTTCAGCTTTAGCATCAGTCCTTTCAATGAATATTCAGGACTGATTTCCTTTAGGATGAACTGGTTTGATCTCCTTGCAGTCTCAGGGACTCTCAAGAGTCTTCTCCAACACCACAGTTCAAAAACATCAATTCTTTGGCACTCAGTCTTCTTTATGGTCCACTTCTTACATCCATACATGACTACTGGAAAAACCATAGCTTTGACTATATGGACCTTTGTTGGCAAAGTAATGTCTCTGCCTTTGAATATGCTGTCCAGGTTTGTCATAGCTTTTCTTCCAAGGAGCAAGCATCTTTTAATTTAAATAGTAAGGTGCCCCATAGTAAGTGCTATAATTGAAATATGCATGGGTACAATGGAAACACATTGGGCTTCCCTCATAGCCCAGTCAGTAAAGAATTTGCCTGCAATGCAGGAGACCTAGGTTCAATTCCTGGGTCGGGAAGATCCCTTGGAAAAGGAAATGGCAATCCACTCCGGTATTCTTGCCTGGAAAATCCCATAGACAGAGGAGCCTGGTGGGTTACAGTCCATGGGGTCACAAGAGTAGGACATGACTTAGCGACTAAACCACCACCACAATGGAAACATGGGTGAGGAGCATTTACATTACACAACTCTAAAGAAAGATGTCTTAGAAAATATGATTCTAGAATCTTACTTTTAAAGAATGGAGTTCAGTCTCTTTATCTATAAAATAGGGAATGTTGTAATGACTCCAACTGCTTCCCAACAATGTTCTATGGAGCAAATGTGATAGTAAAAGCATTATGTAGCTAGGAAAGCACTACATAGCTAGGAAAGCACTACATATACATGTATTGGTATGTATTAACATATCTAGATATTAAATAGCCCTGCAGCAGTAAGGCTAGAATCAAGAAAAATCAGATAAATATAAATTTATCAGATGATATCAATGAGATATTAAATATTTATACATTCATTTAATAAAGAATAATCTGTTTGCTTTTTAAAAACTGCATGTACTTTTTAAGTGTGTTAATTAAGTTGAATTAGGTTGAACCATGTGAAATTGCTATTTTGTTTCATTAAAGACAGCTGAATGTTCGCAATTTCTCATGCTTCAACCTAATATATACATTGGACATACTAGTTTAACTTTTCAGAAACTGATTGTTATGTTACATGTAATCAACAGCCATAACTGCATGACACTAATAACTCATAGTGATTATGGAGAGTAGTTAATATAACTATTGTTACAAAGTCTGCTTCAAAAATTTTCTTAATACAAATTGGCAAAACTTTTGCATTTCTCTTTCTTATCTTCTGCATTTAATTTTGCAATTATATGCACCAATTTCTTAGAAGGTATACTAAAGGATTTTAAACTTATACTCAAACAAATCACTTGTTCTCTGTTAACATAAATCATTTGCTTTTTGAATTTACCTAACTGCCAGAAATAACTTCTAGTTGCCGGCAGTCTGGTCTTTCTCTTTGGAGGTCAGATTAATACTTTTGCAGAAAGTTTTTCCAATACTCAGCCATTAATGATAACTACTAGGGAGGAAACTTTGTAAATTCCACTCCACAATGCTCTTTACTATCAGTTCAGTTCAGTTGCTCAGTCGTGTTCGACTCTTTATGACCCTGTGGACTGTAGCACGCCAGGCCTCCCTGTCCATTTCTAACTCCCAGAGTTTACTCAGACTCATGTCCATCGAGCTGGTGATGCCATCCAACCATCTAATCCTCTGTTGTCTCCTTCTCCTCCCATCTTCAATCTTTCCCAGCATCAGGGTTTTTTCAAATGAGTCAGTTCTTCTCATCAGGTGGCCAAAGTATTGTAGTTTCAACTTCAGCAATAGACCTTCCAATGAATATTCAGGACTGATTTCCTTTAGGATGGACTTGTTGGATCTCCTTGTAGCCTCAAGTCTCAAAGGACTCTTAAAGTCTTCTCCAATGCCACAATTCAAAAGCATCAATTCTTTGGCACTCAGCTTTCTTTATAGTCCAACTCTCATATCCATACATGACTACTGGAAAAACCATAGCTTTGTCTAGACAGACCTTTGTTGTAAAAGGAATGTCTCTGCTTTTTAATATGCTATCTAGGTTGGTCATAACTTTTCTTCCAAGGAGTAAGCATCTTTTTATTTCATGGCTGTAGTCACCATCTGCAATGATTTTAGAATCCAAAAAAATAAAGTCTGTCACTGTTTCCACTGTTTCCCCATCTATTTGCTATGAAGTGGTGTGGCCAGATGCCATGATCTTAGTTTTCTGAATGTTGAGCTTTAAGCCAACTTTTTCACTCTCCTCTTTCACTTTCGTCAAGAGGTTCTTTAGTCCTTCTTCACTTTCTGCCATAGGGGTGGTGTCATCTGTATATCTGAGGTTATTGATATTTCTCCTGGAATCTTGATTCCAGTTTGTGCTTCATCCAGTCCAGCATTTCTCATGATGTACTCTGCATATAAGTTAAATAAGCAGGGTGACTATATACAGCCTTGACATACTCCTTTCTAGATTTGGAACCAGTCTGTTGTTCCATGTCCAGTTCTAACTGTTGCTTCCTGACCTGCATACAGATTTCTCAAGAGGCAGGTCAGGTGGTCTGGTATTCCCATCTCTTTAAGAATTTTCCAGAGTTTGTTGTTTCCACACAGTCAAAGGCTAATTTTTCTTTCCCTATTTATTGTATGCAGGCAGATGTTGAGACCTTTCAATTGTCACGTTGATTTTCAGTCAGATATGTTTTAATATTAGTTATGACTCAATGTTATTTGTTGTTGTTCAGTTGCTAATTCATGTCTGATTCTTTGTGATCCCAAGGACTGCAGTATGCCAGGTTTCTCTGCCCTTCACCATCTCCCGGAGTTTACTCAAACTCATGTCCATTAAGTCAGTGATACCATCCAACCATCTCATCCTCTGTCATCCCCTTCTGCTCCTGCCTTCTATCTTTCCCAGCATCAGGGTCTTTCCCAATGAGTCAGCTCTTTGCATCAAGTTTCCAAAGTATTGGCGCTTCAGTTTCAGCATCAGTCCTTCCAATGAATATTCAGCGTTGATTTCCTCAATGTTTATATCCAGCCAAATGAACATGTAAACTAAGCCCTGATGTGATTGATGGTAGTAGGAGTTGCAAGTCTTTGGGAGGTGATTAGGTCACAAGGGCAGAGCCCTCATGAACTATACTATCACCATTATAAAAAGATCTCTGAGAGTTATCTTCTCTGTTCTGCCTTGTAAGGACACATAGCAAGAACACAGATGTCTGTGAACCAGAAAAGAGGTTCTCACAAGTCTGAATCTGCTGGTGCCTTGATTTGTCACTTTCCAGTCTCCAGAACAATTAGAAATATGTTGTTTGTAAGCCATTCAGCACATGATATTCTTATTATAGCAGACTGAATGGATGAAGATAGTATTCCTCATAGATGGGTAAATTGCTAAGCTGTCCATCAAAATCCACTACCCATTGATATATAATAATGGCTATGAATATGACTAGACTATATTTCCTAAACTCTCTTGCAGCTATGTATGGATATATGACTAAGTTTTCTCAAATGAATTAAGGTAGAGGTGGTACATGCCAGGACTCTGATAGAACAGATAATCAGAACTTTAAATAATGTACTTATCTATAGATAAAAACATGATTTACAATATTCAAACATCTTGAGTTCATGCTGTTCTTATGCTTATTTCAGCTATATTTTTCTTTTTAATGACCACATACTTCAGTCTCAACTTCTACCAGTGAGGCAATAACTCGTGATTGCCATATTATCTATCTAAGAAGACTTTATAGACATTTCTTGAAAAGGAATGTAAAACAGTAAAAATGGGCATTTTCTTTTAACTTATTTCTGTTGTAAATAATGGACTATGTCCATCAAGCCAATTCCATTTTTATAGCAAAAGAGCTACTTCCCCAGGCTTGCTTAAGCCTATGTTCCTCAAACACTGTTCTTAATTCAGTCAAACATTATGTGATTTAGCATTTTAATAACTTGAAATTTGAAAACTTGGTAAGCTAATGGATATGTACAGAAGATGGAAAATTATAGGGTTCAAAGTAATCAGTGATAGTTTTTCCAATACATTATTCAGAAAATTTTTAGAATTTGAGTGATAAAACCAGATTAAAAATCAATAAATGTGATATAATTAAAACAAAAATGAATTGCTTATATATTTTATGTTCTTTTCTGTATTTGTGTGCATTCATACACAAGTATTATACAGTTTTATCTTACTAGTTTTATCTTTTGCTTCTGCCAATATTTTAATTTGAATAACAACATACCACTGAAAAAGTGTGCCATAATTAGCTGTTTATATTTTATAAATTACATATAGAAATATTCATAAGTAAAAAATTTGAGGATTTTCTTTTTATTAGTCTCAAGGTGTTTTGCATAGCTGAGAGCATTCTAATTCCTTACGTCCAAGTAGAAAAGGGAAACAAGGCCACTAATAAAAAGAGTATAATCTGGAAAACAACTGATTTTGCTACATGTAAGTGGAATTAGGCACAAGTTGGATGAAATGTTTTTTGTTTTTTTAAACTGTATTAATAGAATTATTTTTCTGATGGGCAAAAGGGAAATTAAAACATTTACTAGAGTTCGTGTGTGTGTGTATATGTACTAAAGAGAAGACAACTGTTATTACTAGATATTATAAAAAATTATTAAATATAAACCTCATTTAGAGTTAGAGGACTGTAAGAGGGAACTCTCATGCCCTGAGATGACAGCAGAGCCCAACAGAAAGAACAAAGACTCTTCCCTTTGGCAAAGACTCAGTCAGTGAAAAGCCATGGACTCTGTTTGCTACAGCCGGCTCAGTTTCCTTTTCCTCTTTATAAAAGTGTTCTCCTCCCCTTGCCATATGGGAACTTGAACATGGCTCACACGGTTGCAGACCTTAAGCTGCAATTTTCCTCTAATCCTGAATAACCCATCTTTTCTGGAGAAATATCTAGCAGTCTACTTGTTTTAGGTCAACAACATGCTATGGGCAAATACTAGTAAGTTGATTTTTCTTTTTTTCAGATTTTTCCAAACAGGCCCAGATTAGATGCTTGTTCTAGATTTTTATTTTCATTGCAATATTGAAAATGAATAGGGAAATAGTTTCACTTAAACTTGAATAAACATTTGTGTCTTACTCCCTAAATCCACTCATGATTATAACCATCAAAACTTGGCAAATAGTTCTCTATAGAGACTCTTAGAGATTTAAGTTGTGACAGAGTCTGACTCACTGACAATGTTTAAGGCTGGAGTCAAGATTCTCATAAATTTTAAAAACATGGCTCCAAACTTGACCCTGTCCAATTACTTTTCTGCATTGGAAGTGATTGCAGTTCTGGGTCATGTCTAGGCTGCTTGGTGTAGGTAAGATTTAAAAGCCATTTTCTGTTAAAAAAATAAATAAATAAAAAGCTTGCCTTACCAAGATAAATAACATGTGTGATCATTTCTTTCCAATTGGTCTGCTGGCACTTTTTGATTAGTATTGAAATAGGAGTAATCGCATATTCTGTGCCTTCTTCTATTTTTTAGGACAAAAAAAATGAATGTGGATTCTATGACAGTTGGAACAGGAACAGTTTTAGAAAGAATCTCTGATGTTTATGGACTGATACTCTGTATATCAGAAGTAGTCTCAGGTGTGGCTATTTTTCAAGTTATTAAGGTTGTAAAATAAAGAATAAGCTTAAAATCTCTGGATCATTACTTTAATTCTTAGCTAACAGGAAAAGTCATCAATATGGACAGCCATGGACAATAAGAGCACAGCGTGATAGCTATATCCATAAGAAAAACAACAAAAACTAAACTTTACCAAAAATTTCTAGAAATGTTTTTAACATGTTAAATCATCATACTTCAAGACTGTTACGACAGCATTTGCTAAAAGATTCTGAGGATCTCTTCTGAAACTGATACTCACCAAATACCATGCTGTAATTATGATTAGAAAACAGCATTGTGGTCTATATTCATTAATCTTGGATAATTGTCACACCAAATGTGCAGTTTCAAAAGCAAATAAGATCAATTGCTGTCACTGAAAGCTTTACTCACAAATCAAAATCAATGTTCCTTTTTCTCTACTTAAGACTATACAACTATTGGAAGGTGGCAATTAGGACAAACCTTATGATTTATAGCTCTAACAGATATAACATTTCTGCTCCAGATAAACAGATTCATAATTCTCTCAGTACTAAAACATAGAAAGATACACAAAAATTTGTATATATTATTGTAGGCCTGGTGAGGCCTTCTTAAGAATAGGTTAGCTATGAAAAACTACATTTTAATTCCAAAAAAAAATTTTATAGTGGAAATTATGCTTATTGAGGTCCAATGTCTTCTCACAGATGACAAGGATTGGGCATAAGAAGGTTGTTGCAAAATAAAACCAGCAATCAACATTCTTCACTATTAATATTTCAGTTACATTACTGTAGAATGATTCTCAAATTTCCATCAGAATTCAGATCCCTAGTGCCTACACAAACAAAAAAATTTTTTAAGAGGGAGATAAGGTTCAACATTTTAAACAATTTTTGTACCATAAATTTAAAATCAAATGAACGTTTGTAATTTTCCTCTAAGTTTTACAGAGAAAATGAGTAGGGATTGCTGATTCTGTGAAAGATCTCATAATTCCTCCAGAACTTCTTAGGTATGTGGTTTTGTCATAAGGATCAAATGTGTCATAAGGATCAAGTGTCATAAGGATCAAACGTCATAATCATCAAATGTGCTTCTTAAATGATATATTTGAATTTCTTCTCAGAGTACAGCCAAGCCCCTCAGGACATTGTCCTGTTCTGATCAGGCCAGGACTTACCATACCCCAGAAAGGACAGCTGAGCAATACGGTAAAAAAAATATATATATATATAAATATATATATATATATATATATATATATATATATATACACACACCTTATATATTAATTTACAAATTTTATTCACTAGTTCATTTTTATTTCATACACATAAAGGAATATATGTAACCTAATAATCTACCTATGGAATATGTCTATAAAACTAATTCTGTAAATGTATCACACAACCAATTAAAGAGAACATTACCAAGAGTGTTGAACTTCCCTGGTTGTATCTCCTACTTTTTCCAGTGAAGTTAAGCACTACTTGGAGTTTATGTTTATCTTCCTGTTGCTCTGTTCCCATCTCCTAGTGCACACTCACAAGAAATTATCTAAGGTTATATCTATGAGTAGAATCTCTGGTTTATAAGTTATTCATATACTCTTCTTTGCTTGTTTTAATGCAGATCTGCTTTCCAGTTAACATTTACCAATTTAAATTCCATTAGAAATGTATAAATCCCCATTGCCCCATATCTGAAGCAATTCTTAGAATTCTCAGAATTTAAAAACTTTTTGTGAGTGTAGTTGATTTAAAGTGGTATCATAGGGATAAAATTTTTCTCTTCCATCTTGCAAAAGAGAGTGAGTATATTTTTCTTTGCTGGTCATTGTATGTTACTCTTCTAAGAAAGTTTATTCACGTCTTTAAATTTTTTATTTTAATTAACCTGTTGGTCTTTTTGAATTGTAAGAATTCTTAATATTGTTTAGATATTGATTATCAATTGGTTAAAAATGCTGCAAATAGTTTCCCAGTAGGTAAGTTATCTTTTTGCATTCTTCTACTAATGATAAATTTTAACTGAATGTAGTTATTAAATTTACCTGTTTCTTTTTGATGAGCTCTTTTGGCATCATTTTAATTCAAACATTTTATAGATCAGGAATCATTAGGATGTTCATTCACATTTTTTAGGAATGTTTTAAAGTCTGTCTTTCACATTTAATTTCCAAAAGACTTGATGTTTGAGTTTAGTGTGATTTAAGTGTTCAATTTCATTTTAACTGAAGCAATAAGCACCTGTCTCAACATAGTTTACTGAATGCTCATTATGCCACTGCTTCAAAATTTCAGATGTGTCATATAGCATGTTTCTCTATTTGCATATTATTTTTCTATTCTGTTCCACTTGTTATTTGTCTATCTTTGTGCCAATACTATACAAAATTAATATAGTTTGATATAAGTATTAACGTTCTGACATCTCTCTACCTTATTCTTCCAGAATGTCCTCATCATTCTAAATCATCTGCTCTGCCTTATAAATTTTAGAACATTACATTATACTGATGCATATATATGGAATTTAGAAAGATGGTAATGATGACCCTGTATGTGAGACAGCAAAAGATACACAGATGTATAGAACAGTCTTTTGGACTCTGTGGGAGAAGGTGAGGGTGGGATTATTTGACAGAATAGTATTGAAACATGTATATTATCATATGTGCAACAGATTGCCAGTCCAGGCTCGATGCATGAGACAAGGTGCTCAGGGCTGGTGAACTGGGATGACCCTGAGGGATGGGATGGGAAGGGAGGTGGGAGGGGGGTTCAGGATGGGGAACACATGTACACCCATGGCTGATTCATGTCAACGTATGGCAAAATCCACTACAATATTGTAAAGTAATTAGCCTCCAATTAAAATAAATAAATTAAAAAAAAAGAAATTTTGGGGTCATTTTTTAATGGTTTTTCAATTAAATTTTTGTTGATCTGGCACTATGTTATCAGTGAAGCTTCTATTTAGCGGCAAGCAGTCTCTTTACTTATTCAGATGTTCTTTAATATATTAAACTTATTGAAGAAAGTTTTGGGACATATTTTTCCTAGATTTTTCCTAGTTTAACCTTATAGCAATTTACATTGTTTATTTTAAAAATATGTACATAACCTCTGAGAATAATAAATATTTTCCTTTCCTCTTTATATTTCTGGCTATGATCTACAATGTTGAATAGAAATATTAATAATGGCTACACATATCTTGTTTTGAATTCATAACAGAGAAGAAATACTGATTTCTCCATTAAAAAATATGTCGAATTTTGGTTTGTATCCTACACCTTTTCTTCTTTGTGCAGCATGTCCAATTTTTTAAAAAAATTAAGAATTAGTATTAAATTTTATGAAACATAATTACTGCTTTAATTGAGTTGATTATATGATTCAGGAATTTTAATCATTAATGTGATTTTATTAATTAATTGAACATCTAATGTAAAGTTAATGATATATTTCTTAGATAAAGCAAACATAGTCATAATATTTATTTGTTTAGTACTTAATCATAATTGGTTGCATGCTTAACAGACTTACCAATCTATATCTTATTCCTTCTGGTGAAAAATACAAAAAATTTAGAACCCATGAGCTCTTATCAACCCCCTCCCAACTAACATGCTATTTTTGTCCAATAGTTCAGTTTGTCTTTTTTTTTTTCTAAGACACTTCAACGTTATTGTATTATTTCATCTCTGCAACTTTGGTTTAGTTTTAACTGCATGTTCGCATTATTTTTATTTGGCTCACATTTCCTTCTTTTTATCTCATAATTTCAACTCTGGGGCCATTTTATTTTCACCAAAATTACATTCTTTAGAAATTTCCTTAGTGATGCCTTTGGTTGTATATGCTGTTCATGTTGTCGTACTTGAAAACTTGAAAACGTACTTCTTTCACTCTCTCTCTCTCGTTTGTGACACTGTATGGCATGTGTCTTCGTTCCCCAACCAGGATCAAACTGGTACCCTCTGCATTGGAAGCACAGAGCCTTAATCATTGGACTTCTGGGAAGTCCCCATCCTCATTTTTAAAAGTATTTTTTTTCTGACTTCAAAACCCCTAAGCTGACAGTTATTTTCTCTCAACTTTGCAAAAATACAACTCTAAATTTTTTCGGTGCCCTTTGTTAGTATTTGCTCATAGTGCAACATTAGCTTTCATACCCATTGTTGGTATCTATTGAGCATCCCTTTGTGCCAGCCAGGAAGCTTCACTCGGTGCCCCTTTTTGTCCAGAGTTACTTTTGGTTGTCTATGGTGAGGATATTTCTCTTTCATGTGAGTTCAGCAATGCCATGAAAGATATGTGTAACATCTCAGAGGTAGTTGTATTCTATTAATAATAAAAGGGCTTTATCAATATCTAGTTCTCCAAGCTGACAAAGAAATACTATTACTTTAAATTTGATAATATCACAAGTATAATATTACCACCCCAAAATAAACCATTTCGCTATGAGCAAAACAAAATTAGCTACTGACATGAATACTTGATCCAAATTTGAAGTAATTGTATCAGAGTGTTTTCAGTGGGACATTATCTCTATACATATAATAGAATCTGAAGGAAGTCCTAAAATGATCTATTCTTGCCTGGAATTTTAAAATCTACTAGCATTTTCATGCAATATGTATAATGAAAAAGAGTATCTGGATAACTCAAAATAAACTACAAAGTTGGTAACCTGAAACATCTACAAAGCATCTTGCTTGCCTTGTCTGAAAGGAATTTTTCTTTATTTAAATTGCTCTCTAAATTAGGGTGTGGAATACAAGGGAATGATAAAAGTGACAGAAAAATAAACTCTCCAGTTGATTTATTTTATCCTATCAAATACAAAATTACTCAATATCTGCTATTTTTAAAGATTTTGTTACATTCTAATATAATGAGGTTGACATTAGTACATGTGTGGGGAGAAATGATTATTATAGATGTTTGTGGGTTCTTGTTCTTGGAGAGAAACACAATCCATCAAGAGCTACGCAAGATTTACAAATAATGACAGACACTATTGATGATTAAGAAAGGGAAGGAGGACCTTCTTAAAGCAACTCAAATAGACGTGACTAAAGTTTCAGAGGTCCAGTAAGACACTGGATCAGTCAGTAGTAGGACTTTTTCATATTTATCCTCAGATCTTTGATACTTATCAAAATCCTTTTGAGTGGGAGAGGTTTTCCATAGCATGAAGATCATATACATGAGGAATATTCTGGTATGGAAAACCTTTTATATCTTGGCATTTTAAATCTGAGTTCACTGTGGTTTAAGTCTTATGTTTTGTTTTTTAGTTTCGGGAGGTGTACAATATGTTTTAGCCTATGATTGGTCAGTTATTTTCTTTGTTTTGTTCTAATTAAAGGACACCTGTTGGAGTCCCATTTCTTTTCTGTCTACTGTCTTTCTAGTCTACCATAGCCACAGCTACAAGAAAGAACAAAACTTATGTTGCATCATGGAATTTTTATAGTCAATATTAGACATGAATAGGTAGATTGCTTTGAGCAATCTACAGATTCAATGCAATCCTTATCAAATTACCAATGACATTTTTCACAGAACTTGAATAATTTAAAAATTTGTATAGAAACACAAAACACCCCAAATAGCCAAAAAAATCTTGAGAAATAAGAATGGAGCTGAAGGACTCATGTTCCTTGACTACAGTTCAGTTCAGTTCAGTTGCTCAGTCATGTCCGACTCTTTGTGACCCCATGAACTGCAGCACGCCAGGCCTCCCTGTCCATCACCAGCTCCCGGAGTTTACCCAAACCCATGTCCATTGAGTTGGTGATGCCATTCAACCATCTCATCTTCTGTCATCCCCTTCTCCTCCCACCTTCAATCCTTCCCAATATCGGGGTCTTTTCAAATGAGTCAGTTCTTTGCATCAGGTGGCCAAAATATTGGAGTTTCAGCTGCAACATCAGTCCTTCCAATGAACACCCAGGACTGATCTCCTTTAGGATGGACTGGTTGGATCTCCTTGCAGTCCAAGGGACTCTCAAGAGTCTTCTCCAATACCACGGTTCAAAAGCATCATTTCTTATGCACTCAGCTTTCTTTATAGTTCAACTCTCACATCCTTGCATGACCACTGGAAAAACTATAGCCTTGACTAGACAGACCTTTGTTGACAAAGTAATGGTCTCTGCTTTTTAATATGCTGTCTAGATTTGTCATAACTTTCCTTCCAAGGAGTAAGCGTCTTTTAATTTCATGGCTGCAATCACCATCTGCCGTGATTTTGGAACCCAGAAAAATAAAGTCAGGCACTGTTTCCACTGTTTCCCCATCATTTGCCACGAAGTGATGGGACCAGATGCCATGATCTTACTACAAATCTACCCTAATCAAAACAGTACAGTACTGGCACAAAAACAAACACACAGCTCAACAGAACTGGATACAAAGTTCAGAAATAAACCCACACATTTATGGTCAATTTATCTAGGATGAAGGAGGTAAGAATGGAGAAATGACAGTCTCTTCAATAAGTGGTGCTGGAACAGCTACATGTGAAAAAAAGGGAAAATAGAGCATTCTCTAATGCTATATACAAAAATAAATACAAAATGAATTAAAGATTTAAATGTAAAATCACATATTATAAAACTCCTGGATGTTCCTTAAAAAACTAAAAATAGAGCCACCATATGATCCTGCAATACTACTCCTGGGCATATATCCTGAAAAGACATAAGCTCTAATTAAACAAAATACATGAACCCCAAAGTTCATAGCAGCACTATTTACAATAGTGAAGACGTGGAAGCAAGCTAAATGACCAATGATAAAGGAATGGATAAAAAAGATGAGGTATGTATATACGATAGAATATTACTCAGCCATAAAAAAAGTGAGTGAAATAAGGTCATTTGCAACAACATGAATGGACATAGAGATTATCATACTAAGTGAAGTAAGCCAGACAAGGAAAGCCGAATATCATATGATATCACTTATATGTGGAATCTAAAATTAATGATACAAATGAGCTTATTTACAAAATAGAATTAGACTCACATACATACAAAACAAACTCCTAATTACCAAAGGAGAAAGGAAGGGAGGTATAAATTAAGATTTTGGGTTTAAATGATATACACTACTATATACAAAATACATAAATATAAACCACAAGGAACTACTGTATGCTATGGGAGCTATATTCAATAATTCAGTATCTTGTAATTACCTATAATGGAATAGAATCTGAAAAATACTGTATATATTGAAATATATATGTTCATTGTATATATACACACACACATATATATACACACACATATATATATATACACACACATATATATATATACACACATATATATATATACACACACTTAGCTGTACACTTGAAACTAACACATTATAAATCAACTATACTTCAATTTTATAAAAGAGAAAAGAGTAGGTAGAATTTAATAGTTTTTTTGGTGCAAATGTACATTCTTAAGGAATGCACAGTATCTTCTCTACAAGCTTCTCAAAATATAAAACATTTAGATAAAGCAGCCTGCATGATACTTAGACCTTTTATTTTTAAATTCAGATACAATGAGAAATAATTTACATATAAAATAATTCACCTCAGTTCTTAGTTTTGACACACACACAGACACACAAATCAAATACAATATAAATATGTACAGTCATGTAACCATCACCACCAAGGTAAAAACAGTTACAGTTCCATCTCTTCAAGAAATAACTTATGGTCCTTTGGTGTCAAGGCTTGCCCTCATCCACAGTCTGAGACAACCATTTATCTGTTTTCTGTCCCAATAGTTTTGTCTGTGTATGTGTTTTGTCCGTTTTTAACATTAGTTGCTTATTGGAAATGCTTATTGAACACCTACCACATCAAAGGCATCGTTCCCCACAAAATTACAACAAAGTCTATTAATATTCAACATTCATTTCTAGTCAGATTTGAATGTTGTTGAGAACAAAATAAATATCAATTTAGAAATTGCCACATATGATATGCAAATTTCTCCCATAATCACTAGGCTTCTTTTTTTTTTTTTAAACTTCATAAATCTAAAAATGGAGACAATGATTGGTGGGAGGTGAAGCTGAGCTTGGTTCACATTAGGATTTCTTAATCAGTGAGTGATGATAATCAGTTTCTGGAACTCACACTGACTCTCAAAACACAATGCCTTTAGAGCTGTTTCAGCCATAGCTTTCAACTGCAGTTTTTCTCCGTTGCAGGAATTGAAGAGCCTAGCACTGCAAATCCCCGCTGATTGCACCACCATGTATCCAGGCCTCAGCTGATTGATTTAGGTAAAATTGGCTGGAACAGATATGTACCATCAACAGAGGAAAAAATAAAACCCTAAACTCTAGCATGTTGATATACACTGTTCTCCAAGTTATGCTTTTTCAAAATCAGAAGTGAAAATCAATCAAATTGTTAAGTGTTTCACTTGCGCTTTCCTTTAGAAAGATTCTAGCTTTGCAAAATGGCAGTTTATTTTTTCACAATGAGTTTCATATCTGAATTGATGAGCCTTTATCTTTGTCAATAAATTACTCACAATAAGTTGGTCCCTTTCACTTAGAAAGTATGGATCTAGGCAATTCTTTTCAGTTTTTCCCTTGAATAACAGTTCTTTTTTTATTTTAAACCAAGGGAATTGTTTAGCATAAATCAAACCAGAAAAGTTGAAATATGATTGCACTATCTTTATAGTCAAAGAAGTATTTAATCAGATTATTCAGTCCCAATGTCAATTTATTACCAAATATATTTTCTCCTGCTTATGAATTAATATTCAAGTTGCCTCTGACTTGAAATACTTCAATCTGTTTCAAATAAAGGAAAACAAACAAAAAAAGTTTTAAAACTCTTTTATTAAGTTTCTACATTCTTGTCCCTAAGCCAAACTATTATTGTCAAATAGCAAGCAATGAATCTCAAAGGCTCTGAAGGTTTTGAATTACATCTGCATAGCTTTCTCATTTCTCCACTTACATTAAAATGCAATCTTTTCTGTGGTAGGGATAATACATATTTTTATCTGCCACTGTCCTCAAAGTTATTCGAGGCACACTATTAGAAAATAAATAGTTAATTAAATTTTCTTCTGAAAGTGAAGTTTCTCAGTCATGTCCGACTCTTTGCGACCCCATGGACTGTAGCCTACCAGGCTCTTCTGTCCATGGGATTTTCCAGGCAAGGGTACTGGAGTGGGGTGCCATTTCCTTCTCCAGGGGATCTTCCCAACCCAGGGATCAAACCTGGGTCTCCCACATTGAAGGCAGATGCTTTACCATCTGAGCCACCAGGGAAGACTTTTGCACAGGTACAAATAAAAATCAAATATTTTAGTTCTAAACCTTGTGGGGGGTGGTGCTGCATGGGACTGTGAAATTAACCAATTCATTAAAATTTTTTTACATGTTCAGGCAATATTTCTTCTTGGAAGCTTGTCTCACCCCTAGTCTAGGCTAGTCTCTTAATACTATAATATAATAATCTACTGGGCTACCTATGTGGGGCAGTAGTATAAGTACCCACCTGTCAATGCAGGAAATGCAACAGACTTGGGTTGGATCCTTGGGTCAGGATGATTCCTTGGAGTAGGACATGGCAACCCACTCCAATATTCTTGCCTAGGAAATCCCACAGACAGAGGAGCCTGGCAGGGTACTGTCCATGGAGTTAGACATGACTTAGCACAATGACAAGCAGCAAGAATAATCATCTACTAATTTGTTTCATTCACAAAACTCAAATTCCTTGATATTATAAATATGTAGCTTAATCATTTTTTAATCTTTCCTGTAGAAGCATCTACTTCATGTTTATTAGCTAAGTTAGTATATGTTGAACATATTTAATTTATTTCAAAATCACTACAGACAGTGACTGCAGCCATGAAATTAAAAGATGCTTGTTCCTTGGAAGAAGAGCTATGACAAATCTAGATAGCATATTAAAAAACAGAGACATCATTTAGCTGACAAAGGTCTGTATAGTCAAAGCTACGCATTTACCAGTAGTCATGTACGATGTGAGAGTTGGACCATAAAGAAGTCTGAGCATTGAAAAATTGATGCTTTCAAACTGTGGTGTTGGAGAAGACTCTTGAGAGTCCCTTGGACTTCAAGGAGATCAAACCAGTTAATCCTAAAGGAAATCAACCCTGAATATTCATTGGAAGGAACAATGCTAAAGCTGAAGCTCCAAAGCTTTGGCCACCTAATGCAAAGAGCTGACTCACTGTAAAAGGTCCTTATGCTGGCAAAGATTCAAGTCAGTTGAAGGGTATGACAGAGGACAAGATGGTTAGATGGCATCACTGACTCAATGGACATGAATTTGAGCAAGCTTTGGGAAATGGTGAAGGACAGGGAAGCCTGGCATGCTGCAGTCCATGGGGTCACAAAGAATTGGACATGACTGAGCTACAGAACAAGAACAATCTACGTGCCTATCTTTCTGTCAGTACCACATGGTTTTGATTACCGTAACTTTGTAGTAAATTTTGAAATGAAGTGTGAAATCTCCAACTTTGTTCTTTTTCAAGACTGTTTTGCTATTTGGAATCTCTTTATATTCATTTAATCTAAAAATATGAATTTTAGGCATCATATCCAAAATGTCATCACGAAATGCAAGGTTATCTAGATTTTCTCTTTTATCTTCTAGGGGTTTTATTGTTTTGTAATTTACATTTAGGTCTGTGATCCACTTTGAGTTAATTTATGTGAAGGATAAGAAGTCTGTGTCTAGATTCATTTCTTTGCATGTGGATGTCCAGTTGTTCCAGCACCATTTGTTGAGAGACTATTTTTTTCTCCATTGTAATACATTGCTCCTTTGTCAAAGATCAGTTCATATGTAATTTTAAGCAATATTTTTAGACTATAATTCCATCCTCAAGAAACTCTCAACCACTGGATTTAATATATATTGTCGATTATTTTCTGCATCAATTGTTACATTGGTGACTGCAAAATTAACATGCTGTAATTGTTATTTCTATAGCATGAATATTTAATGCAACAAGTTAACTCCATAATATCATTTAGGCTCATAATATTAAAAATAAATGATGTATTACAAATTGGAGTATTTTAAAGAAAATACAAAGAAATGCTTAAAACAAGGAATAACTCAGATTGACATAAAAATATACCATAAATGCTTGCTTCTGTTTACAAAATAATTGCATCTTATATATTGCTATCAAAGATCTTATAAATATTTTTATTTTAGTGCCTTATCATTATATGAAATGTTACACTATTTTTGTACCCCCCAAAATTCATAGGTTGAAATTCTAAAGCCTGATGTGATGTGATGGTAGAAAGTAAGGCCTTTGGGAAGTAATAGGTCATGAGAGTGGAATGCTCATGAATGATGTCTTTCTTATAAAAGAGACCTCACAGAGATTCTTTGGCCCCCTCCATCATGTGAGGGCACAGAAAAAAGACACTGGCTATGAATTAGGAAAAAGGCCCTCTCCTAAGTATGGAGGCAAACACACCAATCTTGGACTTATTGGTCTCCAGGATTGCGAGAAAAAAAATTCTGTTGCTTCTAAGCTACCTAATTTATAATATTTTATTATAGTAACTCAAATGACCTAAGGCAAAAACCCTACTTTGAATATCAAAATCTGTGTTAGAATTCTCCATAGAAACAGAACCAATAGAATATATACAGATATATACAAGAGGATATTTATTATAGGAATTGGCTCTCATGGCTATGGAGGCTAAGAAGTCCCACAATCTGTCCTCTCCAAGCTGAAGAACCAGAAATGCTGTGGTATAATTCAGTCTGAGGCCTGAGAAACAAGAAGCCACTGAGTTAGTCTCAGAATCTAAAGGCCTGAGAGCCAAGAGTTCCAATGCCCAAGGGCAGAAAAAGGTGAACATTCAGTTCAAGAAGAGAGTGGAAATTTACTCTTCCATGAAATTTTTGTTCTAATCTGGCCCTTACTCTACTAGATGATGCCTATCTATGTTGGCGAGGAGATAGCTTTACTCAATCTACTGAATCAAATACTCATCTTTTCCTGAAACACCCTTAAGACACCCCCAGAAATAACATTTTACCAGTTATCTGGGTGTCCCTTAGGCAGTAAAATTTACACATGAAATTAAAAATCACAGCAAGGTTGTAAAAATTCTCTTTGGAATCAGTAGATTTCTGGTCTTCCAATGGAAACACTGGAATCAGATGTGCCTCATTGTCTAAGCCCTCTTATATCTCAAAGATTAGAAGGGATTTTACATGCACATTGAATTTTGGTTAAAAAAAATTCACAGATTTCTGTATTCCAAGAATTCACTTTACTTTATCAAAAATAGTGTGCAATTGCACACATCTTTTCAGCGTCCTCTATAAAATGTAATGAAATAGTTATGTTTTACTTGTAAGGTCTGGATGTAAAATGAATAATTTTGATAACTTAGGGAGAGCGCAAATAATCAGTAAACAGTTGCTTGAATATTCTGGACTATGACACAGAAAACAGCTTTTCTGATTCTCAGATGTGCAATTACATTGCAGCTTCATTCCAAATCAGCTTACAGACCATGATACACTCCTGTTGAATGAGCTGTCTGATTGCCTCCTTGAAGACATTTTATTGTTAATCACAATTTAAGTCAGTATATTATTAATTTTGTTTGTAACAATTTTGATATGCCTTTTTGCCATCCTTTTAAAAAATTCTCTAGAATTTACATGAAGGGAGCTAAATAGTGGATGACAATGTGGAGCATTAACTCCACAGTGAGTCTTATTGAATGAATTTTTTCAATGTTCTCTGAGGAATTATGTCATTTTCAGTGACTGAAAGTTATTTTTTGAATTGAGTTATCATTCCCACCAACTATAACTGTTATCTCCCACATAAATAAGAACACATGTTAGCGATCTAAATCAGAGTTTCATTCAAACAATATCAAATGGTACTGTTTTTCATAGGCTGCCTGTATGTTATGTCACTTCAGTCCTGTCTCTGTGACCCTTGGAACTGTAGCCTGCCAAAGAACTCTTAGCATATCTACAAGATGTTTCATATTTCATGAAATCTAACAATGAAAATTAAAACATTATTACATCTGTCAATATTAATTTTAGAAGTAACTACTTATAAAGAGTTAAGTAATATCAAGAAAGAAGTGGAAATTGCTTGAAATAGTCAAGGTCATTTTTTGTCACTGCTTATTTATCAATTATTTTTCCCAATCTTATTTATATGGTTACTAAAAAGAATTTGTCCTTAAATAGCATTTTAACACTGCATCAGCTGGTTTACTTTCATAACATTAAGAATTGAGGAATCATAGGATATGACTAGGCGTTACTTCCTCCAGAAGATCTTAAAGAATATACATGTTATGTATATTCTTTCTGGGGGAACCAGGACCCTGCCCCAAGCCTTCACTATTGTTTCTTAACTTCTCCTCCTTTGCTTCTGCCTTCCTTCCCTTCCCTGATTAGCAACTATTTGAATCTGCACTTTGGAACTTAGGGAAGGTCAATAGGCTGAACAAAGCCTCTTCCTATACACCAGAAACATGGATGCGAAAAAGATTTGTACCAGAAAGGGCGCCACAGGGTTCTGTTCGGTTTTAACTCATGCCTTCAGTTGACAGGATGATAGAAGATAACTAAACCAAAAGTGAAAGTCACTCAGTGGTGTCCCATTCTTTGTGACCCCATGGACTATACAGCTCATGGAATTCTCCAGGCCAGAATATTGGGAGTGGGTAACTGTTCCCTTGTCTAGGGGATCCTCTGAACCCAGGGATCAAACCCAGGTCTGGATTGCAGGCAAATTCTTTACCATCTGAGTCACCAAGGGGAAAAAAAAGTTTCTAGTCTAGGTTTATTAAACTTCACATGATCCAAAACTACATGGTAAAGTTTTTTCTAGTAATTAAGCTGGTGAGATGTAAAATTCAAAACCATCCAAGGACATATTCTTTATTATGAGGAGAAAGCTTGAATGAAAAGAATGAAGTGGATTCAAAGAGAAAAAGAGAGACAGGAAGTAAGTCTTGACCTTGTTTAAGTTCCAGATTCCAGTTCTGAGAAATAGGAGGGCCTCTAAAATTTCAGCTAGTGTTGCTTATATTTAATATAATGTCCTCCATTGACCTGAAGGACAAATACATTGGATTTCTTCTAGTTGCAAATACAAACTTCAGTTAACATTGTTCTTAAATTTTCTCTCATATTCATAGTGAAAAAACAAACAAACTCCTGTGTAGAATGGAAATAAGTAATTCTTACTTACTTAAGATATGATTCTAAGTTATTTTCCATTGTTTCCCCATCTATTTGCCATGAAGTGATGGGACCAGATGCCATGATCTTAGTTTTATGAATGTTGAGTTTTAAGCCAGCTTTTTCACTCTCCTCTTTCACCTTCATCAAGAGGCTCTTTAGTTCTTCTTTGCTTTCTGCTATAAGTGTGGTGTCATCTTCATATCTGAGGTTGTTGATATTTCTCCTGGCAATCTTCATTCCAGCTTGTGATTCATCCAGCCTGGCATTTTGCATAATTGTACTCTGAATATAAGTTAAATAAGCAGGGTGACAATACACAGCCTTGAAGTACCGCTTTCCCATTTTTGAACCAGTTAGTTTTTCCATGTCCAGTTCTAACTGTTGCTTCTTGACCCATATACAAGTTTCTCAGGAGGCAAGGTGGTCTGGTATCTCCATCTCTTTAAGAATTTTCCATAGTTTGTTGTGATCTGCACAAAGGCTTTAGTATAGTCAATGAAGCAGAAGTAGATGCTTTTCTGAAATTCCCTTGCCTTTTCTATGATCCAAAGGATGTTGGCAGTTTGATCTCTAGTTCCTCTGGGTCTTTCCTAAGTCCAGTTTGTACATCTAAAAGTTCTCAGTTCACATACTGCTGTAGCTGATCTTGAGGGATTTTCAGCATGACCTTGCTAGCATGTGAAATGAGTGAAACTGTACAGTGGTTTGAACATTCTTTGGCATTGCTTTCCTTTGGGATAGGAATGAAAACTGACCTTTGAAGCCCTGTGGTCACTGCTGAGTTTTCCAAATTTGCTGGCATATTGAATGCAGCACTTTCACAGCATCATCTTTTAGGATTTGAAATAGCCCAGCTGCAATTCCATCACCTCCACTAGCTTTGTTTGTAATAATTCTTCGTAAGACTCATTTGACTTTACACTCCAAGATGTCTGGCCCTATGTGGGTGACCACACCATCGTGGTGATCTGTCATTAAGAGCTTTTTTGTACAGTTCTGTGTATTCTTGTCACCTTTTCTTCATCTCTTCTGCTTCTGTTAGTTCCTTGCTGCTTCTGTCCTTTGTTGTGCCCATCTCTGCATGAAATGTTCGCTGGCATCTCTAATTTTCTTGAAGAGATCTCTACTAGTTTTTCCCATTCTGTTTTTTCCTCTATTTCTTTTCATTGTTCACTTACGAAGGCTTTCTTATCTCTCCCTGCTGTCCTTGGGAACTCTGCATTCAGACCGGTGTATCTTTCCCTTTCTCCTTTGCCTTTTGCATCTCTTTTCTCAGCTATTTGTAAGGCCTCCTCAGATGACCATTTATGAATTATATACTATTAACTGTTTTCCAGTTAAAAAAATACTGTTTAGTATTTATATATATGAAAAGTATCTATAGATGTCTCATTTGGGAAAACCCAAAATCAAACTAAACAAAAGAAACAAATTCAACCTGTGTGGTAAGCAGAATAATGGTCTCCCCAAACATGTCCATGTCTTAATCCTTGGAATCTTGTGAGCATGTTAGTTTACTGTGTCAAAAGTAAGTGAAGGTTGCAGATGGAACTAAGGTAGTTAAACATCTGACTCTAAAATAGGGAGACTGCTCTGGATTATCCATGTCGGCCCAAAGTAGCCACAATGCTCCTTAAAAGTAAAAGGAGTCACAAGAAGAAAATCACTAGGAGATGTGACTATGCAAGAAAGTTTCAGAGAGCTGCAAATTTTATGCTTTAAAAATGGGGGAAGGTAGCTCTAGAAGCTGGAAAAGGAAAGGAAACTGATTCTCCCCCACATCTGCAGAAAGGAACAAACCTGTCAACATATTGATTTTAATCTAATGAGACCTACTTCTGACTTCTGACTTAATAACTCTATGATAATAAATTTGTGTTGTTTTCAGCCACTAACTTTGTGGTAATTTATTACAGAAGCTGTAGAAAGCTAATATAACAGATTGGTTTGAAATTAATATAGAGAAAATTGAGTAGCAACCCTCATAGGAAGTAAATTTCTTCTCTAATGTTCAATGACTAAAAATCATTTTTATATATCTTTTAAACATTTAAATATATTTTATATCATGTGATAATAATATAATAGTAATGCAAATAATTTTGAATACTGACCACAAAGAGATAGACAAACTAAATATATCATGTAATAGGTCGAAGAAGTAAATGGCTGTACAGATTCTAGATGAAGGGCATTTAACCTGGATTAGGTGGATAAAAAGACTTCTGGGATAAGAGGACTCAAGGGATGAATAAATTTTAGTCTATGACATGGGTTGGGATGGAGTATTGAAAGGACAAACTATATGTGAAAAGACAGGGAGTTTAAATAAAACTTGATAATCATAACATTAGTTCAAACTAAATGGACCCAAAGTAGCAAAATTGGAGTTGTCATACCCTTCTCCAGGGGATCTTTGCGACCTATGGATTGAACCTGTGTTCCCTGCATTACTGGACAATTCTATACCACTGAGGCACCTGGGAAGCCCCATTTTGTCCTTAAGTCTTTCATTTCACTGGTCCTGTGCTTCTGAGACTAATTGTACACGGGTATAGCAAAAATGAGGAGAGATGATTAACTGTCCTGTAGTAACAGATCATGAAGTTAACCAGTCCTCCTGACTATAAACAACTCACTCTAACTCCTACTATCTGTATTCCTAAACAAGTATGCACTAGAGTCTTTGACATTTTGTCTATTTTAAGAAACTGATGCTACCAAATTCATTTCTTTATAAACAAAATCAAAGCACATAATTATAATTTCAGAGATTTCCATCACATTAGCTATTCTGAACACTCACCCCATCATTCTGGAAACACCAATTACAACAGAAAAATAGTAACCTGTTAAATTTGTAAGTCCAAAAATACTTGAAGCATCTGCCTTTTAAGAAGATAAACTTGGAGGAGAAATTACACTGAAGATAGACTTGAATGACAATCCATCATCAACAGTAACCCAAACACATTAAGTGTTTTTGTGTGTGATTTTTTAGTGTCAGTAAGATGATACATTCCTGGACATAGTATAGTAGCTACCACCAGGGAAAACTGCCTTGCATTGTATTTCACTCTTTTATAGTTCACTTTTCACTGACCAGTTGTTACAACAGTAAATAGAAAAAACCACTTAGAGAATATCCCTGAACACCTCATAAACATTGATTTACTGGACAATGCTTTTCAATTTTGTGCATGCCCTTCATATTTTTAAACCTACATCAATCTCATCTATATATGTGCATCTATGATAGAAAACTCACAGACAAAACTTGTTAATAGCAAATTGATATTGCAACTGGGAGCTGAAAGGAAAGAACAGTGTAAAGTTTACTTTTAAAATCAATTATTCTGTGTTTCAGGCATATAAGCTTGGAGCAAACATAATTCTATATAAGTGGTAAAAAATTGGACAATCTGATACCTGGACATGGGTTCTTGATTAACATCAATTTTAGCTCTAATTATTCCTTCCTCTCTCATGTTTCCAGGACCCTCTCAGAGAAAATAATTAGAAAATTATGAAGAAGATATGTTTTTCAGGGTTCCTGGTGCTTTCATTCTCTTTTATTCCTAAAACTTACTTCTTTCTGGCCCTCATTTCTAGAGAGTAGTAGTTATGTACTGTGTCTTTCTTTTAGAAAAATACAAAAAGGAACAATTTATTCACTCTTTTTTTTTTTAATTTTAGTGTTTTTGTTCAGCAAAACATGTGTTAGTTTTGCTATTAAATACTTTTGTCCTGGTAAACAGTTGGGTCAAGTATGGCATTTTGACAAAATCATCTGATTTGCAATTGCTGAAATCATGAGACTATCGACTTTTTATTAGAAGCCTAGACTGGTATATTATTTCAAGTCAGCAGGACTCTTTCTGTGTGTCCATAAAATACATAGAGAAGACTTTATCTTCATAGAGAAGACTATATCATCATTTAAGGCCTTTAATTTCATGATTGTCTTCTGATTGATTGCAAAATGGTTGCCATAGCACCAGACATCATGATATGATAAAATGGCAACAACAACAACAACAACAATAAACAGAAGTAAGGAAGAGAGAAGAAGACAACTGTTCTATCAAAGAGGTTGATGGTTTCGATTACATGTTTTTTAATGTCTTCACTTCACTCTTTTTGCTTTCTGGTTTCTAAAGGAAGGTCCAAATGTAATTAATATCCATGTTCTTCTATAGGTAAAGTTTTAATCTTTTTTTCTCTGAACTTCTTTCAAAGCAAAGATCTCTGTTTGCTTTAATATTCTGCACTTTGAAAATGATATTATTCAAAGTGCAGTGTGTGTGTGTGTGTGTGTGTGTGTGTATTTGTGTGTGTGTGTGTATGTATGTGTGTAGATTTTTCAGAATATATCCTTCTTCGTGTTCTCTGTGCTTTCTGGACCTGTGGTTTGATGTCTGTCATAATTTTGGAAATTTCTCGGTAATTATGATTTAAATATTTCTTCTGTTCCTTTCTCTCTTCTTCTAATATTCCCATTATATGTATGTTATACATTCTAGAAGTGTTCCACAGTTCTTGAATATTCTGTCCTGTGTTTCCATTCTTTTTTCTTTCACATTTCAGCTTTGGAAGTTTCTACTAAAATAACTTCAACTCACTGACTCTTTCCTCCACTATGCTCAGTCCACTGATAAACCCATGAAGGCATTCTTCATTCCTCTTATTGTCTTTTTAATTTCTGTCATGTCATTTTGATTTCTTGTTAGATTTTCTGTCTTTCTGTTATATTATCAATCTTCTCTTGTATACTATTCACTTCCTTTTTTATTGGAGCCTTTAGTGCATTGATAATGATTATTTTAAATTCACAGTCTGATAATTCCAAAAGCTTTGCCATAGCCAAGTCTGTCTCTGATGATTGCCTTGTGTATGTAGACAGTGTTTTTTGTCCTTTATTATGCTTTGTGATTTTTGCTGTTGCTGTTCTTGAAAGCTGGACATAGTATATTGAGTAAAAGTGAACTGATGAAGGCAACTTTAGTGTAAGGTTTGTGAAATGGAATAGCTCCTGCCAAATCAATAAACAAGGATGTAACATCCATCAGTGATTTTGGGCCTCCAAATGTGAATGAACTCTCCCCAAAGAGAAATAATGTCAGTGATTCAGCAGAGGCCATCCCCTACCCCGCCCCCATCCACACACACAGTGATTGCTAAGGAGCTGGGGTGCTGGTTGTAAGAAATAATTAAAAACAAAACAAAACAAAAAAATAAACAGGATGCTGGCCCCGGATAGCTGAGATTCATGTGACAGGAATGACTTCAATAATCGTAGACTCTTGCATCTTCCCATATGTAGAAGAGTGCTAAATTCCTTGAGATATCTGGTTTTCCTTAATTAGCAGTAATGTTCGATGTTTAGACTGCCTATCTCCTTTGCTGCAAACTTCTATATATCTTGACTCCTTCCTCCACTTCCTCAGAGCTGTCTCTCAGCGCTGCCTGAAATGCTATCTCCTGGGCTTGAAGTCCTAAGATTCTCCCACTGAATAAAATACTCTCTACTTTCAGTCTGTGACTGATTTTTACACTGACAGTTTTCATGTTTATCCAGCTAGGAGTTAGGCTGTGTCATTTACTATTAGCTGTAGCTCTGCTGTCAGAGACTAAGATTTCCTCATATCCTTGTTTTAGTTTCCCCTGTTTTCTGTTTTCCTTAGGACTCTTTAAAGTACAAGCCCACAGTTCTTTTATCTGTTATCCTCTGTTATTATAGAGGGGCTCTGCTGATGTGGTGGTAAGATGTATGTATGGGGAGGGAAGGAAGCATTGTATACTCCTAAAATCTGGTCTCAACCTTCTAGAAAGAGCCTCAGTTGGTTACTTCCCTTGCCCCAAATAAAAGGATACACAAAAGAACTGTACAAAAAAGGTCATAATGATTGGATAACCTCGATGGTGTGTTCACTCACCTAGAGCCACACATCCTGGAGTGTGAAGTCAAGTGAGCCTTAGGAAGCATTACTACAAACAAAGCTAATGGTGGAATTCCAGCTGGGCTATTTCAAATCCTAAAAGATGATGCTGTTAAAGTGCTGCACTCAATATACCAACAAATTTGGAAAACTCAGCAGTGGCCACAGGATGGGAAAAGGTCAGTTTTCATTTCTATCCCATAGAAAGTCAATGCCAAAGAATGTTCAAACTACCGTACAATTTTACTCATTTCACATGCTAGCAAGGTAATGCTCAAAATCCTTCAAGCTAGGCTTCAACAGTACATGAACTGAGAACTTTCAGATGAACAAGCTGGGTTTATAAAAGACCCAGAGTAACTAGAGATCAAACTGCCAATATCCATTGGATCATAGAAAAAGCAAGAGAATTCCAGAAAAAAAAAATCTACCTCCTCTTCATTGACTACTCTAAAGCCTTTGACTGTGTGGATCACAACAAACTGTAGAAAATTCTTAGAGATGGGAATACTTGTCCATCTTGCCTGCCTTCTGGGAAACCTGTGTGCAGGTCAAGAAGCAACAATTCGAATAGGACATGGAACAACAGACTGGTTTAAAATTGGAAAAGGAGTACATCAAAGCTGTATGTTGTCACCTTGCTTATTTAACTTATATGCAGAGTACATCATGCAAAATGCCAGGCTGCATGAATCATAAGCTGGATTCAAGATTGCTGGGAGAAATATCAATAATCTCAGAGAAGGAGATGGTACCACCCTAACGGCAGAACGCAAAGAGGAACTAAAAATCCTCTTGATGAAGATGAAAGAAGAGAGTGAAAAAGCTGGCTTAAAACTCAACATTCTAAAACTAAGATCATGACACCCAGTCCCATCACTTCATGGCAGAGGATGGGGAAAAATGGAAACAGTGACCGACTTATTTTCTTGGTTTTCAAAATAACAGTGGATAGTGACTGAAGCAGTGGAATTAAAAGAGGCTTGCCCCTTGGAAGAAAAGTTATGACAAACTTAGACAGCATATTAAAAAGCAGAGACATCACTTTGCTAACAAATGTCTGAGTAATCAAAGCTATGGTTTTTCCAGTAGTCATGTCCAGATGTGACAGCTGGACCATAAGAAGGCTTAACGCTGAAGAATTGGTGCTTCCAAACTGTGGGGCTGGAGAAGACTCTTGAGAGTCCCTTGGACTGCAAGGAGACTTGCTTGACTATGGTTTGTGCATTTATGTATTTCAACTGCCTATGAAATGAGAATAAGGTACTGTATATTGAAGTACACCATGTAATTATATATAACATTTTCACAAAGTCCTATATGGGTTTTGAAAAGGAAAGTGATGTGAAAAAAACATGTCATGTGAAAAAAACATGTTATGTGAGAACATGTTCAGTTCAGTTCAGTTGCTCAGTCATGTCTGACTCTGTAACCCCATGTACTGCAGCATGCCAGGCTTCCCTGTCCATCAGCAACTCTCATAGCTTGCTCAAATTCATATCCATTGAGTTGGTGATGCCATCCAACCATCTCATCCTCTTTCATCCCCTTCTCCTGACTTCAATCTTGCCCAGCATCAGGGTCGTTTCTAATGAGTCAGTTCTTTGAATCAGGTGGCCATAATATTGGAGCTTCAACTTCAGCATCAGTCCTTCCAATGAATATTCAGGACTGATTTCCTTTAGGATTGACTGATTTGATCTCTTTGCAGTCCAAGGGACTCTCAAGAGTCTTCTCCAACACCACAGTTCAAAAACATCAATTCTTCAGTGCATCAATTCATCAAAATCACAAATTCTGGAGAAATAACTCCAGAAAGAATGATGAGACAGAGCCAAAGCAAAAACAACGCAAAGTTGTGGATGTGACTGGTGATGGATGTAAAGTCTGATGCTGTAAACAACAATATTGCATAGGAACTTGGAATGTTAGACCATGAATCAAGGTAAATTGGAAGTGGCCAAACAGGAATTGGGAAGGGTGAAAATCGACATTTTAGGAATCATTGAACTAAATGGCCTGGAATGGGCAAATTTAATTCAGATGACCATTATATCTACTACTGTGGGCAAGAATCCCTTAGAAGAAATGGAGTAGCCCTCATAGACAACAAAAAAGTCTGAAATGCAGTACTTGGATGCAGTCTCAAAAACAACAGAATGATCTCTGTCTGTTTCCAGGGCAAACAATTCAATATCACAGTAATCCAAGTCTATACCCCAACCAATAATGCTGAAGAAGACTTACAAGACCTTCTAGAACTAACACCCAAAAGAGATGTCCTTTTCATCATAGGGGACAGGAATGCAAAAGTAGGAAGTCAAGCGATACCTGAAGTAACAGGTAAATTTGGCCTTGTCATACAAAATGAAGCAGGGCAAAGGCTAACAGAGTTTTGTCAAGAGACATGTTTATTGAGACATAATTCAGTGCTAGCCATGCATAAGAATCTGATTAACATCTTTAATCTCTTGGCTCCCTAATTCTTCTCTGCTTGGTCCATTCCCTTGGTGACACAAGGTGTGCATATGCTACATTTCTTGTAGTTGGTGGGGATTCAGGAGGAAAAAGCCCAAGAAATATTTCTTTGTACAACATAGGGAGTTGGAAATACAGATTTCACTGATTTTTATTAGGAGAACATGGACAGCCATCTGACAATATCACAGAAGATAAACCATATGTTGGACATCTTCTAAAATTAAAACACACACAGCCTTTGATTTGGCAATTCTACTATTAAGAAATAATTGTATTAATACATTAGCATATGCATAAAGAATTTATGCAGAAGAATATCTACAAAGTTTAGAAACAGTCTCAATATTAATGTAAAAGGATTAGAGATGGTCTCTTGTTAGTTCACAGTAGCCTTGCCAGGTGGCCCATGGAAAAAATTACTATTACAACAATGACAATGAAGTACAGGGAGGTAGGATAAATTATATCTAATTAGTGGTACCTGTTATCTAATTAGTAGTCACCTATTCTTAATCCAGTAAATCATGTTGTTTTCTCTCAAATTAATTGTGCATTTAGTTCTATCTTATTATTTCAGCTTAAGTAAGATAATTTTCTTTTTACTTGAATTTCTAAGCCTTTCATTATTCTTTCTCCTCCAGTGTACAAAGGTATAGTTAATGCTTCTAAGAATAATAAATGTGGATTTTTAATCTTCTTCAAAGTTTCTCTAAGTACATCTGAACATTTTCGGAATATGTGATAATGCCTGATTAATAGTATATATTAAATTTGTTTCCTTAACATCATTTATGCTTGTAATGTTTAGATTAACATTGGTTCACACTTTGGAAAAGTAGCTTTTTATTTGACATTTTCAAAGAGCAGAAATAGTTGTTTGCCTACTAATCTTTAAAAAAACGATGAAGTGTCAGCCTGATGATGTCATTTTGAGCAGTATAGTCATTTTAACAATGACCCTTTCCACTTTCATGAACTCTTACCTTATCTGAACAAAAGTGCCACATTCTTTGTGTTGTTTCTAATACAATCACTGTTTTTCATAACATCCTTTATTTGTCACTGTCTCAACATTTTTAAAGGGAGAAACAGTTTCTACCACAGAACATAACCTATTAACAATGTTTGAACAATATTACGAGCCATAGAGTATTTATTTATGGTAAGATCTTTTTTTTTTAAATTAGACCAAGTCAATAAGCTATTCAGGTTAAATAATAATAAAATGAAAGAAATGATAATTCTCATGGAGATTATCTGTGGACAGTGGATACAGTCTATTTGATATATTTTTTTTCTACACCAGTTGATGTGAATCATGTGTGTGTGTACGCTCAGTTGTGTCTGACTCAATGATACTATGAACTGTAGACTGCCAGACTCTTCTGTCTATGGGACTCTCCAGGCAAGAATACTGGAGTGGGATGCCATTTCCTTTTCCAGGGATCTTCCTGACCCAAGGACTGAACTAGCATCTCTTGTGTCTCCTACATTATCAGGTGGATTCTTTACCACTGAGCTACCTGGGAAACTCATTGTGAATCATATACTCATCCTAAAAATGACTTGATAAAGTCCTACTTTCTTTCAAATGAACATTATTAAATAAATGTTCTGAACCAAAAGGTTTAACATAGTACTTTAACTAGATACTTTACAATACTAACTTTCAAATGCATGACTCAAATTATTAGATCAGTGAAAAGTAAAAGTTAAAGGGAAGTAGGATTGGGAAGCTCACAAGTCAATCACGCTCACAGTAATAATAAAACAACAACAATAAGAGTAATAACTCCAAAGAGACACAAGAAGGGTATGAGAAAGATTTTAAAATAAAAAAAAATATTTTTCATGAATATCATATTTGAGTTTTTATTTACTCATGAATATAATATTTGAGTTTTTATTTATTAAACCAAAAACTAAAGTAAGAGAATGTGGCAGATTGTATGTTCCCAAAATGACCACAGCGATATTTCAGCTCACAAATCCTCTTTTAAGAACCTTGCAACTTTTCAAGTAGTGGCGTCAGTGTCCCCCTCCTCTTTAATCTAGGTGGGATATGACTGTTGCAAAGAATAAGATGGGTTGAAAAGGATAAATCTGAATGATTTCCAAGGCTAAATCAAAAAGGCCCACATAGATATTCTGAGATATTCTGAAAATCAACCTCTCTCTCTCTTCTCCTTCCTCCTCTCCCTTCTTCTTGCTCTTCCTTTCTTTCTCTCTTTTCTAGGGCTGAACCCATCCACCATATTCTAAGGAAGTCCTGGTCATACTGAGAGGTTGTATGTAGATATTCCAGCCAACAGTTCCATAAAAGTTTTGATTGGCAGCCAGCTTCAAACATTAGACATGTAAATGAATGAGCCTTCAGATGATTTCAACTTTGAAACTTTTTACTGCCTCAGTCCTGCACAAATATCAGGCTGATGCACAAAATGGTTTGTTATTGTTTTAAGCCACTCACTTTTGGGGTACTTGTTTATGCAGTCATAGTAACTAGAACACAGAACAGCAAGCATTCTTATTGTTTTTCTGCTCCACCAGTATATAAATAGACTCTGTAATAGCAAGAACAAAATCTGTTCACAGCTGCTTCTGCAATGTCTGGCACATAGTATGTATGAAGTGGAAATCAAGTAATCAATAGAATTTTGACTAAGCTGTTTCAATACCAAAACTTGAAAGAATGTTGGGATGTTTCTCAATGTCTTTCTAGCATCAAAATGCCTTAAATATTTATACTAGAAAGAAAGTCTCTCTTTTTTTGTTTACTGTTGCACATTGGATTTTTCTTAGAAAGCAGTCAAATCGTTAGGAAACATCAATTAATAATAGTATAAAAGGCTCAAAATTAACCCTCTCTCATGCCTTGGAACATATTGTTCTTGCTTGGGAAGTAACTTCTTAGTTATTTACTTTCTTTAAGCTTTCTCAAAGCTTTCCTCCTCTTCTTGAAAGCTGACACCACTTAAACCTTCCCAGTTACACAAATTTTTACACCTTTACTTCTTTGTAGGTATATCTGTTTTTTTTAATTGTAGCTTACTAAGATTAATTAATTTAACCATCTTGCATGAGAATTTTCAGCACTTTTCAAATTTAGAGGACATTAGCAATATACAATACATCAGAATGAATCCATGTGTCCGTGTTCTACTGCCTCAGTCATGTATCAGGTTCCTCTGGCAATAAGGGAAGCAAGGCACTATTAGTATTTTCTACAGATTTTAAGCAGCATCCCACTATCTGCCCTTCTTTCCTCTATTATATGGAGGACAAGTGGTTTACGTCATATTTATTGCTGAGTCGGCCAGTATATCTTTTCTGCTTTAACCTGCTCATCTAGTGTTGTCCTTTGCTAGATTTCATCAGTGTTCTTTCATTCCCCTAAATTTACCCTAACACCAGGTGGTTTTGCTTGGCAGACGTTTCTAAAGGTTAGGAAGTAGCAGGTTGCAATTACCACATTAAGCTGGAAATAACTGTAAATTCAGTGTTAGACATCACTCTGGCTAGAACTGCATCATACACTTCCCAGAGAAGATGATTTTTCACTACCTAATTGTGCTCTTCAGATTCAGGTCCCTTGTTATATTTCTAGGGCCTCTTCTTTCTATTGCTAAGCCCCAGTTCACACTGTAGTTATCTTCCAACCCTGTGTCTAAACTCTGTATTCTCATCTGAAAATCTACAAATTATTACTAAGGTTCTCTGCTTACAAATGAGCCATTTCTAGGGTGGTTGCATTCCTTACCAATGCAAAAAAACTTATAATGTCTTGGAAAAAAATTGGTGCATTTTAGAGGAAAGAGAAGGAAATGGCAACCCACGCCAGTGTTCTTCCCTGGAGAATCCCAGGGACGGCAGAGCCTGGTGGGCTGCCGTCTATGGGGTCGCACAGAGTCGGACACGACTAAAGCGACTTAGCAGCAGCAGAGGAAAGAGAAAGATGAGATCTTTTCTTCTAGGCAAAATTAATGGCAATGATATCATCTATGACAGTATAGAAAATATATATCCTGCTTCTTTTGTCATCCTTCTCATGCATTGTTAATTATTTTGCATGCAGTAAATACATGAAAAATAATAAATGGTTAAAAGGAAGGAAAAATCTAGAAATCTCCTAGAAATTTATTTTATGATTATAATTAAGGTTGGTATTGTTGAAGAGTTTCACTGGAAATAAACTGATGAAATTATTCTCAATATTTAAGTATTGTTTATCAAGTAAAAAATGTGAGAAAAAATATTTCAGGAATTTATCTCAAAAATATATATTATGAGTTTGAAGATGAGATAATTCTATGGTTTAAAGATCTTTTTTAATAGATTCATTTATATGAATGTAAAAATATAGTTTTAGAAGAATCTTACATCCTTTATTAATATTTGCATAGAGGAAATGAGGAAAGCCATCTTGAGCCTATGACTGGGTAACTATCATCCTTTGTTACTTAATACACCAAATTAGAGCTCTTTCTTTATACATGAATCTAACATAAAGTAATCAGAGAAAGAAGTAACAAGGTGAACAGGGCAAAACTTGTGACCCTCAGGTCATAGAAAAGACTGCTACACTGCAACCCCAAAGGCTATTCACATCACAGCTGTAAGGAGTGAATATGAATTAACAAACTTTAAAAGGCTTTTTTCAAGATGTTTTAATAACATACATTTGTACAGGATAATATTACTTGCAAAAGAGCACATTAATAATCTATCTGTTTTTGGATACTACCTTACTCTATTTAGAATGTTACATCATATACTTCTATAATGGAGACTAATTTCTTCATTAATATCCAGAAGATGGAACATATTACTAAATATACACTTATCAGTGCCAGCAGACATAGTAGAGGAACTAGAAACAAATATGACTCGTTGAATTAGAATTATAACTTTTTTTGAATTATAACATTATCATTAAAAATGTACTGTTTAAGCAAAAAGAGAAAGTCCCTATTACACTGTCTAAAGGGAATCCATTCAGTTCAGTTCAGTTGCTCAGTTGTGTCCGACTCCGTGCAGCAGGCCAGGTTTCCCTGTCCATCACCAAGTCCTGGAGTTTACTCAAACTCATGTCCATCAAGTCTGTGATGCCATCCAACCATCTCATCCTCTGTCATCCCATTCTCCTCCCATCTTCAATCTTTCCTAGCATCAGGGTCTTTCCAAATGAGTCAGTTCTTCCCAACTGGTGGCCAAAGTATTGGAGTTTCAGCTTCAGTATCAGTCCTTTCAATGAATATTTAGGACTGATTTCCTTTAGGATTGACTGGTTGGATCTTCTTGTAGGAGTTTCTCAGCTCCCTCTTCCCACCTGTATTTTCACTTTCCTGTATCTGCATCCACCCCTCCTCCTTTTTTTTTTGCTCCATATAATGGCTAATTCCATGTGCAATGCTGTTTTTCTGACCCAAGTGCCATCCTTATTTCTTATGTATTTTTAGTGTCTTCCTCCCTATATCTTGATTATTAAATCTATTCACCTGTTTTTAAATATATTTATTTATTAATTAATTTAATTTTGGTTGTGCTGTGTCTTTATTGCTGTGTGGACTTTTCGCTAGTTGTGGAGTATAGGGGCTACTCCCTAGTTGCAATGCGTGGGCTTCTCATTGTGGTGGCTTCTCTTGTTGCGAAGCATGGGTACCTGGTCTTCAGTAGCTGTATCACATGGGTTCAATAGTTGTGGCTCCGGGGCTCTAGAGCACAGGCTCAGTATTTGTGGTGCATGGGCTTAGTTGTTCTACAGAATGTGGGATCTTCCCAGACCAGAGATGGAATCCGTGTCTCCTGTGTTGACAGGTGGATCCTTTACCATTGAGCCAACAGGGAAGCCATTAGTACATACTTCTAAGTAAAACAAAACAAAGCAATCTCTTTCTGTCTGCATCTTTCAGTTATTACCATTTAGCTCGAGAGTCTTACTAATACATAGCTAATCTTTTGAGAATATTTTAGACTTGCTGACTTTCTCATACTCATGTTTATTCTTCAACTCAGAATACACTGGATTTTTCTCTCCTAAATCTATACAACCTGTCTTTATCACAGACATTAATTCTCTGTCTTGCCTAATCCTAGTGTGAATGACAGCCTTGATTTTAATTGAAATCCATAGAATCTGCATTGTGGGTTAACTCTTCATCATCAAAACTTTCCTCTTACTCATCCTTCAAGACAACACATTCTCTTTCTTTTCCAATCAGAATATCACACCTCAACAGGTGTCCTCTCTCTGTTCTCTTTTTCTCTCTCTCCCTTTATGATTTTGCCCCTCTACATAATTCAGCAATCATTTTTATGGCCATGATCATTATATCTCTGCCTATAACTTGGCAGAGCTTGAGATAATAGCATTGAGATTCATGATGGACCTCTGTAAACCCTTTATATGGGAAATGTTGTAAACTGCGTATGAAGCATGTTGAAAGAAAAAAGTGATCCCATTGTTATGAAAGGAACATTGGAAATGGAAGAATACATTAGTGGTGGCCTAAGGGAAGGGGACTTTTTTTTTTCTTTGGTAAAACTAATTTTGGGGCAAAAGCGAGAAATTTTGCATGTGTATACTTTCATTGACCCTTTTGATATGGCTTTCCACAACCTTTCTATCATACTATAAAAGCACAGCACCACTTTATAGAACAACTTCACTAAAGAGCTTCTGATATGGGAACAGATTAAACAGTGTGCAAAAGCAACTAGCCACTCTCTAATGTAATTTTTTTTCTTATTTAAATTTGGCCTTTTGAAACACTGCCTTATTTCTGAACTTCTAAGAAGGTGCATATGTGGAGCAGAATCCAAATCAACAGTAGTTAGTTTAAAAAAATAATTTTACACATCCAAGGGTTTGTTTGATAATCAATATGTGTGTGTGTACTCTGTTGCTCCAATAGTGTTGGACTCTTTGTAACCCCATGGACTAACCCACCAGGCTCCTCTGTCCTTGAGAGTCTCCAGGCAAGAATACTGGAGTGGGTTGCCATGCTCTCCTCCAGGGGATCTTCCCGACCCAGGGTTTGAATCTGCATCTCCTGCATTGCAGCTAGATTCTTTACTACTGAGCCACCAGAGAAACCCAATAAATCAATATATGTTGCATCTATTTATGAATAAAGTGAAAGAAAGTGTTGAGAATTAAATCTAGAAATCCAGAACCAAATCCTGTGACAGAGATTTATAGAACTTGATAGCTAGAATGGATCATTTAATAGAGAATAATATTGAGGACCATGATCTTGCCAAGTCCACACTTAAACTGAAGAGCACTGAAATTTATATTCCTTGGACCCCATTTTTTAAAATCTTATTAATCAATGATTGTATTCAATTATTCTCCTTTACTTTATCAAGATGAACACAATGCAATGGGAACAAAATTCCTGAAAAATTCCATTAACAAATTTTATCTTATGTGAAGGGACTACATAGATCCAATTATAAGATTTCAGAAATTTCAATAGTTATCAAAACAGTGAAAAACTTAAGAGACTTGGCATGCTTTGAATTGTTGGTTTTAGGTAACACATTTTACTGTACAAGCTGCAATGAATGTTGATTCTATTTAAGATTTTTTTTCGAAATTAGAAATTGGTACAGCTAAAATGTACTAGTAAACTAGTAAGGAAAAGTGTGATAATTTTATCATAAAATAAACATGCATAATTTTATAAGTTGCTATATACTGACAGGTTATATGTGGATTCTATTGAAAAACAAGTATAATACAAAAGAGAAGTATATGACCACTTTGAAAAGTTGAATTCTAGAATCTTGTACATATTTTCATTTCTAATTTGAACAGAATTGAAATAGCATTGGCATATATAAAGAATCTGATGTGATCTCTTTCTTTCTCCTTCTCTCCCTTTCTTATAAATGCCACATTAATCTTGGAGTCATTCTAGTTAGAGTGAAAATTACAGCCTTATGACATAGCAACAAATATATCCTATATCTCCAAATATTATTTCAGCATTGATTTTGCCACCTCATATGTATTATAATTGCATCTCATTTACTGAAGATAATTCTAAATAATTGATCTAAATGTTCCTCTCAACTTTAGTCAATACCATGTTGGCATATTTGTAAAAATGTGCAAAACAAGACAACAGAATTATCTACAATAATGTAAAATTCAAGAAACTTACAACTTGTTATAACCTGCATTCTTATTTAAGGCTCAGTTGATTCCCAGAAAGAAAGAAAAAAAGTGCATGCCAAGCCTGTAGGTTATAAAGTATGTCTGGAAATAGTAAAATAAATCACCACAGGAAGATGAATTGTTGAATGAAAGGTGAAAGAACTTTTCCTTGTACAACAATCAGGAATCCACTGAACAAAACAAATTATCCCCTGTCAACCATTTGAACAGTGGCCTCAGAAAAATAAAAGGACTTTAAATATAAAAGACTCCTGTGAAATGTGTACAGGTAACTGCTTTGCACATGAGACTGCATGATAATAAATTTCACATTCCTTAAGCTTATTTTAAGTAACATTTCGATTTTATTAAAATAAAAATACACTACAGGTTTTTTATATAAGAACATTTGCTTAAATTTGATTTATTCTTGAATAAATAAATCAAATAGATCTGGAAGAAAGAACTTTTTATGTTGCAAAGGTAATAGTAAGATGAACTAATTCTGAATTCCAGCTAACACAAAGTAGTATAATTTTTACTTATACTTTATGTTTCTTGTAGTTAAAATAAATTTGGCTAGATCACCTAAAATCATGGAGTGTGAATTTATTAACAATGACCTAGAAATATACTGGATTTTTATAATGAATGTAGTAAAATTAGAATCTCTATGAAGGATGAAATGTAAGTTTGCAAAAACCTTGGAATTAAAACATGAATGGTCTTGTGTTTATTTCCATTTTTGAACAGTTACTGACAAGTACCTTCTTTTTTATTTTTTCAATTAAACCACATTTTGTCACCTATGGGAAAAGTAAAATGTTATTTTGTGCACCATTAAAAGATATAAGTTGTACTTGATTTGTAAACTAAACTCACTCATCTCTCAGATTCTCCCACATGGGTTTGGATAAGCCTGGACTGTGCAAGCATTCAGTCACTGCACAATAGATCAGAGTTTTCTGCCTTAGATTTAGATTGACCTTGATTTCTACAGGACTCCTGAATAGGCGAATCAATTATAGTGCTCCAAAATCACCTTGGCTCCGTCCCACACAATCTTCCTTTCTCTCTTGTTTATGCCCACATGTACACAGGCAGCTAGACAGTATACCTCGAGAAGCCAGACACAGGATGTCAACCAGCCATGGCTCTTTTGAGCTAAGCAGAGAGAGAAGATCTATCTCCTGAATACTACGCTAGTCTTGCCAAAAACCTCTATCTTCCTTCTGTCCTGAAATCCATGTTTCCTTTTTTGGACTTTCTATATTTGTTGCCAGGCCTATCATTATCAACATTTGTACTATCAAAAAACACATATTACCCATATGGAACAATAGGATAAATGGAGGGCCCCTGGCTTTTCTGATGCTTAGAGATTACTATCTCACACTTTGAGAAGCTCTGACTTAGAAAAAATGATTTTAAAAAAAATGCAACATATGTATAGATTATTTCATACACAGTGCTCCAATATATTTTTTGAGAGCGTCCTCCATATTTTATTTTCCCCATATTCACCTATACACTGCTGGTTCCATAGTAAACAGAGAGAGATTAAACGAACTCCTTTAGTAACTATAACTGGTTCCGCTTCATGAGCAAATTATAAACGTTCATTGCTCTCCATAGTTAGCACCTGCACTATAAATTTAGAAATCATATTTTTGTGTTTGTCTTATATCATAATTGGAAAATATAATTTTAATGAATTTTATTTTTGCTTTATGTACTCTTAAGAACAGATTAAGTGCATAGCCTGTATTCAAAAAAAGCTACACACCAATATGCTGAATAGGATGATTTCACTGTAAATTGTCACCCTCCCTACCTCTGTCCTCCCTGGTAAGGCTTCTGATAAATGCCTTCACTGAGTGTTCATGAAATTTACACCTTTGATCCTTCTATCAAAACTGATTATATACTGTGTAATATTCAGAACAATTTTCATCTGATTATTACAATGACATTTATCAGAATAATGTTCCTTGACATTTACCACAAATTGTACTATTTAAATTCTGTACCATGGATTTTTTTTTCAAATAACCCTGAAGTATTTGCTGTCATAGTAAATTGCACATACTGTACATGTACTTTGATTAGTTTTGTAATTTCTTTTTTTTTAATTTGATAACTTTCTATAGGAACCATGGTATAAGATTAGGTAGAATTTTTATTGAAATCGGCATTTCTCTGATAAGCTTCTCTATTACAGAATGTGGCCAACTTTCTTATATACACTAATTGGAAAATGTCTATGAACTGATCTTGTAAGTGTAAAATACAGACAAGATGAAATATCAAAATTCTCTCTTAAAAGCTATCAAGGAGGAATAATGAGAACCATTTCAGTAGTCCATTCGTTCCATGACGTGATTTCAATGCTCATTGCATTTGAATGTACTGCTGATTTTTAAAATTTATAATAAAGCTCTGCTTTATTGACAATAAAGAACTTCTATTATATAGCCTTTTATCTCAGCAGTGTACACAGTATGGTGGCATTTTGAACACTTTTGTAAACTTTGACAACAGAGTTTCCCTAAGAGACTCTTAAACATTAAAAATGTTTTCTAGCTAATAATTAATGGCATGGGCAAGTGACAGTCAACGGGATATAAGAGGAAGAAAAAAGATGAGATCATAAGATATGAATTCCAGATATAGGGCTACTTCACTAACTTGCAGTTTTATCTGAAAAATTGGACTTGGTCACGTGGTCTCCACATTCTTGAAAATCATAAAATTACTTTTCTTGAGAAGACAAAAAAACCCTGAACAAATAAAATATATCCTATATATTCTTGCTGCTTAAAGAGAAATGGAAAAGTAACTATTCCAGGATGAATAAACAGTTTGTTTCATGGGTCTAGGAAGATCATTCAATTGAGCAAATGCTAATTTATAACCTCTTATATGCATAGTGCAGTCAAAGGCATGATATTGGTCTAAGATGCTGTTCCAGGGTCCTGGGAAAACCAATCGTTCTACTATAGACCTTGTGGATAATTTTAAATAAGAGCCTCTCATCCTTTTTTTTCTGATTTCACTTTTGAAGGATAATGGGAACAATATCAGCTTCTAGTTGCTCCATAGGAACTGTATGAAAATTCAATAAGGTGGCATGGAAATATATTTTTAAATGTATTTTGAAGCAATCTGAAATATTCTGTAGAAAAGTAACACTTAGAACTAAAATTATATTGCTCTCTATACAAGTTTTTAAAATTCTCATAATTTTTCCCCAACACTATGGAAAAAAATCATAATATTTGGAAAAAAAAATAAATCAAAGTCCAAGCTCTTCCCTTACCAGTTGTATGATCTTTGATAATCTGTTTAATTTCTCTGAGCCTCATTTCCTACATCTATAATAAAAGCTAATGAAAATGTACTCACCACATGGGTGGCCATAAAATATAAGAGTATAAAGCTTTTTATACTTAGTAAATAGCTAGTAAAAGTTCCATCCTCTTTTCCCTTGACTTAAAATTATATGAAAATGGTGAAGGATTCTTTAATTTGTCTCAATTTCAAAGCAGTGTAGCATAGGCTATTCCGTGCCCATTATAGTTTTAGAGACTCCCAGGGGATGTTTACACTCATTCGTAGTCACTTGTTTTAGTTTACTAAACTCCAGAAGTAAGCAGTTCTTTCTTTTGCCTGGAATTTAGTGAATATGCCAGAAGAAGAACATATTCTTTTTCGGCACTGCACTCAGGTTGTCAGGTCACACTTTATAATATCTGGTGTTTATTCACCAAGGGATACATTCATACACAATCTTTTTAGTACAGAGTCAGTTCTTGAGGTGAAAAAAAAAAACAACAGTAATGAGATAACATCATCTATATTTGATTTTGGATTCAATTAGTTTTTGCTTTTCTTCAGATTTACATTCTTAATTATGTTTTGCTCAGGCTAATATTCAAATTAGGTAGATTCCCTGAGCATAATTATCAAGGGTAGGGAAAGACAGCTTAGGAGAGTGCAGGGTGATTGAAAAACATCTATTTTTCACTAATAATGCAAACATGAAAGAAATGCAATTGCAGGTAACCAACATTAGATAGTCCACATGTAGTGAATGAAAGGTGAATAAATCATCCATCAAAATGCCAGGCTTCCCAGGTGGCGCTAGTGGTAAAGAACCTGACTGCCAGTGTAGCAGACTTGAGAGACATGGGTTCAATCCCTGGGTTGGGAAGATCCCCTGGAGGACAGCATTGCAACCCACTCCTGGGAAATCCCATGGACAGAAGAGCCTAGTGGGCTACAGTCCTTGGGGTTTCAAAGAATCAGACACAACTGAGCACACACAAAACACACATCAAAATGCCAATAAAATATATATTTCTTCACTTAATTACTTCTTAGAACTCAGAATTCATCTCATGTGATGCTGCAATTATTCCATTATAACAAAAACCCCAAATCCTGGAGATAATTGTTTATTTGTACCAGGGGAAAGAAATATTATCACACATATAGGTGCTTCTCTCACATCTGTGGTTGTCTCATACCAACCAATCATAACATAGTTGGAACATCAGAATCAAGCTTTCAACTCACAAGTCCTTGGGCGGCTTCAGAAAAAGTATTTTGGTAGGGGGCAATAAAAGAACTTCAGTTCTGAGATGGGACAGAAAAATAGAAAAGAATGAATAGTTTAAATATTTAAATTGCTTTCTGCATGGCAAATTTTGCTTTGAAAATTGGCAATGTGTTAAGTAGGCGTAACTAACGATCACATTGCTGCTCACTAGCCTTTGAACCTAATCAACTTAAAACTGTCCAATAGGAGAAATGTCATACAGCAAAATACATTTTAAATTTTAGGATCCTGAAAGTCATGTCACACTTAGCTACCATTCCTCTTCTCAGAGTACAAAATGACTGTGCAACTCCCATGTCAATTTGCATTGTTTCTCACTGAATTACTCTTTTTTTCTATGCCCTTGAATGCTTATCCTTTGGACTCCTGCTCTTATCTTAATTGTTCTCTAATGCACTGCAATAAATAATTACAAACAGATAGAAGCCAAAAACTAAGAATTAATCTCACAGTGAAAAGTTGAAGTTGACAGCACAGCCAGGAAAGTACTTTGGTCTTTGGAAGGGGACATCTTGGCTTTTGTCCTAAGGGTAGAGTTCGAATTTCAGCCATATCTTGGCCAGTTGCTTTGACTGCATCACTAATGGTAGGCAAGGGTTGCATTTTGATTTCACAAACAGTGAGGTTCAAAAAATTCAAGTGGGCAAAAGCATAATTTTATTTTTCAATAAACTACACTTAACCTCACTCTTAACATTCTGCCTAATAGCACTTGGTCTACTCACAAGTAAATTCAGTCCAAAGAGGCATGACTCACTAAATTTTGTCCCAGGTTAGTCCATGGGGTCACAAAGGGTTGGACACACTGAGCATGCATGCATGCCCACATGCAGATGGGTGTATCAAGATACTGATTCCCTCAGACACTAAGGCCTCTGGAGAAGGTCTGAGGTAAGCTCTGCAGTTACTTGTCTCACCTACGTGCAGTCTTCTCCATTTACATTGGTAAACTGTACAGGTATTATTGTCTTCTACCTGTGATTGATATAATAATATTTTAGGAAGCTCAGGAGAAGGTTTTTTTGTTGCTTTTGTTCTAGCAAGATATAATGTCAAGGTTCAGTCACCACAAGGTCAGTGTAAGGTTTGTGTTAAGCTTTTGAAGTTCTTAGCAACTCATATGATCAAGTGAGTTAAACTTGTGTTTCATTAATCACTTGGTAGTCAGTTTAAAGAACTAGATCCAAAAGTTCACGATTTCAAATTGGCTGCAGTCAGCTTTATGAACACTGAACAAAGTAAATTTTAGCACTTATTTTTCCTCATAGTTCTGGAAGCCGGAAGGCCACAATCATGGTACCAGGAGAGCTGGCTTCTGGCCAGGCGTCTCTCCTTGGCTTACGGATGGTGGCTTCTCACTGTACCCTCACACGACTTTTCTTTCTATGCTCAGTAGTTTCAGTTGTGTCTGACCCTTTGTGACCCCATGGGCTGCAGCATGCCAGGCTTCCATACCCTGCACTATCTCTTGCAAGTTGCTCAAACTCATGTCCATTGAGTTGATGATGCCATTGAACCCTTTACTCCCTTATATTTCTAACTTACACCTGTAACACACTATATTGATTACTATAGCTTTATAATATGTATTGAAATCAGGTAAGGCCAATCTTCAAATTTTGTTCCTGTTTTGACTACTTCAATTCCTGTGCCTCATCAAATAAATTTTAGAGTTAGAAGATTAATTTCTTAAAAAAGCTTAAGATTTTGATAAGCTTTACATTAAATTTATGGATGAATTTGAGGAAAACTGACAAATAACATTGAATTTTTTTAAAGCATGAACATGGTGTATCTCTTGAATTATTAGTTTTCTTTACTTTTCCTTGACAAAGTTTTGATATATTAAGTGTACACATCTTGCAAATTTTCCATAAATTCATGCCTAGATTTTTTTATGTTGATAATATAAATGGAATTCTTGTATCCATACTTGTTAATATTATAGAGAAATAGAATAGAACTTTAGATATTGACCATGTATCCTGAAAACTTACTAATTTCACTTTTAAGATTTATCAGTGATTTTATAGTTTTACAGTTTTCTAAATACACAATCATCATTTATAAATAAAGGCTATTTTTCTTCATGTGTCCAAACTTTACTTAATTTTCTTGTATTGTTCACTGACAAGACTAGCAGTACAATGTTGTATCAAATAATGAGACTAGTCAACTATGCTTTGATCCTCATCTTAGAAAGCAGTCTTTTTCCACTGATCATAATGTTGGCTGCAATTTTTCATAGTAGCCTTTTATCAAGAGGCACAAATCTCATTTATTACTAGTTTTTTGAGAATTGTTATCATTAATGGGTTCTACCTTTTATCAAAAGTCATACACATAAAATAAATTCTTATGTAGTTTTTGATCCTTGAATCTATTAATATGGCAAATTCCAATGACTGATAATACAGATATAAAACCAGTATTTCTTTCTAAAATAAGCTTTACTTGCTCATTATATATTATCATTTCCCACACTGTTCAAATTGATTTCATATTGTACTTTAAGATTATTGAATTTTTGTATAAGGATATTAGTTTATAGTTTTATCCTTAGGATTAGTGTATAAATTTGGGGGATCAGAGTAACAAACAGATGTTGATAGTACTGCCTTAATATATTTTTCAGGTCTGTAAAATTTGCAGTGATGTTTTTCGCAAATGTTTATTTACTATTGCTGTGTCTACCTGTTGAATTATCCCTTAAAACATTATGAAGTTCTCCTATTTTCCTCTAATAATATTTTTTAATTTGAAATATATTTTTAATCTAAGATTAATACACTACTTAAGCTTTCTTATACTTACTGCTTATATGGTGTGTGTGCCTGTGTGCTAAGTTACTTCAGTCATGTCCAACTCTGTGTGACCCTATGGCCTGCAGCCTGCCAGGCTCCTCTGTCCATGAGATTTTCCCAGCAAGAATACCAGAGTGGGATGCCATGCCCCCTTTCAGGGGATCTTCTTGACCCTCTGTCCCAGGGATGGGAGCCACATCTCTTATGTCTCCTGCATTGGCAGGTGGATACACTAAAAACATGGGAAGTTCTTATATGGTGTACCATTTTGTAAATTCTACTTTAATTTTTTGTCAGCAGAGGATATATTATCTAATATTTCAATATTTTAAAATATTTGGTTTATTGAGGATTATATTATGGACATGTTTATGACCTATCTTATTAAATGTAGGTATGCTTTAAAATAGTCTGCACTTTTTGGACTTTGTATGTAATATTTTACAAAATTCACTAGTTCACTGACATTGCTCAAATATTCTATACACATAGTGATCTTTTTGCCTATTCATTTTATCCACATATATAAACTAAGAGGATTATATTAAAAAACACTAATAGATCTTGCATCTACTCTTTCTAAGAATCTAAACACGACTGAAGGAAGAGGAACAAAGATGGTGACATTCTTTTTTACATGACACTGCAAAGGATCTAGATGTGAAAACATCTCTGCAGATGGAGAGTAGAGGCATTTCCTGAAGGAAGAACTGGTTGGGGTACAAGACTGAAGAATTGATGAAGGTGACATAGCATCTTATTTTTTTTGTAGACTACTTATTTTCTCAGATTTACTTAACCTATAACTTAAAAATAGTGTGAACTCCAAAGCAGGCTGGTGTTGGAGATCTGGAGAAGACTGACTAGTTGGGGAGAGACAGCAAAGGGACATTGTTTGTCACCATCACCTAAGGGCGGAATTGGTGATGATGAAGGTGGGTAAAGACAAGGGCCAAAGCGGATTCCTAGTCAGAGTGACAATCACTACCTGCTAACAGCTGCTCCACAAATAGGTACCACCTGGTACCATAAGAAACTAAAGGTAAGAAAGACAATGATACAGAATTTCTTATATAGTAGCAAAAAACATACTTTCAAAATGAATAATAGATTCTTCCATCACTTAAATAAATGGGATTAAATTTAAAAGCTTTTGTTCAGTGAAAGAAACCAATGCCAAAATGGAAAGGCACTCTATTGAATGGGAAAAAAAATACTTGCAAAAGATACAGCCAATAAGCAGTTAATCCAAAATATATTAACAGCTCATACAACTCAATATCAATAAAACAAACTGATTAAGAAATATGCAGAAGATTTGAACAGACATTTTTCCAAAGAAGACATACCAAAGGCCATCAGGCACATGATAAGATGCTCAACATCATTAATCATCAGACAAATACAAATCAAAACCACAATTGGTTATCATCTCACATTTGTTAGAATGGCTATCATCAAGAAGACCACAAATAACAAATTTTGACAAGGATGTGGAGAAAAGGAAACCCTCATACACTGATAGTGGGATTGAAAATTGGTTCAGCCACTGTGGAAAACAGTATGAAGGTTCTTCAAAAGTCTAAAAAGAGAACTACCATGTGAAAAAGTGGAAGCATTAGTTGCTCTGTAGTGTCTGACTCTTTGCAACTCAATGGACTCAATTTAGGACACCAGGCAACTCTGGCTATGGAATTCTCCAGACAAGAATATTGTAGTGGGTAGCCATTTCCTTCTCCAGGTAATCTTCCCAATCTAGGGATTAAACCTGGATATCCTGCATTGCAGGCAGACTCTTTACCATCTGAGCCACCAGGGAAGCCCTAGAACTAGCAGTTTCATATGATCTAGCAATTTCACTCCTGGGTGTGTGTGTGTGTGTGTGTGTGTGTATACAAAGCAAATGCAAACATTAATTTGAGAAGATATACATACCCTGATGTTAACAGCAGCATTATTTAAAATAGTCAAGATATGAAAGTGCCCATTAATAGATCAATTGATAAACAAAATCAAAGACATAAACAAACATATATATGTGTGTGTGTGTATATATATATATATATATATATATATATAAAAACAAACAGACACACACACATACATAATGGAATACTACTCTGCTATAAAAATTGAGAAATTTTGCCATTTACAACAACATGGATGGACTTAGAGGTTATTATGCTTAGTGGCTTAGTAAAATAAGTCAGAGAGAGAAAAATACTGTATAATATCACCTCTATCTAAAAAGTCTAAATGAGTGAATATAACAAAAAGAAACAGACTCACAGATATAGAGAACCAACTAGTGGTTACCACTGGGGAGCGAGAAATGGGAAGGGGCCATACAGGGGTGGGGTGTTAAAAGTTGCAAACTGCTATATGTAAAATATATAAGCTACAAGTGTATATTGCACAGCACAGAAAATAGAAATAGCCAATATTTTATAACTTGTAAATGGAGTATAACCTTTAAAAAGGTGTATGATGTACACCTGAAACTTATATGTATATACTATAAATCAACTACACCTCAAAAATTTTTACAGTTTTAAAAAAGATTAATAAGAGATTCTTCCATATTCAAGTTGTTCCTGTTACTGCATTTAATCCTCCGAAAAAGTATATGAACTGTGTATTTTCAATAACTTACAGAAAAGAAATCCAGAATTCAAGAAGGTTAAGTACATTAATGTCTATAGCTATTAAATATCAACACTGAATTTTTTCTTTGAACAATGTCAGATTCCATATCTCATATTTCTTACACAACAAAGCAGTATATGCAAAAGAATAGTCTTATAGGCAAAGATCCAAATGCATTCTACTTTCCAATAATATTTAACTGTAGAACTAGATCATATTTTGTATCTGTTAACTATAAGTATCACTTCATTAATTATACTTAAGAAATTGACAAAATAAAAACAGATTCTTAATAAGTAAGTGATTAATTCTGCCTCTAAACAAATGGCACCATTGTCTCCCTTTTTTTTTTTTTTAACGGAACATGTAAAGAATTGTACATATAAAGTCAAGTAGAATTAGGTCAGAATAATTCACACGGCAGTATTTGAAGTCTTGGTTTCTTTTCTAAATCAGAAACATTCTGAAATATCCCTTCAAAAATATTTTATCAATGTATGATTGATATGTAAAAATATTTCATGTATACTACATGAAGAATTTGGGGATAAGTACCGGGAGAAATATTAACAACCTCAGATATGCAGATGACACCACCCTTATGGCAGAAAGTGAAGAGGAACTAAAAAGCCTCTTGATGAAAGTGAAAGAAGAGAGTGAAAAAGTTGGCTTAAATCTCAACATTCAGAAAACTAAGGTCACGGCATCTGGTCTCATCACTTCATGGGAAATAGATGGGAAAACAGTGGAAACAGTGTCAAACTTTATTTTTTTGGGCTCCAAAATCACTGCTCATGGTGATTGCAGCCATGAAATTAAAAGACGCTTACTCCTGGAAAGAAAGTTATGACCAACCTAGATAGCATATTAAAAAGCAGAGACATTACTTTGTCAACAAAGTCCATCTAGTCAAGGCCATGGTTTTTCCAGTAGTCATGTATGGATGTGAGAGTTGGACTGTGAAGAAAGCTGAGCGCTGAAGAATTGATGCTTTTGAAGTATGGTGTTGGAGAAGACTCTTGAGAGTCCCTTGGACTGCAAGGAGATCCAACCAGTCCATCCTAAAGGAGATCAGTCCTGGGTGTTCATTGGAAGGACTGATGTTGAAGCTGAAAATCCAATACTTTGGCCACCTCATGCGAAGAGTTGACTCATTGGAAAAGACCCTAATGCTGGGAAGGATTGGGGGCAGGAGAAGGGGACGACAGAGGATGAGATGGCTGGATGGCATCACCGACTCGATAGACATGAGTTTGGGTGGACTCTGGGAGTTGGTGATGGACAGGGAGGCCTGGTGTGCTGCGATTCATGGGGTCGCAAAGAGTCGGACACGACTGAGCAACTGAACTGAACTGAACCGATACATCCATGAAATCATCACCATCATCAACGACCCAAACATATCCAGCGCTTCCCAAAGTTTCCCACCACCAATTTTCTTCTTCTCTTTCCCCCATCCGTTTTTTCTCTTTCTCTTATTATTTTGCATTAAAAATACTTAACATAAGACTATGTTTTCTTGAGAAATTTTATGTGTTATTGAATATTTTAGCTATAGACACTATTTTGTATAGTAGATATCCAGAACTTTTCTATGTTGCACAATTGACTGTACTTTCAGATGATTTACCTCCCCATTTCCTCCTCTCCCCCAGCCCCTGGCAACCACCATGCTACTCTCTGTTTCTATGACTTTGACTACTTTAGATTTCACATATAAGTGGTACCATGCATTATTTGTCTTTCCTGTATCTCAATTTTTTTAAAAAAATAGAAATTTGAAGGACTACAGGATCAAATTTACAGTAAATAATTTGCCTGCATGTGGGAGACCTGGGTTTGACCCTTGGGTTGGGAAGATACCTTGGAGAAGGGAATGGATACCCACTCTAGTATTCTTGCCTGGAGAATTCCATGGACAGAGGAGCCTGGTGACTTATAGTCCACGGGATCACAAAGATTGTGACACGACTGAGTGATAACACTTTCTTTTTCAAAATATTTTAACTATAATACAAATGTGTGAAATAATGTCACTATAGGTGGTGTTGGTGGGAAAAGTGCTAAAGTAAGTATGTTAGGAAATTAAGTTTAAATGCCAAAGAATGTATATAAACATTGTATTCTGGTTGACAAACTATTTTCCATGAGGATTTATCTTAATTCTGATACCACTCTACATATATACTGGAATTGAATAATTAAGTAAATGGTGAATGATGGGAACCAGGTTTCTTACTGTTGGGGAGGGGAGTGTATAGATAAGCAAGGGGAGAAAGCAAGAATGATCCATGTAGTAACAGATTAGAGTTAGAGACCTCAGTGTGAACTCAGGTTTAAGTTAATATAGACACAGTAGGTTATATATAAAAAATACTTACAGATACTATATATATATATATATATATATATATATATATATATATATATATCCATCTGTTAGCTGAGGGGATCCAGAAGCAACAATATATCATTAGCAATGAATATCCTTGGCAACCAGGTTTTGGTTTCTAGTAGAATTCTTCAATGGGCTTCCCTCATGGCTCAAACAGTGAAGAATCTGCCTACAATGCCAAGGTTCAATCCCTGGGTCGGGAAGATACTCTGGAGAAGGGCATAGCAATCCACTCCAGTATTCTTGCCTGGAGAATCCCATATTCAATAAAAGAAGCCAGGACTATTTGAAAATGTGGCTGATTCTAAAAATGGGGCAAGAAATACACCATTTGAGGCCAGAGTATTTTTCAGCAGCAGAAAGTAAGAAAGTGCTCAAACAAACAAACAAAAACAACCCACAATGACGAGAAGGTATCAAATGGTCCCAGGATCCAAATGAAAGAGCTGCCAAAGGCCAAGGCTGGAAAAATTTAAGCAACCAAATAAATATAATTGAATTATAAAACAAAATATAAATAAACATCCCTGAATCCATAGTTATACTTATAAATATAAATCATTATTTTATAACATAATTATAAATTATAATTATAATAAATATATATGAAAACAATTATAAATAAATACTGAATAATACTGAATAAATAAATATTCAGCATTTATTCAAATAACAAATATTTTATTATTCAGTATAAATAAATACTGAATAAATGAATAAACAAATGAAGGAGAAGAGACAAAAATCTTGTGGAAAATCATCTCCCCCCAAAAATATTTAGAAGTTTCACTCTCAAAGAGTTAGACCATACTCGCGATTCATACAAATGGCTGTACATATTGAATTGATTCCACAGACTGCAGATAAAAACAGGGTAAAAAGAGAAAATTTATACTAGAGAAACCTGACAATTATCACTTCAAATAGGAGTTCAAGGTTAACATCCACAGTGATGTCACGTTGACATTATGTGTACTTGCTGTGATTGTGTTGGAAATGGCACTTTATTTCTGTAAAACTCCTTCCCAAAACCCACACTCCGACACCACCATGCCTAATCTGGTCACGAGATAAATAACAAATCCCAACTGAAGGAAAGTGTACAATATACCTGACCAATATCCCCAAACAGTCAAGGTCATTAAAAATGAGGAAAGACTGAGAAATAGCACAGCCAAGCAAAACCTAAGGAGACTAGGCTACTATATGTAAAGTATTCTGCCTAGGATCCTGGAGTAGAAATAAGATGATCAAAAATGTGAAAATCTGTAACAAGTACTGACTATAGTCAATAATAATTGCCTCTTTAATTGTAACAAATTTACATACTAATGAGACAGGCTGGGAACTGGGACCCTTTGCTGCAGTATTGAAATGCTTACACCTGGACAAAGCTCTCCTCCAGCAACAAAATACATAGATACCACAAGGGATTAAAAATAACCGTACATATGGGAGGTTGGGGCAAATACTGGACAATATAAAAAGACCAACTTCCAATCCCCAGGGAGTGAGCAACAAGGGAATCTGTTGCGTATTCTCACTCCTCCCTACTGCAGCAGTTGTTTAGTTACTGTGGTGTCCAACTCTTTTGCGACCCCATGGACTATAGCCTTCCAGGATCCTCTGTCCATGGGATTTTCCAGGCAAAAATACTGAAGTGGGTTGACATTTCCTTCTCCAGCGGATATTCCTGACCCAGGGATCAAACCTGGCAGATGGATTCTTTACCACTAAGCCACCAGGGGAACAGGGATCCTAATAAAACCTTGCCTGAATTTCTTGTCTGGCTTCCAGTTGATTTCTGTTGATTGGAGAAGGTGGTGTCCCTAACATGATTTAGTAACATGAAAAACTGTATGGGGTATAAAAAACTTTTATCTTTCTATTATTTTATCCATTTTTCTGTAAATCTAAAACTAAAAAAAAAATTGAAGTAAAATATAATTTATTTAAAACGAAGGAAGAAATGAAGGAAAGAGGGAAGGAAAGGAAGGCAGGAGGAAGGGAAGGTGGCAGAAAGGAAGAAAAACAAGACAGAGAGGGAAGAGGTTCGGGGAGGCAAAGTGTCCCTTTTTTATATCAAGTCTCTTCCTGGGTCTCTTTATAGCACAACTTCTGGAAAAGTTGCCTATAAATCACTATGTTGACGTCTTCATCTCCCATTTGTGTTTTTAGCTTTCTCTAGTCGAGTCCCTTCTCGTCACTTTAGTAAATTTGATCTATGGCATGAGTACTTGGATTTGACTCTTGGACTGCAAGGAGAGTCCCCTGAGAATCCCTTGGACAGCAAGGATATCAAACCAGTCAATCCTAAAGGAAATCAATCCTGAATATTCATTGGAAGGACTGATGCTGAAGCTGAAGTTCCAATACTTTGGCCACCTGGTGTGAAGAGGCAACTCATTAGAAAAGACCCTGATGATGGGAAAGATTGAAGGCAGGAGGAGGAGGAGATGACAGAGGATGAGATGGTTGGATGGCATCACTGAATCGATGGACGAGTTTGATCAAGCTCCGAGAGATGGTGAAGGATAGGGAAGCCTGGCGTGTTGCAGTATATGGGGTCACAAAGATTTGCACACGACTGAGCAACTGAACAACAACAATGAGTAACTTGCATCTGTCCTAAAGGTATGGGTCCTAAAGGTATGGGTCCTAAAGGTATGGGTCCTAAAGGTATGCTTTTTGTCCTTGCTGCATTCTTTTGCTGAGCATGTTTTGCACTGTTGACTTCTCCCCACTTCTGGAAGTAGTTTTGTTTGTTTGTTTGTTTCCTTGTTCTCATAATCTTTAGTTATTGTTGTCCCCCTTTTCAGTGGCCACTCCTTTTGTGTTGTTTTCCAAAATGTATTTTTTCCTGCTGGACCAGTAACTGGAATCTTCAAGCCTCATCTCTTTTATTCATATATGCCCATATTTTCTTTAGATGGGTATTTCCAAATGGTTATTTATCTCCAGCCCAGATATTTCTCTTGTGCTCCAGAATCTTAAATAAATGTCACCTCTTCAGAAAGATTTTCCCTGACCACCCAATCTGAATGCTTTCCTCAGTATTTCTACTTTATCATGCTATTTTTCTCATTTTTCTTTTAATTTCTTTTTTGACCATACTACATGTTATGTGGGATCTTAGTTGCCCAACAGGGATCAAACCTGCGGTCCCGCATTGGAAGCTCAGAGCCTTAACCACTGAAATGCCAGGGAAGTCCTATTTTTATTTTATTGTTTTAAATAGCACTTAACACTGTCTAAAGATGCCTTATTCCTATATTTCTTATAATGTCTATCTCCCTCCTTCCTGACACTCCCTCTATCAGTTCCTCACTAACCGTAAGCTTCAGAATTGTTACAACTTTGTTCATTTCCTTCGTAATTGAATTCTTAGGACTAGCGCAATACAAAAAAAGATAATTCACTAAGATAAAAAGATAATACACTGAATATACAAGTTTTGTATTGTTAATATAAATATTTATTTGTGAGCCAAATAAACATTTAATATCAGCAGAGAAAGAAATTACAGAAATTGAGACAAATATATTTATCTATCATATTCTAATTTTCCAAAATTGACTTTTCCAATTAACACAATAGTATATTCATTATATTAAAGCTCTTGGTATGCTTTCTAGTATCTGGACTATATTTCACAGACTCTGAATTCTGATGACTCTTGTTAGTAGAAATGGAGAAATGTTTGAAAAAGGAATTTAGCTTTGGAGTCAGATACATCACATCTAGGTTTATTTTCTGTTAACTCTATGACATGATAGAAAAATAAAATTCTATTTTGTTTAAATCATTCACATTTTTTGGTGTGTTTGGTTGGTTGGTTATAGCAGGTTAGAGTGTATCATGACCAATATAGAAGGGACAATTCAAAGGATATAAAAAAAGTAGCACACTACTGTTCCAAAATTGGACACCAAGGCCTGAATTTGGAGATGAGAAGATAACAAATACTCCTATGTTCCTAAGGGGTATTTGAAGAAAGCTATCTAACAATTGGAGTTAGATTTCTTCTAGAGTCTGTAGTAGTATCATATGGTTGCAAAGAGTTGGACAAGACTGAAGCAGCTTAGGATAGCACCACACAGTACTATTGTAATCGTCTACCACTGCTCTAAGAATCTTCTCCGAGTTTAAACAAAACTGAGAAATAGAGAGGCAGTCAAACTTTGCTGGCATTGTTTTTGATAAGTCTTTTCATGCCCTGTCTCACAGATTATCCTCACTAAAGCCACGAGAAGATAGAGGCTCAAAAAAAAAAATCTTTGGTTTAGGTGAGCCCACTGTGAAAGGTAAATTAATTATTCTCTGTTGGAATCTGCATAAGGCAGGACACCTGCTTATTTGTCTTTAATCTGTCTGAACACAAGTAATCAGACCAATTGTTCACATATACATATTCACAGGAAGCAGAATTTTACCCTAAAAGCATGCTTGTGTTTACATGCATGCTAGTTAAGCATGCAGTCTTAACTATTTTATTACCTGAAAGTGAAAGTTGCCCAGTCATGTCCAACTCTTTGCGACTCCATGGACTATACAATCCAAGGAATTCTCCACACTAGAATACTAGAGTGGGTAGCCTTTCCCTTCTCCAGGGGATTTTTCCCACCCAGGGATTGAACCCAGGTCTCTCACATTGCAGGTGGATTCTTTACCAGCTGAGCCACGAGGGAAGCCCAAGAATACTGCAGTGGGTAGCCTATCCCTTCTTCAGTGGATCTTTCCAACCTAGGAATCGAACCAGGGTCTCCTGTATTGAAGGCGGATTCTTCTAATACCTACCAGACTGCAAATTCATAAAGTAAATGCAAGGCCTGCATTTTATGGTTGTTTTAAAGTTTGGAAACTTTTTGATTTTATCACATTTCCATATTTTTAAGTAAGCCACAAATTAAAGTGTTAGATAACTCAACATTATAAGGATGAAATTCAAAGAGTTATGCAATGTTTTGTTTGGTAGTTTATTTAAAATTGGAGACTAATTTATACTAAGATTATTATAAGAGTATTGGTAAGCAAGGTCAATTTAAAATAATACTATTTTATTTTAAGAAAATACAAAGGCTAGCACCTTCTTGATTTTAGAGAAAATTAGCAAATCTGTCTGCTTGCTGAATTCTGTTTATGATAACATCATTTCAAGTATGGAGATAAAAGATGCTAAAATTTTGGCCCACATCAAAAATAAATTGCCCTTGTTTAATTTATTTGGAAATTTGATAGTTGAATTGTATTATAACCTCAACTTTATTAGTTTCTTTAAAACATTATACAAATTTGCTAAGGTTTTACAATACTTTTGAAAATTGATAGCCCATCAAAAAGCATCCACAATGAACAGAAAACATTATTAACTGGCATACACTTGAGAAAATAGTAATTTTAAATGCTGAAGAGAAGAACTTTGAGCAATTAAAAGGCATACAATTAAAATGTTTTATTTCTGTTTAACACATAAACTCTATTTTACTTTTTATTGTATTAATTTATTAAATTTGGGATTTGTTTAATAGTCATTTTGAGCAGTGTTAAAGATTTAAATTTTCTTATCAAACAATTTTGGTGGATATATGGATATGTGAGCATATCTTTAAACAACAAAAACATTATTAAACATAACGGCTGGCATATACTGGTGTATTTCCATAGCTACCTAAATCTAGAGTGATGTGACTCAGAGAATGCTTGAAAATAAAGTAGAAAATTCTATTCTCCAGTGATCTACTCTGAGATTTCTGTATTTAAAATCATCAGTGATTTAAGAACAGAGATTTAAAAAACTTACATTTTTATATTTCCACATAAGTTAACTAAAGCCTCTGGTATGTTCTTAAATGGAAACTGATGATATATAAGTGAAAGTTGCTCAGTTGTGTCTTAATCTTTGTGACCTCATGGACTATACAGTCCATGGAATTTTCCAAGACAGAATACTGGAGTGGGTAGCCTATCCCTTCTCTAGGGCATCTTCCCAACCCAGGAATCGAATCAGGGTCTCCTGCATTGCAGGCAGATTCTTACCAGATGAGCTACCAGGGAAGCTGGCGTTAAAATGTGGTATGAATGAACTTTGCTAGTAAAGATGCACATTGGAGTACTAAATAAGGAAATTAAGCTTTAAAATCATAGCAAAATGCTTAGTACATCTTTGAATATCAGTAAATAATAAAGAATTCAATGACATTGATCATGTCTGTATATAAACCTTCTCTGATCCAAAGAAGTGTCAGCTTAATTTGGAATAAGCCCATTTTATTTAGCATCTATGAAACTTGTACATTCAATCAGGAAACCCATCATCACGTTTGAAAATGTTTGTAGCTATTTCTCTTCATTAGAAATTATATCCTCTGATTACAGCTTTTAAGAGGTCCTCTCAGAATTCATCTTGACTAGGACCCAAGAAGAGGCTGAGAAAAACATGATTCTTTCTTTATTTTCATTCTCACTCAGAAATGTATATACATTCTATCTCCCAAAAGGAGAAAAATATACACTAATTTATGTGACTCTGATTTGATAGTTACAAATTGATTCCCATTTTATAACATATATCTTGTATTCTAGGTTCATAATTAACACTGAAAATGAGTCAATGACATTTACTTGAAATCTTCAGTAGGTAAAATAGGACTCCAAATGATAACAACAACTTAATTCAGTGGATATTTAAATAACTACTACAGTAAATGAATACAATATTGATATTAATTAGTTGAAAATCACAACTATATTCATTTATCTTGTTGTTCCTGTTACTACAGGAATTAAGTATTGATGTTCCATAACCTGAAGAATTTATTTGCTGAAGATCTAAACTGATGGCTGAGACTAGTTTCCATTTATCAATTCCCATTTTCATTATGTTTTATTTTCAGACAAATTTGATTCAAGATCAGTAGCCTATGGCAATTTCACTGAAATGAAGGTATATGAAAATAGAAAGATGAAAAATTGAACTGACAATGCTGTGTGAAACGTTTGTGATGTACAGTCACTAAACCCTCTATCAGCGCGTTTCCACAAACAGCTCACAGAAGAGGTATACAATAGAAGACAAGCAACATTGTTTACTTGGTTGATTATCGTATTTAACTTGCACCTTTTAATGCTACATTTCAATTCATTTTATTAAGTGACCTCACCAGAATATTTTGATTATATATAAAATAAATTTGCATTGGAGAAGACACTCAAAGTAAATGTATATCATCACTAAAGCATTAAATGCTAAGTTGCATCTGGAAAGGATAACTAGAAATCATATATGTCAGAAGCAGGTTAAAATAAAATCTAGTTAGGAAAGGGGTGTGTGTGTGTGTGTGTGTGTGTGTGTGCGTGTGCACATGCGCACACACACATGTGCAATTATTTAAGAAATTTCAAAGGAAATACTATATTAACAATTTAGAAAACAAATGAGTATAATTTAATCATTTATTTATTCATTCACTTAACCAATATTTAAGGAGTGTCTAAGACATAAGAAATACTTAGATACATGGGCTTAGTGGTGAACAAAACTGATTCTGTCCTTGCCACAGTGAACTTGCAGTCCAGTGATTGCTAGAGAAAGTAAACTATAAATTATGGCCAAGTAGGATAAGTAAAAGGAGATTATGGGGTGCTGGAAGAGCAAAGGGTTGGGTCATCCACCCATGATTCAAGTGGTAGGGGGAGGGTTAAGGATATTCCCTGATGAAAATCTGATACTGAAGCTCTAATACTTTGGCCACCTGATGTAAAGAGCCAACTCATTGGAAAAGACCCTGACACTGCGAAAGTTTGAGGGCAGAAGGGGCGACAGAGGATGAGATAGTTGGATGGTATCACCGACTCAATGGACATGAGTTTGAGCAAACTCCGGGAGATAATGAAGGACAGGGAAGCCTGGCATGCCACAGTCATGAGTTCACAAAGAGTCAGACATGACTTAGCAACTGAACAACAACACCTGATGAAAATCATTTCTAAATTAAGACTTGAATAGAAGTAAATGTTAACTAGACAAAATGAGAGGACTTGAATAGAAGTAAATGTTATCCAGACAAAGTGAGAGAATCAAGTATTTAAAGCATAGCAAAGAAACTTCAGAGCCAAAGCCCAGGGCAAACAAAACCCAGCCAAGTGGGAAAAACTGAACCATGACTTGTTTTTTGAGAATAAAGGGAGCCAATGGGACCCAGTAGAGAAGGTACCAAGGGGACCAGAGCCAAGCCAAGGTGGCTTTATCTCATAGTCACAGTTCTCAAAGGGAACCTGCTGCTCTCTTTGTGTTTCTTTCCTGCTTCCCACTCAAGATAAATCAGGGTGGAAAAAAGCAACATAGAATATAGGCTCAGAACAAGCCATGTTCCATTTTCCAAAACCCTACTTCCACCCCATACCCACACACATCCTACTTCCAACACAGGCACTCTCCTTTAAGCTGCTTGAGTCTTTGCTGAAGGAAGGGAAAAGATAAAGCCCTGAAGCAATTTGAAAACATACACTTTGAAAATAAACGAGAATATGTCTTAATATAATCTAAAATTGTTCTTCTGTGTATTCTTGAACAATCTTAGTTTATAAGAAGAAAAGCTATGAAAAACCTAGACAGCATATTAAAAAACAGAGATATCACTTTGCTGACAAAGGTCTGCATTATAAAAGCATTTTTCAGTAGTCATCAATGGATGTGAGAGATGGACCACAGAGAAGGTTGAGCACCGAAGAACTGATGCTTTCAAATTATGGTGCTGGATAAGAATCTTGAGAGTCCCTTGGACTGCAGGGAGATCAAACCAGTCAATCTTAAAGGAAATCAACCCTGAATATTCACTGGAAGAACCAATTCTGAAGCTGAATCCCCAATAACTTAGCCAAACTGATGTGAAGAGCCAACTCACTGGGAAAGACTCTGATGCTGGGGAAGATTGAAGGCAGGAGGAGAAGAGGGCAACAGAGGATGAGATGGTTGGATGGCATCACCGACTCAGTGGACAGGAGATTGAGCAAACTCCAGGAGATAGTAAAATCCAGGGAACCCTGGCACCCTGCAATCCATGGTGTCTCAAAGAGGCAGACATGACTGAGCAATTGAACAACAAAACACAAACAGTTCTGACTGCCAGAAATTATGGGAAAATAATGGAATTACACAAATATGTAATTTAAATGGTTGCTACCCTATTGGGAAGGGAGTTCAATAGGGAATAGATGAACAAAATAAACAAAAAGGACCTGTTGTATAGCACAGGGAACTATATTAAGTATCTTGCAATAACCTACAAAAAATCTGAAGAATGGATATCTAATATATATTTGTATATGTTTGTCTATCTACCTATATATATCTATCTAAATCACTTTGTTCTATACCTGAAACAGTGGATTGCTTACTGTCTGAGCCACCAAGGAAACCCATATAGATAGAACAACTTTGACCGTGTGGATCACAATAAACTGTGGAAAATTCTTCAAGAGATGGGAATACCAGACCATCTGACCTGCCTCTTGAGAAACCTGTATGCAGGTCAGGAAGCAACAGTTAGAACTGGACATGGAACAACAAACTGGTTCCTAATAGGAAAAGGAGTACCTCAAGGCTGTATATTGTCACCCTGCTTATTTAACTTATATGCAGAGTACATCATGAGAAACGCTGGGCTGGATGAAGCACAAGCTGGAATCAAGATTGCTGGGAGAAATTACAATAACCTCAGATATGCAGATGACACCACCCTTTGGCAGAAAGTGAAGAAGAACTAAAGAGCCTCTTGATGAAAGTGAAAGAGGAGAGTGAAAAAGTTGGCTTAAAGCTCAACATTCAGAAAACTAAGATCATGGCATCCGGTCCCATCACTTCATGGCAAATAGATGGGGAAACAGTGGAAACTGTCAGACTTTATTCTTCTGGGCTCCAAAATCACTGCAGATGGTGACTACAGCCATGAAATTAAAAGACGCTTACTCCTTGGAAGGAAAGTTATAACCAACCTAGACAGCATATTAAAAAGCAGAGACATTACTTTGTCAACAAAGGTCCATCTAGTCAAGGCCATGGTTTTTCCAGTGGTCATGTATGGATGTGAGAGTTGGATGGTGAAGAAAGCTGAGTGCCAAAGAATTGATGCTTTTGAACTGTGGTGTGGGAGAAGACTCTTGAGAGTCCCTTGGACTGCAAGGCGATCCAACCAGTCCATCCTAAAGGAGATCAGTCCTGGGTGTTCATTGGAAGGACTGATGTTGAGGCTGAAACTCCAATACTTCGGCCACTTCATGCGAAGAGTTGACTCATTGGAAAAGACCCTGATGCTGGGAAGGATTGGGGGCAGGAGGAGAAGGGAATGACAGAGGATGAGATGGCTGGATGGCATCACCGACTCAATGGACATGGGTTTGGGTGGACTCAGGGAGTTGGTGATGGACAGGGAGCCTGGCGTGCTGCGATTCATGGGGTCGCAAAGAGTCGGACATGACTGAGCGACTGAACTGAACTACTTTGTTCTATATCTGAGACACTATAACTCAACTGTATGTCAATAAAATAAATGCATAATAAAATTTTAAAAAATTAAAAAAATGAGCAGATGACAGCAGTCCTGGGTGTTCATTGGTAGGACTGATGTTGAAGCTGAAACGCTGATACTTTGGCCACCTGATGCGAAGAGCTGACTCATTCCTCATGCTGGGAAAGATTGAGGGCAGGAGGAGAAGGGGACGACAGAGGATGAGATGGCTGGACGGCATCAGCAGTATTTAGAGTAAAATAAAAGAAGTATTCTTGACTTCATGGAACTTACTGCTTCTCTTTAAAATATATATATATATATATATATATATATATATATTTTTTTTTTTTTTTTTTTTTAAAAGGGAATTCCCTGGTTGTCTGGTGGTTAGAACTTGGCTCTTTCACTGCTGAGGACCCAGGTTCAATCCCTGGTCAGGGAATTAAGATGCCATGAACCCCAGGGTGTGGCCCAAAATAAAATAAACACATCATTGAAAATTTTTGTGTTTAGAGATTATAACATTTTTAGATTTGGTAGATTAATCCAATGAAAATGAGAGGAAGAAAAATTTGAACTCATACAGCTATATAACATATTATCTTATTTAATTGGAGAACATCCTAAGTCAAATAACTTCATCTTGACATACTTGAAATTTAAATCTGATCTTTTGTTATGTCATTTTAACTAAAATAAAAATATGTAGTAATTTAAATTATACATTCTAATAAACATGAAATACTTTAGTAAAACTAGATATAAATTACTGTGTATACATGTATGTGGGTATATATATGTGTGTGTGTGTATTATCCAAAATGATAAAATTATGTTAGTCAAAACCAACATCCAAACCAAAATGATAACTAAAACACAAGAACTCATAAAGGCTAACATAATGTTTTCTGAAATAAGTATGCTAGTTCTTGATCAGAAAACATCATAATATGAAATAATTAATAATAAACTAGGTCAGTTATACCTGTTTTTATAGTTAATCTCATATCCCACTTTGTCTCTAAAATAAGATTATAACACATTATGTCATAATTTGGGTTCTGTATATATCAAAGGAAAACCAATTATAAACCATAAATTTACCATGTGTCTGAATCATAAAGTATTGCACAGGATATGTACAGTTTTATCTACTTACTGATCATCATTGCAAATGTACATGTTTTAATTCATCTAGAACCTAAATAAAAACGATGATTTCAAAATAGGTTTTAGTGATATTTTAGTCACTTTTTAAATCTCTTCTTTTCCCCATACTCTTCAACACTTAGACTCTTACACATCATTCAACATGTATTTTTCTTCACCATTCTTAGGCTAACTAAAAAAGATAGGATAAGGATCATTACCTGACATGGTCTCATTAAAAAATAAAATAAAGAAACACAGAACTTCCCTTCCAAGACCTATGAATTTGTATTATTCAGATGACTTTTCTCACTTGAATAAGAAAATTGATAATATAATTGTGATGCTTTCTTTTTTATAATTTATCATTTATTGCTCCTATTTTCATCATCTTTGAACTTTTCAGAAATGAAAAGATGAACATTCTGTTTCCCATCTTCTGAGAAATGCTATTTACTATGATATTAGTCTTATGCATTGTTTATTGTGAATAGTCAGACTGAAGACAATTTTCTGCTAATTGATTTTAGTCTTCTTTGGCTATAACACAATATTGTTGATCATGAAGTTTTGTCAATTAAACATGCTGTGCCTCTCTGTCCCACTGTTTCTCACCTCACTTATAAACACTTGAAAGATAATTATTAACCAAAACACAGTCTTTATGCTTTTCATAACAAACAAGAAATGAGTCTAGAGAGATCTGATTTCTCTCCAACTAGAGTGAGAGAAAATGGGTATTCATAGCAGTTTTACTTGCAATAACAAAACTTGGATAAAAAAGCTAAATGTCCATGAATTTGCAAATAGATACATTATGGTTCCTCTGTACAATACGATAACTCAGGTCAATAAAGACAAACTATTCATACAGTAAGCAATATGGATGAATCTCACAATAATTGTGTTGACTGAAAGAAGCTAGATGAAAAAAGTGTAGATGCAGCAGGATTCTATTTCTGTAAAATTTCTAGAAAATGCAAACTAGTCTACAATAACAAAGCAGATCAGTGGTTAGTTAGAGATGGGAGAAAAGAATGACAAAGGGGCAGGAGGAAAGTTTGGGGGATGATGGTTAATGTCACTACCTTGATTGGGATGATGATTTTATTCTATAGCTATATATATGTCAAAACTTATGTTGTACAGAGTAATATCATGTGTCACTCTTGTATCAATAAATCTGTAAAACAGAACAAAATAAAAAAAACCTGAATATATTGTATGTTTACTAGTTTATTATTTTACTGTTTGACTTTCTTACTACAGCGTAAGCTCTATGAAAATGAGTCTTATTTGTTCAGTTTTGTATGCTAGTTATATAGTGGTTGTTCATTACATATTTGCTTAGAGAATGTATCTTACTATGACGTATCAGTGATGATGGCTCACTGCAGGATCTCAGTTTTTTATATTCAATAATATATGTTTAGGGGTCAAGGCAGACCCAGATCTTGCTCAGAATTTGGAGACATAGCTAGAAACATTGCATCCAGGATCTTGATGTTATTTCTTCTGTTGGCAATCAGTCTGCCACTGTCTTATCCAATCTTCAAAAGCCAACTTAATTTATCACTTCTCTTTAGCTGAGATGTTAACTTCCCCCCAGCCCACTTACAATGGTATTAGTAGGTCTGCTTGCTCATATGGTTTCCCATACCACTGTATATGATGCAGTGTGTGTGTATATATATAAAATTATACAGTAATATCCATAATCATACAGAAATAATCATGCAATGTGATTAAAATATATGTATATCTACATTTATATTTTATTACAAAAATTGATGTATACATAAACATATATGTCCATGAGTTGAGTGTTAGTCACTCAGTCATGTCTGACTCTTTGTGACCTCATGAACTTTAGCTTGCCAGGCTTCTCTGTCCATCAGATTTTCCAGGCAAGATACTAGAGTGGGTAGCCATTCCCTTCTCTGGGGAATCTTCCCAACCCAGGGATCAAACTCATGTCTGTGCATTGCAGGTGGATTCTTTACTGTCTGAGCCACCAGGGAAGCCCATATAAGTCCATACTATTATATAATTCAGAGAAGGCAATAGCACCCCACTCCAGTACCCTTGCCTGGAAAATCTCATGGACAGAGGTAGGCTACAGTCCATGGGGTCACTAAGAGTCGGACGACTAAGCGACTTCACTTTCACTTTTCCCTTTCATGCACTGGAGAAGGAAATGGCAACCCACTCCAGTATTCTTGCCTGGAGAATCCCAGGGATGGGGGAGTGTGGTGGGCTGTCGTCTATGGGGTCGCACAGAGTTGGACACGACTGAAGCGACTTAGCAGCAGCAGCATTATATAATTATTACATGTATATCTGTCTTCCAGGCTAAACTCAGGTAGTATTTTAAAAATGTCCTATTCATTTTGAATACTTAAAAAACTAAAATAAATCCAGAATATAAGTAATTTAAAAAATACTGAATTCAATTAATTTAATCCATCTGATCCTAATTGTGTCAGTTGTGTTTCAGTCAAAGAAACACCACTAATAATAGTGACGTGAGTAGATCATAATAGGAATTAAATCTTAGGAATTATTTGTGCTGCAGTTTGGTGAAGTCCATGGCTCCTGCATAAGCTGTTAGCTTTAAGGTCTCACGGTGTCTGCAGTTTGGAAAGAAAGCAGACATGGTATGAAGAAGAAGGGAGCAGCAGCCTGGAATGTGCAAGAATGAGCTGGAATCTACAAGTCAAAACTGGAGCCCAAGCTTCCAACATGATAATTTAAGGGACCTGCAAACATGCTGATGCACTTGACCATGAAACTCTGGCCTGGATTGGGAGAAGTTGAAAGAGGATACTAGACAGGAGGGAAAGGAACTGGAACTTAGCTGCTTCCTCAGGCCTAAAAGGCATGCCAACATAATCTCAACAAGATACATGAGCAGCAACATTACCTTAACTCCACCTGCTGAGCATCAGCATGGCTGTTGCTTCACCTTGCCTTCCAAATCTGCAAATTTCTCCAGGTTAGGTCAACATTACACCAGAACTACACAGGAAATGACATTCAGGATGGGACATAGAGTTTGAGCTGAGCTAAAGCGGCACACTTCAAAGCCTCCACAACCAATCCCTTGTTGTCTTGGCAGATATATGCACTATATTTACAGAACTTTCAAATATAGGCAATGACAACAACAAAAAAACCTTTACTATAATTATACAACCTTGCACCATAATAACTGAAAACACACTAACCTATCCTCACAAGAGGATAAACTCATTTTGACAATCTTATTGTAAAACATACTTCTCCTCTAGTTTAACCACACACTCCTTTGATTTATTTTAACTGAAATATCAAGATACGATTTCAGCTTCTATTAACACTTCTTGCATTTGATAGGAGGGGAATGAAGGAGGGAGAGAATGAAGTGTTTTTCTATATACTCAACTATGTTCATACCAATATAAGGAAGGAATGCAGATAACAAATATAGTCCTTGTCTCTTGCAACAATCCATGTGGTCATAGCTATTAACTTCACCTATCCATTCCTGACTCTCTGCCTGCACTTACCACCTTAACTGTTGCATTTTACTCAGGAGAGTCAAACTTTATTCCCACTTAAGAAATGAACATAATCTTCATTTGCCATTTTAATAGTTCATGGAATACATTTTCTTCATTCTTTCAACATATTTATAGATTGACTACCTGGTATCTGGCGTACTGTGCAGTGTTTGCAACAGTAATCAAGAGAGTCAAGAAAGATAGCCAATTGTAAAGCACTTTATTCCGGAAAGTAAGGAAGGGGAATAGGGAAAAACAGACAATAAGTAAAAGTTCTTTAGAAAAGTTCAAATAAAGTGCTACGAAGCAAAGAAAACAGTAAAGTGAGACAGTGACTCTATCTAAAGGCAGCATTTTTTTTTTTAAAGGCAGCACTTGGGATAGAATTATCAGGGCCTGCTTTAAGGACATGACATTTGAACAGGAAAATAAATGACAAGACATGCCACTACCAAAAAAATCTGAGATGAGTGCTCCAGTAAGATACTAGAAGAAGAACAAGCTTGGCCTGTTGAGGAATAAAGAAATCAGTGTGAACGGAGTAGAATGAGAAAGAGAAAAATGATGTTGAATAAGGTCAGAGAAATAAGCTGGGCTCAGAATGTGTAGCTATTCATAGACCATGGTAAATAATCAACATTTACTACCTAAATCTGATAAGATGTTAGTTGTTTGAAGCAAGGGATACCATAATATAATTACATTAACTGACCCCTACCTCCTCATATGACTAGAATGAGCCTTCTAAAAGTGATCATATGCAGCGACAGAGAGACAAATCAGGAGAATGCAGTAGCTGCTAGAATGAGAAGTAATGATGCTTTCAACAGAATTTTCATCTTTGTGAAGGAAAGAAGTGGTCATAGGATATGTTAGTGGTAGAAAAAATAGGGCTTATTATTAATGTATTATACTTAGAGGCATGAGCTGTGCTGTGCTTAGTCACTCAGTTGTGTCCGGCTCTTTGTGACCCCATGGGCTATAGCCCGCCAGGCTCCTCTGTCCATGGGGATTCTCCAGGCAAGAATACTGCAGTGGGTTGCCATGCCCTCTTAATGTATTATACTTAGAGGCATGAGCTGTGCTGTGCTTAGTCACTCAGTTGTGTCCGGCTCTTTGTGACCCCATGGGCTATAGCCCGCCAGGCTCCTCTGTCCATGGGGATTCTCCAGGCAAGAATACTGCAGTGGGTTGCCATGCCCTCCTCCAAAGGATCTTCCCAACCCAGGATCGAACCCAGATCTTCCACATTGCAGGTGGATTCTTTACCGTCTGAGCCACCAGGGAAGCCCAGAGGTACATGAGGGAAAAACAAATCAATAACCACTCCATGGTTTTGACCATGAACAATTGTGTAAGATGTTTTGCCACTTACTAAAATGAAAAGCTTAGATTAGGAATAGTTTGACAAGGAGTTAAAGGCATGGGAAGTCATGAGTTAAGTTTTAGAAATGTTAAATATTGTGATTAAAGGTGACTATACAACATCCAAGTGAAGATATTGATTAGACTGAAATGTATGAAATTGTCTTTTATTGGTAACCTAAAAAAACAATCAAATTCATGTGACTTTATCATCAATTTCACGCGATTCTATCACCCAACAGTATGTAGCTATATATATGAGTCTGAATTTCCAATAAAAGTTCCGACAGTGGGAGATCTGGGAAGCACTGGCATATTGATGCCATTTAAAGTCATGAAGCTAGATGAGATGATATAAGACAAAGTGTAAATAAAAAATGAGCCCATAGGTAAGCCTGGAGTACAATAATATTTATAGATCAAGAATAGGTGGCAAGTACTTACAATAAGAAACCTGAGAAAAAGCAACTGAGAAGAGCTCAAGTTTTGTATTCTCTTGAACAAAACAGCAAAACATTTTTTTAGGTCTGATATTTTGGCATTGTTGCTTTCCATTTCCTGTCACATTACTAAGATAAATACAATTTTCTGAGACACTGTGAGTCTGAAAAGTTGGCTCGTGATCTAACAAAGAACCTTAGTAAGTCTTTTCAAATTTTTACCACCCTAGGATTTATCTACTTGCAATACTCAATGTTTTATATGCTTCTCCAACTTCTACCAACTATTCCATAAAATACTGACAGTTTAGTGTAGACTTGAAATAAACAATCATAATATCTTCCTATATTATATCATGCAATGAATTTGACATAGAATTTCCAAACCCATATTTTTTTGATAAATGGTGCAATGCAAACTGAGTGCTTCAACCTTCTCTTTGCTTCAATAGATTGTTGACTTTTTAATCTTTATATTCAGAAGTTCCATCTAGGGCAAGTGTATACTTGCTATCTACATTTAGACACAGCTCTCAAATTTCTTGTACTTGGTTGCAAAAGCAGAAATTAAGAATGGAAATATTTTATTAAGATTACATAAAATTTCTTCTAGGATGAATCTGGATAAACAGACTGAAAAAATAAAATATGGGGAACTTAGAATTTGGGAAATATGGGAAATTGTACTTAGAATTTTTATCTTGCATAGGAGAGGGATGTACTCTCCACTGACTGCTTTGACAACAGATGGAAGGAAGGCTCTGGAAATAACAGAGGTAAAACCAAAAGGATAGAAGTAGCATAACACATGCTTACTTTTGAAAAATGGTTTAAAGTAGTATTTTAACCTATAACCCTAGTATGCTAATTGGAGGGCCCTTTTAGGGAATTTATTTTAATTCTCAAATATGAAGCCATATGTGCTTACTCTGGTCATCAGTGTGCCACCTACCTCTGAGATGGCTTCCACTATTCTTCTGCCTTCTGGTATTTATATACTGTGTATTCCATTCCCAGTTTATACTAGGTTGATCTATGTAACAGAATGTCACAGATTGATGGCATGTTACTTTTGAAATTAGTTTATGACAGATTTTGTGCTTTCCATTTTGGTATATCTCCCTCTTTTACATCCCTCACTTGGGAAGAAGCCAGCTGCCACGAAGTACAGTTCAGTGGTGGAACCCATGTGATACATAGTTGAGCCCTATGTCATTGACCATGGGAGCAAATTCTCCAGTCCCTGTCACACTTTAACATAACTGGAGTCCTGGCTGACAGCTTGACTAAAACTTTGTAAAACACCCTGAAACAGGATCAGCTACTTAAACCATTTTTAGATTCCTGATCTCAAAAACACATGAGGTCATAAAAGTTCATTGTTTTGAACTGCTGAATTTGGGGTCAGTTTTACACAAGAGCATATTAATTAAATCTGGTAACTGTCTTGAAAACTTCATATAGTTGTGTTCATAACTACTGCTAGGAGCTCATATTTCTGCTTATGATTTTTGACTATTGTCTTAGAATCCTTGTGGTATCATGCTTAATGAAGATGACTATTTATTAGCAATAAGAATTAGTTAGAAATAAAGAAAGTGGGATAAACCTTTGACAGAGTTTCAGTATGTCACAGGAAGAAAAAAAATGACATAATTAATGTCTTAGTATAAATAGAGGATTTAGAAAATATACAGTAAAATCAATTGTTTGATATAGAAATAATTGGTTAAAAGTTGAACTTCTGGTCATCACCATGAGGACTTAGGTACTTAATCAGAGCCTTACTGCCCTTACCTAAGTGCTAATTTAATCTAATAAAACAGTTTAACTCATGGATTATTTAATTCTAATATGATTTTAAAAAATTCTCTGTGAGGTTAATTTTCTCTCAAAGTAAAGTTTAACACCTGTAGGCAATGCATTATACAGAGATATGGTTTTCTGTATTTTTTCCTTTTAGTAATGAGAACACAGGGACTCCTACTGCAGATTCATAAGCATATGCATTAGGCAGTATTCATCTGGGATATTTACCATCTGAGGAAGTTCTGCAAATTATACCAATTTAATTCAGTACTGTAATTAGGCCCACTGTAAAAACTACTGAATGGAATTTCATTGTAGAACTAACCTTTGATTGACATAGGATTGCTATTATTTTAACAGTTTTCATCAACTCCCTTAAATTCCTTTAGGGAAAATATGTTTTCCCAAAGACTGTGTAAAAGAAAAATCACCCAAAAGGCAGAATGAATTCTGAAATGCCAACTCCTACAATTTCTAATTTAAAGACATCTTAATAGTTATAAAGAACCACTTAGAAAAGATATAAATACATCTATCTTTTTCTCCAGCTCTACTGAGCAATGTAACTCTAAAAGTGCCTGGAAATGCCTCCTTGAATTATGATGAGCTGCTTGGTCCTTTACAGATGTGTGTTACGTGTATGTGTGTGCATGTGTCTGGTGTAAAAGCTTATACTGAAAAGTCTGTTTTTCAAATTTTTTTCTTGCACATTTTACTATGTGTTTTGAAAATGAGGTAGTAGATATGAGAAATTTTCTGTAAGTAGTAGAGAAACTAAAAATACTGACAACTTGGAAATATGTGGGGAGAAAAATATTTGAGATGACATGGATATCTTGTCATAGATTGAGATCATAAATGGCTTAGATTCTTGGAAACAATGGAGAGTTGAAAAAAAGACCCAGGTAATTTTGGTAAATGGTAAAAGAAAGCACACTGGAATCCAGGTGTTTGCTCTTCAAACCTAGTCTTTGGCTAAACACAAAGATTTGACAGTAGTGGGATGATTAATAAGCTCGTTAATGATTAATAAGCTTAATAAGCTTGAATGCATGCCTGGCAATGAGGGCAATGCCAATAAAACAGGTACCTATTATATTGTTGTGATTCTATTTTCTGTGCAGGATAATACAGGGAAATTTTAGAGACAAAATGTTTATTACAATGATATAATCATAGTAGTGACTAACACCTGGCATTCAGAAGCAATGGCTTCATGTACCTACACATACGAAAAGCAAATTTTGCATTCTCGTAAGTGAAAAATTTATAGCTTAAGAGAAAATGCTAGGTACGGTAATCAGTAGCATTATTCTATACTCCAACAGCACAAGATCATTTCAGTTTCTATTTACTCATGTCAGTGTTTTGCAAGCTAAATTTTTTTTTAACCATAACACCTGCATCTAGAGTCTTACAAAATGTTTGTTATACTAAATATACTTAAGCTTTTCAGGTTTCTGCATATATACTCAAGTTATGTGTTCTATGTTAAATAGCAGTAGGAAGAGGTGTCCCAAATTAGCCTGTTTGTCAAGCTTAAAGCAAAATACTGCCATGTGTCTTTTGCATTTTAAAATCCCAACAAATACTATGCTTCAAAGTATTTAATCTGAAAATCTGTTTTTAATCTTCAACTTCTTTCATTTGCTTCTCATTCTGAGGGAAATCCTTCCTGTTCCCATTTCCATCAGTACTGCCCCTTGCAGGCCCACGAATGAGAATATTTTCTACCTAAAACACATTTTTTTCAAAGGCATTTTGATTTGAGCTTTCCATAACTCTTCCTGGAATGATTGATAGTGGTTACAAGGCTGGGGTCATGTTGAGAAATTTAATGTATCAATTCACAGTTAATTTCTTCTTGTGTTTCTTTTTATATTTTATATGGACATTTAAGTGCCTTGCTCCCTCAGTTAGGAAAGTTCTCCTAAAGCAGCACAAGGAGACCTTTTGTTGTTGCTCAGTCACTCAGTCATGTACAAATGTTTGTGATCCCATGGACTGCAGCACTTCCCTGTCCTTCACCATCTTCTGGAACTTGCTCAAACTCATGTCCATCGAGTCGGTGATGCCATCGAACCATCCCTTCCCTGTCGCTCCCTTCTCTTCCTGCCTTCAATTTTCCCAGCATCATCGTCTTTTCAAGTGAGTTGGTTCTTCTCATCAGGTGGCCAAAGTATTGGAGCTTCAGCTTCAGCATCAGTACTTCCAATGACTGACTGGTTTGATCTCCTTGTAGTCCAAAGGACTCTCAAGAGTCTTCTCCAGCACCACAGCTTGAAAGCATCAATTCTTTGGCATTCAGCCTTCTTTATGGTCTAAGTCTCACATTCATACATGACTACTGTAAAAAACATAGCTTTGACTATAAGGAAAGTGAAAGTGAAAGTCACTCAGTCCTGTCTGACTCTTTGTGACCTCATAGACTATACAGTCCATGGAATTCTCCAGGCCAGTATACTGGAGTGGGTAGCCGTTTCCTTCTCCAGGGGATCTTCCCAACCCAGGGATCCAACCCAGGTCTTCCGCAATGCAGGCAGAGTCTACCGGCTGAGCCACAAGGGAAGCCTTGTAGACCTTTGTGGCAAAGGTCTCTGCTTTTTTATACGTGTCCAGGTTTGTCATAGCTTTTCTTCCAAGGAGCAAGCATCTTTTAGTTTCATGGCTGCAGTCACCATATGCAGAGATTTTTGGAGCCCAAGAAAAGAAAGTCTGACACTACTTCCATTGCTTCCCCATCTATTTGCCAAGAAGTGATGGGACTGGATGCTATGATCTTAGGTTTTGACTGTTCAGTTTCAAGCCAGCTTTTTCACTCTCTTCTTTCACCTTCATCAAGAGACTCTTTAGTTCCTCTTTGCTTTCTGCTATAAGTGTCATATCACCTGCACATCTGAGGTTGTTGATATTTCTCCTTGCAATGTTGATTCCAGCTTTTGCTTCATCCAGTCTGGCGTTTCACATCATGTACTCTGCATATAAGTTAAATAAGCAGAGTGACAATATACAGTTTTAATGTACTCCTTTTCCAATTTTGAACCAGACCTCTGTTTCATGATCTGTTCTGTTGTTTTTTGACCTGCATACAGGTTTCTCAGGAGGCAGGTAAGGTGGTCTGGTATTCCCATCTCTTTAAGAATGTTCCAGTTTGTTGTGATCCACAAAGTCAAAGACTTTAGCATAGTCAATGAAGCAGAAGTAGATTTTCTTTTTTAATTCTCTTGCTTTTTCTATGATCCAATGGATGCTGGCAATTTGAACTCTGGTTCCTCTGCCTTTTATGAATCCAGCTTGTACATCTGGAAGTTCTTGCTTCACATATTATTGAAGCCTAGTTTGGAGGATTTTGAGCATAACTTTGCATGTGAAATGAGTGCAATCATGTGGTAGTGTGAACATTCTTTGGCCTTGCCTTTCTTTGGTATTGGAATGAAAACTGACCTTTTCCAGTCCTGTGGCCACTTCTGTTTTCTAAATTTGCTGGCATGTTGAGTGTAGCTCTCTAACAGCAACATCTTTTAGGATTTGAAATAATTCAGCTGGAATTCCACCACCTCCACTAACTGTTCACAATGATGCTTCCTAAGGCCCATTTGACTTCACAATCCAGGATGTCTGACTTTAGGTGAGTGATCACACCATCGTGGTTATCTATGTCATTAAGATCTTTTTTGTAGTTCTTCTGTGTATTCTTCCCACCTTTCCTTAATATCTTCTGCTTCTGTTAGGTCCATACTGTTTCTTTATTGTGGCCTTCTTTGCATGAAATTTTCCTTTGGTTTCTCTAACTTTAAGGATACCATTAGTATGAATTTTTGTACCCACCTAGAGTCTGCATTCTGTGTACCTGGTATATCTGAATTTTATTCTTTATGGCAAACAATTGAATCTAATTTTCTGTACTTCATAACTGTAGTACTGCATTAATGCAAAGATTATATATTATATACAAACATATATAATATGTATTATATATAATGAGAAATACAGAAGATCTGTAACATATTTATAATACAAATTTTAAAATTTTGTCTTGTCACTTTTCCTTCAGCTGTCTTCCTTTCACAATTTTCAAAAGGTTTCTGTATATTTCATTTTCACTTTCAGGCATCATTTATATGTATGTTTGACCTACATGTTTCTGAAGCCAGTATTAGATTCTGGCCATATTTAAACTTTACATTTTCTATAAGAATCCAAAAATTGAGCAAGACTTTTTTGACTCTCAGAAATATTTGATGTAACAACAACAAGGAAGGTTTTAACTGGAAATTGGTTGTTTCTCCTCAGTTGGCCTTTTACCCATTTAAATGATGTGAACTGAATTGAGTTGGCAAAAGTTTCTTCCTCAGCAAAATGACTGTAGAGTGAATAAGAAGAGAAAAGAGAAATCAGAGAAGTTGAAAGTGTGACCTTCTGTATTTGCTTCTGTTCAGTGGATGTAACTCTGCCCTATAGAAGCATTTCTAAATAACATTTCTATTCAACTATTTCTTAGATGGGAAATGCTAATTCAGTTAGCTGTGGTTAGACCCAAGACATGGCAGAAAGCGAAGAAGAACTAAAGAGCCTCTTGATAAAAGTGAAAGAGGAGAGTGAAAAAGTTGGCTTAAAGCTCAACGTTCAGAAAACTAAGATCATGGCATCTGGTCCCATCACTTCATGGGAAATCAGTGGGGAAACAGTGGAAACAGTGTCAGACTTTATTTTTTTGGGCTCCAAAATCACTGCTGATGGTGATTGCAGACATGAAATTAAAAGACGCTTACTCCTTCGAAGGAAGGTTATGGCCAACCTAGATAGCATATTTAAAAGCAGAGACATTACTTTGCCAACAAAGGTCCGTCTAGTCAAGGCTATTGTTTTTCCAGTGGTCATGTATGGATGTGAGAGTTGACGGTGAAGAAAGCTGAGCGCCGAAGAATTGATGCTAATGAACTGTGGTGTTGGAGAAGACTCTTGAGAATCTCTTGGACTGCAAGGAGATCCAACCAGTCCACCCTAAAGGAGATCAGTCCTGGGTGTTCATTGGAAGGACTGATGTTGAAGCTGAAACTCCAATACTTTGGCCACCTCATGCGAAGAATTGACTCATTGGAAAAGACCCTAATGCTGGGAAGGATTGGGGGCAGGAGGAGAAGGGGACGACAGAGGATGAGATGGCTGGATGGCATCACAGACTTGATGGACATGGGTTTGGGTTGACTCTGGCAGTTGGTGATGGACAGGGAGGCCTGGCGTGCTGCAATTCATGGGGTCACAAAGAGTCAGACATGACTGAGCGACTGAACTGAACTGAGGCCCAAGATATTTTTTAAAATATTTCAGCTCTTGTAGAATTGCAAACAGCACAAAATACAAGGTAGAGGTAGAGTTAAATTAATGGTGAATAAATTTGAAAGTTGAGCAAAACAGGAAGGAAAATGACCTTTAAGGATCAGAATAGAAAGGAGCCTATTTACTTCAGTTCTGAGACTCTGTGTATCTGAAAAGAAAGCACTAAGAAAGCAGGTGCTGTATTAGACAAAGAAGAACAAAGAAAAATCTGGAAGCATGAGATTTTCACTGATTTCAGCCATATATGAATGCCTGGAAAAATTGGGACTGTAGCCAAATAGAATGGAACAAGGCAATACAACCAAATCATGCTGTGCATCACTAAGGATATTAGCGGTTTGATAATTGTGCCTGAAGTGCTTTCCTTTGTTTCTGTCTAATTGCCATTAAACTCATCATTTCACACAGAAGTTAGGGCCAAAACTGAAGGAACATTTTGAGTCGTGTTAGTTCATTTTAGGACTTGTTTTGTCTGCTTGAAATCAAGCTCATTTTTGACCTTACCAGTTACCCATCTGAAGGAAATGATTGGAAATGACCTGAAAAATTACAAGGATTGATGCTAGTAGAGAGTACTGCTGCTTATTTTTCTATTAGCCTTTTATTCCTGATGTGCATTTTGAGAAACATATTTTTCCACTTTAAAGATGGGAATTTAAGTAGGAGAACAATAATATTTTTAATGTATAGCTACTTAAATGGCCACTGAACACAGTATGTCTGATTCTAAATGAGGTACTGTTTCACCTCTTCAGTGCTATTGAATGCATAAATTGTTCACTCAGAGACATTTTTGAAACTTTAAATTTACAGGTCAAGTAAGGAATTCAAATGTATATCCAAGGCTTAGAGAAGAAAGGCAGTGTCCTCCTATCCCGGGTGTTGACATTTGATAAAGAAGGCTTCTATACTCAGTAAACATGCATAGTAAAATATTCCTTGGAAGTTATACTCTTGGAGAAAGGATAGTGATGACAATTACAGAAAAAAGAAAACTGATATTTTTAGTGTCAGATCCATCCATATTTCCCTATGATCGATAGCAGGAAATATAATTTTAGCCTTAGTAAGAGCAGTGAGTTTCTGGTAGTTGCTTCTCTGTGACATCAATGTAGAATAATGTCTTTAATTTGCTAAGCAACAGCCTGACAAGTAAGTCTCTACATCTCTTCTTTAGCTTTTCTCTAATGGAAGAAAAGTGACTTTAATTAAAGATTAAAGGCTCGTATAAAGAAATACAAAATTTCAATTGTGATAGGTGCTATGAAGGATACATTCCACAGCATAATTTGAGTTTGTGACAAAAGATTTCCCTAAGAAAATAATACTTGAGTTGTGGTCTTAGAAAAAGCATAATTTAACTAGTTGAAGAAGAATGCATGGGAAGGTTCTTTCAGTGGAACAGACATTGTTGAGAAGAAGAGACAATTAAAGGTGCTGGAAACCAAAGAAGATTAGGAAGAATCAAGATTCAAAATGTATCATATTATATACTAGTAGTAAGTAACTTGGGCTTCCCTGATGGTTCAGACGGTAAAGAATTTGCCTGCAATGCAGGAGATCTGGGTTTGATCCCTGGGTTGGGAAGATCTCCTGGAGAAGAGGATGGCTAAACACTCCAGTATTCTTGTCTGGAGAATTACATGGACAGAGGAGCCTGGTGGGCTACAGTCCATGGGTTTGCAAAGAGTCAGACACAACCGAGCAACTAACATTTTCACTCACTTTCAGTAAGTAACCTATACCAAATGGTGTAGAGGAAAAACAAGAAAACAAACCCAATCCCAAGAAACCAAGATATGCCTGGCACATGGAATGGGTAGACAAGATCAGTTATCAAAGCTAGATTAAATTTCTTTTTATTTTTATTTTTCATTGGAATTATATGACTAATATTTTGATACTAAAAGATTATTAGAAACTTTTCTAAAATATATAGCCTACCAATCAATTCACTAATTACCTCTGTAAAAATATTACTAAATAAAGTATATAACCAATATGAACAACTTCTAATAGAACAGTGAGCCAGAATTTTTATGAATAGATAATTAAAATGCATTGCATAATGTATAACACAAGTTAGCCAAATTTCATTAAGAACACAACACATATTCCCAACTGTTTTTCTATATGTTTTTCACCTCACTGAACACAGTGGACATCTGATGACTTGTGCTACATTCACAGTCATATTCAAGTGTGCAAAAAGATGAAAATTTCTCACAAATTCATTAGTAACACCTGGGACTCCCTGGGTGCCAAGAAAGCACATTAATCAAAAAGATGGACTCAATCAGGTTAGCTAATAAGGAACAGAGCTGCTTCTTAACAACTTGTTTCACATCAACTATGAAAAAGTGCTCCACTTGTGAACTGATGGCTCTTACCAGATGGAGGATCTAGAACAGTAGTCTCACATAGGCAGTGGTGATGGATAAACTTTTTATAAAACTGCACTCAACTATGAATGGGACATTTATTTATGAGCACAACTACAAATAAAATACAAATTCTGATTTCACCCTTATCTTTCTTTCTTTTTTGATTCTTAAACTTTTTCAAAACCTGAGATGTTAAGGTGTGACAGTCTTACATGCAATTTTGACTTTGGATTTCAAGTATCCAGATAATTTTGTGACAACTATAGTGAACTTACTGCACTGAGTGATGGAGCAAATTTCTCAAGGTTCACAACTAACTAAAGAATACATGGATTCTAAGCTACTTTACTTTTAGAGAAATTAGTCAAAATCAGAAGAGAGACATGACTAAAATTAACGGAAAGCTATTTTACTATGAATATGATAGTGAGAACATAGCTGTATGCAAAGCCCTAGAGTTGGAAGTGAAAATATTTTAAATTTCAAGGGAAACTTTATTGTTTTTCTACCAATCTCCATACATCTACTAAGCAATATAGTATTTTTCTAATTTGATTAAAATTTGACATCATACACCATTCAAAGCTTTTTGGAAACCTAACAGAGTCAGTCTTAATTCTTTTTATCTTCAGCTTATCAAATAATTAATATTTGACAATATCATTTAAAAATATCTCTTAATTAATTGTCTTCTCTTCATCACCACCATAACTACCATTTTCCAAGTAACCATAAGTGAAAGATTCCCAGGTGGCGCTAGTGATAAGAAACCTGCCTGCCAAGGCAGGAGAGGCAGGTTCCATCTCTGGGTTGGGAAGATCCCCTGGAGTAGGAAAAGATAACTCATTCCAGTATTCTTGTCTGGAAAATTCCATGAACAGAGGAGCCTGGCAGACTATAGGCCATGGGGCTGCAAAGAGTTGGACAAGACTGAGGGACTGAACACACACACGGCAACAAACATACTTTCCACTACATATAAAATAAGATCTTCACTACTTATCATCTCACCATGTTGCTTTGTTTGACTTAATTTCAACTCATTATGCCCCTTGACTGGTATAATCAAACCACATTAGTCCTCTCACCGTCCCTCCAGTACACCTATTTCTTCATAATTTTCTAAGTGAATTCCTATAGGTATTATTGTGTGTAGATGCATACATAGACTGAATGACTAGAATACACCATTTTATTAAAATAAATATTCTAGTATTCATATAAGTAAACCCATGTGAGAAATATTCTTTACAGAATCCAGTACCGAATATTTTCCTAGTCAAATAATCACACAAAATTGAAGCAGAAAATATGGCAGTTTCACATTATTTAAGCTTAAAAAGAAAAAAACGTGTTCATTACAGCTGTGTTTTGCTAGATTTTTAATGTATCATGAATGTTTGTTTGTGTTGGTGTGTCTGTCTGAGGTTGGTTCATGTTTTGCCCAGGGACTATTCTCTACCTCTTTCAAATTCTAAAAATTTTCTAGAAGAAGTCTTATTTATTTTAAAAGTTTTAAAAACATCTCTGATGTTCCAATTCTTGAGAATAAAATGTGAATTAAAAATAATGAAGTTGCTTCTCTTAAGAAACATAGAGTCTACTGAGGGAGTCAGAGGGAAAAATATACAAAAACATAAGTAAAATAAAATGAAATATCTAGTATGAAGGAAAATGAAGAGAGTGCTGGTTTAGACCCTCCTTGAGTTGAAACTTGAGCTGGTATCTGAAGGATGAGAAGATGGAGGCATTGAGAATAATGAGGGAGCAGGTAGTTTAAGAGAATTCTAGCCATGAAAACTTATTATAACAAAGATAGGCGAGAGTGTGATGTACTGGGGGCACATCCACACACAATAACACCTATCTGAATTAACTTGGAAAATTATGAAGAAATAGGCTTGTAATAAGGAATGGATCCCTATTCAGAACAAAAACTATGCATGCATAATACATGTATATATACATAAGTACTTCTCAGCAACTTTTCACAAATTTTAGCTCCTCTTTCCTAAGGAGTTAGTATTAACTCTAGCCAAGGAAATTACCTTCGTTTTGTTTTATTTTGCTTTTCTGTCTATAATTCATGTTTCTTTTGACTAATGATATACATTTATATTTTACATTGAGATATTCATTTTCTATTTCTGGACTGAGTCTTTTATATATATAAGTCTGTATAATATGGCATTTTCAACTTCCTAACCTAAGCATAAATATCTCTGAAAACAGTTTTCTCTTACTTTTTAAATGATGGAACAATCTGGAAAGCCTCATTAGCAAATTGGCTTTTAAATTTGTTTTTAACTCAACTCTAAGGCACCTGATACCTGATCATGAAAAACAATGTAGTTTTATATTTTAAAAATATCCTGTAAATGACATGTAGCTTTCCAATCTCCTAGTTAATGTTTCATCTTCATTCTAAAGCAAGTCCATACAACAATTCTATGGGGGGATATTTCTTCCTTTGTCTTCCCTTCCACAGTAAATCATTATATCTTCAATGCTATCTGTATCTATAATATTTTTGTCTGTATTACTTATGTGTCGCTGTGTCAAAAATAGCCCCAAACTTAAAGGCTTGAAAATACAAACATTTAGTATTTCATAGTTTGTGTGGATCAAGAATGTGGAGGTGGTTTAGCTGGACAGTTTTGGCTCAGATTCTTTCACAGGTTGCAGTCAAGATGTTCAAGATGTCAGCTGGGCTGCAGTCACCTGAAGTCCTGACTGGCACCAGAGAATCTGTCTCTTTGGTGTGTTTCTCACAAGACTGTTAGGAAGATGCTTCGGCTATTCTCCATGTAGACCTCTCCATAAGGCTGCTTAATTGTCCTCATAAAATAAATGGTAGATGGTATCTCTCAGAGTGAGAGATACAAAAGAGAGGACTGAACTTTGGGGCCACATGTAGTGTGGGTCCCAATGCCTCCCCCAATTCCAACTCATTATGTTTTACGGAACTGTGAGAACCACATTCCTCGTCTCCTTGTCATAGTTACAGTCACCGTGTATGTGACAAGTGGAAAAGATAATGGAATGGAGGACATTTGCTTTTCTGAGATGGGTAAGATTTTACTACTGTTTAGACACAGAGTTATCTTTTGGAGACTAAGTAAATTGTAGATTGAATTGTCTCTACATTTAACATCTTCATCATAGTTTGATTTTTATTTTAAATTCCTGTAGAATGGAGTGAGAACATTTAAGCTTCAGTAAACTTCCATGTCAAAACCCTTTATTATATATCAACACACAGGCAATGTAGGTTCCATACGTTTTTGTCAACACAACAGCAGGTCTTTCATTTTACCTCAGTAAATTGATGCCAATTGATTTTAGTAACAGTTATACTATGGTTCCTATCCATTAGAGATGCATCATAACAAATGATTTCCTAAGATATTTTCATGGGGAGCAAATATTTTTTGAATAGAAAAAAAGTGATATCCAGCTGCTTTTTTTTCATCATATGTTTTCTCATTTGTTCAGGCTTTAATTTTTTTCCATTTTCTTTTCTCTGAAGTCACGCATGTTTACATGAGGTAAAAGGCTGAAGCCTTGGCTCTGTTAATGCAAACCAGGATTCCTGTAAGGCCAGCAAACTGCAGCTTTCAACTTACCATTATGTTACTCTATTAAATATTGGTAGCTGCTTCTCACTTGTTTCTTTCTGATATTGTCTCTCAGTGGGATTTTGAATAGCAATGGGCTATATTATTAACCTTAATCATGAAAATATGACTACCGTATCTAAAGGTAAATGCTTTATTTTGTGATGAGACATATGAATCATCAACTTGGCAAGGAATTTCTCTTTAACTTACCAAGCAGTTTTTTGGTTGGGGATCCTAAAGATTTAAATTGCTCTAATTTTTAAGAATTATTATTTTAGAAGCAATAATTAAGTCAATCAATTTTTGATATAGCATGATCCCTAATATTGGTGCACCAATCTAAATTTCTGGGAAAGGGTGTGAAAAGATTCTTGGCTTTTATAAAGCATGCACTTATTTTCTTTCAAAATGAGAAACTGCATTTATTTTTAAAGGATAAATCAACCTGTGTATAGAAACAAAAATGTAATCTCAAGTTCCTTATAAGAAGCTAGGCATACCAAAGAAAGAAATAAAAATAAAAATATTCCTGCTATGCCACTCTTCGAATCTAAATATCAGTTGTTAAACTACAGTGGTTAATGTCCAGAGAGGAATTTATGATTGTGTAGAAAAATAATCCAATATATCAACTTCATAATATTTTATAATAAGGTAATCAAACCCAATTATATCAACTATGTACTTCACTAATAAATTGTAACTTGTTCTAACAACTGACTGCATATTTAGTTATACTTCTGACTTTCTAAGTCTCTACATCACTTTTTTCCCCCAATTCTACCTCTCTCTGTGTCCATATAACTAAATATTGAATAATTTTATTTAATTCACATGTACGTTAAGCAAGTAGATTTAAAAATTATGGTTATATAAAGTTATTATTCTGAGTGGATTTGTTTTCTTCATTAATAATTTTAAAGTTTAAAAATAGTTAATATTTTAAAAATATTCTCAGTCACTTAGTATATCTTTAGATTGTACAGGGAAGTTTTTGTACTTAATCATAGTTGATTTGGACACAAACATTTCCAAATACGTAGTTTCCTAAAGACAATAATTGCAGAAGAAATGGTAGATATTTCCAAAACCTGAACTATCTTCCAAGATCATACCCATACTTAGACAATTTCAGACATACCACCACTGCCTAAATTGGTCATTTATTGTGTGTGACCTTTCATGACATGGCACTCCCTCTAGACAATGATAGACTATCTCCTAGCAAGACATGGATAAACTTCCTTCTTACAAGTCAACTAAGCATATATGGAAGTGAACAAAAGCTATGGAAATATATGTTGGAGATGGGCAAGATACAAATTTTAAATAAAGAACCAACTTATAAATTGTCAACTAAAAAAGTTATTATTAGTCAATGGCTTAAGCTTAAGATACTGTAGGAACAAGTTTTCCAGAAAATATAGCAATGACATGAACTGAACAAAAGTTGAATAAGACAGAAGATTGGTTGAACGAATGTAGTAGGTAAGTCATTTAAAAGATACGCATTTCTAATGGTATTTGCGGCCTATAGGAAGACGGTCTACTGTACTTTGGTGTACTGTTTTAAGATCTCTTGGACATTTTGGCCCCCTTGACCCAAATATTTGCTCATTAAAGACCATCTTCCTTCCTTAATTTTATTGACATTCCTGGTCTTGCATCTTCAGTCATGCAAGGAACCATCTAATGATGCCATAATCCTTAAGGCTGACCTTCAAACATTCTATCATTTTCTAAGCTTCTTTGCTTTCAAGAACTTTGTGAACTCACCATGCCACCCTGCAGTAGTTGCCAAAATATTAGTCAGCACTGATTCATTGCATAAATCCAGTGTTGAGTACTTGATATTTTTAAAAATATTGATTCAGTCTCAGTTAGAAGTTTGGCAAATGCATAGAGCATGGAAGAATGTTCCATACAGAGGGAACAGTGTGATCAACATACAGAGGCATATATGACATAGCTGATTGTTTAAGTATGAGTGGGCCTATCAGCAATGGAGTAAATCAGGAATGTATACAAGACTCAATCAGAGTCCATCTTTCTTTGTCCCAAAGCATGCTTTTTTTCTTCACATAGAATTAAAATATGCAAATATTATCTCTTCTTATAATTCTTTTTATAACTATATACTGCAATTAAAATTATCCAGTTATTGTAAATCAACTATAATCCAACAAAATTTTAAAAAATATAATGTAACCCTCCAAACAAATCTGTAACCAAAGCCATAAATGATAGATATGGTAAAAAAAAAAATAAAATCCATTTAAAAACTCTATATATTATAAATTTTATGATTCTGAGGAAAATATAGCAAATATTGTTTTACTATTATGTAATCTAAAGCATATATTAAATATTATAAATAGGTTCTTAATAATTTAAACTATATCTTTAAATATAATACATTTAATTTGACAATAGTGTACTCCTTTGAAAATATCCTCATAGGTAAATGAGAGATTGCAGATATGAAATTATTTTGTATTTAAGTATATATAGAGGAGGCTTTATAAGATCACTTAAAGCTGGGTGATTTTATTTTAATCTATATTTCACTGTACTACTTACTTTATCCAGAAAAAAATTATTTTATTGTCTGCAGATTAGTCATAGCAGTAATATCTTTTCCATTCATTCTATGTTCTACTATAAAAAAGCTGTATATCTTTGGCAAATCATTTAACACTTGAGACTTGAATATTTTTGTAATAAAAACAGCAGTGATGTTTTGATAAGAAAATGATTACTTAGCAATATTTCTGATCTAGGCTTTAGGTATCATTTAAAGACTTAAAGTATGCATTTGCTTAAAAGTACTCCACAACCTTCAAATAATGCCTAGTCTTCTCATGAGGCTGTATTTTTTAGAAGACACTATTCACCTGTCTGGTGGTATTTGTTTTTTCTCTAGATAGCATAATACCTAGAAAATAAGTGGTATGTAGAAGAGAAGGCATTTTTGTTTGTTGTTATTTGTCACTGCTGCTATTATTTGTTACTGCTGTATATCCTAGCAGTAATGATATTAAAATAGAACAAACAGAACAGGATATGTATGTATGTGTGTAATTGACAATTGTAACAATACAACTGGCTCTTTTAGAGTATAAAATGCAATGCTTCTTAGCCCATTCACAGAGTTGTGAAAGTGTCACTCTAATCAATTTTAGAACATTTTCATCATCCCCAAAAGAAAACCTGTACACGTTAGCAGTCCTTCCCCAGGGCCACTCCTTTTTACCTCAAACATTCTCAATTTGGAATTAAATTTTCAAACATACATAATCAGTTCTCCTCTCTGATACAGTTTATTTTCTCAGTTTGGTAGATAATACAAGAGTTCAGCGGCATTTTTAATCCCTTGTCCTCTGGCACAGTATACTTAAATTGCTTTTAGCTTTTGAACTGTGGTGTTGGAGAAAACTTTTGAGAATCCCTTGGACAGCAAGGAGATCCAACCAATCCATCCTAAAAGAAATCAGTCCTGAATATTCATTGGAAGGACTGATGCTGAAGCTGAAACTCCAATATTTGGCCACTTGATGTGAAGAACTGACTCATTTGAAAAGACCCTGATGCTGGGAAAGATTAAAGGCAGGAGGAGAAGGGGAGGACAGAGGATGAGATGGTTGGATCACTGACTCAATGGACATGAGTTTGAGTAAACTCCAGGAGCTTGTGATGGACAGGGAGGCCTGGTGTGCTGCAGTCCATGGGGTCACAAAGAGTCGGACATGACTGACTGAACTGAACAACCAAAATAGTTTATAAGTAAACTAAATCTTTTGATAGCACTAAAAATGACATGAAAATACAATATATTTCCTTTAAAATCACCTGCTAGCATTTCTGGAGTGATAATATGGATCATTAAGTGTGGCAATGAGTTTATTAAATGAAAATGAAAAGTTAGCACTTACAATAATGTTAGCCACTACTGAGTGTGATTTATCAGTACGATTAGCAAAATACTTAATAACAATTTCTTATAAGAACACAAAAGAAGTACTGAAATTTACCTAATATCAGAAAAAGAAAACAAAGAAGTTCATGTTGTTTATCAGGTCAATAGAAAAAATAAATGGGAAAGACTTGTTTCCCAAGCAAAAAATAACACTATCCTGTATACTACTCATATGTCTAAATCTAAGATTTCTTTATCACAGTGATATAAAACCACCTCCAGTGCAGCATTCATTGTGAGAAATGGATGCAAGACTATCTTTCAAATAAGGTTTTTGTGTTAAAGAAGTTAATTTTTTTCTCTCGCTTTGTTCCTGATAAAGCTGTTCTCAGGGCAGAATTCCTAACATTACATTAAACAGTTATACCTCCCAAGAAGCAAGCAGCTTCTTAATGGTATCTTCATTCTTGAGGAAATATGGAGAAAGTTTCCAGAGGAGAATTGATATATTAAATAAACATAGATGTTTTCTGGTAGACTAATATATCTATGGTGGGGGTGGGTAGTGGTCAGTTTTCTGAATCACAATGAACTTGCATAGTTGTATTTGCAGGGCAGAATTCGAGGCCCAACAGTTAGAGCTCTGCAAAACACAGTATACATGAGCTGTGGGTGACTCATTACACCTCGTGTTAATGGCCTAACTCAGTTATTACCTGGGTGGTTTTAGAGACTAAATCACCAATTTAAAATGTATTGGGGACTGCAAATCACGTCTTAAAAAGACAAATGGCTATACAAGCATTGCTGCAATATGGATTATTTTTCAGATTGCTGTGTTAGTTGTTCAGTCATGTCCAGCTCTTTGTGATCCCATGCACTGCAGCCTGCCAGGCTCCTCTGTCCGTGGAATTGTTAAGTGAGTTTTCACATTATTTGATGAAAAGTATTTAATTTCATAATTTTAAAAAATCTGTATTAGACTTAAGACGGGTAATAGACACACACAAGAATTTAACAGAAGGAGAAATACAAATGGCAAAATATTGAAGATGTTCTTCACTTCATTAATAATCAGGAAAATGAAAACTATAGTGAAACAACATTTACAAGTGCTAAGTAGACCAAAACCAAAGTATAGGCAAAGAAATGGGAAAGCATAAACTTCAAGCTTAGATGGTAGACTGTAACTGGCATAACCATCTTGGGAAATAATTTGAGCTTGTCTGATAAAATTAAATACTTGTATAACCTATGACACAGTTACACTCACAGTTACATAATGTAGAAAGATTTTTTTTATATTCATAGTTACATTCATAGTCAAAGTAGAAAAATATTTTTACATTCATCAAGTAATAGAAGGTGGTTCATAGTATCATTATTTGTAGTACAAAAAGGAAAACATTCACAGTATTAACAGGAAAACTGAAAAAATATGGAATTTAACACAAAAATGGATGGGACAAAACTGTTCTAATCAAAAATATCTTTAAAAAAGTGTAGAAGGGACAAAAAATGTCATATAATTTTTATAAAGTTCAAAACCAAACAAATATAAACTACATTTTTCCTGAATACATATATATATATATATATATATATATATATATATATATATATATATGGGAATGATCTAAAAAAAGTGATGAAAAGACAGATGAAAACATTAAAATCAGAATAGAAGTTATTTCTAGGGGCAGCTAGAAGGATGAGTTGGTAAGAATGAATTGGCATATATTTACTTTTGGCTTCTGGGATCATTTTTATACTTTTGAAAGTATTAATTATTATATAAATGAAGAAATTCTGTAAAACTACTATCTAGTCTTGATTTTCTATCAAATATGTCCTCAAAAAATTATAAAGCTATTATTTTACAATGCCCAACTCAAATACTTATGTCTAATCATATCAGTGATACAAAAAATAAAAAAAACTATGTCCTCTCATATTGTATTCAAGAATATTTGAAAAATGAAATTTCTTAACTATATTTTTTTAAATAAATTCCTTGTGCTCTTGACACTGTGATCACCATTTCACTGCCAGCCAATAAATTTTGGCAAATGCTGCAGATCATACACGAAAATGCTGAAAATTTGAGAATCTTTGCAACATTAACAGCTACTGTTAAAGATGTGGGTACCTTCTTATGACCTAGTACTTTTCCAGAAAATGGCATCTGATTTGCATTTTGGAACTAATTCTGTTTTCTTATTTTTGCTTTTGTACCATAAGTACAGATGTTACTACACAGTTTTGCCAGCTTATCTAATGGTGTGTTAAAAATGAATCCAAACTCTTAAAAAGTCCCTTTGTCAAAAGTTTTACAAAGTAATAAATCTTCCTTGTATTTGCCTATCTAAAATGTTATATCAAATAAGTAAATGGAGAGCTCTGCAACATTCATAGTTCATTAGTTTAATTGAAAACATTTCACATATTCTTAGCATTTGTTAAATCAACTGCATTAGATGCACAATGCTACCGATTCTATTCTCGCAGCAGTTTTCACCTTAAAAAGTGTTACTGTGTTATTGATAAGAAAACAAGGAGCTTTTTTGATCTTATTATGCCCTTCTCTTTCACATGTTATTCAGTAAAATAAACACATGAAGTGTATATACAGAACATGAAAGGTCTAGAGAACATGGTTTTGAAAACTGCTATATGAAACTTAAGGCTTCCCTGGTGGCTCAGATAGTAAAGAATCTGCCTGCAATGCAGGAGACCTGGGTTTGATTTCCAGGCTGGGAAGATTCCCTGGAGGAGGGAATGGCTACCCACTCCAGTATTCTTGTCTGGAGAATTACATGGATAGAGGACCCTAGCAGACTATAGTTCATGGGTTCACAAAGAGTAGGATATGACTGAGCGACTAACAGTTTCACTTCACTTAACTTCTTACAACCTTAAGTCATGGAAAATATTGATAATTTTCTAGGAAAAAGAAAAGAGTTAACTTCTAAAACAACATTTAATATTCATCATAATTCCTGTCTTCCACAGTTTAATTACAGATTTAATGTTTTAAACATAATGAAAATGTAATGCAAGACATTATTCTGCCCCAAAGAGTTACATTCCTAATTTTTCCCCACAAAATAATGAGCAAGACAAAGCTAACCCACATCCCAAAGCTGTGAGTAGGACACATGGGTAGTTTGTTCCATTATAGTAAGCTGAGAGAGAAAAGGTACTATGACTATGTAATCTATTGCTGCATAAGAAACCACATCAAAACTAGTGATGTAAAACACTGTCTCACAGTTCTATAGCTCAGGAACCTATGGCTAATCTGGTATTTTGCTTCAGAGTTTCTTGGGAACAGAAATCAAAGTGTCAACCATGCTGTAGTCATCTTGAGGGTCAATGAGGAAAGAATCACTCACACACTCACACATCACACACACTCTTGTTTGTTAGATTCTGTTCTTCATGGGCAGTTGAATAAGGAATTGCAGTTCCTTGCTAGCTGCTGGTTGAAGATAAGCCTGTCTCCTGCCAGGTATACACCCCTGTGGAGAAGTTCACAACATAGCTGCTTGTTTCATCAGAGCTAGCAAGTGAGAAGGCAAGAGACAGTGTAAGCAAGATAGAAGGCAGTCTTTATACCCTGACTTTGGAACTGACATCCATCATTTTTGCCATATTGTACTTAGTGGAATCAAATAATTAGTTTTAGCCCATATACAAGGGGAGTGAAATTTTATAGTGAATACCAGGAAGTGGGATTGTGGGAAACCTCAGAATTTTAATGGCCTCAGAATGACACACTTATTTCTGAATTTTGATCTACATCTCAGGTTTCAAAACATGAATACTAATTTCAGAATCTTCACCGTAGTAGACAGATAGATAAATTTTTACAAAACAGTTTAAGGAAGTTGTAAATGATATTGAAATATGCATTTGGTTAATTAACTTTTTAAAAGCTAAAGCCAAAAGTTAACAGGAGATTTAGGCTGAATATTAACAAGTGTCATGTATGTCAAGTTGTTTTATTGTTACTGCCATTATATTATAATTTAAAGGTATCCATGTCATATTCCTGATTTTAGGTGAAATACTGGCCATTAAATATGACATCTGATTTAGTTTTTGGTAGAGAGCACTGACATAACAAAGAAAATTTCAATCTATTTTTTATATTTTTAAAGTTCTTATATTACATTTGTATTTTGAACTGTCCCACATGCATTTTGTCTACATGCAAAAATAATACCTTTTCTACAGCTTATGAATGTGATAAATTATATCAAGGGATGTTTTTGATGTTGCACCATCCTTGAATTCCTGGATATACACACATCCAAGAGAAATGGTGGAAAATATTTCAGGTGCATAATTAAAACATATGCAATATATATCTCATGTTCTATTGATCTGTACATTTATTCCTTCACCAATACAACCCTGTCTTCATTACCGTAGATTAAAATTCTCTTGAAAATACTTAAGTGTAAGTCCCTCTACTTTGTTCTTTTTCAAAATTGTTTTGGATAATATAGGTCATATGAATTTACGCATACATTTTAGACCATGCTTCTTTAATTCTAGGAAAATAAACCTTTTATATTTTTGTTTGGAATGCCTTAAATCTTCACATTAGTTTAGGGACAGATTTCACCTTAATAATTTTTGTGCCTTTTGGTCAATGAACACAGTAAATTTCTCTGGTTATTCAATTTCTCTCAGAAATGTTTTAAATTTTTTAGTGTCTAGGTCTGACACATATTTTGTTCATTTTTTTCTAAGTATTTTGTAAATGCATGATTTAATTTTGGATATCTTGTAAATTATATTGTTTATAATGTCAAATTCTTATGTTTGTTGATAATATGAGAAAAACTTAATGTTAAATTGGTCCTTATTTCCCAAATTTTCTATCTCTATGAATTAGTAGTAGTTGTTTTAAGTAGATCCCTTATTATATTTCTCCCTGTATTATTATGTCCTCTATTAACACAGATAGTTTTATTTCTTTTTCAAGTCTCCTAAACAAGTTTTATTATAACCTGTTTCTTGGTAATAGAATAACAGGAGAAAAATGCACAGCTCACATTTAGTTTTAATTATGTGGAGATATTTGACACCTACCAGTAAGAACCTCTGAATTATGAATGACCAGATTGACTTAGGATACTCTTTGTATGTCTTATATTTCCCTTTTCCTCCTAAATATATATATATATGTATATAATATATATTTATTGATAAATATATATTTATATTCATATATATATATATATATAATTTTGAGAGAGAGAGAAAGAGCATTTTCTTCCAGTTTTTTTTGCTGCTGCTAAGTCACTTTGGTCATGTCCGATTCTGTGTGACCCCATAGACAGCAGCCTACCAGGCTCCTCCGTCCCTGGGATTCTCTAGGCCAGAACACTGGAGTGGGTTGCCATTTCCTTCTCCAATGCATGAAAGTGAAAAGTGAAAGTGAAGTGGCTCAGTTTTCTTTTAGGATTAAAAAATCCCTTATACTCTAATCCAATCATTTATTTTTAACACTAGCTTTTATTAATTAACTGTATACTGGTCTGTGTGCTTGTGTGGTGTATGCAATCATGTGGTTAAAACATAAAAGTGTCTAAGTAACATCCAAAGTCAGATGACTTTTCTCATGGCTGGCCTCCTTCTACAAAGAATTTTTGTGCTAGTAGAGTTCCTTGTATTATCCTGTATAGTCCCTAAAATGATTTCTCCCCCAAACTGGTTCCTGCTATTGTGGCAATATTCAAAATGTCCCCTTGGTTTAACCAAGTTCTCCAGAATTGGAAATAAGGAGGATTTGCATAACAGCCTAAAAATTTCAAGCTCACATATTTTATCACCAGCACTGGAACTGATTGGGAGATCAACGTTTCATCTTTAAGACTCAATTTGTTTGCTTGTATAAGCAAAGATGTAGTAAGCATATAACAATCTATCTCTCCTACTTACTACATCTAAAAACTGTACAAAACACAGAAAGTAACTATGGAAGATACCTAAAAAGTAAAGAAAAGAGATGGATTTGAGAGGGTAGTTAAGCCTGGAAATGCAACATGTAAGGGGGATAAATTTCCTAATTTTTCTCTCTTCACTTTTGAAGATTGGATCCAAAGTTGATAACCTCAGTCAAAAAGTTTTGCCACAGGGGTGGTGGCATAGTCAGCTAAAGCTTAAAAAGATAAATTAAAACCAGTATTAGGGCCAAAGGATCAGGGCAAAATCTTAAACCAGAGATTATGGAAATCCTAGAGAGACGAGAGCTGGAAGATATCTCCTATTTCTATAAATGAGCATTGAATCCTGCACATGTCCTGGGCTTATCTCTGTGCTGAAGTAAAAAGGACAGACCCAAAGAAGTATAGCTACAGAACTAAACTTCTGTTTACATTTCCACCAAACTGTCGGACTTTTGTACAGTTTGGGAAGACCCAAAAAGTACAGCAAAGACTTTGAGAAATGGGCTAAGATTTAAGCAAGTGACCCAAATTCAGGCTTATTCTTGAATATCACATGTGAGGAAAAGACTCAAAACAGCTGAACAAAGGTTTTGACAGCTGAAAAAACATTGGGACTACAGACTACAGAAGGCAAGACATAATTTGTCATCTGAACCTAACTGGAGTGAAGGCCTGTTAAAACAAATATATCTATCAAGAGAAGACTCTTGACAAACTAAACCTCATGGGCCAAGTCCAACTCTCTGACAGTCTGGTTAAAAAAAGAGAAAAAAAAAAGCTTTATTGCACCACATTCACACATATTTATGTGTGACTATCATCTATCATGTCACTTGAGTCTCAGAAGGAGAGGAGAAAAAAATGGTGCAGACAAATATACATAAAGAAATAATGGTTTAGTATTTCCCAAATTTGGTGAACTATCTGAACATTTACAGATTCAAGAAGTTAATTTAACTCAAAACAGATTGAGTTTAAAGAAAAACATGTCCAAATACATGATAATCAAACTGATTAAAACAAAGATAATTAAAAACCTAGAAAGAGGCTAGAGAAAAATCACATGTTACATACAAGGAATACAATTACATACAAGGAATAACCTTTGAATACTGTGGACTTTTCATCAGAAATCATGGAAGCCAGAAAGCAGGGCAATATCATCTCTAAAGCAGCAAAAGAAAAAAAAAAAACCCTGCCAGCCCAGAAAAATTAATTCTCAGATGAAAGGAAATTCAAAGAATGTGTCACCATCAGACCTGCTCTAAAACAAATATTTTTGATATGAAGGAAATGATACCACAGGGAAAGTCTGAAATTCAAGTAAGAGGAAGAGCAAAAGAAATGTGAAATCTGAGTAAATGTAGAAGAATATCTTTCTCCTCTTAAGTTTAAGAATCTGACTTTTGAAAGCAAAGTGGTTTTTAGAGTTTGTAGATACAATACATGTGTCAAATATGCAAAGTGGGAGTAAAAGAACACGGTTATGAGACTTCAACATTTTAGTTGAAGTGGGAAAAATAATTTTAAATGATGAAAACAAAAACACTATCATCTAATGGGTTTTCAAGTAAGTAGATATAATACACTGGGTGATATTAGCAAATGGAGTGTGGCAAAGTACCTAATTCTGTAGAATTTATACATTTTTCTAGAAGTCGTAATACATTATTAATACTAGTAGACTACACAATCTTGAAGATATAATCTCCCTGAAGCAAAATAAATTAATAAATGATAGAGAAATAAAAATGCAATACCAAAATATATACAACTGATAAAAAGAAATATGGAAACAAACAAAAATAGAAGGTCAAATCAAAAATCATAAAATGATAGAAGTAAATCAAATTACCTCAATAATCATATCATATGTACTCATACGTACCTGAAGGGGGAAAAACAAGATCTAAGTGTATGCTATCTGTAAGAAATCTCTTAAGTATAAGAAGACATAGATAGGTTAGAAGTGAGAGGTTGGAAACAGGTGAACCATGAAACACTAATCAATTGGGTGCTGGGAAGATTAATACTTCTACCAAGATGCAGTAACAGGGCCCAGATTTAATCTCTTTCTTGGAAAAATAAATACAGAAAAAAATGCCTGAAACAATGGTTTTTCAAGACACTGGATATCAGGCAACAAAGAATAGCATTCCCTCAGAGACCAGAAAAAAGTGAGCTGAGTCCTATGGCTTCCCCAGCTGAGGGTCCTGTCTTACTCTGCTCAGACTGCTACAAAAAAATGCCACAGACTGGGTGGTTTAAACAACAGAAATTTCTCATAGTTCTTGAGGCTGTGAAGTCTAAGATCAGGTGCTGGCCAGTTTTATTTTTGATGAGGACTCTCTCCCTGGCTGGCAGACAGCCACCTTCTACTGTGCTCTTGCATCATAAGAGTCAGAGAGCTACGGTATCTGTTGCCTTTCTTAAAAGGGCACCAGCTATTTCAGATTAGAGCTGGGAGAAATATCAATAACCTCAGATATGCAGATGATTCTACCCTTATGGCAAAGTGAAGAGGAACTAAAGAGCCTCTTGCTGAAGGTGAAAGAGGAGTTAAAAAGCTGGCTTAAAACACAGTATTCAAAAAATGACTCTCATGGCATCTGGTGCCAATACTTCATGGCATATAGACGGGGAAAAAATGGAAACAGTGACAGACTTGATTTTGGGGGGCTCAAAAATCACTGTGGATGGTGACTGCAGCCATGAAATTAAAAGATGCTTTCTCCTTGGAAAACAAGCTATGACAAACATAGACAGAGTATTAAAAATCAGAGACATTTCTTTGCTGACAAAGGTCCATATAATCAAAGCTATTGTTTTATGGATGTGCAAGTTGGACAATAAAGAAAGCTGAGAAGCTAAGAAATGATGCTTTTGAACTGTGGTGTTGGAGAAGATGCTTGAGAGTCCTTTGCACTGCAAGGAGATCAAACCAGTACCCTAAAGGAAATCAGCTCTGAATATTCATTGGAAGGACTGATGCTAAAGTTGAAGCTCCAATATTTTGGCCACCTGATATGAAGAGCCGACTCATTGGAAAAGACCCTGATACTGTGAAAGATTGAAGGCAGGAGGAGAAGGGGATGACAGAGGATGAGATGGTTGGATCACATCATAGATTCAATAGACATGAGCTGGAGCAAACTCTGGGAGATGGTGAAGGACAAGGAAGCCTGGCATGCTGCAGTCTATGGGGTCGCAAAGAGTCGGACATGACTTAGTAACTAAACTACAACTTATGACCTCATTTAATCTTTATCACCTCCTGCTAGGTCCTAGGTCTTATCTCTAAACACAATAACACTAGGAGTTAGAGCTGCAATATATGAATTTTGGGGGCACACAAACCTTCAATCCATTACAGGCCTTGAGAGAGTTTCAGACCATAGAACAGGGAGAAGAAGGCTACATTAAGTCTGGCAGTTAAGCAGATGGAGATGAGAGTTTGGCAAGATCAATGTAACTACAATTTACGGAATGTAGTACTGGGGAGAAGAGAGCTGAATCCTGGAAATATGCACATGTCACCCTTAAAAAATTTGGCAGAATACTAAACATAGCATACAAGGAAGTTACCCATGACCAGAGACAGAATCTCCCCCCAATAAAAGCAGAGGGAAGAGTGACTGGCAGTCACATAAGGCATGAAAAAGTGCCTCTTCCCACCAATCAAATTAAAAATGCTTATAATTTAAGGTACATTGAACAGAGTATTCAGGAAGATCTGGATGGTGAAGAATAAGTAGCCTAAGAATAAAAGTTGCTTTGATCCAGCCTAACAAATCTTAAAAGCAATACACAATAGGATTAAACTGTTTACAAGTAAGATGAAAGCCTAGGTAATTCTTCGAAACTTCTCAGCAAGGTACCAACATTTCACTTAGAGCTCTGTCTTTAAATAAATGTGCTTTTCTTAACATATCTCTGATTTCACAAAATATGAAACTAGGGACCTCTTTTACAAGAAAAATATTTTTTGCAATTTCAAAAGAATGTTAAAATATTAATTACTTATAAAATAGCATTAATGGCTTATCTTGTTATTTCATGACCACACAGATCATTCACACTTCAGGCTCTTAACATATCCTTTTGATTATCTTAATGGAGTAGAAAAAAATTTCAGAATACACTATTATTTGTGATCAATTATATTTTAAAGCATTATACTAAATATTTTTCTCAAAAAGGAGATTTGCTAAAACTTATCCAATTAAATACTTAAAAATTAAACCATTCCATATAATTTAATAACTTCATCTGAAATTTTAAAAAGGAACCAAATGAAATAGTCTCTCATTCATAAGTTCAAAATACAAACCAACTAGAAATTCCTACAATTAAGATGATGAAAAGTTAAGATTAAAAGCTGACTAACTACTTCCACATAATGTACATAATGAGCACATTTTCAAAATATATTATCCTCAAATTGACATTTTTCCTCAAAAGCAAGTTATTTATGGCAGTAGTTTAAGGCTTACAGTAATAATAACCTTTAGCATCTAGACAGAAAAAAAATTTAATTCAGTGATTCTTATATTAATTAACATATATAAGGTAATTCTTTAATTTAACTCTTTAATTTTACCTTTTAAGAAAATATTAGCAAAGGTAACCATAATAGAGAATGCTTATAGTGCAAATGCAAAGATAAAATTAAATGTTTCTAAAATGGACACACTTAACATACTATCAATTTTTTGGAATAAGGCTTCAGTTCTATGAAATCATGTAAACCAGAGTCTTTCTTAAAAGCGAAAATAAACAAATGGGACCTAATTAAACTTAAAAGCTTTTGCACAGTGAAGGAAACTATAAGCAAGGTGAAAAGACAGCCTTCAGAATGGGAGAAAATAATAGCAAATGAAGCAACAGACAAACAATTAATCTGAAAAATATACAAGCAACTCTTGCAGCTCAATTCCAGAAAAATAAGCAATTCAATCAAAAAATGGGCCAAAGAACTAAACAGACATTTCTCCAAAGAAGACATACAAATGGCTGACAAACGCATGAAAAGATGCTCAACGTCACTCATTATCAGAGAAATTCAAATCAAAACCACAATGAGGTACCATCTCATGCCAGTCAGAATGGCTGCTATCAAAAAGTCTACAAACAATAAATGCTGGAGAGGGTGCGGAAAAAACGGAACCTTTTTACACTGTTGGTGGGAATGCAAACTAGTACAGCCACTATGGAGAATAGTGGGAGATTCCTCAAAAATCTTGAAATAGAATTGCCATACGACCCAGCAATCCCACTGCTGGGCATACACACCGAGGAAACCAGAATTGAAAGAGACACATGTACCCCAATGTTCATCGCAGCACTGTTTACGATAGCTGGGACATGGAAGCAACGTAGATGTCCATCAGCAGAAAAATGGATAAGAAAGCTGTGGTACATATACACAGTGGAATATTACTCAGCTATTAAAAAGAATGCATTTGAATCCATTCTAATGAGGTGGATGAAACTGGAGCCTATTATACAGAGCGAAGTAAATCAGAAAGAAAAACACCAATACAGTATATTAATGCGTATAAATGAAATTTAGAAAGATGGTAATGATGACCCTATGCGCGAGACACCAAAAGAGACACAGATGTAAAGAACAGACTGTTGGACTCTGTGGGAGAAGGCAAGGGTGGGATGATTTGAGAGAATAGCACTGAAACATGTATATTATCAAATGTGAAATAGATCGCCAGTCCAGGTTCGATGCATGAGGCAGGTGCTCAGGGCTGGTGCACAGGGAGAGTCAGGATGGGGAACACATGTACACCCATGGCTCATTCATGTGAATGTATGGCAAAAACCACCACAATATTGTAATTAGCCTCCAATTAAAAGAAAAAAGTTCAAATTAAGCAAAAAGTGCAAAATACAGTTACAGAGCTAAATTAAGATTTCTTTTTACCATGATTTCCCTTTTTACTTTACAAAGGAGAGGTATTCTCATTTTATATAGATTATGATTTTAGCTTGTTAGAACTCACAGAATTGGTGAAGAAACATGTTTAATGTATATACCTAGGTTTATTCTTATGGAATATATATTTTTTTCTTTTGATTTCTAGAAATAATTCTCTTTAAGACTGGCTTATTTTTCAGATCAAGTAGAACCTGTAGAATCTGTTGCAGTCTGGAAAATAACATGGCCATTTTGGGAAATGTCATGAAATTCCTGCTAACCAAGAATCCGATCTTCTTCCCAGGTGTATTAGTGAAGAAATTTGGTTACAAATAATACAAATCACTGAAGATGGGGACTTCAGCCACAAAATTAAAAGACATTTGCTCCTTGGAAGAAAAGCTTTGACAAACCTAGACAGCATATTAAAAATCAGAGACATTACTTTGCCGACAAAGGTTCGTCTAGTCAAAGCTATGGTTTTTCCAGTAGTAAAGAAGGCTGAGCACCAAAGAATTGATGCTTTTGAACTGTGTTGTTGGAGAAGACTCTTGAGAGTCCCTTGGACTGCAAGGAAATCCAACCAGTCCATCTTAAAGGAGATAAGTCCTGGGTGTTCATTGGAAGGACTGATGTTGAAGCTGAAACTCCAATACTTTGGCCACCTGATGAGAAGAGCTGACTCATTGGAAAATACCCTGATGCTGGGAAAGATTGAGGGCAGGAGGAGAAGGGGACGACAGAGGATGAAATGGCTGGATGGCATCATCGACTCGATGGACATGGGGTTGGGTAGACTCCAGGAGTTGGTGATGGATAGGGAGGCCTGACGTGCTGCAGTTCATGGGGTCGCAAAGAGTTGGACATAACTGAGCGACTGAACTCAACTGAACGGAACTGTCTTCATATATGTTGGAGGAGGGCATAAAAAAGATGTGCCCACAAGCTGACCTGTGAGCTAGACTGTGGGCATGGGAGGCTCTCTACCCCTCCCCCTGTCCTTGGCATGTGTGTTCTGCTTGCCTTCTCCTTGCCCAGATGCTGCTCCCAGGACACAGCCTTGAAATAGAAATGTGTTGTTGAGGCTATTGGATTGGGTATCTGACTAAACCCAGTCAAGGCTTCTATATAAACTTTTAAGATTCTGGCAAACAGGTGCAGAATTCTATTCATCTTGGAGGTGATGGAATTCCAGTTGAGCTATTTCAAATCCTAAAAGATGATACTGTGAAAGTGTTGCACTCAATTTGTCAGCAAATTTGGAAAACTCAGCAGTGACTACAGGACTGGAAAAGGTCAGTCTTCATTCCAATCCCAAAGAAAAGCAATGCCAAATAATGCTCAAACTACCGCACAACTGTACTCATCTTACAACACTAGTAAAGTAATGCTCAAAATTCCCCAAGCCAGGCTTCAGCAATACATGAACCATGAACTTTCAGATGTTCAAGCTGGTTTTAGAAAAGGCAGAGGAATCAGAGATCAAATTGCCAACATCCACTGGATCATTGAAATAGCAAGAGAGTTCCAGAAAAATATCTATTTCTGCTTTATTGACTATGCCAAAGCCTTTGACTGTGTGGTCACAATAAACTGTGGAAAATTCTGAAAGAGATGGGAATACCAGACCATCTGACCTGCCTCTTGAGAAATCTGTATGCAGGTTATGCAGGAAGCAACAGCTAGAACTGGATGTGGAACAACAGACTGGTTCCAAAAAGGAAAAGGAGTACATCAAGGCCGTATATGGCCACCCTGCCATCCTGTCTTCCTGAACTGAAATGAAATAATTGATTCTTTGGCTTTTTTCATCCTCTGTATTATACCAGATTGTTAGCTTTTGTCTTTAGTTCTATGAATTTTGACTATGATGGTTCTTGATGTTGATTTCTTTGAGTTTTTCCTTGAGTTTGCTCAACTTCCTTGAATTCTAATGTTTAAACGTGCTGCCAAATTTAGAATATTTCATTAATTTTTTCTGAATAATTTGTATAGCCAAACCCTCTTTCTGCTCTCCTTCTGGGACTTCCAATGACACAAATCTTAAGACTGTTGTTACAGTTCCACTGGTATTTGTGGCTCAACTCATTTTGTTTTTGGTCTTTTTCCTTTTGTTTGTTCAGATTGGGTAATTTTTTTTGTCCCATTTTCAGATTTGCTGATTTTTTTTTTTTTGCTTTGTCATTCTTGTATTGGGCTAACATACTGAGTTTTTAATTTTTATCAGTTATTGTATATTGTTAAGACACTCTATCGCTTTGCTGAGACTATATTTTTCATTCATTTCAGGAATTTTTTGTAGTTCCTCATTCAGCATTTTTATCGTGGCTATTTTAAAATCTTTGTCAGATGATTCTAACGTCTTTATCATCCTGGTGGTGGCCTGTATTGATTGTAATTTTTAACTCAGTTTGAGATCTTTATGGTTCTTTGTATGACAATATTTTGTTGAAGCCTGGACATATGGGTGTATTATATAATGAGACTCTGATACTTATTTAAAGCTTCGGTTTCAGCTAGTCTTCTCTGGGAGCATTCCTGCTGGGGGAAGGGAGAATGCTGCCTCATTTTTCAGGAGGACTGGAAGTCCAGAGTCCCCTGTTCAGACTTTGTAGACACACAAAAAAGTGCTCTTAGCTATGGGTAGGTGGAATTGGGGGTTCTGGCTTTCATTCGGCCTTAAATGGTACCTCTTTGATTGGAAGGTTAGGAGTTTGTCATTAATGCATCCTACTGACATCTTGAGGGGAAATAGTCTCATAACTGAGTAGAGGTAAAATTCTGACTTCTTCCTTTGCTTTTTATGGTATTTTCAGAATTACATGTTTGTTTTACATTTAATGTCCAGGGTTTTTAGTTGTGTTTGGTGGGAGAAAGATGGAAAAGAACTTTACACCATTTTTATCAAAAGCAGAACTCCTCAATTTGTAGTAATTAATTCTTTTAGACTTTCTTCTTCAAATTGCAAGTATTTCTTATTGCATGGGTTTCTTGATTTTGTGTGGCTGGAATGTGTACAGTGCTGTCTGATGAACAGGCAAGGTGTTGGCTTTTATAATGTATCACTCTTACATGCCAGAACCAGCTTTCTTGTTGTCTTCTGTGGTGCTCAGACTCAATTGTACTGAGGTTTCCATATTTAGTATGATCAGCTGAGGAAAGGGTTGAGTCTCATAATATTAAAGATACATTGTCACTGAATCCTAATCTTAATAAATCAATATTAGTCAGGTTTCTGATGCCTTAAAGGTAAATAGCAAATAATACTCAAACCTTGTGGTTTACAACAGCAAATGTTTATTTTTCTTGTTCTCTGTTCAATGGGTAGGTCCAAACTGGTTCTCACGTGTGAGTTTGGTAAGGTTCTTCTCTACATATCTCATTCTGGACCTAGCAGCAAAACTATGCTCTTCTCATGGAGATAACAGAAATGTAAGATGGCAGAAGTAGAGGAAACCAAGTTCAATTGCCCATGCACATCTAAAGCTTCTATTTGCCTCACACTGTTTAACATTATACTGGCCAAAACTAATCATATAGCCAAGGGCAATATGAATGAGACGTGGAAATACATTCTGTGTTATATAGAGTCAGAGGCACTCCAATGTCAAATTGTAAAGAGCCTGGGTATGTGATTCTATAACAGTGAGAAAGAATAGGCTGGAGATGATTAAACATTCTATCACAATTAACATTATGCCTAGAAGTGAATAAGCAATTTTGAGCTAGAAAATCATTACCATTCGTGTCTGCTCCACCAAATACCTCAAAGAAAAATGACAGAAATATATCAGTTACTGCACATGAAACTACTTGAAAACCTTAAGGCATAGTTCAGATGTAAAGCCATGTATATCTTCAAATCAAAACAAGTAAATGCTCTTACTAAAAAGCATTGGTTATTACACCTTTCAGTATATTTTCATTTAAATAAGAGTCTCAAGAAGTAACCAAGAGGAAAAAATGTTTGAAAGTAAGACTGATGTATGATACTCAAACTTCTAAAGCCAACTCCATTGAATTGTAATAAAATAAAAATGGAAATTTGTCAGTTACCCAGCTTGGCTAACTATATTTTTCAGACTTACTTATATTAAGTGCCTAATTCTTTAAGCTTCACTTCACTTCCTACTGTGGAAAGCCAAATGTGGCACATTCTAGTTTAAAAGGCGGACAAAATCAAACTACATCAAACAGCCCCTTAAAGAAATAGCTCAAGGTTATAATGACATGTGGAAAATGAAGTGGAAAATTGATATAATTATTTAGATAAATCAAGCGAAAAAATAATACTAACCTTTGCCCCAATTTCTTGAAATTTCTGGACAATTAAAACGAATTCTAAAATGTCAGGACAGTTGTTTCAAATCTCTTAGCCAATTTCTGAATATATTTAAGTATATTATTATTTACAAAAAGAAATATTGTACTCTTACTTTGTGTTACCACAGTTCTTATATGCTAAACCTGTCTTTCACTTTATTTTTCTTCTTTGTTTTTACTGAATATGTGCCCCAGACAAAGTCTTCATAATTTTGTCTGTTTGCAATTCTTTTCCACTCAGAATCTCCATTTTGAAAGAAGGACAGGAATAGCATTGCTGTTATTAGATCAGATTCATGGTCTACATTATTGTTTTATACTTTTCACTGTGATAATATGTGATATATTAGACAGAGAATTCTTTCTCAGCCTGAATCAATGAAATGATTCATTGAAACAAAAATGTTACACTATATAAGCAGCCCTACCAAATGGACTTCCCTGGTGGTGCAGATGGTAAAGAATAACCCTGCAATGTGGGAGACCTGGGTTTGATCCCTGGGTTGGGAAGATCTCCTGTAGGAGAGTATGGGAACCCACTCCAGTATTCTTGCCTGGAATACATCCCCATGGAAAGAGAAGCCAGGTGGGCTACAGTCCACTGGGTCACAGTCAGACATGACTGAGTGACTAAGCACACATACACACACCAAATTAGAAAGTGGCCAGAAAATATGTTTAATGCATCATGTGCAGTTCATATAATGGTAAGTTGTACAAATGGAAACTAAAACACTGCTTCTAAGTCATATTCACTTAACAATAAGAGCTAATGTACATTGAGTAATTAATATATCAGCTACTACACTAGCTGCTTTACTATTTTCCTCTCCGCCAACAATCTGATAAGCTAAATTCAATCACTGCCAATTTATAAATAAAAAAATAAGACTTAGTGAGATTGATAACTGTTAAAAGAAAAAACTATTTCTTTACTCACAACACTCTGACACCAAATGGGTGGATTTCCCACAAGAATTTCTTCAATTCTTTGTGGACACCAACTGGGTGTCCTACATTTTAATTCAATTCTGAAACTACTTGAAATTACTACAGACTTCACAGTTGAAAAGCTCAAACACACAGGACTGCCTCCCCCAACACCACTTCAGAGGCCAATCACAAGTAGATTTCTAGGTTACCTTCATCCTGTCCAATTTGGTACAAAATCAGGGATTGCCATGATCCCCTCCTCAGGTTCAATAATTTGCTGTAAGAGCTCACAGAATTTAGCGAAACACTGCGTTTGCCGTGTGTACATGTTCAGCTGCTCAGTCATGTCTGACTCTTTGCAATCCCATGAACTGTAACCTGTCAGGCTCCTCATCCATAGAATTTTCCAGGCAAGAATACTAGAGTGGGTTGCATTTCCTACTCCATCAGATCTTCCTGACCTAGGGATTGAACATATGTCTGTTGTGTCTCCTGTATCAGCAGGTGTATTCCTTATCACTGCACCACCTGGGAAGCCCAACTGTATTTGCTACTCCCTGTTTATAAAAACACAACTCAGGAACAGTCAAATGAAAGAGATGCATAGGGCAAGATATGGGTAAGGGGTGCGGAGCTCCCATGTTCTCTCCAGACAGGCCACTCTCCAGGCACCTTAATCCTTATGTTTCACCACCCTGAAAGTTTTCCAAACCCCTTAAGTGTTTCTAGGGAAGTTCTATTAAGTACGTACAATTAATAAGATCATTCATCACTGGTGATTAACTCAATCCCCAGTCTCTTTCCTTCTGTGGGGTTTGGGAGTGGGGCTGAAAGTTCCAACTCTCTAATCACTAGATCATTTCTTCTGGCAACCAGACTCCATCCTGAAGCTACCTAAGGGTCCACCAAGAGTCACCTGATGAACATAAACTCAAGTGTGATTTAAAAGTAATTTTATGAATAACAAAAGACACTCTTTTCACCCTCATCACTCAGTATTTCTGAGTGATTCTGTCAAAGCAACTGGGAGTGAAGATCAAATATATATTTCTTACTATATCACAGTATCACACTTATTAAGATCCATTGAATATATAAAAGGAAGAAACCAAAGAGCGATAATCTGGCACTTAAAATACATATGATTTGTTATACGTGCACAGGAATTTGGAAGGAGCCACATGACAACACCAGAATGAAGTCCTTTTGCTTCATGTCTACAAGATTTAGAACATTTAGAACCTTTTCTGTTATAAAAACTTGTGTGCTAGTGGTAGCTTACTTGGAAGTTTATCTCAGGAAGCACAGTTGAGGCAGTGGAGTGATGAGACAGGAACAGAAGAAAAATTTTAATTGTTTTTATTAAACTAACTTTTATAATGGACAACTAAGATTCAATTCCACTGTCAGTCCCCCCAAGAACTCTGTGAAATATGCCTCAGACTTACATCGCCCAAGAATAGGAAGTCCAGGGTTTTTATCGAACCTCTATTTTCCCTGGTTGAGGTTTACCATCATGGGTATCAATTTCCCTTAATTTCTAGGTTGCAGCTATCTGTGGTCTCTAAGTGGCATTCTATGGCTTAGGAAGAAATCCTCAGGTACAAAAGCAAACTAACATTAGGGCACAAAGCTTGAGATATGACATTGGTAACACCCATGGAAATGACGGTCTCAGTTAGGCTGAATCAGGTAGACTGAGGACATCATATGCATCTACTCTTGTCATATTTTTCACATTTCCCAGGGTGCCCCAGCGAACTCAAGGAGGCACTCTCAGATATTTTAGATTTTTCAAGGGAAACCCAATGACATCTCTTGGACACTGTTTTACAAACTACTTTCATTTATATGTATTTTTTTTCCAAATAGTTACTAAGTTGTCCTGATAGAAACACATACACTTAGTAAGGTGTTTATTCAGTATTTAATAAATAGCACTGTTAGAATTTTTTGTAGGGAACTAGTAATGGCATGAAAAGTATTGCTGAAGCACTAAGAGCATACCGAACCAAGAGTATTTGGGAACTCCTCTGCTACTGTACTATTACCTGTTGTAAACCACCCTGAAAAGGCATGGTAGACCCCCATCACAAATTTGTTTTGTACATTAAGATTGATAGTGCCATGCAAGCAGCAAGAGAGAATGAAAAGTTTTGTTAACTCATATAATAAGGCTTTTTTTTTTTTTTTAAGCAGGGGAGTGCAGGGAAGGTCCAAAAATGGCTTGAGAGAGCAAGGAGAGAAGTCTAGCTTGAAGTTATTATGTTGGTTCGGAGAAGGAAGTAGGATGAGTATTTACATACATGGTTTGAATCTCTCACTAGCTGCAAAGGTCAGAGTGGAGCACCTGTTTTTTTTTTTTTTATCAGCTTGCCCAGATGTGGGACAAAGAGGCGAAAGGGAGGGTGAACCTTAAAAGCTGTCAGCAAATAACAAAATAGAGACATATACGATTATTTAAGTTGTTTCTACATTTTAATATGTGATTACACTTGAATTTAATTCAAACATACAATGAGTTAATGCCATATATACCATATATATATATATATATATATATATATATATATATATATGCAACCATGCTCAGTCATTTCAGTTGTGTCCAACTCTTTGCGAACCTATGGACTGTAACCCACCAGTCTCCTCTGTCCATGGGATTCTCCAGCCAAGAATACTGCAGTGGGTTCCCATCCCCTTCTCTAGGGGATCTTCCCCACCCAAGGTTCGAACTCAAGTCTCCTACATCTCCTTCCTGAATTGCAGGTGCATTCACTCAGACATTTGACTTATAGCCAAGAGTGTCTGTCATAGGTTAGACATCAAGCTAGATAACCCTGGTATGATATCCCATGATATTTATAATCTAAATGAAGAGAGCTATAAAGGCAAACTAGAAATTGAATTTAAAACTGTGGTAAATGACCTGCTCTTGAGAAACCTGTATGCAAGTCAGGAAGCAACAGTGAGAACTGGACATGGAACAACAGACAGGTTCCAAATAGGAAAAGGAGTACATCAAGGCTGTATATTGTCACCCTGCTTATTTAATTTATATGTAGAGTACATCATGAGCAACACTGGGCTGGATGAAGCACAAGCTGGAATCAAGATTGCCAGGAGAAATATCAATAACCTCAGATATGCAGATGACACCACCCTTATGGCAGAAAGTGAAGAAGATCTAAAGAGCCTCTTGATGAAACTGAAAGAGGAGAGTGAAAAAGTTGGCTTAAAACTCAGCATTCAGAAAACTAAGATCATGGCATCCGGCCCTATCACTTCATGGCAAATAGATGGGAAAACAGTGGAAACAGTGGCTGACTTTATATTTTTGGGGCTCCAAAATCAGTGCAGATGATGATTGCAGCCAGGAAATTAAGACACTTACTCCTTGGAAGGAAAGTTATGACCAACCTGGACAACATGTTAAAAAGCAGAGACATTACTTGGCCAACAAAGGTCCGTCTAGTCAAGGCTATGGTTTTTCAAGCAGTCATGTATGGATGTGAGAGTTGGACTATAAAGAAAGCTGAGTGCTGAAGAATTGATGCTTTTGAACTGTGGTGTTGGAGAAGATTCTTGAGAGTCTCTTGGACTGCAAGGAGATCCAACCAGTCCATCCTAAAGGAGATCAGTCCTGGGTGTTCATTGGAAGGACTGATGTTGAAGCTGAAACTCCAATACTTTGGCCACCTGCTGCAAAGAGCTGACTCATTTGAAAAGACCCCGATGCTGGGAAAGATTGAGGGCAGGAGGAGAAGGAGACAACAGAGGACGAGATGGTTGGATGGCATCACCAACTCAATGGACATGAGTTTGGGTAAGCTCCGGGAGTTGGTGATGGACAGGGAGGCCTGGCATGCTGCGGTTCACGGAGTGGCCAAGAGTCAGACACGACTGAATGACTGAACTGAACTGAACTATTATTAAGACTACAAGGAGGATGCTATGTTACAAAGCAACACAAGAGATCTCTTTTATAATATGTTGTCTTTTTAAGGCCCCACTGGCAAAAAAAAAAAAAAAATGACTTCTATGCTCAGTCCTAAAGGATGAGAAGGAGCTAATCATACGGTGGAATAAGGGAAAATTGTTCAAGGCAAATTGAATATGGATAGAAGGCAGAGTTTGGAATGAGCAACGTGAGTTCTGGAAACTGAAGGAGTTTGGGATAATTAAAAATTAGTGTTTGAGGAGTAGGAATAGCATGCTGTGAGATTTGAGAAATTGGAGAGGAGTTTGGCATTAATTTTGAGTGCCCTGGGAACCACTGAATGCTTTTTAAGCAAAGGAGTAGCCTGATGTGTTTTTAAAAGACCAAATAGGGCTATAGAAATCTCTAATTGGTATTACTGAAGAGAAGAATATGCTGTTGAAGGAAGAAAAATGCTATCATAAAAATGCAGGGAAAAAGTAATAGAAATATAATTCATTTTTCAAAATGAAGTATTAATACTGATGATATTTTTAAAGACTAGTTTTTATTTCATTACTCATGACCATCTAATACTTGCTTTGGAAAGATGTAGATGGATTGGTACAGGAAGAGTAGACAATTATTTTTGTCAAACAGAGAAAGGGATTCCACACTAAAGATTAATGGATGAATGTCTGTTATATATTTGTACTCTACCTATCTATATAGAAAAAAGTTTGAGTGCAAATTAACTGTAGATATTATAGTTTGTCTTTAATACTCTATATTTTAAAACACTGATGATAATTATAAAAATTTCTTATTAGAAATTAAGAGATTACTCATTGATTTCAGTGTTATCTAATAATAAAATATCAAGACAGTATGCTAAGCACCTTGAAAAGATTGTGTTAAATATTGCATTATGAATTTTAGAATAGTTTTTATTTTTAATTTGTTGGGAATAATGAAAGGAAAGGAAACGTAATTAAATGTTAACTTGAAATGTTTAATATACACCTGGAGTCATGGTGCAAAAAGATAATTGATAAAAGGCACAACTTTGTTAGATACCTTGATACATTGATTACTTCTCACTTTTAAAATTAAACTAAGTTTAATTTTAAAATTAAAGTGTAAGAATTTATCAAAGTATAAGATTTTAAATGTATATTTATAAAACTAAAAGAATTTATAAAAGGCCAATTTAAAAAAAAAATGGAATTACATAGTCATTATAATTCATACATTATAGTTCAGTAAATTATCTCAATAATTTACAGATTTTTTTTTAAGCAAGGGAATACATTCAGAGCATTCTTACCTCATCATTGCAAAGAGTATATATATTCAAAGCATTTATTAAGCTTAAATGTTTAACGATTTGATGACATCTATATTTTCCATAATGTTTTCCAAATTTACTTACATGAGAACATGAATATATTTATTTCAAATACTTTGTCTCAAAAAACAGACATGCAACAAAAACAACACTTTTTAATATTTATGTGTGCAAATGCATTTCATTTGGCATGCTAATTTACTTTTTAAAGCATCATATACTTATATCATGTTTATTTTTATAAAACATAAGGAGTTGAAGTATAGCTATTAATCTCATCTTTCAAATGAAGGCATTAAGACACAGATCAGAGGTCTCAAAACAAATTACTGAGAGAGAATCTCAGTCTTGGGCTTTCTAACTTTTTATGGCAACCAGTTAATGTGATGGATAACTTAGTTCCTGAACTCTACACATTTCCTTGTATTAAAGGCCCAATTTTTCTTTAAAGAATTTTTCTCCTCAAATGCATATTTCCAAATTCTCACTTTTAACAATCAATCATATAACAAATGGGGCTTCCCTCATAGCTTAGTCAGTAAAGAATCTGCCTGCAATGCAGGAGACCTGGGTTTTATTCCTGGGATGGGAAGATCCCCTGGAGAAGGAAATGGCAACCCACTCCACTATTCTTGCCTGGAGAATTCCATGGACAGACCAGGGGGTTGCAAAGAGTCAGACAGGACTGAGTGACTAACACTTTCACTTTCACTTTCATATAATAAATAGAAACAAAAACGGAAATTCAAGCTATATTTTCATGAAGACATTTCAGAAAGTTTGGTGAAGGCATCAGTGAGTAGTAACAGGCTCAGGAGATGAAGAAAATACCAATGTATAAACTGAATATGAGGATAAAAAATAACCTAATTTCTAAGGGAGAATCTTCAAAAAACCAAAGAAAATGCCAGTACCAGCTATGAGAGAATGGTGCTAAATAAAGATTGGTTGGAACCTGTTTAAGAATTAGTTTGATCCTTAGGTTTGATTTCAGATCCATTACATGGATTGATTGCTCTACATACCCTGCAGAAAGCTAGGGATTTATTCTTTGTAAAGGCAAAAGGAGAGACTACACACTGGGTGCTGTTAGTTAGAATAGGAAACAGGAGTCCAAAATGGTGGTGGCTAAAAGACAAGGAAGGGAAAAGCCCACAAAAATAGAACAAAGGAAGGTCAAAGGGAGGTCTGAGGACTGGAGTGAGGACCTCAGGCAGAACAAACAGCACACCTGGCTAGCCCAATTTACATAGGGCAGGCCCAGGGGGGAGGAAAAAACACATTAAAAAGAGGAGCCAAAGGGTCAGGGGGCTCTCTCTCCCGTGCACGTACACATTCTCTCTCTCTTTCTCCTTCTTCTCTTCGTGTCTTTGGGTCAGATGTATTTTCCTTTATTTTCTAAATAAAACTGACCTGTCCAAGAACTATAACACAGACTATCCGAGAGCTGTGATGAGCCGAGGACTTTAACATCTGTTGCTTCAAATCCTTGTTGTGACAAGACAGAACCGAGGGGATTACACTCGCCTGACAGTACCATAGCCTGAGCTGAGGACATGATGACAATGCCAAAAGAAGGGAATTCAATCAGTGTAAGAATGTCATATGCTGAATCCTAAGAGGGTCTAATCTCTGTCTATGTGGTTCTAAGAACACTGGAAGCTAACCCTTTACCATTTGGGCAGCACCATTGAGAGGATCGTTGCTAAGAAATAGGAAAAGATCATGAGGAAGTACCAAAAATTATTGATATAAGGAAATTTTAAACAAATGCTACAACTAAAGCGTCCTCAGTGATGCTCAAATTCAACAGAGACCAGCAACTCATTCAGAGATTTAGATTGTGTTCTTTGCAAAGATTCTGATGAAAGGTTGCATTTAGAACATTAATGGGGGTAGGCTTGGTAGTTTCATAACTATAAACAAAGGAAGAAGACAGAACTGGACAGAGAAGTTGATTTTGATGCAGTTGTAATTGCTCTCTCAGGAGTTCCTGCAGCTGGGATGACTGAATTGTCTCTGACAAAGACTTAACAGCCATCCTTCCTACACATCAATCAATTAGTTCTGCTACTGAGGATAACTGATCTCCAAGTGTCTTTGAACATCTGTGATCATATCCTTCAAGATGATATGACAGTTAATCTGCTGCAGTGAGTTAGCTGGAGAGTTTGGAAAACAACCTGAGAGTAAAACTTGCCTTACTGTCACCTCTACCCCAATATGGAATACTCTTTTCCAAGCAGGTGAAAAGCTATGAATGAGGGCAAGAGGCATTAGTCTGGCTTTATGATGATGGTGATTTAATGACATTGACATTGATGATTACAGATGTGATGGGAGACAGGGCATGTGCAATATAATCTTGGTAAACTTATATAATTTTTATTTTTGGAAGAACAGAGTATATTCAGAGAGAGTTACTTGCTGGTTGAGTTAGAATGCATAGGACTGCATGAGAGCCAAAAGAGTAATACCTTATCAAAGAAAGAGCACAGTGAAGAGAAATGAAAAGATGGAAAGTGGGAAATAAGGTAGAGCTCTTTAGATGACTTTTGAGAAGTGGTTGGGGGAAAAAAAGAAAATGGAGGTGTTTATCTTAGGAGTTAGGTAACACATGATCAATGCCTGTGGGGTATGAATGCTTCTCCTACCACTGATTAGAGCAAAATGGCAAATTTGAAAATTTGGAAAAATCTATCCTTTTCTATCTTTGATTAGAGGATTTTAGATTCCACTATGATGACTGTGATTTAGATAAAAGATACCTGAGCAGTGAATTGAAATCACCCCCTTAGATAAGACCATCACATCTGAGAAAGGAAGTTTGAAAGGATGTGATCTGCTCATTTTGGGCTTTCCAGATGGCTCAATGGCAAAGAATCTTCAAAGCTAGTTTTACCAGAATCATGTATGGTTGGATGGAATCACTGAGTCAACAGACTTGAGTTTGAGCAAACTCTGGGAGGTAGTGAAAGACAGGGAAGCGTGGAATGCTGCAGTTCATGGGGTCCCAAAGAGTGGGACATGACCGAGAGACTGAACAGCAACAACAAATGTTACCTGAATCAATTGTGATGCATAGTTGAGATGGATGTAATTTGTGAGTGGTGCATGAAATTTTTGCCCTTTTCTCATAGATATCACCCATTTTTAACCTTCACACAGTTTGAATTGATCATGCTGAATGGGAGTCATTGGAATTGTCCTATCTTCCCTCAATAGTAAATATTTGGCTATGTAGAATTTCTGGAGGTCATTAAGAGGTCACTGATTTTGTCAAGGAAATTGTGGTAGAAATATTGATTCATAATAATGTCCTGTTGAATGACACCGCCTAGCTAGTGCATGAGACAGATGGTTCCTAAAAGTCAAAACTAGACTATGTAGTAGTAAGCAAGGTGGTTCTTCTATTTGTGTCAGCTCTTTCTGAAGTGATACAAACAAGCTACGTGATAAGTACACAGTTTGGCCAAAAGACCAAAGGGGTTAGTAAAAACTTGGATAACGACATCTTTTCCATTCTAATTTCAGAATCCGGCCAGGTGCAAATTGTACCTTCATGCAAAGGAACTTAGTGGATATTTGCTGATTGCCATAGTAAAATTTGAATCTGCTGACTTATTCTCATAATCTACTGCAGTGCTACTAATAGAACTTTTTGATAATGATGCAAATGTTCTTGAAATACACTACTGATAGATTAGGTACTAACTACAAGTGACTATTGTGTATTTGAAGTATAATTAATAGACTGAGCATCTGAATTTTTTTTTTGGTTAAATTTTATTCATTTAAATTTAGAAAGCTACTTGAGGCAGGTGACTTTCATATTGGACAATGCAAATCTGAAGGCGCTAATAACTATCAAAAGCCTGTGCTTAGTTGCTCAATCATGTCTGACTCTTTGCAACCCTTTGAACTGTATCCCACTAGGCTTCTCTACCCAGGAGATTTTCCAGGCAAGAATACTGGAGTGGGTTGCCATTTCCTTCTCCAGAGGATCTTCCCAATCCAGGGATCAAACCCTTTCTCCTATGTCTCCTGCACTGCAGGCAGATTCTTTTCTTGCTGAGCCATACAGGTTTAGCATCAAGAACATATGTTCTATGCATGGGACGGATGCTCAGGGATGGTGCGTTGGGATGACACAGAGGGATGGGAGGGGAAGGGAGGTGGGAGGAGGGTTCGGAAGGGGGAGCACATGTGAACCCATGGCTGGTTCATGTCAATGTATGGCAAAAACTACTACAATATTGTAAAGTAATTAGCCCCCAACTAAAATAAAAAAAAAAAAGAACATATTTGTACACTATATTGACTATATCATGATAATTGCATCATCAGAGGAAGAAACTTAGGAAGAAGGAAAGGCTATAGGGACACATATATGACAAATAGAGCCTGGTTCATCAATCTAGCTAACCTAACAAAGCCCAGACCAATTTGTGCATTCCTGGGAATGATATGGAATAGAGCAGAGACAGTAATCACATCATTAAAAATAAATTACCTCTAACATCTTTGCAATAAGCAAGAATTCCAGAGAATTACAGAAGTATTTGAGTTTGGCAAAATTCCTTCTCTAGGAATTATTTCCAACCACAATGCTGAGTCACAATGCCACCAAAGATATATACAATTTGAGGAAATTTTGAGAGGAAATTAATGATTTAAACAAAAACAAAAACTAGAATGATAGTACAAACTCACCTGGACCCTATAAATCAATTGTTCAGATGAAATATGCCATATACTCAATAAGAATAAATATATAGTAGCCTTTGGCAGAAATTTAATAGGATTCCTTAGGGGAATTCCTTATCTCTTCCTGAGATATCTACTCATATAACACATTTGAAATACAGTTGATAACTTCTAAACCACTCCCACCATTGAAGGACATCAGATAACCTTCAAGACATCTTGTCTTGGGTAATATCAGAAAGATTTTTGAGGGGAGTGACACGACAAAGCACACTGATAGAAATAGAAATGGTGTTGTCAAACAAATACTAAAGGGAAAATTCATCATCTACAGTGTATATGAGCAAGTTGTTATTCTGCTCATCAGGCCAGTAATAGATCTCTTGGAAACTCTCTGTTCCCATTACTCTGTGGTCTGAGTCCCATGACATCTCAAATGAGATTAAGCAAACTATTCTGAATTGAGGGCTCACAGGTATTTGGAAATTAGCAGTAATAACCATCTGTGTGTGTGCACGCATGTGCTCAGTTGCTCAGGCACGTCCAACTCTTTGCCACCCCACAGACTGTAGCCTGCCAGGCTCTCTAACGAGGGAGATTTTTTTTGGCAAGAATACTGAAGTGGGTTACCATTTCCTCCTCAAGGGATCTTCCTGACCCAGGGTTCGAGCCCACGTCTCCTGCATCTCCTGCATTGGCAGGCAGATTCTTTACCACTGAGTCAACTGGGAAGCTCAGCAGTAATAATAAGCAAATGGCAAAATCTCAATAAAAGCAAGTTGAAAAATGGGCAGAGTTGAGAGATATCTACTTAACTGTGAATGAAGTTAGGATACTTACTGGGTAGTATTTAAATATTCACCAGATCTTGGTGTGTATGCAGTAGCTTTGTTATGTGGCTAAATGTGAGGTTGTAGATGATGGCTCGTAAAAACAAACAAGCAAACAAAAGCACATAGAAACAAAAACTCTACAGGCCACCTAAGTTACAGAACTTAAAGAAAGAGTTAAAATGGGTCATGTGGATGTCCACCAAAAAAAATCTCAATGGTGACCCAAAAGAGGATTGAAATGCTAAGGCAGATATTTAGTAAGATAGCTGGGTTCATGATATAGGCATTTATGTAGATATTCAGGCCTTGTACCAGGAGGCTGAAAGAACACTGGGCATCTGAGAAAGAATCTAATCCCAACGACGATAAAAAAGGAAACTGCTTGAAAATGGGAGTGGGTGAATTACCCTGAGGGGAAAAGACGGCATGTTCACAAATAGATTGCACTGAGCGTTTCTGAGAGCACCACAAGCCACAATTAGATGTTACTGAGTTTGACAGTGCTGTACTTAGTCGCTCAGTTGTGTCCAACTCTTTGCAACCCCATGAACTGTAGCCTGCCAGGCTCCTCTGTCTTTGGGATTTTGCAGGCAAGAATACTGGAGTGGGTTGCCATGCCCTCCTCCAGGAGATTTTCCCAAACCAGGGATTTCAGGGATTGGATTCATTACCATCTGAGCCACCAGGGAACCTCACTGAATTTGACACCTATGCCATATTAGGCTCTACTTACTTAGATCCAAAGCACTCTGGAAAATACAATTAATGTTTGGGACATAAAGTTCTTTATCAATTTTGTTCACTTGATAACTTTTTATTTTTCTCTCAAGGTACACATTTTACTGACACTAAATGGTGAGGAAAACATAATATGAGCTGGACATACCATATTCCTTATCATTCTCTGACTGTTGGCCTCATAGGAAATTGAAATGGATGACTGAAACACTATTAATTCAAAAGAGGTGGTGAAAAGGTTTAGTGTTGAATTAGTAAGTCAGATTAGTATGTTGAATCAGAGAATTGGATGGGAGAAGAAATTAATTAAGGACTCGACTAGAAGGCAGAAACTGAAGAGGAACTAAAGAGCCTCTTGATGAAAGTGAAAGAGGACAGTGAAAAAGCTGGCTTAAAACTCAACATTCAAAAACCTAAGATTATGGCATCCAGTCCCATCATGCCATGGCAAATAGATGGGGAAACAATGCAAACAGTGAGAGACTTTATTTTGGGGGGCTCCAAAATCACTGCAGATGGTGACTGCAGCCATGAAATTAAAAGACACTTGCTCCTTGGAAGAAAAACCATGACAAACCCAGACAGCATATTAAAAAGCAGAGACATTACTTTGCTGACAAAGGTCCATCTAGTCAAAACTATGGTTTTTCTAGTAGTCATGTATGGATGTGAGAGTTGGACTATAAGAAAGCTGAGTGCTGAAGAACTGATGCTTTTGAACTATAGTGTTGGAAATCCTTCCTAAAGGAGATCAGTCCTGAATATTCATTGGAAGTACTGATGCCGAAGCTGAAGCTCCAATTCTTTGGCCACCTGGTACAATGAGCTGACTCCTTAGAAAAGACACTTATGCTGGGAAAGATTGAAGGAAGGAAGAGAAGGGGACGACAGAGGACGAGATGGTTGGATGGCATCACAGACTCGAGGGACATGAGTCAGACATGAGTCGCAAAGAGTCGGACACAACTGAGCAATTGAAATGAACTACCAGAAGGGTTTCCAGGGTCAGAAAAATAGCAATGAGAGGATGGCAATGGATTCAGTTTTGCAACGACATATGTTTTCCACTTTAAAACATTTTTCTTTTGTTTGGTCTGAGAGTCTTGAGCATAAAGTTCCCTAAAGAGAATATCAATGTCCAAAATAGAACACATTATTGAATTCAACAGATCACATTTCTAAAGACATGACCCATAAATTCACCCCTTGTAAACAAATTAAAGTTAACTGTAAATTTATTTCTATTACCAAGGTACAAGGGTCAGTTCTGTGAGTCTTTACCTTTATAATTCCTTGACATCTGTCAGGATGTGAAACCAAAGGATGTATTAGTAAATCTGCTGTTGGATATGGGCTCTGAAGGTAACTTGTATCCCTCTTGATTTAGAAAGGGTTTTCTCAGTGATGGAGCAGTAAAGAATCCTCTTGCAACACAGGTTACACAGGAGACATGGGTTCAATCTCTGGGTTGGGAAGATCCCTTGAAGGAGGAAATGGCAACCTACTCCAGTGTGCTTGCCTGGAAAAATCTCATGGACAGAGGAACCTGGAGAGTGAGTAAGCAAGTGAAGTCACTCAGTCATGTCTGACTCTTTGCAATCCCATGGACTGTAGCCTACTAGGCTCCTCCGTCCATGGGACTTTCCAGGTAATAATACTGGAGTGGGTCACCATTTCCTTCTCCAGGAGATCTTCCCGACCCAGGGATTGAACCCAGGTCTCCCACATTGTAGGCAGATGCTTTACTGTCTGAGCCACCAGGGAAGTCAGCTACCAGAGGAACCTGGCAGGCAACTGTTTATAGGGTTGAAAAAGTTGGACATGACTGAATGACTGAGGGTGTAATTTAGAAAGCCCAACTGTAGGATGATAGTGAATATCTAAACAGGTAATAAATGGAAACCAAAGATGGGCAAGAGTATTGCAGAGAGAAAAAGTGCTTATATAACTGGATTTCTATCTAGTAAATAATGCAATCATTGTTTCTGCATGGAAATATCAAAGCAAGGAAAAAAAAAAGAACTTAGCTGGATTTTTTGGATCTAGTGTTGACTACCGGCTGATGTATGGAGAAGTCCTCAGACTTATTCCTCTAGAAAAGAACACTGAAATCACGTTTACATGTTTATTTTCACATATTCCCTAAAGTCTCTATTTGAATAGTCTGTAGGAAAAAAAAAATGACACAACACCCCTTGATGACTCAATGTATATGAAGTCATATGCAACTATCTCTGATTCACGTTTTGTATGTTACGATTATCATTCTAGTTACTTATTACCACATTCATTACCACTTCCTCAACAATGCTTTTCTTTGATAAATATGCATAACTTTTATTTAGTATGTTATTTCTATTTGTGCCACAATGTTTTCCTTAGTTAGTTCTTTCTTTCTTTACTTTTTCTTTAAGGAAGAAAAATGTTCTAAATGACTATGGTAGATTTATAAAGTATGACCACCATGTCACATCCAGAAAAAAGAAACTTTGAAATGACTGTCCTCCAAGTTTCTACTTTAAATGTCTTTTTATAACCATCTGTCTTCCTACTATTTATTACCAGAATGTACCAGAGTGATTCAGTCTCTTGATGATATACTTATCGATTTTCAAATCAGAGAAAGGGAAACTTCACAAGATTATTCAGTTTCAAGTTCTTACATATAGATTTACAAGCAGCTACATGTTTCATGAAAAGGCCCATTTCTCTATGCCTTATATATATATATATATATATTAAATACTTGACCTAGAACTTCAGGGTACCTGTGACCTCCATGAATGCATTTCAAAATATATGTATGTGGGGTTTTCTGCTGAGAAGTAAGGTGCCAATCTAGTGCCAATAAAGTGTCAATAAAGTGTCAAATTTGAGGAGCTCAGTTTCTTCCTCTTTCAGCTTCTGAAAGTTCCAGGTATTCCTTGGCTTGTGGCAGCATAACTACAATGTATGCCTACCTCTGTCTTCACACAAAATTCTTTTTCTTTTTTTACTCATATAGGAAATTGGCCTACACATTTTAATTGGGGAACTATAGGATTGTTCACAGGGTAGAAACAGAGTCAATGATTATAATGACTTGCTGAATAGAAGGAAGTAGATAGATTTTGGAGTCAGATATGCCAGAATTTGGGAGCCTCCACTATATGCTAAGGGCTACATAATTTCCCACAGTTACTTACCTACAGATTCAGAGCCTCAGTTCTCTCTTGTTTAAAAGAACAATAATAATACTTCCCTCTTATGGTGGCTTCCCTAGTGGCTCAGACAGTAAAGAATCTGCCTACAGTGCAAGAAACCCAGGTTCGAGCTCTGGGGCCAGAAGATCCCCTGGAGAAGGGAATGGCAACCCACTCCAGTATTCTTGCCTGGAGAATTCCATGGGCAGAGGAGCCTGGCGGGCTACAGTCCATGGGGTCACAAAGAGTCAGACACGGCAGAGTGACTAGCATTTATGGTATTATTCAGTAAGATGCTATGTGGGAAAGCTCCAGGCTGCTTTACTGACATGTAACAAGTAGTCAATAACTGTTTTCCTTTTTCCATTCTCTCTCTTTAATAAACACATTCATCTTAACAATATCTGAGCTCAAATGATATTATAAGTCACTATGTAAAGTAATTAAGTCACTGAAACACATTTTTTTCATCTCTAAATATTAATAAAATCTCTTAATCAATAAGATTTACATTTGAACTACCACTGCCCTTGCAAGTAAAGAGAACTGACTAATTAAAGAGGAACTGAACATAAATTTCAATTTTGGTAGAGACAAAAGATATAAGTTATACTTTGATCAAGTATACCACACAAAATGAGTGCCAAGAGCTATAAATATTAAACACTTTAATAATTTACCGGGTGTTCTATTCAAACTTTCTGGTTTCAAACCTTTTTAAAAAAGAATATTACTTCTTTCAATATAAACATTTGTTAGAAAATTTAGAAAAATCTAGAGAGCCAGTTACAAATAAATGCTTGATTTATTGCTGAGTGGCTGATTTTCATTGAAAGTAAGATAAAATTCAAACAATGCAGTTGATTTAGAAAGGACATAATTCCCCACTCTGTATGTTTTGGATTTTTTATTATTCATAAATCCAAACTCTTTAAATATACCCAAATTAAGGCTTCCTTATTCTAAAATAACATTTAAAGGTAGCTCTGAATTCTGAATGTTATACTGATTAAAGCACTGTATGAAGGAAAATTTATAAGAATACATCCCAGCTTTATTAATGCAACATTTTGTTTGTGGGCATAAGAAATTATAAAAGCAGTCTGTTAGCTAATTAGCTAATTTTTAAAGACAAATCTTCTCTCCATGAGCAAGTTTCAAATCATTATATTATACAATTTTAATGCTCAAAATCCTTTGTGAACCAATTGGACACTGAGAATTCTAGAATATATATAGTCTTCCTTCTTGAATCAATTAAACATAATGCAGTTGTAACTCTTACTAATCCAGAAACCAGTAAGAGTCCCCATTTTAACACACATGTTAAACCAGATGTAAGTGAAAATTATTTTCTTACAACAAGAAATTGTGTATGGAGCTTTATAATATTAGTTCAAGCTCTTTTTTCCTATGTGATCTCATCTGATCCTCACACAGACATGATCACACTTGCTTTCATTCTTTTCAATTAAAACATATCTCATAGGACTTTTTGAATTGTAGAAGAATTGAGAGTACACAGTTCTCATATATCCAGTACCCAGTTTTCCCTGTTATTAACATTTTACATTTGTAAGAAATCTTTGTGACAATTCATGACCAAGATTAGCACATTATTATGAACTAATGGTTTCTTTAGATTTCATTAATTTGTATTTACTGTCCTTCACAGTTCCAGGATCCTATGTAGGATAACATATTATGTTTAGTTGTCAGGTCTCATTTTCCTTTCTCTGTGGCAGTTCTAGCACTTTCCTTGTTTCAAATAACCTTGAAAGTTTTTGAGAGTACTAGTCAGGTATTCTGTAGACTTTCCTACTATTGGCATGTTTTCCTTATGCTAAAGCTAGGGTTATGAGTTATTGTGAGGGAGATCAAAGATTCTACGTCTAGACTCATTTGCCTCCATATGGATACCCGATTTTCCAGGGCCATTTGTTAAACGACCGTCATTTCTCCTCTTTGCTTCCTTCTCAAAGATCAGTTGATTACATCTGTGTGTCTATTTCTCAGCTTTCTATTGTGCTGCATTGATTTATATGCCCCTTTTTTCATCAATCTGTATTGTCTTAATTACCATAGTTTTAGATGTCTTCAAGTTCAACTTTGTTCTTTTTTATAAATTTGCTGGCTATTTTGTCTTTCCATATAAACTTTAAAACTAATTTACTGATACTCATAAAATAGCTTGTTGGAATTTGTATTGTACTGAGATTGACTTGGGAAGAATCAACACGTTAACATTGTCTTTTGATTAATGCATGTAATATCTCTTAATTTATTAAGTTCTTCTTTGACCTATCAGCTTTAGATTTTTCCCTATAATAAACTGGCACATTTTATTATATTTACATGTATGTCAGATAACGGGCCATATTATACATGGTGTTATTTTTAATTTCAAATTCCAATCATTTATTCAGTTCAGTTCAGTTGCTCAGTTGTGTCCGACTCTTTGCGACCCCACGGACCGCAGCACACCAGGCTTCCCTGTCCATCACCAACTCCCTGAGCCTACTCAAACTCATGTCCATCGAGTCAGTGATGCCATCCAACCATCTCATCCTCTGTTGGCCTCTTCTCCTCCCGCCTTCAGTCTTTCCCAGCATCAGGGTCTTTTCCAATTAGTCAGTTCTTCGCCTCAGGCATGTTCATTGCAGGTATTTAAAAAAGCCATGAAATTAAAAGACGCTTGCTCCTTGGAAGAAAAGCTATGACAAACCTCGACAGCATATTAAAAAGCAGATATATTGCTTTGCCGACAAAAGTCCGTCTAGTCAAAGTTACAGTTTTTCCAGTAGTCATGTATGGATGTGAGAGTTGGACTATAAAGAAAGCTGAGTGCCGAAGAATTGTTGCTTTTGAACTGTAGTGTTGGGAAAGACCCTTGAGGGTCCCTTGGGCTGCAAGGAGATCAAACCAGTCAGTCCTAAAAGAAATCAATCTAGACCTAGTTAGCTCTAGGTCTTGTTTTTGCTGCCTGTAGAGAGCTAAAAAATGCTAATAATCATCTGAAACTTCAGTGAGTTGTATCTTTTTGTAATAGTAACATTAAAAATCACCGATCACATATAACCATAACAAAGATAATAATAAGGAAAAATTTTGAGATATTGTGAAAATTACCAAAATGTGATATAGAGATACGAAGTGAGCAAATACTGTTGGAGAAAATGGGAAAGATAGATTTGCTTGATGCAGACCAGAGTTGCCACAGTCCTTCAATTTGTGGAGAAAAAAAAACACAATATATGCAAAGTTCAGTACAACAAAGCACAATAAAACAAGGTATGTCTATATTCTGTCAGTAATGGAGTGCCTGAACTTCTATATAATAAAAATGGTTATGATATTCTTTTACATTTGCACAATCATTTTCTTTTTGTGTGTGTGCAAACAATATTGATTTAACATGACCAATTTTTCCCATTACTTGTATTGTGATGTAGACTTCCTAATATTAAAGTGGCTCTGCCATTAACTGTGTCACTTAAGTAATTTATTTAATCTTTATAGTCATTAATCTCTTCATCTATAAGGTGAAGATGATAGTAATACCTGCTTTGTATGGTTTGTATGGGGATAAAATGAATTAATATATTATGCAAAGGATGTAGCTCCTACCCCATAGAAAGTAATATTTACTTGTAAACTATTATTGTTTATTTAATTGCATCCTAAGAATAGAAAATTCTTTCTCTACCAGAAGATTTATAAATAGTCTATTATGTATGCTGTCTGTTCAGAACTTTATTCTTGATGTGGAAATATTTAATTAGTCCACATTTCTATAGATTTTAATGTATAGAATGATTTCTGAGTTTCCATTCATTGTTTCTCTAAATAGCCAATCAGTTTTTTACAGGACTTCAGAAAATATTTTTCCATTTATAAGTTTCATTTTTACTTGATTTTACATTAACTTTTTAAAGGTTTTTGTGGGGGTTCAACATTTGTCTAGGTTATGATAGTTGCATAATGTGATATAGCAGGGGTCCCCAACTCCTGGGCCACGAGCCCTTACTGTTGGGAACCAGGCCACACAGCCAGAGGTGAGCAGTGGGCAAGTGACTAAGCTTTAACTGTATTTACAACCACTCTCTATGGCTTGCATTACTGCCTGAGTTCTGCCTCTTGTCAGATCAGTGGCAGCATTAGATTCTCATAGGAGTATGAACCCTAATCTTAAATTCAAGAAAAAATTCTGAAATTGCCACAAAATAAAAACAAAGTGCACGATAAATGTAATGTGCTTATATCATTCTGAAACCACCTCCACTGCCCCCACCCTGGTCCTTGGAAAAATTGCCTTCCTCGAAATTGGTCCCTGGTGCCAAGAAGGTTGGGGATTGTTGTGATAAAGGATTCCACCCATTTTCTGACTTGAAACTGAAGTGGAAACTTTAAACACAACTAACAGAATAAAAGAACTGAAAGCGTTAGTTGCTCAGTCATGTCCTACTCTTTGCATTCCCGTGGACTGTAGCCAGCCAGGCTCCTCTGTTCATGGGGTTCTCCAGGCAAGAATTCTGGTGTGGGTAGCCATTCCCTTCTCCAGGGATCTTCCAGACCCAGGAATCAAACCCAGGTCTCTCACATTGCAGGCAGATTCTTTACAGTCTGAACCACAGAATAAAAGGCTTCTCTGTTGGGACAGCAGGCTTCACTGGTGACTCAGACAGTTAAGAATCTGCCTGTGAATGCTAGAGAACTGAGTTAGATGCCTGGAATGGGAAGATCCCTTGGAGGAGGGCATGGCAACCCACTCCAGTATTCTTGCCTGGAGAAAACCATGGACAGAGGAGCCTGGTGAGCTACAGTCCATAGCGTTGCAAAGAGTTGGACACAACTGAGAGAATAAGCACAGCTGTTGGCTCAGCAGTAAAGAACCCACCTGCCAATGCAGGAGAGGAGGGTTTGATCCTTGGGTCAGGAAGATCCCTTGGAGAAGGGAATAGGAACCCACTCCAGTATTTTTGCTTGGAGAATCCCATGGACAGAGGAGCCTGGTGGGCTACAGTCCATGGAGTCACAAAAGAGTCAGATATGACTTAGAGACTAAACACAACAACAACCAAAATAAAATATAAGACCTAATTCAAGTCTTGATGCTGAGAGGCGAGTTGGCTTCAGATCTGTTCACCCATGAACTGAGCATTAGGCAAAATGAAAATGAGAGGTCTTCAATTCCTAACCTTATTCTGCCTTACGCTACCTCATTTTCTGAAATTCCTAATATGTTAAATATGCATCATTATTTGAAAAGTTGTAGTGTAAAATACAATGTCCCAGGTCTGTGTAATGCTCAATTTGAGACATAATGAGTTTATTTTTATCATGTGTACTTTTTTTTAGCTCTGACAGAAGAGCAGTCTCTTCCTAACTCATGGTAGATATACTGGATTAATAGCAAAGATTCATTCCAGATCTGAATTATATATCTTTCCCAGTTCTGATTTTTCTCTGTTAACCTCTGAGAATTATACAAGAAGTTATGTAACTTAGTTATGAAGGCATTCCTTTATTCCTGAAAGAGGAGTTGAGGACTTTTGACTTGCAAAATCACTCACAGGATCCTTTGTCATGCCATATTTATAAGGCTTGGAAAGATATTCTCAATTTATAAGTCTTGAACATATTTTTTCATTGAATCTGTACCATAAATAAATAATATTTCTTTCTTATGGAAACAGAATATTTCCCAGGAAAAATACTCACAGTTTGATGGCAGTAGGGATAAATACTAGATTTTAGATATGGCAAATGTCAAAAAACCAATACCATATAATTACATTACTGCCATAACCACATATGGGGATAAAAGATGAAGTGACAGCAACATATTATATTACATCCTAGGTTTTTGCTGAGTCATTTTAACAATGTACAAAATAAATAATAAACATGACCCACAAAAACATCCAAACTGTGGGCTCTTTATTTTTCTTCTATAATTTTTAGGGTCTTATGTGCTAAGTTGCTTAAGTAGTGTCCGACTCTTTGAACCCCATGGACTGGAGCTTTCCAGGCTCCTCCATCCATGAAACCTTCCAGCCAAGAATACTGGAGTGGGTTGCCATTTCTTTCTCCAGGGGCTCTTCCTGACCCAGGGATCGAACCAGGGTCTCCTGAATTTCAAGCAGATTCCTTACCATCTGAGCTACAGGGAAGTTCCCTAATTAGCCTTAGAACAATTCAATACGCAATTAGGAATTTGAACCCTTTCATATTTTTTTAGAATAAATGTTAAAGACAGACTCTGGCGTATAAAGTGGGAATATTAAAAGAAGAAGATATTCTTAAAATAATAAAAGCATACATGTAAATATTTATAAAACTGTTCAATGTTATATTTAGAAGGGCTCATAATTTCTTTTATGATTAAAAATTATCTACAGTCATAAAACCATTTTGAAGTGCCTAGATATTTCAAGTGTAATGAGTACAGGCTCACTATTCTTAAAAAAAACCAAACTTCATGTGCACAGTATTGCATTTACTCATTAGCATTTGACTATGCATTTAAGTTCCCAAATGATACATTTCTTTTCACAAAGTCACTTTCCTGCATTAAAATCTCAGTGCTATCCTAGAATACAAAAATGCATTAGTTTAAAAATAAAGATGAATCACTTGTGATTAAAAATCAATTTGAATGTTCTGGGGTAAATTGTATCATTGCTGCAATTCACACCTGTCAAAAATTGCTGATTTCTCTGAAATGAAAAACAAAACCGACAGATTTGAAGACAATTTCTGTATCTGAATATTCAATTGCATTTTTCTTCTCACTCTGGTTAATCACATCTTAATTTGTCATTTAAAGTATTTAATACACCAGCTTATCTTTAGACACAAATGTATTAAATATAATAATGCAAGAAACATTATATTCTTCATGATTCTTGGAAAGTACACATTTATTCTTGAAAATAATCTGAGAGATGAATCAATTTGTTACACACTCCATTTTTATATTAGTAAAAAACACTAGTGTTCTGTTAAATATTTTTTTAATACAATGAAAAGTCTAGATTTTCAAAAATCTCTACACTAGATGCAGTAAGGTAGAATATTAAGAACTTCATATCAGACAGAAATAAATTTGGAATTTTTCAATAAAACATTCTCAATATATATCAGCTTTGGTCAAGCACATTGTAAATCCGTGACCATTTCTGAATATAAAAGATAATTAAAGCTCCAAAACAAAGGAAAAAAAATGATTTTTAGATAATGGATGTCTTCTTAAAGAGTTACTAAGAGTATATACATCCTTGATTTTGATTTTGAAATTAAAAATCATGGAACAAATCCCATGAGGACTGTGTAAACCAACAGCATTTTGTGGAAATACATTTATTCCCATCAGTATCTCTTGTTGAAATTTCAACTTCTTTATGCTAATTCAGTTCAGTTCAGTTGCTCAGTCGTGTCCAACTCTTTGTGACCCCATGAATCACAGCACGCCAGGCCTCCCTGTCCATCACCAACTCCCAGAGTCTACCCAAATCCATGTCCATCGAGTCGGTGATGCCATCCAGCTATCTCATCCTCTGTCGTCCCCCTCTCCTCCTGCCCCCAATCCTTCCAGCATCAGGGTCTTTTCCAATGAGTCAACTCTTCTCATCAGGTGGCCAAAGTATTGGAGTTTCAGCTTCAACATCAGTCCTTCCAATGAACACCCAGGACTGATCTCCTTTAGGGTGGACTGGCTGGATCTTCTTGCAGTCCAAGGGACTCTCAAGAGTCTTCTCCAACACCACAGTTCAAAAGCATCAATTCTTCGGCGCTCAGCTTTCTTCACCATCCAACTCTCACATCCATACATGACCACTGGAAAAACCATAGCCTTGACTAGACGGACTTTTGTTGGCAAAGCAATGTCTCTGCTTTTAAATATGCTATCTAGGTTGGCCATAACTTTCCTTCCAAGGAGTAAGTGTCTTTTAATTTCCTGCCTGCAATCACCATCAGCAGTGATTTTGGAGCCCCCCAAAATAAAGTCTGACACTGTTTCCGCTGTTTCCCCATCTATTTTCCATGAAGTGATGGGACCAGATGCCATGATCTTAGTTTTCTGAATGTTGAGCTTTAAGCCAACTTTTTCACTCTCTTCTTTCACTTTCATCAAGAGGCTCTTTAGTTCTTCTTCACTTTCAGCCATAAGGGTGGAGTCATCTGCATATCTGAGGTTATTGATATTTCTCCTGGAAAACTTGATTCCAACTTGAGTTTCTTCCAGCCCAGCGTTTCTCATGATGTACTCTGCATATAAGTTAAATAAGCAGGGTGACAACATAAAGCCTTGACGTACTCTTTTTCCTATTTGGAACCAGTCTGTTGTTCCATGTCCAGTTCTAACTGTTGCTTCCTGACCTGCACAAGGTTTCTCAAGCCACAGGTCAGATGGTCTGGTATTCCCATCTCTTTCAGAATTTTCCACAGTTTATTGTGATCCACACAGTCAAAGGCTTTGGCATAGTCAATGAAGCAGAAATAGATATTTTTCTGGAACTCTCTTGCTTTTTCTAATACATGTCCTCAAAATGCTTGGAAAATAAAAGAAATCTGTTTATCAGCCTACGATTGATAGGGGCTAGGTGTTACATTCTCAGTGAGAGGCAGAGTGGGGAATGATCTGGTGTCCATACCTTAGGGGCTCTTAGATTTCAAACTATGCTGTTTATACCAAAAGACTTAGAGAATGGTAACTGTTTTCATAGCTAAAACTCGGCAGTCTCAGAGCCTGAGATGATTGCTTTTACACAAAAGAAAAGAAAGATTTCTCCCTGCTGCCAGGAAGAGTACAGAGTCACACAATATACAGAAGGGTAACACTGAGGTTTAAGTTTCTTATTACGATATTGATTCATAGTTGATAGGGAAGAACCTTTTTGAAGAGCTGGGTAGGAGAGTGTTGTTCATGTGGTTTCAAATTCACCCTGTGGGATTCATCCCCAGCAAGATGCAGGGCTCTAGAAACCAATCCAATTACTTTCTTGGAAGTTCAAGATAGTGAGCTCTCTAATGTTCTCAGGGAGAAACACTACCTGGGGCTTTCAGGTTTTTGTGATGGAGGAAAAAAAAAAAACACAGCAAAAGTAACAGGAGGTAAGCCACAGTGGCTGCAGCCATGTTTCTAAATACAGCCCCATCAAGTGCACAGCAGCAAGTCAGGCCAACCCCTGACAGACTTCCTGACATACAGATTTAGCCAGTAAAATACAGTGAGTCATTTTTAGACTCAGACACTTTATTATTTACATGGCCAACAAAAGAAAAAGTAGCTAAAGCAGACAATTCATCAAGCTCTTTGTCCCACACACCAAAACGGGTGAAACTGAAATAAAAGGGGCTAGATGACAACGCAATGCAAGTTCTGGACACCCTGCTTCTGAGAAGCCAACCCTGGAAGGCATTTATAGACTGCTGTTATCACCCACAGTGCACAGGACAGAACACCTCATACCTCATTAGAACCTGGGAGATAATGAAAAATTGAGGGATTACACTGTCTATGGAATATAAGGAGGTGAATAGAAACTGGCCTTGGAGAAGCTTTTCCGAAGCTTTCCATTCTCTTGTGTTCCACAGGAAGACAAGATGTTGCTCCACCAGGGTTCAGGAAAGCTGGGGTTCAAACCACACTGATTGCATGACCTATGTGAACACATACAAGGCTACTAGGCTGTCACAGTGCAACATATCCCCTACTATACCTATAAAATAAAAGTTTTCAACCGTACACATAGTGCCTAGGGCATAATTTTCCCTTTTGTGACATTTCATTTTCTCCTCTAACACCACCAACACTCATACACACACAGAGAAATATGAGAATAAAGATATTAAAATTGGTTATGAAATACTTGCTGAAACAGTCATGCTACCAACAACAATTTCTCCCATGTAAATTAATATATATGACTTTAAATTCCTCAAGTGTATGAATGTAGGCGACTATATTAACACAGATCAATGTTAAAGCCAAATCACACTGTAACAATTTCCCATCTTAGGTATAGTCCCTGGGTATACTGCAAAAAAAGGTCACGATTTTCTCCTCTTTATATCCCAACCATGTAAAAATACAACCACCATCTGAAACAGCAATCCCAATTCTGGGTGCATATCCAAAAGAGTTAAAGTCAGAATTTCAAAGACATCTTGCCTTCATTGCACCAATATTCACAATAACCAAGATGTTACAGTAGTTCAGCATCAACAGATGAATAAAGAAAATATGTACACACATACAGTGGAAAATGATTTAGCCTTAAAGAGAAGGAAACTACCATTTGCAATAACATGAATGGACCTGTAAGGCATTATGTTAAGTGAAATAAGTCATCACAGAAGGACAAATCCTGCATAATTCTATTTATATGAGGTATCTAAAATAGTCAAGCTTATAGAAGCAGAAAATAGAATGGTGGTTGCGGGGATGGGGAGAGGGGGAAGTAGAAGTTATTTATCAGTGGATATAAAGTTTGTTATACAAGATGAGTAAATTCTATATGTCTGCTGTAAAACATACAAATACAAGCTACATACTTGTAGTTAAGAATATGATGTTGTACACTAAAAAATGTGTTAAGTTTAGATCTCTTGTTAAATGTTCCCAGAACAAAAATAACAAAAAAGCAAAGGGCACAAAGGAGCTTTTGGAGGTGATGGCTATGTTTATAATCTTGATTGTGGTGGTGGTATAATCAATATATGTATATGCCCAAATTAATCAAACTGTATATATTAATATTAAATATGTACAGTTTTCTGTATATAATTTTCACATCAATAAAGCTACAATACAGGGGGAAGGAGATTTTCAGCTCCTTCCTTAAATATGCAAAGTCTATTTCTCAAACCTTTTAGAAAGGATTAGTGTTTTGACTTACTTTTGCTAATAGAAAAGACAGGAAGAGATGGGTCCCAGTTTTTCTCTCTCTTCTTTGAAACTGTATTTAATGTCAACATGTGTGGTCAGATGCCACTGTCACCGAAGACATCCATATGGCATCACCCAACGGGCAACCAAACGACATACACTTGCAGGGGTGAAGAACTGCCCAGCTGAGTCCAGCCAAGATAAAGAGCTAGGTGCATGAGTTGTTCTAAGTCAATAAATTTTGCTCTGGTTTGTTTTGTGGCAAAAAGTAACTGACTTAATTATCTGAGAGACTGTGTAATTTTTGTGTTCTGAATTTTATTACTTAACAGGTAAAATGTTAAGTAAAACATATAGTATATACTTTATCAGGGATTTAATTAAAAAAAAAACTTTTTCTTGACGTTTAACTACTTTGAAACATGTATTATACATAATTAAAGACAGGGATAGAATTCTTGAGCTAAGAGCACTTTTGCTTACAGTATATATATAACTCATGTCTCACTGAGACAAAACTGAAAGCATACAATACCTTTCGCATGAAACCTGATCTATATTATATATAATATGAAGATAAAATGGAAAGTGACTATATGCTTAGTATTTTCAGTTTAAAATGCACTTAATTTAATCATGTACTTAATTGTGTGGGCTTCCCCAATAGCTCAGTCGGTAAATCATCTGCCTGCAATGCAGGAGACCCAGGTTCAATTCCTGGAGAAGGAAATGGCAACCCACTCAAGTATTCTTGCCTGGAGAATCCCATGGACAGAGGAGCCTCGCAGGCTATAGTCCATGGTGTCACAAGAGTCATACATGGCTTAGTGCCTAGACCAGCATCACTTAATTGTGCAAAACTGGAACATTTTTTGGATCTATTTAAAAAAATTTAAGTGAATACTTTTCAAACTAAGAAACCACATCTGCTTTAGGCAATACTAAGCATTACAATAATAAAACGTACCTAAAATTAAGCACACTAAATTATTGTCCTTTAAAATACTATGATTTTTCTGTGATGCATTTCATACACAATATAAAGAATTCAAGTAATACAGACACATACAAAGATAAAGTGAAAATAAAATTCTACCATTGAGAAATAAAGTTAGTATTATCTCAGATATACCTCTATATAGACACACAAATAGATTTATCATTTGTCTATCTATCTCTATCACCTCTTACTTCTCTATCTAAATATATGTGTGCATGTGTGTGTGAGAGTGTATGTTTGAGGGGATAGCAGAAATACTATATATGTGCTGAGAGAGTCAAATCCTTCCCTCTTTTCACCTATTTCCAGAATTGTTTCTCCCATCCTCTAATTCCTTCTTACTTCAGATCACAAGCAATACATACCTGCTCAGTTTGTTTGCCTCCACATTGTGATAAAAGATTTTATTGTGAATTTTCAGAATTATTTTTATTTTTGCTACTCATTGGTGTAGCTCATAGGCAATTATGTCAGAAAGCTCAGCACTGTTTTCAAATATTCTCTGGTTATTTAACTGGAAAAAATTTTCAACATATATGGCATTAGTTCAATCTCTTTCCATTATTTGACTGTTTACTGGTGACTAATTTTTTTTCTTTTTTGGCTGTGGGGATCATTTAATTAAGTATTATGATCAGGATATTTTTAGCAGACTTTTAAAACAGTAGACTTTTCAAAACAGAGACTTAAGAGATGCCAATTCAATGCCTGGGTCAGGAAGATGCCCTGGAGAAGGGCGTGGCAACCACTTCAGTATTCTTGCCTAAAGAATCCCATGGACAGTGGGGCCTGGTGAGCTACAGTCCATACAGTCGCAGAGTCAGACACGACTAAAGCAATTTAGCAGGCAAGCAGTTTGATATGTTCGATAATTGGCTAAGATGCAATCAATATTTATTGAATATAGATTATTTACTAGGTACAGTGTGGATAAACTGGGAGATTTAGATTGACATCTACTCACTACTACATATAAAATAGATAACTAAAAAGGCTCTACTGTTTAGCACAGTGAACTCTACTCAGTAATCTGTAATGATCTATATGGAGGATGAATATAAAGAGTGGATGTGCGTGCGTGTGTGTGTGTGTGTGTGTGTGTGTGTGTATACCTAAAGCTAACACCTGAAACTAACAAAACATTGTAAATCAACTAACTACACTCCAAAACAAATTTAAAAATTAAAAAAAAATGAATGAAATGAAGTGTTACTCTAGACAGAAGCAAAATCTATGCTTGCAGTTTTCCAGAATAAAAAAAATAAAGGTCATACAGTTGAGTATTTGTGGTATGTTCTAATAGGGCTTCCCTGATAGCTCAGTTGGTAAAGAATCTGCCTGCAATTCAGGGGATCCTGGTTTGATTCCTGGGTTGGGAAGAGCCTCTGGAGAAGGGATGGCTACCCACTCCAGTATTCTTGGGATTCCCTTGTGGCTCAACTGGTAAAGAATCCACCTGCAATGTGGGAGACCTGGGTTGGATCCCGGGGTTGAGAAGATCCCCTGGAGAAGGGAAAGGCTACCCACTCTAGTATTCTGGCCTGGAGAATTCCATGAACTGCACTACAGTCCATGGGGATGCAAAGAGTCGGACACAACTGAATGACTTTCACATTCTTTCTTCTAAATACTTAGAAGGCCACTGTCTTTTAATTTTGTTGAAATTACTGCAAAAATCTGTCCCCTTTACTGTTGTATACTTTTTATTCTCTTTATTTTTCATGGCTGTAGATTGTACAGAAAAAAATAATTATCTTATTTTGAAGTGGTTTGGCACTGCATTTAAGGGAAATTGAGTTGAGAAATTGCTATCCCCCACAGCTAGTTTCACCAAAAAAAAAGCTCTTCAGCAACTGAAGGGATAATTAAGTAATTACTCCTCAAGCAAAAAGAAATATGAGAAATAGAGTGCGGTAACTGAAATTGAATACCCTACATCCCTGTATGTAAGGAGCTCATTCTGCTAGAAATTACGTCAATTCATCAGGCTAGGCAAATAAGATAAGCTAATCCTTAACCTTTGAGGTACTTAGCTGCATTAAAAAAATTTTTTTTTTCCTCCTTTTGAAATAATTTAGATTTTACGCCTTGAACTTTAATTCATTAGAGAATAAGATGCTAATTATGAGCTATTTGTGTTATCTCAGAAATGAATGACTTTCTTTCAATTAGTATTCTAATTTAGTAAGAAAGTTATTCAGTTGAGGACTTGATTATGAATGCGATCACAGAACTTTCAAGAACTATGAGACTATACCACAGAATTTTCAAAAATCGGTAAGGGTCTAAGGCTTTGCCTTGAATGTAAGCTAATAATTCATGGATCTTGCCAAAGATTCATGGATGTTGACAGAAGGCAAGGGGCTTGTAGGTTAGAGACAAAAGACTTTATTGCTCACTTCACACAATCATCATGAACTTCATTTTCATGATGTTTTCTCTTATCCTCGAAGTCCCTGGGGTGATGTGGAATGACTCATTAGATATTGTACATACAGTGGGAACGTATCACAGATAGGGATCCCCAATTCCTAATAATGGGTGTGAGCAAAATGCCTCAGAGGGTGGCATTATTTTTATTTTATTTTATATTTTACATTATTTTAATTACAAACCTATTTTCTGCTTTACATGAACACTATCTTTACCTTCCAAAATGTCCCATTATTTAAGCACATTTGAAAAGATAGACCAGAACAAAAGTTGTCAGTGCCTCTGCTGGTAAGAGATGCACAAACACCAGAGATCTACAGAGAATTGTCTCTCAAAAAAAATGTGGCATTTGAGCAGGAAAGATGATACATTTTTATTTAATATTTAAGGATAATTTCAATCCTAGCTACTCCTACAGGAATAAGTGTTGAGAACTTTAGATCTTTTGAGATATTACCTCATTTACTAGTACAAAATTTAGACTGACCCATTTCCTTGGATGCTGCTTAAAAACATGAGGCCAGAGAGAAAGGGCAGTTTATTACTTGCAGGAAAGCAGAAGACAGTATCAGTACTTTTGAGCTGATTCCCTAAGCTCTAATGTCTATAAGGTGATATAAAAATACCAAATGACACACACAGTAACATTATAAGAGAAGGACCCTGAGCTTAGGAACTCTGTATTTTATAATGGGCTCTAAGTATGCCCATTTATTGCCCCAGAAGGTGATTTTATCTCTCTTTTGACTGTCCAATATATAAATACTTGAAAAGCATCCAGAACAAAGGATCGTTAGTTCCTCACTCGAAAGACATGTAGAAAAATTGTTTCCCAATAGTGAGTTGCTATGGATCATGAAAAAAAAAGGAAGAATCTAAACCTTAAATATTCTTGGCATAATTGAGAAAAGATTCCTAGAGCAGAAGGTGCTATATTTCCACAGAAATAGATATACTCAGTGACTTGGAGACTTAAACAGTTTTTACCAATTTATCAGAAGGCAGGGAAATGGTAGATGTATTGAAAAACACTGTTTATTTTAGGTTTTTTTTTTTTTTGGTTTTGGTTGTTTGGCTTGTAATGTTGGAGGTCTGGAGGTACATCTCTAAACCTTCTGTTGAACATTTATGAAATGAGAATTTACTTATCTGCTATAAGCCAATAACTTAGTGCTGTGCTGTACTAAGTCGCTTCAGTCATGTTCTACTCTTTGCAACCCTATGGAATATAGCCCACCAGGCTCCTCTGTCCATGGGATTCTCCAGGCAAGAATACTGGAGTGGGTAGTCATGCCCACCTCCAGGGGATCACAAAGAGTCAGACATGACTGAGCAACTTTCACTTTCACTTGGGGAATGTAGGGTCTCTTATCTTCATTTTGGGCCACACAACACAATTCTAGCTCTTTTCATATAAAGTACACCACTTCTGCATAAAATATTTGCTACATTTATATACCTTTTTTGACTTTGGGTGGGACTTCCCTGGTGGCTCAGACAGTAAAGTATCTGCCTACAATGTGGGAGACCTGGGTTCAATCCCTGGGTTGGGAAGATCTCCTGGAGAAGGAAATGGCAACCCACTCCAGTATTCTTGCCTGGAAATCCCCATGGATGGAGGAGCCTGGTAGGCTACAGTCCATGGGTCACAAAGAGTCGGACATGACTGAGCAACTTCACTTTGACTTTGGGATAGCATTATGTATTATCTATTAAATATGGCTGGAGAAGGGCATGGCAAGCCACTCCAGTATTCTTGCCTGGAGAATCTCATGGACAGAGGAGCCTGCTAGGCTACTGTGTATGGGGTCACAAAGAGTCAGACACGATTGAGTGACTCGGCACACACATTAGATATGGCAACTTCTCGTTGTTCAATCGCTTCTGATTCTTTGCAACCCCATGGACTGCAGCACACCAGGCTTCCCCGTCTTTTACCATCTCTCGGAGCTTGCTCAAACTCATGGCAACTTGACCCTCCCAGAACTAAAAATAAATTCATCTCCTTGTTGTTTTCTCCCCATCTCCATTTTGTCAAACTATCAGACTATTGAGCTACAGCTACCAGAGGACCCTGATAATTTTTGACTGAAAGGAAAATGCACAACCTGATAGTTAAAGTTTAGTTTATTCAGGGTTTTAGAGGGGGTTATATAGCCCAGGAGACTGTCTCTCAGTAGCTCTGAGAAACTGTTCAGGAGAAGCATGATTTTCAGTCCAGTTTTATATTTTGTCAGAACAAAGAACATACACCAAACACAATAGGGGTTTATTCCTTCAAGGTTTCAACAGAGATTAGCATGTACATAGTCAGCAAGACCTTGGTGTCTGGGAAGGGAAACTTACTTTTGAAGGAGTGTTAGCACTGGTGTCACAGGAAAGGAGGCATTTATCCCTATCTTCAACTGGACATTCTAAACAATCTGAATAATGCACTATTCTCTTTAATGGTTAAAGCAGGCATATAATAGAAGCTTGACAGGGCATAAGACAGGCTGTTGTAATGCACATAAAGTTCAGGCCAAATCATGTAAACCAGAATGGCTTTCCTGCACCTCAGTATTAGAAAATGTCTTCCAGTATAGTTTAGATTATATTTTTCTGTCACACATTATACTGTCCCTCTCTTTTTCATCATCTTATCACTTGATATGATGAAAATTTCTTGACTATCTGTTCAATACCATTTAGGTATATGGGATAAGTGATTTTTTGTATGTTTTCCACTTTATTCACACCACATAGCACAGGCAGACAATCTAGAGAAACCATTCTGATTGGACAAATGAATCTTGATGATCCTCATAAAATCCTCCATTTGTTGGACTGCCCTTTACAGATTCACTCTGGGACTCTATAGATGGCACTGTATTCTTTACTAGCTTCTTTTACTACAATCTTTCAGTCTCCTTATTGCCCATAGGAAACTTTTTTTGATATTCAAAAACTTCTCAAGATCGCGAAACTGCTGTACTCTGCCACTTCTTATGTTCTCTCTTTTTTTATCCCCCATAGGTTTAAAGCAGAGCCAGCCACCTTTATCTGCCTCCAAGATTTTCTAGGTCCGAAGAAGAGACATACATAGGCTATAATCAACCTTAAACCAGTAGCAATATATGAGTTACATGGAAGTAAGCTATTCAAATTCAACACCTTCCAAAGGGGTGATTATAACAAGCTACACAATTGCAAGAGTGTTCATCTTTCTTGTTTATTATACTTAAAACTCTGACCAATGCTTTAAAGCAAAATTAAAATACAAAAAAGAAACAGTAATGCCATGAAGGTCTTCTTAAAAGAGTAACATTTGAGATCTGAAGGATGAATAGGAATTAACCATGACAGATGATAAAAGGACACCAGGCAGAGGTAACAGGCGTCTAAACGTAATTAGTGTTTAAAAAAAAAAAAAAGACTAGAGGCTGAATAAACAGAGATAAATCCAATAAGAATGGAGCAGAATGAGCAAGAAAAAGAGTGAAAGGAGACAAGGATGAGAGGGCTAAATACTAATTTAAGTTCAGTTTCCTTGTACTATTTCTTTTGTAATTAGTTTCTTTCTATTTTCTTGGTAGTAATTTTTTCTAGTCTCTTAGAATAATATATTTTATTATATATTAATAATATATTATTATATAATAATAATAATCAATTGAGACATCATCTCACTTGAGTCTCTGTGTTGTCTGTTTCTTTGCTGATTGGTTTGTTTGAAAATACACGTTACGTGTTTCTTTGTATGCATGTGTGCATGTTAAGCCACTTCAGTTGTGTCCAACTCTTGGCAACCCTATGGACTGTAGCCCGTTAGGCTCCTCTGTCCATGGGGATTCTCCAGGCAAGAATGCTGGAGTGGGTTGCCATGCCCTCCTCCAGGGGATCTTCCTGACCTAGCTTTCTATGTATATTAGAAATTAAAGCTGGGGAAAATGTATTATGTTTGCATATCTTGTATGGGGTTCACCATTCTGTCAAGTTCTCACAGAGAGCTTAGCACACCCAGATATACTTTTTCTCACCCCCCTAGCATGTGTTAATTTTTAAAGTAAAATTTTAATGAAATATGATGTATAAGGTATACTTAGAGAAAGGTATACAAATTTTCAGAAATCATACATTTGGAACAATTTTATGATTGTGAATATATCTGTTTAATCAATATCCTGATCAAAAAATAGAATCAAGAAATTAGCTTCATATGGATCAGAGATTTGCTTTTTAAAAATTAAAGCAATAATGAGCTAATACAGAAATCCTTTATAATCTGAGAAGAAGGTCTTTCCAACAGTGTTTAAGAATCCAGAAGCCATGGCATATTTGACAAATTTTACTACAGAGAATATTAAATATGAATATCTATGAAAAATATGAAGTCAAATGTGAAAATATATTTATAGCCAATGTCATAGGTTAAAAACTAATATCCTGAAGTATAAAGAGATCCATAAATAAATATGTAAAATACCAATGAATCTATAGAAAAGCAGGCAAATGACATGAGGAGATAATTCAGAGAAAAAATATTCAATACAAATGACTTTAACATATGAAAAGATAATCAATCTGTCCAATTATAATATTAGTATCAATACTACACTGGGCAATAATTCTTACCTATAATATGATGAAAATAAAAAATTTTGATCACATACTTTATTGCCAAAGCTGCATGGAAAGTGGCATTTTCAATCTGAATTTGTGGCAGTACACATTGTTAATCCCCAATGAATGTAGTATATTTACACACACTTGCTTTTCCCAAGAAATTCTACAATTCTACTTCCAGGAATTATCCTATTGATGGACTGCACACATGTATAGTGACACACAGGGTTACTTATTGCAAAAAAAACTAACTAAAGATAGAAAACAAACTATTTTAAAAAGATGTGGAAAGATATAAAAGAGAATTTGGTCAGAGTAACATTATTCAGGGGTTGGTGGGAAAGCAAAGTGTGGAGGGAAAGGAACTGGACAATAACTCCTATCCTTTTAGTGTGAAATGTACATGATATTCATGACAAAAAATAACATAGGATAAATTGTACGATTTTTTTCAAAAATTAACATACCAACCTATCAATATAGAGACAAACACACATAAAATTACCAGCAACCCTGAAATGCTCCTGTGTTCCCTTGCAGTTCAAAGCCCCACCTGAACTTCTATTACTAATTTGATTTCTGATAATATATTTTAGTTTTCTCTATTTTAAAAAGATTTATAATATCCCTACAGTGTGTAATGTTTGTATTTGGTTCTGTTGACCCAATGTTATGTTTGTGACAATCTTCTACAAATGTTGTCTTTTGTTGTAGTTGATCATTTCTTTGCATAGTTTATTAATTCCCTTGAATGAACGTATTTATCTGTTATAATCTGATAAATACCTGGATAAGTTAGATGGGAATATCTTCATGGCTTCCAGTTTGAGGTTATTGAAAATAAAAATACTACTGCTAAAAAATTCATAATGCTGTTACAACCATTCCAGTAAATGTCTTTTTGTGAAAATATTTATGCATATCTGTCACATATATACCCATGATAATTTCTGGATCTCTACATGTACATACATATGAGCCAAAAGAATGTATTACTTTCTCAAAAATTAAAATTCAAAGTACACAAATGGAAATAAATAACAGCATGGAAAATGAATAGTGAGACCATATGAGTTCTTGATTTCTACTTTTTTAGGACTTCAGTTTTCAGAAGTAATAGAAAAATTATTTACTTTTAGGAAAAAGATCTTTACAATTTGTCTTTTTGAAATGTATCATAATTTTCCCAGTGATTCAACATGTTGATTTTCTTTGTACAGATCACTAGATTCATGTTATTCAAATCCCACCTAATATTTTTCTTGGTATATGGTGACATAATAAATATAAATTATATTGATAAGTGAACTTATATTCATTTAAATAATTTGGGATTTTTAGTGCTGAACTCATTATTTTACTTTAGGATTTTCCAATGTGTTTATTTATATGTTATATGAGGTCATGGAATTTTCTTTTCTTGTTCTTCAGCTTCTTATCTTCCAAGAGGCTATGAGAGTTATTTCTTAGAAAACATATATATGACTGATTATTCAGGCAGAAGCAACAGTCTCTAAAGTATGAGGAACATACAGTTTTAGCAACTGTCATCTTTATTGCTTTCCTAAGCGAGATGATAACTTTCAAATCATCCAAAACATTTCTCTTAAACCTGCCCCTAGAATATGGATTGCTCAGATTCAATTTCTGGAAAATATATGGTAATTTGTTTATCTCTCAGTTCCACCTTGACTTTCAAGTTGTATATTATACAAAGTTCTTAATATAAAAAAACAAGACTAACTGTTGAATAACATAAACTTGGAAATGTAAAGGTGTCAGATGATTATTCTACCTATACATTTGCATCCATGCATATTAGCTGAAAAATTTTAATATGAAATTAATCCCAACTCTATAAAAAAATTAGGAACATATTGTGGCTTGTGACTTTATTGATTGTTTTTCTTGAAACATTGAATGAAATGTAAACCTTTAACTAACATTCATCCAGTCATCCCTTTGCATTTGAAAGAAGCCCATGATAAGAAAAAATGAAAAGATATTATAATTACTAAGTTCCCCTCAAATAGTGCTTCAGAACATTTATAGTCTAAATAAAAACAAGCAACTGTAGAATTGTTTAAAACATATGTACTATATTTTAATGTAACCATTCCATCAGTTTTGTTTCTCTTTGATCAGACCAGTATTCACTTGCCTCTCACTTCCCTTTAATGGCTCTAGACACACCACATGGAAGCCAGTGATCACAAGTAATTGAAAAGTGTGTTACTCACTCAGGCATTAGCAAGGCAAGAAGGTTCCTGGATGAGGGGTCCCACCAGGTCATGTAGACTCCTGGACTCTCTGATGTCCTGATGGAGAGATGAATGGGACAAGGAGGGACAGTAGGAGGAAGAGGTATTGGGGGAAAAGGAGGGGGAGGGAAAATGGGGAGATAGAAAGAAGACATTTAAAGGGGTGTTTGTATTTATACATATGACAGGAGATAGTAGGCAGGATTTCTGAATATTGCTAAACAGACTCATTTTGAGTAGCCAGTCAAACTGAGGGGGAAAGAGGAGACTGAAGAACAGAGAAGCAGGGCTGGATACTTCATGTATACCTTGCCCCTTGTTCAGCACAACAGAATTTGCAAAGGGCTGGGTAGATTGATGGGGCCCGCTCACACAGGTGTTAATGGTTTAACCAGATTTCTTTTTGCCTTGTGTGGATGACTTATGGCTTTAAATTTTATTTCTCTACAAATATGTGTGTGTGTATGTATACATACACACATATAAACACAATATTTCCTTTCTCCCCTTCAATTTTATTAGCTAATTTTTAAAAATCAAAAGTGAAATATGGGAGACTTGTGTGCTAGCTTATTTTCTTTCATCACAGAAGCAATTTTGATCAAATGTTTCAAATCCAGTGTTTCTCCATAGGGTACGGGTCAACAAAGTATTAAAGCATTTAGACACATTGTATCTGTTAGGCTTTATAAGTATCATTAACCAATTTGGAATTGTACTTTGTGTGTTAACAGTTGTAATTTCTTTTGACTAAAATTCAGAAATATTATATATAATTCCAGAATATAGCACTGCTTTGAGCATCAAAATACTTGTATATTTATTCATATTTTCACCTTTAAAACACAGTTATTTTCATTTGGAAAACAGTATATGAGGATGAGATAAGGGGTATTGTTCATAAATTATGAACTCTGGTGATTGCTATTCCATTAAGATGAAAAATGTCATAAATATTATTTATCCTCCTTAATTAGAGTGTGTTTGCTTCTAAATGTAGAAATAATTCAATATGTTTTTTTAATGTTCATTTTACGTGATAACTTTTGTGCTATTTGTGATTACTGACTACTCTCTCTTCAAACTCTCCACTCCATTGGCTTCCCTCCCTCATGGCTCTCAGAACTCTTTTAATATAGATTATCTTTCTCTGTCCCTTTAAATATTGAACACACACATCTATTTCCAACTAACCACTAAATATAGGATATATATGCAAATTCTTTAGGCACCAAATTTGAAATACTTAAGATAATATTAATTATTTTTTATCTAAAATAGCTTCTTTTATATTATCTCTTGCCTCTCCTAACAGTAATATCCCTGGGTCAGAAATATCCCCTGGAAATGAAATGGCAACTCACTCTAGTATTCTTGGCTGGAGAATCCGATGGGCATAGGAGCCAACCAGGCTACAGTCCATGGGGTAGTAAAGAGCCAGATAGGACTGAGCGACTAAGCACGCAAGTTTAAAAGCACAAAGTTTTCCTCAACTCTTCCTACTCCAATCTCTCTATGCCAAAAAAAAAAAAAAAAATAGCACACACCCTGCCCCTCAAGCCACAGAGGACACATTTTTGTTTTCTATAGCTTTATATACTACAATTCAAAGCCTTTTCATCTACCTAGAGTGTCTTCCTTTTTCCTCTCACCTTCCATTGCCTAGTTAATTCTTTCTCACTGAACATTCAAAATACTCCTTTGTGTCAGAACTGTTGTTATCCTGATTTTATAGGTGATGGATCTTTGAGGGAGTCTTTCCTAGTTTTTCACAAACCTTAAAAGTTGATTTAGATGACATAAAATTTCCTAGAGGCTCTAACTGATTTAAATTATAATATAGGTGACTTGCTTCTCTGCTGCCATCTTCTAGGTCTCCAATGGGAAGATAGTATCCACCTTTTAAAGCTTTTGGCCTCAGAGGGACATAAATTTTTAAGAAAAAAAAATCCAGCTTTGCTAAATCTAAGTTTGTTATTTAGGACACATGATCTCAGAATTAGGGCTGAATCAAGATTCAGATAGGCTTCATGGTATCACGAACTTCCCAAAACCCAAGACCAAGTACCAACCATAAGGTTTTCTTGGGTTGGCTGGATATTGTTGAAATTGGATTCCAACTTTTCTCTCATCACCAGGCCTTTAAATGCCTTACTAAATGCATCAAACCAAACCCTGAAGATGTTACTCTTTATGAATGTTTGATTCTGACAGATTATCTTTTGATCTCTGGAGATGGTTTCCAGGAAACTTCCCTAATCATGAGTTTTCATGGTTCTTATTTAAAGGATGAAGATGGTAAATATTGTGCTAGAAAAGCAGTTACAACTCTTTTGAAGAAGGCAACTCAGCCAAGGAGAAGCTGTCACAATTTCAAACTCTTAGCCTCTTCTCCAGGGAAATTTTATTCAATGGCCCTTCTTCCTTTCCATTGTAAAGGAACTCTGCTATCCTTTGTTCTCTGGATTCGCCTATGGTTTGCATAGATTACATGTCACTAACTGCAACTCCTTTGTTATTTCCAAATAACTTTGATCTAGCTGGAAAAACCACTTATCTTTTTGTCATAAAGGTTGACACATCTCTTATTTGTATGTGCATGTGTGTGTGCACGTACCTAACCTCTCTTCTGGATAAGGTTTATTTTATAAGTTGTGCATCAAAATAGTTTCTGTGAGGGACTTCCCTGGTGGTCCAGTGGTTAAGACTATGTACTTTCACTGCGGGGGGGAAAGAGTTCAATCCCAGGTGGAGGAACTAAGATCCCACATGCCACACTGTGTGGCCAATAAATAGATAAATTAATGTTTCCTTGATTTAATCTTCAACAACATCCCATAATAAATAATTTTCTCCATCACGATCCAGCCCATGCTAGCCTTTCCATCCTTGTATCTCATAACTCCATGAAATATCAAACTGTCCATGATTACTTAAAAACATCATAGTTCCATAATACTTACACAATTATTTTAGTGCAGCTTCTTTTAGAAGCAGAGCCTGAGAGAAGCTTTCAGTGCATAGTTTATTTGGGTATTGATAACACACTTTGGAAAATAAGAAATAGAGACAAAAGAAAGAAAGTACCAATAAAATGTGTGTTATCAAATCATCACTGTGGATGAAGCTCAATCCCACATGGTGACCAGAGTAACTATAGAAAAGAGAGTGGGGGATTTTTACAACAACTTCAGTCATCTCCATGACTTAATACCTGAAATTTTAAGTAAACTGATAATTTATCAGTGACCAGAGAAAGTCCTAAGGCAAAAAGTTTCAGAAACTGAACCTCTCTGAAGTGGTCAGGTCCAAGAATATATAGGTGAGGTATTGGCAGTATCTGTCTGTGTGTATCTATCCCAATAGATGGGAAATATTAGAAGATACAAACATTTTTATCTATCTCTGGATCCACTTGTTTCCTGTATGCTCTCAAGCTCAGCAAATATCTTCTGAGTTAATTAAAATAAAATAATCAGAAAGTAGCATGCTGTTGGAGAAGGCAATGGCAACCCACTCCAGTACTCTTGCCTGGAAAATCCCATGGACAGAGGAGCCTGGTAGACTGCAGCCCATGGGGTCGCTAAGAGTCAGACACCCCTGAGCATCTTCACTTTCACTTTTCACTTCCATGCATTGGAGAAGACAATGGCAACCCACTCCAGTGTTCTTGCCTGGAGAATCCCAGGGACGGGGGGGCCTGGTGGGCTGCCATCTATGGGGTCACACAGAGTCGGACACGACTGAAGCAACTTAGCAACAGCAGCATGCTATTATGTTCCCTATTATTTTTCTAGCATTGTAGAAGAGCCCACCAGCTAAGACATTTTTTTTTCAGGATAAGCGTATAAAATGAGAGCTGTAATAGAGGACATTTAATTTTAGTTCCTCTTCTGTAATTGGAAGGAATAAAAGATTTATGGTAAATTTATAGTCTAGTTTTGACCTGTGCTGAAACTATGGACTGTGCTAATTTTCAGTTCTACATTGACTAGATAGTATCAGGCAGAGACTGAACTATCTGGCCTCAAGATCAATAGACACGTTAGCTCAGCTACTTAAACTGATAGTGACCATTGCATGCTTTTAGTGGAAGAAAATCACTAGCTATAAAGGAATCTTTGACCCAGGAAATGTTGCACTGAAGTTTTCATTTATAGAAAAGAATAACTTTAGGCTGAAGGGAAAATAATACCAAAGGAAGAGAACTTTAAAAAATAAATTATGCTAGTTTCTTCTATAAAAGTAGATGTTTAACCCTCTAACAACTTTCAACCAATCAGGTCCACATATAGTTTGAATGTTATAAATAAAAAAATGCATCTTTTTACAAATTACTTCTTCTACATGTACATAATGGCTATGGAAAAACTAGGTGTAGAAATAGTGAATAATTTAGGGAGTTTTATTAGAGAGCATATCATGTGACAAAGGAGACATGATTTCCACTTATTTCTGAAATCAATTCTGGTCTCCCTTTCTTCTCTTTCATATATATTAATATTCTCTCAGATTATACTTCTCTCCATCACTAGAGACTATTCCAGTAAATTAAAAACATACAAAGGAGTTAGGGAGATGAAAACACAAAACAATTTGGGGCTAAAGAAAAGCAAAATTTTAAAGTGACTTTAAGTGCCAACAGAATCCTACATCTTGGCATATGAATAATTTAAATTACATGGACATAAACTGATGATAGGCATCTGAGAAACTTCAGAATTTATTCAGTTCAGAAAAAAATGAGTAAATAAGTAAGGAAGGATCCTAAATTACATTGTTTTAACGAAATATACACAATGATTTATTTCCACTAGCACTACCTGGGAAGTCCATTTTTATGTCCAGCAATATTTCAATGTGATTTGGTAATTTTCCTTTTTAGAAAAGATTAAAAGATTAAAGAAGTTTTTTTTTTTTTTTTATGTTCCTGGCAGCAACATTTTTTGAGAAATAAATTAATAATAGCTTAAGATTTGTGTTTAAGAAAGCATTATATAGTTACACGATTTTTGTATTAAAACAAAAGCATTTTAGTTTTGCATAAGATTCACTGAAACCTACAATTTTTTTTTTTAACTTTTAGCAATTTCAGATCTAATAAATATTACCCCTTTTCCCACACCTGCATCCAGTGGAAAGGTAGTGGAATCAGGCAGGTAAAGATTGAAATATTTGTTTTATTATGATGGTAGGATTCAGATACGCTGCAGTTTTGGCTTGCCAAAAGCATATCCTGAATTAGACATACAGGGTGATATATCAGATATACACTTAGTATATTGTATGACTGGATAACCATTGGGCCTTTGCAATCTGAAGGCTCACTATAAGAAGAAAAAAGAATAATTGTGTTCTATGTCCAAGGTGCTCCAAAGTCAGCCCAATATCCAAATTGAACAAATCATTTCACTATATTTGCTAAACAGTACTTGGGTCTTCCAAAGGACTTGGGCCAGAAGTATTACTCTAGCTCAACATTTCAAAAAAAGGGGTGCTATTTAGAACATAGGAAGAACAATCCCAGCGCTGTTCAAGAGTTGTTTGAACACTACTGGTGATTTAGCATTTTGGACTCAGCCACATAAATGACAATGGCACCCCCAACCAAGCATTGCGACATTACTACACATAATGCCAGAAATATGCTCCTTTTTCATATTCAAGTACCACTTATATATTGATAGCATCTATTACAATTCATGAACATTTACTTTTTATTTGTCTCCAAATTCCTTAAGAACAATGACTATCCAATTTGTCCCCATTTCACATTGTAGGGGCTCAAGTGTATGTTTAAATAAGTTGATAAATTAATAACCATGTCTCCCCAGTTTCCAAAATCAACAAATTTCTTTTTTGTTATGGTTAATTATAGTTATATTAATGTCAGTTACATTCCGAAAACATATCAAAGAATCTCAAAGAATGTCTTTGCCTTAGCTTTTAAGGTTCTATAAAACAAATATTTTATTCAAAACATTTACAACTCCAGTGTCCATATAACTATCTGCCCAACATTATTTACATTTAAAGATATTACTTGTTTGGAGTCCTACAGGGGTGGCTCAGATGCTAAAGAATCTGCCTGTAATGCAGAATACCCAGGTTTGATCCCTGGGTCAGGAAGATCCCCAGAGGAGAAAATGGTGACCCACTCCAGTATTCTTGCCTGGAGAACTCCATGTATGGGCCATGGGTTACACTCCATGGGGTCGCAAAGAGTCGGACATGACTGAGTGACTAACACACACACACACAGGGATAGTAATGGGTATGGCATGGTGCTGTCTTGAAAATTCATTGTAATTCTGAAAATCTGCTAAAAATGGGAGGTGGATTCCTTAGGCGCATAAGGAAAATTACATACTCTTCAAGTTACATAAAAAAAAGTACATATGTACCTTAAAGGGATTAAGAATTAATGGCCTTTATAGAAAGAGAATGCAGTTAGAAGTTCAAAAGTTTATTTTTTCCTTTTTCAACTATGAAATTCCACACTATTAGAAAAATCATTAAGAGTTTTACAACCTAGTATTTTTTAGAAATCTCAGTAAAGTGTTAATATATTATTTCTTTATATTTTTCTAGGTTTAAATTTCTGTGATATAAATAACAAAGCTCCTTGCAACACAAACTACACCAAACCAATACAAACAATTTTTGTTGTATTTTATAATGCAAAAGTACATGGGTTAGTTTCTACAGAAGAGAAAAATACATAAACAATTTTTGCCCTCTAGTTATTGTCTTGTTGCAAATACTAGTTTAGAAGATTATAATCACCACCTAGAATAATTTGAGAGTAGTTGTCATACATGAGGTCTTCTCTGGTGGCTCACATGGTGAAGAATCCACCTGCAATGTGGGAGACCTGGGTTCAATCCCTGGGTTGGGAAGATCTCCTGGAGAAGGGAATGGCTACCCACTCCAGTGTTCTTGCTAGTTACATAAAAAGTACTAAAAAACAAAGCATTTTGAATGCAAAGAAAATTCTAAAATATAATACAAAATAATTAGGATAAGAACCCTAAGTTCTTTAAATAAGTTACTCATTTAATCACTTTAACTTTTTAGTTGTAAATAATATTTCTTTATTAAAAAAAAGTGATGATTTTTGTCAGAAATAACAATTCCAATTCACTGAAGTCAACTTTAATCTGATGTGTTTGAATGTATTTTGAGCCAATCACAGGCTGCATGATTTCCAGGTTAAAAAAAACCAAAATCAAAACATACAATTAATCCCAACAAATCAAGTTAGTTTGACTTTAAACACAAACGCTTACTGCCAATTTAGACACTCCTCTGACTTACAGATGTAAATGCCCAAAAGCGGAATAGACATATTTATTTGATGGTTCTAAAGTTCACTTTTCAAAAATAAAACTACAAAGAAGTCATCATCCTCCCATTCCAGCTCTCAAACAACAAACTGAAATAAAGAATATAAAATAAACACTGTGCTCTTTATTACAGGCCTTACATCGGAAGAAAAGAGGAATATCGCCTTTTGTATTCCTACCTCTGTCTTAGCCTTGATCTTTTTCTTGGAACACAAGACTACATTCCGGACCTCATTTCTGGCCTAAAGTTTGAAATAGCACAAATGGAATGAACCTTTACTCTAGGAATTATCCAACAAAAAAGGGAGAAAGAGGAAATCCTGTCCCAGCCAAGCTCCAATCTTTGATTCCCTTATGCTAAAGCTTTCAACACTACCACCCACCTGTCTGAATCTTACTATAGAAATCCAGGGAGCATTTGTTGCTAGTAAGAAAATATAGAATTCAGATTAGCTGCCCTGCTAAGTACTTGAATTCCACGAAACTGCAAAAACACATGTGATACTAATGGAAAAACAGTAACCAGAATTCAACAAAAAAATGATACAATTGAGGGAAGAAAAAATAAAGAATAAAAAACAGGGAGAATATGAGTCCTAACTCAAAGTTGCATTTACCACGGAAAACTTTAAATTTTAAGGGAAAAGGCTTTATTCACTTTCGAAAAGGAAACACACACACACATACATCAAAGTTGCTGAAGAATTATTCAAATCTTTATCAAAATGGGTCCATGCCACAGAAAGTTGTACTTATGAAATTATTTTCAAATTAGCAGAAAATACCTCTTTCCTTAAGTATTCCCTTTTCCCAAATAGTTCATGAATGATCGGTGCTTACCCACTTCAAAATGATGAATTCTGCTCCTAAAGATCCAATAAAGAGAAAATTATGGTATCCCTTCCAGCCACTGTAGATTTCATCCTTGTTGTAGTCACTGACCCCAGAATTGATAAAATATTTTCACCCACAAAGTCCATTAACAATTCATGGTAAATAAGACTCTGAGCAGTAAAATAAAGTCTCTTTTTTCCTTTGTGCTTGGTTTCACGTGTGCTCATAGGGAGCCGCATGAACAGGCCTCAGAGCTGGTCCTTCCAAGACTGGCGTTCCTGGTGGGAAATGGCTGCACAGACGCCTCCGCTCAGGCCTCAGAGCAGAGGCACCGCGCCCGGCACCTCAGTTCAAGATGGCGACGGCAGGACGTGTGTAGAGACGCTACACCTGCGCACTGTGATTCCAGCCCGTGAGCATCACAGCTGCACCCACTCTCCAGAACTCTGCTCCCTCCCCCACTGATCTTGTTGTTGTTTAGTTGTGTCTGACTCTTTTGTGACCCCATGGAGTGTAGCCCGTCAGGCTCCTCTGTTCATTGGATTTCCTAGGCAAGAATACAGGAGAGGGTTGCCATTTCTTTCTCCATACCATGGTGATGAGATACCCTATAAAGCAGCCCTGCCTCTGGTCTTTCCAGGAGATACCTGTTCTAGAGCATGAGCTTGCGCCTCTCTATTCTTTCATCAGAGCATAAGACTAGCCTTTGCTTCTGACGCAAACCTGGTCTTGTTCTACTGACTCAAAGGACACCAGGCAAGAGGGCCCTTGTTGAGGCTCACTTGAGTGGGTCAGTAATGTTATCTCCCAAAGATACTTATATTGTCTGCTTGAAATATCTCCTACTTGAGTCTTCAGTGATTCAAAGCTAGCTTACACATATCTAAAATTTTTCCATAAGTACATCACTTTAGGATGAACAGGTGGGCATGTGGAAGAGGGTAGGCATGGATGGCTTTAGGTGCAGCCACTTGCTAAAGCAGCATCAAGTATTACTCTCAGTCATATAGGTCCTAGAGTTGAAACCAAATTATCAGTCCAAATTTCAATTCTGTTTTAATGGATAAGAGGTCAGACCCTGGGGGCAGGTTGCTCAAGCTGTTGAGTCCCTTCCTAGCTTTGTGACCTTGGACAGTTTATTTAATCTCTATTCTTAAGTTTCTTTAGCTCTAAAATGAGGAAAATAAGAGTCCTCATAGTACTACCGTGAGGATTAAATGAGTTTATAAAATTAAAGAATTTATAACTGTACCTTATACACAGGAACAGCATGTAAATATTAAATTTTAACCACTGAGTTTTCCTTAAGGAATCCTTGGTGAATTTCTTAATCCATTAAAAAGTTCAGCATTTAAATACCTCTCCTTTCAGAAAAATCCTCATTCCTGTGAAGTTTTTCCCAATTTTCCTGAGGCCTCTGCATTCCACGGTATTTTTGAAGTGGTAACTTCTGTCTAGACACTAAAATTCAGTTTCTTGTTTAGGCCAAATGGGAAAATTCTGAGAGCTTCCTTTAGATGAATATTCTGAAAATAAAACTCACTGACTCCAAGTTGACAATTTTAAAGAGCAGCTTCTCTAGCAAATGTTCATCCTAACAAAGTACACAGCTATGAGAAATTTTACAATATGGACATAGTTCAATACATGTTCTTAGTCAACTATTCATAAAGTTGAAGGTGTAATGTTAGTGAAAACACAGAGCTTTGGACAGGGCCCAACCATCTTCGTTTTAGTGGTGGATCCAAAAGATGCTAAAATTTCTATATAAACATCTCAACCCTGCTCAAGAACTTGGATAATTTCTCTGTTGAGATGGGTAAGACAATATATTTACAGCTACTATTCACTTGAGCTATTAAAGAGCTTCACAACAACTCTTTAAAATGTCCAATATTGAGTCTATGGACACACCACCCTGAAAATACCCAATCTTGTGTAAAATATGCAAGGTTAAGGCTCTAGAAGTTAAGAGTAAACACTGCACATTTACCTTTTGGATGTGATTATTTAGTACTATTAATATTAAAGACTGTGGACCGGATTTAGCTCATTTTACTATTTTTTATTATATTCAGTGGCCAAAAATTTTAGTGATTTCTTACAACAAAAGCTATTATTAAAAGTATATCATTATGATGATGCTTGCTTTCCTTTTTGTTAGGTATTCAATTATTTTAAGGATTACAATTAAGTTTACTTCAAGAAAGTTCAGTTCAGTTCAGTCGCTCAGTCGTGTATGACTCTGTAAGACTCCATGGACTGCAGCATGCCAGGCTTCCTTGTCTATCACCAACTACTGGAGCTTGCTCAAACTCATGTTCATCAAGTAGGTGATGCCATCCAACCATCTCATCCTCTGTCGACTCCCCCCCCTTCTCCTCCTGCCTTCAATCATTCCCCTAGCATCAGGGTTTTTTTCCAGTCAGTTCTTTGCATCAGGTGGCCAAAGTATTGGAGTTTCAACATCAGCATCAGTCCTTCCAATGAATATTCAGGACTGATTTATTTTAGGATGGACTGATTGGATCTCCTTGCAGTCCAAGGGACTCTCAAGAGTCTTCTACAACACCACAGTTCAAAAGCATCAATTCTTTGGCACTTAGCTTTCTTTACAGTCCAACTCTCACATCTATACATGACTACTGGAAAAACCATAGCTTTGACTAGATGGACCTTTGTTGGGCAAAGTAATGTCTCTGCTTTTTAATATGCTGTCTAGGATGGTCATAGCTTTTCTTTTAAGGAGCAAGAGTCTTTTAATTTCATGGCTGCAGTCACCATCTGCAGTGATTTTTCAGTCCCCCAAAATAAAGTCAGTCACTCTTTCCGTTGTTTCCCCATTTATGTGCCATGAAGTCATGGGACCAGATGCCAAGATCTTAGTTTTGTGAATGTTGAGTTTTAAGCCAATTTTTTCACTCTCCTCTTTCAGTTTCATCAAGAGGCTCTTTCGTGCTTTTTCCATAAGGGAAAAAGCTCTTTCGTGCTTTTTTTTTTTTTCGTGCTTCTGCCATTAGGGTGGTGTCATCTGAGTATCTGAGGTTATTGATATTTCTCCTGGCAATCTGGATTCCAGCTTGTGCTTCATCCAGCCCAGCATTTCACATGATATACTCTTCATATAAGTTAAATAAGCAGAGTGACAATATACAGCCTTTACATACTCCTTTCCCAAATTGGAACCAGTTTGTTGTTCCATGTCTGGTTCTAAGTGTTGCTTCTTGACCTGCTTCTTGATTTCAAGAAAACTAACTGTTTATATCCTATTATTACCAAAATGTATATCATTTCTACCTCTTCCCATACACAAACTCTCTTACCCAGATCATTTCACTGTGCTAAATTCATTTAAACATAATCCATCTTCCCTTGCCTGTCACCAGTATTCCTGCACAGTCCTACAATATTCAGAGCTATAACATTATTATGTAAAACTTGGAACAACACTATGCATTTGACCATTGTTCATCATCATTTACATGGATTTTTATCTTCCTTAATTCCCTTTTTCATTTAAAAATGGCAATTTATTTTCTAAAAGAAAAAAAAAACTAACGTTCATGAACTAATAGTAGTTTAGCTCCTTTATTTCATAAGCTTCTAAAACAAACAACCAACTAAAACTGAAACATAAGGAATTAAGGGTGCGAGCATACTAAGGAGCATGCATCTGCTGCCATAATTAGAGTCAGAATTGGGATTCATCTCTATGTTTGTCTGATGTAAATATCTGGATAACTTTCTCAGCACAGTTTCCTTAAATACATTTAAAATATCAGATGTCTACAAATACCAGAATAAATGAAGGGATCTTTCACTTTATATCTGGATAATTAGTTTTAAGTAGACTCAGTCTGCTTTCTAACTTCTCTATTCATAATACAAGGAAGACAAATCCATTTTTCAGTGTAGATAACATAAGAATTATTTTAAAAAGTCATATCGACTCTCAGTATGAAAAACTATTAAGTAGCTGTGCCTATAATGTCTTTGCTATCATCATCAACTATCAGTTACTGAGCACTCATTGGTATTGTGCTAGATATCAACAGCATATTTTAAATGCTTCTTAAGCTTCAGTTAATCTACCCAGATTTACTGCAATGATATACATACTAAAACATTTCTTTGAAAAAATGCAATGTACCATCTCTCAGTGCTTATTCCAACAAAGAAAATGTATTTTTTTTTTCACATCAGTTGATTTGGAAACATTGAAAGAAAAAACAAAACCTAGAAACACAATTGCATTTAATAGCTCCTCTTTCATGCTTCTGTCTCTTTTTAAATGAATTTTGGAAGAACAAAACTAATAGCTGAGAATTACTGGAGGAGAAAACTCTTAATGAAGGGAAAAAAATAAATGGTTTCAAATACTTACATTCTATGATGACACTATAGTGTTCATTGCTTTTATTACTACATTAAAAGAGGCATCATCAAACGACAAAAACATTTTTATTTCTTAGTAAGTTAAGAATGAAATATGCTTACTTTTCTAAAGAATACATGAATATGTAGAATTCGGATAAGTGAAGTCTCAGATCATCCTTTACTTATAACAAAGTGTTTTTCCTTAGTATGATTTTTAATAGGTCCATTTTGTAATACCAAGCCATTTAACAAAAGATTTGAGAAAATAAATACACTTTTTAAGATCCTCTGTTTAAACTCCATTGCCATCACTTTGAAAAAAAAATCAATTGGAGTGAATATTTAGAGAATTATTAAAAATCTCTAAGTCCTAATAAAAGAACAATAAAAGAAATATCTTAAGGATATTGAGTTAGGTATATCAACCAGTCAACACTACCTCTTCTCTGCTTCTGAGAACAAAGGAGACTTGTATTTCCTCACCCTTTGGAAGTTATTCATGGCCATTTGAAATTTAGGGTAATGATAGATAATCAAAAATGTATTTCATTTCCAGGTGGAAGCATTTAATTGTTGGTGCTCAGGGCTTCCCCGCCTCTCCCTGCAAATTCCTTTAATAATAGTGGAAGCACCAGCTGCTAGGGAAACACAACACTCAACTGCCCTTGGGAAGTTGCTTATACCTGCAGTGGAGTTTTGAGGAAAAAACAGATTTCAGTTGTTTTAAGTCACTGAGGTTTTGGAGTTTGTTTCTATGGTGTAATTAAGCCATTCTGATGAATATAAGTACATGCAATAATTACAGGCAAAAACTACACTTTTTAAATTTTATTTTATTTTTCAATTTGGCCATTCTGCAAGGCTTGTGGGATCCTAATTCGCTAGCAGGGATTCAACACTGCCTGGTGGTGAAAGTGCTGAGTCCTAACCATTGGGCCACCAGAGGATTCTTCAAAACCACACATTCTTAACATGAAACATATATAGTTTATAGTTTGTTAATGACCTGACAATAATGACCAGTATATGCAGGACATCAAAACTGATCACTTTAATTATAATGGTAATTCTATATTTATTTTCTTTTGTCAATAAAATTCTTAACAAAATTAGGCAACTGGCACTTTTTATCTGGTTTATTAGCAGAGAATGATACTTCCAAATATCTATCGATTTATCCATCTATATCTTTTGTTTTATTTGCCAGTCAACATTGCTCTATCCTTTCTTTAAGACCTAACGCAAACTTCTCCACCAGAATTCTGCTACTTCACAAATAATACTATTTTGTCTTTTACACATCATTATATTTAAAATTTTCAGTTAGCTTGCTAAAGATATTTGAATTTCTTTGTTATATTGATTCCTCAAAATGTGCCAACAGTTATTCTACATGATGGAAACAACTACTCCTTCATATTCTTACTTTGTGAATCTCTTCTATTCCATCTTCTGAATCTATGATTTGTCCTGACTGACCTTTTTAGATGTCCACTTAATTCTTAAATTTTCTTCTGTCTAACTTGATGTTAGAGTCTATTTTTTTTTGCCTAAGGATTTTTTTCCCTGAAACTTAAAATTAAGTCCATTTTGCCTAGCATATTCTACAATATGTTATCATTTCCATCATCATCACTTTTAATTACTCCCTTCATAACTCAATTTCTTTGCTCTTTACTTGATTTTGGTTTGTTTTACCCACTTGACTGGTGGCTCAGCAGTAAAGAATCCACATGCAATGCAGGAGAAAGTGGCAGGAGACCTGAGTTCGATCCCTGGGTCAGGAAGATCCAGTGGAGAAGGAAATGGCAACCCACTCCTAACCTGCCAGGCTCCTCTGTCCATGGGGATTCTCCAGGCAAGAATACTAGAGTGGGTTGTCATGACCTCCTCCAGGGGACCTTCCCAACCCAGGGATTGAACCCAGGTCTCCTGTATTGCAGGTGGATTCTTTACCATCTGAGCTACCAGGGAAGCCCAAGAATGCTGGAGTGAGTAGCCTATCCCTTCTCCAGGGGATCTTCCAGACCCAGGAATCCAGTCGAGGTCTCCTGAATTGTTGGTGGATTCTTTACCAGCTGAGCTACCAGGGAAGTGCTGAGTCACTGGGGAAGCCCAAAAAGGCTCTTAACAAGATCCTTATCTTGCTTGATGTATGGGCAGCATCTGAAGTATTTGTTTTCTCCCCTCTGTAAAACAAGTTCTTCACTTAGTTTCCAGAATACCATTCCCTCCTGGATTTCCTGCTACCTTTCTGTCCATTTCATAGACTTTTTGATTATTTTTCTTCATCTTTCCAACCTGGAAATGTTGGCAAGCCCGAGGCTCTGTCCTTTAACTTATTTAGATTTTTAATTTCCACCTTGACCCTAGAGATTATCAAGATTCATGGCTTTAAATACCATCTTCATTTTGATATTTAACTAAAACCAAATATTTAGTTCAGTCCTCTTCTCTGGGTACTCAGGTAGGCAACTGGTTTCTTGTCATTTTCTCTTGAATGTCTGATAGGAATTCTATGTCAAATATGCACTAAACTAACATTTTGATATTTCTCTAAACTAACTGAACCCAAAGTGTTCTTTCAGAAGTATTTCTATTCAAAGTCAAAGATGATTCCATTCCTTTGGTTTCTTGCAGGTAAAAATAGTGTCAAACTTTTGACTCCTATTACTCCACAAACAGACTGACAGCAAATCTCTTCTGCTTGACCACTCGTTACGCCCCTAACTGGCAATACCCTCTTCTACAACATCCTTTGCCATCATGAATTTTGCAATAACTTTGGCCAAACTCAGAATTTTAATATGACCATCCAATGGCCCAAGGCCTTGCAAGATTCTTTTTCCTTATTTGTGGAAGAACTTGTAACTTAATGCTAAAAATAGAATATATCGCAAATAATAAAATATCTCAGCTTACTGCTTAACACTGTAATTTGACATATGACTATGTTACATCTATGGCAAATGTAAAGGGGTTTCGCAGATATAATTAAGATCTCTAATCAATTGAGTTAATTAAAAAGATAGCATCCTGGTGGGCCTGGCTTAATCGAGTGAAGGCTTTAAAATAGACCTAGAAGTCAGAGACAGAAGTCTAGAGCGTGATTTCTCTGCTATCCTTAAAGAAGTAAGATGTTGTGTTGTGAGAGGACCATGTGAGGGGTCTCTAGGAGCTGAAAGCAGAACTCAGTTGACAAAAAACAGGCACCTCAATCATACAATCATACTTTCCTATGAAAAATTGTATTAGACATAAATTATAAAAACTTCTTAATAATTCTGTAATCTGATTAACATCTAAAATAATATTTGCACTTACTTATTAATATTAGGAAAGTGACTGATAACATTAAAAAGAGTTCTTTGGACAAGAGTTGCTGGTTGGACCAAGAAAAGAGGGCTTCTCAGGTGGCACAGTGGTAAGACAGAAAGTCCGCCTGCCAATGCAGGAGGTGAGGTTCAATCCCTGGGTCGGGAAGATCCCCGGGAGAAGGAAACGGCAACCCTCTCCAGTATTTTTGCCTGGAAAATTCCATGGACAGGGGATACTGGCTGGCTACAATACATGGGATTGAAAAGAGACAGGGCATGACTGAGTGACTAAGCACACAGATGCACACCAAGAAAAGAACAGTGCAAGACAAAGTGATTTTTGACAGACGACACCAGTTCTGGCAGATTGTAAGCAAGGAGTATAAAAAGGTGAAGACAAACAAGGTTATATGAAACCTTAGAACAAAGAAAAGAGACTGGTCTAGTTCTACTGAAATTTGGGGCCAGATGACACTTTGTTTTCTGAGGTATGGTTTTCTGTATTGTGGTAAGTTTAGCAGAACCCTTGACCTCTATCCACTGGATGCGTCTCATTTCCTTTCCAGTTAGAGCAACTAAAATGTCTTCTGACATGGCCAAATGTTTCAAAGAACAGACTTTCTCCCTTTTTCTTCCTAATTGAAAATTATTAATATAAAAATAAAAATAAAGATATTACAGTTCTAGATCCAGATTATCTGAGGTCATAAAATTCTAAATATATGATCAGCAAAAAACATCAAATTTCTTTGTGTACTCAGAGCGATTTTTTCATTCTTATGAAATTTCCCTCTCCTTGAGATGTGTTGATAAACAAGAACTCAATGTTTGGGCTTGCTTCAGAGAAAGTGATATACCATCACCTTTTCCACAATGGAGCATTTGTTTTAGACTTTGAAGTATATCTTTTATCTGGAATACACAATGAGAGTGATGATAAAAATGTGAAAATAAGTACTGCCTCTAGCCTTAATTATTGTCAGTGTTTACCGTACATACTGTTCTAAAATTTGAGAGAGTATGAAGAGAATGGGCATCTATTGGCTTAAGATATGAACAATTGAGAAGGAAAAATAAATTTTCAAATTAAGTCATTTTTAGTTAAAAAAATTTAATTAAATAAATAAAAAGAAATTTATTTCCCCTGGAAAGGAAATGGCAATCTACTCTAGCACTCTCGCCTGGGAAATCCCATAGACAGAGGGTTGCACTGAAGTGACTTAGCAAGCACAAAATAAATTAAATAATTTAAAAACAAAAAAAGCTCTGAAATAAAAAAGCAATGAATTGTCACTAGCCCTGTCAGGTACTGGATATATTTATTATACCAGCCAACTAAGCAGTAAATGTGACATTACAGTAGCAGTGTAGGACTACACAGATATATTTAAGAAGAGCAGTCTGGAAATATCTAAGAAAATATATGTATTTAATACACAATATTGAAGATCCCCTAGGGGAAAAAATGGCAACCCACTCCAGTATTCTTGCCTGGATTATTTCATGGACAGAAGATGGGCTACAGTCCACGAGGTCACAAAGAGTTGGACACAACTGAGTGACTGAAAAATGCACACATGCATTAGGGAAATTTACAAGACTTTTTAAAAGAAAATTCATTAAAATATTCTTGGGACAATGGATTAATAGTTTAATCAGTTACAACATATACTGTTACTGCTTCTAAGCATATGAAGGAAAAAAAAATACTGGATTACTATTTCATTCTTTGATAGACTTCTTGTTCTGTACTCTACCCTGAAAAGTCTATTCTTAAAAGCAGTCTATGTGATGATTTAAAAACATATGTTAAATCACATCAACATTTTTTCAAGTCTTTTTCTCGTCTTTCCATCCCACTCAGCATGAAAACCAAGTCTGTAAATGGTCCAGATCAGTTCAGTCGCTCAGTCGGGTACGACTCTTTGTGACCCCATGGACTGCACCACACCAGGGTTCTCTATCCATCACCAGCTCCAGGTGCTTGCTCAAGCTTATGTCCAATCAGTCCATGATGCCATCCAACCATCTCAACCTCTGTTGTCCCCTTCTCCTCCTGCCTTCAATCTTTCCTTTTATCAGGGTCTTTTCCAATGAGTCAGTTCTTCACATATGGTGGCCAAAATATTGGAACTTCAGCTTTAGCATCAGTCCTTCCAATGAATATTCAGGACTGATTCCCTTTAGGATGGACTGGTTGGATCTCTTTGCAGTCCAAGGAACTCTAAAAAGTCTTCTCCAACACCGCAATTCAAAATCATCCAGTCTTCGGTGCTCAGCTTTCTTTATGGCCCAGCTGTCATATCCATACATGACTACTGGAAAAACCATAGCTTTAACTAAATGGACCTTTGTTGACAAAGTAATGTCTCTGCTTTTTAATATACTGTCTAGGTTTATCCACAAGGCCCTAAATAATTCGGTTTTTCTTCTACCTGTCTGATTCTTTTTCTATCACTCCTCCCCACTGCTTCCTTTGTCCCACCCACTCTGGGTTTGTTGCTGTCCTATAAGCATGGCTCGTGTTCCCCCATCTCAGGACTTTTTCTGTTTCCTTTACTTGCAATTCTCTCTTCTCAGAGTCCTGTGACTTCTTTTCTCCTTCAGGATTATGTGTAACGCTACCTTCTCAGAGAAGCATTCCCCTTCCACTCTAACTAGAGTATCCTGTCCTGTAAGCCAGGACCATTTTAGTTTATTCAATGCTATATTCCTAATGCTAATATTAGTGCCCAGTACAGAACAGAGATTCATTTGTTAAATAATATCTGGATAAATGACTACATGAATGAATAAATAACTTCATAATTTAAATCTTTCAGCTTTTATATTTCTAAAAATCAAAGTCACTCAGCTTGTTTAAATTTATACAACAATTTTATTTTTGCTGTAATGTTATAAATTCAAGCAAACAATGTAAAATAAAAAAGCTGACTGGTGACTCTTTTTTTTCCTGGCTACATTTCTACTGGAAAAATCTTGTATCTAAAGGACTAGAATATTCTGACCCAATGAAGAGTATGAAAAGTGAAAGTGAAAGTATTATTCGCTCAGTTGAGTCCGACTCTGTGACCCCATGGACTGTATCCTGCCAGGCTCCTCTGTCCTAGGGCTTCTCCATGCAAGAATACTGGAGTGGGGGTAGCCATTCCCTTCTTCAGGGAATCTTCCTGACCCAGGGATTAAACCCAGGTCTCCTTCATTGCATGCAGATTCTTTATCATCTGAGCCATCAGGGAAGACCAATGAAGAGTATAAAGTGATTGTGGATGAGAAATTATCAAAAAAACAGCAGTCAATGAAAAAACTATCCTGCCCCAAAATTCATGTTCCTAGTAATATTTTGTACACCAAAAGAGATATTCTTCCCTCCTTGAGACAGTTATCAGTTTGCCTTGGTCCAGAATTTGCTTTCCCAGAATAGAAATCCCACATAGAAAGTTGCCCTAGACTTGCATAGACTCCAGGTTCAACCAATGTCCAGTAAGTAAACTTGGACATTTTCAGATACCTTGCCAACCTGGTCTAAGGCATTAGGAATATATTTCTCAAGTTCTTGTCTGTGATGATGGTCTATTTTCCCATTATTTGAAGACAAAACTTAGTTTTAATTTATTTAATTCTGGATAATTTCTATCTCAAGGATTTAAAACAGGGATTGACATTCTGAGCCAAGAGTAAGTATTGCCTTCTTCATTTTCATTTCCCAGCTCTGCTTCATGGCTCAATATCTGCTTTCTCATGCCCTAGTGAGTTAAAAGTAAATGCTCTCACTGCCTGAATGGCTCACTACTGTTACACTTTGTTCAAACTACCCTTGATAGCACTAGTTTTCCACCTATGTTGTCCTAACGATAGTTTATTTCTGGAAATTGCTTTACTTGTCTAATGGTTTTCCACCTCAGTACCCTGAAGACACCTGCACCTCTTCTGCATAAGAAAGAGAACTGGGTACTTCAACCCCTCACCAGAAAAATTTCCCCATTTTGCAGTTTTTGAAACTTTAGTCCAGTAGAGTGACTCTTCTGCCCTGTGTTCTGCCAAGATTTCTGTAAATTGAACTAAAGTTAATGCATCCTGAGGAAGGCTCTTCAATACTGTGCCCTTCTCGTCCACCTCAAAACAGAAATAGCTAGTTATCTCAGGTCTTTTTCACTTTTAAAAGAAATAAGTTAATAGCCAGTGGCAAAATTCCTGTTTCAAGGGTGGCAAAAACATTTTGTTTGTTCAATTAAAGTGTTTTTTGACTATGGACCAGTTTGCCTTTCTCAATCTCTGCACTTCAGTTTGCTGAAATAAATCCTGGAGCAGAGAGCTCTCAAACTGCCTCTCCTGATATGAAATAATTAGAGGACCATACATAGAACATTGGCAGGAACTTTGCTGATTCTTTCCCCACCCTCACTACTTTAGGTGGGATAAGCTTTCACACAAAAAGTGCAGTGATCAATCCAGACACATCTCATTATCATTTCCAAGGGCAGGAAATCTCTACTCAGAAACATCAGTGGTTTGTTTCCCAGATAAGCTTCCTGAGTGACAAGGCATTCAGATATAGACAGAGCATACATATCTTACATGAACTTGCTTCTTCTGCCAATTAGAAAACAAAAGAAAATGAAAGTGCTTTTTATTTGATAAATGTTGTCTACAAACATCTATAGCAAACATAATTATTGGTGATTTCTTAGAATTAAGACCACTTTAAAGTCAGGAGCCTAAAAACATCAGTATTATATTCAACATCAAGCCAGAGGAAGTTTATAGTACACTGAATAGCTTTATAATAATCTTTTGTAAATTCAGACTTTATTGTAATATCCACTAAAGTATGGCAAATACAAATATACATTGAAAATGGAGGCTTAATTCCCTCTATTGCAAATAAATAAGAAGATTTTCCTTCTCTCCTTTTCCTTAGCTTATTCACTTTGGAAAATCTGTAAGTTTTAAATACTTGCTCCTCCCCTTGAAATGACTGTAAATCATTTTGAAGACTACGTTGGCATTTAATTAGCGTTATAATCCAGAATTGTCTTTCTCAAAGATCTGAGAGTCACTTCTTTGAAATGTAAACATCAGAGGTGATATTGTCCCAGTCTTCCAGTGTCTGTGGGAGTGAAGGACCTAACTTCTTCTGGACACCTTGCTCCCACTTGCAAAACTCCTTCTGTCATAAAGATATGAGAAGTTTGTTTTTCCTCTAGATAAAATCTATTAGCAAACACAGATAGTCACCTCAGTTACCAGGGAGAGTTAGTTTGTATGAACAATGTGTGACAAATGGTGCCCTTGAGTACTCGTACTTAGGACTTGTTGTTCAGTTGCTAAGTTGTGTCTGACTCTTTGTGACCCCATGGACTGCAGTACACCAGGCTTCCCTGTTCTTCACCATCTCCCCGAATTTGCTTAAACTCACGTCCATTGAGTCAGTGATGCCATCCAACCATCTCATTTTCTGTCGCCCCTTCTCCTCCTGCCTTAAATCTTTCCCAGTATCAGGATCTTTTCCAGTGAGTCAGTTATTCGAATCAGGTAGCCAAAGTATTGAAGCTTCAGCTTCAGCATCAGTCCTTCCAATGAATATTCGGGTTGATTTCCTTTAGGATTGACTGGTTTGATCTGCTTGCAGTCCAAGGGACTCTCAAGAATCTTTTCCAGCACCACAGTTCGAAAGCATTAATTCTTCAGTGTTCAGCCTTCTTTATGGTAGAGATTGTTTACCTTGGAAAAGGTGTATGAAGGGTTGTATCAGCTTGGCTACTGTTATGGACCAAATATTTATGGCCTCTTAAAATTCCTATGTTGAAATCATACTCCCACAAGGTGATGATATTAGGAACTGGAAGTCTTCAGTTCATAAAATTCAGGAATTTTATGAGGTTATAATCGTGGAAACTTCATGAATGGAGTTAGTGTCCTTATAAAAGTCATGAGAGGGCTTACTTGCCCTCTCTGTTCTCTGTCATGTGAGAATACAATGAGTAGTCAGCAGTCTGCAACACAGAAGAGGGTTCTCTCCAGACCCTGACCAAGCTATGACTCTGATCTCAGACTTCCAGTCTCTGGAACTATGAGAAATAAATTTCTGTTTCTTAAAAGTCACCTAATCTATGGCCTATTGATTTCAGTAGTCCAAACAGATTAAGACAGCTTTATAAGTGGATAAGATTCCATCCTGTCTCTGCAATCTCTTAGCCGACAGCATGTGATGCACATCATATCTGGTTTAATCCTTATTCAATAATCAAACTATTTTCTTTTGCTATTACCTTTGTGGAGAAGCTTTCCAGGTGGGGAGACCTTTTAAAATTTTATTTCCCCAACAGGATGCAATGTTAGCAAAAATGTTACCAGAAAATTTAGCTGGTAAATATTCCATGACACAGCCTCTTGAAAGTCAGTTCTCCAAGAAGTCATGGTTGGTGGTGATGGGATTCTTCCTGTGCAGGAAGCAGTTCTGCCAAGTTCTGTAAGGCTCCATACCTTAAATCTTACAAAATCTAACTATTTCACCTAAAACCCTAACACCTTTGCTTCATACGGACCCCAAACAAACAAAAGAACCAACAAACCCACAAAAACCTTTAGAAGTCTTCAGGGATTAAGGGAACAGTTTTCTACTACACTATGAATACATTTGCTATTTTTTTCTACACAGTTCTTAATATGAAAACTAGACATCACCTATGCAAAACTGCAGTGTAATCATGCAATGATGACCAAAATGCGGATATGCACAATCAGTTTAAAACCTTGAAAGAGGAGATATGGAGATCTGCCAAGGGGCGAACATATAAAGAAATACAAAGAAATGAAATTGCATGGTTAATTAAAATCTGAAATATGTATCCATTCATATTTGATCTAGCTGCAAACAAAAGTAATAAAACTAAAAAAAATCAGTGGCCTAAATAAATAACATCTTTTCTCTCTCACAGAGCATAGGGAAGGTTACTATTCTTAAACCAGACAAGCTCAACACTGATATTTTTCAGAATTCTGCACACTGAAAGAAGAAAAAAAAATTGCTAGATCTTAGGAAATCCAAAAAGATCTTTTCATACTAATTCTTCAGGGCAAGAATTGCTTCTACTTCCACATTTACATAAGTAAAGGCGGTTTTCTTTCTTTTCCCCTCATAATGGAAAATATCCTCAAAATGACTTGGCATTTCCATCTCTAGGCTGAATACAGGCTGGCACAATTGTTTCAAAATTCCAAAGCACCAGAGGCTCAAAACTTTTAATAAGTGGCTCACATTTACTGCAATGTCTAACTCTTATCTTGTAAAAAGATCCTTCAGTTCATATTTGTTCTGTTCCCTTGATCCTGCAAAGATTGAACTCATTAGTTCATTCATAATTTAAGATTGTGTCTGTTTGTCTCAGTTTTGGTGATGACCCTGACATCATACCCCAGATGGGATAATTTTGATAAGGATAATACACAGCTGGATGTCAAACTGTCCTAAGCAATTGTAGTAGACATCAGCTACTTTCATCAGTCCAGAATATTTTCTCCTTTATTTTCAGCAAAGTAGAATCTATTATTTCTTTAAGGAAACAAATTATCCCTGGAACTGAGCAGAATCCTGCAGCCCTCCCTGCCCACCCAGGCACAAAGGCCCCCTCCATGGCCCTGACCCTTATTTGTAGAAAAGCTGAAGTCTCCCAGGTATCTCTGAAGCACAAAAGAGAATGTTCAGGCAGTTAATGATTAGGACACTACAATCATAGACTCAAGGTCTGATACACATTCTTGAGTTGTTCTACAGATACTATAACATCCATTAGAGGGGAAAAAGCTAACTGAATCTTGACCAGATTGTAACTATGACATAAGCTGCTCCATTTTGAGCAGTCCTGAATCTATGGTTAGTACAATTCCAGTAACTGGCCTTAAGAGAGTGGGATTAACACTATTGCTCACAATAATCTATATTTTTGTGAGCATCAAAATAACTATAGTTTTCCCTGCCTATAAATTAAGCAAGCAACTAAAATTGTCAGCAAAGAGAACTACAGACCTATGTCAACATCTTCCACTGTAAGAATATGGAACCCTATATCAACATGAAGAAATTATGACAGAATTTGCCCATAATCCCACAGAAATGGAATAATACCTGACAAGTGGAGATTTGTAGCCAGCTTTTGGCAGGAAAGAGCTCTTTGCAAGAGACCTCTTTTGTCTTGTCACTCTAGCAAAGCTGTGTTTTAATTAACCTTAAACCAAGTATCCCCATGCTCTACTCCTCTCTGGCTCAAAAATACCTTTCAAACCTTTTGAGCACAGGATACCCTTGCCCTACCCTGATGGTTCTTTTCATAGATCAAAGAAGTAAAAATGAGGAATAAGTAATTAACAGATGACCAGATCTCTTTTCTAGCTTCCTCTTCAATAATCTCTCCAATAAACTGTATGAAGGAATTAGCATCTAAAGAACGATCACAATGAGTCAACAAGCCTTCATGTAGTAGGAGATGGGAATGAGTCTGATTTCCTAACTCAATGATTAACTGAGTTTACTTCCCCTTTTCCCTTTAAAAACTTTCATGACCAAGCAGAATCTTTGGAGTTGGATTTGAGACAAGGGTCTGCCTTCTCCCCAGAATCCTGGTTTTCAAATTAAAAGCAATGTTTTCTGCTTCTACTAGCACTTGCTTCTCAAGTATTGATTTTCAAGCAACCAGCAGCTGAACCTGAGTTGAGGAACATCCCCACACTTGTGGCTTTAGGATGATCATTGATTGCAAAGCTAACAGCACCTCCACCCTTCACTCCTGGGAGTAGGAGTGGGCACATGTGATCCAAGGAAGCTAAACAGAATTTCTCTCTCAATTTCTTTACTTCTTGTTAGAATAAGGCATTTACAGATGTCAGTAAGAGGTCAGCTAGGTTGTGGGCAGGAGCTACCTAAATGAGATTCTCTATACAAATTTTAGATTGAGATTTTTCATACTGTTCTTCCTGTTTTTCCTAGAGCCTGGTATATATAATTTTTGTAATTTTGAAAGCTTACAAGAGGGTTGATTGAATTGTTAGCCTGGATTCTTCAACTCTTTCTTCACCTACGCTCTTGCCATGGCCTTACCTTGGGTTACACATTTCCCTTTATCCTGTGTTCCTCCACACCTCAACCTTAGTGTGGGCCATATGAATTGCTTTCACCAAATAAGAATCCTTCTGAGCCTTGAACTTAAGAAGTTCCCACCCGCTTTGATTCTGCTTACCATTTAGCACCTCTGTCATCACCAAGATAATACTGTACTTGAGAAAATCTGCTGCTCCCAGTAGGATGAAGCAGAACCACCGTCAAAAATGAAGATAGCTAAGTGCACCCTAGATCAGCCAACTGTGAGCCATGCTGCAGTAAGTGAATAATAATAAGTGAATGCTGTTTTAATATGCTATATATTTGGGTGGTTTGTTTCATGATGATATCAGATTGATATACTTAGATCCCTTTGGACAAATTCTCTTTTATCCCTTAAAATATCCAGGTTTCCTTTCAGCTACTGCCACCCACAGAGCACTGATACTGATTTAATCATCAATAAAATTATTGTGTTAGTTTCTATCCTATAAAGATCTAGGAGATCATAGGAAATTCTGAGCAAGGGTAAAAATACCTTTATGATGATATCCTTATTTCAGAAGTAAGACTCTCATTCTAAGGGATTTTCCCTACCCTTTGGAAAACCTGGTCTTGGTTCTTGAACTTTCAATATTTTCAACTAATGCTCCTAGAGTTCACCCTGTTATTTGAAACAATAACGGTATATATTAACCTGGACATTAACTGATTATTACATATACCAAGTTTGGGAATAAAAATTCCACTCTTGTTGAAGCAAAGCTTATGATCACTGACTGTATTATAAAAGGAACAGTTGCTTGGTGAGCTAAACTTCACCAAAACTCATGTTCTGGAATATCTAAACTCTATTGTGGATACTATGTACTGATGTGAGTTGTCCAGAAATGTCCAGAATTCTGTAGAGAATGGGTCCTGTTTGTTCAGAACCACAAGTTTAGCCATCCTTCTGTACCTTTTTCTTTTTTTAACTATCACATCCCTGTTAAAATATCCTTTATTCTAAGGATAGACAAATCCTTAGAATATAGTGAAACTTCAGTGCTACCTGCCCAGAGAAATGATTGGAGGCAATGAAGGGGACTTTCATTTACTGCAAATTATGACCATCAGTAGCACACACTGGGACTTTATCTCGTAAAGAGAATGTGAGGATCCCAGCATTTTTCTTCAACCTGCTTGTAAAGACTACTGCTAAGGGAAATTTTCCAATCAGAGCAACCAAGTTAAAACCCATAGTAAATACTATTATATTGGCAGGAGAAAAAGAAACAAGTTAAGGCCACTTTAGTGATACACCAGGATGGTTAAGACCACAGACTCCAGAATCACATTATCTGGGTCTAAATCTCAACTTGCCACAGACTAGTTTTTTGAATTGGGGCCATTTACTTAGTTTTGTTAACTTCTTGATCTGTAAATGGGATAAAAATATTATCTACTACATTGGACTTTGGCTAAATGATGCGAAGAACTGACTCATTGGAAAAGACCCTGATGCTGGGAAAGACTGAAGTCAGGAGGAAAAGGGGATGACAGAGGGCGAGATAGTTGGATGGCATCACTGACTCAATGGACATGAGTTTGAGCAAGCTCTGGGAATTGGTGATGGACAGGGAGGTCTGGCATGCTGCAGTCCATGGGATCACAAAGAGCTGGACACGACTAAGCGACTGAACAACATGAGAAAGACAGTAAAAATATAGAAATTAAAATGAAATATTTTTTCTCCTGATTTACTGTCTTGCGAACGGTTCTTAATGCTCAAGTCAGAAACCTGGGTTTAAATTTGTCTCCTCATTTCTTACCCCTCATATTCAATCATTCACCAATGCCTGTACATGTATGTGTACACGCACACACACACACACACACACACACACACACACACACACACACATTTATGTTGCATCTTTCCAGCTGCCACTGCCATTTCTATAGTAGGTGGCTCTGTTATCTATAATATGGATTAAGGTCACAGCTTTTTAATGGGTCTATCTATTACCTTATTCCCTTCATTTTCTACAATCCCCTACTTACACACGATGTCTTTCCAGGTCACTATTTCCCTCTCTGTTTTCATCTCTAGCCATTCCCTATATTGAACTCCAATAATCCTGAACTTGTCTCAGTTTCTCTGTACATCAAACTCTTCATCTTATCCTTAGGATATTTCTAGCAATTCTCATTTCCATTTCTCTTTTAGATTGTTTATTTCATATTGATGCACAGAGATGTTTTTCTTAAAATATATTCTAAATGTGACCTATTTATTAATTACGTGTCATGCAAATATTCTCTTCCACTCTGACTCATCTTGTTTGTTTGTTTGTTTGTTTAAACTAGGGGTGACTTTTGATGAACATAAGTTACACATTTTAATATGACCCAATTTATCATTTTTCTAGTTGGGGATATTTGTTTCCAATTTAACAAACATTTTTCTACGCTAATGGCATAAAGTATACGTATATCATCTTTGGAGGCTTATAATTCTAATTTTTATTCCATCAGCACTATGACCCTATCAAAGGCATTTTAATGTGTTCTAATAATTGCTTTTAAATCATTAAATCCTTCATGGATAGCGATTCTGAAACTTTAGTATACATCAGAATCACCGGGAGTGTTTGTTAAAATGCAGATTTCTGGACTCCATTCTCATATTTTTCCATTAATTGGACCTAGAGTATTGCTTGAGAATTTGCATTACTCAGAAGTCTGCAGGTTATGCTGATGCTGCTTACCTGGGGCCACACTTTGAGGTCCAATGCTTTTAGAAAAGAAAGCACCAATTTCAGGCTCACATCCATGAAGTTTTCTTCCTTCTCATATTGAATCCTTCAATTTTTCATTGACATTTTAACTTTCTTAAACTTACAAACAGTTGTGTGTGTGTGTGTGTGTGTGTGTGTGTGTGTGTGTGTGTTATGTATATGTTACCCAGAGGTCCTAGTTGTTCTCAATAAGGGGTGGATTGTTTGTTCCAAAGAATCCAGAGTTCCACAGTCAGCAGAAAGTTTTCTTTTTAGTTTTATATAACAGCAAAGAAAGGTGAAGGAATGAATAATGATAGATAAATTGGTTGGTGTCCCACTAGTTATTATCCTGTGGAATTTTGTGAGAGGAGGGCTTTTCCTTACTCACATCACTCTAACACTCATATTGTATTCTTGTTTCTGATTAGAGACTTTGCTGTGACCCTTATTTTTGAATCAGTTTGACTCAATACATGTAAACTCAGATAGTGCTCTTTCTGAGACATATTTATTTACCATCAACATTTTCTTTTTCTTTTTTATCATTTTAATTTAGCAATTCTATCCTCAGAGACTATGTTCTCCAGGTTTTCCTGGGTGATCATGTAGCTGAATATCTGATATTTTCTTTATGGCCTTCCCCTACTTGTTTGTCACATTTGGAGATCAGTCAATTTCCCACTGATTATTCTTTTCCCCTTAGTCTTCAATTACATTCTGGACAAGGATAAATATCTACTTCTTGTCTTTTTTCCCCCTTTTGGACTGATCTGGTTATAAATCTTTTCTCTGAAAGCATTTGAATATCAGATCCCAATTCCCTCCACTTTTAGGTAACTAATAATTCTTGACTCTTCTCTGTCTGCAAGCCAGTTTAGAGCCTCTTTTGGCCTTTCAGAAGGGCAGAAACAGAACATGTTTTATAATGATATATATCCTTTAAGCCTATAATCAAGATTCAAAAATTACCCAGGCATTCTGTTATTCTTAAAATTCTAAAATCTTTCTGTGAAGTAATTAGTACTTACACAGACTTGAAATGTCCCTGTTGTGAATATAGCTGACACCGTAAATCCTCTACAATCTTAATTGGAATGGGATTTCATTATTAGTACTTTTCCACAAAATTACATAGATTTTTTTTAAAAGAAATATATCAACAATGCTATGAGTTATTTTTATGGCTAATATTCTCAATTTCTCATTATAACAGTGGGAAAATATAAGAAAGACTGAGAAAACAAAATGTATATAATACAGATTTACATACCACAGTGATTTAAAGGGAAACAAATGAGTGATATTTTTTCTGGAAGAACTATTTTTAGAACCTAGAATTAAAAATTAATCTATGAATGGTGAATATATAGGATTTTTAAGAGCATGAATGTTCAGGTTATTACTCTTAGAAATGGGCAATTTATAAACTAAAAAATAATTAAGCAAGAGCTGACTCATTAGAAAAGATCCTGATGCTGGGAAAGACTAAGGCAGGAGGAGGAGGGGACGACAGAGGACAAGATGGTTGCATGGCATCACCGATTCAATGGACGTGAGTTTGAGCAAGAGCTGGGAGATGGTGAAGGGTAGGGAGGCCTGGCATCCTGCAGTCCGGGGGGCCTCAAAGAGTCGAACAGGACTGAGCGACGGAACAGCAACAAATTAAGCAATAAATCTGTAATCAAATCCTCTGATCTTAGGAATCTGATACATATCACTTTCAATTATTTATTCTAAATAACAGTGTTCAAGGTCCCAGTTTAACAAGATACTGTACCAGATGCTATGGAGGATCAAAATATGAACAACAGCTTTCCTTTTGTTCTCTAGGTTTAGAGTCTAAAACCTGAGATAAGCCACAGAGGAAAAGAGATGTCAACATAGTCTTATCACAGATATAAAACGTATGTCCTCAAAATGCAAATATGTAAAAACGCAAAATCCTAATGAGGTCTAAACTCCAAATGAGTGATTGATTGATTTCCAAGTGTAGCATAAGTAGGAGAATATCATGAAGAATATCATGACAGAAGTTAGATACAGTTTAGAATTTAAGGAAACTAAGAATTGGGCTTCAAAAACATTTTATTGCTGGTATACAATTTTCTGAAAGGCATTGACAACGTGTAGCTTTTTCAAGGAGAGAGGTGAATGGGCAGAAACATGAAAATAAAGAAATACTGAAATTAGCAAGTTCTTCAGTTTAGATAAAGATGAGTTACGTGAAATAGTTTAAGGTTTAAAAGATACATTGAGGTTATATTGAAAAATGACATTATATATTCAATTTTATTTAGGAAACACACCATGATGGAAAGTTATGAGTCAAGGAAGACATGATATTCATTATTTCACATACTACCAACACTTGAAGATTTGGAAATACAGAGATGGATTTCAGAATGTAGCTGAAGGTCAATGAGTGACATTGGGTGACTATTCAAAATAAATACAATTAGTAAAAATGAAATATTGAGAGGGAAAAGACTTTCAGGAATGTCCACATTAAGAGATGCTGGGAGGATGATAAAGATGACTATAGTCAGATAATGAGAAAGAGGCAAGAAAAGTTGGGAAGAACCTCAGAAGAATGAAATAATGAAATATGGAATATAATAAATGATAATATTTCAAGAGGAAAGATAAAATTAAACTATGACATGCTGCACAGAATTTTACAATTTGTAGAGAATAAATTATTCTATAAATAAGAGATTACTGATTACTTTTGAGAAAACTTACACAATAAGGTCTGTATCAGTTAATCTATATTTTAACATTTACACAGCTTAGATGAATATTATACAGATTAAAAATGAATGATCAAATACCTATTTTAATTCCAAATACAAGACTAACTCCCTTAACTGCCTCTGCTTTACCTATACCAAAATACCCAAAGTTTTATTTTTCTCTGACATTTCTATACTGACTGCCCATGACACATTAATGCATCTCACTTATATGCTGATGCTCTTTCTCTTTTATTCACAACTGCTTACCAAAATTCAATGCTTGTTCACAAAATTGTACGTCACTAGACCATTTTATAATTAACCGACATCTTACTAAGTATTGTGTAAGTTGATAAAATAACAATATAAAAGGAAAGAGGGTGCTTTCCAGATTAAAGCAAAATTACATAAGAAAAAACAATGAAATTAAGTCATTAAAATCCTAGTAATTGATACTTGGTGGAGACTGCTTTAGCAGTTAAATAATAAAATTCAACAGTTATATTGCTTCACAAATGTCTTTAAGTTCTTTTTGCTTTAAAAATTTAGTGGAAATCCTGAAAGTTGCATTATATTTGTTGCTAGTACAAGGAAAAATAGAAAAGAAAAAAACAGTGGTCACTGGATTCAAAATAAGTTCAACAAATGAATATGCATTTACATATTTTAATATTTGAGATAGATACAATGTTTAAGGTAAAATGACATTGGATGTTAACTTTTTTTTTCTTTAAATTTTGTGCCAAAAGACTCCCTTTGGGCTGCCACTGGATACGTAGGAGTCATGGGTAAATCGTGTAATGTCACATGTCATGGGATGACAAATGCATTTTATTGGGAAAATGGAAAACTCAGATCAACATCAGAAAGATAGATCTAAATATAGTCCTCTAGTCTCCCAGTCTTCCCAAGGAGATACATGACAGGGCCAGGGTATTTGCTGAAAATGGAAAATGAATTCCCTTTCTAGGGGAATATCTTTTCCCATTGTGGATTCTTCTTTAGGGGCAAGTGAGCAAGAGACAAAATCTGTCATTGGTGTGATAAACAGATTTTTCTTTTAATCTCCAAGGCATGCATCTATTTATTAGAGATATCTGAGGAAACTTGAGGACTATGAGGAATTATAGAATTAACAAAAGTTTCTGCAGAAGTTTAGCTAGAACACTACCCTTTCTAGCTGGGAGAAAGGGGATTCTCAGGATTTCAGACTTCAACTAGGCCAGGCAACTAAGTGTCAGATAAGAGTAATTTTCAAACTATCCTAAAAATTACAAACTGCTGACCCTAATATTGTCAGATATGTTAAGTACCAAATCTAATACATTATTGTGGGGCTTCCATGGTGGCTCAGTGGTAAAGAATCTGCCTGACAATGCAGGAGGCAGGGCTCGATCCCTGGGTTGGGAAGATCCCCTGGAGAAGGAAATAGCAACCCACTCCAGTATTCTTGCCTGGGAAATCCCATGGACAGAGGAGCCTGGTGGTATACAGTCCACTGAGTCACAACAGAGTCAGACGTGACTTAGTGACTAAACAACAACAGCTAATACATTATTTTACCTGTAGATCTGAATTCTTTATCCACTTCCTAAAGAGCTTCCACTTTTTATCATTTACTTATCTAAATGTAATATGGTATAATTTGTTAAAAATAGATCTGTATTTGTTTGAGACAGGACAAATAACCTAGAATCAACCACTTCACATGATTAGATTAAATTTAAAGCTGTCTTTAAAATGATCCCTGACACAGTTTTTCATGAATTTCTCCATGGTTTGCTCCATTGGTATGTTCAACTGGTACTCTAATTATATTCAGTTCCTCGCTTTACCAAACCAGTCATATGTTACTTACAGTGATCATTCCACAAATATACTTAAAGTGAATAACCTCATGACCTAGCTCTTGTCAACTATACAAGGGACTCTTAAAATGGAGAGATTTGTAATTTGCCAATCTTTCTGAGTAAATATAATAAAAAATGAACTGTCTAAATATGTTTATGGTAGTTTGATTTCCAGCTGGAAATTAATCTGATGACTTGACTAATAAAGTTTTTGTTTTAAATTCCATTTGCTTAGCATTTTCATCAAAGACAAACAAGCCCCTGTTACATGATTTAATGAATAAACTTACATTCTATCAACTGAGAGCAAAGAGCTCAAAAATCCATTAGTGCAAAACTTCGTAATCATGGTAGAATATTGTGAAATAAATTACAAAATGCATTCTCCAGCAAAAGCTGAATTTAACAAATCTTCAGTCCTTGGAGATATTCAAGAGATCTCAGTTAGGGAAGGGATATTGTTTCAAGGCAAGAGTTGATAGATACTATCATTTCCAGTGAGAATAGAAGTGACTCTATTGAAACTAAACATAATTCTTTTTAAATCACCTTAACAGTACACTGTCAATATAATCCTAAATTTTATTTTGACAGTATCCTAGGTTATCTCAGCAGATGAATTCTTTGTCCCTCATTAGTTGTATGTAACTTGTCATTTGAATGCTGGTCAACACGTATCACAATCACTTGTTATGAAATATGGTACAGGGAGCACAGAGCTCCCCCAGCATACTGATCATTCTTCCCACATCCAAACCTGCTGTCTTTCTTCCTCATGTAAGTTTCTCCTTCCCTTTTCAATGTTATTTTCTCTGTCAGCATTGCTATAAGCTGAAGAAATCATCTTTAACAAGTCAAGTCACTCTAATTCTCTACACTTTTTTGAGAATTATAGATTTCTTGGTGAAAACACTTCCTTCATACCATTATTTCAAAAAATTCATAAAATAATATTTAATGTATGATACTTATGCAGTTGTTAATGGTTACTTTTTATAAATAAGTCAAAGTAAATTAAAGAATACATACTGAATAAGACTGAAATAACAGAAAGTAGAAAGTATTCTAATCTACTTGCTCCTCCTCTAAACCTAAAATTTTATTACTATTATGCAGATTTTTAGTTTCTGTGCCCTCAAATCTTTAGAAAATCCAGATTAGGATATTTATATCTTTTACTGAGATTTGTAATCCATGTGTATCAGATACTATAATTTGTGATTCACTAGTATGTTTGGTATGTTAAATATGCTTATAATGTATAGCTGTTTAACATACAGGATTCTACTTTTTTTAAAATATTTGTTTTCCATGTGAAAGTACACTTATTACAGCCTATAAAACATATACACTCTGGCCCAACAATTTCAATTACAAAAGTGTCACATAGAGAAATACACCCAGTTTTATTGGTGGATACAAGGACATTTGTGGTAGAATTATTTTGGGTAGCATGAATTTTGGAAACAAAATGAATGCCCATAAATAGAAGAATGTTTGAATAAAGTGGATACATTTATAGTCTAAAAAGTTATAACGCCACTAAAATGAATTCATTACAACTTTCTAATTAAAGTACATAGATTTCCATAAGTTATAGACAAATTAAAAAAAAATAAAGAAAGTTGCAGATACGTAAAAATAATGACAAGATCTACTTATGTTAGAATTTACAATGTGGTATGTTGTAGAATTATATTAGCATGGAGAAAAATATGGATGCAAACACAGGGGGTTATTAATGGGTTATTTTGAGGTTGGCTAAACTGAGAGAGGCACTTGTGGTAAAGAATCCGTCTGCCAATGCAGGAGATGCAAATTCCACTCCTGGGTAGGAAGATTTCCTGGAGAAGGAAATGGCAACCCACTCCAGCATTCTTGCCTGGAAAATCCCGTGGACAGAGGAACCTGGTGGGCTACAGTCCCTGGGGTCACAAAGAGTGGGACATGACTGAGTTATTATTATTATTATTAAATTGAGGGAGAGTGGAAGAAAAGGAGAATAAGCCAAATAAGAGGAAACAATATGAAAAAAAAAGATTACCCTGTTAATAAACATGAACAACAACAAAATCAAGTCTTGTATTCCCAGTTAGGGTAGAAAAGATCCGCATAATTAGCTCATTGAGGTAGTAGCTCAGAGAAGAAAAAAATGTGGTACCTTGAGCTCCAAGGGTGGAAATCCGAAATCTCCATTTTGTTTCCCTTTCTCTATTCCTGAGAAGAGGATTAACTGACCTCAGTGAGCTTAGTGTTTATTTCTGAATATTCTATTGGCTAGTGCTAACCAGAACTGCTTCCACTAAGCCAGATTTAAAAATTCAGCACCTGGGATATGGTGCTTTTGGATGTGCTTAGTTCCAAGAGCCTGGAGAGATAAGGGATTGTTCCCTGTGGGCAAAGTACTAACCCACTGTTTCCTCTATTCTTTCTGTTCTTTCCTGTTGGTGACAAGGCTTCTATTAATACTATTAACATCCATTGTCATTCAATTCATTAAAAATCCTTCTCAAAAAGCATTATTAGTGTCCCCATTTTATACCTGAGCATGAGCTTAGTTATCAAATGAGTTGTTCAAGGTTTTTGTTGTTTATAAATGTTAGAGTGGTTCGAATTGTTAGGTAGTTAGAATAGGAAAAAAGAGTCCAAACTGATGGTGGTTAAAAGACAAAGAAGGGAAAAGCCTTGAAAATAGAACAAAGGAACGTCCGTCCAAGGACCAGAGTGAGGACCTCAGGTGAAACAAACAGCCCTCCTGGCTAGCCCAATTTACATAGGGCAGGCTCAAGGGGAGGAAAAAAAACATAAAAAGAGGAGCCAAAATTGAGCCCAGGCCTTCTCTTCTCTTTCCTTCTTTTGGGTTGACCCACCCTCACGCCTTGAGGATGTATTTCTAAATAAATATGAATGAAAATGCATTCTAAATAAAACTAAGCTGTAACACTGATCCGTCCATCACTTTAAATTTTTGCTGCGGCAAGACAGAACCAAGGAAATTATGCACTCCCCTGACAGAACCATGTCTGTTTTTCTGAGAAAATCTGGCTTTTAAGAACAAATGAAACAGATTTTTTTTTCTCTTCCTGCCTGCTTTTTTCCTTTTTCTCTGAAACTGTCAGACATGCTTTGGATCAAGATTCAAGACTTGATTTGGGGCTTGAGAACAATAGACTATATGCTCCTTTCAGCTTGCCCTGGGTTCAGCATTCATAGCTTACTTACAGAATTATGTGACAATAGTACCCTATCCAGTCAACCACTGGAGTGCCATTTTGAGGTTTAAGGGCAAGACCTCAGATACAAACATTTTTACACTTTGTTTTTCTGTCCTATATTCCACCTGCAAGAATTTCACAGAGTATGGTTACTTTGGAGGCATTATTTGAGTATTTCAGGGTCTTCTGGGCAAAATAATCTTAATATAACCCCAATAAAACACTGTTTAAATTTCTTTATTGATGAAAATTTTTTTCTGTGAAATTCACAAAGCATGAAATTAATCATATTAAAGTAAACAATTCAGCACTATTTCCCATATTCACAATATTGTACAACCAACCACTTTTATGTAGTTCCAAAACACTTTTATCACCCCAAGAAGAAACACTGTGCCCATTAAGCAGTCACTCCCCATTTCTCTCTTCTTCCAGATTATAACAAACACTAGTGTTTAACATTTTTTCCCATGCACTAACAAAATGAATGAACGAAGAATATTAAAATCTCTGGGCCTATTTTTTTACCTATATAATTGGGATAGTATACTCATGTCACCATTTAGTGAAGAATAAATAGGGCATGTGGCACAAGACAGTAGACCCTGAGTGAAGATATTATTTTTCTCATCATACACCTCTACACACATTTATTATTATGTAGTGAACAAAAGGACTTATTCTTTGCAATACACTGATTTGTCACTCTTTAACTAGGAACATCTCCCTGCTTATACAAGGTTTTTTTGTATAGTATGCAATTTATTCTTTAAAGCTCTTTGAAGGATAAAGAAGAAGAACACAGAGTATAAGAATGAGAAGGAGGATAGAGGAGGAAAGCAAGGAAATGTTCTTTTTCTATCACAGGGAATTCAGGGCCACAGAGTGACTGAGTATGCAGAACAAGAGCCAGGACATAAACCTCATTTCACTGACTTTCAGCTCAACCCCTTTCCACTTGGCTACACTGCTCTAAATGAGCTCCTAGACAAAGGGATCTCTAAAATATGAAAGAATGCTAAGGAAGGTGATTCATGTATGGAAAAATTGAAATTTCCTAAAGGACAGTCTCTCAGTCATTAGAAAGTCACTTTCTAAAGATAGTGCTGCGCAGCAGGGAGGCTTTTCAGGCCTTCCATTTACTTATAAATGAAAGTCAGAAAAGCAGAAGAGTAGAAAAGAGCTGGGAAGTTTGAATGCACTGTAAACAATGAGAGGTGAAAACCAGGTTTTTCTGAGGAAAGGGAGTCGATGGAAGGATGCCAGGAAACTGAATGATACTAAAGTGGAAACTATGAAAAAACGCTATAACTCCAACTGAAAATCGATTAGAAATACAGGGATGTGTGTGCACGTCTGTGTGTGATCTCTGTTTTGAGAGAAGTCATCGTATTTATACTCTCACTGAGAAGACAGACTGGAAAAATGCTGCTTTTATCTGCTCTTTATTTCTCTCTGTGTCTTTTTTTCTTTATCTCACAATTCAAACAATTAGATAATACATATTAGTAACAGTAAAGTGAAGCACAGAGGAAAACCCCTTTGAATGATTTATATTAATATGTTTTCTTTAAAAATCAAAAATAAGCACAAACTGCCAGTAAAGTATTAATACAAATGTGTAAAATTAACTAATATGGTAATGGTACTTTAGTAATCAAAATTAAAGTACATAAATTTACTGCCTTAAGTCTTTTTGAAAATAAGATGGTGATACAAATGAATGTATACCTTTAAAAGTGTTATTTCACTTCTTCTTTTTTTTTTAATGTGTTAGACTATTCTCAGATATCACCTAAAATATCACTGTTCCTAAAAATAATGATTTTTGGTATATATTAAATAATGAAGTATCAGAGCATTAAACTGATCAGTGTATATTTTCCTTAAAAAAAAAACCCTGAAAACAAATTTTGCATTTTAAAGCAAAATTTTTTCTGAAAACTTTATTACATTAATTTTATGATTCCTTCACTTTTATTCTAGGAAAGGTTTTTCACTACTCTTGGAAAAGTGATACTGTTGAGTACTTAAGCCCCATATACCCACCAAGTACCTCTCTTCAAAACTTTTGTTAAGAGATTTGGCTCAGACTTAGCATAATGTTTATAAGTAGAATCTATATTGAATTGTGTTAGGCAGACTTATAGCCTTCTGTCTAATCTAAACAATACTACCAAGTAATGATCAGAGCTCCCTCCATCTGGAATCTATGCACAATAGATGGAATTAGAAGTAGTTCTTTAATTACGTGACATTAGACTTTGAGAATGGACCAAAAAGATAAGACTATAATTACTTTAAATTACTCCAAGCCTAGAGTATTTTGTATTGCCTCATGCTCAGTCATTGAGACTAGACAGACATGGTTTGGGGCCATTTTTAAATTATTGTTTAATGTCTCCAAAAAGTAATTAAAGATTCTATTAGTGAGAAGAGGACAATTGATTTTCTTTATATCAATTTCACTATGAAATAACAGCAGACTAATTCGTGTCATATTACTGATGACTACATTAAAAATCATATTTCTGATAGACTAGTCTTTCGTTCTTTCTTTTCTCCCCCTTTTTTAAACTTACCCCATTATTAATAGATGATTGGGTTACCATCGGTACTTGGTTCCTTCAGGATGAAATTCTTGTTTAGATGGTAGTTTTAAATTACAACTAAAATTATCTGAAAATAATTGGGGTTTTGGATGCATCTAAAATTTTCAAAAAGCATTAAAAAAAAAAAACTATAAGAAATTCAAATTCTTAAAAAATATAAGAATCAAGGGATATAATTATTATGTATTATATATATATTGGTAGTTTCGACTGCAGCGTTTTCAAAAGCACTGGTCTTTTAAAAGCCAAATTATTTTGGGGGTACGGAAGTGGGATGAGAGGAGGGCATCGATTTATTTCGATGTCATGGTATACAGTATAGATTAGATTTAACTTTATCTTTAGTATAATTTTTTGTTTCAGCAAGAAGAGAAATATAGGCTTTTTTGGGTTTTGCACAAAATACCATAAAGAATTAGGGCACTTTGTATAAATTGAACTAAAAAGGCTCATTTACTTCAGATAGCCAGGTAACTCAAGAAAATTACTTTTTAAGCTTAAATTGTCATGATAACTGGTTCAATTTTTCATTTTTTATCAGAGGTTGCACATACTTAAGTGGGTCTTATTCTAATTTATTGCACTCGTTCTTAAATTTATTTCTGAATTTCAGAAATGGTAAGAAAATGAATGATTATTTATCTTTCTGAGACTGTTGTGTAGGGACATTTTTAGTAGGATAAAAGCATGCTACTGAGTTTCTCAGTAGAGACTACTTTGGTTATTTTTATATTCTACACAAGTCTTTCTGTAACTAGTGTGTATATATTTATAGTTATTGAGTTAAACAGAATCATAAAACCATTGGGGAAAATCTCTGAGTATTTTTAGGTGGTCCTTTGTGTCCCCCAAATAATATACATTATCTATATTATATTTTATTAATTATAAAAGACATATATTATATAGGAAAAATATTCTTTCCTAAAAACGTAAAGCTGGAAAATATTAAAACAATAGATTTGTTATTCACTTATTAAGTTAAAAAAGGGAACTAAGTAATAAACTGATCATTGGCATCTGTATTAACAAACTGCTATTTTGTTATACATTGAAGTTAGATGTGGTTCAAGAGGTAGTGGCTAAACTGAATCAGAATGGTTATAGGAGAGCTGTCCAACTATTGGGTGGTGTATATTATAAAGAATTACATTACTACTTTAGAAGATATAGATGGTGATTGGTATTTGAAGATCAATGAGGGGGTATACAGGTGGCATTAAAATTTTGAATTATCTAACCTCAACTTATTCACTCCATGTCCAGTTATTTTTCAAATATTGTCTTATATTCTGTTATATCAAACAAGTTGCTCTTCAGTCAAAAGAATCTTCAGTCATGAGGAAGGACTTCAATGGGAATTTGAAACATAGGGATCTAAAAGGGCAGAGATAACTAGTGTTGTATTAGAGTCTTTTAGTCCTTTAGAATGAAGTAGCATAAGAAGGATAGACATGTCATATTTGAACCAATCTAACTAGAGTGGAAGGTGTGGGTTAAGGTTTACTAGGATGTAATATTGGAAAAGTAAGTAAAGGCCAAATTATGAAGGCTATCAAATCAAAGGCAAAACAAAACAAGAAATGAGTTGCTCTTGTTTCCTTCTCCCCTGTCTTCTTATATCCATGTTTGTGCTCAGTTTTCAATCATAAGCATCCACTGAAGCGATCTCTGCAAGAACCACCCAACTGTAACTAATGTCCCCCTCTTATGAATTACATGAGAAAATAATCTGTATTTAAAGCAACTGTTTGAGTCTACAGGGACAGGAATAGTGGCTGGCATACAGTGGATGCTGATGCAGGCTTATTGAACGACTTGAGAGGAACTCTACTAACCCTACTATTGCTTTTTACAAATTTTCTATGCTTAAGATAATGGTTACAGGCATATCTGTATATTTTATCTTGCTTGCTTATTACAACTGAGCTGTGAAGAAGGTAAAACTACTCTACTTGTAAAGTGAAGTAAATTAATCTCTGTAAGTTTTATCTAATTTAATCTGAAAAGCAAATTAAAGCAATAATTAATTATGATTATTCAGTCAATAAAGGACAGAAATGGTAGGGACCTAAGAAAAGCAGAAGATATTAAGAAGAGGTGGCAAGAATACACAGAAGAACTGTACAAAAAAGATCTTCATGACCCAGATAATCACAATGGTATGATCACTCACCTAGAGCCAGACATCCTGGAATGTGAAGTCAAGTGGCCCTTAGGAAGCATCATTACGAACAAAGCTAGTGGAGGTGATGGAATTCCAGTTGAGTTATTTCAAATCCTGAAAGGTTATGCTGTGAAAGTGCTACACTCGATATGCCAGCAAATTTGAAAAACTCAGCAGTGGCCACAGGACTGGAAAAAGGTCAGTTTTCATTCCAATCCCAAAGAAAGGCAATACCAAAGAATGCTCAAACTACCACACAATGGCACTCATCTCACACTCTAGTAAAGTAATACTCAAAATTCTCCAAGCCAGGCTTCAGCAATACGTGAACTGTGAAATTCCAGATGTTCAAGCTGGTTTTAGAAAAGGCAGAGGAACCAGAGATCAAATTGCCAACACCAGCTGGATCATCAAAAAAGCAAGAGAGTTCCAGAAAAACATCTATTTCTGCTTTATTGACTATGCCAAAGCCTTTGACTGTGTGGATCACAATAAGCTGTGGAAAATTCTTAAAGAGATGGGCATACCAGACCACCTGACCTGCCTCTTGAGAAACCTGTATGCAGGTCAAGAAGCAACAGTTAGAACTGGACATGGAACAACAGACTGGTTCCAAATAGGAAAAGGAGTACATCAAGGCTGTATATTGTCACCCTACATATTTACCCTATATGCAGAGTACATCATGAGAAACACTGGGCTGGAGGAAGCACAAGCTGGAATCAAGATTGCCAGGAGAAATATCAATAACCTCAGATATGCAGATGACACCACCCTTATGGCAGAAAGTAAAAAAGAACTAAAGAACCTTTTGACGAAAGTGAAAGAGGAGAGTGAAAATGTTGGCTTAAAGCTTAACTTTCAGAAAACTAAGATCATGGCATCTGGTCCCATCACTTCATGGCAAATAGATGGGCAAACAGTGGAAACAGTGACAGACTTTATTTTTTTGGGCTCCAAAATCACTGCAGATGGTGATTGCAGCCATGAAATTAAAAGACGCTTATTCCTTGGAAGGAAAGTTGTGACCAACCTAGACAGCATATTAAAAAGCAGAGACATTACTTTGCCAACAAAAGTCCATCTAGTCAAAGCTATGGTTTTCCAGTGGTCACGTATGGGTGTGATAGCTGGACTATAAAGAAAGCTGAGCACCAAAGAATTGATGCTTTTGAACTGTGGTGTTGGAGAAGACTCTTGAGAGTCCCTTGGACTGCAAGGAGATCCAACCAGTCCATCCTAAAGGAGATCAGTCCTGGGTGTTCATTGGAAGGACTGATGTTGAAGCTGAAGCTCCAATAATTTGGCCACCTGATGTGAAGAACCGATTCATTTGAAGAGACCCTGATGCTGGGAAAGATTGAGGGCAGGAGGAGAAGGGGATGACAGAGGATGAGATGGTTAGATGGCATCACTGACTGGATGGACATGGGTTTGGGTGGACTCATGGAGTTGGTGATGGACAGGGAGGCCTGGAGTGCAGTTCATAGGGTTGCAAAGAGTCGGACACGACTGAGTGACTGAACTGAACTCAACTGATTCAGTCAAAAACTGATAAAATACTTTAAAACACACAATATCTACTAAGTAATGGGTCAAAATTAATATAAAATATTAGTACATGGGCTTCTCTGATGGTTCAGATGGTAAGAATCCACCTGCAAAGAAGGTGACCCAGGTTCAATCCCTGGGTCTGGAAGATCCCCTGGAAAATAGAATGGCAACTTGCTCCAGTATTCTTGCTTGGAAAATCCCATGGACAGAGGAGCCTGGCATGCTACAGTCCATGGGGTCACAAAGAGTCAGACATGACTGAGCAACTAACCTATTATACAGCTGTGGAAGGGAGTGTGATTGGTATTATCCATTGATATAGAGGGAAAAGCATAGTACATTGCTAAAAAAGAACAATATAGGTATGGAAAAATAAGTACCAAATCAAAACAACCTTGTGATATGTGCAACATTTCTCTTTATAAGAAGGAAACTGTGGAAGATACAATTTTGTCAACACTGATTTCTTCAGACAGTCAGTGGTGGGAAGGAGGAGGAAATCAGTGATGACTGAAAGTGAAAGTGAAATTGAAGTCGCTCAGTCGTGTCCGACTCTTTGCGACCCCATGGTCTGTAGCCTACCAGGCTCCTCCGTCTGTGGGGTTCTCCAGGCAAGATACTGGAGTGGGTTGCCATTTCCCTCTCCAGGGGATCTTTCCGACCCAGGGATCGAACTTGGGTCTCCCACATGGCAGGCAGACCCTCTAAGCCACCAGGGAAGAACTTTAGTGATGATTATTTTCTCTTTATATATTTATATTATTTCATTTTCTATGGTGATTGTCTGTGTTAGCTTTGTAATTTTACAGTAGAATTTAATAAAGACAAAATAAATGATCAAGAAATAAAGAAAATGTTCAAAATAAAATACTTTTTAATTGGGAAAATTTAAGAATACTAGATTGTTATGGGCCAGAACAGATCTGAAATTATAAGCTAATTTTATATGCTTATTTGTTAAATTTTGAAAATTTGTTTAAAATTAAAATTGCTAACAGATGAAAAGAAAAAATCAGTGAATCATTAGTGCATCATTTAAATACTTGAGCTTCATTATACAGAGTGAAGTAAGCCAGAAAGAGAAACACCAATACAGTATATTAACGCATATATATGGAATTTAGAAAAATGGTAACAATAATCCTATATGCGAGACAGAAAAAGAGACACAGATGTATAGAACAGTCTTTTGGACTCTGTAGGAGAAGGCTAGGGTGGGATGACCTGAGAGAATAGCACTGAAACATGTATACTATCATATGTGAAACAGAATGCCAGTCCAGGTTTGATGCATGAGACAAGTGCTCAGGGCTGGTGCAATGGGATGACCCAGAGGGATGGGATGGGGAGAGAGGTGGGAGGGGGGTTCAGGATGGGGAACACATGTAAACCCATGGCTGATTCATATCAATGTATGGCAAAAACCACTATAATATTGTAAAGTAATTAGCCTCCAACTAAAATAAATAAATTAAAAAAAAAAACAAAAATACTTGGGCTTTTCATTTGGAAGTTGAAGTGTATGTTTAGTAAGATGCTAAAAAGTAGCCTTTGAGCCAGTGAGTAAAAGTAACAAAAATTCCATTTGTTCTTGAGCTACTTTAAAGCTTCTTTTCAATTTAAGGGACAACACTTTGAGACACGAGGTTTTCAGGCTGAGGTTTGTTAAATACTTATTGGAGGTGTTGTATAGAACCATCAAGCACCAAAGAGTCACCTGAACAAAACAGATGTTCATATGCCTTCCTAATCTAAGGTGATGTATTTTCTTGGTACTAAGGTTTAAGTAGGGACTGGGGAACTATATTTAGAACAGTAATAAAAAAATAACATGGGAGTGGAAGTAATACCCTAAAAAGTTAATTGTAAACACACTTGAAAAAAAAGACAAGGTGTATTGTGTATGTGTGTATGTATATTTCTGTTTCACCACACAAGGAGAAGGTTTGAGTTTAACAATACAGATGGTAAAAATGAAACAGGAGAAACAAGAGAAGCGAAAAGGGACTTAAATTTTCTTTGCAGCTTCTATTCTGCTGAAAACTGAACATTTCATAAAATTTTGACTTGACTGACAGTTTCAGCTCTCAATAGGATGAAGGATCAAGACAAGAAACTTACTCTGGACTTTTCTCTATCAACAAGGAAGAGTGAGATGATAAATTGGAAGTACGGAGAAAGCTGTATAAAAAACTACCTGATTTAAGTTCATAATAGGCAAGTTAAACAACTTCCCAAGTCTAAAAAGGAAAGCGAATTAAAAAAAAATTTTTCCATAATATGGGAATGATGACAAATCAGAAATTCTAAAGGAAAAGACAGTTCTAAAAGTCAGAATCTCATTTAGAAATCCCAAGGAAAAGAAAACTGATGGCACTTCAAAACAAATAAATAATAAAAATAATAAATTTAACTTTATGGTCAAAATTACTTTATATAATAATAGTGAATTTAAAAATGCTCTGAAATTATTTTCTTTATTGAATTACACTTAAGGAAATTGTCTGTGACAAAAACTTGAGTCATAAAAATGATATGACAATTCCCGCCAATAAAGTTATCATAGTATTGAGATAGATACTTATAACAAAAGTTAAAATTATTTTAGTAATAGAATGTATTTTTCGCAACAAAAAAAACCGCAAGTATTTTAGACCGGGTTTTTAGGGTTAGCAAATAAATGCTACCAGATGAGGTGAAAGGAAATTCTTGCAGAGATTGAAATAGAGATAATATAGTTATTTGAGAAAGCTATATATAGTTTGATCAGATTGGACAAAAGACTAATACAGGGACATGTTAGGATGTACAGGTAGATATTTCAACTGATAATGGAAAATACTGTATATCACATTAAGGAAGCAGTACACTTTATCTTAGAAGCTTTGGAAACAGTGCCCTCAGTTCCTGTAAGAAATGTGGAGGCTGGAGTAGTAAAGACTGAAGACGCAGAGAAAAAATAACAATAGTCAGACTTGAAATAAGGTAATGCCAGTGGCTTTTGAGAAGGGAGACAGGAGAACTACTTTGGATAGATGTGTATTATAAGCTTTCAGTAGTTAACTGCCAGAGACAACAGCTTATTTAGGGCACAAATTTCTTGAGGTTTTTTGTTTTTGTTTTCCCTTAAAATTTATGAAAGTACTTGTTAATACGGGGCTTCCCCTGTGGCTCAGTGGTCAAGAACCCATCTACCAATGCTGGAGACCTAAGAGGCACAAGTTCAATTCTTGGGTTGGGAATATCCCCTGCGGGAGGGCATGGCAACCCACTCCAGTATTTTTGCCTGGAGAATCCCATGGAAAGAGGAGCCTGGTGGGCTACAGCCCATAGGGTTGCAAAGAGTCGGACACAACTGAAGCAACTGAGCACGCATGTACTTGTTAATACATATAGATTACTAAATTTTCTTTATTTAGTTCATCAAAGAAACAGGACCAATTCCTGACTTGCTAAAATGATATAAAATGGAATAATCTGTATTTCCCATTTGTAGATGAAAAACAGGACAATTGCTGGTAATATCCACAATCATCTGAAATCAAACCTCTTATGTCCAGGTTTCATATATTACTCACTTTTCCTTTGCTATTGAGTGAAAGTGCATAATGATATAAATTTAATTCTGTACCTCTCATGAAGATATTCCAGTATTTAGAAGGAAATGTGAAAATCAAATTTAACAATATGATTTCAGGATATTTGTAGCTATTTTCTTCCTTTGCTGATTTTTTAAAAACTATCTATTATTTAAATAGATACTTGGTGGGCTACAGTTCATGGGGTCTCAGTGGTCGGACATGACTATTTGCCCATCCTTCTATCATTATCTAAATGGCACTGCTTTAGATGCTGAAAACATACATGTGAACAAAACTGACAAAATTCTAGCCCCCATGGAACTGTTTTCTATACTGAGAGGAGAAAGCAAATATCTAGTTAAAATATTTATTAATATTATATCAAATGGCTATAAACACAACTAAAAAACGTGGAAGAATGTGCTGGACTGGAGTTTGAGATTCTAAAGATAGCAAACATGGAAAACCTTACTGAGAGGGTTGAATTTGAGTACAGGCCAAACAGAATTAAGAAAGTGAGCTATACTAACATTTGGGGCTGGAATGTTCTGGTTATAAGAATCAATAAGTGCAACAGGCCAGAGACAAAATCACGTCCAGTGAGTCAGTAATAAAAGGAAGATAGTGTGGTTGAAGCAAAATGAGCAAGAGGAAGGTTGGTAGGAAGGAGACTAAATAAAAGATATCGTGGGGGGATCTGTTCATGTAAGGCCTACAGGCAATTGTAAGGACTATCACTTTTAAGTAAAGTGTGAAGTGTATGTAAGGTTTTCATGATTGACATGATCACATTTACAGAAACGGAGAATGATCTTGGGAGCACAGTGACAGGTTAGAAAGCCACAGCGATTATGCAGGTGAGGGAAGATGCTGCATTGTACTTGGATAGAAACAGTGGAGGTGCTGGAAAAATTACATTTCTTAAACCAATTTCTTTAAAAAGAAGAGGGTCGATTCTTTGGGATAATAACAAATATGGAATCATTTGAACATCTCTCCTTGTAATTGACCTAAAATTATACCAAGATACCATATTTGCATGGTTCTGTTTTTCAGCCACGGAGTGGACATGATTTGTAGATGGACATTGGTTCACAGAAAATGATGTAGCTGCACTGGGTACCTTACAAACATCTTAGGCTTGATTCATACCAGAGAACATCTTTACTGGAAAGAAGTGCACTGTGATAGGTCCACCTCCTGTGCCTGGCTAAGTATTTTTATGTGGTTAATATCTGACTATAACCATCAAAACTTGGGTTTGTTCCTTATGTTCCATTTCCACATGGTTGTTAATCAGGCTTAGGGAATTATTACCTATAGGCTAGTTTTCTCCTAAGTGTCAGCCCATTAGATAAGCCTGGCCTAATTATTATTAACTCAATTATTTTATCTTGAGAATAATTAATTTTACTAGGAAATGAAACATTTGTGTCACCAGGTGAACAATAATGAGGACACCTGCAGTTCATAAACAAGTTAGAAATTTACTCTCTACTCTTCATATCACAAATTGTGATAATCACCATGAGAGCCTTTTAGAAAATTTCACCAAACTACTCCACTTGACTATGCTTAATTAGAGTTTAATGTTAATCTTTTTTTTCTGATCATCATAGACACAAGATTATTTTATAGGTTCACTTTGTTCTAAATGGCTGTATTTACTCCTATTCTTACTCATGCTATTATCATCTCGCTAAATTTGGGGGTTTATAGCCCACTCACTTCCTGGGCATCACCTATCTCAACACCAATCTGCAGAAATCTCTGAAAGCATTCCTGTGTCCCCAGATCATTATGTCCCAAGATCATTTTGTTTTATCAGTATTTACCCAGGCTGCTTTCCCAGAAGCTCTGAACACTGGTGCTACATTTTTATCAGCCAACATTATTACTATCAGTAGGTATGGTAAAACTGGATAAAGTTTATTTTATTTCAGGATTCATGCATGTATAAAAATTTAGATCTAGTATTCATAAGCTATTTTGTTTCTTACCCTAATACCAGAGATTCTCAATCAATTTGCATTCACTTGTTTTATAAGAACTGTTGGTGATATTTTTCTTTTTTGTTTTGTTTTATATGCAGTTTATCAGTGTATATTCTGTATGCCAGCTAACCATTGTCAAAACAAACTCTGCTTTGAATTGCAGTGGTGCCTAAAATTGTAGAACTATCAACATTTAATTGACATATTACGGCTGCTTATCCCACATATCAATGCAATTCATTCCACTTCTGTTTATTTATTTACATGATTAACAAATACTTCCAAAGTTTCTAATTTTTTTTTTTACATTTTGCAAATGTGTCTTAATGAAAGCATATTCCTAAATAAAGAGAATAGTATAATGAGTTATTATGTACTCATTACTTAGGTCTAATCAGCATCAATATTTAGCCAATTTGGTTTCATCTATAAACCTATTTCATCCCCTCTTTCCTCTGTATAATTTTGAATATATACTCCACCTCATTATTTTATAGTACATATTTCAGCATGTATATAACTCATAAATAAAAGGACTTTTTAAAAACCCAAATGTAACAATCATAACTAAAAACTCCCCAATTCCTTAATATGATCAAATATTCATCAGTGTTCAAATTTCTCCAATTGTTTTCTTCATTTTCATAAGAGTTGACTTATCAAAATAGATTCATAGCAATCATGGATTTTAATCAATGCCAAATTCAACTAACAATTCAAGTGACACAAGGCAAAAAGAGGCATAGACATAGCATTGCTTTTTTGAGGTGAGTGGCATTCAAATATAACTTCTTAATTGCCCCATCCCTCTACATACATTTTGATTCAGGACCACATGATTATAGATTGTTTGAATGTGTATATGTAGTCAATGTAAGCGGAGAAAGAGGTGCTAAAATCTGTGGTTTCTTAGAGATTATATTTGGTGAATTACCTTGGGTAAAGAGATTATATGACTAGCTTAACCTCTCTAGTCATATATTTTCCATATATACACACACACACATAGGCAGTCTAATTAAATCCTGTTAAAAACAAGGAGTTCTGGGGAAGACCAGCATTCCCCTAGGAGAGAAAGCAGGAGTTTGTTACAGGGTCATTGTTAATTATTTTTGTTCCAGTCATATATGACTTTTGGAGAAGGAAGTGGCAACCCACTCCAGTATTCTTGCCCGGGAAATCTCATGGATAGAAGAGCCTGGCAGGCTACAGTCCATGGGGTCTTAAAAGAGTTGGATAACTTAGTGATTAAACAACGTTACACACACACACACACACACACACACACACACGTATAGTGGAGAAGGAAATGGCAACTCACTCCAGTATTCTTTCTTGGAAAATCCCATAGACAGAGGAGCCTGGCAGGCTACCATCCATAGGGTTGCAAAGAGTTTGACATGACTGAAGCGACTTAGCATAGCATATGACTTTCCAGATCACTTTCCAAATAAAACTCTGGTATTTCAAGTAGTGGGTTGTTTTAAGTCTTATAAAATGTATTGCTATCTCTTCCCTTTTTTCTTATTTTTCTCTCCTTGCAATTTATTTGTTGAAGAAAACAGGTTACATGTCTTGTATGATTTTGTAGTCTAGATGTTTCTGTTGCCTTTCTGTGGTGTCATTTAATATGTTCTTTTATTTTTTATTGCTGTTATTGTTGTTTAATTTTTGTATTTCTTATAAATGAGCTTTATCAAAGACACTGATGAATTTTATTTTAGGGTTTTTTTTTTTTTTTTTTTTAATAAGGAGGGGCTTCCCAGGTGGTGCAGTTGGTAAAGAATCTGTCTGCCAACACAGGAGATGCAAGAAATGTGGGTTTGATCCTGAGTTGGAAAGATTCCCTGGACTAGGAAATGGCAACCCACTATAGTACTCTTGCTGGGATAATCCATGGACAGAGGATCCTGGTGGGCTAGAGTCCATGGGGTTGCAGAGTCAGACACGACTGAGTGACTGAGCATGCATACACACTTTATATAGGTTTTGCATAGGTATTTTGTAATTCCATCAGAAGCATATAACATCTGTGATATTGATAGTCACTAATAATCATTGCTTAGATACATTTCCTTCTAAGGGGATGCAAAACAGTGATTACATAATACTATTATCATTTCTTTATTTATTAACTCTAAACATTTGTATAAGAAAGTCATCCTTATCTAATTCAGTTACTGTGACTGAGATACAGTCCATATAGGACAGCCAAGATCGAATTAGATTATTTTTGCTTCAATTGCCTGTTTTCAAAATAATGAGTTAGTATATTAAGCACTTTCCAAATGTAGCCCTTGAGAGTTTTATTTTTGTTGGGTCTACTTTATATATTATTACAAACTCATGGATTTAAACACATTTGATGTTTAAATATGCTGTGTCCAGTGGCTGGGATCCAGGATGGAGGCATCTGTGGGCCCTGGGCACATGGGGTGGATCCAGCCACACTGCCATGCAGCAGGCCTCATTTCTTTCTCCTCCACTCACAGTAACATCACAGTGGCTGCACAAGGAGAACCCCAAGTTCAGTTTAAACTTGCATTTGTTGGTGATGGTGGTACTGGAAAAACTGCATTCCTGAAATGTCATCTGACTGGTGAATTTGAGAAGATGTATGTAGCTTCCTTGGGCTTCCCTGGTGACTCAGTGGTTAAGAACCTACCTGCAATGCAGGATCCATAGGAGATGCAGATCAATCTCTGTTTTGCCTTTACACTAACTGGATATATTGTAAACATGCTATTCATTTCATTGATAAGTTTTTAATTGACTATATAAAGAAAATTCAATTTCTCAATGGTTTAGTTGAAACAAAAAAAAAAAAACTTCCCCCTTGGGTATTCTTTTACTCACTATTAGAAAATTCTGTGATGCTAACATAGACATATTATGTTTGCTTAACTTTTTAACAGTGACTCATTCACAAATAATTTTTATCTATTATTCTCAAGATTCAATAATACTAATTAGCATTGTATAGACTTGAATTATTTACAAAGCAAGCTTTAGTGCATATTCTATTTTTAGAATACATCCTCATTTTGCAGTTCTGGAATATTTATTAGTATATTCAATTTTCAACCATTTTTACTTCTACAAATATTTGGATAACCTATGGTGATTTGATGAAGCAGAAGATATTTTTTTCTATTTTTAAAATACTTTTGAAGTAAAACACATACACAGAACGTGTATACATCATATGTTTATAGTTTAATTATTGCAAAGTGAATAAACATATGTAATTATTACCCAGGTCAAGAAATTCCCATGTTCTCTCTTTTCTTCTTAAATTTCACCTCAAATTTACCACTATATTTAAAATTTTTCTACTTCTTAACATTTATAAATTGAATCATAAATATGAAGTTTTATGGCTTTTGTTGTTAAAAATGTTTATGAAAATATTTTGTGTAGTCTTTTGCAATTGGTTAACTTTTCCACTACATTTTCTCTTTCCATTTCATGAATTGCATTTAAAAAAATCTTTTTTTTTACTCTTGATGAACAGATTATTTCCAGAAAGACCTATTATGAGTAGTGTTATTGTAAATATAGTCACTTAATTCTTGGTACATATGTACATAATTTTTTGATAGACACATTCCTAGGAGTAGAATTGTTGGGTATGTTCAAGTTTAATAGATAATGCCAAACATATTTCAAAATAAACTGTAACAGTTTTACTCTCATTAATAATGCATGAGAATTCCATATTTCTTTTGCATCATACCAATGCTTTGTTTTTTTTTTTTTTTCTTTTTTTCATTCTTATTTAGCCACTCTAGAGGATGTATAATGGTAGCTACTTGGAAGAGGATTAAAGGTTCTAACTTTCCAGCAGGAAACAATCAAACTTGGGCAGATAGGAGGAGGAGCAGATTTAGTGAGGCTGTGGCTGGGCATCAGGGGCTCAATTTTAGACAGGTGATGTTTGAGGATTTCATGAAATGTCCAGTTGGAGGTGTTGAATGGATAGTTGCATACAGCAGTCTTCATTTTCAGAAGTTATTTAGGCAGGAAATTAAAATTTGAGGGTAGTCATATTTACAGCCATATATATACAGAGCACATCATGAGAAATGCTGGGCTGGATGAAGCACAAGCTGGAATCAAGATTGCCCAGAGAAATACAATAAACTCAGATATGCAGATGACACACCACACCCTATGGCAGAAAGTAAAGATGAACTAAAGAGCCTCTTGATGAAAAGTGAAAGAGGAGAGTGAAAAAGCTGGCTTAAAACTCAACATTCAGAAAACTAAGATCATGGCATCTGGTCCCATCACTTCATGGGAAATAGATGGGGAAACAATGGAAAGAGTGACAGACTTTAATTTTTTGGTCTCCAAAATCACTGCAGATGGTGACTGCAGCCAGGAAATTAAAAGACGCTTGCTCCTTGGAAAAAAAGTTATGACCAACCTAGACAGCATATTAAAAAGCAAAGACATTACTTTAACAACAAAGGTCCATCTAGTCAAAGCTATGGTTTTTGCAGTAGTCATGTATGGATGTGAGAGTTGGACCATAAAGAAAGCTGAGTGCTGAAGAATTGATGCTTTTGAATTGTGGTGTTGGAGAAGACGCTTGAGAGTTCCTTGAACTGCAAGGAGATTCAAAAAGTCCATCCTAAAGGAAATCAGTCCTGAATATTCATTGGAAGGACTGATGTTGAAGTTGAAACTCCAATACTTTGGCCACCTGATCTGAAGAACTGACTCATTTGAATAGACCCTGATGCTGGGAAAGATGGAAGGCAGGAGGAGAAGGGGACGGCAGAGGATGAGATGGTTGGATGGCATCACCGACTTGATGGACATGAGTTTGAACAAGCTCCGGGAGTTGGTGATGGATAGTGAAGCCTGGTGTTTTGCAGTCCATGGGGTCACAAAGAATCAGCGACTGAACTGAACTGAGTCAGATAATATTGCCAAGGGAGTGAGGGTTGACTGAAGAGAGATGTACATGAAACAAGTACTGAATATTCCATGAAGAGAATGAGTAGATGATAAACAATTTAGGAAAGGAGATTTAAAAGGAGTAGCTGATGAGGTAAGAGGAAAATCAGATGTTCATGGTGTCTCAAAAATAAAAAATACATATTTTAAGAAGGAATTGTTGAGTTTTCTCAAATGCTATTGAAACCAAAAGGAAATCAAATGAAAATGAAGTAAAACCAAAAAACTGACCATTAGCTAATAAAATTGGTAACTACAAGAGATCTTGATATGAAAAGCCATGGTAGGATAGTAGGAAAGGGAGCTCAATTTGGGCTCCAAAAAACAATGGAAGAATAACTGAAAATAGGAGTCTAGGCCTATTTCTGTGTTATTTTGTCTTCTCTTTTTTATACACCTGCTTCCTGTGGTCTGTGAGTAGTAAGATTCAATAGTTTTTTAAGTCCCATTCTCATTTTCTTTGGGAAAGTAAATAACCATAATTTAAACTTTATTTTAAAGAGAACAAAAACTAGAAAACATGGAAGATAATTTAAGTGATTTTTCCTTATTTTTTTGTCTTCAGTTTAAAAATTTGTCATTGGAGAGTAACTTGAAAGGTCAAAATTTGCACATGTTGTGGCTCCCAGATGATACAGACTGAAAAGGTTTTAAATCATTCACTGTGAATGTACTCAAGTATTTCTGGAAAAAGACCAAGATATGCCATTAGAAACTGATATATAGCTATGGCTAAAATCCAAGTCAATAGTCACAGGAAATGTTGTAAGTCAATAGTGCAGTAATGCAAAATGTGCTGTCATGTCTCGAGACAAATAGGTTTTACATACATTTAATATGATAATGAATCATATAATAGTTGATGGTTTTAAAACTCTCACAGTTATGCATTGTGTCAAAAAAGAAGAAGAATTAAATGCGTTGTAAAATACAGAGATAGTGGACAGGTCCTTTGTTAAATATCGTGTTGGGTTTTCAACTTATTGAAATTATTTAGTGAACTTTACCAATAGATAATTAATTGTGGACATGGAAATGTGTAATTATATTTTGATTTATATTTTAGCTTTTACACATTTGAGAAATATGATTTTATGTAAACTTATTTAGCACTCAAAAATTACAGTGAATTACTGTAATTAAAAAGTTTAACCATGTTTGAAGCATATGAAAGCATAATGAGAAAATGTCACTTGGCCAGTAATAATCCATTATCCTACTACCTATTGTGGTATATGGTATAATCACTGTATCACCCCAATGTGCAAAGGGTTTTGTGCTAGTCTCGTAATGTTACACTGTAAGTTTAAAAGGTCACTGTGATTTAAAATTCAATATTGGGAATAGAAGAGTTAACAAAGCATATCCTCTTGTGAAATCTACTAACAGAATTGATAAAGAGACAAATGAGGCTTTTGTAAGTACTGATCTGATTGGTGATTTAAAAATGCTTTTTCAGGTTACCCTTTTATGTCTCTTTTGTTGTAAATGAATCTAAAGTTTAAGGGCTGATGTTTGTGTCTGACAAATTCAAGGCTTCTGAAATACTGTAGCCACACATGCTGTGTATATTTACTACTTATTAGTAAAGCTAATTGGTCTTTGTGATGATACAAATACAATGAAAGAAAATTTAATAATATCTCTGATTCTTGGTCTTTGTGCACTACCCACTCTCTTGGTCATTTTTCAGCCTTTCTATAATGCACTATACTTCTGGACTTCAAGTCCATTTTCTCCCACTTTATAAGACGCCAACATTCTGTACATTGTTTGGAAACTATTCATTAATCTATTAATTAATCTACCCAATTACAGTTCTAACATGTCTGATAAACTGACAAATACAGCTTAATCAGCTGGCATCCTACATTGGTTATAACATGACAAATATTTTAGATTTCATCACAAACAAGACTGAGGCAGTTTTTAAAAAAAAAATGAGAATATGTTTTAGAACTATTCAGACAACTCTGATTAGACCTGTTTTCTTCTAAATTATATTCAAAAGCAAGATTCCTACTTTCCCTATTCTTATGAACTGATGTCTTCTAGTGTCCTACAATGACATCATTTTCTAGCCATTTCCATGTTTCAAAGATATGAATTTCAAGGTATCCGACAACAACAGAAGTGCAAATACTTAAGAACCAAGAAATCTTCTCTTTTACTTAACATATTATAGGGAGTCTGTGACACTCCCTTCAATAATATGCAGCAGCAGAGATAAATGTCATCAAAACATTCCTGTTCATATATCAATAGCCAAAAACTTTATTTTCTCATTTTAATGTTCTTAGAAGCGTAACAGTTGCTCATCACTCTATTCCTAGTGCTTAAAAAAACTTTGTAGAAAGAAAATTTAATAGACAACAAGTGAATGAATAAATATTGAATATTTTCAGACCTCTTGAAAAGGAGTAAGACATAGCCATTACCTAAATGCCAAAACTGTCATGTTAAATTTTTTGGTTGGGATAGTAATTATGAATGAGAACATACTGAATGGTACGGAAACTTAGAAAGATATTATCTAGGTCATTTATCTCTCATAAATGATATCTGATATCTTGCCTATATTTTTACAAGAGAATAAAGTATTAGCCTAAAATTTTGCTGGATATACTGGGAACTCATGAAATGCCCAGTTTTACATAACTATTGAGGTATGTCTGCACAATTTTCAAAAATTAAAAAATCATACTGCTTTCAACAACCATACCCTCTAGAGGTTTTTAAGAATTCCTTCTCTGCCCACTCATTGTTTATTCTCTCACTTTCACTAATTGCAGCAACTATTTTTACAGCTTTTGCGTCCCATTACTACCTCTCACACACATCTACTTACAGAATAATAGGCCACACTTGAATTGAAAAAAATTTTCATAAGCAACATCCTACCAAGTTTTCTTACTGGCATATCAACCATGAATATTTCCAATGTGGTCTGAAAATTTCTTTTTTTCTCTTCACTTTTATGACTTAGCAGTGTCATTTTGTGGTCGTATAAATGATACACTTTTTAAAAAAGCATTATGGTTGAATATGAGAAACTATACAGCAATAAGTTTTGATTCCATTTTTTCCCATTCTATTCACTGTTTCCTTTATTAATCTGAATAACACATATGCATATGAATTAAGAGCTCTCACAGAAGTTACAGTTACATCAGGGCCTACTAGCTGCTGAAGCTTTATGGTTTTGTTAACAGCACAGAGGAAAAACAATTTTTATGACAACTAATTGCATGTAAGTATGATATATAAACGATTTGAGTCATTTCCAATTTTGCTGGCTCTATTTCCACCAGTTAAAATAACTCCCGAAAGCCTGGGACTTACTATAGCATCTACTGCATTCCAATGGAGAAAGCAATAGTACAGATATCCTTTCTGGTTGTTCTTTATAGACAAAATGGATGATTTTTACTTATTAAGCTGTCAACAATATTTTACATATGAATAATTTACTAGAATGTTGTTAATTATTTTAATTCTCTTCTCGTTTTTTTTTTTAATTTTAAAAGAAAAATAGTCTTCAAAACAGAAATCTAGCTAGGAGTTATTTAAATTACTACATACTTAAAGAATGACCTACTACTGCCTTACCTTTCTACTTATGCAAGATGCTTGTTTAAGAACCAGGAAATACTGACAATCTACCAAACTTGTCCACTGCTAACCCAGATGTAAATTTTATCATCATGTAAATTTTAAATGTGCCAAAGTATTTCCCTGGTGGCTCAAATGGTAAAGAACTTGTCTGCAATGCAGGAGACTGGGGTTTGATCCCTGGGGTGGGAAGCTCCCCTGGAGAAGGGAATGGCTATCCACTTCAGTATGCTTGCTGAAAAATCCCATGGACAGAGGAGCCTGGTGGGCTATAGTCCGTGGGGTTGCAAAGAGTCAAACATCACTAACATTTTCACTTTTTCATGTATTTCCAACTATGAGTCACCTCTTTTCTGAGGTCATTTAAACTCACACAATAGAGCTAGTCTTGAACTTGAGGCACATGATTAAAATATATATTCAAGAACTACATATTTCCTCACTGCAACAGAAAGAAACTTGAAAGAAGAATATTTGGAGTGAAGGAGGGGAAAATGTGGATGTGGAAACTCATGGCTCTTATCACTGTTACTATTACCATTGCAGTTGTTGCTTTTAATGGTAAAATCAGTATCAAATAACCAATGTATTCAATTTATCATTTTATTCACATGTACATATGAAATGTTATTTTCTTCTTTTCCTTTTAGAATAGTAAAAAGTATTTTGGAATTAGTGATCTATAATTTTCCTATTTCAGTATTATATCCTTCCCTCAAACTGCACAGTTTCTTAAGAAAGAAAATCTAACTAATCATATAATATCTTTCTTTTTTCCATAAGTTTAGGAAATAGATATTCCCTAATATAAAGAGAAGTTCTGGAGACTAACTGTTTTTAGAAGGCATCTCTTTGATTCAGCTTTCAAATTGTAGTAAAAATTTTGAAACATTTCACTTAAGTGCTTATTAATCTAAGATTTGAGGGAAAACAATTTCAAATTTTTGCTCCAGTGTGAATTTTTATTGTATCTACCACAAAATGAGCCAAATACTATTTTTCATTTTAATCTCATAGTTTTTGAAAATCTAGAGAGTAGGAAATGTAGTTGTTTAGTGGGAGGTTAGACAATAAAGTAGATTTATGATGTCAAGAACTCAAGAGCTTAAGACCAAAGCTAAAAAACATAAGAAGTGAAAAAAACAAATGATACCAACATCCTGTCCAAGCTAACAGGACATAGACTGTATAATTGTTTAATCAAGTAGATTAAGAACTGCACAGCCTTGAGTCTGCTGTTATGTTTGTTACACCTTTTTAAAAAAAAAACTAATTAGCAAGTAAAATGAACAATAACAGAATCACATGATTTCTTGAGTTACATAACACATTTGGGTTCCTTAAATTACTTTGTTTTTACCACAATTGTTCTCAAATCATAGCTTTAATTGTTTTGTTCTTTCTTCATTGAATTCTCTTAATACTCAGATACATCATAAAAATAAAACCAAAAAGCATACTTTTAATTTTTGTAGTATCTTTTTTAATTTAAAATTTGATATTTAAAAATTTACATGTTCAAATGTAAAACTGAACTAGAAAATAATGCATAAATTTAGGATTGTTGTTTTCAGCATAGTTTGGCACCTCAGAGTATTTTATGGATTCTCAAAAAAAAAAAAAAACCCACTTACCTAGGGTTACATTCCCACTCTTGCATTTAAGACCTGTGTATCCTTAATCTCTCTGTTTCTCAGTTTCCATATTTATAAATTGCAGATTATTACTCTGTTTTATTAGCATTGTTTTCCAATTCCCTATAGTGAAAGAAGTAGATGGGAGCAGTAGGATACATAAATCTAGTGAATTGTGTAAGGAATAGTAGTGATTTAGATATAAGTTATTGGACATAATTTGATGTTTATTTAAAATTATGTTTGATTGTGAGGATACACAATCAAGATGAAATGTGCCCCTTCAAATACTACTGCAAATGAGACATTCTCATAACTTCAAAAGACAACACAAATGATTGAGATAAATTATTCATTTAGTCTTTTACTACTTTTATTACATTTACGCCATGATGTCTAAACTTTTTATTTGCATTGATAAAAATCAATTATGTTTCCTATATTTGCATCCATGATAAAAACATTTTTTAAAAGAATGTGTGAGGATTTTAAGCAATGTGGTATTAACCAGAAAACATTTAAAAATAGGAGCATGTGTGATGGTGAAAGCAAACAAAGGGGGATAAAACAAGAGATCAAAACCACCATGGAACATCCAAAAGGAGCAAGATGCGTTGCCTGACTCACCGTGAGACACCTAACTTCAAATATTTGCCACTAAAGTCCTGTTACAACCATTTGATGTGGAAACTATGAAATTAACAGATTGTGTAAAACAGGTGAAATGCTGTTACAAAGATACATGCTATAGATAGTTCTAGACAGAATTTTCAAAACTGGCTAGTATTCTTATTTTTAATTATAAAAGCAATCCCAATGAGCTAGGAAGAGTTGGATGAAATAAACTCACAGATAAAATAACTCGGGACTTGATTTTCATTTAATAGGATAAAAACTCAAAAACTGGCATAATGTATCACTGACTGCTACAAATGAAGGACATGTGAGTAATTCTCAGGGAGAACATGAACACAACCTAGCTGCCTTGCTCTTTTGGCTTTCTCATCTTCTCTCTTTAACTCTCTTCTCCCCACACTGCAGCCTTGAAACTCTTTCCAGGTGGTAAGCTGGGGCAATAGTAAATGTTACTTTGCTTGTCTCAAATGATCAGATATATAAAACTGTGAGGTGAAGTGAAGTGAAGTCGCTCAGTCGTGTCCAACTCTTTGCGACACCATGGACTGTAGTCCACCAGGCTCCTCCATCCATGGAATTTTCTAGGCAGGAGTACTGGAGTGGGTTGCCATTTCCTTCTCCAGGGGATCTTCCCGACCCAGGGATTGAACCCAGGTCTCCCGCATTGTGGGCAGATGCTTTACCGTCTGAGCCAACAAGGAAATCTTTAAGTGCTTATATATGAAGAAAATTTAATAGAGGTTTTCTAGAATTTGATAATAATTCTAATTTTACCAATAACAAGCAGTGAAGCTGAAACTTTTCTAAAATAAAAAAACAACCAATAAACCCAGAATTCATCAGCATATTAAAAATGTTTATAGCGTGAGTAAGTTGAATTTATCCATGGAATGCAAGGATAAGTCAACACATATTGACCTCATTAACAGAACGAAGAAAAATACACACACACATGTAATCACTGCAATTGATTCAGAAAAACCTGACAAAAATCCATATCCTTGCATTACAGAAGCACTCAAAATCTAACAATAGAAGAGTAACCTCAACATGATAATAATAAAAAAAATAAGAAAAAGTCACAGCAAACTTCATACCCATGGTGAAATATAGAAAGCTTTTCCTCTTAGATCATGAACAAGAGAAGCATGTCTAGTTCCACCACTCCTATTTAACATGGTAGTGGAAGTTTTACCAGAGAAATTAAGTAAGATAGAGAAATAAACAGTATCCAAACTGGGAAAGAAGAAGTAAAATTATCTCTGGTCACAGATGATTTTATCTTATATACAGAAAACCCTATAAACTCCACCCAGAAGATGTGAATTAATAAGTGAATTCGGCAAAGTAGCAGCCCACAAAGCCAATCTAGAAAAATAATTTTCATTTCTGTTACAAAAACAAAGAATAGTCTGAAAGCAAATTACAAAATCAACTCCATTTACAATAGCATTAAAAATAATTAGTATTTCTGAATTAACTAAGAAGATGATTATGAACAAAGAAAACTATACAACATTGATAACATAAAGAATTTGAATAATTAAATTATATACCATTTAAATAAATTAGATACATGGAAAATCATTACCCATCAACAGGAGAATAACTAAATCAATGTTGCTGTATTCAAAGAATGGAAAATTATATAGTGATCAAACAGAACAAATTATAGCTACACATAATAATATGGATACTTCTCACAATCATAATACTAAGTAAAAGAATTAGGACAGATTACTTCTGTATGATTTCATTTTATGTAAATAATTAACTCATACAAATATGGAGAAAAGCCAAGGAATAACATGCAGTTAGAGCCATAATTACTTTGGGGGGAAAGAGAAGTTCATAATTTGGAATACAGAAATAGTAGTTTTCTGCATGGCAAAGCTTCAGGTCATACTTGGTGGTTGGTAAAATGAAAACCTGCTTTAAAAGAAAACAATAAGTTCTAATTTGTTTTTTTTTTTTTTTAGAATTTTTATATGTTATTTTCTCACTCTTTGAGAATTAAATAGGGAAATGTTTTTTAAATGGTATAAGCAAAAAAAAAAGAGAACATTATGAGAGATAGTATTAGAGTTATAAATAACAGATCAAAACTTTTAAATATAATAAGAACTTCAGAAAGAAATAATAGCAAAAGGAGAGGGAGATGAAAGATCATTTACTCAAACTGAAGGAAGTTACAAGCCTTTCAGTCAAACTGCAGATCACAAAACTACAAGTCAAATCTTAGCTCTTGCCTTAGCCCAGGGGCCTCTTAAAGAGAAAACAGAAATAAGTCCAAGAAAGGGTAGGCAATACTGGGTACTGAGTGATTGAAAAAGAAGTACTGACCATAATTTATAAACATTCTCCCTGTTTATTTATACAAATAGAAGATAGAGAAATTCCTGGTCAGGGGAAGCAGGGGTGTGTGAGGAGGGACCTGTCTGAGATTAGATGACAATACCAGCCAAATAATGACTTTCAATCTCCCCTTATAGCTTCTCACTTCCCTTACTCCATCTCTGGAGAAATCAAAACCTTGGGATAGGTGTCATGTTGAACAGCATTGTCTCAAAAAAATTGGAGTTTTGTAGTTTTTTTTTTTTTTTTTACTGTAAAAGGTTGAGCTTTTTGGTGGTTATGGACTTATATAGATGGTTTTGTGCACTAACATCTGAAACATATTAATAGTAGATTTTCAAAAATATAATTTTGTTAAAATACCAAAATTACTGATATGGTTGTGAAGGAGATAAAAAATAAGCCAACTCCAAATATGTCACTCTAGAGTAAGGACTAATTTGAGCTGAAGACATTTGAGAATCAACAAACGCAGGGAGAGACTGTCGCCAAACCTCTTTATCTGCCTTAAAACAGATTCTACCATACAAAAAAAGAAGAAAAAATTGTCTTAAATCCCTTCACTGAGAATTTCATCTACCAGGTGAGATTAACTTTTATCACAGGAGAGGAAATGTCTTGGTATGGAGAGTCACCAAACCAAGACAGATGTTGTCACAAACTATCATATCTTCCATCTGTTCTCCTAAGAGCCCATTTATCTTTCCTAAACGTCATTTTTTCTTCCATATGTAACCTTTCTCTTTTATGCCTTTTCTCCTAGTAATCTGTTTTTAGTTGTACAGGCCTTTTAGATTCTGAACCTAAGAGAATCTATCGTTGTTGTTTACTCACTAAATCATGTTGGACTCTTGTGACCCCATGAGCTGTAGCCTGCCAGGTCCTCTGTCCATGGAATTTCCCAGGCAAGAATACTGGAGTGGGGTGCCCCTTCCTTATCCAGGGGATCCTCCCAACCCAGGCATTGAACCTGCATCTCTTACATTGGCAGGTGAATTCTTTACCACTGAGACATCTGGGAAGCCCCAAGAGAATCAAAAAGTTTTTCATCTGCTCTACAATTAAAAATTCTAAACGATGGTAAAAATAATAAATTATTTATGTCAGTAACTGATAAACCATTTTGTACACAGGTTTGCATACAAGTTCTGCTTGTAGTTGTATTTTCTTTTCTGAGTTAATGAGCAAAAGTAATTTCAGACAGCATGTTTTGCTTTATGGAATAATGGTTTCCAAGTGTTTCCAATGGTTTCCAATCTAATTATTTCATATTAATGACTTCAAATTTGTGTACACATTTTACAAAATAGAAATTGTGATTATACTAGAATTTATGAAAATTTAATTTTATCAACTCATGCTAAATCATTTCTTTAATTACAACTGGGTTAACCATATGCTTAACTCCATAAATGACACACTAATTTAATGATGAGCAATACTCCTTGTTATAGAGGCCTATGAGAATGAAACACAAGAGGCAACTTTGAAAGAAGAAAAAGACCATTTGGCTAAATTTTAATTAACACTTAACATAACAAGTGCCAACGAGTCCTGGCAGTAATTGAGTATACTTTCACTGATAAGTATTAATAACCTGAATACAACTGTATTCTAGTTGAGCTTTTCAAATCTGAATTAGCTACTGTCTGTTCTAAATTCCAAAATGTTTACTGCCTATAGTTCTTTTCCTCCACTCTATATTCAACTATTATTTTAAAATTACAATTAAGGATATGAGAACTCCCTTTTAAGTTCTGTGAACATGATATAAAAAAACTTCTGATATGAGTGTCCAGTTAGGTGACAAGTAACATACTATTAAAAAAATGGCACTGTCTTTGAAGATAGATATGGGATGCTTCACCATCTGCCTCATGTCATCTCAGGCAAAAATTCTAATCATTCTAATGCCACTGTTCTCATCTATAACTGAACTAATCATCAACTAGTAGAGCTCCTTATACAATGTTGGCCTCATGATTATTACCAAAAATAAGTGCATTGGAAACAGTAAATTTTATTTACATGTTTATTCACTCACATGTCTTCATATATTTACATATTATTACTTCAGTTTCATTGTCTCTTATTTGAAAAAACACTTTAAATCTAGCTGTGTTTTGGATTTCAGATTCTAAGTTAGATGACATTGTTAGCAGAGTCTGGAAGAACACCTAGTGTCAATCATATATCTCCATTGAAACATAATTATTTATACCAAGAGTAATAAATATACAATAAATCATCTGATCTCTTTCTAGGTTATTTTTTGTACCAAATTCATTTGCCGCAAAATTTGAAAAATAATAACATTTGGGGCTTTATGAATTTCATAATTATGGATAAATATGGTAGCTATATGCTTTATTTCAAAATGAGACACTTTTGACAGTAAAAATGGTTATGCCAGGACCACAACTGATTCATAAGTTTGTCCCAGTAAGAAGGGATAGTCATAAATAAAGACTGAGGAACTGACTGATAAAGCATTGTTCTTGGCATTTTGGAAGTGCTGATGGTGTATTATGTTTGTTTACTTACATTATTTATTTTCCTGTCTACTTGTTTATTTATACTACAGCCTGGTTCCTTTAAACAAATAAATGAATGACAAAGTGATTTACTTCTTATGGGCTGGAATCTAAAGACAAAACTGAGTTTGAATTATTGCCTTGCCTATTGCTACATATGTGACACTGGCAAGTTGCTATGACTATGTATTGGTTTCCTGTAAAATACAGGTTATAACACTATCAACTTCATAGGATTGTTTTGAAGACCAAATGAGATAATATATACTAAGACCTTACTGAAATATCTCCCAATAAATACACTCAAAATATGAAGAAGTAGCAGTATCCTACTTTCCTATACCTGACCCTGATGCTGGGAAAGATTGAAGGCAGGAGAAGGGGACAACAGAGGATGAGATGGTTGCATGGCATCACTGACTTGATGGACATGAGTTTGAGCAATCTCCAGGAGTTGGTGATGGACAGGGAAGCCTGGCATGCTGCAGTCCATGGGGTCGCAAAGAGTTGGATATGACTGAGTGACTGAACTGACTGAAAGAAACTCAAAGCAAAATATAAATTGCAAATGTATAGAAGTAAATTTATTGCATCTATTGTGATCTTCCTAAATTAAATTTCACTTTCCAGGCATATGACTAGATCATACTTTAGTGCAGATTTGTAACTGTCTTTGAAATTGTATGTGGCCATTTGATTTTATGGCCAATGGAAGATAAGTAGAAGAGCATGTGCCACTTCTGAGCAGAAGGCTTTAAGAGACAGTATATGGTTTGTCACCTTCCTATCCCATGACATGATGACTAATGATGCTCCAGACCTAGAAGTTATATGAGATCAAGGTAATGTTAGTTAAGTCCCATGATAGAGTAGCAGATAAACCTTTGTTTGTTTTAAGCCTAGAAGATTTGGGAGTTGCTTCCTTATAGAATATAGACTAGCACTGCATGATAGAAATATATATATATACATATATATATATATGTAAATATATACATATATTTATGGGGATGGGGGAGAGAGAGAGATGGAGAGAGGCAGAGAGATGAATTTTGTCCTCAAAGAGATCTGTTAAAATCCTTACCTCTGGCACTGGTGAATATGACTTGGAAATATGTTCTTTGCAGATGTTATCAAGCGAAGGGAGAAGGAAATGGCAACCCACTCCAGTATTCTTGCCTGGAGAATCCTAGGGACAGGGGAGCCTGGTGGGCTGCCGTCTATGGGGTCGCACAGAGTCAGACACAACTGAAGTGACTTAGCAGCAGCAGCAGCATCAAGTGAAGACAAGGTCATCCTGGATTAGGCTGAGCCTTAATTCCGTGAGTTAATGCAACGAATTAATTATATTCTTAAAAGAAAAGGAAAATTTGGATACAGAGACGTACAAGGAGAAGGAAGCTGAAGATGAAGGCAAAACATTGGAGTAACAAAGCTACAAATTACGGAATACCAAGGATTGTTGTGCTGACAACCAAGAAAACTAGGAAATCTCTAATTTATCTACTAAACTCTTTCTTCCTCTCTCTCTCTTTCATCTATCATCTACCTATCATCTATCGTTAGTGGTTCTCAAGTTTAAAGGTGTACAGGATCCCTTAGGATTGTTTAATTTAATAATATGCTGCCAGCCCAGAGATTTTGATTTAATCTTGAATAAGGTTCAAAGATTTGCAATTTAACTAAATTCTAAAGTCAATTTTGATGCTGGTGGTTTCCAGACAAATATTGAGAAATACAGATATAATTAATACCATGATTTGATATAGATGAATTTGATTTTGTTGGTATTATATGGGTAAGTGAAAGATGCTGTGATAAAGGGATGTTGGACCTCCCTAGTGGCTAAGTGGTGAAGAATCAACCTGCCAATGCAGGAGACACAGGCTCGATCCCTGGGTCAGGAAGATATCCTGGAGAAGAAAATGGCAACCCACTCCAGTATTCTTGCTTGGGAAATCCCATGGACAGAGGAGCCTGGTCGTCTACAGTCCATGGGGTTGCAAAAAGAGTCTGGCACAACTTAGTGACTAGATAACAACAACAACAATAAAGGGATGTCATGAGTAAAGGAAATGTAGGAAATGTTCCAGTCATGTTCTTGGAAAGACAGGTTATGAATTTGGTTGATGCCCAAGGTCTGTGCTATTTATTCTGCAAAGATAGGAAGAGACTTTGGAGTTCACCTGGTGTCTAGTTATATGTTCCAATCTTAATTCAGAAGACTCTGAAACAATACTTATTGTATTTTTTGAGGAGCTAGATGTGGTAACTTATTAATTGCCTTAATATTGTAGGAAAAGGCTTTACTGAGCCAGAGGTGTCTCCCACATATATACTGCCCTGAAAAACTCAGTAAAGCATTTCACAATGGAAGAGGCTTACAAGATGGCTCAGTAGGTAAAGAGTCTGCAATGGAGGAGATGCAGGAGACATGGGTTCAGTCCCTGGGTGGGGCAGATCCCCTGTAGCAGGACATGGCAACCCATTCCAGTACTCTTGCCTGGGAAATTCTATGGACAGAGGAACCTGGGGGCTACAGTCCATGGGATTGCAAAGAGTTGAACACGACTGAGCACAACACAGAACAGGGCATTGGAAGTAAATCTGATGATCTAACTGAAGTATTGTCCTGGGAATACAAATTAGTCACTAGATTTAAAAGTTAGACCTCCTCCTATAAAATCAATCTCTTTCTTACTAGGTGATTTTATAGAGCTTAAAGATAGATGATTTGATAGAGTTGAAGAGAAGAGTTACTCAAGCCAACATAATAGTGTGCAGGCAGGTAAAATAATATTTGTCATATTTTGAATATTGGTCTTTTGCCAGCCAATGAGTTAGCAATTTTAATTACAGACCTGTGAATGCTCACAACAATATTACAAGGTAAAATTATTTCTAGTCCAGAGAAAAATTCATTAATGTCTAGAATTTGTCTAGGACAACACATGGGGGATTTAAGTCTATGTCTCTGTTCCTCCTGGGCTTATGTACTATGTGAGACAGTAAAGGAAAACAAAGGAGGGAAGTAGGAGGAGAGGAAGGAAGGAAGGAAGGGACAAAAAGGAAGAAAGGAAGAAAAAAAAGGAAGGGAAGGGAGGGAAAAAAGGGGAAAATATGGAGATAAATTATTTTAAAGAGCAGTGTTAGTTAGAGAATAGAGAACATACGGTTAGAACATTTATCCCTAGGAACAGCAGCTAAAACAAAATAACCCCTTTTTTCTCACTTTGATCATCACTATGACAAATAGATTATCAATGAACTGCCTAGTATGATCCACACGAGTTCGCCTCAGATTTTCTAGTACTAACTAATCTAATCAAATGAGCTAACCACTAGTAGTTCAAATGACTTTACTTTTCAAAGTACCTTTGGATTCTTCTGATTTAAGAATGTTCTCTTTTATAGAATGATTTTCATTGTCTAAGAGACACTACCGAATTTTAAAATATGTCTTCCTCTCCTATACCTAATTTTCCCCCCCATTTAAAGCTCACTCAATTTGGCCCACTTGACTCATATCTCATTACAAATGTTAAGAACATCATCTTAAATTGATTGCTAGGTTTGAATGTTTAAATGTTGAATGTAATATTTTCACAGAAATATTTTATATTCATTCCACAACCTCTGACTTTTGGCTTTTTATTAATCCATGTTAAAATAGTTCAATTCAGTGAGGATATTTCAATATTTTAAAAAATATCAGATCATTGATTAATATCATTTTAATAGAGGTCAAAATTTCCCTTTTCGTCTTTTACAACACACAAAGCAGCAATTTATCAAAACAGGTTTGCCAGGGCCAAGGATTTTTTTTTTTAATCCCTGTGCTTGGATTTTTTTTTTTTAAACCTCATCTCATTGTCCCTCTGCTCTTTAAACGTTATGAGCCAACAGTGTTTTGAGGAGGAGCTTTTTTACAACTGTGCACAATTTTGCTATGGCAGTGGAGTTGTATATTCAGTATAGAGGAGGATCCTATAAAAACTGCCTCAGGTTTTGTAGTGTTCATTTTCAATGAGATGGGTCTAACTTGCTGCTTGAAACTGACAATTCTGTGCCTAATTGAGCATGCAGTTACACTTGAACACACTGTAGCATTTTCATCCAGTATCTTAGACAGCATGAAGCCCCAGGGCATTGAGCAGGTTAGGAGCAGTGCAAGAAAATCTGGCAAAATCTCGAGACTCTGCGTTAATTTGCACTCCAGTTACTACTCCAATTCTGCATATTTTGCCTGTTTTATATCAGCATTCTATTAATCCAAAAGCAATAAATTCAAGATTAATATACTAAAATGTCATCTTCTATTTATAGAATAAATATTATTTAAGACTTATGTCTTTCCATATACTTTCTCATTGTTTAAACTTGTAAAATGGACTCAGCAGTATGTGTAAAAATTTGGTGAACTTTTCAAGTTCTTGAAATTTAGGTAGCAGTAACAGAATTATTCCGCATGAGATTTTGTAACAGAAAAAGAGGCTGTGTTTCAGTTCTACTCCACGACTGACAAAATGATATGTCATTTGACATGTAGGCTCATTTGTTTAGTGGTAGCTGCTAACCCACAATGCATTTGATTATTTTCTGGAACTTGATAAAGTGTTTTAATTCACTGAATGAAAGTTATAATAATTATTACAGTGTTTCCTATATATTTAGCTATTTTAAATTTAAAGAAAAGCACTTCTCCTTAAATGTAGAAAAGTAATCACAAAAATTGTATCCAATCTGTCATGAAATTTTGCTAATAGTAATATAAGAAATAAAAATGATATCAATCCTCATGGACAAAGAGAAAGGGGGAGGGAATGAAAGTAGAGATGTCAATACATTTTGGAAGATCAGGTGAGCAGATAGAAAATTGGTAACCAGCTTATCAGAGTGAAAAATGCAACCTCAGTGCTAACAGAAGGCAATATCAAGGAGAAGAATGCTGATTCTTTTTGTGGAATCCCAGAAAAGCTTAGCAATGAGTGACACTAAGAACCTTAAAAGGTGAGGTTAAAGGGTGGTTATGAAATGGATCATTGCATGAGAACTTGTGAAAAAAGCAGCTAAACACTAAATCTCCACCACCTTACCTGCAAATTCATCGAGCTACTCTTTCAATGTGCATGTGTGCTCAGTACCCCCCCAGCTCCTCTCTCTGTGGAGTTTTCCTAGCAAGAATACTGGAATAGGTTGCCATTTCCTCCTCTAAGAGATCTTCCTGATGCACGGATAGAATCTGCATCTCCTGTGTCTACTGCATTGGCAGTTGGATTCTTTAGCACTGAGAAACCCATACAACACTCTCGAAATTCCAGGAAATTATTCCTTAATGATAACTGATAAAAAAAAAAACCAAAATAAAACAAAACTTAGGACTCAGGGAAATCAGGGGCAAAAATACAAGTGTTTGCATGGCAGCTTCATATGAAAGCATCATCATCATCATAATGTATATACATTTTTGTAATACAAGTCTACAAATGAGAAAAATGTAATTTATTGGGGGGTAATATTTCACAAAAGCAGAAGAGTGTGGCAGAAGATGAAATAGTTAGATAGCATCACCAACTCGATGGACATGAATTTCAGCAAATTCCAGGAGATAGTGAAGGACAGGGGAGCCTGGTGTGCTTCAGTCCAGGGGTTGCAAAGAGTCAGACATGACTGAGCGACTGAACAACGATATTTCACTTAACTGGAGTTCAAAGTCTGTGTCCCTTATCATCAAAATTCCTTGTAGAAGTTCATCAACACTGATCTCTAATGAGATTTTATGTATTTCATTTTTTGAAACATTTTGAAAATGTTATTTTGCATAGATATTGCCAATTAATGATACAAATTTATAAGTGTACTATCTTTTAAACCTTTGTTTTGAAATATATAGAATCACAAGGAATTGCAAAAATCGTACAGAGTTCCTGTGTAACTTTCTCACATATTACTCCAATAACAACACTTTATACTGCTTTCTTTGACCTAAAAGGTGGAAGGATTGGGAAGGGGGGGTGGCAGGAAATTAGCTTTTGTGTTGTGCTGTGTGCTGTGCTTAGTTGCTCAACTGTGTCCAATTCTTTGTGACTTCATGGACTGTAGCTTGCCAGGCTCCTCTGTCCACAGGGATTCTCCAGGCAAGAGTACTGGAGTGGGTTGCCATGTCCTCCTTCAGGTGATCTTCCCAACCCAGGGATCGAACCCAGGTCTCCCGCATTGCGACCAGATTCTTTACACCAGGGAAGCCCAATAGGCCTTTGACCTAAAATACTCATGTCTACTCTCAGGGCACTATACATTAACATAGATAATAGAACTTACCAATATGTTTTCAGTTCTCTGGGATAAAGGCCAAGAGTATGATTGCTCGATTGTTAGTAAGCATATAATTAGCATTTTGAGAAATATTTCACTATATTCCAGGGCAGATGTACCTTTTAATATCACCAACAATATATGAGAGATTCAGTTTCTCCGAATTCTCACATAATTTATTACTGTGACAAATTTAGAAAGTATATGATATCTCATTATGGTTTACATTTCCATCTCCCTAATGTCTAACAATATTGAATCTCTTTTTGTGTGCTTATTTTTTTAAAAATTGAAGTGTAGCTGATTTACAATAGTAAATCTGTGTACAACATAGTGATTGAGTATTTTTATAGATTAGACTCAATCATGTGCTCATTTGATATCAGTATATCCTTTTTGCTGAAGTATACTGATGTCGTTTGCTCATAGTTTGATTGTGTTGTTTGCTTTTTTACTGTTAATTTTTAGACTTTTCTATTCATTCTAGATCTGAGTCATTGGACAAATAAGTGGTTTGCAAATAATTTCCCCAATCTTAGTTTGCCTTTTCATCCTTGTAATGAAGTCTTTTTCAGAGTATAGGTTTTTAAATTTTGATGAAGCCCAGTATATCAAGTTATTTTACGTATTATGAAAAGTGAAAGTCACTCAGTTGTGCTTGACTTTTTGCAACCCCATGGACTATCTGTCACCAGCCAAGCTCCTCCATCCATTGAATTCTCCAGGCAAGAATATTGGAGTGGGTGGCCATTTCCTTCTCCAGGGCATCTTCCCAATCCAGGGACTGAACCCAGGTCTCCTGCAGTGCAGGCAGATTCGTAATCATCTGAGCCACGAGGGAAGTCTTTAATGCATTAGAAAAAAAATTAATAAAGAGAAATCTGAATTAAATAGTTAGGAAAACAGAGGGCATTGTCACATTCTGCAACAATCAGTTCAGTTCAGTACAGTTCAGTTCAGCAGTTCAGTCATGTCTGACTCTTTGAGACCCCATGGACTGCAGTACACCAGGCCTTATGTCCATCACCAACTCCCGGAGTTTGCTCAAACTCATGTCCATCGAGTCAGTGATGCCATCCAACCATCTCATCCTCTGTCATCCCCTTCTCCTCCTGCCTTCAATATTTCCCAGGATCAGGGTCTTTTCAACTGAGTCAGTTCTTCAGATCAGGTGGCCAAAGTATTGGAGCTTCAGCTTCAACATCAGTCCTTGAAATCAATATTCAGGACTGATTTCACTTAGGATTGACTGGTTGAATCTCCTTGCAGTCCAAGGGACTCTCAAGCGTCTTCTCCAACACCACAATTCAAAAGCATCAATTCTTTGGCCCTCAGCTTTCTTTATAGTGCAACTCTCACATCCATACATGATTACTGGAAAAACCATAGCTTTGATTAGATGCACCTTTGTTGGCAAAGTAATATCTCTGCTATCTATTATGCTGTCTAGGTTGGTGATAGCTTTTGTTCCAAGGAGCAAGCCTCTTTTAATTTCATGGCTGCATTCACCATCTGCAGTGTTTTTGGAGCCCCCCCCAAAATAAAGTCTGTCACTGTTTCCACTGTTTTCCCATCTATTTGCCACGGAGTGATGGGACTGGATGCCATGATCTTAGTTTTCTGAATGTTGAGCTTTAATCCAACTTTTTCACTCTCCTCTTTCACTTTCATTAAGAAGCTCTTCAGTTCTTCCTTGCTTTCTGCCATAAGGGTGGTGTCATCTGTATATCTGAGGTTATTGATATTTCTCCCAGCAATCTTGATTCCAGCTTGTGCTTCATCCAGCCCAGCATTCCACATGATGTATTTTGCATAGAAGTTAAATAAGCAGGCTGACAATATACAGCCTTGATGTATTCCTTTCCCAATTTGGAACCAGTACATTGTTCGATATCCGGTTCCAACTGTTGCTTCTTGACATGCATACAGATTTCTCACGAGGCAGGTAAGCTGATCTGGTATTCCCATCTCTTGAAGAATTTTCCACAGTTTGTTGTGATTCACACAGTCAAAGGCTTTGGCATAGTCAATAAAGCAGAAGTAGAGGTTTTTCTGGAGCTCTCTTGCTTTTTGGATAATCCAACAGATGTTAGCAATTTGATCTCTGTTCCTCTGACTTTTCTAAATCCAGCTTGAACATCTGGAAGTTCTTCATTTACATACTATTGAAATCTTGCTTGGAGAATTTTGAGCATTACTTTGCGAGTGTGTGAGATGAGTGCAATTGTGGGGTAATTTGAACATTCTTTGGCATTGCTTTTCTTGGCGATTAGAATGAAAACAGAATTTTAACAGTCCTGTGGTCACTGGTGAATTTTCCAAATTTGCTGTCACGTTGAGTGCAGCACTTTTACAACATCATCTTTTAGGACATGAAATAGCTCAGCTGGAATTCCATCACCTCCACTAGCTTTGTTTGTAGTGATGCTTCCTAACGCCCAGTTAACTTTGGACTTCAGGATGTCTGTTTCTAGATGAGTGATCATGCCATCTTGGTTATGTAGGTGATTAAGATCTTTTCTGTGTAGTTCTTCTGTGTATTCTTGCCACCTCTTCTTAATATCTTCTGCTTCTGTTTGGTCCATATCGTTTCTATCCTTTATTGTGCCCATCTTTGCATGAAATGTTCCCTTGGTATCTCTAATTTTCTTGAAGAGATCTCTAGTCTTTCCCATTCTATTGTCTTCCTCTATTTCTTTGCATTATTCGCTTAAAAAGGCTTTATTGTCTCTCCTTGCTATTCTCTGGAACTCTGCATTCAGATGGGTATATCTTTCCTTTTCTCCTTTGCCTTTAGCTACTCTTCTTTTCTCAGCTATTTGTAAGGCCTCCTCAGACAACCATTTTGCATTCATTTTTCTTGGGGATGGTTTTGTACAATGGTCTGCCTCCTGTACAAGGTCACAATCTTCCATTAATAATTCCTCAGGCACTCTGTCCATCAGATCTAATCCCTTGAATCTGTCACTTCCACTGTATAATTAGAAGGGATTTGACTTAGGTTATACCTGAATGGTCTAGTGGTTTTCCCTACTTTCTTCAATTTAAGCCTTAATTTGCAATAAGGAGTTCATGATCTGAGCCACAGTCAGCTCCAGGTCTTGTTTTTGCTGACTGTATAAGATGTGGGTCAACACTTGGGCCTCAAGCCAAACAATAGGAAAGGAACACAACCGTGCCCATCAAGAGAAAATTGGATTAAATATTTACTGAGCATGGCCCCGCCCATAAAATCACAATCCAGTTTCCCCCACAGTCAGTATCTCCCATATGGAAGCTTCCATAAGTCTCTTATCTTTATTCATCAGAGGGCAGAAAGAATGAAAACCACCATCACATAAAACTAACCAAACTGATCACATGGACCACAGCCTTGTCTAACTCAGTGAAATTATGAGCCATGTGGTATAGGGCCACCCAAGATGGATGGGTTATTGTGTAGAGTTCTGACAAAAGGTGGTCCACTGGAGAAGGGAATGGCAAACCACTGCCTTGAGAACCCCATGAACAGTACAAAATGGCAAAAAGATAATGACACTGAAAGATGAACTCTCTAGATAGGTAGGTGCCCAATACACTACTGGAGAAGAGTGGAGAAATAACTCCAGAAAGAATGAGGAGATGGAGCCAAAGCAAAAACAACACCCAGTTGTGGATGTGACTGATGATGGAAGTAAAGTCTGATGCTGTAAAGAACAATATTGCATAGGAACCTGGAACATTAGGTCCATGAATCATGGTAAACTGGAAGTGGTCAAACAGGAGATGGCAACAGTGAACACTGAGAGTTTAGGAATCAGTGAAGTAAAATGGACTGGAATGGGCAAATTTAACTCAGATAACCATTATATCTACCACTGTGGGCAAGAGTCCCTTAGAAGAAATGTTTGCAGATCCCAAATTGCAACTCTCTGCTAATCCCAAATAAACCCATTTTTGCTGGTGAAATATTTGACAGTCTGTTTATGTCAAGTGAACATTTTTGTTACACATGTGGGGACCAGAGAAGACCCTCAAAGCCTTCAGGGCTGGTGAGCAAACAAGTGCTTACACTCAGCATTTCCCAATCAACTGCTTCGCCTCCTATGAAGTCCTTGTAATAGCAGCTCCTAACATAAGTCTTGGACATTGTAATAACCTTATCCCAGCTACTCTTCTCCCCTTCATCATGGATAAAGTCTCTCAAGACTTCTTAACACTGACAAATGACCTCCTGACTCTTCATAGTGATCTGCAGGAAATTCACTTGAGAAATAGTGACTTCTCATGTTTCACTGACGGTTCTTTTTTTTAAAGGAAACAATGGAAAATATTGTTCAGGATATGGTATTGCAACTCCTTTTGATGTTGTTAAGGCAGAATCTTTACTGTGGCTATTTTAGCCCAACAGGCTGAATTATATTCAATTGCACAGACCTGTACTTTAGACAAGGACAAAACTGCCAATATTTATCCTGATAGCAGATATGGTTTTGGAGTAACATGACTTTGGAATGTTGTGAAAGCAATGTGACTAGCTTACTTCCAGTAGAAATAAAATTAAAAAAATAGCTCCTATATCCAAGAGTTGCTGGATGCAATATTTTTATCTGCTGCTTTAGCTATTATTAAGCTTCTAGGGCATTTTAAACTTGACTCTCTGAAGCTAAGGGGTATTATCTTGCTGACATTTCCACATGGAATGCTGCCCTTAAAAAGGCCCATAGTGGCCAAAACTCTGTTGCAGTTCAAAGGGATAATTCTCCAAATAATAATTTAGAAAAATCAGCAAGAGAAGCCCAACAATTGGCCTCAGAAAAGGAAAGCAAGATTGGAAATCAAACAATTGTAGCTTTGCTAAAAAGAAAAAGCTCTGGTTTGGATCGAATAACAACTAGTACTATGAGGAACTCAAAAGGTTCCACTTATCACTGTATATATATATAAAACCAATTTCTCTATATAAAAGCATTCTCCATGCCTTGCCCTGTGGGGATTTCCATGGTTGCAGACCACAGACTGAAGTTCTCTGCTGGTCCCAAATTGATCTATCTTGCTGGAGAAATTATCTGGCAGTTTATTCATCTCAGGTTAACAGTATCATGCTTTTGTTGTTATGCCTAAGAATACTTCACTTAGTTCTGTGTCATAATGAGTTTATTCCATCTTTATAGCTGAAAGTTTTAGAGTATTTTATTGTATGGTTAAACCCATGTGCCCATTTCCAAAAGGAAATCAACCTGAATATTCATCTGAAGGACTGATGCTGAAGCTGAAGCTTCAATACTTTGGCCACCTGATGCAAAGAGCAGACTCATTGGAAAACACTCTGATGCTGGGAAAGACTAGGACAAGAAGAGAAGGGGGCGACAGAGGATAAGATGGTTGGATGGCATCATTGACTCAATGGATATGAGTTTGAATAACCTCTGGGAGACAGTGAAGGACAGGGAAGTCTGGCATGCTGCAGTCCATGGGGTTGCAAAGAGTCAGACACAACTGAGTGACTGAACAACATCAACAAAACATATATTCACACACATGCACACACATCTACCCACCCATACACACATCCCAGAATCTTACTCAGTCCTGAGACAAGAGGAAATTTTCCATTTTCATCAACATAGATGGACCTTAAGGGCATAAATAAGTCAAACAGAGAAAGAAAAATATAGTTTGATTGCACTTATATGCAGAATCAAACAAGTTGAACTCATAGAAATAGAAAACTGAACAATGATTGTCAAGGACTGGGGGAAAGAGAAAACAGGGAGATGCCAATCAAAGGGTACAAATCTCCAATTATAAGAGAAATAATAAGTCCCAGAGATCTAATATACAGCTCAGTGAGTATAGTTAACAGTACTGTATTATAGACTTGTAAGTTGATATGACAGTAAATTTTAAGCACTCTAACCCTCACAATACCAACAAAATGGTAATTATGTGACATGAAGGATGCATATTCTTTATGGTGTGTTTTAACCATTTAATTGTTAAAGTGTTCATGGTCAATTAGGTTTTGTTTGGTGATGCAAGGCCCTACTGACTATCTCTTAGTAGGTATATAACTTTTACCTTGTAACTAAGAGATTTGTGTACAATGGAAAACTGAAATATTGACAAAGAAGAGACAATATTTGTGATGCCAATTCATTCAGCTGATTAATAAAATGTATGATTTTTATCCAGATGTTTCAACTCTATAATGTTATATGTCCTTCTGGGCTTCATTTTTGTTGTTATCGTTGTTTGTTTTTTGACTACTACAATAGTATAAGAAGGACAGAGACAGAGAAATAGAAAAACACAATGATGAGAGAGTGTAAGAGGAAAAAAGAATCTAAGGCTATAGGAGAGGCTTTAAAAATTATAGCTATAGAAGAGGTCATGATAAGACACTGTAATATGTGCTTACAGGTCTTGATGAACATGAAGTGTGAGAAATTGAGATATGAAAAGAAAAATTAATAACTGTCTAATAATAATAGTAAGTGCTTAATAAATAGAATGCTTGTGAAACTGTGAGAGTTATATTAAATTCCTGTTAAGGGAATTAAATTTTAAATATATATCCACATCATATAAAATTTTAAATCTGTAAGTAAATGTCTTAGCTTGATAAATTATTGTTAAAAGCAATTGTGTCAAATCCATGGTTTCACCATGTCACTTTAAATTTTTAAATGTTTCATGTATGAAATAAAGAATTACCCCTTTGAAATTGTTTCTATAATAATGAGATCTATTATTTTGCTCTTATCAGAGTTCATAAATTGCATCACAATTGTTTCCTTGTTATTATAGACTTCTCTAATCTCAGATTCCTTCTCTGCTTATGAAGTGTAAAATTGGATTTTTTGCTCTATACAGTCAGCAAAAACAAGACTGGGAGCAGACTGTGGCTCAGATCATGAACTTCTTATTGCCAAATTCAGACTGAAATTGAAGAAAGTAGGGAAAACCACTAGTCCATTCAGGTATGACCTAGATCAAACCCCTTATTAGTATACAGTAGAAGTGACAAATAGATTTAAGGGACTAGGACTGATAGACAGAGTGCCTGATGAACTATGGACAGAGGTTCGTGACATTGTACAGGAGACAGGGATCAAGACCATTCCCATGGAAAGGAAATGCAAAAAAAGCAAAATGGCTGTCTGAGGAGGCATTACAGATAGCTGGGAAGAGAAGAGAAGTGAAAAGCAAAGGAGAAAAGGAAAGATATTCCCATCTGAATGCAGAGTTCCAAAGAATAGCAAGGAGAGATAAGAAAGCCTTCCTCAGCGATCAATGCAAAGAAATAGAGAAAAACAACAAAATGGGAAAGACTAGAGATCTCTTCAAGAAAATTAGAGCTACCAAAGGAACATTTCATGCAAAGATAGGCTCGATAAAGGACCTAACAGAAGCAGAAGATATTAAGAAGAGGTGGCAAGAATACACAGAAGAACTGTACAAAAAAGATCTTCATGACCCAGATAATCACGATGGTGTGATCACTCACTTAGAGCCAGACATCCTGGAATGTGAAGTCAAGTGGGCCTTAGAAAGCATCACTACGAACAAAGCTAGTGGAGGTGATGGAATTCCAGTTGAGCTATTTCAAATCCTGAAAGATGATGCTGTGAAAGTGCTGCACTCGATATGCCAGCAAATTTGGAAAACTCAGCAGTGGCCACAGGACTGGAAAAGGTCAGTTTTCGTTCCAATCCCAAAGAAAGGCAATGCCAAAGAATGCTCAAACTACCGCACAATTGCACTCATCTCACACACTAGTAAAGTAATCCTCAAAATTCTCCAAGCCAGGCTTCAGCAATACGTGAACCGTGAACTTACAGATGTTCAAGCTGGTTTTAGAAAAGGCAGAGGAACCAGAGATCAAATTACCAATATCCGCTGGATCATCGAAAAAGCAAGAGAGTTCCAGAAAAACACGTATTTCTGCTTTATTGACTATGCCAAAGCCTTTGACTGTGTGAATCACAATAAACTGTGGAAAATTCTGAAAGAGATGGGAATACCAGACCATCTGACCTGTTTCTTGAGAAACCTGTATGCAGGTCAGGAAGCAACAGTTAGAACTGGACATGGAACAACAGACTGGTTCCAAATAGGAAAAGGAGTACGTCAAGGCTGTATATTGTCACCCTGCTTATTTAACTTATATGCAGAGTATATCATGAGAAATGCTGGCCTGGAAGAAACACAAGCTGGAGTCAAGATTGCCGGGAGAATATCAATAACCTCAGATATGCGGATGACACCACCCCTATGGCAGAAAGTGAAGAACTAAAGAGCCTCTTGATGAAAGTGAAAGAGGAGAGTGAAAAAGTTGGCTTAAAGCTCAATGTTCAGAAAACTAAGATCATGGCATCTGGTCCCATCACTTCATGGGAAATAGATGGGGAAACAGTGGAAACAGTGTCAGACTTTATTTTTGGGGGCTCCAAAATCACTGCTGATGGTGATTGCAGCCATGAAATTAAAAGACGCTTACTCTTTGGAAGGATGGTTATGGCCAAACTAGATAGCATATTTAAAAGCAGAGACATTACTTTGCCAACAAAAGTCCGTCTAGTCAAGGCTATGGTTTTTCCAGTGGTCATGTATGGATGTTAGTGTTGGACGGTGAAGAAAGCTGAGCGCCGCAGAATTGATGCTTTTGAACTGCGGTGTTGGAGAAGACTCTTGAGTGTCCCTTGGACTGCAAGGAGATCCAACCAGTCCATCCTAAAGGAGATCAGTCCTCAGTGTTCACTGGAAGGACTGATGTTGAAGCTGAAACTCCAATACTTTGGCCACCTCATGCGAAGGGTTGACTCACTGGAAAAGACTCTAACGCTGGGTAGGATTGGAGGCAGGAGGAGAAGGGTGTGACAGAGGATGAGATGGTTGGATGGCATCACTGACTCGATGGACATGGGTTTGGGTAGACTCCGGGAGTTGGTGATGGACAGAGGCCTGGCGTGCTGCAATTCATGGGGTCGCAAAGAGTCGGACACGACTGAGCTACTGAACTGAACTGAATATTAAATAATAAATTTTATTGACCTTATATAGTGAATATTAAGCACTCAAATTCAGCTCTTGTTATCCAAAATTTAGGCTCCAGTGATGTGACTTACACTGTCATAGCATTAATAATTAGTCCATTCACTCACTCATTATTCATCATGGCCCAAAGTAGTTTTGATCCTGGACTGTTCTTTCATAGTTGAATAGTTTGGCTAATTGGGGCATGAACTAACCTCCTTAAAGTGTTTTGCATTTGTTTCTGAAGTAAGACAGTAGGTTGGCTTATTACATTTTTTCCCCAGATAGTCTCAAATCAAAGAGTAAGGCTACATCTGCTTGATTTATGCTTTTGTTCATGTTTTCTAAGCATTATTTAAAGCTCCGTTCTAAAGTTAGAGGAGATACCCTTTTTGTTTGAGCTTGTCTTTATGTGCCCATTTTTTCCCCCCATTTATCAAATGAGAGAATGGAATAGATGATATTTAAGGCTTCCCTGGTGGCTCAGATAGTAAAGAATCTGCCTGTAATTGGGGAGACCCAGGTCTGATCTCTGGGATGGGAAAATTCCTTGGAGGAAGGGGAGGGCAAACCACTCCAGTAGTCTTGCCTAGAGAATTTCATGGACAGAGGAGCCTTGTGGGCTACAGTCCATGGGATCACAAAGAGTCAGATATGACTAAGCGATTAACACTTAAGGTCTTTTTAACCTCCAATGCATTATGATTTTGGCAATCTCAATATATTTACTATTTTTATACTAATATATTAATCTATGAACAAAAAAGAGAAAATTACATTCTGTGTTGTTATTAAAGCCTTCAAGTCTTTCTATTTTACTCACAATACAGTCTTAAACAACATGCATTAACAAATGGCAGAATTATTTTCATCTTTCTTTTAGGTTCCTTACGTTTATCCCTACTCTGAAACAGGCACTACTGAATAATCAGTGTTCAAAATACAATTGGGAGGTGGAATTTAAAAAATTAAAATAAACAAAGTCAACTATCAGTCAATGGTTATAAAATATCATGAACTGGTTTTTATCTACTGAATAGATTATCATCATTCCATAGAAAAGCATGACGGGGCTTACAGCTGGACCATAAAGAATGAGAATAATTTAGTGAATTGAATGTTTTTTGTCTCTATCTGAGAACTGAGACAGTAAAAGCAGAGTCTGAAAGTGGATAGTCTATGTTGATAATTATCACTGGGTCTGTTGGAAAAAGGAAAATATTTTCGTACAAGGCAGTTTCCAATTATAGGTTTCCTATCTCCAAGAGCTGATAAAATCTGAGCTCTAAATCATTATAGCAACAACAATGGCAAAAACATAAAAATACTGTTTGGAAGGAAGCTTACAAAGTCCAAAGATATATTAAAGAGTAATATAACTCCTGTCAGAGTCTGCCCTTTTTAGAGTCAATTATTTCCCAATTCCAACCTTTTCCCTTAAAGAACCATTAACCTGTGTTTTATAAGAAGAGGTAAATGAAGGAACATTATAACATGAAATGAGGTCTCAAATGTCTTCATTGCAACATTTGGCCTGAAACATTACCTCCCATTTTCTTCTAAGCTCTCAATGCATTTTTTTACATATAATTTATGAGGACTTATAATATTCTAGGCTTCACCAGAAGTATTATTACTTAGTTTTCTTTCCATATCTGGCATCAATAGATTAGTAGATGAATACTAGCAAACTACTAAGGTTACATATAATCTAGGCCAGAGATTCTTAATCTTGGTTGCATCTTAGAATTACCTAAAGAGATTAAAAATAAAATACCAATTTCAGCTATCTAACCAGACAAATTAAATCAGGAGCTTCTGGTGGGGTACTTATGTTTCATGTATTTGTTGTTGTTCAGTTGCTAAGCCATGTTGACTCTATGTGACCCCTGCACTGCAGCATAGGCTTCCCTGTCCTTCACAATCTCCAAAGTATACAGCCTAGATTCAGAATGATTAAACTGGGATGAAAGTGCAAAGTATTCTAATGTTGTTTAAATTATATTGTTAGTCTTTCCTGATGGATAGATACACAGATAAGCTGTAATATAGTTTAATCTTGGAGTTACTCTCATTTAAGTCTTAAAATGTATATGTGTAAAATACCTATTTCCCCAATTCCAAGGTAAGCCACTCTAACAAGTTAATATTTGTAATTTGCTTGTTGAAATATGTCTTTAAAGCTTGATATTTTCTGATTAGTGAGTTAGAAATCACTAATTTGTATTACACACAAAAGGGCAACCCTAGAAATAGGTGAACTTATAAAATGGAATATTTTTATCAACTGTTTCTTCTCTGGTCCTATCTGTCACACTGCTCTCTCTAAAAATTTTTTTTAATTAGTTTATTTTTTTATTGAAGGATAATTGCTTTACAGAACTTTGCTGTTTTCTGTCTAACCTCAACATGAATCAGCCATAGTTGTACATATACCTCCTCCCTTTTGAAGCTCCCTCCCATCTCCCTCCCCATCTGATCCCTCTAGGTTGATACAGAGCCCCTGTTTGAGTTTCCTGAGCCATACAGCAAATTCCTGTTGGCTATCTGTTTTACATATGGTAATGTAAGTTTCCATGTTACTCTTTCTGTACATCTCACCCTCTCCTCCCCTCTCCCCATGTCTATAAGTCTAGTCTCTATGTCTGTTTCTCCATTGTTGCCCTGTAAATAAATTCTTCATTACCATTTTTCTACATTCTGTATATATAAAAAAATAAAAAGTCACATTAAAAAAAAATAAAGCCCTGAGCCTGATAGTAATTTCTGATTGATGTAAAAAGTAGAATACAATGGTTAGAAAGTGTTTTGCAGGTTCAATAAAGGAAAAGACACAGTCCCTGACTTCTGGAAATTGATCTCAGGCTTACATCTAGACCTCAGTGTTATTGCAAATTTATCTGATGCTTACAGCTAAGCCACGTTATTCTCCTGTTGAAGATAAACAAGCTCACAAAGCATTTTTTTCAGGCAAGGCAAGAGTATTTTGTAACCCACAAAACATCAAACATCTCCTTTTCCCACTAAATGAGAAACCACTGTTTTATTCTCAGTTACAACTATAATATTCTAGTTTTTCTTGCTTATAGACAAGAATAATTGAGCAAGACATGATAGATTTTTTCCAGCCTTCAGACAACAATTAGTCTAGAGGGAAACCCTGTTTCCTTAGATTCTCCAAAGTTACTCAACCAAAGCCGAAAACCTTAAGTGTTGCCTGGAATGCTTGCTTACTGCTGCTGCCAAGTTACTTCAGTCGTGTCCGACTCTTCGCGACCCCATGGACAGCAGCCCACCAGGCTCCTCCGTCCATGGGATTTTCCAGGCAAGGGTAGTGGAGTGGGTTGCCATTTCCTTCTCCAGCTTGCTTATTAGAACACCCCAAGTTTCCCCATGGCGTGGATTTTCTTTCCCTCATTGAGATGAGTAATAAACCCACCTTGTTTAACTGTTACAGACATGTACCTGGTGGTCTTTGGCTGAAAATTACTGATAAATGTCTCTCAGAGTAGATGGCTGGCTGACTACAGGCTGGCCCCAGAAGATGGCATCACTTGATAAATTCATTTTTTTTAATTAAAATTTTTAATTGAAGTAGAATTGCTTCACAATATTGTGTTAGCTTTCGCTGCACTACATCGTGAATCAGCTATATGTATACATGTATCCCCTCTCTCTTCAGCCCTCAGCAAAGTATTGGAGTTTCAACATCAGACCTTCCAATGAACACCCAGGATTGATCTCCTTTAGGATGGATTGATTGGATCTCCTTGCAGTCCAAGGGACTCTCAAGAGTCTTCTCCAACACCACAGTTCAAAAGCATCAATTCTACGGCGCTCAGCTTTCTTCACCGTCCAACTCTCACATCCATACATGACCACTGGAAAAACCATAGCCTTGACTTGTGAGCTATAGCAGCTATGAATAGATAGCTAGTGAGAAGCGGCTATATAGTACAGGGAGCTCAGCTCAGTGCTCTGTGATGACCTAGAGGGGAGGTGTATGGGAGGTGGGATTCCCTGGTGGCTCAGACATTAAAGAATCCGCCAGCAATGTGGGAGACCTGGGTTCCATCCCTGGGTTGAGAAGATCCCCTGGAGGAGGGCATGGCAATCCACTCCAGTATTATTGCCTGGAGAATTCCCATGGACACAGGAGCCTGGTGGGTTATACTCCATGGGGTCGCAAAGAGTCTGACTAAGACTAAGCACGGTACAGTGTGTAAATATATTTTAATCTTGCAAATTCAGAGACCACAAAGTTGCTCACAAAGATAATTGACCTTATATAGGTTGCTGCTGCTGCTAAGTCGCTTCAGTCGTGTCGGACTCTGTGCGACCCCATAGACGGCAGCCCACCAGGCTCCCCCATCCCTGGGATTCTCCAGGCAAGAACACTGGAGTGGGTTGCCATTTCCTTCTTCAACGCGTGAAAGTGAAAAGTGAAAGTGAAGTCGCTCAGTCGAGTCCGACTCTTCGCGACCCCATGGACTGCAGCCTACCAGGCTCCTCCATCCATGGGATTTTCCAGGCAAGAGTACCTGAGTGGGTTGCAGTCCCTGTCAATTGAAAATTCGTGACAGCGAATCCTAGGATGATCCCAAAGTACCTGAAACTCAAGTCCTCTGGCTAAATGCTTTTTTTTTTTTTTTTTTTTAGCAAGCAAGGTTCTATGGGGAGGAGAACTACAAAATTTTACCTAGATGTTTTGATAAAGCATGACATTATACACAGTAGAAATGGACATGGGAAAAGCATGCTTAAATGCGTCAAGGAAAAATATAGTCTGATTATTAAATCCTTGAATGGAGGACACTATTCTTTGGACATTGCTTGAAAGAGAATTGTCACTGTTTTATGTTGAGATTTCTACCGAACCTTGCTTTCTTTTCTGATTGGTGTAGTTTTCTTTAGACAGTAATGCACTGTCAGGCTAATTCAAATATCACTGGCTTAGAGGCATTTATTTATCTTAGAAGATTTGTTCCTATCTTCTGAAAATCATTATGCATTGATTTATATATTAAATCTCAGCAGGGATATTATTTCTTTGAAGACACCTAATTTTTGCTCTCTCTCCCTTTCATGCTCTATAGTTAAAAAGGATTTTATACATGTTATAACTTAGTGTAGTTTGAGTCTTTGACGTTTCATTACTAACCTGATATTTGACTAGACATTTACAAAATTTTTCCCTTCTAGTGTATGTGTTTAGTATGTCAAACTTTAAAATGAACAACTGGTTCTTTTAGACTGTTCAATCAGGAAAATATATTACTGTATGTGCATACAAAAATATGACATGTTTGTTATTTATCTTTCAGTGTATGCAGACCTAATATCTGTTATTTTCTTCTCCGGTCACCTTTTATTTTTATGTCCATACACAGTAACGCTCCCTATACAACTGGAAGAATTTTTAATTATTTCAGTTTTCTCTGAGAGTGTTAATATGCCCTAGTTATCACATTTCACTTTTACTTCACATTGTTCTATGAGACATCCTTCTGATTATACATAGCAACTTTGTTATAAGGTCTCTTTTTTTTTTCCTTATAATAAAATTCTTCTTTACCAAAAAAAATATACATAATCAAATTCAAAATATCTATATAATTACTTTGGTTTAGCAAGTAAGAAGTAATTGCAAAAGTGTATATACATGCACACATATATATATAGTAACTCCACTGAGGATAGAGGAAATACACAGTAATGTCACATAACTCTGACATGTTGTAAGAGATTTTCATACATTCCACCCCATTAAATTCTTCTGAAAACTTTGAAAGGTATTTTTTCCATTTTACAATTAAGATAGCTAATTCTTTTAAAGATTGATTGATAAACCCAATTACAAAGTTCAGTTCAGTTCAGTTCAGTTCAGTCGCTCAGTTGTGTCCAACTCTTTGCGACCCCATGAATTGCAGCATGCCAGGCCTCCCTGTCCATTACCAGCTCCCGGAGTTTACCCAAACCCATGTCCATCGAATCAGTGATGCCATCCAACCATCTCATCCTCTGTCATCCCCTTCTCCTTCTGCCCCCAATCCTTCCCAGCATCAGGGTCTTTTCCAATGAGTCAACTCTTCTCATGAGGTTCAGCTTCAACATCAGTCCTTCCAATGAACACCCAGGACTGATCTCCTTTAGGATGGACTGGTTGGATCTTCTTGCAATCCAAGGGACTCTCAAGAGTCTTCTCCAACACCGCAGTTCAAAAGCATCAATTCTTTGACACTCAGCCTTCTTTATAGTCCAACTCTCACTTCCATACATGACCACTGGAAGAACTATAGCCTTGACTAGATGGACATTTGTTGGCAAAGTAATGTCTCTGCTTTTAAATATGCTATCTAGGTTGGTCATAACCTTCCTTCTAAGGAGTAAGCATCTTTTAATTTCATGGCTGCAATCACCATCAGCAGTGATTTTGGAGCCCAAAAATTACAGAGTTACCATAAGACAAAAATTGGATTTTTTGAGTTAAATGAATTAAATTACTGATTTGTCATAATCACAAGAATTTTAATTAATTATAGAAGAGAATCACACATCTTAATAGGGCAATTGATGAACAAAAGACCAGTATAAATAAGTGCATAACAGAATACCCAACTAACAACAATTATCATTATCATTTGTTTAATGTATATGATACACAGAACACAATGCTATGTTTTACAATAGTTATCTCCTTTAATCCTAAAAAAAAAACAACTAGTATAATCTATTTTATAGGTTAAGAAAGTAATATTTAGAGATTTTAAAGTACTTAAATGTCTACTATAATAAATTAATGGATTTGAAATTTAACTAACTTTTTTTTTCTTTTTCTTTTTTAAATTATGAAAGTATGATAACACATTTAAAGGAGACTTGGAAAATACAGAACGAAGTTATACACAGTCCCACCATATATCACAATATTTTTAAGTATATAAATTAAGATTTTTAGTTGGAGTTTCAATATCAAACTCTCAAAAATTAACAGAATGAATATATAAAAAAGTTGAAGGATATGTTGGGCTTCCCTGGTGGCTCAGATGGCAAAGAATTTGCCTGGAATGCAAGAGACCCAGGTTCAGTCCCTGGGTGGGGAAGATTCACTGGAAAAGAAAATGGCAACCCACTCCAGTATTCTTGCCCAGAGAATACCATGGACAGAGAAGCCTAGCAAGCTATGGTCCATGGGGTTGCAAAGAGACATGACTGAGCAACTAAACACACACAGAAGGGTATGATAGACCTGAAAAGCATTATGACCCTGTTTAACACAATTAAGATTTATACAATTTTCACACAACAGTACAATACAGATTCTATTTAAATTCCTATAGACTATAAACTAGGAGACACTGGAACATATCCAGGGACATAAGACAAGATGCAAAAATTTCACGGTTTAAAGGTAATGAAATCATACAGAGTCCTTAACATTTCTAATTCAGTAACTTGAGCACTAAACCACAATGATTAATCCCTGTGATTCAGTATGAGTAATGACTTAGACTTCACAAGGAGACAGGCAAATACACAATCAGTTTAAGCATAGCCAGTTAAAAGTAACAAGCACTGTATTGAGTACGTTAAATGCATTATTTCAGCTAATTCTTAGAGTTTCCATATTCTGTACTATATAGAGATACTGTTAAAAGTGCACTTTACAGATGAACAAACTATATATTAGGGCGCTTAAATCAATTGGTCAGAATCACACATAGTATGTGGGGGAATTTGTATTTGAATCCAGAAGTTTAGACTGGAAATTATCTAAATCTGTATAACAAATATGCTAAATGACATATTAATTCCAATGACTTACATTGAAATGATGATTAAGATAAAAGTGAAAAATATATTCCAAATTTAATGAAATCACTATAATGGACAAACCCATTTACTTTGGTTTACATACTTATTGGTTAATCCAATATTAACTGAGTACCAACTACATGTCTGAATACTAACAGACCAATGATAGTCTGTTAGCCACTCAGTCGTGTCCAACTCTTTGCAATCCCACAGATTGTAGCCCACCAGGTTCCTCTGTCCATGGAGTTCTCCAAAATAATTGGCAAGACCTCTGGGAGTCGTCAACATAAGACAGTTTATGTTTTATATCCTTTACATGGTTCCTCTAACTACATTATTTTTATACGTAGCTTTCATTAATGGTAGAATCGTCAACATAAGCTTTCCTTTACATGGTTCCTCATTATTTTTATACGTTAGAATCCGCTTTCTTAATTCTCCTTAGAGAACTTCTTAAAAATTTGGTAGAAGGAAAGACATTAGCATAGGTTTTTTATTGTCATTTTTAGCACTTAATTGCACTCTGGCTCCTAATCTAACCACTCAAAGACCAATTAGGAGAACTTGGAGGAAAAAAAGGAAAAGGCTGAGGATAGAAAAACAAAAACAACACAAAATATCAGAGCTTGCAGATAAACACTAGATTTTTCATCCTTTGGGAACAGATATAGTAAAAACAATTTCCTGTGTTACAACATGTGGATCTAGATCCAAGATCTACACACATATATTCAGAAATTTTTTAGTTCCTCTCACTTTTATCTGTAATTTACATTTACAAATCAATATAATGATGTCATTCTTTTGTCTGTCTTTAATCAGTTGTTATCCGGAAATAATTGCTATTTAATCCATAAACTAATTCTCTTTCCATGTGAAATGCAAGGATCAGTTCAGTTCTGTTCAGTTGCCCAGTCGTGTCCGACTCTTTGCAACCCCATGGACTGCAGCATGCCAGGCCTCCCTGTCCATCACCAACTCCCGGAGTTTACTCAAACTCATGTCCATTGAGTCAGTGGTGCCATACAACCATCTCATCTTCTATCGTCCCCTTCTCCTCCCACCTTCAAAATTCCCCAGCATCAGGGTCTTTTCAAATGAGTCAGCTCTTCACATCAGGAGTTTCAGCTCCAATATCAGTCTTTCCAATGAACACTCAGTACTGATCTCATTTAGGATGGACTGGTTGGATCTCCTTGTAGTCCAAGGGACTCTCAAGAGTCTTCTCCAACACCACAGTTCAAAAGCATCAATTCTTCGGTGCTCAGCTTTCTTTATAGTCCAACTCTCACATCCACACATTACTACTGGAAAAATCACAGCCCTGACTAGATGAAATGCAAAGACAGAATAGGCTTAATATTTAATGTAACTGAGAATGAATAAGACTGCCAGGTTAACATTATAGTCTTTTTTGAGAAGACACTGATAAATTATCCTCGATGTGAAAATATAAACTCAGAACTTCTGTTGTCCCTGCTAACATTTTGTTGAATACACAGCATTCTTGAGTATGATTAGAGGTAAGTAAGCCTATGCACTGACCTACCTTATTAATCAAAATGTGTTAGTCTACAAACAATAAATGCTGGAGAGGGTGTGGAGAAAAGGGAACCCTCTTAAACTGTTGGTGGGAATGCAAACTAGTACAGCCACTATGGAGAGCAGTGTGGAGATTCCCTAAAAAACTGGAAATAGAACTGCCATAAGACCCAGCAATCCCACTGCTGGGCATACACACCAAGGAAGCCAGAATTGAAAGAGACACGTGTACCCCAATATTCATCGCAGCACTGTTTACAATAGCCAGGACATGGAAGCAACCAAGATGTTCATTGGAAGACGAATGGATAAGGAAGCTGTGGCACATATACACAATGGAATATTACTCAGTCATTATAAATAATGCATTTGAATCGGTTCTAATGAGGTGGGTGAAACTGGAGCCTATTATACAGAGTGAAGTAAGTCAGAAAGAAAAACACTAATACAGTACACTGATGCATACATATGGAATTTAGAAAGATGATAATGATGGCCCTATATGCGAGAGAACAAAAGAGACACAGATGTACAGAACAGTCTTTCGGACTCTGTGGGAGAAGGCGAGGGTGGGATGATTTGAGAGAATAGCATTGAAACATGTATATTATCATATGTGAAACAGATCACTAGTCCAGGTTTGATGCATGAGACAAGGTGCTCAGGGCTGGTGCACTGGGATGACCCTGAGGGATGCGATGGGGAGGGAGGTGGGAGGGGGGTTCAGGATGGGGAACACATGTACACCCATAGCTGATTCATGTCAATGTATGGCAAAAACCACTACAATATTGTAAATAAATCAGCCTCCAATTAAAATAAATAAATTAATTTAAAAAATAAAATAAAATATTTGTTTTTTGAAATAAATGAATATAAGACAGCAATGAACATATCTCTGTAGCCTGAAAGTCACATGAGTTAATTAAAATATTAAATAACTGGTTGTATATTCTTCTACTTTTTAAATATAAAAATACATTTATTTAATAATCTGATACTATTTTTCAGGACTATTAGTGTAAATTGACAAACAATTTTTTAAAAGATCACAGGCAACATAATTAAAAACTGGCTTAATATTGCCCAGTAATCAAACAGCAGTTGTTTTTTTTTATAAATATATATGCATGTATACATATATATGTATATATATATATATATATTAAGAAAAAAGGAAATTTTTAAGCCAAATGAACTCTTTCTAAATATTCTGAAGTTCTGAAGGCCAATTTACTACTATGCTTTATGCTTCATCACAAATGGAACCAACAGATTGCTGCAGGAAACCAACTGAATAGAGAACTATTAAAAACTGGGAAATTGTTTACTACAATTTTACTCAGCTCAGGTGTCTCTCTAATTATGAGGTATCATGAACATTCACAGCATTCAGTATCTTTCAATGTTGTCTTTGAATGAATGAGTTGGGACACTCATTAAATATTATTAAGACAAGATGAAAGTGTTCTCAGTGAATTAACACTTTTAAATTACACTTATTTGTGGGTTCATTATTTGATTATTGGGAGCACTTTTATTTCCAAGCAGCATATTAGCAGAAGAACACTCTTAAGTATATGAAGAAATGAACTTCATCATGTATTAAAAAAAAAATGAACTCCCTGTCTCATTCATTCTAAGACAATTTAGACTCCAAAGTGGGGTTGCATGTAATTGAGACTCCAAAGTGGGGTTGCATGTTACAATTACTGTTGGCCAGGCATAAGACCTACAATAGTTTTCTTTGTACATATGCTCACATTCAAGCTTGCAAACAGTTGTCAGAGGCTGCTTGGAAGATAATCCTGGAGATGAGAGTGGAGCATTATTTTAAGAAATGTTGCATCATAAACCCTTTAATGATGAGGTGTACTGAGAAACAAATTCAACTTCCATTATCTAAATTAAAATGAACTATCAACATGAAGAAGATTTAGAAATACCTTAATTTACCTTTCTTTATACATACATCCCAGTAAGTAAGTTTTGACAAAGATGTGGAGAAAAGGGAATTGTGCACTGCTAGTGGGAATGCAATTTGGCAAAGCTATTATGGAAAATGGTGTGGTTTCCTCAAAAAACTAGAAATAGAACTACCATATGATCCAGCAACCCCACTTCTTGGTATATATCTGAAGGATGTGAAAATGCTATTTCAAATAGATATCTGGATTTCAATGTTTACTGCAGTGTTATTCACAATGGCAGAGACACAGACACAATCTAAATGTCCATCAAGAGATGTGGATGAATAGACAAAGAAAATGTGATATATAAACATAGAATATTATCCAGCCATAAAAAAGAAAAGCCTGCCATTGGTGTCAATATGGATGTAACTTTAGGGCATTAGGCTAAGTGAAAAACGGTAGACAGAGAAAGACAAACACTGTATGACTTCACTCACATGTGAAACCTAAAAAAGCCAAACACAGAAGTAGAGAGTAGAGAGGTGATTGCTAAAGGTTGCGGGGTGAGAGAAATGAAGATGTTTGTCAAAAGATACAAACTTCTAGTTATGAGATGAAATAATCTGGGGAATCTTATGTATAGAATGGTGACTACAGTCAACAATATTGTACTGTATTCTTGAAATCTGCTAAGAGAGTCCATCTTAAACATTCTCACCACACACACACACACACACACACACACACACACACACACACACACACACAGGTAAATGTGTGAAATGATGGGTGTGTTAACTGACTTTATAGTGGTAATCATCTCACAATATATAAATATGTTAAATCATCACATTGTATACATGAAACTTAAAAAATATATTAACTCCATCTCAGCAAAAGGGGAAAATAAGTCTAGAGAACAGTTTCAATAAGTAGAAAATAAAAATTTTAAGTAATAAGAAAAAATTGTATTATATTTAATTGGCAGTGCTTTTTTATTTATTAGTGGTATACACAATAATGAGTTTATGACTGAGTCAATAAAACAATTAAATATGGAATTTGATTAGATAAAACTCTTTCTCTTCTTTTTCTGCCTTGTCCTTCATCTGGCAGAACATATAGCCGTGTAAATCTGGACCCTACAATATAAGTTGAAGCATGCTGGAAAACTCTGTCAATAATTACTATCGCTTTGTTTTTCCATAGTTTCTCCATATCTGTTCCTTGTTTCAGTACTTGTAGAATCCACATGGATTTTTAAATTTATTTTCCATAACTTAGGATAAACTACAAATTTAGTGAAAGAGATTAATTAAATTGAAAATTTTCCAGAATAGTTATATTTTATGTCTTTGAATAATCTACTATTTTCTCCCTCACAATTTGCTTATATTTAATGATATTTTAAATATTTTTGGGACCACTAGGATATGTGTCTGTCTTTAAGTCAGTACTATATAGTTTTGCTTATTATAGCTTTTTGTAATACATTTGAAATCAGGAGATGTGATATTTCCAATTATTTTATTCTTTTTTAAGATTGCTTTGGCTGTTCTGGATATCTTGTGGTTCCACATTAATTTTAAGATTGCGTATTCTATTTCTGTGAAAAATACCATTGGGATTTGATGGGGATTGAATTTAATTGAATTTACTCTACAGACTGCTTTTGATGGTGAGGACTTTTTAATATTAATTATTTCAATCCATGAATATGGAGTATCTTTCCATTTATTTATGTCTGTTGGCTCACAGACTCAGGAGTCCCCAAAGTGAAACTTGAAATGGGCCCACGTATAAAGACTCCAGTATTCTTGGGCTTCCCTGGTGGTTCAAATGGTAAAGAATCTGCCTGAAATGCAGAAGATCTGGGTTTGCTCTCTGGGTTGGGAAGATCCCCTGGAGGAGGACATGGCAACCCACTCTAGTATTCTTGCCTGGAGAATCCCCATGGAGGGGAGCCTGGTGGGCTACAGTCCGTGGGGTTGAAAAGAGTTGGACACAACTGAGAGACTAAGCACACACGTAGAGAGGGCAAGGCTTTTTTGGAGGTGGGGGTTGGTGGAGTCTTCATTGGTTTTTTTTACATAAAACAATCAGGAGGGCAAATGCAAGTTATGTACTACTAGTATTGTGAATTGTCTTAGTTATAAGAGGAAAGTGAAGATTATGATACTACCCTTACAAAAGGAAACACTAAGGCAGATATTGTTGTTACTCATATTCCTATTGAATCTAGGTAGTCCAAAAGAAGTATTAACTATCTATGGCTTTACTATTACTTTTTATAAGATTTTGAACCACTTCTGTATAGATTTAAGGCTTTGTTCTGGAGTCATCATTTTAGGTAACTTTGTTTTCCCCAGACATATTCCAAAAAATAAAATAAAAATAAAAACCACCAATTGCCTATCCTGGTCAGGCAATACAAATCAAATTTTTATAAACATTTTCTCACACTTACATAAGATTTGTTAGTGCTTTCAAACCTCTTTTAGCAAATAATGGATACAAAGTTGCACATTTTAATTTGTTTGAGGGATGATTTTTTTTCTTCTACTGGTGGCTTAGGACAATTCATACACTGATTACTTCTCTGTCTTACTGTCTTCTTAGGCGTAGATGGGTTCAAGGAAATATCAGATTCTGTCTGCTTTAAATGATTTGGGGCAGCAAATTTTGTTTAGGAATGTAAACATGATCACATTTTTACTTATGCTTTGGTAATGTGTTCGATATAGAGGTAACTTTACTGCAATTACAAATAAATGTAAGATTTTAGAACTGATTCAGAAGGAAACTGTTAGAATTTTATGTGCTACAATATGAAAAATACTGATTGAAATAATAAATTCCTTTGTCCCTATAATTTAGATAGTGAATGAACTGTATAAATGTGAAAATATTTATACACTTACAAATGTTATTTTATACCCTTATTATTAATATTTCACTTTTTAGAATACAGTAGGTCAAACTTCATGGTAGAGTCTAACTGGCTGATGATTTGTAAGGACCAGAATAACCTTATTAAATCTGAATAAAATAGAATAAAAAGAGAAGTGAGAGGATAAGCAACCATTAGGAAAATGTTTTCTGTATAATATTCTCCAAAAGAGGGCAGTCTGTTTTAAACAATACTCTTTAACAACTGGAATACATTTTTAGAGTTCTGAGCAAGATAATGGTGTGAGCAGGGAAACCTAGATCTTTATTTCTTCCTAACCTCTACTGAAACTGGAGAAATAGTTAAGGGCTTACCTATACTTATGCCAGAAATAAAAGCTCTAAATTTTCCATACATGTGAGATTACAAGAATAAATTTCCATTAATAGTTGGTACATTAAAAATGATACTGAATAATTTAAAAAACTGTGCTAAATGACCCCCCAGTATTCTCCTTTGCTTCTCTGATGGCTCAGTGGTAAAGAATCCACCTGTCAATACTTGCCAATGCAGGGGAGGAGGGTTTGATCCCTCGGTTAGGAGGATCCCTTGAAGAAGGAATAGGCAACTCATCCAGTATTTTTGCCTGGAAAATGCCAAGGACAGAGGAGCCTGTCAGGCTACAGTACATGGGGTCCCAAAGAGTCAGACATGACTTAGCAACTAAACAACAACAATCTTCCTTCAGACAGATCCATAAAGAGAGTGATGTATTTTGATATTGAATGAAGGGAATGTTGGCAGACACCCACTGACATTTCTTAGAGGCCTCCTTCTCTAGGTGAACATTTCATTTGCAAGAGATTATTTCTTAGAAGTCAGTTTATTCCTTCTAACAGAGTTGAAGATCCTCATAATGGCTCCCCACATCTTCATCTTCCTTTCTATTCCAAGTACGAGGATTCCAAGTACCTAAATTCTAAAAATTAAAGCTGTCCTTCCATATTCATTTGGTCACACATATTCAGGCTTTTTAAAATTGAAATATACTTGGCATATAACATTGTTTAACTACAACAGCATTTAATAAGTTGAAGTGTTCCTAAACATTCATGTCCACTTAGGACCTCAGATTATGACCTAATTTAAAACAGAATCTTTGTCAATCTCAAGATTAAGTCATACTGGATTAAGGTGTGCCCTAAATACAATGATTATTGTCATTCTAAGAGAAGGAAAGAATATACACAGAGGAGAATACCATGTGAAGATGAAGATGGAGATTGAATTGATGTGTCTACGTATCAAGGAACACCAAGGACTGATGGGAGCAAAAACTTGGCAAAGCAAGAAAGAATTCTTCTCTGAAGCCTTCAGAGGAGCATGATCTTTCTAACACTTTAGTTTTGGATTTCTAACATCCCAAACTGTGAGAAAATTAATTTCTGTTGTTTGAAGCCACTCAGTTTGTGGTTACCTTTTTATAACAGACTCCAAATACCAATACAACAAATTACACCAAACTATGGTTTATTGACATATGACAAATGGGCACCAGTTAAACTACTGCTTCTATATTTTGCATTAATAAAACAATATGCTTCAAAAATACCTCCAAAAGGAGGTGTGTGTGTGTGTGTGTGAAAACTTTGGAAAATTATCAAGCACTATATAATTTAAAGAATCATTAATTCAACTTAAAAAAGAAACAGGTTTTTATATTTGCAAGAGACTAAAAATTATTTCACTACAATCTTTCCAAAATGTAGTGTAAACACAAAATTTTATAATAAAAAATAAATATTTGGGTTTCAGTAAGACAAACATATAGAATAATATAAAATCTCAATAACACACATAATACTAATAGCATACAATATAATAAAGTTGAGGCAGAAGAAGTGAACTGTTTGGAAAAATTTACATAATTAACTAGTGACAGTGCTCACTTATTTCACTGGTTTGACAATAAACACACTGTGAGTATTTTAGCTAAGTTTATTTAAAGTATTTTCAAAATAATGTATACTCATTTCTATAACGTTCTTTGCTGGTGAATATTCATGAAAATGTGCCAGATGCAAACAATACATCTTTAAATATGCATTTTAGTTAAGCTGCTTGAAGATCTTAAAAATTGTAAGAATGTTTATGATTCACTAGGCTTCTAATAGAGTGTGTGGAACAATTAAATGATGTACAATATATAATGATGTAAACACAAAAGTGTCCAAATGGTACTGAATTTCGATTACTAATTAAAGTGTGCTCCTGATTTAATACTTTACATGAACTCTTAAAAGAATGTTCAATTATTAGCATAAACTGAAAAGGAAATTTATTTCATCATGTAAATTTAAACTACAAAACGTCTAAAAGTTAGATCTAAAATAATATATATTTTCTTAAAGTGTATTTTGTACTATAGAGAGACACAGGTATATAATACTTGGTGATATACATACATTTGATGAAAAAATAAAACTAAGCCATGATAGCACATGCCTTTGTTCTTATCTCACAAATGCTCTAAAAATGATTCAACTATTTTCTAATCCTGAGAACTGTTTTTTCAACTTTAATTTTATTGGGGTATAGCTGATTAACAATGCTGTGTTAGTTTCAACTGTTCAGCAAGATGATTCAGTTATACATATACATATATTCATCATTTTGATTCTTCTCTCATATAGGCTATCCCAGAATACTGAGTAGAGTTCCTTGTGCTTTACAGCAGGTCCTTGTGAGTTTCATGAGAATAATTTCCTTGTAATTTGCATTAAAAATCCCATTTTATTTAGCTTAGTAAAAGAACTACAGCACTTGAAAGATTACTTCTTTTAGTAAAGTTTATCAACTAGACTTATGAGCCTTTCAAAGAAGAGCTTAATGCTCTTAGATTTAGAAATGTTTAAGGAATGATTTAATAGTAATAATGTATTGAATAAGATAATCATTTTAATGTCTGCCAACAATATAAACACATTATAAGTCATTATGTTTAAAAACTCTAAAATTCTCTGAATAAATAATATCTACCTTTTTAGTGTTCATATAATTATTACTGTTCCAATATTTCTGTGATTTTCCTTCTAAAGTAAAATTTTGACAATATTAATAAGTAGTAGTTTCAAAATATATAAGTATAATTTCCTTTTTAGTTAGTGTACAAATTCATAATTATTGATTTACTCATGTTTCAAAGTTTGAGATAAATATATCATTAGAGTCTTAATTTTGTGAAATGTTTATTGAATTTAGGAAATTTGTTTTGAATAATTGCAAATGGTGAAAATGGTTAAAATCTCATCTTAATTTATTTTTCCCATTGGGTCAATTTTATTTGAATATTAATTACAGGATCTAGCTATGAAATTGAGCATGCAGTCCAACAAGTACATGATCATTTGTTTTGATCAACATACATTTTGTTATTCATTATGAATCTTTTATTAAAGAAGACAGAAAGTATATGTAACTAAAAGCAAGATTATTCTTGACCTTCAAGGATCACCAACTTAATTCGATGAAATTACCCTTTAGTGACCTTTAGACGAACAGAAATATTTTTTAATACTGAATTTCTCAGACACAGAAGCAAGAGTGAAAATATAAAAGCAAAATTGCAGTCTATTTAAGTGAATTAAATAGAAAGTACAATTTAACATACATTATCTTAACTGGATTTAAATTTTTTTAAATAAAAATTAAGTGACACTATTTAGCAAAAAGCAAACTCTTTAAGGGAAATATCTAATTATGAATAAGCAGTTGGCACACTTACACTAAAAAGACAGATATTTATTATCTGTACTGCATATGTTGGTAATCTATTTATAGATTTATTTTTTCCTTTGCTTCTCATGTTCCCTTGGAAGTCAATAAAATCATTAATCCCCATCCTAATGAGAAAGTAGGAATAAATTATTTCAAAAAATTGTGCTCTTGTAACTATGTGCTCAGTTGTGTCCTACCCTTGCAACCCTATGAACTATAGCCCATCAGGCTTCTCTGCTGCTACTGCTGCTGCTGCTAAATTTCTTCAGTCGTGTCCGACTCTGTGCAACCCCATAGACAGCAGCCCACCAGCCTCCTCCACCCCTGGGATTCTTCAGGCGTGGAATTTTCCAGGCATGGAATTTTCCAGGCAGGAATACTGGAGTGGGTTGCCGTTTACACCTCCAGGGTATCTGTTTGACCCACAGATCAAACCCAAGTCTCCTGCATTGGTAGGTGAATTCTTTACCAGTGAGCCACCTGGGAAGCCCAAATTGTGCAGCTATAGAAATGCTTTAATATTTTAGGGAGAACAATGGTTTCTGATACTTAATGCTATTTTTAACAGAAAATTTAACAATAATCTATAATTTTATTTGCTTATGTTACTTTTCTCATGATTAGCATGGATATTTCAAATGTGGTCCAAGTTTGAATTTCATTTTATTAAAGCTGGAAAAATAATGTTCTAATCACTAAGAGTTAAACATTTATCAAGAATAAATAGAGACCGGAGGAGTTTTTTCTGAGCTTTGTAGATTGTATGAAAGTTTGACATTACTCACATTACCAAAAAAAGAAAAACTACAGGTCAAATATCGCATCAATTCATAAATTCAGTATGTATAAGAATAAGCTGGAAAAGAGTTCTGCAATTCAATACAAAATGTCGTGATATTTTCAAATTGTAGAAAATGATCTCTGACAGAAACTGTTTGACAAATTGTGACAAGATCAGCATGTCCTGCTGGTCACACTGCCTTTTGAAGCCTCTGCTATCATTCCAGACAGTACATTTGCAGTACGGCCTCTTTACCTTTCAGTCAGCAAATTCAATCACTTTACTGAAATGGAATAACCTTTTATCTCAGAGTACTTCTTCTCATTCCCTTCAGATTTCCCACCAATTGTGAGTCTACATTGGGAAATGAGAACTTTGTCTGTTTTCTCAGCATTGATGAGTCAATTGCCTTATAATGACTTCTAAAATGCCATTTTCAAGAAGTTATTTACTATTCAAAACAATTTAGTGGCAATTTGGGAGGTGTTTGGCAAAAGCAGCAAGAAAATACAGCCAAGATCTGAATGAAATAATCTTCCCTTTTCAGTTGACTACTGAAATTCAAGTATAGATAACATGCAAAATTATTTGAGCTTTTATAGATATTTTTCCATACGGTCTTCATTCATTTTAAAAAATACCAAGAAGACAATGTCAGAATTATGTGACCAAGATTTTAAACCAGCATTGATAAAAGTGGTTCCATGCTGAATATGACTGAAACAAAAAAAAAATTATAAAGATTCAGCAAAGAAATACACTGAGATATCTTAGCTAATTCATAAAACAAATGAAGAAGCAAGCAGAAACAACAACAAAAAATAATCCTTAAAGTATAGGGGAAGGGATCAGTATCCAGAATTGCTAGAGTCTATTATGCAATGGGTCCATTTCCCAAATCAGTTTTCCACACTTCAATGATGGTAACATCATCTGTATAACCAAATCAAATGTCTGCCTTTGGACTTAAACTATGCAAATAGAAAACAAAATATAGAAAATCAAGAGTAATGTACTGCACAAGAGAGAGAGATGTGAAACAAACAATGCATTCTGATTGGTTTGTTTCTCTTGTTTTGGGAGCAGATTGTGATAATTTCCAGAAAAAAACAATAATAGGAAGGTAACGATTATCTTCAGGGAGCTAAAAGAAAAGGTTATTTCATAGGATATTTAGGAAATTGCTTATACTAGAAGAAGAAATTAAGTAGATGTTAAAGGAATGTGTATGAAATGAAGGCAACCAATAACTATGTGTGATAAGAGATAAAGAGTAAAGCAGAGTTTGGCAATCTTGAACTTGAAACCTAGTGTTTTGTGTACTGACAATTTTGAGTATATACAAATTTTAAATGCTTGACTTTTTTTTTAACCAATGAGAATTCAGTTTTTGAGTAAGGCCCCACTGATATATTTGTCCTGTTATATTAGATCAGACAACATGAAGATATCTGCATCAATAAATATTTTGTATGAAAAAATGAAATCAGTATACCATAATTTTCCCAACTTATAAATTTTTCCCAATGTGAAAACAAATACATCGATTTCAATTTTGCCTTGCCTTTATCTTCAGTTCACTTCACCAACAGGAGCCATTATCCTACAACACAAACTAGAAAACTAGCAATCTTTCTTTTTAATTTTTCTTTGCCCTGTCAGAAGTTCATAAATAAAATACTACATTTCTTGAGCTAGGGTAAATTCTTCACAAATAAATACAACCAGAAGCCAAAATATAAAACAATTGCTAAAGGAAATGAGCCGCTTCTATGTATCAAGAATCAATTTAATATTTTCTTAACTCATTTTGGAAACACTCTTTTTGAGAAAGGCAATAATAAAAGAATCGTTGTCTTGGGCTGCCATTGTAATATCTTTTGTGTCAGCAGGAATTGCAATCACCTAAACTGTCGAACTGCCAAAAATTTTCAGCTTTGCATATGAGCAGAATTAATCTTGGGAAGTGATAGGAAAAATGTAAGATTCCATTTTGAGGATAACTATTTGTGTTTACACACTTATACCTATTGCAATATGAAGTACTTTATAGCTCCAAATTTTAATGAATAAATATATGTAGAATGATTATTTTAACAATATTAAATACTGTACCTTATATAGAGATTATATTAAAAAATAAATGACATCATTTTTTGAGAGTAGATTAATTATTTAAGAATACTACAAAACTTTCTCTGGTGCATAATCAAATCTTGATTTGCCCCAAATTTAATATTTACTTTCATAAAGAGTTGAACCTCTAATGCTTATGTTCTATTTTAAACCATTCCTCAATTTAAGGTTGTTATTCACCTAACTTCAGTTCATTAAGAGGTTTTAAAATTTGTGTTTGCTTGTCTTCACCAAATAATAACTCATGATTAAAACCTATATATTATTCAGATATGAAAGTGAGTGAATTATCAAGTATAAACACTGATAGATGAATAGATTAAATATTAACTGAAGTGAAATTAATATTAATGAAAATGTAAGTCTTATATTAATCATAAATAATACAATTGCCATCATTTTATTCTTCAATTATATTGAGAAATTTTATTATTTAGAGATCATACTTGTATTCCTAAATCTGAAAAGGAGGAACAGAAATAATAATTGTTGACTATTATTAAATCAGATATTTTCAATTATCATTAAATGAAAAAAATTAGTATCACTTGTTATGCTTCCTATTCTTTAACATATTCATTGTAAACATTGAGAGAAATGAAATAAGTACACTACGTCTATATTGTCATTATTGTTTGTTCTGATTTAGTTTTTCAGTGAATCAGTTATACCATTAGCTTGTGAATACTGAATAATTGCAGTGTAAGCAGAAACTACCCCAATTTTCAAAATTGAATTGGGTTTCTTAGGTTGAAGTCATACATCTAACAAATGCCAGAATTAGGATTTGAAGTCAAGTCTATGAGAACAGGTATCTTTACATCCTCTAACATCTATATATTTTTTCCCTTCTGATAGTATAGGATCTTTGAATCTTTCTTCCTGTATCTTAAAAAAGTGAAGATAGCAGTGAATTAAAATAGGAGAGAGAATGTTCTCTGTATTCATGACTGGCTCTATCACTTGGCACACAGTTTCTGGAAACTCAAATGTGCTCCAAGTACTTAAAATAGTGTTTAGACCTCAACATGATGTCACTCACTTCCTTCAGGTTTTGCTTAAATGTCACTTTTTGATTGAGTATAAAGAAGGGAGAAGCGGAAATCAAAAATGAACAAATGTATTTTCTTATACATTTCTACCAAGCAAACATCATATGAAATTTTTAAGCTAGTGATTTCTGAAGTTTGTCTTAGAAAGCTTAAAGTGTTTCTTGAGATGAGGCAGTCGGAAGATCAAACTATTTTTTGTGAAAATATTAAGACAATATTTGACTTTAATGTGATGAAGCTATTACTCTGACAGTTGGTGGAAGGTGTGTATTCTTCAGGGGTTCCTTTGTTAGTATTTTCTAAGGTAGCAATTTTAGGATATAAATATATACATTTTCAGATATTAATGTATTACTCAGTACTCCTGATGTACTCTTAATAACAATCTTCTGTTATAATTCTGTAATCTCATTTTTATCCAGAATATCGATATTTTGATTCATCACAGTTTTCCTTTAATCCATGTAGAAGTTGTTACTGTTGTACAGTCATGTCTGACTCTTTGAGACCTCATTGACTGTAGCATGCAGGGCTTCTCCGTCCTCCACTATCTCCTGGAGTTTGTACAAATTCATGTCCATTGAGTCAGTGACATTATTTAATCATTTCATCCTCTGCTTCCCCCTTCTCCTTTTGCCTTCAATCTTTCCCAGAAACAGGGTATTTTCCCATGTCAGCTAGTCACATCAAGTGGTCAAAGCATTGATGCAAAGCTTCAGCTTCAACATTAGTCCTTCCAATGAATATTCAGTGTTGATTTCCTTTAGGATTGACTGGTGTGATCTCCTTGTAGTCCAAGGGACTCTCAGGAGTTTTCTACAGCACTGAAATTCAAAAACATCAATTCTTCAGTGCTTCTTTATTGTCCAACTCTCACATCCTTACATGACTGCTGAGAAAATAATAGCTCTGACTATACAGACCTTTTGTCATCAAAGGCATGTCTCTGATAGTTTCCTTCCAAGGAGCAAGTGTCTTTTAATTTCATGGCTGCAGTCACTGTCCACAGTGATTTGGAGTGCAAGAAAATAAAATCTGTCGCTGCTTGCACTTTCTCCATCCTATTTGTCATGAAGTCATGGGAGCAGTTGCCATGATCTTAGTTTTTCCATAATGAGTTTCAAGCCAGCTTTTCACTCTCCTCATTCACCTTCATCAAGAGGCTCTTTAGTTCCTCTACACTTTTCTCAGAATTTTCAGAGTAAAATTTAGATTCATCAAAAAACAGAAGTACCATTTTAAGTATCACAGTTGTGAACTGAGTGATGATATCTATTGCTTCTGACATAAAATCTTGGTTAATTTGCATCTGCAAGAGATCTCATTTGTATTGACTCTGCTCTTCAGACAACCTTGATGGAAGTGTGATATCACAATAATTATTCTGAGACAAAGAAAATCGAAAAATAAAAATGTCTAACCAATGGCAACTACATAGTAGAAGAGAATATATACTGTCTTCTTAGTATACAAATATATACAATTTAGCAACCAGTTACACATAAGAGGGAGGTGACTGAGATTTTGGGCACAGTATCCTGGGTGTTCATTGGAAGGACTGATGTTGAAGCTGAAACTCCAATACTTTGGCCACCTCATGCGAAGAGTTGACTCATTGGAAAAGACCCTAATGCTGGGTAGGATTGGGGGTGGGAGGAGAAGGGGATGACAGAGGATGAGATGGTTGGATGGCATCACCGACTCGATGGACATGGGTTTGGGTAGACTCCGGGAGTTGGTGATGGACAGGGAGGCCTGGCGTGTTGCAATTCATGGGGTCGCAAAGAGTTGGAGATGACTGAGCGACTGAACTGAACTGATGTGTCTTACAGTCAATATGAAGATAGATGGTTCCATAACCAATCTATGATATATGTGTATATATATGTATATACACACATACATATTATGCATTATACATATATTTATGCATTTATAATATATGCATATTATATATTAACATATCATATATTATATATAGATGTATTTTGGGGTTTCTGTTTTAAAGATACTACTTTACTTTAAAAGTTGCAGGGTATAAAATTAACACACAGAAATCCCTTGCATGCCTATACTCCAACAATGAGAAAACAGAAAGAGAGATTAAGGAAACAATACCATTCACCATTGCAACAAAAAGAATAAAATACTTAGGAATATTTCTACCTAAAGAAACAAAAGACTTATATATAGAAAACTATAAAACACTGATGAAAGAAATCAAAGAGGACACAAACAGATGGAGAAATATACCGTGTTCATGGATTGGAAGAATTAATATAGTGAGAATGAGTATACTACCCAAAGCCATCTATAGATTCAATGCAATCCCTATCAAGCTACCAGTGGTATTTTTCACAGAACTAGAACAAATCATTTCACAATTTGTATGGAAATATAAGAAACCTTGAATAGCCAAAGCAATCTTGAGAAAGAAGAATGGAACTGGAGGAATCAACCTGCCTGACTTCAGGCTCTACTACAAAGCCACAGTCATCAAGACAGTATGGTACTGGCACAAAGATAGAAATGTAGATCAATGGAACAAAATAGAAAGCCCAGAGATAAACCCACGCACCTATGGAAACCTTATCTTCAACAAAGGAGGCAAGAATATACAATAGAGAAAAGACAATCTCTTTAACAAGTGGTGCTGGGAAAACTGGTCAACCACTTGTAAAAGAATGAAACTAGAACACTTCCTAACACCATTCACAAAAATAAACTCAAAATGGATTAAAGATCTAAACTTAAGACCAGAAACTATAAAACTCCTAGAGGAAAACATAGGCAAAACATTCTCCGACATAAATCACATCAGGATCCTCCATGACCCACCCCCCAGAATATTGGAAATAAAAGCAAAAATAAACAAATGGGACCTAATTAAAATTAAAAGCTTTTGCACAACAAAGGAAACTAGGAGCAAGGTGAAAAGACAGCCTTCAGGATGGGAGAAAATAATAGCAAACGAAGCAACAAACAAACAATTAATCTCAAAAAATATACAAGCAACTCCTGCAGCTGAATTCCAGAAAAATAAACGACCCAATCAAAAAATGGGCCAAAGACCTAAACAGACATTTCTCCAAAGAAGACATACAGATGGCTAACAAACACATGAAAAGATGCTCAACATCACTCATTATTAGAGAAATGCAAATCAAAACCACAATGAGGTACCATTACACACCAGTCAGAATGGCTGCTATCCAAAAGTCTACAAGCAATAAATGTTGGAGAGGGTGTGGAGAAAAGGGAACCCTCTTACACTGTTGGTGGGAATGCAAACTAGTACAGCCACTATGGAGAACAGTGTGGAGATTCCTTAAAAAACTGGGAATAGAACTGCCATATGACCCAGCAATCCCACTGCTGGGCATACACACCGAGGAAACCAGAATTGAAAGAGATGCGTGTACCCCAATGTTCATCGCAGCACTGTTTACAATAGCCAGGACATGGAAGCAACCTAGATGTCCATCAGCAGACGAATGGATAAGGAAGCTGTGGTACATATACACAATGGAATATTACTCAGCCATTAAAAAAAATACATTTGAATTGGTTCTATTGAGATGGATGAAACTGGAGCCCATTAGACAGAGTGAAGTAAGCCAGAAAGAAAAACACCAATACAGTATACTAATGCATATATATGGAATTTGAAAGATGGTAACAATAACCCTATATGCGAGACAGAATAAGAGACACAGATGCATAGAACAGTCTTATGGACTCTGAGGGAGAAGGTGAGGGTGGGACGTTCTGGGACAATAGCATTGAAACATGTATATTATCATATGTGAAACAGAACACCATTCCATGTTCGATGCATGAGACAAATGCTCAGGGCTGGGGCAATGGGATGACCCAGAGGGATGGGAAGGGGAGGGAGGTGGGAGGGGGGTTCAGGATGGGGAACACATGTAAACCCATGGCTGATTCATGTCAATGTATGGCAAAAACTACTACAATATTGTAAAGTAATTAGCCCCCAACTAAAATAAATAAATTTATTTAAAAAAATAAATAAATAAAGATACTACTTTACTTTAAAACTACAGTTGATAAATCATTAAATATTTTGGGATTTTATCAATATCATACACTTAGGTAAATTGATAATTTGAAATTTTATTATATCATGGTAATCAAAGCTGATCAAATTACTTAGGTGGGTTTATTATATTTATCTCACATTTTTGCTAATAGTTGATATTGCTTAATAATATTTAAGCAGCAATTAGTTTAATGAATTTATTATTAATAATAATTTTATGGTGGATGACTAAAATTATTTATTCCTTTCATCTTGACTATGTCTTGATATGTAATGATATAAATTATAAATTTTATTAACAAAGGATTTGATATTCTATAATATATTAGTGATAATATAGTCAGTCTTTATAAGAGCCTATCCTCTGTTCCACAACATTTCAATTAGTCATCTTAGACTACTTACATTTTTATATATTTTCACTACTTAGTTTTAATTTGAGCAAGTAGCTTTTTGACACTATCTGTATAAATAAGAAAATAAATACTTTTAAAACATTAAAATATTCTAGCTTATTCATTGTATGAATAATTACATACTATCTTAAATTGCCTTCAATTATTTCCATGTGTCAATTTTATTTTCCTCACCAGAAACAATTCCTTGAAAGAAGGAAAGGTCATAGTTAATCTTTCATATGATCAAAGGTTAGGATGGTCTAGTGTGCCCCAGATAAAGATATCATAATCTCTTTTCTGTTCAATATTAGCTGCCTTTTAACTGAATTCCATGACTTCAATCTTGCACTGTACTTTTTTTTTTTAACACTTCAGTTAGTATGATTTTGATAAAATGCAAAGCTATTCATGTCTTCCATCTGTTGAAAATATTTCTGTGGATCGCATGTGCCTATAATATACAAAAAGAAAAACAAAACAAAACTGTAGAATGACAAGATCTTTAATGATCCAAACACTCACATTTCTGCCAACTCCTAGAACTCATCCTTCTACTTAGAAGGCAGATCTTCTCCAATTTTTGCTCAATTGCTAAGTTGTATCAGACTCTTTGTGACCCCGTGAACTACATCACACCAGGCTTCTCTGTTCACTGTCTCCTGGAGTTTGCTCAAACACATGCCCACTGAATCACTGATGCCATCCAACCATTCATCCTGTGTCATCTGCTTCTTCTCCCTCAGTCTTTCCCAGTATCAGCGTCTTTTCCAATGATTCGAATCTTTGCATCAGGTGACCAAAGTATTGGAGCTTTAGCTTTAGCATCAGTCCTTCCAATGAACATTCAGGATTGATTTCCTTTAGGAGTTGTTAGGGGAAGTACACTGATTGAAACCGCCCACCCTGGCCAGGGACCATAGTAACCATTTTCATGAGTTGTTTTATGACAGGAGGTCCTGGTAAGGAACAGAACTAATAAGCCCCCACCAACTGGAAGAGTTCGGGAAAGGTCAAAAGGAGACACCACATGTCTGACCACCTCCCAGAATCCTTCTCTCTGGCATCCATCTTGGCTGAACAAGGCATGCACCACCAGGAAGGACTCTGAGTCAGAATGATTGCCTAAAGACAACCTGGAAACTAATCCCATGCAAGCCATGTGACAGAACTGTTCTCCTGGGTGCCCTTACCCTACTGCTCTCCACCCGGGTGCCCTTTCCCAATAAAATATCTTGCTTTGTCAGCACATGTGTCTCCTCTGACAATTCATTCCTGAGTGTTAGACAAGAGACCAGTTTCGGGCCCTGGAAGTGGTTCCCCTTCCTGCAACAGAGTGACTCGTTTGATCTCCTTGCTGTCCAAGGGACTCTCAAGACTCTTCTCCAGCCTGATAATTCGAAAGCATCAGTTCTTTGGTGCTAAGTCTTCTTTATAGTCCAACTCTCACATTTCTACATGACTATTGGAAAAACAATAGCTTTGACTATATGGACTTTTGTCAGCAAAGTGATATCTCTACTTCTTAATACACTGTCTAGGTTTGTAACAGCTTTTCTTCCCAGGAGTGTGCCTTTTAGTTTTGTGGCTGCAGTCCCTGTCCACAGTTATTTTTGAGCTCAAGAAAATAAAATCTATCATTGTTTACACTTCTTCCCCATCTATTTGCCATTAAGAGATGGAATCTGATGTCATGATTTCCGTTTTTTGAATGTTGAGCTTTAAGCCAACTTGTTCACTCTTCTTTTTCACCCTCATCAAGAGACTCTTTAGTTTCTCTTCACTTGATAGTTCTTCCTGCAATCTTGATTCCAGCTTGTGATTCATTCAGCTTGGCATTTTGCATGATGTACTCTGCATTTAATTTAAATAAGCAGGGTGACAATACACAGCCTTAACATACTCCTTTTCCAATTTTGAACTAGTCTATTTTCCATGTCTGGTTCTAACTGTTGCTTCTTTTCCCGCATACACATTTCACAGGAAACAGGTACAGTGGTCTGGTATTCCCATCTCTTTAAGAATTTTCCACATTTTGTGTTATCCACACAAAGGATTTAGCATAGTCAGTGAAGCAGAAGTAGATGTTTTTCTGAAATTCTCTGCTTTTTCTATGACCCAGCAGATGTTGGCAATTTGACCTCTTGCTCCTCTGCCTTTTTTAAATCCAACTTGAACATCTAGGAATTCTTGGTTCATGTACTGCTGAAGCCTAGTTGAAGGATTTTGAGCATTACCTTACTAGTATGTGAAATGAGTGCAATTGCATGAAAGTTTGAACATTCTTTGGCATAGCCTTTCTTTGGGATTGGAAAGAAAACTGACATTTTCCTGTCTTTTGGCTATGCAGAGTTTTCCAAACTTGCTGGCATATTGAGTGCAGCACATTAACAACATCATCTTTTAGAATTTGTAATACTGTGAATTTCCCTTAAAGAACAAGTCCACATCAGTTGTTTCAAACTGGAGAACAATAATACCAAAGAAGTTCTAGCAATGTTTTGAACTTTCTAGGCCCCACATCAGACTTCCCAACCTTAAGTTCCTGCAAAGGGACTGGGAATCCCCAGGGATTCTGACTTTTAAGGACAGAGGGAGTTGATTACAGAACTCCCACAGGACGAGGGAAACAGAGACTTTAGGAGGGCACAAACAAAGTCTTGTGTGTACCAGGACCTGGGGGAAAGGAGTAGTAACCTCACAAGAGACTGAGCCAGACTTGCCATGAATGTTTGAGGATCTCCTCCAGAGGTGTGGGCCTCTGGCAGTGGCCTGTCATGGGGACAGGGCACTGGCAGCAGCAGTCCTGGGTGGCATGGTGTGTTGGCATAAGTCCTGCTTGGGGAGGTCACCATTAGCCCTACCAAAGCACCTGTAGACTCAATGATTTTGTTGCCCCAGGCCAAACAACAAACAGGGAGGAAGCATAGCCCCACCCATCAGCAGACAATTGGATTAAAGATTTACTGAGCATGGCCCTGCCCACCACAGCAAGACCATTTTTCCCCATAACCAGTCCTTCCTATCAGGAAGCAAGAACTATAATCCCACAGCTCCAGAACTAAAACCATAATCACAGAGAGCTAACCAGAATTATCACATGGATCACAGCCTTGTGTAACTCAAGGAAGCTATGAGCTATGCCACGTAGGGTCACCCAAGACAGATAGGTCATGGTGAAATATTCTGACAAAACGTGGTCCACCGGAGAAGGGAATGGCAAATCACTTCAGTATTCTTGCCTCATGAACCCCATGAACAGTATGAAAGAGCAAAAAGATATGACACCAAATGATGAGCCCCCAGGTTGGTTGCTGTCCAATATGCTACTGGGGAAGAGCAGAGAACTAGCTCCAGAAAGAATGAAGAGGCTGGGCCAAAGCAGAAATGTCATTCTGTTACGGATGTGTCTGGTGGTGAAAGTCAAGTCAGATGCTGTAAAGAACAATATTTGCATAGGAATCTGGAATGTTAGGTCCATGAATCAATGTAAATTGGATGTGGTCAAACAGGAAATGGCAAGAGTGAAGACTGACATTTGAGGGATATTCTCCTGACTCCTCAGCAAATGAGTAAATTGCTCCTTAACAGTAACTATCACCTGCCATTGTTTTTCTCATGTCAAACAAGATGATTATGCTCTTGTTGACATACAATTCAGTACTTCACTATAACACCTGACCATGAAGTGAAAAAGTAAAAAGGGCTTCCTTGGTGGCTCAGATGGTAAAGAATCTGTCTGCAATGCAGAAGACGTGGGTTCAATCCTTGGTCGGGAAGATCCCCTAGAGAAGGGAATTGCTACCCACTCCAGTATTCTTCCCTGGAGAATTCCACAGACAGAGGATCCTGGTGGGCTACAGTCATATGACACTGTAATAGTATATGTGTACATACATGTGGGCATGTACACACACATACACACACACTGTCACATATTTATATACAGAAAGAATAACAAGAACATACCTCTCTGTCTGTCTGTCTCACACACAAACACACACAAATGATTCAGAAATTGTGAAATTATGAGCCCTTCAAAGTTAGAGATGTCTTCATTCATATTTTTATCAATGGTCTCTAGTTGCCTAAAGCAGTGGTCATTTGTTTTCATAGGAAACATGGTAAATTTAAACTCATAACATTTGTGATTCCTCATTCTTTAACCAAATTACAAATATCCATAGAGTATATGCTACTTGTCAGAAACAAAACTGGGTGCAGGGGTTTAAATGGGTCAAAGGCATACCCCCTCGTTTCCTGTGAGAAGCCTGCAGGCCAGTGGGGAACTGGTATAAATTAAAAATAAAAATAGTACTACCTATATATATGTATATATACACACATATATATATATTTAAATTATCTAATATCTCTTGTCTCTAATAAATTTTTTTTTCCCTCAGTTCTCCACTTTTGATGCCCTTACTACTATTTGTACTTTCACTTTCTCTCAATCAACCTTTCTGGCATCATTTAGACTATTAGTTTTGTCTCAACACTAATGGCACTTTCTTCCTCACTGATCATCCTAATGTTTTGTATAACCACTAACTCTCCATCTTTGTTAGATGTGTGGAATCCTAGCATCACTATCTATTTTCCCATTTTAAAATGCTATATAAACGTTATAAACTGTGTAGCCCAGCAGTTAAAGATGTATGTTTTCTTGAAGTATTTTATCATCGATTACTCTCCAGAAATATTTCAACTGTCATGCTGAAACATTCTTCGTGGTAAGTAATCCATATGTTCTCTCCTTCCCCCCATTACAAAGCTGTATACTCTGGATCTCAGTCTTACCAAATGGCCATACACACAGATTTAACAGAAATACTGAGGACAACCAAGGAAATGAATCCTTAGCTGCTTTTATACTCATCCCAAGCACTATCTGTAGTGTCATTTCCTTTTCCTATTTCAGTGAAAAGTTGCAACTCCTTTACTCTAACGCTACGCATTTAAAAATATGGTTCATGTCATCATCTGTCTGTGCTTCCACGGAGCTATAATTATCAAACTGAATCAAATACCATTTCAAATTCTTCTTTTAAATAATTTGACAAGGTAAAAAAATATGTTGACTTTCATTCAGAAGTATTTTTAATTGAGTCAGTCTCTTTTCATTAATTTAAGATGCGTATGGTTGTGCTTATACATTCCTATTAAAATCAGTGTGGATTCAGTGGAAACAAAATAATTGGTTTTTCATGGACAATAGAAAAAAAGGAGCTGTATGGAAAAATATATTTCCTTTTTTAACTAATTTAAAGCTTGTCTAGTTGACATTACGAGTAGAATGCTTGCATGAGATCTGATTATAGAACTCAACAGTGACAACCTAATGTGCTTATGAAGATTTTCCTTCTTCATTGTATTGAGCTAGCACCAGAAGTTTCTAAGGACAGTTCATCACTGTCAACTAAGATTCATCTTAAGATGATTTTGAAGAGGCAAAAAATAGTTTCCTCATAATTTATGAGTTAGTTAACTATTTAATTGAAACTTTTTATAATTCACAATAAGAGAGAAATCCAAGCTAGGAATGGAAACAGTTCTTCTTTCCCAGTGATGACTTTCAGAAACACAGCAGGTATACAACATACAATGAGTTTAGTGATTCATATAAACTAAGCACAGTGTTTCTTTTGCAATACTATGGTTTTTACAAGGTTAATAAGGCTCTCTCACTACTTTAGTTATTAGGTTACTGCACATTCACTCACATTCTCTTGCCATTCATTTATATAACTTTTCTTGAAAAATAGATTTAAACACACTCCAAGCAATAGTCTCTCCAGGGATGAAAACTTAAAGTACATAAAATATCCATGGCAGTTAAATAGTCCAGGACATTTAGATCCATGGTTTCATAGTTAGGTTCTACATCTAACTAACAAGAAATATTTTTTAATAAAAAATAATCTCCAGGAACACTGAAAATGAGATATTGTTAAGAGACTAAGAAAACATTCTATTAACATTTGCAAAATTATCCTTTTAAAATTCACATCTAATTTAGGTATACTTTTATCCAAATAAAAGAACCTCACACACTGTTACATGCATTATACACTGACATGATGAATGTTACTTTATTGCAAATTCCAGAAAACACAAATTAACAGTATGCACCAGTCGCTTGTCTGTCTCCTTTCTCCCACGCTTTTGTGCTCCACTACGTTATTTGGGGGCAGGTAGCTGAGATTCTGAAAAGTATACTTCCCAGAAGCCTTTCCTGATTTCCAATGAAGCTGTCAGTGGGAGTTGCTTGCTGGGGGTGGGGAGGCATCTGGAACGAAAATAAGTGCTCTCTATCTGCTTCTTCCTTCTGTCAGCTTGGCATCAGTAGCAGAAGGGAGCATCACAGAACTTCTTCCTAGGTCTTGGCATCAACACCCTGAAATTTCTTGGCTGTGCCTCCACCCCCACTGATCTACTTTCTGTCCTTATGATTTTTCCATAATTGGGAACATCATATAAATAAAATCGTATAGTATGGACCTTCTAAAGACACTTCTTTCACTTATCCTATGCATTTAAAATTCATCCATGTTATTTCATTGATCAGCAGTTTGTCCCATTTTGTGTCTGGGTTCTATTTCCCTGTAAGATGTGAAATAGTTTTATATATTCTCTCACCAGTTTGAGGCAATTATGCATAAAGCTGATGTAAATATTCACATACATATTTTTTGTGTGAACACACATTTTTATTATCCTGGCCTAATTACTTTGGAACAGAATTGCTGGGTCATAAGAACCTGCCTGTCAATGCAGGAGATGTAAGAGAGGTGGGCTCAATCCTTGGGTTGGGAAGATCCCCTGGAGGAAGGCCTGGAAACTCACTCCAGTATTCTTGCCTGGAGAATCCCATGGACAGAGGAGCCTGGCAGTCTACATTCCATAGGGTCACAAAGAGCTGGACATGACTGAAGCGGCTTAGCACAAAGTAACTATACCTCAAACTAAAAAATCTGCTCTTTTCCAAAGTAGCTGTTCCATTTTGCACTTCTGAAAGCAATGTATGAGGGTTACAGTTGCTCCTTACCCTCACTGAAACATTTTTATTTTTTTTAATTTTAAGCATTAGAATAGTTTTCAGTGACCTAAAATAATTTGAAGAAAATATGTGATTAAGTTGAAGGGAAAAAATCATGTTTTTATTTCATTCTTAGTCACAATTACTTACTAATGGAATATGGCATTTGTTGAGCACTGTATAGCTTCTCAAATGTTGGAATCAAATCCATGTCACCCACGGTTCCTGTTTCACATAGGGGATATGGGTTCTGAGTAGGTTTTTGTTTAATATTTATTTTTATTTATTTATTTGACTGTGCTGGGTCTTAGTTGAGCATGTGGAATCTTTAATTGTGGCATGCAAACTCTTAGTTGCAGCATGTGAGATCTAGGTCCCTGACTTGGGGTCAAATCCAGGAGCCCTGCCCTGGGAGTTCCTGTGTCTTAGCCACTAGACCACCAGGGAAATCCCAAGATTTATACAAATTGCATTTTTTAGTACTATTTGTATTAACACATTGTTAAGGAGTTTTGCTTCATCCAATACATCTGGCATAGTGCTTGAGGCCAAGTATCTATATGCAGTTTGTTACTTAATACCAGAAATGTTTCTAACTCTGTTTCCCCTACCTCCTGATCTCAAACAAGAACAGTCAGTGCTTTCATTCCATTTCACTGTGTTTTTTTGCTAAATTCTTTGGCAAGAGAAAAAAAAGAAAAAAATCACAGTGCTTTACTTGGTGATTTTGATAATGTAGATTAAAAAAGAAGTGTTGAATTGATAGATACATGAAAGCTAAGTCAGGTCTTTAAAAAAAAACAACAAAATGAAAATCTCCTTCCATTATTTAACAGCCCAGAAAACTTGCTGTCTAAACAATAAACTTAGTATTGTGCAGTTATGCAAATAATTTAAATTCTAAAATTTATTTTCAAAATGGCAATTCAACTAGGACAACCAGTCATGTATATAATAATGTCTATTCTAAGATGAGTATCACTGTTTGGGTATTAAAGATCATGAACATAATTTTCATCACAAGGTATAAAATTGATCAATGTAATTTTAAAACTATGACCATATAAAATTAATCTGAATCGACTAAAGTTAGAAAATTAAAATGGATACTCATAAAATTTTGGTTCTAAACCATTTCATATCTCTTGAACTGTCACCGTGAAAAAATTAAATAGTCCTTACAACTCTATTTTATTTTTTCATACAATTGTAATGACTCTTAAATAAGTATTAAAGTTCTTAGGAGAATGACTTGTACATGGCAACTATCTTCAGTTTGGCATGTCAACATTCTATTAAAAATTTAAATGTTATTTTTCATTATCTACAAGACAAATTTCAAGCATATTTATAAATAACTTAATAACTTTCAAGGTCCCACTTCAATCTTCTCAAACTTTTTTTAGCAAGTACACATTAAACAGAATTATACATATTCTCTAAGTATTCATTGTACCTTTATAGATCTCTGCATTTGACATGCCTTTCAAAACTAATTTCTGCACATTCAAATCTACAAACTCTAGATTAAATGTCAGTTTTTGTAAAAAAGTGAGTTCTAATATCGTCTCTTCATTTAGATTCTGCCTTTCTATTTGGTTCATCACACATATCATTTTGTCTGTATCTTTTGCACAGTCTACTCAAAAGTTCATATCTTTTATAAATTTGTACTATTTTGTGCTTTGAAATGTATTCTTTAGTTAGATTTTAAAACATGCCCCTTTTAGGTACACATGTACTTACTAAATGGGTCAGCTAATTATTAATTGTTTGAATAGATTCATCAATTGGCATATAAATGATTGTATGTTATGATATAGTAAGTTAATAGCTTATAGTAAAGCAAAGTTAGCTTTATTGGAGTGAAACAGTTCATTAAGTTTTGAAGCAGAGAGGGCCAGGGAGACTGAAAAGAGGCAAAAAGATAACTCCACAGCCACACTGAATATTCAAACATTTGAATGGATTCTTTGATGAACACACTCAAAGCAGTCACATCATTTTCAGAACTCTTTTAGAGACAGCCATTGCATGTCCTTATCTACTTTTCATCCATAAACCTCCAACTATAAGATATCTCTTTCCAAATCCATTCTGGTGAAAAGAGATTCTGATATTATACTGTAGCTGGTCGTATGAGATTAGACCAAGTTTATTAAATTCTCTTATGTGAAATCAGCAAAAAGTATAAACAAATATATTAAAAATATCACCTATGTGTAAGTGTATATACACACACACATACTGTGTATTTTAACTTTTAACAACTCCCTAAGAATAAGGTTAACCTCACATATGTTATAAAACAGGTTTATTTTTAGACAGAGCCACAGATTAGGATTATTCTTTAAATCATGTATTGAGAAAGAGTTATCTGAAGACAGGAAATGAAGAACGCAAAGCACAAAAAGACACATAAGCAAAAGCAAGGATCTGAATTAACTTTAGTCTGGCTTCATAGAAAACTCTAAAGCTCTAATTTATTATAAAGGTGGTTCTCTGTTGAGGCAAGCAAGGAGACAATTATCATTCACCCAGCCAGTCACTGCCCATTCTCTGTTTCTCATGAGTGAGGCAAAGCAATCTTCTTTTCAAGGCAGCTCCATTACAAAGGAGGGCATTCTTTGTAGAAGGAGACAGCTGTGTATCTTCAGGGGCCAACACAAACAAAAGCTAAGGGATGAGTATACCGACGATGAGAGTGAAAGAGGAGGGTGAAAAAGTTGACTTAAAACTCAGCATTCATAAAACTAAGATCATGGTATACGGTCCCATCACTTCATGGCAAATAGATGGGGAAACAGTGAGTGACTATATTTTTGGGCTCCAAAATCACTGTAGATGGTGACTGCAGCCATGAAATTAAAAGACACTTGCTCCTTGGAAGGAACGCTATGATCAACCTAGACAGCATATTAAAAAGCAGTGATATTACTTTGCCAACAAAGGTCTGTCTAGCCAAAGCTATGGTTTTTCCAGTAGTCATGTATGGATGTGAGAGTTGAGACTATAAAGAAGCTGAGCGCTGAAGAATTGATGCTTTTGAACTGTGGTGTTGGAGAAGACTCTTGAGAGTCTTTGGGACTGCAAGAAGATCCAACCTGTCCATTCTAAAGGAAATCAGTCCTGAATATTCAATGGAAGGACTGATGCTGAAGCTGAAACTCCAATACTTTGGCCACCTGATGCAAAGAACTGACTCATCTGAAAAGACCCTGATGCTGGGAAAGATTGAAAGTGGGAGAAGAAGAGGATGAGATGGTTGGATGGCTTCACTGACGTGATGTACATGAGTTTGAGTAGGCTCTGGGAGTTGGTGATAGACAGGGAAGCCTGGTGTGCTGAAGTCCATGGGGTCGCAAAGAGTCAGACATGACTGAGTGACTGAACTGAACTGATACTGATAAAAAGAGGTGAACAATTCTCGGCCTTTTTCTCTTTTGAATTATTTTTAGGATTGACTGCTGGGATTCTGACTGCAATTACATTGACTGTACAACATAACTTGAGTACTACTGAAAAATTTATGTTAAATAATTACTTTATGCAGGTACACTGTATTTTTTTAACTATTCTTCCAATCAACTTTTATAATTTCCTAGACATCTTTGGTTAAATGTACTGTTTTTTTTTTTTTTTTTCCCCTTTGTCCTGCACTGATTTCACAGGATTGCATGTTGAAAGTATACTCACAATTTTCTTTCTTTTTTTTTTCCAGGGATCTTCCTGGATCAGGGATTGAACCAGTGTCTTCTGCATTGGCAGGCAGGTTCTTTACCACTGAGCCACCAGAGAAGCCTGTACTCACAATTTTTAAAGTTTATACTCCATTTACATTTATTATAAAATATCAGCTATATTTCCTGTGTTGTACAATCTATCCCTTTAGCTTATTTTATACACAATAGTTTGTATCTCTTAGTCCCTACCCCCTGTCTCTATCCCCGCTGGTAACTACTGGTCTGCTTTCTGTGAGTCTGCTTCTTTTTTTGTTATATTTTCTGATTTGTTGTATTTTTTAGATTCTACTTATAAATGATATCATATAGTACGTGTCTTTCTCCATCCAACTTAATTCACTTAGCATAATACCCTCCAAGTCTATCCATGTTGCTTCGAATGGTAAAATGCCATTCCTTTTTAATGTCTGAGTAGTATTCCATTATATATATATATATATATATATATACATACACATATACATATGTGTATGTATATATATGTATGTACCATATGTTTTTTATCCATCCATCCGTTGATGGACACTTAGGTTGCTTCTATATCTTGACTACTGTAAATTATGCTGTCCTGAACACTGGGGTACATATATCTTTTCAAACTAGTGCTTTCAGTTCTTCTGGCTATATACCCAGGAGTGGAACTGCTGAGTTACACATCAGTTCCATTTTTGGTTTTCTTGAGAAACCTCTATACTGTTTTCACAGTGGCTTCATCCATTTACATGTCCACTGACAGTATATGAGGACTCTCTCTTCTCCACATTCTCAGCAACATTTGTTATTTGTGTTCTTTTTGATGATAGCCATTATGACAGACGTGAAGTGATATTTCATTGTAGTTTTAGTTTTCTTTTCCCTGATCATTTTTGAGCATCTCTTCATGTGCCTGTTGGCCACATGCATTTCCTCTTTGGAGAAATGCCTATTCAGGTCTTTTGCCTATTTCTAAATCAGATTGTTTTTTGATATTGAGATGTTTATGTGTTTTGGAGATTGACCACTTATTGTTCATATTGTTTGTAAATATTTTCTCCCATTCAGTAAGTTGTCTTTTCATTATGTCAATGGTTTCCTTTGCTGTACAAAAGTTTTAACTTTAATTTTGTTCCACTTGTTTATTTTTGCTTTTATTTCCTTTGCTTCAGGAGACAGATCCTAACAAATACTCATACAATCTATGTCAAAGAGTGTTCTGCCTAGTTTTATGGTTTCCCATCTTACATTTAGGTCTTTAATCCATTTTGAGTTTATTTTTGTATATGGTGTTAGAGAATGTTCTAATTTCATTTTTTTACATGTAGCTGTCCAGTTCTGCAGGCACCACTTGCAGAATAGACTCTCTTTTCTCCATTGTATATCCTTGCTTCATTTATTATAGTCTAAATAACCATAAGTGTATGTTAATTTCTTTTTAAAGTTGTAGGACAGCATTTCTACTTTCAGGAATGTCACTCCTCTTCATTTTTTTTTAGCTAAGGATATAAAGTCATCCCAGTGCCTCAGTCAATCAGATTCTGTGTTTTATAAACCCAGGCTCTTGTCAGGATGCCAGTTTCTTTTTTTCACTTAGGTTCTGAGTTCCTTTTCTATTTCTAGCATTTGTTATTTCATTTTCTTTATTCATAACTGTAATAAAGAGGCTGATTTCATTTTTGATATGTGACTGCTGACATCTTGCAAGACAAAGACTTCCTTATACACCTCTTGCCCCAAACCTTAGCAAGTCCATATTAAAATCCATTGGCTCCCTCCATTAGCTCTGGTGAAAAGTTCAAACCACACAAAATCCAGGACCAGAAGTGGGAACATTACTGGAAGTCACTGCAATTCCAAGTCAGTTATCCTTCCTTGTTCAACGAAGCCATTTTTGTACTTTTGTGTAAGGCTTCCTTATTGTGCTAAGAAAACTTAATAACAATAGTAATAAATCTTTTTATACCTCTTGGTACTTGGTTTGCATCATGTATTTCAATATCTGAATCAAATTTTGGATTTGGGATTGATATGCCCTCCCTTGAGCAACTACAAGACACTCCAAGGTATAGGTTAGGAGTGATTTTTATGTTAATTTATATTGTGGCAGGGCCCATGGGTCATTCTATCATTTTGTTAAATGTCAATGTACAAATATTTTCAATTTGAATAGTTACTTTTAGACAAGTAAATGATAAGATGTATTGTATCCATTGTACTAACAAATAAAAAGTAAGATAATATGGCAAATAGTTAACACTGTAAAATGACCCCTCTCCTACACCGTTGATGGAATGGTAAATTAGTACCTTCCGGGAGCCAATTTGTTAAAATTTGAAGGAAGTCTTCTGAATAAGAAACACAGGATAGGGGAAATGCTCACAACTGAACCAAGGAAAAGGAGACACTAAGCCTCCAAATATTTTTAAACTTCTATTTAACTTTAAAAATTTTTTAAATCAATAAAATGAAAGGAATGCCTTTTAGGCAAGTGCTAAAATGGATGGCTGCGACGGGTCTGCGCAGAAGCAAGGCAGCTGCAACGGCTCCGCGCAGAAGCAAGGCGGCTGTGACAGCTTCCCGCAGAAGCGTGGCCGAGAGGAGCTAGGCCGGACCGGGGTCTGGGGGACGGCGGCCAACAGGAGCTAGGCCGGGCCAGGGGCCGAGGGTGGTGGCGAGAGGAGTTAGCCCAGGCCCAAGGAGCAGCAGCTGCGTGGGCACAGGAGGGCCGAGAGGAGTTACTCCACATTCAAGGTCAGGAGGGACTGTCGTGAGCAGATACCCCTTGTCCAAAGTAAGGAGCAACGGCTGCACTTTGCTGGAGCAGCCGTGAAGAAATACCCCACGTCCAAGGTAAGAGAAACCCAAGTAAGACGGTAGGTGTTACGAGAGGGCATCAGAGGGCAGATACGCTGAAACTAAAATTACAGAAAACTAGCTAATCTGATCACACGGACCACAGCCTTGTCTATCCCAATGAAACTAAGCCATGATGTGTGGGGCCACCCAAGATGGATGGGTCATGGTGGAGAGGTCTGACAGAATGTGGTCCACTGGAGAAGGGCATGGCAAACCACTTCAGTATTCTTGCCTTGAGAATCCCATGATTAGTATGAAAAGGCAAAAAGATAGGACACTGAAAGATGAACTCCCCAGGTCAGTAAGTACCCAATATGCTACTGGAGATCAGTGGAGAAATAACTCCAGAAAGAATGATGGGATGGAGCCAAAGCAAAAACGATACCCAGCTTTGGATGTGACTGGTGATAGACACAAAGTCCAATGCTGTAAAGAGCAATATTGCATAGAAAACTGGAATGTTAGGTCCATGAATCAAGGCAAATTGGAAGTGGTCAAACAGGAGATGGCAAGACTGAACGTCGACATTCTAGGAATCAGCGAACTAAGATGGACTGAATGTCGACATTCTAGGAATCAGCGAGCTAAGATGGACTGGAAAGGGTGAATTTAACTCAGATGACCATATATCCACTACTGTGGTCAGAAATCCCTTAGGAGAAATGGAGTAGCCATCATGGTCAACAAAAGAGTCCGAAATGCAGTACTTGGATGCAATCTCAAAAATGATAGAATGATCTCTGTTCGTTTCCAAGGCAAACCATTCAATATCACGGTAATCCAAGTCTATGCCCCGAACAGTAACACTGAAGACATTGAAGTTGAACGGTTCTATGAAGGCCTACAAGACCTTCTAGAACTAACACCCCAAAAAGATGTCCTTTTCATTATAGGGGACTGGAATGCAAAAGTAGGAAGTCAAGAAACACCTGGCGTAACAGGTAAATTTGGCCTTGGAGTACAGAATGAGGCAGGGCAAAGGCTGATAGAGTTTTGCCAAGAGAACACATTGGTCATAGCAAACACCCTCTTCCAACAACACAAGAGAAGACTCTACACATGGACATCACCAGATGGTCGACACTGAAATCAGATTGATTATATTCTTTGCAGCCAAAAATGGAGAAGCTCTATACAGTCAGCAAAAACAAGACCGGGAGCTGACTGTGGCTCAGATCATGAACTCCTTACTGCCAAATTCAGACTTAAATTGAAGAAAGTAGGGAAAATCACTAGTTCATTCAGGTATGACCTAGATCAAATCCCTTATGAGTATACAGTGGAAGTGACAAATAGATTTAAGGGACTAGATCTGATAGACAGAGTGCCTGATGAACTATGGACAGAGGTTCGTGACATTGTACAGGAGACAGGGATCAAGACTATCCCCATAGAAAAGAAATGCAAAAATCAAAATGGCTATCTGAGGAGGCCTTACAGATAGCTGGGAAGAGAAGAGAAGCAAAAAGCAAAGGAGAAAAGGAAAGATATTCCCATCTAAATGCAGAATTCCAAAGAATGGCAAGGAGAGATAAGAAAGCTTTCCTGAGCAATCAATGCAAAGAAATAGAGGAAAACAACAGATTGGGAAAGACTAGAGATCTCTTCAAGAAAATTAGAGATACCAAAGGAACATTTCATGCAAAGATAGGCTCGATAAAAGACAGCAATGGTATGGACCTAACAGAAGCAGAAGATATTAAGAAGAGGTGGCAAGAATACACAGAAGAACTGTACAAAAAAGATCTTCACGACCCAGATAATCACGACGGTGTGATCACTCACCTAGAGACAGACATCCTGGAATGTGAAGTCAAGTGGGCCTTAGAAAGCATCAGTATGAACAAAGCTAGTGGAAGTGATGGAATTCCAGTTGAGCTATTTCAAATCCTGAAAGATGATGCTGTGAAAGTGCTGCACTCAATATGCCAGCAAAATTGGAAAACTCAGCAGTGGCCACAGGACAGGAAAATGTCTGTTTTTATTCCAATCCCAAAGAAAGGCAATGCCAAAGAATGCTCAAACTACCGCACAATTGCATTCATCTCACATGCTGGTAAAGTAATGCTCAAAATTCTCCAAGCCAGGCTTCAGCAATACGTGAACTGTGAACTTCCAGATGTTCAAGCTGGTTTTAGAAAAGGCAGAGGAACCAGAGATCAAATTGCCAATATCCGCTGGATCATCAAAAAAGCAAGAGAGTTCCAGAAAAACATCTATTTCTGCTTTATTGACTATGCCAAAGCCTTTGACTGTTTGGATCACAATAAACTGTGGAAAATTGTGAAAGAGATGGGAATACCAGACCATCTGATCTGTCTCTTGAGAAACCTGTAGGCAGGTCAGGAAGCAACAGTTAGAACTGGACATGGAACAACAGACTGGTTCCAAATAGGAAAAGGAGTACGTCAAGGCTGTATATTGTCACCCTGCTTATTTAACTTATATGCAGAGTATATCATGAGAAACGCTGGGCTGGAAGAAACACAAGCTGGAATCAAGATTGCCGGGAGAAATATCAGTAACCTCAGATATGCAGATGATACCAACCTTATGGCAGAAAGTGAAGAAGAACTAAAGAGCCTCTTGATGAAAGTGAAAGAGGAGAATGAAAATGGCTTAAAGCTCAACGTTCAGAAAACTAAGATCATGGCATCTGGTCCCATCACTTCATGGCAGGTAGATGGGGAAACAGTGGAAACAGTGTCAGATTTTATTTTTGGGGCTCCAAAATCACTGCTGATGGTGATTGCAGCCATGAAATTAAAAGACGCTTTCTCCTTGGAAGGAAGGTTATGGCCAACCTAGATAGCATGTTTAAAAGCAGAGACATTACTTTGCCAACAAAAGTCCGTCTACTCAAGGCTATGGTTTTTCCAGTGGTCATGTATGGATTTGAGAGTTGGACGGTGAAGAAAGCTGAGTGCTGCAGAATTGATGCTTTTGAACTGTGGTGTTTGAGAAGACTCTTGAGAGTCCCTTGGACTGCAAGGAGATCCAATCAATCCATCCTAAAGGAGATCAATCCTGGGTGTTCACTGGAAGGACTGATGTTGAAGCTGAAACTCCAATACTTTGGCCACCTCATACGAAGGGTTGACTCATTGGAAAAGACCCTAATGCTGTGTAGGATTGGGGGCAGGAGGAGAAGGGTGTGACAGAGGATGAGATGGTTGGATGGCATCACTGACTCAATGGACATGGGTTTGGGTGAACTCCGGGAGTTGGTGATGGATAGGGAGGCCTGGCGTGCTGCCATTCATGGGGTCGCAAAGAGTCAGACACGACTGAGTGACTGAACTGAAGTGAACTGAAATGAAAATGGATGTCATTATTGTGATTAATGCTTGCACGATTTAGGAGCTGTTATTTTAAACCTAATTTCCCACCTCCAGACATTCACATGTGCACGCACACCCACACACATACACACACACACTCACACACACACACATCAGTTCAGTCAATTGACTCACTCAGTTGAGTCCGACTCTTTGCAACCCCATGGACTGCAGCATGCCAGGCTTACCTGTCCATAACCAACTCCTGGAGCTTGCTCAAACTCACGTCCATTGAGTCAGTGATGCCATCCAACCATTTGTCCTCTGTCGTCCCCTCTCCTCCTACCTTCAGCCTTGTCTAGTAGCAGGGTCTTTTCCAGTGAGTCAGTTCTTTGCATCAAGTGGTCAAAGTATTGGAGCTTCAGCATCAGTCCTTAATGAATATTCTGGACTGATTTCCTTTATCATTGACTGGTTGGATCTCCTTGCATTCCAAGGGACTCTTAAGAGTCTTCTCCAACACCATAGTTCAAAAATATCAAGTATTCGGCCCTCAGCTTTCTTTATTGTCCAACTCTCACATCCATACATGATTACTGGAAAAACTATAGCTTTGCTAGACAGACCTTTGTTGGTAAAGTAATGTCTCTGCCTTTTAATATGCACCTCTAGGTCGGTCATATCTTTTCTTCCAAGGAGCAAGTGTCTTTTAATTTCATGGCTTCAGTCAACATGTGCAGTGATTTTGGAGTCCCAGAAAATAAAGTCTGTCATTCCTTTCCATTGTTTCCCCATCTATTTGCCATGAAGTGATGGGATCGGATGCCATGATCTTAGTTTTCTGAATGTTGAGCTTTTAGCCAACTTTTTCATTCTCCTTTTTACTTTCATAAAGAGGTTCTTTAGTTCCTCTTCATTTTCTGCCATACGGGTGGTATCATTAGCATATTTGAGGTACTGCTATTGTAACCATTGCCAAAATTCCCCCTGATCCTTACTAAACTAGACGGTGGAGTAGAAGGACATGCACTCATCTTCTCTTGCGAGAACTCCAAAATTGAAACTCTCTGATGAACAACCATCGACAGGAGAATGTTGGACCCCACGAAAAAAAGATACCAGACGACCAAGGGCAAAGGAGAAGCCCCAATAATATGGTAGGAGGGGCGAAATTGTGTTTAGAATCAAACCCCATACCCACCAGAGATGCTCGCAGAGCTCAAACAAAACCTTGTGTGCACCTGGGCCCAGAGACCCCACAGGGACAGAGCCAGACCTACCTTTGAGTTTTGAGTATCTCCTGTGAAGGCACGGGTCAGCAGTGGCCTGCCGCGGGGACAGGGGCTCTGCCTGCAGCAGACCTGGGTCACTCAGTGTGTGACATAAGCCTCCTTGGAGGAGGTTGCCATTAGCCTCACCATAGAGCTGACAAGCAGATGACCCACAAACTGCAGAACAATTATACCAAAGAAATTCTCGCACTGTTAAGAAAGTTCTAGGACCCACAACAGATGCCCAACCTAGGGATCTGGCAAAGGAACTGAGAACCCACAGGGAACTTGTTTTTGGAGGCCAGTGGGATTTGATTACAGAACTTTCACAGGACTGGGGTAAACGGACACTTGGAGGGCACAAACAAACCCTTGTGTGTACCAGGGGCCATGAAAAAGGAACAGTTTCCCCACAAGAAACTGAGCCAGACTTGCCTGTGAGTGTCCAGGAGTCTCTGGCAGAGGTGTGGGTCAACAGTGGTCTGCTGCAGGGTCAGGGGCACTGAATACAGCATTGCACAAGTCCTTTTGAAGGTCACCATTACCTTCATTACCCCTACCATAGTTTGGCCTCATGCCAAACAACAGGGAGGGAACACAGCCCCATCCATCATCAGAAAATTAGATTAAACATTTACTAAGCATGGCCCCAACCATCAGAACAAGACCCAGTTTTCCCCACAGTCAGTCTCTCCCATCAGGAAGCTTCCACAAGCCTCTTATCCTTATTCATTAGAGGGCAGACAGAATGAAAATCACAATCACAGAAAACTAACCAAACTGACCATATGTCTCACAGCCTTATCTAACTCAGTGAAACTATGAGCCATGCCGTGTAGGGCCACCCAAGACAGACGGATCATAGTGGAGAATTCTGACAAAACGTGGTCCACTGGAGAAGGGAATGGCAAACCACTTCAGTATTGTTGCCTTGAGAACCCCATGAACACATACATAGAAGTGGATTAATCAACTATAAAGAAAAAGCCTAAAAATTAATCCTTTACTTTGAATTTAAGGCTTAGAATAATAATTTAAAAGTGAATCAAGGAAAAAATGTACTTAGTTCCTCTGATAATACCACCCAAAATCGGTCCCCAAATTTCATTTTGTCCACTATAATTTCATATACTGAAACTACTGATGTAAAATTGTCTTCACTAATTTCAGGGTTTTGTGAAGCAGCAGAATTGCATTAAATAAGTTATGTCTTACATTAAATAAGTTGTGCTGCTTGTCAGCTTCTCTGGGAAATAGTCTCTGATGCAGAGATTTGTATGCAAGAAGCTTATTGCTTTCAGATATAATATCTATGAAACAGTAATAAAAACAAGACAAAACAGGGATAATTAGAACTGCATGCCAATGCAGAGAAGATCTCAGACAACCCTGCTAGAGCTAAGATTACCCTTAGGCACAGTTGTGAATGGAGGGAGCCTCCAACCCATCTAACCACTCCTCTGTTGGCCAGTCATTGGACATGGGTTACATTTCCAGAAGGACACATAATCTTGCTCAGGTGGTTAGAGTAAATTTCTTCAGAGAGATTCAGCTGAGAGACTGTACTCTCAAGAGCTGGAAGAATGAGTACTTTAGTCGTAAAGATGGTTGAGGATTTTTGAATTACTTCAGTTTTTTTTGTGATACTTTAAGTTGATAAGCTAAAAATAGATACATTTGAATTCATTCCAAGTTCAACGTAAAAGCACTCAAAGTTTTATCAGGCTCACAATACTTCCTAAACCTAAGCTAATCTTTACTGGGGGAGAAAAGAACAGATAAAACAAATTTACAGTTGTGTAGGCTTTGAAATGCCTTAAGACTGATGAGAATAATCTGCAAAATTTCCCACAATAAAGCCTTTAGCCAAGTGAGTTCATATCTTGAGATTGCTGAGACAGGATGCCTGACAGACAGTGTCTGGGAACGGTTTCTTTAGAAAAAGGTCACATCAGAAGCTATGCACTTGTCGTATGTGTATTAGTGACAGATCTATATCCTGAACACAGAGACTCAAAATATTGTATTTTTAAGGAATAGGATAGCAAGAGGGAAAGATTTTTCAGAATAGAGGTATGACTTCTTTTCCTCCATCCTCTAAAGAAAATTGGACACATATTTGTTTTTCAATCATAAACATATCTAATGTTTTATCACAATGTCAGGCACTTATATAATAATGAACAAAATAAAAATAATACTTCTATAAATGTTGTCATAGGAAATTTAATTTTAAACAAGGAATTTCTCTTTTTTTAATTGTTTGTAGTTGAGAGAAATGTTTTTCAGGGTAAGATGGTCACATGTCCATCCAATGAAATTAAGTATTTAATTTCTACTGAATTATTTGACAATAGAAACTTGGCATTTTAATGTGTGGTCTGATTTATATGACCCATCCATTGAAAAAAATAAAATGATGGTTTTGTCCTACCCAGTATAGAGAAACTATATCATTTTCAATTTATTTCATTACCTCATACCCTTATCTAGTGACCTATGCCTGAGAGTTCATGTAAAATATATGCATCAGAAATTAGAACACTAGAAACTTCATGTAACATCAGCACATCTTAATTACAGTATGTGGAACAAAGCAAATTGTATCCTTTCATAGCTGCCAAATATTTTAGTAAAGATGGGAACATTAAGTTAAGCGGTTGTGTTTTGTGTCTGTACAAAACAATTTAGGGTGGTGAAAGTATTATCAAAATGTACTTATATAAAATGAATGAATGTGAATATGTTTGGTAAAATGAAGCCAATCTAGTTCATTCTGAATATACTATCACTAAAAAAAAAGTTAAAATAAGAATTGATTTCACCTCTCACAAGTAAATGAGACAGGAAGAACAGAAAGAGAAAAAAATATAATTAAAAGAGAGTACAATATGTTTTAAGTCTTGCTTTTGATTTTGTATTAATACTTTAACATGTAAAATATTTTAAATTTCAATTTAAAAATGAATAAAGAGAAATGAGAAAAGAATTAGAAAGAATAATTTTAAATTTTAAACAAATTTTAAATAAAATTTAAAATAAACTTTATCACCTTTTGGGATTTAGCTTCTTTAAAAAAAAGTTTTACAACATATAAGAAGCTATTTCATATAAGAATGAATACACTGGAAACAATCTTTGCAGTTCATAGTCATGTATGGAACATTTCTCTTATTGATTTGTTTATTCAAGAATGCTCTATTAAAAAAATTTTGAGTATCTTCTATGTTTTAGATACTGTTGGAGGTTTAAAAAAGCCGTAATCTCAGTTAGTGTGGGTCTGTCTATATGCGTATCATGTTGATTTATGTTAGCTTATACTTATGTTAGCTTGTATGTATATACATACATGCACGCACATGCACACATTTTTAAAAAATTTTCCTGAAGGCTGAGTGAACTTCGTATATGAAGGAAAATATCAGAAGGAAGAGTGAGTTTGGCTCTGAAAGATTTAAAGTGTTATTCCAATTGTTATATAAGACTGTTGTACACAAAACATAAAATATTATATTTTCCATTTCCTGAGTTACCCTTAATCTCACCTGCCATTGAATCATCTGACCACTGACCATGTTGAATTATAGTACTAATGGCTTTCCTCTGCTCTTAAAACTTTCCCCTATGCTATCTTTGATATCAACACTCCAGTCTTCTCAGGCAGGACTGATGTATTTTCATTACCTGCAACCCTTCATTCCCTATGGTTGAAAGTCACCATGGCATATCCTTTCCCCTATAAAGGTAAAGTCATGTCAATCAAGTAGACAACTTATTCTTTTAGTCACAATATTGGTCTCAGGATTGGGCATACTAATCAAGTAAATCTAATGAGAAAATTTCAGTGTGTAGTGGCATAAAAAGATAAGCTATTTTAAGCAATTATTTATTTAGCCCTTGGAGTATTTCTTGGGTTGCAAACAGTTGTCAAACTTCCCACGTGTTGAGAACCTCTTAGAGAATGAAGTCAAACAGAGGCAAACAGACCTACAAAACAGATAGAGATAAAAGCACTGCTACCTTCCGTGGAACTACTGGGTCTAAGCATGAAAGTAGTGACATTAATATGATGTAATAATGCTGAAAATAATTTCTCTCTTGTTTCTTGTTGAAGTATACACAAGTCATTAAAAGTCAGTTGGACTTCCCAGGTGGTGGTAGTGGTAAAGAATCTGTCTGCCAATTCAGGAAACACCTGAGCTGCAGGTTTGATCTCTAGATAGGGAAGATCCCCTGGAATAGGAAATGACAACCGCTCCAGTATTCTTGCCTGGAAAATTCCATGGACAGGAGCCTGGTGGGCTACAGTCCATGGGGTCACAAAGAGACAGACATGACTGACTGACTGACTGATGTCCAATGTCCATAAATTTACAAAGACCTAAAACTTTTAAGATGATTCATGATGATGTCTGATGTAATCCTTGTCATGCAAACTTACAAGATAAATTAAATAAGACTTAAGATATGTGGGAAAGTCAATAAAGGTTAATAATTTCAATTTACTAAAAGTAAAAATTGCTATTTTGCATTTTTTCTGAAAACAATAGGTCAAAATAAAAATATAGGATGACTGTTGGTCATAGATATAAACACTTAAAGTATTCATTAAAATTAAAGAGCTGGTACTATTCTTGTTATCCTAATAATAATGATGGTGGTGATGATAATAGATATAAGTTTAAATCATTCTGAAAGAAATGCTTTTTAAATGTGAAAAAATATCAACAACACTGCTGGGCTGTAAGCCTCCTGGTTTATTTGCATCTGCTTTGAATTTCTTCCTAATATATGTGTGTATAAACACATATACACACACACACACGTATATATGTAAGTACATTCAATAACACATATAATTTTATATCACGTTGTCAATAATATAATTCTTCATAAATAATATTGAGTTTATTTCTTTCTAATAACTATAATTTTTTCCCTCTTAATTCACAATTTTTGCCTTCTCTTCTTTATCCTATGCCCCAGGAAGATAATCTTTATAGATTGCATCACTGGGAGCCATTACCCTCCAGCTTCTGGTTGAATTAGCAAGGGATGTACCCGCAGAAAAGACTTGAGGTCAGGAACGAAAATATAGTGTGATGTTTCTTCACTTTGGACCTTAGTAGTAGATTTGTTGTGTTCCCTCTTCCATGGTTCCATCTACACTTGCATCCAGAGACAGAATTTTTCTATTATCCCTACTATCTTTCCAGGGCTAGGGAAGAAATGACTTCTGGCTAAAGCTAGTTCTCAGTTTACTCAATAGTTTGTTCTCTTAACCCTTTCCACAACTTTGTAAATAATATCTTCATTGAATTATCTCCATAATTCCAAATGAATATATCTCTGTAATTCTGTTAAGACTCTGACTGATATAACACATTTGGAAGAAAGTTTAATGGTATTACGTATAATGAAGCTGATGCTACCAAGGTTAAACTGTTTAGATTTCCTAATGTGTTAGATGTAGAAGTCAGTTTCAGTAATTCTACAAAGATAAAGTATATGCCTATAATGTTCCAGTCTCTGATGATACCTGTTTAAAAAAAAACATGGTCACTAACTCATGAGAGAACAGACTGTTGAGAAAATTGTTTCCTTCCAGATTGTTACATACTTAAGAATATTCAGTAATATGAGAAATTTTATATCATCACTGTAGTGTGAGCAAGGGAATAATATCCAAGTATGATAGTAAGTCACAGTAAATTTCCCAGAGGAGCTGAAATAATTCAAGTTTAAAATTCTGAGTACATACCTGGATTTGGCTCATGCATCTGCATATCTGCACTCTTAAAGCAAACTGGGTTTTTAATTTTAATTTCAATATTTGTCTAGGAAGATAACATCATTGAAAAATGACATGTGGATTCAAGTAATAAGAGAATTAGAGTAATCTTGATTAGCAAAGCTGTTCCCTCCATTGCAATTTACATAAGACCTTGAAAAGATTGCCAAATCCAAGTCACAGGGGAAGAGATGGACTATTACAAGACATTAAATTGACATTGTCAAAGAATATTTAATGACATAGCAAGATAATCATGATCTAAAACTAATCTTTTTAAATGTCCAAAACAGCATGTCAATGTATAGTTCTTATAGACAAAGGATAAAACAAGTAAACAAATAGCAAAGGATGCTTATTTCTACCCCTCATCCCTGTCACCACATGAGTATGTGAACCTTCAAGCCAAATAAAAACTGTAAAGAAATAATGGGAAATGAAAGGATTGTTGGTAAAGAAGGGGAACATTCCAATCCAGAATGAGGAAAAGTTGGATGCCATATTGGGGTGGGGGAGAGAAGGTAGTTTACAGAAGAGCTTTTGCTTCCCTACTGAAATACTTAAGAAAGACAAACAGTAGCACCAGTCTAGGGACATAAGATCTGCCAAAGTTTCAATACAGCAACTACAGGAGGGGATGAGAAGCAGAATAAACCAGTGCTGGTAGATCTCCCACCAGAGTTGCCTGTTAAATCCTCTGTCCACCATGGTCTGAAGCCTGGACAGCTACAATTTTAGGAAAATGTCAGTACCAGACATTCAGTTCCAGAGTGAAATACACACAGGTTAGCATGTCTGGTAAGAAAATATCAAATACAGGTAAAGAAAAAGGAAAGATATGAACTTTGCCCTATTGTGGTTCTTTTCTACTCTTGTGCTTTCTCCATCCTTCTACCTGATTCAATAGCAACACTGCTACAAAAAGCCAAAGGGATGGCATAACTCAATCCTGATTTTTGGATTTCTGCCTTCCCATGTTATGAACTGATAATTAAAGCTTTTGGGAAAAAATAGTGAGTTAATGTACAAAAATAAACATACATTGTTCAATGTCAAGGACTGTAATACATGTGAGTCATCAAATCCTTAGTGATAACTTCTACTTTTGCCCTGCTATTAAAAAGAGGTGAAATAAAAGTTTCAAAAAATAAACACTATGTCAGCATTTATTTCAAATTTCTAAAGTTATTCTATAGAATAACCTCTATCACTCCATCATCTTCCTAATTATCTTTTGTCTAAATGAATAAACTCTCAACTTAGAGTTTAAAAATATTTATCATAATGGCCATACATAAAAAGATACAAGTGCTAAAACTATGTGCATTCTATTTGCTTATGTTAATGTTGGAGGATTAAGGAAAGATGAACAACATGAGAATATTTACTAGCTAAGTTAACACAAAACAAGCTTCCATAATTTCTCAAACTGTATCAACATGATTACTTTTAATCCTATATTTTTGAGTAGTAAATAAAGTTTAGGGACTTAGAGAATTATTTCTATATGTTTAATCCTTCATTGATAAGTTTTCCAGCAGTACCTTACCCTCTACCCTACAAAGTGTTTATTTTGCATTTCTTTTTTCCTGAGAGTCTCCTTCTCAGCAGTGTTTCAGAACTGACAGTTCTGCCTGTGGTGATAAGAGCTTGAGGCCTCAGTAACATGCTGAGTGCTCCAGGGTTTCCAAAAAACAAACCAAGGCCCCACACCTCTAAAATCAGAACAGCAAGACTCTGACAAGCAGCAAGTAGTGCGGTGAGGTAAAAAAGAATAAAGCAGGTAAATTAATCATAATCTATCCTTACCTTTGTAAAAGATTCAGATTCAGCTACTTGGCATTACAGTTGGCCCTTCTATTAATTGCTGGTTTGTCATTAAATTCTGGGTGGCAACCTATAAGGAGAAATTCTGTTTATTAATGGGTTCTAAAATATGTATAAGACTTTTCTATAACTGTTTCTAGAGCAGCTTTCTAAATGCCTTGCAATCTGTCCAACTGATATGTTTAGGAACAGTTAAATTAGGATGGGGAAAAGGCATGAGGGATTAAATGGACCAGTCATTATCTGCCCCAGCAGCTTGTGGATGCAAATAATCATGAAGAATTTAAAAAAAAAAGAATTAGGGCTTTATATATACCTATATATGATTTTTTCTGTAGAACCAAGAGATGAATATTTTTTTTTCCACAATGATTAAGGAAAATCTGTTTTTTTCAAGCCTCTCCATCTGTGTTTACAGATAGGATGTCATAATAGGATTAACCAGGATGTCATGGCCTCTTTCCTATAACCTTAGATATAAGAAGTGAAGTCTCTCAAAATAAACCTTCTAAATATTTCCAAGGCATCTTCCATATGCTCATGAGCAAGGCGTCTCCTGTAAGTCATTGCTGCTCAGAAAGGCATGAGCTAAGGACAGCCTTACACAATAAGTAATCTCATCTGCTGAAAAACTGTCTTCTGAGTTTCTAAGAGGCCAAAGCTATTTTTTTAAATTAATTAATAAATTAGTTAATTAATCAAGTATTTAAATTGAGATCATTCTTTCCATTTGGATAATAAAAAAGCTGATATATATCTCTACTTATTATTTATGAAATACTGCTTTATACTTTCCGTTCTTTCTTTTTGCCTTTCATGCCCTTAATCTGCAGAATGTCAGGAATTTCTACATCAAAAATATATAAAGTGGATCTTTATTTAAAATTTAAGAAGCATTAGGAATGACCATTAATCCATAATTAAGAATAGTCAAAAAGTTTAAACAGTTATAAAGATTTTGATTTTACAGTTGATCTCTATTTATTCATAGATCAATCACCTAGTCCTAGATTAAGTCTATGTCTCTTCATGGTCAGTTCACTTATCTCAACTTCCTCCTTCCACAAATACATGTCACAAGGGCCTCATATGAAGCATGAGGTCCAGTGGAGTAGAAGAAGTTACAGTCTGGAGAATATCACTATACTGAACTCAGCATCTTCTCACCACCTCTGCCATCAGTCTTTTCACTAGGTCATATACAGTGTATCTGAATCTCAGTACACTTCTCAGCCCTGATGTAAATCATATTCTGTGGCCTGCTCCTTCAGTTTGCCAGACATATTCAAGTCTGCCTGATTCGGCTTACATTTGAACTGTAGATCTATTGATACTAGATGAACACATTTTATCATTAATTTCAAAGGTCAATTAAGTTGGTATTTTACACTAAAAAATGGTGACTAAAAAGTCTATGTGAGACTGGCAGCTTTGTGTTGATTATGTGATTTTCAATCCAAACTGAATATCATTAAAACGTGCAACTCAAAAGAAAAATAATCATGAAAGTATTTATTGGCTCACTCACGTTGGACTCACTATTACATTTTCAGATACTAGGAAAATATGTATAAAATAGTCTAATCAATAACCAGAACCATTAGTTCTCAGTAGATGTGGTTTTTAAACACTGAATAAGTATAATTGTGTATCATTCACTCATACTCCTCTGCATTCACTGGGAACATTATTATACAATTAAAATCAATCTAAAATGAAAAAAAATTCAGGGTAATAATTAAAGAGGAAAACAGTCATAAAAAAAAGCAAAGTAAGAGGTTTGGGTGTGTGTGGGAAGTTTCTTGTTTTAGGATATGTGGCTTTGCATAATAACTGCTTTGGCACTTTTTAACACCATCTATTGGAGCTATGCTTCTGTATTGTGCTGTTTCTCTTATTGTATTGTTTTCCTATACCAGGTTAGATGAAGAGGTAAATAAAAGATCACTATCTCAAGCCCTATATACAGCATAGTGATATTGAACACAATAGTTTTCCTCACTCTCCTATATTTTTAATGAAATGATTGAAACAATATGCAGCTTGACACTCAATTCCTTAAAGCTTCCATAATTTACTAATTTTCTTACAATCCCTAGCAAAATTGACCTTATTTTGAAAGAATAAGTCATCTGCCCAAAACAATATCATGAATGAGTCATATTTAATATCTAACTTAAGAACAAAAGTTATAGCCTTATGACAATGGCCATAGCACAGAAAAAAGTTAGATGAAAATCAGGACTGAGATTCATTTCTTCATTTGCTTGAAGGGCTTTGTGTCAGAATCCTGTTTTGTTTTGTTTTGTTTAATAATGGTTAAGATAGATAATAGGACTTCCCTGGTGGCTCAAGGCTGTATATTGTCACCCTGCTTATTTAATTAATATGCGGAGTACATCATGAGAAACGCTGGGCTGGAAGAAACACAAGCTGGAATCAAGATTTCAGGGAGAAATATCAATAACCTCAGACATGCAGATGAAACCACCCTTATGGAAGAAAGTGAAGAACTGAAAAGTCTTTTGATGAAAGTAAGAGATGAGAGTGAAAAAGTTGGCTTAAAGCTCAACATTAAGAAAAATAAGATCATGGCATCTGGTCCCATCACGTTATGGGAAATGGATGGGGAAACAGTGAAAACAGTGGCTGACTTTATTTTGGGGGGTGCTCCAAAATCACTGCAGATGGTGATTACAGCCATGAAATTAAAAGATGCTTACTCCTTGGAAGGAAAGTTGTGACCAACCTAGATAGCATATTAAAATGCAGAGCCATTACTTTGTCAACAAAGGTACCATCTAGTCAAGGCTGTGGTTTTTCCAGTAGTCATGTATGGATGTGAGAGTTGGACTGTGAAGAAAGCTGAGTACCGAAGAATTGACGCTTTTGAACTGTGGTGTTGGAGAAGACTCTTGAGAGTCCCTTGGACTGCAAGGAGATCCAACCAGTCCATCCTAAAGATCAGTCCTGGGTGTTCATTGGAAGGACTGATGTTGAAGCTGAAACTCCAATACTTTGGCCACCTCATGCAAAGGGTTGACTCACTGGAAAAGACCCTGATGCTGGGAAGGATTGGGGGCAGGAGGAGAAGGAGACGACAGAGGATGAGATGGCTGGATGGCATCACCGACTCAATGGACATGAGTTTGGGTAAACTCCGGGAGTTGGTGATGGACAGGGAGGCCTGGTGTGCTGCGATTCACAGGGTCACAAAGAGTCACACAGGACAGAGAGACTGAACTGAACTGAACTGAACTGGTGGCTCACATGGTAAAGTGTCTGCCTACAATGAGGGAGACTCAGGTTCAATCCCTGGGTTGGGAAAATCTCCTGGAGAAAAAAATGGCAACCCACTCCAGTATTCTTGTCTGGAAAATCCCATGGATGGAGGAGCCTGGTAGGCTATGGTCCATGGGGTCAAAAAGAGTCCGACACAACTAAGCGACTTCACTAAGATAGATAATAACCCAGGTATATTATCTTCAGTTTCTGCACTGTGGCTCACTGCTTTGTAAATGCAGAACTACTTTAAAGGCAAACACTACCATCACTCACTGAGAAAGAGTAACTGAATGATCAAGCAGATTATAAAGGTTCAGGAATTTCAATGCAAAAAAAAAATAGATAAATGTGTAAAGGGGATCATTTAATTAACACCTTGAAAACATCAGCAATAGAATTTTACCCTTTAATTACGTGAAGTTCTCAAAAGTGTTTAAACAATTATAATGATAAACATTTTGAAACAAATACCTTTAAATACTGAAAGATAAGGATACTTAATTCTTTTGATGGTACTTTATGGCTATTGTACTTGAAATAGAATTTTTAAATTTGTGTATATAAAACGTAAAATGTGTATAACTTGTATATAACCGCTGAATTAGGTCCATACATTTTTGTACAGAATTTTTAGTGCAATATTATATTTTTCTATACACCATTTCCAGTGTGTTCATTTGTACACTGTTTAGATTGCACTATATTTAGTTATCTTCATAATGAAATACCAATTCATATGCAGCATTACGATAGGCAGAAATCTAAGCTAGCCTCAAGGTCCTCACCACTTTGGATGGACACTCTGCAAAATCCCCAGGAACTGTGAATAAGATGAATTTCACACAATGATTAGTTATGATACATGGCATAAATGACATGACGTGGAGAAAGAAGATTGTCTGGGGTGAGCCTTACTTAATCATTCAAGCCCTTAAAAAGGACTGAGATTTTCCTGAAGGCAAGAGATTCAAAGTGTGAGTGGATCATTCTTCACTGAGTCATTTGACACAAAAAGCATGTGACCTCTAGGAGCTGACCATGTCAACTTTTGCTAGAAACTTCAGTCTGCAGAGTTTTGGTAGCAGATAATAAAATCATTATTATTTCAGGATCATCAGATTACAGAATGACAGCATGTCCTAGTATTGCCCTAACCCCCAAAGTGACAACATTTGGAAAAGGGATCTTTGGAGGGTAATTAAATTTAAATGAGAGCATGAGGGTGGGGCCCTCTTGATAGAATTACAGGAGGAAATACTCGAGATCTTGCTTTCCTCTCTCATTCTCCCTCATTTGAGGACAAAGCCAGATAGCAGCAGTCTACAAACCAGAAAGAGAGCTCTCATGAGAAAACCCACTTGCTAGCATCTTGATCTTGGTCTCTGGAGCCTTTAGAAATGTGAGAAACAAATTTCTGTTGTTTTGACCACCTTGTTGTTTTACCCTTTAAGGGTAAAACTTAAATGTTTTTTTCCCAGTCTGAGCAGATTAAGACACTACCTAAATATTCTCTCCTGGTAATATAGCCTTCTCTGGTGGCTCAGACAGTAAAGTGTCTGCCTACAATGCAGGGGACCCGAGTTCAATCCCTGGGTCTGGAAGGAAATGGCAACCCACTCCAGTATTCTTGCCTGGAAAATCCTATGGACATAAGAGCCTGATAGGCTACAGTCCATGGTGTTGCAAAGAGTCAGACTTGACTGAATGAATTCATTTTCACTTTCACTTTGGTAATACGGCCTAGGACTATATATCATGTGATCTAAGAAAGAAAAACTTTTTTTTTCACATGTAATAATCTAGTTGAATCATTTATAAACATCATTAGGTGATTCCTAACTCTGGTTTGTTCTTTAAAAGAGTTTTAGGATATCTGTGTATATGTTTTGTGGTTGTTTGTTTTCAAAATGTTTTATTTATGTACTCTTTGATATTATATTGATATCATACCTAGTGAGAGGAATGGGTATTAGTAAATAATTGTTGAAGAATTGAAACACACAGAGTTTAAGGGTTTCACTTACAGCTATACAAGATATCTGACTTTAGTCCGGTCTAGTATTATATTATTATTATATTATTATAATTAATCTCATTATTTTGGAAGTGGTCTACTGGAGTCATAACTATTTTTGGAACTAATAGTCAAAATTATGCTATTCTATATGTATTAAGACTAAACATGAAATGATGAGTTAAAATAACTAATCATTAAAATCAAATTCTAATAACTTGGCTTAGGACATCTTAACTTGGCATCCTTACTGCTACAGTCTGCATATGTTCCCTCAAAGGTCATGTGTTAAATCCTAGCTCCCAAAGGTTATGGTATTAGGAAGTGGGGCTGTTAGTAGTTGGCAGAGCTCTGATGAATGAAATTATTTTCCTATAAAATAAGCTTCAGAAAGATCTCTAAATACTCCACCATGTGAGAATAAAATGTGAACTCTGCCATGGACAGAGGAGACTGGTAGGCTGCAGTCCATGGGGTTGCTAAGAGTCGGGCACAACTGAGCGACTTCACTTTCACTTTTCACTTTCATGCATTGAAGAAGGAAATGGCAACCCACTCCAGTGTTCTTTCCTGGAGAATCCCAGGGACGGGGGAGCCTGGTGGGCTGCCGTCTATGGGGTCGCACAGAGTCGGACAAGACTGAAGTGACTTAGCAGCAGCAGCAGCTATTGAAAGAAGGCCCTCACCCAACCGTGTTGGCACCATGATCTTGCACTTCCAGCCTCTGGAACTGTGAAAAATAAATTTCTGTTATTGATAAGCTATCCAGTCTATGGTATTTTGTTACAGCAGCTCCAGTGGACTAACACAGAAAATTAGTACCAAGAATGGGTGGGTAACAGGCAGGGGCTGGGAAAGTTTCAGTGTGCTTGCTAAAAAAAGACTTCATTGCTGTTAAGTATCTTTTTGAGGGCTCAGAAAGTGAGGAAGAGAACTGTAGAGAAAGCCTCAACCTTCTTAGAGAATACGTAAGTGGTTGTGAACAGAATGTTGGTAGAAATATGGATAGTAAAGGTCATTCTTATGTATCAGAAGGAAATGAGGGACATGTTACTGAAAACAAGAGGAAAGCTGATCCTTGTTATAAAGTGGCATAATGCTTGGCTGAATTGTGTTTGTTCTTAGTATCTGGTGGGAGTTTGAACTTGTGAACAATAAAACTGGATATTAGGCTGAAGAAATTACTAAGCAACATGTTAAAGGAACCTCTTGGCTTCTCATGGTTGCTTATAGTAAAATGTGAGAAAAGACAAATGACTCAAAGATGGAATGGGTAATCATGAGGGAAACAATTTAAAGTTTGCAAAATTCTCAGACTAGCCATATTGAAAGAAATAATAAAAAGGACTAAGAAACCAATCTGCACTTTCTCCCTGTAGACACATGCATACAAACACACACCAAAGACTTTGAATTGTTTTTATTCATCTTTCAAATACCAACATTTTTATGAAGACTTCTCTGACACTTATCTGCAAAGATTTTTTCCTTTTGCTGTGCTTCATAGTATTCTATCATTATATTACACTTCTTATCATAATTTAAAGTTGATGAAATATCTCTTCCTACCACTAGTTTTTGAATCAGCTTTACTCAAATTTATAAAATAAATATCTAGGTTTCTTGTTCTCAAGAAATATAATGAAAAATATGTGTTTATATGGGTATGTATATATATCAGTTCAGTTCAGTCACTCAGTTGTGTGACTCTTTGTGACCCCATTGACTGCAGGATGCCAGGCTTCCCTGTTCATTTCTAACTCCTGGAGCTTGCTCAAACTCACGTTCATCGAGTTAGTGATGCCATCCAACCATCTCATTCTCTGTCTTCTCCTTCTCCTCCTGTTTTCAATTCTCAATATTACACAAACATAAATAAATGTATGTGTATTGATGTGTGTGTGTTTATATATATATATGTGTGTGTGTGTGTGTGTTTTTAGTATATTATTAAATACACTAAATACAAGTTGTTATCTATATTATTTGAGACCAAATAATACATATATATTAGTGAATTCATGTTGCATGCTAGATTAATAATTTGTCATGGAACTGTATCTATTCACATCAATAAAATATTTAAATACCTTGTGAAATTGGAACACTTTCTTAGAAAGAAAACAATGGAGGTGTAAGAAAATAGTTATACCAGAAAACAACAAATTAATAGATATCTACTCACCAAACGTCAAAAAAGTTCAGTGTAGTAAATTCTTTTTTAGAACATATTCACACAGTTGTGCAAAATTTTTAGTGAAAAAGATGGTTATATTTTTAAAATTACCATATAAGAGGGTTTTGAGGCCATGGACCAGGGACAGAACTATGAGGAAAAGGTAAACAAACACTTGTCAACAGATTTGAGTTGTCAGGAATAAGCAATTATTATATGATATCATTACCACAGTCTGGCCTTACTAGCAAAATACATGACCTCTTTTTCAGGTTTATATTTGTGTTTTCAGTCTTTCTTTTCCCAGAATGATATTTTCTTCAAAGTTTGTGTATGCAACACCCTATCATTTTACAGTTTTATCATTTTTCTTTTGTTAAATATATTTTCATATCATACATACACAGAACTCTGTATCACAAAATAAATTTTTTGTCTTGGGGGATAAAAGTTTTTAAAGTATTGTGGTCTGATCTAATAAGCACAACAAAAATCCAGAGACACCATTATTTTCTGTTTTAAATACCTATATCTCCAATGAACTCACATTATAATTATAAAATGAGTTACTTCTTCTAATAATATTTCATTTAATTGTTAAAGTCAACACACAAATTTCCAGGACATAATGACATACTCTTCAGTTTCATCTTCTGTATACACTGTTTCCCTACTATGTGCTTTATATAACTGGAAAAGAAGAAAGACTTTTTTGAAACAAAAGAGCATCAAGTATTTTTAGAGATAAAAGATGCCATTCATTACAGGTGGCAAAAATTCATGATGTTTCTGAAGAATAGTAAGAAATGGGAATGGAAACTGTTTACTTTGCTTCACATAAGACCCCCTTTCACTGATTTCTTCATAGTCTGTCTGATTGTACCTTACGAACTAATTCTTAGTCTTATGTATCTAGGTTTTCAATAAACACGGTAGAATGTGACTACTCAACCTAAAATCAAGGAACTAGAAAGTCACATTAAACTGTGGCAAAGAGCAAAATAAAATAAATTTTAAAAATCAGAATATTCATTTGTCCTTAAAGTAGAAAGGAAAAGCTCATCATGGCAGAACATTTTGCTTTAAGAAACTGACTTTATTGAATGAGATGTTATGACTTGGTTTTCATGAAGATAACAACAATGATTTCCGACACACTTTAGTTACAGTCACTGTACTCACCTCAGTCTTAAAGTTCTAAAAATCTAGTAACTATTTGCTGATTTCTAAGAAAATGAAAACTTGATTCTAAAATTTAAATAAGGGCAAATAATATTGGTGGTATTGTTTGGTTTAGTTGCTAAGTCCAGTCCGACTCTTCATGACTGTATGCCCTGCAGCCTGCCAAGATCTCCTCTGTCCATGGGATTTCCCAGGCAAGAATACTGCAGGGGGTTGCCACTTTCTACTCCAGGGAATCCCACGTCTCCTGCATTGGCAGGTAGACTCTTTATCACTGAGCCACTTGGGAAGCTCTTATACATATATATATATATATATATGTATACATGTATATATATGAGTGAGTGAGTGAAAGTTGCTCAGTCATGTTCAACTCTTTGCGACTCCATGGATTATATAGTCCATGGAATTCTCCAGGCATACTGGAGTGGGTAGCCTTTCCCCTCTCCAGGGGATCTTTCCAACCCAGGGGTTGAAACTAGGAATCCTGCATTGCAGGCAGATTCTTTACCAGCTGAGCAACAAGAGAAGCTCAAGAATACTGCAGTGGAAAGCCTATTCCTTCTTCAGTGGATCTTCCCCATCCAGGAATCAAGCTGGGCTATCCTGCAGTGCAGGCATATTCTTTACCAACTGAGATATCAGTGAAGCCCATATATATATACATATATATGTATGTATGTATGTATATACACACAATCTTACATACATACATTTATATATATTTATGTTGTTTGAAAATCACTGCAGATGGTGATTGCAACCATGAAATTAAAAGACGCTTACTCCTTGAAAGGAAAGTTATGACCAACCTAGATAGCATATTGAAAAGCAGAGACATTAATTGCCAACAAAGGTCTGTTTAGTCAAGGCTATGGTTTTTCCAGTGGTCATGTATGGATGTTGAGAGCTGGACTATAGAGAGAGCTGAGCACCGAAGAATTGATGCTTTTGAACTGTGGTGTTGGAGAAGACTCTTGAGAGTCCCTTGGACTGCAAGGAGATCCAACCAGTCCATCCTAAAGGAGATCAGTCCTGGGTGTTCATTGGAAGGACTGATGTTGCAGCTGAAACTCCAATACTTTGGCCACCTGATGCGAGGAACTGACTCATTGGAAAAGCTCCTGATGCTGGGAAAGATTGAGGGCAGGAGGAGAAGGGGATGACAGAGGATGAGATGGCTGGATGGCATCATCGACTCGATGGACATGGCTTTGGGTGGACTCAGGGAGTTGGTGATGGACAGGGAGGCCTGGTGTGCTGTGGTTCATGGGGTCTCAAAGAGTTGGACATGACTGAGCGACTGAACTGAACTGAACTGAACTGAATAGTATAAGAAGGATAAAGATTGCTTCATTTTCATCAAATACTAAATGGCTGATTATGAGTGCTAAACAGAAACAGACAGAGCTCAGAAAAGGTAAAATGTGATAATTGAAACCCTAAACTCAACAGATTGTCTATGTACCTTTATGGACATAGATAGATAGTGATTTAGTAAGCTGGAAAGTGAATGCATGGGTTTTTTTCAGGATAAAGTTAAAATGCAAAACAAGAGAAGAAATAAAGATATTTTGAGGATATTCCTAGAAATAGTAATACCTGAGAAATGAAAATTGGAACTACCGAGGAAAGATAAATAGATAAGAGAAAGGATGTCCATTTACTCTTGAAAAATTGGTAGAAAAATGTTTTCTGAGGTAAGTTGAAGTTTTGCTATGCAGAATAAACAATGAACCAAAATACAAGGAAATTATTGTATATAAAAAATGTGTCAAAAAGAAGCTGATAAAAATAATTGTACTTTTATCCTTATAATTGTTAATGTGCCAATACACAAAATCTCTTAGTTGAATCCTACTAGCTAACTGTGTTTGGAAATTTATAATTATTTAGATTTACAAAGGTAAAAGGAATTATCTTAACACTCTACTTTTGAGAAGTAGAGGACCAGGGTAATTTAAATTCAAAAGAGATCACAAGAAAATAAATTAATTAAAAGTTAGAGAAGAAAACCAATAAAACTGACAAAAGGGAAAACAATAAAAAAAAATTAATAATACTACAGAATGATTCTAAGGTAAGGTTAATAGAATTTATGAAACTCCAGCCAAGGATACCAGAGAAAAAAGAGAAAAATTACAAATCAGCAATATTAATAGTAAAAGAGAAGCTATTATACTGATCTAGTTGATATTAAAAGGATAACAACGGAATACTCCAAAAAGTTCTACATCCGCAAATTTGACAACTTAGAAATAATAGATCATCTTCTAGAAAGGTGCAAACTATCAAAACTCACATGAGAAAAAATAGCCCTATCCTATCAAAAACACTGATCAATAGTTTAAAATGCAAAAAAAAAAAAAAAAGAAAAGAAAAGCATCAGGTCCAGATGGTTTTACTGGTGAATTTTCTTAAATAGTTGTGAAAGAAATGATTTGAACTATCTATAATATCCCTCAGAATATACAAGCAGAAGGAGAGCTCACTAATCATATGACGCTGGCATTGGCCTCATAACAAAATAAAATAAAGACATTACAAGGAAGGAAAACTAAAGACTGATATCTTCCATTATCTCCCATGAACATAACTGCAAAACACTTCAATAAAATGTTAGTAAATATATGTTCTATATTTAAAAGTGATTATACACCACGCCCAAACAGAGTTTATTCTAGGTTTGCAAAGCTGGTTCAATATGGGAAATTCAATCAATGAAATCACATACAGACTGGACAAGAAAAAATATATATGATCACGTTAATACATAGTTTTCTTTTCCACAAAACCCCAAACACTTATGCTGTAAAATGAATGTTTATGTCTCTCCCAAATGCATACATTGAAACCCTGCCCTCCAGAGTGATATTACAGGATAGAGGGCCTTTGGGAAATAATTCAGTCATGGCAGTGAAGCTCTTATAAATGGGATTAATAGTAACTTTATAAAAGAAAGCCAGAAGAACTCCCTTTCCATTTCCACCATTTGAAGACACAAGAAGGTGATCATTTATGAAATAAGAAGTGAGCCCTCATCAGACACCATATCTACTGGAGACTTTAACTTAGATTTCTCAGCCACCAGAATTGTGAGAAATAAATTTCTGTGTTTATAAGCCACCCAGTCTATGATATTCTGTTATATTAGCCCAAATAAACTAAGAGAGTATCCATGACAAAAGTTATCAGTGAATATGGCTAGAGGAAACTCTTAAATTATCAAAGATTATTTATAAAATCATACATTTAACAACAAATTTAATAGTGAGAAACTAGGTGCTTTCTTCCAAAGATAATGAACAAAACAAGCTGTCTTCTCTCACTACTCCTAGTCAACACTCAGCTAGAATTCATAAGTAGGAAAATACAACAAGAAAAAAAATGTATACAGATTGGAAATCAAAAAACAAAAAAGCAAACAAACAAAACTAACCCCCAAATTATCTTTATTTGCACGTGGCATAACTGTTTACGAAGAAAATCCTAAAGAATTGATTACTCCAAACTCCTGAAACTATAACTCTTGGAACTAGTTAAGCAAGTACAGTTAGGTCACAAGTTATAAGATCATTATGTAAAAGTCACCTGCTTTCCTTTATACTAGCAATGAATAACTGAATTTGAACTTTAAAAACATACATACCTTTTAAAATAACAGAAAAAATAGACAACATGAAGAGGTGGAAATATATTCCATGTTCATGGACTGATAAGCAAATATGTTAATACGCAAACATATTAAACACTGTTAATATGCAAGTTCTTCCCAAATTGAGTTATAGATTCAGTATAATCCCAATTAAAATATTAGAAAGCTATTTTGTAGATATTGACAAAACAATTCAATGTTTATTTGTAAATAAAATATATAAAATAATCAATGTAATACTGGGAAAGTAAAGTAACTTTGGAGGACCAGTCAGTTTTATAACTTACTATAAAGCTACTGTAATCAAGCTGGTGTGGCATTGGAAAAAGAATAGATACAATAATCAGTGAAACAGAATAGAGATCTGAGAAACAGACCCACACAAATTTGGTCTGTTTCTATATGATAAAGGTACAATGACAATCCAATGGAGAAATGATAGCCTAATAAATGATGCTGGGAAAATTAAATGTCCCTACATTTAAAAAAAAAGAATCTAGACACATGCCTAACATCTTTAATGAAAATTAACTTAACGCAGACCTTGGCCTTCATGTAAAGTGTAAAACTATATAATCTTAAAAGACATAATAGGAGAAAATTTAGGTGGCCTAAGGTATGTTGATGAATTTTTTAAATACATTGTGAAAAAAAATAAGTTGATCTTACCAAAATTCAAATATTTTGTTCTTTAAAAGCTGTAGTTAGAATAGTAAGAACAAAGAGGTGATTAAATAACTTACAGAACTTGTCCAAGGCTCAACCAGAATTATAACTCGGGTTTGCCTGATTTCAAAGTTTTGTCTTCTAACTTACTTTGTGTTGTAATAACATACTTAAATATATGTCACAGTTATTTTTTCAAATACGTTAAGCAATGTGTTTTTATTCACTTTGACTCATTTTAGATTTATATTTCAGTAAAGGAAAATAAAGCCTTCCCTGGTAGCTCAATGGTAAAGAATCTGCCTGCCCAGCAGAAGACATGGGTTCAATCCCTGGGTTGGAAAGATCCCCTGGAGTAGGAAATGGCAACTCACCCCAGTATTCTTGCCTGGGAAATCCCATGGGCAGAGAAGACTGGCAGACTACAGTCCTTGGGGTTGCAAAGAGTAGGACACAACTTAGTGACTAAACAACAACAGCAACAAAGGAAAATAAAAACCATTCTAGGATTTTAAAAAGAATGAACTTTACAGAGTTAACTAAGAGCTTATATAAAATAAACAAACTAGAGAAGCAAAAGCCAGGGGTTTTTGGCTGCACTTTGTGGTTGAATCTAGCTACCTAAATGACAGAAAACCTCTGTTCCTCCCAAAGGCTAGAGAACTTCAAGAATTCTCTGTCAAGTTTACAGTCAACGTTGCTCTGTAGTTCTACTGTACCCTGCACACAGGCGTAAATGTTTCACAAGAAGAGGGATCTATGCTTCACATCTGCCTCTAAATCTAAAGTCATCGACAGGATATGCATTTCTCTTAACATTTTGGCAATAATGTTTATTTTCTACTTGATTTTTATGCATATTTTCTGAATAGTTCAGGTTACTGTGCTCAGCCTGAAAAATATTACTTGCTTCAAATCCATGATTCTCTCCGTATCAATACTGCACTATGATTTAAACTTCAAAAGATCTCATCAAGTCTCAGGAGAACATAGATAGTAATGAATAGTATACTGATAGGCCCAAGGAATAGAGACTATAAAGAGGGTAAAGTAAGCAAGAGAGTTTTTCCTTCTAAGGTAGGTATTTTCACTAGCACTGGATAATCACATACATTAACTGGCGACACTTAACCATGTTTATTCAGGTAATAATTAATGGAGATGAGGAATCAACTTTTAAGTTGGCTTTACTCTGAAACCTTTGCTCCATATTCCTTAAGGTAAAATATATTCACTGAGACTCCCTAAGGGTTGTACTGTTGTAAGTTAGAGATTATAATTTCTCTAATAATCAAGAAACAATATCAAGGAAAGGATACATATTGCTGCTCATGTGGCCAAGGATCAAATAGCAAGTTCTCAAATGGTCTAATATTCTTTTTAGATTATATTTCAAATGAACTTTTCTTCCTTAGTTTTTCAAATTATACATAGAAAAACATCTTGATGTAAAACCTGATAATGCCTCATCAAATTCTATTTTGTATTTAATTAAGATATTAATGTGATAACCATAAAATTGAATGAGAGATTAACCTACTAGTTTATCACTAATAGCCAAAATTATTAGACCCACTGTTCACTTTCCTGCATCACATAGCACTTGGTAAATTAATTTTCACTTACTGTTTAAAATACTTCTCAATTATTTTAGAAATCTCCCTGTATATCTTCTAAGAACCATTAAGAAATGGCTCATTTAACCTTTGTAAAACACAATTTAATTTCAAACATAGCATTTTTCTCATTCTGAAACTGCCATCATTTAACATCCTTCATGTTTAAGTTTAACAGAATCTACTTTATAGAAACAGCTATCTTAAAAATAAAAGACTGAAAAAAAAATAAATAAAAGACTGGTGTACATAACTTGGTTACAAGTTGTTTCCCTGCGTCAGTTTTACATTTAAATTGAAACATTAAAAATGCTATCACTAAATTCAATTCATATATTTTAAAAGCAAATTGGTTTGACTTAAGAATTATACCTTGATATCAGTAGAAATTAATGTTTTAAAAATAATGTAAGACTTTTCTTACACTGGGCAAATCTAAGAGATTTTTCATAAAAGTAAATTATAGACATTAGAAACTATAAAAAAAATATATATATATAAATATTCAAGTTAAATTGTAAGATTAAATTAGAAGAAACAGAAATATATATAAAAGCTTATTGTTTTTAATACAAATCTAGAAATATGATTTAGAAACAGTAATAACAATTTATTTTATATTAATTATCTATGCAGTTAAGGTGTTTTTTGAATACACAGGGAAAATAGTAAGAGAAGAAAACATTACAACACAATGTAAAGGATCCAAAATTAAAATTATAAATTATATACAACTTTTGTAATATGTAAGCATCTAATAATCTTGACCTTATAATGCAGAAATCCCGCTTCTTGGTATATATTCAGAGAAAATGAAGTTAGGACCTCAAAGACATATTTGTACTCTCATTTGGGCTTCCCTGGTGGCTCAGATGGTAAAGCGTCTGCCTACAATGCGGGAGACCCAGTTTCGATCCCTGGGATGGGAAGAGCCTCTGGAGAAGAAAATGGCAACCCACTCCAGTATTCTTGCTTGGAAAAATCCCATGGACGGAGGAGCCTATAGGCTACAGTCCATGGGGTCACAAAGAGTCGGATACAACTGGGTGACCTTCACTTTCACTTTCCCTTTTAGCATTATTTTTAATGACCAAGATAGGAATAAAACCGAAATATCCATCAACATATGAATGAAAAATATAACATATATGTAATAATAAATATTTATAAACATATAATGAAATATAATTTTTTTTCCAAAAAGAAGAAAATTTGCCATTTGTACCAACATGGATAAACTTGGAGGACATTATGCTAAGTGAAATATGCTCAACACCCAAAGAAAAATATTGTAGGCTTTCCAGGTGGTGCTAGTGGTAAAGAATCTGTCTGCCAGTGCAGGAGACATAAGAGATGTGAGTTCAATCCCTGAGTTGGGAAGATACCCCTAAGGATGTCATGGCAACCCACTCCAGTATTCTTGCCTGGAGAATCCCATGGACAGAGGAGCCTGGAGGACTACAGTCCCTGGGGCCAGCAGGAGTAGGACATGACAGAGCCAGAGCACCTCACCTTACCTTATAAGTGAAAACTAACTCAAACTCATAAAAACAGAAAGTAAGGTGTTGATTATCAGGGATTGTGGAAGGATAAAATGGGAAGATGTTGGTCAAAGGGTTCAAAGTTTCAGTTTTTCAAGATGACTTTGTTCTGCAGATCTAATATACAGCAGTGTGACTGTTGGTAAGAATAGTGTATTGTGTAACTGAGATTTGCTGAGAGGGTAGGTTATAAGTGATAAAGTAAAATAACGAAAGAAAACAAGAAGGATGGAAGGGTGAAAAAGGTAACTATGTGAGGTGATCAATATGTTAATTAGCTTGATTCTGATGATTATATCAGATGTGTATACTATAGCCCCGTCTTGCTGTTGCTGCTGCTGCTAAGTCGCTTCAGTCATGTCCAACTCTGTGTGACACCATAGACGGCAGCCCGCCAGGGCTGTCTTAGATATGTACAATTTTAATTTGTGGTTTATATTTCAATAAAGTTGGTAAAAAAATCAAATTAAAAAGTGGTCAAAAGATATGAACAGACAACTCACTAAAGAAGACAGACGGATGGCAAATAAACATATGAAAAGATGCTCACCATCATAAAGCATTTGAGAATTACAAATTTAAACAATGGGATCCCATTACACAGCTAATAGAATGTCTAAAATCCAAAATACTGACAAGATTGAAGACTTAGGAGGAACTGGAACAACAGGAACTAATTCATTGCTCGTGAAAATGCAAAATGGTACAGCCATTTTGGAACACAGTTTGACAATTTCTTGCCAAGTTAAATATAGTCTTGCCATATGGTCCAGTGATTACACACCTAGCTTATTACTTGAATACGCTGAAAATTTATATCCACAAAAACCTGAACACAAATGTCTAAAACATCTTTATTTATAATTGCTAAAAGCTAGAAGCAAACAAGAGGTCCTTCAATAGGTGAATAGATATACTGTGGTACATCAATACAATAGTATATTGTTCAGTGATAAAGATAAAAGAACTATTAAGTCACTAAAATGCACAGAGGAACTATAAAAACATATTCCTAAGTGAAAGAAGCTCTCCTGAAAAAGTATTGATACTTAGTATGTGATTCCAAATAAATGACACTCTGGAAAAGAGATTGTAGAAGCAGTAAAAATATCCAAGTGTGCAAGGAGAGATGTAGGAGGGATGAACAGATACAACACAGGGCATTGTTAAGGCAATGAAACTGTTCTGTACAATACTGTAAAGACAGATACATGACATTATGCATTTGTCAAAACCAACAGAATTGTAGCCCAACACAAATAATGAACCCTAATGTAAATTATGCACTTCAGTTAATAATAATGTATCAATATTTGCTCATCAATTTTAACACATGTAGCATACAACAGCAAGTTATTAATACATAGTGGAAATCACAAGGATTCAAAATGAGTATCTGGAAATCTCAGCATTCTCCACTCATTTTTCTACAAACCAAAAACTACTCTAAACATCCTTTTAATAATTAAAAAATATATAAAGGAAATGATTCAACTTTGCTGTATATGCATTTTATCCTTAGAATAAGATGAAAATTTTGAAAATGTTAAGAATCAGACCTAATCGGTGACTAAACCAAAGGATGTGACACAACTTGTAGACTTTCATTTTATTCTGACTTTGTATTTATGAAGGTCTTGCAGAGCTTGCTCACTGTGTTTTCATCTTTACTGCTTTTGTATTTCACACAAATAAATACTCTTATCCTTGTTTATCATTTGCATAACAGGTGCTTTGAAGATTTTCTTCTTGTTTTTTCCCTTTAGGTGACAATGAGTTTCCTCTGATTAATCCACAGTCTTTTCAATTTTATCTGAAAACTTAAACTAGACATCTGGCTGTTGTTAGGAATGAAATGAAGGCTAATACAGTGGAAAACTATTTACCCTTCAAGTGAATTCTGTTAGGTAGTTAAGGTAGGGAATAAGAAGTCCAAAATGGTGGTTGAGAAAAACAGTGAGTAGAAAAAAACCTGAGAAAGGAACAAAGAAAGAGAGAAGCCCGCAGAAAGAGAAGCCTTGTACTGGAGTGAGATCCTCTGGTGGGAAAACATGCCCAAATAAGCTCCCTTCCCTGATTGATCTTGAATACATGTGGGTATAAGCCCTAATTTGCTTGGGGAATAACCAATCAAGCCCCCAGAACCACCAAAGGGAAAAGACAAAAGTATAAAAAGGGAAGTCCAAAAGTCGAGACTACTTCCAAGGGGGTTGATGCACTTTCATGTTTCCTGAGTGTATTGCAGGCCACCTGCTCCTGCCTGCTTGAGCTCTAACTAATCTGCCATTACAATCCTTTGTAAAAACAAGTCAAAGACCTCAGGGAAATACTGCTTGCTGCCTGCTTAATAAATCTTGCCTGCTTGATTTGTAACTAGTCTGTCATTCTAATTCCTTACTACAAGCAAACAAGAACTGAGGGCGAAAAACTAACCTGACAATTCTATCCAGGATCTTGCCTTCTTGTTAAAATGGTACTTCCAACCAAGTCACCTGTGAGGAAGTAACTGTTCTTATTCAACATATTTCAGCTGGCCCTTCCATACTTTCTTATCCATACCATAAAAATTGTTAAAAGGAATGTACGCCTATGTGCTCAGTCATGTCTGACTCTTTGTGACCCCATGGACTATAGCCTGCCGGCTCCTCTATTTATGGAATTTTCCAGGCAAGAATACTGGGGTAGGTTGTCATTTCCTCCTCCAGGGGATCTTCCCAAGCCAGGGACTAAACTGGTATCTCTTGTGTCTCCTGAACTGGCAGGTAGATTCTTTACCAACTGAGCCATCTGGGAAGCCCTCAAAAGGCATTTGTCAGTTAGTTAACGGCTCAAAGAAAAAAAATAAACTGGAATTGTTTACAAATGGTGTGTTTTTCTGTAACATTTATATATTGATGTTTAAATCCACCTCTGCTGTGGTTTAGATGTTCCATCATATCCTTGTTTGTATGTGTATTTATGTTTGCAAGCAAGTGTACTTTTGTGTGAATTTAAAACTTGAAGTGGTTGGTTATCAAAACAAGCACCTAAAACATGCAAAACTATTGACTTTATTCTAGAAAATTTCCTAATGTTACAGCTTCAGTGGCTAGATGCTTTGAGCCCCTAAACTGCAAAAGAGAATTATTCAACTGGCTATGTGGATTAGCACTTAGGAGGATATATGAAATCTGAAGTCATAGTAACTATTCTGTCCTTGCTAAGTTCAGCCACTTGCCACACTTATCAGACGTCACTTTCTAGATTAACCAGTCTTCTTTAACATATGAGAATGACCCTTTTTGATTTAACAAAATAGAAATTTAGTCATTGACATGATTAGAAAGGGAGGGGTTTTGGGTGAGAATGACCTGAAACACTAGATCAATATTTCTTGGACTCTCTCTTTTATCTTTGCTTCTCTCCAAGTATTTATTTCCTACTCTTACTGCACTAATCTGGAATGATAGCTATAGGCAACTTATGAACATCTCTATATCACATTATGACTAAAGAGAAAAGATTATGCACTTCAAGTTGAAGAATTTCAGGAGAAATTTGAGTCACAGTCTTTTAGACTCATCACTGTATCCAGAAAGGAGAGGTTCTCAGACTCCTCTAACTTGATCAAAGGAACTATAATTCATTCAGAATCTTATTACTACCTGTAACCACAAAATTGATAAACTACTGTTTACCTATAGAGATTTTTGTCTTTAAGATAAAAACTTTGAATTCTGATGAGGTAGAATAAGTACCTTCAGTGAGAGGCACTTTAAGATTCATCCTGGCACTGATTAAGACAAAATTGAATACTCTATACAAAATATCTAACCTGAATATTGGACAGGTTTATTTTTGAATTGGATGTACATCGCAGTTAAAGAACAGGATCTAAGTAGTTGAAACTGAAAACTGTGTGATCAGCTATCCATACAATAATAATGGGAGCATCCGCCTGGTAAAGTGGGCTTCCATTTGACTCAGTGAATCTGAGTGCCAAATGCAGGAGATGCAGGAAAGAATCTGCATGGCAATACAGGAGATGCAGGAGATCTGGGTTCAATCCCTGGATCAGGAAGATCCCCTAGAGGAGGGCACTGCAACTCACTCCAGAATTCTTGCCTGAGAAATCCCATGGACAGAGGAACCTGACAGGCTACAATTCAGTTCAGTTCAGTCCAGTTCAGTTGCTCAGTCGTGTCTGACTGTTTGTGACTGCATGGAATGCAGCACATCAGGCTTCCCTGTCCATCACCAACTTCTGGAGTTTACTCAAACTCATGTCCATTGAGTTGGTGATGCCATCCAACCATTTCATCCTTTGCCGTCCCCTTCCCTTCCTGCCTTCAATCTTTTCCAGCATCAGGGTCTTTTCAAATGAGTCAGTTCTTTGCATCAGGTGGCCAAAGTATTGGCTAAAGTTCAAGGGGTGGCAAAGAGTCAGACATGACTTAACGACTAAGCATTCATGCTTGCCTGATAAATTGGCAATTATAGTCTTTCTCACTATTTAGTTTTTGGTCCTAATGTTCTAGCATGAGAAAATAATTATTTTGATGAAGAATTAATGTTAGTGCTCACAGAACTAGAATTTTCTCTTTTCTCTTTCTTCATGCAGTATTTGAAATAAATAAAAAAATAGAGATGACTTTGTCAACTGAATTCCAAGAGACATAGCTTTAACTGATAACAAAATGAGAGAAAAATACAATAACCAATTTTAAGAAATCTATATAACATCGATATTAATGTGTTAAGAAATTATATTTTAACTTGAAATGACTCAATTATCCAATTATCTAAAAATGTACTGTAGTCTTGAATTACACTTTACAAAGAATTTGTATTAATTTTACTCATATTTTACTCATTAGGAAAATGCATATAGATGTAATAAGAAAGGTTAACTTTCATTGAATTTCATATTTATAAACAGAATGGCCATTTATTTCTATATCTAAGAGAGAAATTTTCAAAATTCACTGGCTCAGTAACTTATTCTAAAGTTTATACTTCAGGTATAAATGAAAAGATCTGTGGAAACACCACTCACTGGATTAAGTTCACTAAACACATATATTTTTGGTTTCCACAGGGTGAAGTATTATTCAAGGATGTGGAAAAATTTTTTTTTTCATTTTAGAAAGGGCTTTGTGATACATTAAAGCTACATCTGATAAATACCACATAACTCTCAACATATTGGACACATAAGTTCTACTGAATTTAATTAAAATACGATTAAGTTTATTTATGTAAATAATGCAACTACACATAGTTTTTATTCTTCTATTTGCTTGATGTGGTTTGCATCACATTCATGAATTTGTTTCATTTTTGAAAAATGGAAACTTCCCTGGAGTGACATGGCACACTACAAAGAGTTTTACAATAACTTTCAGAAATCATTAAATATCCAGGACTTGGTGCAATTGTAATTCTGCCAGGCTGACCTCATCAACAGAGTTTTTCATTAGCACACAAATGAGTCAAGACTGATAACTGATTCAGGGTTAGACAGTGGCAAATGTTACCCTAGGGATGATGACTCAAGGATCTAGATTAGTGAACTTTCAACTTGTGAAACAGCATGCCATTACTGAAAACTATAAATATATATAGAAAATTCCAAATGACTGGATATATCTCCCTTTACCTCTCAACCATTCTAGCCTCACTTAAGAATATTTCTTTGAAGTTCTGTATTCAGTGCAGATTTTTATAATGAAAAACTTCTATTTCAAGAATCTAGAGTAATGGTTTTATTGCATCTTGTATCCAATTTAAGAATGAACAGAAGACATGAATAGTCATTTTTCCAAAGAAGATAAACAGATGGACAACAGGCAAATAAAAAGATGGTCAACATTGCTAATCATCAAGGAAATGCATAATAAAACCACAATGAGGTATCACCTCAAGCATGTCAGAATGATTATCATCAAAAGGTCTACAAATAACAAATGCTAGTGAGGATGTGGAGAAAAGGGAATCCTATTACACTGTTAGTAAGGATGTAAACTGGTGCAACTACTCTGAAAAATTGTATGCAAGGTTTCTAAAAAAGAAAATAAATAAATAGAAACAGAATTACAATATGATGCAGCAGTTCCATTCCTGGGTATTTATCTACAGAAAATGAAAACACTAATTCAAAAAGATACACACACTCAATGTTCATAGCAGCATTATTTACAATAGTCAAAATAATAGTGAATAAAGAGGACATGGTGTAAATATATAACATGTACAATGGAATAACAACATGGATGAACCTATTGAGTATCAGTTCAGTTCAGTTCAGTCACTCAGTCGTGTCTGACTTTTTGCGACCCCATGAATCGCAGCACGCCAGGCCTCCCTGTCCATCACCAACTCCCGGAGTTTACACAAACCCATGTCCATCGAGTCGGTGATGCCATCCAACCAGCTCATCCTCTGTCGTCCCCTTCTCCTCCTGCCACCAATCATTCCCAGCATTAGGGACATTTCCAATGAGTCAACTCTTCGCATCAGGTGGCCAAAGTATTGGAGTTTCAGCTTCAACATCAGTCCTTCCAAAGAACACCCAGGACTGATCTCCTTTAGGATGGACTGGTTGGATCTCCTTGCAGTCCAAGGGACTCTCAAGAGTCTTCTCCAACACCACAGTTCAAAAGCATCAATTCTTCGGTACTCAGCTTTCTTCACAGTCCAACTCTCACATCCATACATGACTACTGGAAAAACCATAGCCTTGACTAGATGGACTTTTGTTGGCAAAGTAATGTCTCTGCTTTTCAATATGCTATCTAGGTTGGTCATAACCTTCCTTCCAAGGAGTAAGCGTCTTTTAATTTCATGGCTGCAATCACCATCTGCAGTGATTTTGGAAAACCAAAAAATAAACTCTGACACTGTTTACACTGTTTCCCCATCTACCTGCCATGAAGTGATGGGATCAGATGCCATGATCTTAGTTTTCTGAATGTTGAGATTTAAGCCAACTTTTTCACTCTTCTCTTTCACTTTCATAAAGAGGTTCTTTAGTTCTTCTTCACTTTCTGCCATAAGGGTGGTGTCATCTGCATATCGGAGGTTATTGATATTTCTCCCAGTAATCTTGATTCCAGCTTGTGTTTCTTCCAGCCCAGCGTTTCTCATAATGTACTCTGCATATAAGTTAAATAAGCAGGGTGACAATATACAGCCTTGACATACTCCTTTTCCTATTTGGAACCAGTCTGTTGTTCCATGTCCAGTTCTAACTGTTGCTTCCTGACCTGCATACAGGTTTCTCAAGAGACAGGTCAGATGGTCTGGTATTCCCATCTCTTTCAGAATTTTCCACAGTTTATTGTGATCCACACAGTCAAAGGCTTTGGCATAGTCAATAAAGCAGAAATAGATGTTTTTCTGGAACTCGCTTGCTTTTTCGATCATCCAGTGGATGTTGGCAATCTGATCTCTGGTTGCTCTGCCTTTTCTAAAACCGGCTTGAACATCTGGAATTTCACGGTTCACGTATTGCTGAAGCCTGGCTTGGAGAATTTTGAGTATTACTTTACTAGTGTGTGAGATGAGCACAATTGTGTGGTAGTTTGAGCATTCTTTGGCATTGCCTTTCTTTGGGATTGGAATGAAAACTGACCTTTTCCAGTCGTATGGCCACTGCTGAGTATTCCAGATTTGCTGGCATATCGAGTGCAGCACTTTCACAGCATCATCTTTCAGGATTTGAAATAGCTCAACTGGAATTCCATCACCTCCACTAGCTTTGTTCATACTGATGCTCTCTAAGGCCCATTTGATTTCACATTCCACGATGTCTGGCTCTAGGTATTCTTGCCACCTCTTCTTAATATCTTCTGCTTCTGTTAGGTCCATACCATTTCTGTCCTTTATTGAGCCCATCTTTGCATGAAGTGTTCCCTTGGTATCTCTAATTTTCTTGAAGAGATCTCTAGTCTTTCCCATTCTGTCGTTTTCCTCTATTTCTTTGCATTGATCGCTCAGGAGGGCTTTCTTATCTCTTCTTGCTATTTTTTGGAACTCTGCATTCAGATGGGAATATCTTTCCTTTTCTCCTTTGCTTTTCACTTCTCTTCTTTTCCCAGCTATTTGTAAGGCCTCCTCAGACAGCCATTTTGCTTTTTTGCATTTCTTTTCCATGGGGATTGTCTTGATACCTGTCTCCTCTACAATGTCATGAACCTCTGCCTCTACAATGTCATGAACCTCTGCCCATAGTTCATCAGGCACTCTGTCTATCAGATCTATTCCCTTAAATCTATTTGTCTCCACCAAATTTGCCTGTTACTCCAGTATTCCTACTTTTGCATCACCCCTAAATGAAAAGGACATCTTTTTTTGGGGTGTTAGTTCTAAAAGGTCTGAGTATCACTCTTAGCAAAATAAGACAGGCAGAGAAAGACAAATATTGTTATCATTTACATATGGAATCTAAAAAAAATGAAACAAATGAACAAATATTACAAAACAGATTCATGGAGATAGAGAACAAACTAGTAGTTATCAGTGGGGAGAGGGAAAGGGGGCATAATAGGGATGGGGATAAAGAGGTACAAACTTTTATAAAATAAACTACAAGGAACCAACATAAATCTAGCATTTTGTGATTTTTTTTTTCCTTCACTATTCGTGCCAATGAAATGAGACTGAACCCATGTATGGTATCCCATGCATGGCAGAGTTAGTATCATTAATGACTTCTACCACAATTATTGATATGTATCTTTTAGTCTTTTCTGTATAATTTGTGTGTCTTATTTATGGGAACAATACTCTGCTTTTTTCACATAAACAATTAGTCAGTAATTTAGGTAGCTTTCCTGAATAATCAAGAATGGTCTCAATTTGGAGCACAGAGCTGAGACATTAGTTCCAGGTTGGTTATTTATATGATGAGAGTTGTTGTGTGCATACAACAGCAACACTGTTCAAAAAGTGTATGAGGTATTAGTCTGAGGTAAATAAGACCAGGTTTCCTGACCATGAAGGAAATATTTATCCAGCATAGGCACATGGAAATCCATAAAAAAAAGACTTTTGTTCATAGCATGGGGTCTGAACTGTGGCCAGACATTAACTGGGTTACATATTAAATTTGCTATTCATCTTTTCCAGGTGGCAAATATTTGGCCTATTGTCATAGAGAGGGTGATAAATTTAAGCTGCAACCTTTTAGTAACTAAAAAGTTGCTTGATTTTGTTTCTAACCTGGGACATACTGATTTTCATATCATGTTATCAAGACACACTTTATGTGATCCATTATAAAAGAACTCTGTAAGATGTTACCTGTTACTACACTGTCCTTAACACTCACAGTCTTCCAGAAAAGTTGAAAGGGCCAGTGACATTCTTAAATTTATAAAAATTAAAAAAAAATAAAAATAAAGATAAAAGCCTCTTGATGTTTGACAAATGATTCCTGTGAAATGAAAACAAAAGCTTTTCATTAAAAAAACAAAAACTTTCAGAACCCCTTGGGTTCTCTTTATCAAATGTACTCCCATTAGTACTTATGGCATTCTGGTCTACTCCCTCAAGGATATAATATTTATGTTCCTATAAACTGGGAACAGGAAGACCCATGTGTTCAAGAACTTTACTTCTAATACAAGAAATGCTGCAAACCATCTTGAAAGCAGGAATAAGCTATGTAAAATCCAACTCAAGTTGTTCAAGGACACTTGAGGCTTTGGGTCTTGACTGTGTCCCATCATTTCAGTTTTTCTAGGTTATGTGGTTGATAGATAACATATGATCTCTCAAAAAACTTCAGCTGTTTTTTTAGCTTTCCTACCCATGCTTACAAACCAATAACCAGCTGTCCATACTGCAATGAGTAGTTTCATGGAGAAATTTAGCTACTATCTTTTTGAAATCATTTGATGCCACAAAGCAGGTATCTTCAGAGTGTCTTATAAATATTGTTTCTTAACAGCCTCTTTGAATTGCTTCAGATAAATTAACCCTTATGGAATCATAATCTTGATTTAACATGATTTATTTTGGCATGGTAATCTGCTAGAGTATTTCTTTTAGCATTATTTTTATGTGTTTGCCCATGAGACCCAATCTTTATAATAGTCACCTCTCTATGAAGTAGGACTGCATCCAAGTGCTCACTTAAACTTACTGTCTATCTTTGCTGGGAGTTCCTGCAGAGATGAGAAACCCCTTTTTTTATCCCAAAGCCTTCTAATATCATGTACTACTCTGAAAGCACACCTACTATCTACATATATATTTACTATCCAGACTTTGGCTAATTAGCAAGATATAGTAAATAAGCTCTGCCACCTGGGATGATTTTATTTCAAGTAAAGAATTATATTCTGAATGTGAGCTTAAAATAGTGATAGTATATGCTACTTGATATCCTCCAAGTTGTGTTTTGAAATACAGTCTATCAACAAATAATTCTAGATCAGGGTTATCAATAGGAATCTCTATAAATCCAAATAATGTACAGAACATCCCCTAAGGAAGGTAAGGCAAACATGATGTTCCTCTTTGTCTGGTAAAGAGAGGAGAATGACGGAATTTAGAATATAGTCGGTCTTCTGTGTCCAAGAGTTTTGCATAGATTCAATCAACAACAGGTTGAAAAATATTAAAAAAAAAAAAAGGTTCAGAATTGCTCTCCAAAAACAAAACATGAATTTACCACTCACCAACAACTATTTATATAGCATTTACATTGTATTTACAACTACTTACATAGCATTTACATTGTATGAAGTATTATAAGCAATCTAGAGAGGATATGCATGTTATGTGCAAATACTATGCTATTTTATGTAAGTGATTTAGCATCTGTGGATTTTGGTATGGATTCTTCGTGGATACAGAGAGATGAATATATTGCAGCAGTGAATAAAAAGGTGACAGTAAGAGAGTAACAGAATCTTATAAGTAGTTAATTGGCTGGCTGAAAAAGTGTTGTATTCAATCAATATTAATGTCTGTACTACACAGGAACCCATGAGTTCAGGCAGGGGAATAAACAGAAGGGTAGCTCAGCAGAGGTATACTATCAACAGGTTTGGCAGTTACAGCTATTGCCCCAAAACACAGTAGATAAAGAATTCCAACCAGGCCAAGGATGAAACTATTATAAGCAATGGGTTTTTGATGTTTCCCATGAGGTTGAATTAAAAACCTAAGGCATTGTTCAGATTGCTCATGCACAAAGAGAGAAAATGGATTTTAATAGCTGGTGAAATTTAGAGAGGATTGTTGAAGAGACTTCTTCTTTTTTTTTTTTCTTTTCTTTTTTTTTTTATTTCAGTTTATTTTTTATTTTTATTTTTTTTTAATAAATGTATTTATTTTAGTTGGGGGCTAATTACTTTACAATATTGTAGTAGTTTTTGCCATACATTGACATGAATCAGCCATGGGTTTACATGTGTTCCCCATCCTGAACCCTCCTCCCACCTCCCTCCCCATCCCATCCCTCTGGGTCATCCCAATGCCCCAGCCCTGAGCATTTGTCTCATGCATAGAACATGGAATGCTGTTCCGCTTCACATATGATAATATACATGTTTCAATGCTACCTAGATGTCCATCAGCAGACGAATGGATAAGGAAGCTGGGGTACACATACACAATGGAATATTACTCAGCCATTGAAGAGACTTCTTTAAGCTACAGAATGTCTGTTTATATTTAGGCTCCCAAAAGAGAGGTTCTGTTACTGAAGGCTTGGTTAATTCTCAAAGAGATATTGCAGTCTTAGAAAAATTTGTTACACATTTGTTGAAATATCCCATTAAACCCATATATTTCCCTCAATTATTGTTTTGTAAGGGTCCTAGGATAAGATTGGATAGTCTTCAGTCCATCAGGAGAGATGTTTTGCCCTTCTGAGATATGTCACGACCTAAATAATAGACTAGACCTTGAAGAAATGACATTTATCTTTTCAAAATTTATAAAAGTCCCTTTTCTTCTAGGGCTAAGCACAAATAATTGTAATGTTTTTGAAGAATATTCCTCATTGTCTGAACAAATTAAGAGATTATCTACACAGTGTGCCATAACTGAATCACAAGAGAATTTAGATTCTTTAAGTCTTTAATTGAGAACCCAGGAAAAAATAAGAGTGGTCTTCAGTGAACTTCTGGAAAATGGATATTCAGGTATATTGTCCTTTCCAGGAGAAGGTGAAAGATACTGATTCTTCTGTTCTAGAGGCATACCAAGATAGAGCAAACATGCAGTGAAACAAGTTTCTTACAGGACAAATTAATTGCTCAGAGGATGCTATTAACTCCTGCTGTCTTTGCTCCATCTTCCTCTGTATAAACATACCACACAGGTGGTAGGTATTTAATAACCCACAGAGTTTCTCTATTATCCTCAACAGTGATCCTGGACCTCTGATTGGAAATCATTCTCCCCTGCTCTGTGATATCATTCCTGCAAGTTGCCTCGGGAGGAAATGATGAAAGACTGCTATTTGGGTTAGGTACTACTACTGAGAAAAGATGGATAATAGGTTTGTTGATAGCCTTGAGGTCTTTAACAAATTGATATCCTCATCCAATTGTTTTATTTACTGGCAGGATGGGAGCGTTACCAGAGCTAGTACAGGATATGAGACCCTTGTATATGTCTTGCAACTACAGGTTTGAGCCCTGCTTTGCTTCTGGCCTCAAGGGATATTGGGAGAAGTTTGGGTATCAATTTTGTAGAATCTATTTGAATTTTAATAGGTTATTCTATCTCTGATGTCATTGGAATTTTTAGTCCAGGAGTGTCAGGTGGAGGAGGAAGATATTTACTTGGGATGTGACTCAAAAATTAAGAAGGACAAAATATATATAGTGCAGACACAATTCTTATGGATAGAAGAATCCTCTGGAACCATGAGAAACAGCCCCACTTACGTACATTTAATGTTACAATTCTATTTGCAAAGAAAGTATCTTCCTATTAAAACTTCCTATTAAATCACAAAGGAGGAAGGAATATTTCCCAGTAATGGACTCAGAGGTCACAATTAAGGACAAGAGGGAAAATCGGTGGGTTATTTGAAACACCTACCACCTGCTTGCCATGCCTACTCAGAGGAAGGTTGAACAAAGGTGGCAGGCTTTACTGTAGAAAGAATGGCACCTGTATCTACCAGGAGTCAATGAGCTTGACCCTCTGTATCAGTGAGCTTGAGATGCTATAATACAACAGCAGAGACTGACTTAAAAAATAAATTTCTCACAGTTCTAGAAGCTGGGAAGTCCATGATCAAGGTACCAGTGAATTCAGCTTCTGGCGAGAGCTGTCTTCCTGGTTTGCAGTTGACCACTTTCTCCCATGCTGTGTGTTGACTGGCTTTTCCTTGTGTGTATGGGATGGCATGTGATGAGGAGCTGGGAGTGGTAAGGGGAACAGAAAGGGAGAACTCTGATGTTTCCTCTTATAAGGACACTAATCCTGTCAGATTGAACCATATTTTTATAACTACCTAACCTTTATTACCTCCTTATAGGTAATTTAAATTTGAAACCTATTTACAAATACAGTTACATTGGGAGTTAGGGCTTCAATACATGGATTGGGGGCACAGTTCAGTGCATCAGTTCAGTTCAGTTCTCAGTCATGTCTGACTCTTTGACTCCTGGACTGCAGCATGCCAGGCTTCCAAGTCCATCACCAACATCCTCTATATTTATAATTAATTCACCTTGAGTATTTAAGGGTAAGGCAGAATATTGGGTGCTTTTTCCTTCCCTAGCATACCCCATTGGTCTGAAGGATTTTTCTTTGTGCCTTGTCTTTTATTTGAAGATGGGATAATATTTTTTTCCACTACCCCTTCTATTGATAAAACCTCCAAGGTCCCTGACAATATATAGTTGATTAGGAAGTGGACCACCTAGTTGTTTGATCTGCAGGGCCACAAGTTTAAGTTCTTAATTTTTTATTCTAATACTCTTTTGAAATGTTTTAAATTCTAGGTGTTTTACTTTATTTTCCATTTTGATTGTTGTTTTCCAACTAGGTCTTTAATTTTAGATTTAACTCCATTGACAAAATTAGGTGAAAGGGCTAATCTTCTCTTTAAACTCCAAATGTTGTCAGAAGAATTTTAATTGATCCTGAAAATTTCCTATAGTTTGATTCTGTCTGTGTGGTTTTATGATACAATCAATTTTGTTAGAAATGTTTTGGGTATCACTTTTAGGATAATTTGCTCTATTTTTTTTTTGTTTGGAGGGGGGCATGCTACACAGCTTGCAGGATCACAGCTCCCCGATCAGGGATTGAATCCAGGCTGTGGTAGTGAATGCACCAAGTCCTAACCACTAGGCCACAGGGAACTCTGCTCTATTTTTCCCTCTCTCCCCGTGCCCCATGATAAGGTTTATTGTAAAAAAGGGATCCTATATGTTCCTTTTCAAGGCAATCCAATCAACTTCTGCCTTTCAGGAAGGATTTAGCAACTGAGGTTCTGACCAATATGTGCACAACTTGATATAGATCCATCTAGTCAAGGCTATGGTTTTTCCAGTAATCATGTATGGATGTGAGAGGTGGACTATAAAGAAAGCTAAGCACAGAAGAATTGATGCTTTAGAACTGTGGTGTTGGAGAAGACTCTTGAGAGTCCCTTGGACTGCAAGGAGATCCAACCAGTCCATCCTAAAGGAGATCAGTCCTGGGTGTTCATTGGAAGGACTGATACTGAAGCAGAAACTCCAATATTTTGGCCACCTGATGCGAAGAGCTGATTCATTTGAAAAGACCCTGATGCTGGGAAAGATTGAGGGCAGGAGAAGAAGGGGACAACAGAGGATGAGATGGTTGGATGGCATCACCAACTCAATGGACATGAGTTTGGGTAAACTCCAGGAGTTGGTGATGGACAGGGAAGCCTGGCGTGCAAAGAGTCCATGGGGTCACAAAGAGTCGAACACGACTGAGCGACTGAACTGAACTGAACTGATAGTTAATTTTATGTGTCAATTTGACTGGACTGAATGACCCCCAGATAGCTGATAAAACATTATTTCTGGTGGTGTCTATAAGGGTGTTTGCAAAAGAGATTAGCAATTGAGTTAGCAGATTAGATGATCCCCCTCACCAATGTGAGTGGGCATCATCCAGTATAAAAGCCCACATGGAACAAAAAAATAAAGGAAGGCAAATTTACTCTGCCTCAGTCTGGATGTCCATCTTACCCTGAACTCTGAAATCAGTGCTTGTAGTTCTCTAATCTTTGGACTTGAACTGATATGCCACTGGCCTTTTGTCTCAGATTAAGACTTACACCTTTGGCCTCTCTGGTTCTCAGGCCCTCAGACTTGAAATGAATTACACCAATGAGTTTTCTGAACCAATTCCTATAATAAATCTATCTATCTAATTTATCTATCCATCTACCTACCTACCTATCTATCTACAGTGGTAAGATAATTGTTGGAAAAGCATAGAAAGTCTGCACATGAAAAAAAAAAGGTTGGGGGGGGGGGCAGAGGACCAACAGAGAGATATAATAGAAGAGAGATTAGAAGCATAAGGAGTTAGAGGGAGAGCTTGATACAGGAAGGCAACCTAAGGATGCATAACAACTTCGTTTGATTCAAATGTTCTCCCTAGTCACTATTGAAGATCCAAATCATAATTGCTGAAATCATGCTATTTTAGAAAGATAGGCACGTGATTAGGACTGTAATGAGAGCACATACAAGAAGCACACATTTTTCCTGGAAGAGAGGATTTCAATTTAGGTAACTCCAGGCAACTGGCAACAGTGGGCAGAAATGTAACGCCTGTGGACTTCATGTCCAACTTGAAGGTGGTCATCTCTAAATGTAGGCCCCAAAGCTGCGCTCCTCAAACAGGTGGAAAACTTTGATCTTTCTCTGGATCACTGCCAAGTTCTCAGCACAGAAAAAGTAATCAACAGAGAAGGAGAATCTCATCTGGTTTTCTTGATGTCCCATCTAAGTAGATGGGTCCAGTAAGAATTGCAAACTCACTGTTCTACGAGGCTAGCTCCAACAATAGGTTTAAAAGTGCTACACCTGTGTTCTACCCTGTGATTCTCCTTGGGAGAAACAACACTTAAACATCACAGCACAAAATAGTAATAAAATATAGTAAAAAGGAATGAAGAGGAATTTCCTGCCAAACTGAAAATAAATAGCCAAAGAACTCAATGCAGAGAGCAGAGTTCAGATCTGGGGCTGACTTACCACAAGGCACCTGATTGAAGGCTGAGGTCCATGGTGACAAGCAGTGTTGACCACATCTTGTTGAAACCTCAAGGAAAACTGTGGAAATAAAGAGGACTCAAATGAGAATAAGCAAAAGATATTTATTCAGAGCCTGCAACAGAAAGGGAGTCAGCATCACTTGCAAATGGCAGAGACTCAAAAGCAAGCAGGAAAATGTAAGAGCCCTATGGTAGAAAAAGGGAAGTTCTCAGATATACCATAATTGCAGATTGCTGGTATGGCAAAACTGGAAGTGGACTAACTAAAAGTAGGACATCCTATGCTACTGGTTAAAGGTGCATATTTTGCTTTCTCTTATTAGTCCTAAGTTGGAGGTAGTGAAGCTGGCAGTTACTGACCCACAACTGGCTATTTTGAGCTACAGAGGTGGCAGTTTAGATTCTTGGGCAGATTGCTGCAGAGGTCAAAGTTCAATTTTTATGTGGTCTGTGTTTCTATATTAAGCCTCTCAAGACAATGGTGGATGGCTAAAGGTACATTGTGACTGTCTTGTTGTTGTTGAAGAGCCTTTTGTTCATAATTGATAATAAATAAAATATACAATTTTCCTCCTGATCTCTGTGCAATATGCCTGTGTGCTCAGTCACATCTGACTCTGCGACAGTATGGACTGTAGCCCACCAGATTCCTTGCCCATGGGATTATCCAGGCAAGAATAATGGAGTAGGTGGCCATTTCCTTCTCCAGGGGATCTTTCTGACCCAGGGATCAATCCCACATCTCCTGCATCTCCTATAATGGTGTGCATGCTAAGTCACTTCAGTCATGTCCAACTCTGTCCTACCCTATGGACTGTAGCCCCACAGGCTCCTCTGTCCAGGGGGATTTTCCAGGCAAGAATGCTAGAGTGGATTGCCATGACCTTCTCCATGGGATCTTACCACCAGGGTTTGAACCCACATTTATAATGTCTCTTGCATTGGCAGGTGGGTACTCTACCACTAGTGACACCTGGGAAGCCTATATTGACAGGTGGATTCTTTACCACTGAGCTACCTGGGAAGTCCCTTTGTATAATATACCAATGTTCAAAGAAACTGAAACCCAGTGACATATCCCCCAGTATTTTGTGGAAATAGCCCATTCCTCATTATCACGACATATTTTAGAGAGATAAGTATTATCTTGAGGGTAGGACAGGCTTTGAAAACAAGATTTTTTTAAATATCATGTGGGTTTATGCTCAGTGTTTTGCAGTCAAGCATAGAAAATAATATTTAAATACTGTTGAAAGTAAACTGAAGAAACAGTAACAGAATATCTGCATAGAGTGTCTTTGATATTTGAGGGGTCTGATAGGATTAGTTCCTGAATGGGAATGGGGAGTACCAAAGAAAAATGTTGATAGAGTGGTGAGTGATGGTTTTGGTATGTAGGAGAGAATGTGATTCGCAACTGATATGTGATAAGAGTGCTAAGATGTAAAAAGAACATCATTAAATCCAACTTTTAAATTAGTGAAATCAAGAATTCAGAAAAATGTTTTCTGAGTGTTGTCTCCAAAAGAGACAAACATGGTCCCTGAACACCACAGGACATACTAATTTAAAATGCATCATATGTTCCAAATACTCTACAAGTTGACTAACATGATGATTATACTGAGTAGAAAACAATAAACAGAAAAACTTGAAACTAGATAACAGATCAATTAAACAATAATGTGACTTTTCTATTGCTGGTTTTACTAATATTTTAATCTTACTAATTTTAACTGAATTCTAATATTTCCTATTGTATCTATACAAATATTGTTAAATTAATTTTATAGACATGTGAAATTACTTAATATTTGAAAAAGAACATTATATAGAGTACAAATTATTTTAATATTCTATATTTAATTGTTCTAAGATGAAGAATTTCCTTAAATACTTTTTTGGTTTCCTCTGTACTCAAATATGTACCAAGGTAAATATTTTCTATCTACATTAATATCACACCCCTCAAGAAAACATTCTCTTTTCTTCAGCTTTTGGTCTAAATTCCATTACAAGAAATCCATTTAACTTTACCCCACATAAATATTATCATAATACATTTAATATGTTTTTCATGTCATTGCTCTCAGTTAATTGTGCAATTTACAGCACTCTAGGTGTTTTTGCGTTTTAAATAGTACTCTTCAGTACATCATTAGGAAAACAATTTAACATTTCCAAAGCAATTTTAGTATGCAAGATTCCTCAGATTCAAACAGAACAAATAGCTTAAATAATTATAATGTTATTTTGAAAGTTCATTTACATAGTGTAGCATATAATCCATCTTTTTAATTTGCAAATAGCTCCTGGAATGCTATGGCAAACACAAATTCCTGTGTTTAGTTGCCCAGTTGTGTCTGACTCTTTGTGACCCTATGGACTGTAGCCTGCCAGGCTCTTCTGTCCATGGGATTTTCTGAGCAAGAATACTGGAGTGGGTTGCCGTTTCCTTCTCCAAGGGATCTTCCAGACCCAGGGATCCAACCAGCATCTCTTGTGTCTCCTACATGGCCGGCAAATTCTTTATCTCTGAGCATCAGCTTCCCTTAAAGAATACTGGAGTGGGTTGCCATGCCCTCCTCCAGGGGATTTTCCCAACCCAGGTATTGAACCCAGGTCTCCCACATTGCTGGTGGATTCTTTACCATCTGAACCACAGGGAAGCTCAAGAATACTGGAGTGGGTAGCCTATCCATTCTCCAGGGGACCTTCTCAACCCACAGACTGATCAGGGTCTCCTGCATTGCAAGCAGATTCTTCACCAGCTGAGCTACCAGGGAAACCAAAACATATCTTGAATCAATGAAAAATTGATCATTTTATATTAAAAAGCAACTTTTGCTTGCTATTAAATTTAGATGATATTGGCTCAAGGGGGCAGTGTACACTGAAGTATATACTGAAGAGTTATAGAATATCCTTAGCCCAACAAGAATTTCTGACATTTTAGGATAAGATTTCTTTTTTTCCTAAATCATGTTTTAGAAAATAATAGCATTGTGAAACAGAATATATTTACAAATAATATAATCAATACATGCAACAAATGTGTTCCATTTAAAAAGTGTACGGTAATTACTAAAATGCCTGCTAATACTAAACAGTTGGTCAGGAAACATCAAATTTAAAGTCCATATAAATAATAGATTGAACAAAAAATGATGAATCTCTAGGTTGGTCTAAAGACCCAACAGAGAAGAATATAACGTTTTGAGAGACAGTTGAGCTCATGCTAATATACCATATATATCAAGTTATTTCATAGCTATATCTGGCATTAATTAGGAAAAATCAATTAGAGAATGTTTCCAAAGCACTTATAAATCAATAACTGTGTTAAATGAATCGTCTGAATACAAAGAAAGCTACCATTTCATGTGGGGTGGGAAAAATCAGGAAATAGATCTACTCAATTTTAGGATTTAAAAAGTTCTTTTACAGATTGTTTTAGAATTGGTGCCAAACATATTTTCAAATGCGTTCTTATACAGTAACCATTCAAATGATGGCTTTCACAGAAGTGGAAAGAGTCAGGAATGATTCGGCGGCTGAGAAGAAAGTATTTGAAATTACACCACATGAAGACACTATTATCTTTGCCCCTTAATACTAGGTAAGTTATTTTGAAAAGTTTACATTTTTTTGAAACCTCAGTTTCTAGACTGGCAAATAGAAGCTAAAAATATCTACCTTGAAGAAATAAAATATTAGGGAAAGTTTAAATATAATTTCTTCTGTCTAGCTATGTCTAAATTCCATTAATAGGAAATACATTTAGTATTAATCCATATCCACATATTAGTACCCTGGGGCTGTTTCTTAATAAAGTTCCATAAACTGGGTGGTTTAAACAATAGAAATTAATTGCTTCACATTTATGGAGGTTGGAAGTCTGAAATCAAGGTATCATCAGGGTTGGTTCCTTGTGAGGGCTGTGAGGGAGGATCTGTCCTATGCCTCTCTCCTAGTTTCTGGAAACCTCAGGCATTCTTTGGTTTGTACATGGTGTTCTCAATGTATCTTCACATCAGCTTCCCTCTGCCCATGTTTATCTCTGTGTCCAAATGACCCCAGTCAAACTGGATATCACCCACCCTAATGACCTGCTCTTAATCTGATCACCTGAAAAGATCCTATTTTGAACTAAGTTCATATATACAGGTGTTGAAGGTAAGGGTATGCTTTTTGAGACACATAGAAGAATGTGATATATTTCCATTTTCAAAAAATGTTTCTTACTCTATTTAAATGTAAATGATATAAAAATGATGTAAGTATCTGATATAAGTACATTTAGGTGAAAAAGAAAAAACAGACATCTGGGATAGTACATACATTTAATTTACTTGTTTTAGCACTTAAATTAAGGTTTTTAGTTACAGTGTAACAAAGTTAAGAAAGGCCAACTATAGAGAGGTTTGTGTGTTACTTGCTCAGTCATGTCCAACTCTTTGAGACCTCATGGACCACTCTGTCCATAGGATTCTCAAGGCAAGAATACTAGAGTGGGTTGCTATTTTCTACCTCTAACAATAGAGAATTATTGTTACTTAATAGTTCACTCCTCCCTCAAAGGCTCAAATTTTACCTCCTGTATTTGCCTGGCACATATGGTAACTCAAGTAAAAAGGCCTGACATCCACTTCAAATTAGAAACTTCATGTTAGTTTAGCTGCAAGCACTATAAGCAAAAATGAAATCAGTTAGGTTGAAAGCTGCAATAAGAGTCAAAAGATCATGCCATTACAGAGAGCAAAGACCTAGAAGGGACACTAGAGACTATGAATTCCATGGACCGTAAATACAATATACTATCTTTATTAAGATCAGAATTTTTTCTTCAGTTTTGACAAGGAATAAAGGTATCAAATAACTCAATTTTACTTGTGTTCTGATCTCAAATAATTGCAAAATGAAAGGAGACTCAGAATTCAGCAAAAAGGAAATCATACACCTCCAGTGAAGCTTAAAGAATATCTATGAAAGCCATTCAAATAAACTATCTCTTCTTTATGGGGAAATAAGAAAGATGTTTTATCTTAAAATATATATTTGTTAAAATGTGCAGGGTAATAAATGAATAATTTGGAACACCAAATTACCTAAGATGTGCATTTTTATGAAAAGAGTATATGAATAAAACACAGAAAATGTTTATAGTTCTTTTTAAAATTATTAACAGTACTTGCCTATGTGTTGTTATTTTTATATCAGAGAAATTCATGTTTTAAAAAATCTCAAATACCAACTGATTCAAAGTAATTAACAGAAACATTCTACAATATGAATTTCCATGTATCATTCTGTCAACACACACCTATCTTCAAAATACTTCAAATATCTTTGTTAGATAGCCTCACATAGTAAGGTCAGACAAACCCGCACTTTGAAAACAATTAGGTAAGACTGAAGGATAGAATGTGGGAGTATAATTTCAGCAATATAGCAATGCTGAGCCATGGTGATTGTATGGCATGGCTGTGCGTAAAAGTGACTGAGGTGAACTGAAGATTCAGAACACTGAAAAATATAATTTGTAAAAATATCTGTTCTATTAAAGATATTATATTTTAGAGCAATTGTACATCCACAGTAAAATTGAGATGAATGGACAGGGATTTACCATATAGCTCCTGGTCCCACATGTACATAGCTTCCCCCATTATCCATTACCCTGATCACAGCCATCCATCTGTTACATTTGATGAACTAACATTGACATATTACAATTGCTCAAAGTCCACAGTTTACATTACTGTTTACTCACAGTGATGTACATTCTATGGATTTAGACAAATTTATAATGACATATATCTACCATTATAATACCATAGAGAGCATTTACAACTATTTACATAAAGTTTATATTTACAATGATTTACATTGCATGTACAGTGTATTAGGTTTTAAAAGCAAACTAGAGAATATTTAAAGTATATGGGAAGATACACAGAGTTTATATGTAAATACTACACCATTTTATTAAGAGACTCTCTGGTCTTTTGTTCTTTTTGTAAAAAGAGTGAGTTTGGCAATAACAAAGCTCATGACACATCTTCATCAGATGCAAAGAGTGCCCTTGAATGTTTTCCCTTTTACTTCTCTGTGAAGACATGGTATCTTAACCCTTAGCTCTCTCGCTCACTCTCTTAGCTCTCACAGAGTACATCGCATGATGTGCTCTGCATATAAGTTAAACAAGCAGGGTGACAATATACAGCCTTGACGTACTCCTTTCTCAATTTGGAACCAGTCTGTTGTTCCATGTCTGGTTCCAACTGTTGCTTCTTAACCTGCATACAGGTTTCTCAGGAGGCAGGTAGCATGGTCTGGTAGTACCATCTCTAAGAATTTTCCACAATTTTGTTGTGATATACACAGGCAAAGGCATTAGTGTAGTCAATGAAGCAGAAGTAGCTATTTTCTAGAATTCTCTAGCTTTTTCTATGATTCAATTTATATTGGCAATTTGATTTCTGGTTCCTCTGTCTTTTCTAAATCCAGCTTGTACATCTGGAAGTTCTTGGATCACATAGTATTGAAGTCTAGCTGGAAGGATTTTGAGCATTAATTTGCTAACAAGTGAAATCAGTGCAACTGTGCCATAGCTTGAACAATTCTTTGGCATTGCCCTTATTTGTGATTGGAATGAAAACTATGGTTTCTGACCCATTTTTTAAATCAGATTTTCAAACGTTCTTATTGTTGAGATGGTTTATATACTAGTTATATGTGCCTGACATACAGGCAGAATGATAGCTGCCATCTAGGAGTCAGGAAGCCAGGAAGTTTAAAATAGCCCTTCAGAAAAAAGAACCTCAGCTTCTTAACAATCTTGAGAATATTTGAGAATATTTCATACCATCAGGCACAAAAAACAGTTGACCATTGTAGAGATTTTAGGACTAACCAACTTTGTGTCTCTGCCTGGAATTCCACCATTTTTTGCAGTCTTCTCTGAGTAGATAGGCTTCCCTGATGATTCAGCAGGTAAAGAATCTGCCTGCAATGCAGGAGATATAGCAGATGCTGGTTCAATCCCTGGGTTGGGAAGATCCCCTGGAGGAGGAAATGGTAACCCACTCCAGTATTCTTGCCTGAAAAATCCCATGGACAGAGAAGCAAGGGGGGCTATAGACCATGGGGTCGCAAAGAATTGGACACAACTGAACATGCACATGAAGCACTAAGCAGATAAGTTCCTGTGTCCTTTACTTCAAGAAAGTTGAGTCTTAACCTTTTTCAGTGTGTTGTTGCTGTTCAGTCACTCAGTAACGTCCGACTCTTTGCAACCCCATAGACTGTAGCACACCAGGCATCCCTGTCCTTCACTAACTCCCAGAGCTTGCTCAAATTCAAGTCCATTAAGTCAGTGAAGCCATCCAACCATCTCATCCTTTGATACCCCCTTTTCCTCCTACATTCAATCTTTCCCAGCATCATGGTCTTTTCCAGTGAGTTGGCTCTTTCTATCAGGTGGCCAAAGTATTGGAGCTTCAGCTTCAGTATCAGTCTAAAGCTGTGTAGGACAGAGAATTCCTTTCCTAAAAAGGGATTCAGCCACACAAGCATCTAGATTTTCAGTGTGAGTCAATTCATATTTCAATTAATCACCATTATCCTAACATAGTTATAGAATTCTATAACAGATATATACTTCTCATCTCATTATTAATGGATATTGCTGTTATGTATCTTCTCTATCACATTCTCACTCATGCACATTTTCTTTCTCTTACTACATTTTTGACTACCACCCCAAAATAAGCCCGATTTAAAGTTTCTATGCCATTTTCATAACTCTTTTCAAATACCTTTTAACTCCTTTACATTTCTCAAATTTCATGACAAAAAAAGTTTAACTTGATTTTGAATATTAGATATATAGCAATGAGCAAACTCACAAGATTTCTTATTTCTTTATATTACCAACTCCTTTCCAATTCTCAAATTATTTGTGATAAAAGTACAGAAACTTTTGGATATCTCTGTTGACTGGTGACATGATGTTCCCTTTTTATCTACTGTAACTCAGCCACCTGGCAGTTTCTCTGGAGTCAACTCCTGCATTTATAACTGTCTTATTCTTATGAATATATATTCAGTACTCTTTCCTTTCCCACACGTTTCTAGATGTAATTAGCAAAGATTACGCCTTGAATTTGTGTCTCAAAATATGGTAGATACATATAGCTTGAGTGAACTGTAAGGAGGAAAAACATCTAATGGGAATAATAATAATAGCCATAGATAATTATATTGTGGTAGCTCAGTTGGTAAAGCATCTGCCTGCAATGCAGGAGACCTGGGTTCAATTCCTGGGTCGTGAAGCTCCTCTGGAGAAGGAAATGGCAACCCACTCCAGTATTCTTGCCTGGAGAATCCCATAGACAGACAGCCTGGTGGGCTACAGTTCATGGGATTGCAACAGTAGGACATGATTTAGTGCTATCTTTAGTATAATAATCAGTGTGATTCTACATACTGCATTTTATTGGCACTGCAAATTAATTGTTTGAGTTATAGTATTAGTCTCTCAATTTATAGAAAGATAAAAGATCAGGAAGTGTAAGTGATTTTTCCAAAATCATAATAGACAATGAGTTAAATTGAGAACTCAAACATAACTTATCAAACTCTGTGCTTAGGAGTATTTGATATACATAAAATTTCTTTTCTTGAAAGGTACATGCTATCAGGTAGATATCAACAACACTGCATAGATTTTTTTTAAATAGAACAAAATATACTTTATTTGGGAGTGAGGTGTATCAAACTTAGAATTATGATCTTCATAGGCAGTTATTTAAAGTAGTACTATCTCTTTGTTTTTATAATTCGGGCATCTAATTAGATCCTGGGAGATTTCCCTTGGTTATCTCTAGGACCTAAAGAAATAAGAAAAAAAATAATGGTAAATGGTATAACAATGAAAAAGGGATATGAAATATGTAATTGTTTCTACTCATTTTTTTTGTTATTGTGGCTAAATATAAACCTTTGTGATGTTTTCACTGCTTATTCAATTAAATATAAAAAAATTAAACATTATTCTTACATTTCCTATATTAATAAAAACCCTATTTATGCACGTTATCACTACTAGATTAATGTTATAAATAAGAAGGTTATTCTTAAGGACATTCTGTGATTTATTACTGGGAATTCAAATCTTTCCCTCAAGCAGACACACTCTTACCTATTTCCCACAATAAGGTAAAACCTGATTCATAGTCAACACAGTTTCTATTTTAAAGCATACCGTCTGTGACGCTCTGTTTTGAACCTCAGAATTATGCTGACATTACATTACTAAAATGAATGATTCCTGACACAAGAAGTCCCAGGAAAAAGCTGGCTGTTTGTCATCTTGTTTTGTTTCTCTCAGTTACTGAGAAAAACACAACATCAAATGGAATTAACAATCAATTTCTAAAACCTACCATGTCATTTTGATATCTGTTCAAACTTCCCAAGACTCCCAAAGATTAACAGAAGCTATTGGCAGAATTCTGTAATTGGGTACTGTACTGAAAAGCGTTTGGAACCTATGTGAAAATATCAAAGATATGAAGAATCTTTGGGGAAAAAAGGTCATACATATCTCTTATTACTTTAACACATCAGTTGTAAGAATGGTAGTTTCCAAATAAGATAGTATAACTGAAAGTTTTCCAAGTATGATTAGGAAGAGCAAGAAAAGCATGGAATACAGGTAACTATAGATAGGTTAGTTCCCCAAACTACATTTTAACCAAATGAAACCCTCCTACAATCAAATTATAACACTTTCATATACAGAATGCTTTTTAAATAGTAAACTAAAATTGTCTGATACTAATTTCTGTCTTAAATGTTTTCATTACTGATAATGTCTTACAACTTAAAATTGTTTGTAGAGAAACTTTATATTTAATTGTGTTTAATTTTATTCAGGTTTTTAAAATGTATTTTTCATTGTAACTTGATAAAGTAATTTAATAAACCACATTTGGTTTATAAAACTAAACAATTAAATCTAAATCTTTCCTTTCATATTTCAAAATATGAATGGGTTTGCAAGTGCTTTTATATACAGAGTAGCATAAAATATCTCATATATATTAAAACAAATAAACATAAGTGAATAGCAGCTACAGAGAAGATTAAAAATATCAAGTGTACATAAGATATTTAAAATAGAGAAGCTACAGTAAAAATAATATCCACAGCTGTTCTGCAGCTAGTGCTGCCAAAATATGCAATGAATTTAACATATATATAAACCTTTGCACATATAATTATATTTGATAAATATAACTTTTCAAATTCTATTTGTAAACTTCATAATAATTAAAATACTCCAAATTTAAGTCTTCCTTAGTGTATTTTTCAGTGTCATGTACATTTAATCAAATCAGTATAAATAAATTCATTAAGAATCTATTTTATATACAAACATAGTCTAAGTGGTAAAGGGAAACTAAGGTAGTGAAATTAAATATTTGGTTGGATAAATGAACGAATGAATAAAAATGTTTTGCATCATCAGGAACCACATAATATTGTTGGAAAGCAAAACTAAACATACACAAGAGAAATTAGATGTGAGATTTCTGAGGGGGCAACATAATCATTTCAAAACATTGCCAATATCCCACAATACGTATTAAGAATTGTCACGGTCAGAAAAAATTAAAGCCACATTCATATTTAAAAACTTGAGATTACTTCTCTTGAATTTAATTTATTATGCCTGGTCCATGGCTTCCATTTGATGTTTGACATTTCCTTCTTTCTTTTCCAATTTAAGCCTTTATCTGAACCACAAAGAATGAACACTCTAGCTGTCCTTGTCAGGAGCTAAGTTCAATGATAGAGCAGAGAATCCAATTTCCTGTTGAGGTCTAGAAGCCAAGGGCATGATCAGTTTATTTCCAAGGGGTCAACTTTGAATGGGTGTCCTTTGAGTGGTGTGGCCGAAAGCAGGAACTTATCAGATTTCTCAATCTAACACATCCTTACAAAAGAAAATGGGACAGAAAGTATCTCTCATTCTTACCAACCAAGGTTGATGGTTTTCAAAATACTCTGGTTCCCTCACATATGCTACTTTATACTGAGCTCTTTAAGGGGAAGCTGTAATATTTTAACCAGGATCAAATGGCATGTCACCAGCACTGTTCCTATTTCATCATGTTTACGTTCTCAAATCAAGATCTTAATTGAAAAGAATAGTCATAAACCAAGAAAGATTAGTTTGGCAGAGGGGGAGATACATTAGTGTGTCATCAAACATATTGAGGCACATTGACAGAAGAGTAGATAATTGTGGCTAAAGTGACAAAGGTTTGGAGATGGTCAAGTTAACTGGATTGCTAAAAATATATCTCCAAACACTCGGAAACTGGAATGTCATAAACAACTTTATTCTGAAAACTTTCAAAGAAAAATCTAGTGGTGAAAGCCAGATTGCACAGGACTGAACAATGAGTACAATGTAAGAAGTGGTAACTTCAAGAAACTCTAAGAATTTTTTAAAAACTTAAGATATGAAGGTGATAATACATACTAAGCAATGGTTAGGTAAGAATGTAGGGTTCAAGGACAGTGATTTTATTTTACTTTTTAGGATAATACAGACTTGAATACATAACTATAATGTTGAGCAGATCCATGGAGAGGAATACAGCAAAGCATTACTTATGGAAATGGGTTTATGAGAGTATGGTGTGTAGTCATAGGGAGAAATTGAGAGACTGACTTTTAAAAAGGAGAATGAAAATGATGTTTGTTAATGGTGGGGTTGGAGAACATGCTGAGAAGGTGAAAGGCAATTAGGATATGTAGAATTTCTAATGACATTTTTGCACAATTTTGTACATTTCTCCAGAAGTTTTTTCAGGACTCAGAGTAGCTAAAAGAAAAAAAGGAAAAAATCTAGCAGTTTTTAGCACTGGTCCTAGGTGGCTATGTGAGGAAGGAGATCCAATAGAGTGTGTAATGACACTGAAGTAGCTACAAAGAAAGAAATTATGTGGTTGACCACCAGATACAAATTAAATAGAAGAAGAAACCCAGTTAGTTACTATCAGATAAAATGATCCTTACTAGAGGGTAAATGTACAAAATTATGAGGTTAAAGAAACATGAAGTAGTACATAGAAGACTTACATGGATACAGAGCCCTGATTGAAGAGTTTGATATTGACATTTGTTATTTCTGAGAGTGATTTCAAAGCTGAATTTTAGCAAAGAAATTGAGCAGTTGAATTTTAGAGCTGGTAAGCATATTTAATTTGAAGAGACAATGAAAATTGTTTTTATGGTGTTTTGTTAATGGATTTATATGGACATTAAAAGCTCATTGTTGTTGTTTACTTAATAAGTCATGTCCAACTCTGTGACCCCATGGACTGTAGACCGCCAGGCTCCTCTGTCCATGGGATTTCCTGGCAAGAATACTAGAGTGGGTTGCTATTGCCTTCTCAAGGGGATCTTCCTGACCAACAGATTGAACCCACAACTCTTGCATTGGGAGGTATTGGCAGGTGGATTTTTTACTGCTGAGCCAACAGGGAAGCCTAGAATGATGATGCACGCAGCTCACATGATAATAAAAGGTGAAAGGTAGAGAAAGAATATGAATATAAGTGGCAAAGTCTTCAATGAGTGTGAACAGTGACCTAAAATTAGGTATATACTTGGACAAGGCATTAGAGAAGATTTAACAAATTCCAAGATGTTACAAGTATATGAAAAGTATATATATGCATATGGCACTGAGATAGCTAGTAAGAGATATAGGTGTGCATACAAATATATGGGCTTCCCTGGAGACTCAGATGGTAAAGAATCCACCTGTAATTCAGGAGAGGTGAGTTCAAGATTTTATATATATATATATCACATACCATAAAGTATATATGTTTATATATATATACTTTAAAAGTATATCTGTATATTAAAGCAAAATAATAGGACATATATATTTGAAATATATATTTCACAACTTTTTAAAAATAGAAACTAATAATAACACCAATTATCTCAATTTTTTCTCTCTTCTCCTTATCACCATGACTTTTGCCTATATTATTTCATTGGACTACTCCTCACCATCAAAGGTAGTTATTTCAAATTGTACTAAAATTAGGAGAATATATATAATATAGAGCTTCTGCTAGGATATAAACATTTCTGGAAAAGTGTCTATATACAAACTTCATCAAGATCAATAGCTTTAGTTATTAATCCCTCAAATGTCCCAAATTATTTATTAAATTTTTGCCTGAGCATCCGCATTGAAAATACTTTTTGTATTGATCATATTGAACAGGACTGATCACAAAGCAATTTTTGTTTCACTTTGCTTATTTTTTGGCCGTGCCACACAGCATATGGGATCTCAGATCCCTGACCAGAGATCAAACCTGTGTACCCTGGTTTGGAAGCATTGAATCTTAACCACTGTACTGCCAGGAAAGTCCCTAGAAAGCAATTAATAATTGTTATTTAATAAGATTTTAGCAACTAACCCAATGCCATTATAATGTTAGTATTAAATTAAACATACAGTGATGAGGAGTCTTCCCTGATGGCTCAGAGGTAAAAAATCTGCCTGCAGTGCAGGGGCCGCGGGAGACATGGGTTCGACACCTGGGTCGGGAAGATCCCTTGGAGGACAGCGTGACAACACACTCTAGTAAGTATTCTTGCCTGGAGAATCCCATAGACAGAAGGGTCTGGCAGGCTACAGTCCACAGGGTTGCAGAGTTGGACACGAATGAAGTGACTGAGCAGGAGAACACAGTGATGAGGAGTCTGGATATAGGGACATTTTAAACTCATACTAGAGAAAAATAAACCTATTATTTATTACTCCATCCAAGAAAGGCAGAGAGAGAATGAAAAGTAGAGACAGAAAGAAGTCTATTGCCAATTACTTATAGTTTTTGTTCATGCCAACAAAATATTCTCAAATTAAGGTACAGCCTGAGGACAAAGATGAAATCAAAAGCAATGCCACTAAAGTACAGCCTACCAGCATGGACCAAAACAAAGATGTCTTCATGGCACCCTTTATTAAAATCTGTGAAAAAATTAAGAAAATTCCTAACAGATCTTAGCCAGAAAAAAAACAAAAAAGTTTCTAGGAAGATTAAGTGCATTTCAATGCACCTGTAATTAAGTCTAGAGAATCATGTCTCAACAAATAATTTTAGTCTGACTTTTGAAGCATGGATCAGAATGGAACCACATAGCAAAAAAAAAAAAATCACAAGCTTATGGACAGGGTTGTACTGACAAAAGTGATGACAGATCAGATTGGAAGAAAGTGAGAAACTTTATGATGAAAAAGGCTTCTGCCCCCCAACAGTTTATATTCAGGGAGTAGGCTGGTAAAGTAGTTGAGCTATTAAAAAGGGGATATGGTCTACAATGGCTTTTGCAGAAGTGATCAAGAAGAGCATAAAACGTTAGATCTTGCAGAGGAATAATTGAGACCCTTGGCAACATACTGGGGAGCAAATTCCAAGAAGCAAACTTGAGGCATAATCAGGAACATGTATTAGTTTAAACCCTAGGGTTTAAGCGGCATGGCATGTTTCTTCTTGCCCACAATGATAATGCCATAGGAAAAACTTCTCCTGGGTATCCGCTGTCCCTTCAGCCTGGGTCTTAAAATAAATATTCATGATGTATGTGTATGTATGTGTCTTCTTTACATACTTAAATGACAGAGCTCAATATGCATTGAGGAGCCATGCCTGGAAATGATGTAGCTAGTTCTGCACCCACCTGAGCCCAGCATGGATCCAAAGATCTTCAGTAGACCTGGAGAACAATCAGGATGAGATTCAATGTCTGCTTTTCTTAACAATTGTGTTTTGTAGTGGTTTGTGATGGAGACATACAACACTGTCAAAGCTAGGTGCTGGCAAATTCAACTTCTGGTAAAGTGTGGCCTCCTGGTTTATTAGAAAGTTGTTTTTTTGCTGTGTCCTCACATAGTTGAAGGGGGAAAGGGAGATATATGTGGTCTCCTTTATAAGGACTAATCCTATTTATGGGAACTTCAGCCTCATGACCTAATCACCTTCCAAAGGCTCCACCTTCAAATACAATCACACTGGGAATTAGATTTCAATAACTGAATTTGGGGAGACACAAACATTTAGTCCATAGCAGTACATAATATGCATCTGTATTTGAATTATTCTTTAAGGTTTAATAACAAGGGAAAATTTATGCTTTAATGATTTTTCTTAACTTGTTAAGCACGATGCTTAATTGTATTCAATGTCCCTTTTCTCTTTTGCTATAGAAAACATTTTATAAAAGAATGTGTACATAATAATAATAGTTTTTGATGATATTTGAAGGGCTGATCACAATTGTAAGAAATGCATGGGTGATTATTTTCTGGAGAGGGATTACAGTGAGTAATGGTGAGACATCAAATGGATTCTCGGTGATACTGACAGCCAAGTTCGACAAGGAGGATCACTGAGACTCACAGAGTTTAAAGAACAGTTAATAAGTTCTCCTTCTCTGATCTTGGACTACAACATTGCATACCAATGCCATGCCAAATGACAGAATATACTATAGCAACATAAAGAGTAGAAATTCCAGAAGACATACAAAGGGCTCTTTCCATGTAGCAGCTACTAAAGGGTAAACATCTGAGTGGAGATGTTGGCAGCCTTGTGGTGATGGTAAAAAAGAAAAACAAATGAAGTTCAGAAACTCTCTTGAATTTCAGAAATATCCAATGAGGAGATGCCTTGATTAATTCTTTAAGACTTTCAATAGAAAATTCTAAAATAGTGTGCCTTATAAGTAATAGAAAAAAGAATACCATACCTGACTAGAACAAGGTGACATTCCTGTCTTATATTTACCAGTAGATAAATATAGTGAATACTTTTAACAGTTATGTTAGTAAAGTTTCAGACAGGACATACAGAATGGGGCTGAAGCAACAGTTTAAGAAATACAGGCCAAGACTTTTCAAAAACTGATAAAAACCATCAAATCATATATTAAACAATCTGTAAATATTAAGAAATATTACAAAGTCACATTTAAAAACATAATAGTAAATTGCTGGAACCAATAAAAAAAAAGACAAGATTAGCTACAAAAAAAAAAAAAAAAAGAGAGCAAAAAAGAAAGATGAATGTACATCTCCCAATATGTTAAAAGAGAAACAATGATACTGAGGCATGACTTTTCAAAAAAAAAAAAAAAAAAAAAAAAAAAAACCGAAGCCTGAAGAAAAAGCTCTGGTAAAGAAATCTATGAGATATTCCAACTAAAAAGGCACAAAAATAAAACCAGAATGGAAAAGACTCAAAACCATTAACATCAAGATCAGAAGGTCAAGACTCTGTAACAAAAAAGGGGGGGCGGCATCCTAAAGTACCAAAAGAATTTAGTTCTGTAGAAGACACTGAAGCAAAAATGCAAGCAAGTATATTAAGAAGGCAGGAGGAGAAGGGGGTGACAGAGGATGCAATGGTTGGATGGCATCACCGACTCGATGGACGTGAGTTTGGGTAAGCTCTGAGAGTTGTCGATGGACAGGGAAGCCAGGCGTGCTGCAGTCCATGGGGTCGAAAAGAGTCAGGACACAATGGAGCAACTGAACCGAACTGATATTAAGAAGTGCATCCAATAATCCTGGGCACTACTGGTGCCCAGGTGGTAGAGTGGTGAAGAATCTGCCTGTCAGCACACATGGTGCAAGAGACATGGGTTCAATCCCTAGGTTGGGAAGATCCCTTGGAGTAGGGAATGTCAATTAACTCCATTATTCTTGCCTGGAAAATCCTATGGACAAAGGAGCTGGGTGGGATACAGTCCACAGGGTCTCAAAGAGTCAGAGACAACTGAGTGCGCGCGTGCTTGTGCATGTGTGCACGCACAAACACACACACACACACAAACACACAGACACACGTAAATTACACCCAGAAAGGAAGAGAAGAAACAAATATGGTGGAAAGTGAACAACATCAACAATTTTGACTGAAGTCTTCTATTTTAATCTCAGTCCCCTTTCCTGCTTTGCCACTCACCTACACCCTCTTTCAGGATGGAAGCATCTCACTCTTGATCTAAAGTACTTTCTTTTGATTGCTGTGATTCAGTGAACCTTACACTTTTCTTTCTATTACTTGGGCATTTGCCTCACCTCTTTGACCATGTTTTAATCACCTTTGTATCTCCTTGACTGCTTAATAAATATTTGAATATAAAATAATAACAATAAAGAGTATACAATGTTAGAACATAATGAAAAATCATAGTAACTGAGAATGAGGGGAAATACCCTTACTAAACTGCTTTTTTAGATAATTTAACAGAGATTTTTAACTACTGCAGTCTAACAATCTTAGAGCTTTTTGAAACAATGTAGAGTTTAATTGAAAGAGTCCCTTTCTCTAATTTACATAAGTAGTACAGACTTGTTAACTAAATTCAACATTTCCCTTGAAGCAATCCTTACAAAGCAACAGAGACATCAGTAGAGTTTATACGAAGGTTTAAATTCCTGGTTTTCTAGTGTTTTTTTTTCACAAATGCAAAATAAAATCAAATAAAACATTCATGTAGTTAATTAAAGCTTTCTTTTAATATATCAAAGAAAGCAGTATTTGAGGAGATCAAAGGAAATTTTATAAAATTTTGTCAAAGGCTAACTTGCTTAAAGTTGCTTTCTTCTCTTAAATTGCCCACATCTTCAAAAAGGTATATCATATGGAGGTTTCTGAAGGAGTAAGCAGAAGTTCACACACCATATATTTACTTGGATATCAAGCAATCTGGAAGTTGAGGACCCAAACTGGAGGTTAAATAATGTAACTATAATATCCTTAATTACATATTTCTATTACTCTTTTTGGTCTTGGTTTCCTTTACCTCTGCTTATACTCCCTTTGATCAAGCTACCTATCATCTACCTATCTATCTATCCTCTAATTGTGCTTATCCTTCTTGTAACTTCAAATTTGTATGGAATGAGGCAGAAACAGAAAAAACCTCAAAAAATCCTTTAGTCTTAAGTGTTTAATAAGAAATTTATATGGACTTTTCAAAATCTATTCCATTAATATCCTTTCACAGTATAACAAATTTCAAGTATAACACAGTATAGCAATTCATTGAAGTTTGTTATAATTAAAAATGTCTTGGTCTCATTATATTCTTCTGAATACACTGTACTCAGGATGCTAAGACCAACTTTGGTTGTGTTAGGGATGATATGCATGCATGTGTGCGTGTGAGCTAAGTCTCTTCAGTCATGTCCCATTCTTTGCGACCCTACAAACAGTAGCCCACCAGCCTCCCCTGTCTATGGAATTCTCCAGGCAAGAACACTGGAGTCGCTTGCCACCTCCTTCTCCAGGGGAATCTTCCCAACCCAGAGATGAAACCTGTGTCTCCTCTGGTTCTCATGTTGCAGGCAGATTCTTTACCACTGAGCCTCAGTGGAAGCCTTAAGGATGATGATCTCATGCAAATGAACATTGATTAGTAAATATCATGTAAAAACAGATGTAGCAAAATTCCCCAATTAATTACAATCATCTTTGAAAGGGAATGATGATTATAGTTTAGTTTTTCAACTAAAGAATACTTTAATATAAATGATGCTACCTTCCTAAAAGTTAAATTAAGAAATTAACATAAACTAACATACTAACTGATATCAAATCAGTCATTCAGACTTCTTAGGTAATCTATAAGATTTGTTTTACTTGAATTACTATCGATAAATATGTGAATAAGAATAAAATCTTAGAAACCTGTTCTTTAAGTCAGTTAATGTTAAAATGAAATGTCAAAAACTGCATAGAGTTGACAAATTTGATTTAATGAGATAATAAAAATATTTGAATTATACTTTTTATGCATGATATAATCACAAAATACAATATGGAATTGGAAGTTTTCCCCCAAAAGCTTGCTAATACAGTAAAATATATTACATACACTCTTTTCACTTGAACAAGGCCATTAAGAAGCAGTGATTCTATGATTAGAATTTTCTGAATATCTAATGTGAGCCACCATGTTAGTTTCTTGTGGTAATTTCTATAATGTCAGCTTTTTTTCTTTATTTCTTCCTTTTCTCCTTCCCTTCTATCTCCCTCCCTCCCTTATTCCCTTCTTGGTCCACTGTATAGTAGTATTCCATTATCTTACAACTTCCGATGCTTTTTTTTTTAATCTACCAGATAGTCTTCATAATTTAATTGCTGTATTTACAACAATTACCTTAAAGTTATTATTGATATGGTTCATATTAAAGTCAGGCTTGATATAGTTAGATTAGTATCTATCATATTATTTGTAACTATTTTCAGTTTACTAACTTTGTTTTTTTGTGTTTCCTTTTTTGTGTTCTACTGGTTTCTGGCCTTATCTGGTTTTAACTGAGCAATTTTTTAGATTTCATTTTCTCTTATCTCATAGCATATTAAGTATATTTAATGATATTTTAGTGGTTGCCTAGAGTTTTCTACATACATTTATAAACTAATCAAAATCTACTTTCAAATGACATAGTGCTTCATGAGTTGTGAAGGCACGTTACAGCAGAACGCTCTCATTTCTTATAATATTGTCATTTTTTTTGCTTATTTATAATCTATCATACAATATATTATTACTATTATTTTGAACAAACTTTGCTCTGTTAGACCAGTTTCGAATTCGAAAAACGAAACCTCTCTCTTTACTTTCATTTATTCCTCTTTACGGAGAAGGCAGTGGCACCCCGCTCCAGTACTCTTGCCTGGAAAATCCCATGGACGGAGGAGCCTGGTAGGCTGCAGTCCATGGGGTCGGTAGGAGTCGGACATGGCTGAGCGACTTCACTTTCACTTTCATGCATTGGAGAAGGAAATGGCAACCCACTCCAGTATTCTTGCCTGGAGAATCCCAGGGACGGGAGAGCCTGGTGGGCTGCGTCTATGGGGTTGCACAGAGTCGGACACGACTGAAGCGACTTAGCAGCAGCAGCAGCAGCAGCAGCAGCAATTCCTCTTTAAATGCTCTCCTCTTTTGATGTGCATCTGAGTTTCTGATCTTATCATTGTTCAAAGAACTTTTAACATTTTTTGCAAGGCAAGTATACTCTCAATAAATCCTCTCAATTTAGTTTTTCTGACAGTTTTTATTTCTCCTTTCAGTTCAGTTCAGTCACTCAGTCGTGTCCAACTCTGCGACCCCATGAACCGCAGCACGCCAGACCTCCCCGTCCATCACCAATTCCCTGAGTCCACCCAAACCCGTGTCCATCCAGTCAGTGATGCCATCCAGCCATCTCATCCTCTGTCGTCCCCTTCTCCTCCTGCCCTCAATCTTTCCCAGCATCAGGGTCTTTTCCAATGAGTCGGCTCTTTGCATCAAGTGGCTAAAGTATTGGAGTTTCAGCTTCAACATCAGTCCTTCCAATGAACACCCAGGACTGATCTCCTTTAGGATGGACTGGTTGGATCTCCTTGCAGTCCAAGGGACTCTCAAGAGTCTTCTCCAACACCGCAGTTCAAAAGCATCAATTCTTTGGCGCCCAGCTTTCTTTATAGTCCAACTCTTACATCCATATATGACTAATGGGAAAACCATAGCTTTGACTAGATGGACCTTTGTTGGCAAAGTAATGTCTCTGCTTTTTAATATGCTGCCTAGGTTGGTCATAACTTTCCTTCTAAAGAGTAAGCATCTTTTAATTTCATGGCTGCAGTCACCATCTGCAGTGATTTTGGAGCCCAGAAAAATAAAGTCAGCCACTGTTTCCACTGTTTCCCCAGTTTTGATGGATACAGAAATCTAAGTAGTTCTTTTTTCAATACTTTGTTAAATAATACAGAAAGGGATGGATAATTATACTACATTTATTAACATTTCTAAATTATTTGTCACTACAGAGTAACAGTGTAAACCATTAGAATGGCCATTTTTTTTTAATATCATTTTAAATCCTGCTGTCATGGAAAGCCTAGAGCCATTCCTTTTTTCCAGTGTTTACTTGTCAGTTTTTAGCTCAGGCCAAGGATGGGCAAAATTCATCACTGTTTTGTTCCAGAGTCATTCAGTGCTTGTGAAGTATTATGCTATTGTTTAAGTTTGGATAGATTTGCAATTCTTGCATTTTGTTTGAGACTGTAGTTGAACTGAATCTCCAACTGCAAAGGAAAAGTCAGCAAAACCTGACAAGCTTTCCCTAGCTTTGGGTGAAACAGGTAAAGTCAGAAAATTTTCAAATCAAATTCATAAAAGTGAAAAATAGCCCAAGGGCAATAAAACTCTTAACTAAAAGAGTAGTTGGAGGTATCATCACAAAATTTGGAGCAACACTGAGTTATACACTGAGTACACAGAACATCAAATATTCCCTAATATAAGAATTGAATGTCACTCATTTTATGCTCTTCCATTTTCATTGCACTGTTCAACAAATATTTTTGCCTGTCACAAAGATGAGTTACAACAAACTGTATGTGGTACAGAATATGCCTACCCACTTGCTCTCCAATAACAAACACATTCTCTTCATAAACTTTTCTAATCTTAGTTCATTTTTAAAATGATGCATGACTTAGTCAAAAATTCTCAGAAGTCGTAAGTTAGTGGAAATCCATATTCCAAAATAGTTATCCAAAAACATATTTGTTATATACTATCTCTTTTAGATTTAATACCAGTCTGCTACTGTTATAGAACTAATCAAAAAATAAACAGAAATAGCAAAACTATGAATAGTCCCATAGCTATGAAAACTTTTCTGATTTATCTCTGCACCAATTTTTGATCTGCTGTCAGGTTAGCTCAGACACATTCTCACAATAATAGGAGAGAAGCAGGAGAGAGAGCAAAAATATGTAAGCCCTTTTGTGGTTTAACAGGTCCTGGCAACATGTCATTTTCACCTCATTCTAATGGCTAATGCATATCTCATACATGCAACTCAAAAAGCCAACCTGGAATTAAGGGGTAAGAAAATAGATTCCAGCTCTCTATGGTAGAAGAATTAAAGTCATAGTTCAAAAGATGAGAATACTGGAAGGGGTGCAGAATTGGGTTCATTTTTTTTGCAATCAATCTACCAGAGCAATCTAGCAACAAAATTACAGAGGGAGAATATAAAATCAAACTTCAAATACTACTATACAGTGGACCAAGAGCATTTAATTCAGGAAGAAATAGTATACTGTATTTCAATAACACATATCCCAAATTGGAGCCTAGTAAAGTAACCCGGTTTTATAAAATCATACAAATGCAGGAACTTTATTCAATACTTGAACGGTATTCTAGCATAGCTTTCCTCTCCTTTGTCATTTCCCAAATTTATCTTATTAAAGAAGTACACAAAAGCAGGAATGGTGAGCCATTTGAGTTTTTGAAGACCAATCAGAAGTAGATATTATTTGCTTGACATTTATTCATTTATTCACTAACTTGGCAAATTGTTATCTACTTAGTTAAAGGGAGATGAAAGAGGATAGAGCTAGAATATACTCGGAACCACCAGCATCTAGTAGTTTTGTAGAAGAGATCAAAAAAGAAAAAAATTAGAAGAATTCAAAATAGAAGGTGTTGTCTAAAGAACACAGGTGAAAATCAGCATCACTTGATTGAGCCTAGAATTCATTGATTAGGAAATGTAAACAAGTTCTTGGATTCACTTACTCTCAATATCCTATGGAAAGACAAACTTTCATCCAGATGCAACTGGATGCACCATGAAATGGACCTTGGTAAGAGGGAGCATGTTTGTAAACAGAAAAAGTCAGCCTATGTTTCCACATGAAGGCATTTGAGCTCAGACACTAGCAGTTTAGAGATATTATTGGGAATGGCCTCTGTTCAACATTTGAAACCTTGAGGTAGTTCACTTTGGTCCAGGCTCCCTGCTATGTGGAAGAGAACCCCCATTTTCTGGCTAGCTAGTTTCCAAGCAATCTGGGGAATTCTCTGAGTAAATTACCAACCAATTATTCTTGTCTTTTTATAGTAGAAAAACATAAAGAAATTATATAGAACATAAATTATCTTTCATATCAATTCCTATATAGGAATAATAATAAACATATTGTAGGTAATAATAAACATATCAGAATAATATTTTTCTCAGAACACTTGTGCTTTGTCAGGCTTTGCACATAGGTAATTTTCAAAAGACAAATCTTCTACGTATATATTATCTCCCCTATTTAAAGAGTGTGGAAATTAAGACTATACAATTTCCAAGCATCTCAAAATCAGCAAATGAAAGTTGAGATCCAAACCCTCATCTTTATAAACTCCAAATCAAAATGATTACCACCTTGAGATCTCATGGTTACAGAAGATATCATGCCCAAATTTGTACCACAGAGAGATACAAATATATTTACTGTTATATTTCTTATTAAATAAAATGTTAACAAGATGAATTTTAGTACAGAAAATGACAGAAGTTCCTTTATTGACCGAACTGATATACTGCAAGATAAAGAAATATAATCTGGAATAGCATTTTAAGAAAGAAAAAAAAAACAGAAGGTAAGAGATGACTATAATTCATTATATCTAAATTCCTTTTCAGTATTATCTCACCTAGTAAAATAATTATTTTCAAAGCATATGTGATAGTTCAGCCATCCAGATATTTATCATACATTATGCCTCCCAACCATTCTACTTCCTATCTTCTTATTATTAATATTATCCACATGAATATGAATGGCATGAGTTGATATATCAGTATAGAACCTGGTAGTGAAATTATCTGGTTGAAAGATAGCTTCCAAAATGATTTTTGTGATGTAATAAAAAGGATTTCAAAGTAGTCACTCAAAATGATCTGCTGTTGTTCAGGATGGAGTAACAGAACAATTCTGCTCACCAAAACATCTAAAAATGGACAAAACATAAAAAACACTAGTTTTCAGATATTGGACACTGAAGACTGAAAAGTAATGATACCTGAGAGAGGGTAAGCAAATTAAGACCAAAGTTTCTCCCAATTCATTGCCTGGAAAGAGTTTCCAGACCACAGTGGAATCAAGGGAAAAGCCCAGAGGTCTTCACTGGGTTGACGAGACCAGCCTGGGTTATAGAGCCTAAGGCAGCTTGAGTTGTAGGGAATAGTACTGGAGAGGAGAGAGTCGCACAGAGAGATCTAAGGGATCTGCAGAGGGTACTCCTTAACTCTTCACCTACATACGGATTAGCTAATGCCTGTGAATAAACTACTTGAGGTGGGAAAACAAGACCTAAAATGAGTCGAGAGAACAATACCTAGTGCTTTCCTCTGGTTTTGAAAGAGTTCCTGTTTACCAGCCAATGTTAGTTCAGTTCAATTCAGTCGCTCAGTCGTGTTCGACTCTTTGCGACGCTATGAATTGCAGCACGCCAGGCCTCTCTGTCCATCACCAACTCCCGGAGTCTATCCAAACCCATGTCCATTGAGTCGGTGATGCCATCCAACCATCTCATCCTCTGTCGTCCCCTTCTCCTCCTGCCCCCAATCCTACCCAGCATTAGGGTCTTTTCTAATGAGTCAACCCTTCGCATGAGGTAGCCAAAGTATTGGAGTTTCAGCTTCAACATCAGTCCTTCCAATGAACACCCAGGATTGATCTCTTTTAGGATGGATTGATTGGATCTCCTTGCAGTCCAAGGGACTCTCAAGAGTCTTCTCCAAAGTTCCTGTTTACCAGCCAATGTAGTCACATCCTAATCCCTAGGGCAAATGAGTAGATTTCCCAGAAGGGTACCCCCCTCAGTAGCAGGTCAGTGTGGGCTCAGTCACATCTGACTCTTTTCAGCACCAGGGACTGTAGCCTGCCAGGCTCCTCTGTCCATGGGATTTTTCCAGGCAAGAATACTGGAGTGGGTTGTCACTTTCTGTTTCAAGAGATCTTCCTGACCCAGGAATCGAATTCTCATCTCTCATGATTCCTGCCATCATCAGGCGGATTCTTTACCACTGGCGGCATCTGGGAAGCCTTTATCGCCAGGTCAAAATTAACCCTAAATTAAAGGCTACTCTGTTCTCACCTAAAAATCTTAAAAATAAGCCTCAAAAAAATCAAACATAATCACATCTCATAGCAAAGATCGGGAACTTGGATAGAAATATAAAAATCGGCCAGCACTCACAAGGAAAAATACATGAACTTGGGATCATATATTTAAAATAAAATTACAAAGAATACAAAAAAGGAAAATACAACTGTAATAAGAAAATCCAAATCATTCAAATCAGGCCAGAGATAATAGAAATGATATAACAATAGATAATTGGGTTTTTTTGTTTTGTTCTGTTTTGTTCTGCCTTTCCAAATATCTGACCAACCAACCAAATCATTAACCATTTTCAAGGATTTAGTATTTATGTATCTGCATTAGTTTCCCCACTGCTGCATTAACAGATGACTTCAAATTTAGTGGCTTAAAGCAACATATATTTATTTTCTTAATTGTATGGATGTAAGAAGTCTGCAATGGGTCATAAGGGATTAAAGTTAAGGGCTGTTTATCTTCTGCAGGTTCTAGGAAAGAATTCTTTTTCTTTTTTTCTACTTTCCAGTTTCCAGAGGCTGCTATGGCCCATTCTTTCATCTTCACATCTACCTCTATAGACAGTGTCTCTACTCTGATCTTTTGCCTCCCCCTTATAAGAAACTTTGTAATTACATTGGGCTGTCTCAAAAAACCCAGCATAAAGTTCCCATCTTGAAGTCTTTAACCACATCTGCAAAGTCCCTTTTGCCATATAAGGTACATATTTATAGGTTCCTAAGATTAGGATGTAGACATCTGAATGGGGCATTATTCTGTCAACTCCAGCACCTTTCCTTCCAGGCAAAGTAATCATTTGGATATAGCTGTGCTCCCCACTTGGAGGGTTTCATGTTACTCTTCTCTCCTTCGGTGCCACTGCAGACAGCAGCTGAACTCCTTCACCAGTCCACTTGCAACTGGTGCCAGCATAGTGTATAAAACAGGCTCAATTTATTTCCCTCCCCTAATCACCAGTCTTAGAGAACTCCTTACTAGGCAATATGCAGGTACAGAAGGCAAGGTGGTAGTCATGGTGGCAAGAGGATAGATCATGAGAGTCTGAGCCTGCCCACTCAACTTATTTATTACTTCCCAACGTATTCCAGCCAGACTACACATAGACTTGCACACACACACGCGCGTGCGCACACACACACACACATACATATATAATCATTATTTTATCACCTATGTATTCTATCTATCTATCTAACTTAAATTTGATAGATGATGCCTGCTGCACATTATGGCTTGGTGCCTCATGTTGGCAGTTCAGGTTTTAGGATCACTTGATGCCCCATTATTAAGAATTCAATCTTTGGCAGGGTTTTGTATCATGAGTCTAAATGTATCATAGACTGTGTGGTAGGGTGGTTTACACTGCTGTGTAGACATGCTGTAGAGGTTTCATTTGCTCTGAACCTCTCTCATTCTTAGCAGGAAATGGGTCAGAATAGCATTATGCTAAGTGAAATAAGTTAGTTACAGAATAACAAATGCTGCATGATTGCACTTAAATGAGGTATCTAAAGTAGTCAAACTCATAGAAGCAGAGAATACAATAGTGGTTGCCAAAGACTGAGGGGTGGAAGAGTTGGCGAATTATTATTTAAAAGATATAAAGTTGTAATAGTGCTGGACGGACAAGTTCTAGACATCTGTTGTAAAATATAATGCCTACAAATAAAGATAAAGTATTGTGCACTTCAAAATTTGTTAAAAGGGTAGTTCTCTTGTTAAGTGTTCTTACCACAAAAAATAAAAAAAAAAAAATCAAAGGGACACAAGAAAACTCTGGGAAGTGTTGGACATGTCTATCCCCTTGATATTGGTGATGGTATTGTGGGTCTATGCATATCACCAAACTCATCAAAATGAAACCATTAAATATGTTCAGTTGTTTGTACATCAATTATACCTTAATAGAGCTGTTCAAAAAATAAAAATATAAATAAAAACTCAACCAAGAAGCTGAATTTGTTGCCAATTTTCTACTAAAAATAAGGTGTCTTATTGTATGAATTGCTCATTGTCCTTTCATTTGTATGAAATCTTCCTAAATAATATTTCCTAGCATTAATTAATTATCGGGTATTTGCCTTTTCTGCTAGCAATAGTATCCAACTTTGAATAAGTAGTATTCCATAGTGTGCTAGGATGGTGCAGACTATGGAGAGAGATCCAGCATGAGAAAATACTGTGATCAATGTTACCTTAAAGCTTTCAGGTATAAGCAAAATGACACTTGAGAAGCAAGCATGAGCACAGATTGACCGATCATTTCTCTCTGGTTACTTAGCTGAAGGCTATTCCAAACATGGATCTTATGACCGAGCCAACTGTTGACAGAAATAATCAGCATTTGCTTGGGGACACAAGAAAGGGGAAGGGGAGAAGTCATGTCAACAGAACATTAATCTGAGTGGATCCTGTCCATCAAAAAGGGGCCAGAATTCTTTGTCTTACCAACTGAAGAGCCATCAGAATAAAAGACAACACACACATTTGAAATTCCTTCTAATGTTTGATGCCTGATACTCACTAACCCTTCTTTGTATTCATTTGGTCTGGTGACCAGCTTTATGTTTGTCTGTTCTCAAGTTCTGATCAGGATAAGGGATGTCTCTGCCTTCATGCCAAAGCTTTTACATCTTCCTATCACTACTGTGTTCTACCTTTCTTCTTTTTAAGGTTTTAGCCATGTTTCCTGCCTCTGCTTCCTAAACAAACACATATTCTTTAATTTACCCTTTAAATTTAATTTAAATTTAGCAGTTTAGAGAGTTGCCTGAGAGGTAGCCACTCAGTTACAAGTCATATGCACTCTTTTAGTTTTATATCTGAAAGCTTTAGGTGGGATCTGTTAAATATTTCTTCTTAAATCACTATTTGACATCACTTAGCAAAAATGTCTGTATTTATTATTATTTATTGGTTCATCTTCAACCTAGGTAATTCTTTCTTCTTTGACACCCTTGCCCTTATTTTCAGATGTTTTCCAAGCCTCTATTTTTTTTTTCATATTTTCTTTTTTCTCATGAAAATTCCATCTGCTCTGAAAGTCTTCTCTGATATATATCACCAAATCTAGATTAGGACTCTCAAATATGCTAATACAATACTTATCTTGATTTTTAAGCAATTGCCACAAATGTATTTCAATTGTCTGTTCACTTATCTACATTCTCTCTTTTACAGTAGAACTCCTGATAGCAGACAAGGTCTCTATCTATTTTAGTTCTACACTTGCAATATCTAACTCAGAGCTCAGAGGAGAGTAGGTGATTAAATATTTCTAAATGACTTAATCAATTGATATAAATTCTATTCAGAAGACATACAAAGCCACATTAACCATTAGGATCCCTCTCCAATGTTCTGTTCTCATCTTGTAAAATATTTTTTTGTCAATTTTATAAAACTATGTTTAAGACAGTCTTACCATTTTTCACCCAAACCAACACTGTTCCCCAGCTCATCATATCTCTGAGCAGATGATTCATTTTGTGGAATTCGGTCTCCCTTCTCCATGCATGTGATAATACTATAGATAAGATCGCATGTCTTTTATTTCATGAACTAGTGCAACAGTGTATATTCTGGCCATTGCACTGTCAACATCACTTTCACATGTGTAAATCCTCCTCAGGTAACACCGTCACTTTCTAAGCCACAGTCACATTCTTAATACACATAAGTCTCAAAATCTTCCATATTCTTTTTACAAATTTCAAGGTATCCAGGTTGTATATAGGGGCTTCCCTCATAGCTCAGTTGGCAAAGAATCCTCCTGCAATGCAAGAGACACTGGTTCAATTCCTGGGCCAGGAAGATCCACTGGAGAAGGGATAGGCTACCCACTTTCAGTATTCTTGGGCTTCCCTTGTGGCTCAGCTGGTAGAGAATCCATCTGCAATGCGGGAGACCTGCAATGCGGGAGACCTGCAATGCAGGAGACCTGGGTTTGGAAGATCCCCTGGAGAAGGGAAAGGCTACCCACTCCAGTATTCTGGCTTGGAGATTCCTGGTTTGGAGTATTCTGGCTGTAGAATATAGTCCATGGGGTTGCAAAGAGTCAGACACAACTGAGCGACTTTCACTTTCACATTTCAGGATGTATATAATGTGCTTCAACCTGGTCTCTGTGTATTTCTCCTCACAATTCCATAACAGAAAGAGTTTTGATAATGGAGATGGTACTAATTTTGGTAACAAGAATAAACTCTATGGACTTTGTTCTCCAACTATACATATACGTATTTGTAAACTTTGGTCAATCTCTTACTTGTCAGTGGCTTGGCTTCTTTCTACAAAAATAAGATAATGTCATTTCTATTCTGGATTTTTTGTGTGTGTGTGTCCAAAGAACATTTGATAATGCATGTAAAGCACTTGGAAAAGTGCTTATTGCATACTATCTTCTCACTTGGTAGTAGTTGTTATTATGTCCACCCATGATCTTAGCAAGCTGAACTATTCCTCCATCCACATACTATATTGTGCTTTAGATACTCTGCATAGGGAAACAGACTGTTTCTAAGTCTGTACTGATTCATACAACTATCTAAATGTAAACATGAATGTTTCTAAATTCTCCATTATTCCCCTTTAAAGCTTCTCCTAAAAGTTATCCACACTCTCTACCTGTTTCCTCCTCACTTCTTCCCATTCCCTCTTAAATCTGCTGCAATCTGTCCTTTGCCTCCAGTACTCACCAAATTACTCTTCTCCAGGTCACCAATGATAAGAAATATTTCACGTAAAATATTTAAAACATGGTACAGTATGACTCTGTATCCAAGTCCCCTTAGCTTTATAGGGAATGCAACAGAATTTCCAAAAAATTTTAAATTACGAGGGCACAGTTAAGGTCTCTTGGCCTTGAAGTACTTGAGTGAAATAAGGCAATCAGACTCAAAGTAGTGCACATTCTATGTTATCCAGGAATTGCCATATTTTTCAAGAAGACTGTCAAAAAACTGAGTTATTTGATAGCTATTCAAAATTTTATGCCTTCTTTCATAGCAGACTTTAACAATGATAAAACAGGAACCTTTTTCATCTATCATATGATAGCATAAAGTTTTCTTTTTCACATTGTGCTCTATCAGCCTTGAAGTAGATCGTGTTTACTCAGATTGAATGAAAATTGAGCAATTTTGTATGAAATTTGATGATTGTTGATAGCTATGAAGAATGATGATACAAGCTCTATATTGTAACATCTCCAAATGGCAAAACATTTGCAGTATCTGTACAAATAAGTAAATCTATTCTTCTGTGTCAGTAAGAGTCCAAAGCTTTCTGTTTGTGAGAAAAATTGCCTTTAGACAAAATTAAATCTCCAATATTTTTAATACAAGGAGATATTTCATTAAGTTAATTTAATACAATGTAAGTGTCAAGTACAGGAACTTCTCCCAACCTTGTTCAATGAAATGTGCTGGGTCTTAATTTATAAAGTTGACTGAGTGATGACATGGAGAGGTCAATGAATTGAAAGAAAATTTTAATGTTCATAGTTGCCCTAGAAACAAGAGACATAGCTCCAAACACAGGGTCACAGCAGGAACACCAAGTTTGGGTTAAGAATTAGAAACAGGATAAAGCAATAGTTTTAGGCTAGAGCTTTATTAGGGTTTACACAGGAAAGGTAAAAAAGGGCAGGGTGACTGAGGATTGTCTTGTCTGAATAATATCAGTAGGCTAGATAGTGGTGGTCCCTAGTTGCCTAGTGCCTGGCCCAGGGATGATTAAGATAGAGAAATATTACCTCCTAGGTACCAGAACCAGAGGAGGTTTGTCTCCGAACTGGTTAGTTTGCATATCAAAGACATGTTTCCCAAGTCATGCTGTGTGGAAAAATTGATTAATTGGTTCACCCAGGGAGGAGCAATCTGTACCTAAAGTGAAAGGATTTTTTGTTTTGTTTTGGGTTTTTTTTTTTTAAAGATGTCAAAACATCATAATATACAGAAAATTAAGATTCTAAAAAATGATGAATACTCACAACTATTCATACCTGTAACACAGGCATTATCTGTTTTTACAGGCTTTAACAGACCTGTCTTGGCAGTGTATAAAACAGGGCTTCAGGGACTAACAAATAGACTTATTGGACTTGGGAAAATTGAAGTAGATGAAGAACTATTAAGTGTCCTTCGGAAGAAACAGATTCTACTTCAGGGAATGCAATAGGACACTGTCCTAAATTGGTTCATCCCTGGGGTGTTGAATGGGTAATCACAGAGAAACAATGCCCTGACTGTAGCCATCCCATGTAGCTCTCATTATCCTGAAGTAACCATGCTAAGGCATTTCTGCTGTAATTCAGTGCACCGACCAAAAATTTCAGTAACTTGTTGTGTTAAATTTTCAAGTAGAACATTAAAAAAAATTATGAATCAATTAGCCATTTCTGCCACAAAATAAAAGGAATAGAAGAAAGTTACTTTGGTTTAGAATATTACAACCCTGAATATCCATTGGGAGGACTGATGCAGAAGCTGAAGCTCCAATACTTCGGTCACCTAATGCGAAGAGCTGACTCACTGGAGAAGACCCTGATGCTAGGAAAGATTGAAGGCAGGAGGAGAAAGGGATGACAAAGGATGAAATGCTTGTATAGCATCACCAACTCAATAGACATGGGTTTGAGCAAACTCTGGGAGATGGTGAAGAACAAGGAAGCCTGGTGTGCTACAGTCCTTGGGATCACAGAGTTGAACACAACATAGCTACTGAATAACATCAACAATTACTTATAGAAGAAATGTTGTACCTTCTAGTAAGTCAGCACTGAAACATTACCTTTCTGAATTATTTTTCTTCATACAATTATTTTCCTTAAGTCATGGTCATACTGAGTAACTATATATTTCTATGATCCTCTATTTAATAGATGCCTTTATCACTAGATTATAGAGTTCCTAGGGCCATGATCTCCTTTTCACTTTCCATAGCACAACTCAATGCTTAGTATATGTCTACATGATCTATCTATCCATCTATTATCTATCTGTCTATCTATCTATCTATAACAGACTTTCTGATTTTCCATTGTTCAACTTTAGCATGCCATCCCTGATAACCTTGGAACACAGGGACAAACTATGTTCCAATGAAACTGTTGTAAGATAAATATTGACTTTTTACTTTCTTATTTTTTTGGCCCCATCAGAAAAAAAAAATCAAAACTTTTGAATAATTGTTTTCAATGTCGTTTCAGCCCAATGCTGTTTTCAGTGTTTTTATACTCCTTTGTATCAAATTGAAAGCGCTGATTTGAACAATGTCTTTTCAGCATCTAGACATGGTATGCTCAAGGAAAAGAAGACCTGGGGAAAATATAGGCAATTTTATGTTATATGTACCATATGCCGATAGACACCACCATTGCACTGTGACAACGCTCTATGTTCTGGTAGCAAAGGATAGTCTTCATTCTTTGCTCGATCCTCCTACTAGAGAATGCCCAAGTATGAATTAAGTAAATACAGTTTGGGAGATACACACCACACATGATTTTTCTCTGCGCTTGTAATAGAGATGAAAAGTTAAATTTTCAAGGAAGAACATTTCCTGTTGATGTTGATAGCATCAACATCAATAAGGGTATTGCTGCTACCCTTATAGCTGAAATATAACCAGGCTGACAATGTTGCTTGCAATTATTCTAAACCTCTTAGGAATCAAATTGTGTCCATTATTGAATAAATTTTTTTAAAAACTTAAAAATAAAAACCCTACATCAGATTTATGTCTCCTGTTTGCTTTATACATACTGTTTGGCTCTTAAAGTATTTAAAATTTCATCTATGTTTTAAATTTTACCATAGAAATTTATAAATATTATATAAAGCCACTCAACAATGCTGTATGAACTATTTATAAGAAAAATCCCACTAGGTCATGAAACTGGGAACTAAAACTTTAAATACAAAGAAAGAATACACAATCATTACAAATAATTTTCTCTTCTGTGTTAGTGAATACATCCAATTTATGTGCCATTGCATTAAAGGTAACATTCCTGGTTCCTTCATTTTCTTTTCTTGTAATTCTTGATAAGATTAATTTGTGATTTATAGTTCACTTCTTTCTGAACAATTCTACTGACTGGTTTCTAATTAGTGATTTGTGCTACCATTAGTGAAATTCATTACTGTTTCTACTGTTTTCAAAAGATGCGGAAATAGGAATTTTTCTGAATTTACCTATACCTTGAGCACCCCATTCCAAGCTATTATTCCTACTGCTAAACCTTAACTTACAGCATACCTGTGAGGGACTTGTTTTAATAAAGTGAACAAAAATGTATTCTATACTCTTTCCTGTTTCAGTTTTTACAGAACCTAACTCAATTGCTCAAATTAGTATACTTATTCTTTTTTAAAAGAAAGATTCTTCTTTTGATTTCACATAATGTAATAGGTCAGTGGTGAAAAGTAGAGAAGGGAAAATAACTTTTCTTTCAGTTAATACAATATCAGACCTTATAAAACAACATCTAGACCTTGCATGAACTCAAGAGTTCTTTCACTGTCACCAATATGCCGTAACTGATAGAACACGTAATTTTCTTCCTTGGAAAGGATTTACTCAAAAAGGCAATGACAAGAGTCTCCATAGCAGTGATTGCTACCTGCTGACCATGTTTAAGTGTCCACTATGTACATCTGCATCCTCTCTGTCTCTCTACCTCTCTCTCTTCCTTCAGAGTCTTGGTTCCTCAGGGTACTCTTACCAAAAATGTGCTTCGGTGGCATATGGATTTTCTTGAATTAAGTTAAGAAACAAGTGACCAATACAAGTGGAACACTCTGACTCTGACTCTTCTTTCTGTCTTCCTGAAAGCAGGAAATAAATCTCTCATGTGAAAGGTGCTTTGGTGCTTAATTAGTGAAGAATCTAAACAGAGTTTGGGAGTTGGAATAGTAAAATAAAGAAGTAACTAGGCATGCAAAAGCAACAAGGCTTTTGACCCAAATTTCCTATCTATGGTGCTAAGAGTGTCCTTTTACCTCCAACCCCAGACTCTGTTTAAATTCTGCACTAATAAAGCACCAAAGCCTAAGTTTCTTTGTCCTGTCAATCCTTCATACATTTGTTGTTTCTTCATCTAAGTATAAAAGTTGCCTGCTTTGGCCTCTTCTTAGGTCTCATATGAGACTTCCATATGCATGAATTAGAAATTGATGCTGGGAAAGAGATTGCAGGAAAGAGGAAAAGGGGGTGACAGAGGATGAGAAGGTTGGATGGCATCATTGACTCAATGGACATGAGTTTGAGCAAACTGAGGGAGATAGTTGAAGGGCAGGGAAGCCTGACATGGTGCAATTCATGAGGCTGCAAAGAGTCAGACACGGCTTAGTGACTGAACAACAACAACAATGCGCTAAGGTTCAAAATTATTTTATTTTCTTCTAAACAGGCAGGATGTTTTGGAACCCAATATATTTTCAATCAACAAGCTTATAATGTATATCCCTAAAGAACTCAACATCAGAATGTGCAAACTTTCTGACATAATGTGAAGGTTTTGATGCTAGTCAAAAATTTTATTTGAAATCCTAGGAAGAGTTATTTTGCTCATTTTATGAATCTGAAGGCACTAAAGGCCTATCACTTAAAGCATCACTACGAACAAAGCTAGTGGAGGTGACAGAATTCCAGTTGAGCTATTTCAAATCCTAAAAGATGATGCTGTGAATGTGCTACACTCAATATGCCAGCAAATTTGGAAAACTCAGCAGTGGCCACAGAACTGGAAAAGGTCAGTTTTCATTCCAATCCCAAAGAAAGTCAAAGCCAAAGAATGCTCAAATTACCACACAATTGCACTCATCTCACATGCTAGTAAACTAATGCTCAAAAATCTCCAAGCCAGGCTTCAACAGTACGTGAACCGTGAAATTCCAAAAGTTCAAGCTGGATTTAGAAAAGGCAGAGGAATCAGAGATCAAATTGCCAACATCCGCTGGATCATCAAAAAAGCAAGAGAGTTTCAGAAAAACATCTTCTTTTGCATTATTGACTACACCAAAGCCTTTGACTGTGGATCACAGCTAACTGTGGAAAATTCTTAAAGAGATGGGAACACCATACCACCTGACTTACTTCCTGAGAAATCTGTGCAGGTCAAGAAGCAACAGTTAGAACTGGACATGGAACAAACTGGTTCCAAATCCGTAAAGGAGTATGTCAAGGATGTATATTGTCACCCTGCTTATTTAACTTATATGCAGAGTACATCATGAGAAATGCCGGGCTGGATGAAGCACAGCTGGAATCAAGATTGCCGGGAGAAATATCAATAACCTCAGATATGCAGATGACACCACCTTTATGGCAGAAAGTGAAGAAGAATTAAAGAGTCTCTTGAAGAAAGTGAAAGAGGAGAGTGAAAATGTTGGCTTAAAAATCAACATTCAGAAAACTAAGGTCAAGGCATCTGGTCCCATCACTTCATGGCAAATAGATAGGGAAATAGCGGAAAGAGTGACAGACTATTTTTCTGGGCTCTAAAATCACTGCAGATGGTGAATGAAGTCATGACATTAAAAAAGATGTTTGCTCCTTGGAAAAAAAGTTATGACCAACCTAGACAGCATATTAAAAAGTAGAGACATGCCTTTGCCAACAAAGGTCCCTCTAGCCAAGGCTATGGTTTTTCCAGTAGTCACGTATGGATATGAGAGTTGGACTATAAAGAAAGTTGAGCACCAAAGAATTGATGCTTTTGAATTGTGGTGTTGGAGAAGACTCTTGAGAGTCCCTCAGACTGCAAGGAGATTCAACCAGTGCATCCTAATGGAAATCAGTCCTGAATATTCATTGGAAGGACTGATGATGAAGCTGCAACTCTAACACTTTGGCCTCCTGATGCAAAGGGGTGACTCATTTGAAAAGACTCTGATGCTGGGAAAGATTGAAGGTGAGAGGAGAAGGGGATGACAGAGGATGAGATGGTTGGATGTCATCACCGACTCAGTGGACATGAGTTTGAGTAAGCTCTGGGAGTTGGTGATGGACAGGGAGGCCTGGCATGCTGCAGTTCATGGTGTCACAAAGAGTCGGACACGACTGAGTGACTGAACTGAACTGTACTAAAGTAAATAATCAGAATTACATCTAAATATCCAGAAAATTCAAAGTATACATATCTGAGTTTGATACATTGTTAATGTTTTGGGGCCCTATCCTTTAATAGCTGTAATCACAAAGAACATGCTAAGGCAACTATTAGATCAAATAATGAATTTTTATTTTAACACATACTTAATAACATGATAAATTCATGCATTACTGATATGAAAGCTGTTATTTCACTTTCTGATAGATATAACTAATTTGAGGAAAAGGAAGAATAGCAAATTGGTAAATCATGTCAATTGCATTAAATGTTATTACTTCCATTCTAGAAACATAATTTCTACCTGCAACATTTGATTATTCAAAGAGATGTTGGAACTTACTGTTAGAATTGCACCTAAATTCTACTAGGAAAACATATTGACCCTAGTTTTTATTGCAAACAGTAATATTTGTTGATCAAGTCATAGGATAAGAAGAATGTTGAAAAATTGTTGAATAATTCATATACAGTTTTACTCAGTGTAAGCCAAACCAGAAAAAAGTCTAGCCTATAACAAATCACACTAAGAAACAAACAAACCAACAAAAAAACAAACATAATGTAAAACAATGATTTGTCTCTACAGCACTATATATAGCCCCAGTATATGCAATTTTTATAAGTAAAAATGAATAACTGGATACTTACACATTAGATAACAAGAATATTCACTTAACTTTTGCTTAGAAATTCCTACCATATAATCTATAAGACCTGAGTGAATTTGACAGTTAAAATAGGATAATGGCATAAAATGTCCTACATCCAGTAGTGTATAATGGAACCCATTAAGGAAAGTCATCTTGCTTTAATGCTATGATGTGCTAACATTTACTGATTCTAGTAAACAGCACCTTGCTACTATGAGCAAGATCATAACAATTTTCCAAGTAAAAAAAAGACCATAAACTATTAACGATGAATTTCAAAGTGTAACCCACTCACTAAAGCTACAACATCTGTACATCACACAAGGTATTATATTACTTCTACACTTTTAAATACATAAATCCATGATTTAATACATATAATAAAAGTCAGTGGTTATTTGAATGCACATCACACTGTAGGAACCCTGATCAATCCTGGAGTTAAGGAAAAAATGGGATGCTTCCTACCATCAGAATGCTTTCTTTTAGAAAACAAATACTGCCATAAATGTATGTTTGTATAAAGTCTCATCATAAAAAAATCCTCACACACTTAACCCTATTTGAGTCTAAAAAGCAAAAATCTCAATGATTCATGATAATCACCCTCATTTGCAAACAAAGTCACAGAGACTCAGAGGAGAAAAAAGTCTGTTTACAACAACTTGTAAGAAACACCCAAAAATGTATAATAAGTTGGTTATATTTCCATATCTAATATTATTATTTCATCACACTGCTCTCATTTTACTTTTTCTTTCTTTTTAAAAAAAAATTTTATTTTATATTGGAGTATAGCCAATTAACAATGTTGTGATAATTTCAGGAGGACAGTAAAAGGACTCAATTCAGTTCAGTCATTCAGTTATGTCTGACTCTTTGTGACCCTATGGACTGCAGCGCGCCAGGCTTCCCTGTCCATCACCAACTCCTGGAGCTTACTCAAACTCATATCCATCGAGTCGGTGATGCCATCTAACCATCTCACCCTCTGTCATCCTTTCTCCTTCCGCCTTCAATCATTCCCAGAATCAGGGTCTTTTCCAATGAGTCAGTTCTTCACAAAAGGTGGCCAAAGTATTGGAGCTTCAGCTTAAGCATCAGTGCTTCCAGTGTATAGGACTCAGTAATACATATATACATGTATCCATTTTCCCTGAAACTCATATTGTCTAATATCATCCCGCTGGAGGCATCTTTAAATTGGCTTTTTAAAATCTATTGCATGTCTTATCATGTTTTCAGTAATTCCATACTTTGGTATGTCTCATTTTGGTTCCAGTATCATTTTGAAGACTTGTGCCCTAGCTCTGAAATTATCCATTTTTTTTCAGGGAGCTTAGATTTCTTCCAGAGAATGGAATTCATAAACTAAGACCCAGGTCTTAGGCATATTCATTGTTACTAGAGTGTCACTGCTTATAGCTACTCATAGAGGACCAAGTTAAATTACTTCTATGTCTATACCAATATCCATATCTATGTTTATATCTATATTGATAAATATATATACATATATAAACACATTGTCTTTTCTTTCTACAAATATTTCTACCAATCTTTCACTTAACTTTTGTTTAGAATTCCTACCCATATAATGTTTAACATTGACAAATTTGACAATTAAAATAAGATAATGGCATAAATGCTCTACATCTGTCCATCCATCCATCTATCTATATTTATCTACTGCCTGAGTTCACACTGACACTTCCAATTCCAGTCGAACACGAAAGGGTTAACATTATCTTTTGCCTTACTTTTTATCTCCTTTATGACAGTAAGAAACCTGCTTCTCATTATCCATGAAACGTGTTAGCTCAGTCCTAGAATGTACATGAAATAGGTGTGGAATTGCTATCCCATAACCTTGTGCCAAACACACTACTGGATACAGCCACACATCTGCTTATGGTTCTTACTTGTATTGTTATAGAATATAGACAAAATACTATTTTGCAAAGTACCTTAGGTTAGTTCTTTTCTGTGCTCTTTCTTTAGGATGCAGCATTCATTTGTAGTACAATTAGGTTCATTTGTTTCTTTTGCTGTTTTCAGTTTGGATCCCCTTCTCAATCTTACTGATTTTAAGTATTCATTCTTTGAGCAAAACATTAACTGTTTTATTTTTTTAAACTATCCATGGGTTTTATAATTTTTTTCCAGAAATGTAAAAAAACCTGAAAATTCATAATAAACCACAAGAGAGAAATTTCTTTCTCATTGTTACGGAGCTTGACTGTCAGCTGGTCAGAATGCAGTAAGAATTCTCTTATTTCATTGTAGCCTCGAATGGCAGAGAGCAGAGAAGAGAAGCAAGCTCTCTATTGATGATTATAAGAGAACTAATTTGATTCATGATATTTTAATCTCATTACCTCATCTAATCCAAATTACCTCTTAAAGCCCCATCTCCTAATACCAGGAGACAGACTTTAACATATGAATTTGAGGGGAATACAATCAGATCAGTCTGTATTATTCTGCCTCTGGTCAACCAAAATTCATGTTCTCATAAGCAAAACACATTAATTACATTTCAAAAACCTTGAAAATCTTAACTCTTTCTAGCATTGACTCTAAAGTCTTAAAATTCAAAATGTCATCTAAATATCATCTAAAGCAGACAAGGATGAAACTCAAAGTATGATTTATCCTGAAACAAAATTCCTCTCAGCTGTGACCTGGGAAATCAAACATGTTAAGTGCTTGCACAATACAATATTGGGGCAGGCATAGAATAGATATCTCAGGAATTGCTAGATGTGATAACATTGGATATTATATAACAAATAACCAAGAATGCTACACACTCAGCCAGATCACCACTACCAACTATATGTTTATCAAAGTTAGTTGAGAAAGAGTGGGTGACTGTTAGCATTAAATATAATAATGATAATAATACATCTTTTCAAAATTGCTACTGAGAGAAAACTGAAAATTCTTTCAGAAGTTGTCAAAGGGTTTTCTATTGCAAATGGCCACCTATTAACTTGAAGAGGAATTTGAATGATATTCCAAATAATAATAGAGGTGATTATTTAGAAATAAGAGAATATGCTAACTTAATGATCACTTACTTTCCCCCATAAAATTGACTCCCACACTATTAAAGACCAAGTCTATTTCAGTACAAATGAGTTTTTTAAAAGAGCATGAAAAGGATTTTCTAATCCTTTTATACACTTAAATCAATGGACTTAATTTTTCATAAAAATAACACAGCTTTTAATTGATACTATGAGAATTAATGCTAATCGTCCTACAACTAATATTAGGCCAACCAACCACATTATCATTCATCTATTTGTGAATTTATTCAATTCTTATGGAATGTCCACTGTGTGTGAGGGCACTGACTTGATTCATTGAAGTACAGAAATGAAAAGTGTTGTCTATGACCCACATACTTCTGAGAAATGGTATGTAAATCAGGGTGTTCTTACTCTTGAATTATCTGTATACAGTATCAACTCAAAGTTACATAAATATAAAAACTTATATCACTGTTTTCTTATTTTCTTCCTCTAAATGCAAATGCTTCCTCTAAAAGCTCCCTTACAATAGGCAGTAGGGGGGTGGGGAACACTTAGAAAAGCTTGCAGTAATTCATTTTGCAATTCTATAGAGCAATTGACTTAATGCTTAAAAATTGCTTATCATATAACTTAGGTGAAAAGTTTATTAACCCAGAAAGTCTTTACCAGTGCTATATCTTTATTCCTGTTCTAACATATTTTAAATTTAATTTCTATAAAATGCTAGTACATTATCTTCATACTCTTTTTCTTGGTTACAAAGAGGGAAGAGGGAGGGAGAGAAAAGAGAAAGACTGAGGGAAGGAGATAAAGGGACTTGATTAAAATCTCCAGTATAAAGTCACATGTTTTCAATTCAAAAGCCCTCTTTGTAATGTTACACGTATAGTATTGACCAAGAAGTCCTTAATAGATCCCTCAGTTTGTCTAAAATTCAGACAGGCTTCTTCCTTTTACAGCCCAGATCTCCCTTTCTTTAGAATACTTACTTCAGAAAACTAAAAATTATAAACTCTTTCTTTGCTCCTTTGAGATTGAATATTCTCCCAAGCCTTTTGCCAGTTCTATAACCCAGGAAGAAATTTCTCAAAGATCTGGTAGTCATCTCTTTGACAAGTGCTCATCAACACAAGAATACACACACACATAATGGGATATTACTCAGCTATAAAAAGAATGAAATTCTACCATTTGTCAAAAAGTGGATGGACGTAGAAAATATTATCCTTATTGAAATAAGTTAAAGACAAATACTGATATCATTTATATGTGGAATCTAAAAAATAATGAATGTATATACAAAATAGGTATAGACTCTTAGATACAGAAAAGAAACTAGCAGTTACCAGTGGGAAGAGAGAAAGGCTGAGGGGCAAATTAGGGGGATGGGATTAAAAGATACAGACTACTATGTATAAAATAGGTAAGTAGCAAACTTTTATTGCTTAGCACAGGGAATTATAGCCATTATCTTACAGTAACGTTTAATGGAGTATAATGTGAAAAAATACCAAATCACTATGCTATACACCTGAAATAAATACAATATTGCTAGTCAACTATATTTTAATAAACAAAGGAAAAAATATAGGAATCCTGTCTCCTGTCTCAGTGGGAGAGCAGGAGCCTAACTTTGATATGCACCAATTAGTAGACCCAGATGGCCTAATCACAATGACCAGTCTCTTTTTTAAGGGCCTCCAGTGCTTTTCTCGGAGAAGGCGCTGGCACCCGCTCCAGTACTCTTGCCTGGAAAATCCCAGGGACGGAGGAGCCTGGCAGGCTTCAGTCCATGGGGTCGCAAAGAGTCGGATACGACTGAGCGACTTCACTTTCACTTTTCATTTTCATGCATTGGAGAGGGAAATGGCAACCCACTCCAGTGTTCTTGCCTGGAGAATCCCAGGGATGGGGGAGTGTGGTGGGCTGTCGTCTATGGGGTCGCACAGAGTTGGACATGACTGAAGCGACTTAACAGGAGCAGCAGTACTTTTCTACTATTAATACTCTCCCCAGTGGTTCAGTTAATCTCTCTTTTATCTCTTATTTCAGTGGAGATGAGTTTAATCTACTCCCATATTGCAATCAAACTGAACAAAGTCTCCAATATTCTTTGACAATACAGGAACCGAAACAAATTAAAGATCAGCAAAAATCACCAGAAATGCCAAAATGTTGGAAGTTAAATTATGTGTAATACCAGTAATCAGGCTGTTTCAGAATTCAAAAATTTACTTAAAATTTTTGACCTTTAAATAAAAAATAAGCAACACAGAAATATGCTGCATTTTGAAAATGTACACAATTTACAGTTCTCTGAAGTATAAAATCATCCTTCAGCTGTTCTGCACACTCTCAATTTTGAAATTTTGATGATTATAATTGTTTCAGTGCTTTTATATGCACATGTACATATAAATGAAAATACTTTTAGGTTGTTTATTATTTGTTTGGAATTGAATCATGTTATGTTTTATTCTCTTCTTTTACTCGGTCAATATTATAGTTTGAAGATCTTCTAGGTCAAAATACAATGCTTACTTGCTCATTTAATCTATAATATCAAATGATTTATCGCTGATATTTTAAATATTACTCTAGTGTGTAATATTAAACATCTGAAGAGCTTGTTCACAGTAAACCAGTTAAGTTTACTGTCAGGGATTGGATAGGCTAATAATTGTTAGAAGGGGAGACGGAGATGTAATAGTGTGAGTCTTACATCTTAAATAACTGAGCCATTAAATGTGCTGCATCTCTCCCTCACCCTATCTTGGAACACTGAATAAAGCACTATGGTTAAGAGCCAAACTCTGTTGGATATTAACTACCTGAGTGAACTCCGTCAAGTCATTTAACTTTGTGTGACTAGTTTCCTCATTTGGCAAATGGGAATAATACTGGTACCTTTGTAAGATTAGAAACATGTTTTGACTGAATTAAAACACATGCTAGAATAGTGCCTAACACATATTAAGTGCTACATAGTGATATTTATTATTTTCATTATCTCTCTCCTTCTTATTATATTTCTCCCCTTTACATCCGTCTCTATTTTTTTTTTTCATACACACATAGAGCTAGTAATGTTCAGTAGTTAATTTTCTATTAATAGATCAAACATTCAAACAAGTATTTTCATAAGAAAAAGTAAATAAAGTTGGTTCAGAATACACGCTCTAAAAATTGCCTCTTATTCTAATAGTATACTTCATGGAATGGATTAATTACAAAATAAAGAAATAAACACTTTTGCTTTAGATACATTTCATCCAAAATTTTAAAGTTTGAATTACATTGTTAGTTTTATGGATAAATAAAGCACTAGAAACCTCAAGTAATGTTAGAAATGTACATAAAACTATATAGGCTGATAAATCTCAGTAGTATTTAGCAAGTATTCTACATTTTCAATTTTAGCTTGAAATCATTTGAGCATGACAAGGGAACTTTAGAAAACCCCATGGTACATAGCTATTGCTATTTAAATTCAGGTATCTTCAGATACAGAAGCAAAAATAAAATGACACCATTTGTACTGTGTGTGATGATAATGAGGATATTTTCACAAGAACCAAAAATAAAATATAATCTTTGCTCTAATTACTTTAGGAAGAATGTTACAGCAAAGTGCCCAAGGAGGAGGCACAGTTTATTTATCCCTGAAGGATAAATAGCTGAAACAGCAGAGGCCAAAATCCTGACAATTTGTCTACTAAATCACTCACCTGCTACATGTGGATAAATTGTATTTTAGAATTTGCCATGGCCAAGGAAGTTTTATTCAAAAGTCAGAACCAATCTATGTATAGCAAACTATTTGTCAAATTTCTTTCAGAATTATGAGCTCTGAACATATGGAATAGTGTCAGACATAATAAAAAATTGAGACTGGCATGTTTCTACAAAAAACTGCTTTTCTGTTAGAAGGCACTGGTTGCTATATGCATTCCTTAAAATAATCTTAAATGTCTGTTGTAAGAATTTCCATTATATATGGGTATCTTAAAAGTGGTGACTTTATGCTTTTACACAGTATTCCATATATTAAAGTAGCACAATGTCATTAAGATAAACTGGTTGCTACAATTTCCCTTTGCAAGTCATTTGAGATGGCATTCAGTATTAGAGTTTGAGTTTTAAAATGTAATTATAATGTTTGATCAGTAAGCTACACCATCTTGGATATAAAACATCTGCTTAAAAAAAAATCTGCTTTAGTTTGGGTCATTTATTGAACTTATTTCAATGCATGTTACTAATGTTAAATTTTATTATTAAAAATGTCAACCCTAAGAACCTCAATTTCTATACTTGTGGAATAACATTATTAATGATAGTCAAAATTTTGAATATGCCTTCTATGGTAGATATGGGGATCAAACATATGTATCTATTAACTATATAGGATAAGTAGTCTTGATAGGTCCATTTATTAAAATAAAGAAACAGGCTTAGATGTGTTAGTTATTTGCATAAAGTAACAGAACTCATGGTAGAGGCAGGATGTGTACCCAGGAATTCTATCTACAGAGTTTAAAATCTTGACAAATGGAGTGTCCTACCTACAATAGAATAATTACACTAACATCTCCAAGTTTTCACTCCTCCTTATGTCCTTTGGTAAGTGAGGAATAATTTTCTTCACCTCAACTTGGCCATGTGATCTGCTATAACCAATGCAGGGGTGAGTATAGCAAACATGACATCAGTAGAGTTTTTTTTTTCTTTTTTTTTTTTTTTACTTTACAATATTGTATTAGTTTTGCCATACATTGACATGAATCCGCCATGGTGTTTAAAAATCAATTATATATGTGGGCTTCTGCTTCTGCCATCATAAAAAGAAGGTCATGCCCCAGTCTAACCTGCTTGTCCCAAGAGAAGGTGAGAGACATGGGCACTGAAGTCAGCTGTCCTAGTTCAGTAGTCTAAGGCAACTAGCTGATCTAAGCCTGGCCAAGACCAGCAGAATTTCACCCTGACCTATAATTATAAACTGTTGTATTACGATTGTGTTTATAAACAACAGTTAAAAATCAACAGTTTGCTATAAATAGTTACATGATATACTGCCTTTCTAAATAAAAATTGAGAAAAAAAACATATATATCCTCATTTTATGGGAGGTCCTAAACTTTGAAAATATCTATACATGGAAAGAGTCTTAACAAATGTTTGTTGTTTTTACTAACCCTGCCCTAACTTTCTAAAATCAGTCCCTCTGGTGGTTTCACAGGGTAATAAACTAAACTGTCATTTGGGCCCTTCTCCATTCCACGTGAACATAATTAATGAGGGATTATTTTGGGTTATATCTAAAAACTTAAGGACCATATATTTAACATTTTTCCTGAAATCTTCATCCACAATAAACACCCCATCAATCACTATCTTTATTCTACCTTCAAATGATCTTCCCTAAGTCTTTTTCTCTCCGTTCCCGCTTACACTGTCACACTGCAAACATTCATCATCTCTCTTTTCATGATTCATTTAGCAGCTTCCAGACCTAAGCAATAGACTACCAAGAAGTTAATGCCTCTAGCTAATCCCTCTGGAATTCATCCTCAACATTCCCATCAGTGTAATATTTATGGCACACAGAAATGAAAATCTGACAAAGATACCTTCAGCGACTATGAACTTCTTAAAGGGTAAATTCTCAATTTCTTTGCATTACATAAATATACCTGTGTCTTTCTCTTTTTTCTCAATTACTAATAATTATCCAGGAGAAATATCAACAACCTAAGATAAGCAGATGATACCACTTTAATGACAGAAACCGAAGAGGAACTACAGAGCCTCTTGATGAAAGTGAAAGAGGAGAGTGAAAAAGCTGGCTTAAAACTCAACATTAAAAAAACAAAATCATGGCATCTTGTCCCATCACTTCATGGCAAATAGATGGGGATACAATGGAAACAGTACAGACTCTATTTTCTTTGGCTTCAAAATCTCTGTGGATGGTGACTGCAGTCATGAAATTAAAAGATGCTTGCTCCTTGGAAGAAAAGCAATGACAAACCTAGACAGCATATTAAAAAGCAAAAACATTACTTTTCCTACAAAGGTCTTCATAGTCAAAGCTATGGTTTTTCCAGTAGTCATGTATGGATGTGAGAGCTGGACATTAAAAAAGTCTGAGAGCCAAAGAATCGATGCTTTTGAACTGTGGTGTTGGAGAAGACTCTTGAGAGTCCCTTGGACTGCAAGGAGATCAAACCAGTCAATCCTAAAGGAAATCAGCCCTGAATATTCACTGGAAGGGCCGATGCTGAAGCTGAAGGTCCAATACTTGGCCACCTGATGCGAAGAGCTGACTCACTGGAAAAGACTCTGATGCTGGGGAAAATTGAGGGCAAGAGGAGAAGGGGGCGACAGAGGATGGGAAGGCTGGATGGCATCACTGACTCAGTGAACATGAGTTTAAGCAATCTCAGGGAAATATTGATGGACAGAGAAGCCTGGCATTCATGGAGTCAGTTCATGGGGTCACAAAGAGCTGGACACGACTAGTGACTGAACAACGGCAACAAATCCATATCACACATCAGTTCTTCCACCGTCCAACAACAAAACCAAAGAAATCACTAGATTCTGAAACAAAAGTTTCTTAACTATTACACATCTTAGCAAATAGTAAGTTTTTATTAAGTTTGCATATACCAATATATCTACCTGGAATTTTTTTCCCTTTCATGGACTCCAGGAAAACTACAATTCTTCCTGCTAAGTCTCTACTCAAGTGATTGATTCTCAAGACATCTTCTCTGACTACACTTCTTTAGTGTTCTGACTACAACTCCACTCAGAAAATATCCTTTATCATTAATTATTTTTCATCTTCTCTAGAATACAAATTCCTTAAGAATAATATCCATATATTTTCTTTCTTTTTATAATCAGCATATAGTACTTGATCCTGATGATTCAGGAACTACTGATTAAGCACATTAAAAACTGATTTTATGATTCATAGACAATATTCTTATTATCTTTAATCAATCTTTTACTTTCTTAAATAAAAGAAATAGATTCCTTCTGCTATGGATTTGATAAATCGAAAATCATTTGAATTATACTGACCACAGAGCTGCATCAAATACTAGCCTAGTTTAAAATCTCTAAAATGACCTCAAAGACTCATACAATCACCAACAAGAAAATTGTAATTGATATTAACTGTTGAGGGAATATGCAGAGACAAAATAAAAAATTTAACTGTATTTTTTGAATGGGTTTAATTTACATGCTTGCAATGAGATTATACATTACAAAGTGATTATCTTCATCTTAATGCTATTTTGAGGTAAAATAGTCTTTCATGTGTTGGACTGTATAATATATTTTTAAACAACAATTTTCTGAGTGGCAAAATTTCTTGAAATTTATGGAATTATTTATGGCAATTAGATTTTCTAATCCATGGTATGATTCGACCAAGCTAACATTTAAGCTTCCCTTGATGAATGGAAAAGCCAAAGGAGAGTATTAATTAATATGTAAACATCAATTTACTCTATTACTGCTGGCTACTGTCAATTTTTATATATATTTGATTCTAAATTTTAAAAAAGCATAACCTTAGTTTTAGCCAAGCAATGTCACAGTAGCAAAAATTAAGTCAAAGTAGAGATTCTATTTAGTAGGAACTGATTTATTTTTTAACAAGTTTACTGAGCACTCTATCCATCCTTGCAAAGGTGAGGAAGAATCATCACAAATAAAATAAAAACAGAAGGCTTGTAATAAATGGTGAAGGATGGTTGATATTCAAATAAGAGTAGGTAGTGAAAAAGTGATAGAAAATTTATACAGGAAAACTATAGTCTTTAAAAAATCACCTTTAGAGCTAGCACACAGAACCTCCTGCACTTAGTCAGGGAAATCATTGAGGACACACAAATAGACAGTGAAGTGACTGTACATTCTCTCCCTGTCCTATTCTGGATGAAAAATAGACGAGAAGAGGAGAAAGCCCTGACACCTTTGACAATTTCCTAATTATATAAGCAGCTGCTAAACTTATAATAGGGAGTATGGAATCTGAGCAATAATGAAAGTAGCCAGCATCAACATTTCAAAAAAAGAACAAAGACTTTGTAGCATGTGCTGATTTTTAAAACCTCGTTTCAAAACATAGAAATAGAATAGCTTAAATTGAAGTTATATTTTATCCCACCAAGAAAGCCAAAGTTAGAAAATCAAACAGGCTTTTTAGCATGGAGAATCTAACTCAAACTGAGGGATTATTTTTATATCTAGAAGATACAGTATGATTTGAATACAAATAAGCTATTACATCAGCTCTAAGATGGCGAAGAAGAATGTATGCTTATCTTCTCCTGAGAGAACTCCAAATTACAACTCGCTGAACAACCACTGACAGAAGAATGTTGGATCCCACCACAAAAAGATACTCCACATTCAAGGGCAAAGGATAAGCCCCAGCAAGATGGTAGGAGGGGTGAAATCATCTTTAGAATCAAACCCCATACCTGCCAGAGATGCTCACAGGGCTCAAACAAATCTTGTGTGCATCAGGACCCAAAGACCCCACAGAGCCAGAGCCAGAACTGTGTTTGAGTGTCTCCTGTGGAGGTACGGGTCAGCAGTGGACTGCTGCAGGGGCAGGGGCAGGGGCTCTGGGTGCAGTAGACCTGTGTATGGCATAAGCCCTCTTAGAGGAGGTCGCCACTGAGCCACCAGAACTCACACAGAACTTGGTAAACAGACTCTTGAAGGGCACAAACAAAACCTTATGCACACCAGGACTCAGGAGAAAGGAGCAGTGATCCCACAAGAGACTGATCCAGACCTGTGTGAGAATGCAGGAGTCTCCGGCAGAGCCATGGGTTGGCAGTGCCCTGCTACATGGTGGGAGCCCTGAGTGCAGCACTGCCTGCATGGGACCTTCTGAATAACTTTGCCATTACCTTATGGTAGTTTTACTCATAATTACCCAAAATTGGAATAAAGCAAGATGCCCTTCAAGTGAATGAATTTATATAAACATTGTTACATCTATACAATTCATACAGGGCTTCCCTGGTGGCTCAGGCTGTAAAGAATCTGCTTGCAAAGCAGGATTCCCAGGTTTGATCCCTGAATCTGGAAGATCCCCTGGAGAAGGGAATGCCAACAAACTCTAGTATTCTTTCCTGGAGAATTGCATGGACAGAGGAGCCTGGTAGGCTATATAGTTCATGGGGTTGCAAAGAGTCGGACATGTCTGAGTGTCTTTCACTTTACTTTCACATCCATACGATGGGGTACTATGTTAGGGAACAATCTCAATCCTCACTCAAGAGGTGGGGGAAAGGTGATGAGCTAAGTAACATTGGATATGAGTGCTATATGAAAGTATAAAGTCAAGAAAAACTGTCATAAGCACTATACTCAAGTGGATAGTTATTTCTTATGGGGGTATGAGTTAACAGTTCTGGAATTATACATGTATACTGGAAGTGAATATTTAAAGAAATGAATGGAACATGATGGAAGTAAGGTTCCTCACATTAGGAAAGTGAGATTATAGATAAGCAAAGGGAGAAGGCTGCATTGATCTACATGGTAATGTGTCAAGAGTATGGGACACCAGTATGAACTAATGTTTAGCTGAGTAATCATACAATGGTTACAATAGGAAAGTTTATAGATACATATCTAAATACAGGTTAGTATATATAGTAGATCATGCAAAATGCTGGGCTGGATGAAGCACAAGCTGGAATCAAGATTGCGGGGAGAAATATCAATAACCTCAGATATGCACATGATACCACCCTTATGGCAGAAAGCAAAGAGGAACTAAAGAAACTCTTGACAAAAGTTAATGAGGAGAGTGAAAAAACTGGCTTAAAACTTAACATTCAAAAAATGAAGATCATAGCATCTGGTCCCATCACTTCATGACAAATAGATGAGGAAACAATGGAAACAGTAGAGACTTTATTTTCTTGGGCTGGAAAATCACTGCAGATGGTGATTGCAGCCATGAAATTAAAAGATGCTTGCTCCTTGGAAGAAAAGCTGTGACAAACCTAGACAGCATATTAAAAAGCAGAGACATTACTTTGCTGACAAAGGCCCTTATAGTCAAATCTATGGTTTTCCCAGTAGTCATGTACAGATGTGAGAGTTGGACCATAAAGAAGGCTGAGAGCCAAAGAATCGATGCTTTTGAACTATGGTGTTGGAGAAGACTCTTCAGAGTCCCTTGGACTGCAAGGAGATCCAAGCAGTCCATCTTAAAGGAAACCAGTCCTGAATATTCTTTGGAAGGACTGATGCTGAAGCTGAAACTCCAATACTTTGGCCACCTGATGCAAAGAACTGACTCATCAGAAAAGACCCTGATGCTGGGAAAGATTGAAGGAAGGAGGAAAGGGGGACAACAGAGGATGAGATTGTTTCATGGCATCACCGATTCAATGGACATGAATCTGAGGAAGCTCTGGGAGTTGGTGGTGGACAGGGAAGCCTGGCATGCTGCAGTCCATGGGGTCACAGAGAGTAAGACCTGACTGAGTGACTGATCTGAACTGAATTGATGTCTTTGCTCTTTCAGCTAAGAGGGCCTAGGAACAAGTACACCCCAGAGGCAAAAAGTACACCTAGTGTTCAGATCTAGGTTTTCAATATCAAAGCAACCAAGAGAAAAAGGCTGATGTTAAGACCAAGACAGGAAATACATAAGATGAGCTTGGTAGTGTAATACATATTAAGTTCATTAAGAGAGTTTAGTTATCAGAAAAATGCATGGTAAATTCATGAAAAGGGTCCAATGACTATAGGCAGAAGTTTAGAATAACTAGGATAAGGAGAAAATCTTTATCAAGTATATAGCCCAAAAAATAAATAAATAAATAAATAAATAAATAACCAAGCAAAAATCATTAAGAAAAAAAAAATCCTCAAACAAAACATAATATTCCTTCAAGAATTCAAACTCAAAATGTATTGAGAATTCTTCTGTGTACTAAAAGATTCTGACAGACAAGACAGAAGTGCACCTTGACAGTTTTAGGAGAAATACATTTTGACCCAAATTATTTTAAAACCAACAATTTAAGATTATATGGTGGTATGTTGCTTTTGTTTCTAAAACCATCAAATGTTTTAAAAACATTTGATGTTTCTTAAAACGTCAAAATGTTTCAATTCTCTTTCCCGTCAGTAGGAGGCATACATCATTTCTTACCACATCTATCTGGTCAGGTCCACCTTTCCTCAACATTTCTTTCCTTGCTTTTAGAGTGACATATATTAAAGCTTCAGTGTTGACGATCCGGTGATGTCCATGTGTAGAGTCTTCTCTTGTGTTGTTGGAAGAGGGTGTTTGCTATGACCAGTGCGTTCTCTTGGCAAAACTCTATTAGCCTTTGCCCTGCTTCATTCTGTACTCCAAGGCCAAATTTGCCTTTTACTCCAGGTGTTTCTTGACTTCCTACTTTTGCATTCCAGTCCTCTAATATGAAAGGGACATCTTTTTGGGGTGTTAGTTCTAAAAGGTCTTCATAGAACTGTTCAACTTCAGCTTCTTCAACGTTACTAGGTGGGGCATAGGCTTGGATTACCGTGATATTGAATGGTTTGCCTTGGAAACAAACATTTTTGTTGGATTTTGTTCAAGAAAATAATGTTTAACATAGCAAGGTGAGCCAGTGCTGGAGAAAAGAATCATGATAGATGAAATGTCATAAATAATTTATTGAAATGATTTTTATCTTGTGTTTGTATAATTGACAGCTTTAATTACTGTAAAGTTAAAACGACAATTGCTTAGTGAGATAAGTAATCATAATATCAACCATGCTATCTCTGTTAGTGTATGAGACCACCCCTTCCTGCAAAGAGGCTCTCAGATGTGATAAACACAACTGATAATAATTAAAATATAATATATGCAGTAGCATGTTACAAATAGGCTCATATTTTTATGAAGCCAGATGAAACCCTACAGTGAAATCTCAGAATAAAATGCATTTATACACAACACAGTGACTCTTTGCCCTATCCTCTGCAGCAAGCTCACTCAGGTATTCTTTTGTTTGCATTATGTCAGAGATTTGGGTCAATTTGTATCCTATCAAATCAAGAAGTCCTATCATTATAAATCACATTTTGGCCTATGTCTTAGGTGATAAATGGGGCTTACACAGGTAGAAAGACACTTAAATATGCGCACATCAAAAGATGTAGAAAAGATAAGTGTGTTTTCACTGAAGGATACTTTGATTTCTCTGTGCAAAGAGTAGTTTTGGTTAAGGAAACAACAGGATGTTAGGTTGGAATATAGAGAGAGCCATCTTGTGAATGGCTTTGCTTACTATAAGGGGTTTGATTGCCACTATTAAGTTACCGATGTATTTTTATCCAAACTAAAGGAAAGAAGGAAGAAAATGTATGATTAAAGAGAAAAGAGACAATACATAAAAGACTGCAAGCAGGGAAATTTCTTCTTCTGTTAATTCTACTATCTTAGTAGTCTAGGCAAGATATTGAAGGACTAAAATGTCAGTGCCAATAAGAAGGAAATCAGGGTAGTAAGCAATTACTTGGAAATATGATTAAATATAATACAAATAATTGAAGCTGGATTAAATAGTGACTAGTGAGGAGGTAAAGCAATTCCCATGTAACTCAGTGGTTAAGAATCCACCTGTCATTGCAGGAGATGCAGGAGACGCGGGTTCATATCCTGGGTCAGGAAGATCCCCTGGAGAAGGAAATGGCAACCCACTCTTGCCTAGAAAATTCCACGGGCAAAGGAGGCTGGTGGGCTACAGTCCATAGGGTTGCAGAGAGTTGGACATGACCGAGCATGCATGCATGTGGAGATAAAAATGCCTTAAATATAATAGAGAATGCAGGAGACAATTTTGTGGGACACGATAATAAAGTAGGTTTTGAAGGAGGTTACAATGAATTGGAAAACATAAAATAGGTATATGATTTCAAGCTTCAGATCTACTTATTTCAATTTCTAGCATAAAGTGGGCAGTTGAAGCCAAGTCATAGGAATACCAGATCTGTCAAGGGAAGGAGTTCTTTTGGAAAGCAGGAAAAAATTCAGGAAATATATTGCTTTCTACAGTATTTTTGTTCCTCTATGTGTATTTTAATAAAGATTTACTAAGAAAAATGAAATTATACCTTAAACACTAAGTAATTGTTCTACTGTCATCATGACAATTGCAAAAGAAAAGCTTTCTGTTTGCCCATGCATCTGTTTGCCAAAAGAGCTATAATGAGATATTGTTAATTTCTATCAGTTACTACCCAAAGTATGTTTGCTCATATCAACCTGCCTAGTTATTTGATCCCTCAGTTAACAGAGTTAAAATGAGGGGGGAAATTGAATTAGACACATAATGATTCCATTAAAATCTAAAACCCAGGGTGTTTATCAAAATATTGACTTCAGCGATATTCACCTTCACATCTGATAATGACATTAAACTCCATTCATGATACTTGCTTTCCTTTCAAAGGGTGAAAGTTACATTTAACTGGAAGTTTTAAGAACAGTTGTAATAATTAATATCACATTGTCTCTGGTAATTAAAGGAAAGCCCAACTTTTTTTCAGCTTTACTTAAGTAAAATTGACATAGAAAACCCAACAATCTATTACAGATATAGGATTTTATTTTTCTGATATAACAAGTAATGTGATGGTAAAAGGTACTGCTTGTGTTGGTTTCATGGTTCCGTGATACTAAAGCTAAGGTACTTAATGTTTTAAATGCTTCTCACATAGTTACAAGATGGTTATTGCCATTCCAGCCATCCATTCACCTTCAAAAAAGGAACCTGGAAAAACAGGGAAGGGCTGCTTCAATCACCACTGTCTCTAAAATTTCTTTAATTTACTCCTAGCATTTGTTTCCATGTAAAGCAAGTAAAACAGAAAATAAGCTTTTGGCTTTCCATTTTGCCAATGAAAGGAATTCCATGGACTGTATAGTGCACAGGATCGCAGAGTCAGACACGACTGAACAACTTTCACTTTCACTTTTACATTTTACCTTGAAGAAGGAAACTAGATAAAGGAGCTGGGAAAGGTTTTGAATAGCAAACTAAAAGTACCTTTACAAAACATGAAAATATTCTGGAAGGTTTAAATCTTGTTCTAAGTAATTTTTAGAAATATAACTTGTATAAAATAAATTCATCAAATAAAATATATGATATTGTATATAAATGTATACAAGTATACGATTAAATAATATATAAAATATATAAATAATAATTGATATTATAACATATAAATTATTAATGCCACATTTATAGTATTCCATCATTTGTTTATTAGAAATCAAAGACATTTATCTTTTAAACTAGCATCCTCATCTTCTGCTAAATTTTACATCTCATGCATTTTTAATCTTAAATGTTAACCACACACTGTTATTCCATGTGATGATGGCAGTCACAGTTAAAAGCACACCAGGCACAGAATCAGAAAATCTGTATGTGAATTCTAGAGTTTGCACTCAAGCAGATGTATGAAGCTTATAGCACATCAACAGAACTCTCCGCACTCATTTTCCTCATTTATAGAAACAGAATGTTAGTATCTCTATTCATCTGCGAGTTTCCCTGTTAATTAAAGGAGATAATATATGGAAACTGTATTGTGAAATGTAAGGTGCTAAACAAAATTTTGATCCTGTTATTTTGTAAAAAGCATTAATATTTACTATTTTAAGTTATTAATGAAAGTACATTATTTTTTTCAGGGGACACAGTATTCTTCCATACCAGACGTACATCTCGTTGAGTTAAAATAATGCATTTTTCCATATTATTAGTTAGCATGCACAAATGGGAGCTGGCAATTATGGGCACCTAAACAGATTCAGAATGGATGTGTACAGTGATGGTGGGAATGACAGATACAAAATCCTGCACACAGTAGAGAAACAGCATATCTGGAGCAATTTTGTGGCATAGACCATGTTAAGTTTTGAGTTGCAAGAAAGTCTCTGTTAGAGGGAGTGACAGTGAAATGCTGATCAGTAAAGATTTAGTTTAATATACATTTTGCCTAGGATTGTCACTATTTTGATTTTCTCATATTATAATAAAAACAAAGAAGTAAAAATCTTTTAATACTCTGAATTTTAATAAAATACTTTGTTAAACCTTTGATAGTAGTAAAGGATAGCATATGATTTTAAGCATATTAACACTCATTTAAATGAGGGTTTACTGAGTCTTTATTATGAAATTATACATTCATTAGAGCTTGTGAATTCAAAAAGTACTACAAAACTCATCTATGACAAACTCATAGTAAATATAATGTTTACTTATGAAAGCTCACGTGAAAATATCTAAAACTGCTGTTCAACTACTGTGTAAGAAATTTCTTTCCCAAACTATTAAATTGATTGCAAAAGTATCCTTAGACTTTATCCATGTCTTTATGAGCAGTTAGAATAAGTATTTAAAGCTTTTATGCAGAAAAGGAAAAATGCTAATATTGCTGAGTGATAAATTACCTATGACTAAGCTAGTAATTAAACGTACTGTTTAAAAATAGTATGTTTCTTTTCTTTTATTGTAAAAATCAACATTAAAATCCCTTATATAGGCATCAAGCTAGAAAGGCACAGAATATCACTCAGTAAGTCTAAAACAGCCACTTTTCTTACAACAGGAAAATACTTCTTTATAATAGCACATGATAGATAGTTATCTTGTATTAGGGCTAAGTTACATTAAAAAGTAAGCAATGTTCTTTTAAATAGTAGAAGCATATTCGGATGGAGGAAAACTCAAAAACAGAGGCATCTGCAAGTGCTTCTTAAACTCATCTCCCTAAAAGATAAGATTACTCTCCCCTCTGCCTTTTGCTTTGTATTTTAGCCTTAGATTTAAACCTTTAATCCCAACTGATCCCTTTGACAAAAGAAGATTTATAGAATAATGAAAGACAAATGCTTGAAAATTACCTAAGTTATGTAGCAATGCATATATATATCAACATTTCAACAAAAGATTTTCAAAACAGACGTTTATATATTCTGGTTCATTTTTGTATAAAATGCATGTAACTTTTTGCAGCTTTTGTTATTGCCACCATGAGACTACAATACTTCAACACTGTTTCATAGTAACTCCGTCATGTGTGTATGCATGCACAGACAATATGTATTATGTCCATATCCTCCACTATTTCTGCACTTTTCTGACTTGAGAAGAGTTACATTAATTCTTACATTAAGAAGAGGGGATTACACAGAAGAATGAACACTAGGGGACATTTTAAAAACTGTCTTCACAAGCATTACTATTAACTTTATGGAAACTTACATTTTTAACATGGATATAGAATAGATTCAGGTAACAAACAGACATCATAAGCTCATGGAGTCATACTGTAAAACTTTTTCTTTTTCCCAAAGAGGAGAAATAACATGAAGTACTGGATTTTCATACCCAGTACAGACACCTAAAATTTGCTTCAGAAACTTTGATTTCAGATGTATAATGAGGAAAGTGAACTTGTTCCTCTGGGGTCTGGGTCTGTAGCTCAAAGTAATATTGGTAAGTGTAAAATGCATTTGAAGTCTTATATTTTATTTGAACATTAATGCAATTATCTTAAATAATGTATCTGGAATTTTAATATTAATTCAGCTTCCCAAACTTTCAGTAAACGCTGATACTGCTAGAAAAGTGCACATGTACTCATGTATTCTGGGGACATATTTTTCTAAAATGAATAAATCCAGAGGAATGTAGATTTTTAGGAGTCCAACTTTGTGATACCCATAGGGGAGAATGGAAGAACATGGAAAGTTCATGGGAGAACCTCTTAAAAATTATACTTTTTGCAATATGCTAAAAATGTCTTAAATATAAAATGCAACAATAAGCGTATTATATTTTATAAAGTTATATACATCTTAATCTTCAAAGCATATGTACTCTAATAAAGTGCTATGACTTTAATAATTCCATTCTTGATAAGGATGAAGTTATAGAGACATGTTGGAACTTAGTGAACAGTTATGTTACTATATGGAGTTATTAACAGCTGTTATAACCTTTACATTATATATAAACATATCCAAAGAGTTGTACACGACTGAGGAACTGAGTATGCACATGCGAAGTTATAATAGCTATATGCTTAATCGTTCAGTCATGTCCAACTCTTTGCAACCCTATGGCTCTATGCAACCCTGTCGCCTGACAAGCTCCTCTGTCCATGGGGTTCTCTAGGCAAGAATACTGGAATGGATTGCCATGCCCACCTCCAGGGGATCTTCCTGACCCAAGGATCGAACCCAGGTCTCCTCTGTCTCCTGCATTGGCAGGCAGACTCTTTACCACTGAGCCACATAGGGGGAATTAGCTATTAGGTGAGGCATTAGTTAAGCTTCTATTATTGTTCCAAGTTTAGAATTCTATTTCTGAGATTATGAAATTTATGAAGTAAGGGTTAGAGTTTACACTATTTTTTCCTCAAGACTTTTGTGATAAGGAAGAAAAGATAAAGGATCATTTTTATTAAAAAATGATCAGCGGTTGAGAACAGAAACATATCATTAAGAAATATTAATTAGAGTTAAACTAAGGGAGCATGGGATGTGCAAAGTATAAAGTTTAACTGGAAAAGGTGTCTTTCTTAGTGGTAAAAGAGTATAATGTAAAACACTTTGTTTTCTTTTTCATCTTGGAAGGAATATGCCAAAAGACTCAGATCACTGAACTCCTAAAATCTTCACAAACAGAACAGCCCTTTCTGGAAAGTTTATTATCACTTCTGCAAAAATGGGTCTTTACTAGGACATCTGTCCTAACTGTCATTTCTGGTCAACTAGTTCTGATTAGTATGTTGTTACTGAATAGTAAAACTGTATTAATATTTGTTAAAGGTCTCTATAGCCTATAAAATGATGGGTAAAGTTGAAATTAATTTACATATAACAAAAAACAATAGTCCATTGGAAATGGGAATTGGATTTTGAAATATTTTTATTACATCCCTGGGATGAAAAAAAAAAATACTGTGGTAAGAATACTTGACAAAAGAACTCCCCTTTTAACAGATTTTTAAGTACACAATATAGCATTGTTATCTGTAACTACAATGCTGTACAGTAGATATCTAGAAGTTAATCATCTTGTATAACTGAAATTTTATACCTGTTGATTAGCAGCTCCTTGTTTCCTCCGATCCCCAGATCCTGGCAACTGCCATTTTACTGTCTGTTTCTATGACTGTGATTATTTTAGGTACTTTATATAAGTGGAATCATGCAGTATTTGTCCTTCTGTGACTGGGTTATTTCACTTATAACGTCCTCAAGTTTCATCCATGTGGTCACATATTGCAAAAATTCCTTCTTTTTGAAGGCTGAAAAGTATTCCATATTATGTATATACTACTTTTTAAATGCATTCATTTATCAACGGATAATTTATTTCCATATCTTGGCTACTGTGAATAGTGCTTGCAGTGAACATGGGAGTGCTAATATCTCTTTAGGATTCTGCTTTTATTTTTTTATTTTTATTTTATTTTTTGAGATTCTGCTTTTAACTCTGTTAGGTAGATACCCAGTAATATTAATATTTGGGATTTTTCTTAATCGAGGAAAAAAAATAATATTGTACTCCTACTGAGCACCTCAGTGTATTAAGTGTGAAATAGTGCACAGACATATTTAACATCATCTTCCAGATGTAAATATTAGTTAAGAATATTATATTAACATGCGAGCAAAAATAACTAATGTTGCTACATTTAGGAAGTACAAAATGTAATGTGGTATCAAACATCAAATTCCAAATGTAATGACTTTTCTAGTTACTGAGTTCCTAGATTAAGAATACAAATTTGAAACGTTTGTAAATAAGGCACTTTATACTCATTGTAAAGGCTCAAAAAGATGGAACCAATTTGTATTATAAACATTTGTTTTTTCTTTTATGTTTCTATAAAGATTATAATTCTGTAGTACTATAATGCAATTTTACATGTTTTCCCTTCATATGCCTATATAAAGAAACCTTAGGAATTAATTTAATAGAACCAGTCATTTAGCAATGGCATTGTTTCTGGAAGAAGAACCCTTATAAGTACCATAAATGCTCCAGAATTCCACTTGGCAGGGGTATAAGGGAGGTTAGGATTCATTTGTTTTTTTTCTCAGAGGACAGCTGAGTTAAGTATTTCTGTAACATTCAACTGTGGCTAATTTGCAGTCTTCTCATATTGCCAATATTGCACTGAATATGAAGTTTTCTCTCCCCATGATGATAATATTTATAAAATTAAGACAAGAGATCCCATAAAATGCTGTATAACAACAATCACAAACTGTCAGTTAAAAACTAAATAGGCTGAAGTTGTTCCAATTTGCACTTCCTTTCAGCTACTGAGTTTTCTTTATTTTCAGTCTGTTTTCACACAAGATTAGCTTATACTGACTGTTGCTGTTTTCTCACAGCCCCCACTCTGCATTCTCTCCTTTCTTGTTTAGTTGCTCAGTTGTATCTGAACTCTGTGACCCCATGGACTGCAGCATGCCAGAGTTCCCTGTCCTTCACCATCCCCCAGAAGTTGCTCAAAGTCATGTCCATTGAGTCAGTGGTGCCATCCAAGCGTCTTATTCTCTGTTGTCCCCTTTCTCCTCCTGCTTTCAATCTTTCCCAGTATCAGTGTCTTTTCCAATGAGTCGGCTCTGTATCAGGGGGCCAAAGTATTGGAGCTTCAGCTTCAGCATCAGTCCTTCCAATTAATATCCAGGGTTGATTTCCTTTAGGATGGACTGGTTGGATCTTCTTGCATACCAAGGAACTCTTAAGAGTCTTCTCCAACACCACAGTTCAAAAGCATCAATTCTTCAGCATTCAGCTTTCTTTATGGTCCAACTCTCACATCTGTATGTGACTACTGGAAAAAACTTAGCTTTGACTATACGGACATTTGTCGGCAAAGTAATGGACCTAAAAGAAGCAGAAGATTTTCTCCTTACCTTAGGATAATTGAGGGTGTTAAAGCCAACCATAACTGTAATTTTCTGCTCTTAAACTTTCCTTCTTTGAAGCACTGAACAAAGGCATTCTTCCATTCCACCCTAAAAGTCTGTCTTTTTGTGGCTTCTTATCCTAAATTTTATAAACATCCCTTTTTTTGCCACACAATTTACATATGCCTTCCTTCCTCCCTTAAGTGTTGTTTTCCCAGAAGATGCTGAAACATGGCCCTCTACTTTTATTTTACTTTTGTCTTCTGAAAAAGTTAATCTGTTTCCATGAATTTAAGAATAGGTGAGGAAAATTCAAAATGCTATTTTCAGCCCTGACCATTCAACTTGGCTCTAAATTTCCATTACCCACTCAATATTTCTAAATGCCACCAGAGCCTTTCACAGTCAACCAATCAAAATCAACAAATTCCCATATACACACATGGTCCCACGAACAATTCTTCATGAATTCCATAACAGACTTCCAAAATTTGTGCAGTCCAAAATGTGAGGGATGTATTTATTTAATTAAATTTTTTTTTCATGTGGAGCATTTTTATAGTCTTTACTGAATGTGTTACAATATTGCTTTTGTTTTATGTTTTGTTTTTTTGACTGCGAGGCATGTGGGCCAGGGATTGAACCTGCACCCCCTGTATCGGAAGTCCAGTCTTCACCACTGTAATGGCCAGCAAATTCCAAGGGGTGTGGTTAGATGTAACATGCATGGTACTCACTTAAGTTACTCTTATTTCCTTTAAAGTTACTGAATAAGCCCTTTCTAAAACTAAAGATACAGAAATTCCAACTAGGCGGTTTCCTACTTATGTTATTTTTATCAAAGGAGTTTTCTAATAGTTTGTTTCATAGCAGTCTCATGCTAACACATCTTGCCCAGATCGCTAGCTGACTGCTAGAGCCATGCTTAACTTCCCTGTGGCTCCTTCAATTGTCTGTTAAATGGGAATATCAATAACCTGTAACTCATATGATAATTTTAATGATTATCAGTGGGGCTTCCTTGGTGGCTCAATGATAAAGAACTTGCATGTCAATGCAGGAAACCCTGGAGACTTAGATTTGATCCCTGGGTCAGGAAGATCCCCTGGAGAAGAAAGTGGCTACTCATTCCAATATTTTACCTGGGAAATCCCCTGGACAGAGGAGCCTGGTGGGCTACAGCCCAGGAGGTCACAAAAGTGTCCAATTAAACAATAACAGCAAGGTACTCAGTAAACTCTCAGACTAGTATAATAATGATATACTCCACTGTAACAGTACATACTATTTTGTCTCACTGTTTGATCAGTCTCTGTCTCATGGATATTGATCTCTCTTGTGAGACACATAAATGCTTAGAGTTTTTATGTCCTCTCAGAGAACTGACACATTTCATAATGCAATGCCCTCTTCATCCCCAGTAAACACTGGGCTGGATGAAGCACAGGCTGGAATCAAGATTGCTGAGAGAAATATCAATAACTTCAGATATGCAGATGACACCACCCTTACGGCAGAAAGTGAAGAAGAACTAAAGAGCCTCTTGATGAAAGTGAGAGAAGAGAGTGAAAAGTTGGCTTAAAGCTCAACATTCAGAAAACTAAGATCATGGCATCCAGTCCCATCACTTAAAGGCAGATAGATGGGGAAACAGTGGCTGACTTTATTTTTCTGGGCTCCAAAATCACTGCAGATGGTGATTGCAACCATGATATTAAAAGATGCTTACTCCTTGGAAGGAAAGTTAGGACCGACCTAGATAGCATATTAAAAAGCAGAGACATTACTTTGCCAACAAAGGTCCGTCTAGTCAAGGCTATGGTTTTTCCAGTGGTCATGTATGGATGTGAGAGTTGGAATATAAAGAAAGCTGAGCGCCGAAGAATTGATGCTTTTGAACTGTGGTGCTGGAGAAGACTCTTGAGAGTCCCTTGGACTGCAAGGAGATCCAACCAGTCCATCCTAAAGCAGATTAGTCCTGATGTTGAAGCTGAAACTCCAATACTTTGGCCACCTCATGCGAAGAGCTGACTCACTGGAAAAGACCTTGATGCTGAGAAAGATTGAGGGAAGGAGGAGAAGGGGACGACAGAGGATGAGATGGCTGGATGGCATCATTGACTCAATGGACATGGGTTTGGGTGGACTCAGGGAGTTGGTGATGGACAAGGAGGCCTGGCGTGCTATAGTTCACGGGGTTGCAAAGAGTGGGACATGACTGAGTGACTAAACTGAACTGAACTGAACTGAATCTGCTTAATTATGAAATCTGTTTTTTCTAAAATTAATATAGCTACTTCAGCTTTGTCTTATTCTTACTGTTTGGAAGTCTTCTAGTTTTACGCCATTGAATATAACATTGCACACATGCATGTTCAATTGTTCAGTCTTGTCCGAATCTTTGTAACCCCCACAGACTCCAACTCACCAGGTTCCTCTGCCAATGGGATTCCCCAGGCAAGAATACTGGAGTGGGTTGCCATTTCCTACTCCAGGAGATCTTCCCAACCCAGGGACTGAACCCACATCTGCAGTGTTTCCTGTATTGGCAGGCAGATTCTTTATCATTGAGTCACCTGGGAAGCCCCAAATATAATGTTAGCTGTAGGTTTTTCCCTAAATTCCTTTTATCAGATTGAGGAAATTGCTCCCTATTCCTATATTGTTAGTTATTTTGATCACATATCATATAGTACCACATTATAGAGTTCTGGTTTTGTCAAATGATTTTTCATCAACTGAAAAGACTATGTGTTTTTCTTTTTTTTAATCATTCATTCTACTAATGTGATTAAAATTTGTGGATTAAGGCCTCCAAATTTGTTGCTTGGACTTCATGATTTGGCAATGGATTCTTGGATATGACATCAAACACAAGCCACAAAATTCTTGAACTTTTGATGACTCTGAAATGAAAAATATGAACTGTCTACTCAGAAGGTCAAGTAGGTTTAGCAGCAGTCTTTCATACAAAAGATTTCATACAAAGAGACTGTTCATATAAAGATTCATTCTTTAAATGATTACAATAGCATTTAAACATGCAGCATTAGTTTTAAGAATCTAATACATATTGTTCTTTATTTAACTTTTCAGATAATACAAAAACTCTGTAATACTTTAAATCCATATACCTTGTCAAATCTGATATGCTACATGTATATTCACCTGTGTCTTTTAAAACCCTTAAAAGGTTTTTCTTAGTCCAATCAATATTCATTTTATATCTACATACTTACTATTTATTTAAATTTCCTTCTGGACAAGTTTGTATAAAATACATTCCCTTGGATTTTGTTTGCCACATAATATATGTATTATGGGCTTCCCTGGTGGTTTAGATGGTAAAGAATCTGCCTGCGATATGTGAGACTTGGGTTTGATTCCTGATTTGGGAAGATTCCCTGGAGAAGGGAATAGCAACCCACTCCAGTGTTCTGGCCTGGACAATTCCATGGACAGAGGAGCCTGGCAGGTTACAGTCTATAGAGTCGGACACGACTGAGTGACTTTCACTTACTTACTCACTTAATGTGTATTATACTTTACTCTTGAAGGATATTTTTACTGAGCAGAGAATTCTTATTTTACTTTGGTATATTTAAACTACCCCTGTTTTTTCTGGCATCTACTTTTTCTGTAGAGAAGGATGTTATCTGTATAATTTCTGGTTATTTTAAGGTAATATATGTATTTTTGTCCTATGGTTAATTTTTAAATTTTATATTTGCTTTGACTCTCAGATATTTTAATATAATATACATAAGAGACTTTTCCTCTGGTGTCATGTGGGGACCCAGCAAGTAGGTGGCCATCTGCAAGCTAAGGAGAGATCAAACCTGCCAACATCTTGATCTGGAAACTCCAGGCTCCAGAACTGTGAGAAATAAATTTCTGTTAAGATATCCAATCTAAGTGGTGTTTTACTGCAGCAAACCTAACAGACTAATACACACTATATCTCCTATTATCTTTACATTTTATACTTTCCCCCTCTGTGTTCAATGTTGTCCTTTTACTTTTCAAATTTTCTTGAGAAGTTGTGATAAATCTACTATAAAAATCATCTATCGAACTCATGTTTCTTTTTTAATATGTTTTGCTTGATTTGTTCTCTTTTTTAAGACTTTACCTTTGTTTTTTAAGAGCGGTTTTAGATTTGTAAGATTTACAACAAAATTGAGAGGTAGAAATGATGATTTTCCATAGCCTCCCTGCTCTTATACATGCATAGCCTCCCGCTTATTGAAATCACTTTACAAAGAAAATATACAGATGGCAAATAAGCACATGAAAAGATGCTCCTCCACATCATCTATCATCAGGGAAATGCAAATTAAAACTTCTTTTTTCATGTTTCACAACTTTAATAGAATATTCTAACTATTCACACAAAGTAAGACACCATATTTAGCTATAAGTATATCATAAATAAGGCTGAGTGCTTCACAGATGTGTCCCTTGGGTACTAGGGCCCAAGCTCTCATGTTCAGAAATCCACATGCCAACTAAGAACAATTTGCTCCAAACCCAGAGCTTTTAAGATAAAATGAATATGTGGCCAAGAAATAAAAGCTACTGAGAAAGAAAGACTCAATATTTACACACTGAATGAAAAAACTATACTTCCCATTCCAAGTCCTTTGCCATGGAAGTGACTAGTATTCTGCCCACTGTATCTGTCCATTTCTAAGACAGGTGTGGTAGTGACAGTTGGACCATAAAGAAAGCTGAGCACTGAAGAATTGATGCTTTTGAACTGTGTTGCTGGAAAAGACTCTTGAGAGTCCCTTGGACTGCAAGGAGATCCAACCAGTCCATCCTAAGGGAAATCAGTCCTGAATATTCATTGGAAGGACTGATGCTGATGCTGAAGCTGAAACTCCAATACTTTGGCCACTTAATGGGAAGAGGTGACTCATTAGAAAAGACCCTGATGCTGGGAAAGATTGAAGGCAGGAGGAGAAGGGGATGACAGAGGATGAGATGGTTGGATGGCATCACCAACTCAATGGACATGAGTTCAGTAAGCTCAGGGAATTGGTGACAGACAGGGAAGCCTGGCATGCTGCAGCCCATGAGGTCACAAAAAGTCAGACATGACTGAGCAACTGAACTGAACTGAAGACAAGTGTGTTGAAGTTTCCAACTATGATACTGAATTACTCTATTTCTTTGAAGTTCTATCAATTTTTGCCAAATGAAGTTTATGGCTCTGTTGTTAGGTGCTTAAGAACTGTTATGACTTCTTGGAGAATTTCGCTTACTACTATTATATAATGTGCTTTTTTCCCCTGATAATTTTCTTTGACGTCTTCTCTGTTTGCAGTTAACAGAGCTATTCCATTTTCTTTTGATTAGTGTTAGCATCATAATTTTTTTCCATCCATTTACTTTTAATCCATATTTGGCAAGAGTGAGCTGGACTGGGGAACTTTACTTCTCTAGATCATTTAGGGTCTGATAATTCCCCAACTGGTTAGGTTCTGGTTAACTAACTTCCCATGAAGGCAGGCCTTGTTAAGAACAGAATGCTCTGATGTATCTTATAATAGCTCTTTTCCCCTTCCACTGGCAGAAAGTATGAGGAAATTTTTCTCCATTATTTACTGTGGGAATTTAGTAGAATTCCTGGAGACAAATCTTGCAATATTGCAAGGCACTCCCATCTGACTGGGTTCCCCTGGAGTCTTAACTCTCATTGTTGTCCAGAGTGAGCCTCCAGGAGTTTATCAATTACAGAAAGGTTTCCCTACCTAAACACTGGTTCCCATAGCAGTTTCTGCTGGGAAATCTCTGTTCAGGAATTCTGTGACTTCCTATATTCACCTGGCTCTTTAATCTTGGGGGTGAACGTTTCCCCTGTGACCTCATCTCTCTTATGGTTCTGAGAAGAGTTGGTTTTTCAGTCTGCTCAGGATTTTAGTTGCTGTTAGAATGGAGTAACTTCCAACCCTCATATGTGGAAGTGGAAATCAGAAAGTCCTGTGTGTGTTTTTTTTTTAATAGTTTTCTATGAAATTATGATTTGTTTGTTGAAACATATTAAGCATAGTTACAATGTTAAGGTTTCTCAACTTCAATTGTTAGAATACTATGTAACTATTCAATTTTACTTGTTTCTTTTGTTTTCTCATATCTTAGAAAGCTTGGTTATTTTAAATTGAGGTCTGTGCTGTGCTTAGTCACTCCGTCGTGTCTGACTCTCTGTGACTCCATGGACTGTAGCCCACCAGGCTCCTCTGTCCATGGGGATTCCAATGCTATGTATTCCAGGTGTTGGATAATAGGTGCATATGGAAAACAGTTACACTTTCAGGAGTCTAAGGGAAGTACCAATACCAGATCATCTTAAGTTACTGTGTAGATTGAGATAGCTCCTGCGGCTGCTGCTGCTGCTAAGTCGCTTCATTCGTGTCCAACTCTGTGCGACCCCATAGACAGTAGCCCACCAGGCTCCCCGATCACTGGGGTTCTCCAGACAAGAATACTGGAGTGGGTTGCCATTTCCTTCTCCAATGCATGAAAGTGAAAAGTGAAAGTGAAGTCGCTCAGTCGTGTCTGACTCTTCGCGATCCCACGGACTGCAGCCTACCAGGCTCCGCTGTCCATGGGATTTTCCAGGCAAGAGTACTGGAGTGGGGTGCCATTGCCTTCTCAGGAGATAGTTCCTACAGAGGTGATTTCCTATCACTATTTAATTTAACTTTAAGGCTATAGTCTTTAGGATCCTGTTGAAAAATACGTAGGTTCAATATACCTGGGGGACTCCAATTTTACTTATGTCACCCCCAAAGAGTCGAAAGATCTTCCAATATTAACACTCACCACTTTTATAATTGTCAGGCCCCCAGGAGTCACAGATGTGGTATAGTCAAGACCCTGGGTAGGCAGCCCAGAAACAAAGGGATAATCCAACTGCAGAAGTTCCCCCCAAAAGAGAGAGTGATCCAAACCCCACATCGGTCTTCTCAGACCTGGGGTTATGCACCAGGAATACAAGTCCCCAGATATCTGGCTTTGAAGGCCAGTAGAACTTGCATGCTCATTCCTACTGTAGGAAACAGACTCTGCTCTTAAAGAGCACATGCAAAAACCTCACATGCACCAAGACCCAGTACAAGAGCATTAGTCTGAAAGGAGCCTGGATCAGACACACTTATTGATCTCAGAGAGCTTCCTGGGGACACAGACAATAACCATTTTGGGGATCACATTCTACATCAAGGACACTGGTGCTGGGAAGTGCCATTTTAGAGTTCTCCCTTTAGCTTATCAGGGATGAGTCCCAGCACTGCCTACCAGTGGGCTGGCACCAGCTTTGGGACTCCTAGGGGCCTGACAACTAGCCACCTTAGGACATGGTCTTTTCCACCAGTGGACCAGCACCAGTCCTGGGACCCCATCTTAGGTTCTAGCCCCATCCCAGTGGGGCATCAAAAGCTCCAGTAGTCTCTGAGACCAGCAGGCAGTCAACACAAGACCCAGCTCCATCCACCATTGCCAGTGGCCTAAGCATTAGGCACAGCCTAGAAGCCAAGCAGTAGGGATCAACTCCATGCATTAGCATGCCCACAGTAGTCAGTCCTACCACACAAAAGTGCCCTAAGAGCTCAGAGAGGAGGCACTCCTACCATGTTAACTGTGAGGAACAGAGGGAGTATTTTGCTGGGCCCCACAGGACATCTTCCACATAAGACCATTTCTCCAAGATCACAAAGTGTAACCAACTTAGAATGAGGCAAAACTAGATAACAGGGAAATATTTTCCAGCAAAGGAAATAAAATAAAACCCCAGAAGAACTAAGTTCAGATAAGCAATCTTCCTGATAAAAATTCAAGGTAGTGATCGAAAAATTCTCAGCAGACTCAGGAGAAGGATAGATGACTACATTGAGATGTTTAACAAAAAGTTAGAAAATATGAAAATGCATAAAACAGAGCTGAAGAATATAGTAATGAAATTTAAAATGCACTAGAAGAAGTCAACAGTAGATTAGAGAATAAAGAAGAATGAATCATTAATGTGGAAGACACAGTCCTAGAAATTACCCCAGATGAACAGATAAAAGAAAAAAAAAAGATTTTAAAAAATGAGGACATTTTAAGAGAACTCTGAGACAACATCATGCACATTAACACTCACATTATAGAGGTCCCAAAAAGAGGAGAGGAAAGGACATAAAATAGATTTGAAGAAATATTAGCTGAAGATATCCCTAACCTGTGAAAGGAAACAGACATGCAGGTCCAGAAATCACAGAGTCTCAGACAAGACTGATCCAAAGAGATTCACAACAAGACCCAATGCAATTAAAATAGCAAAATTGAGGATAAAGAGAGAATATTTAAAACAAAAAGGGAAAAACAACCAGATAGTTACAAAGGAACTCCCAGATTACCATCAGCTGACTTTTCGAAGAAATTTTGTAGGCCACAAGGAAGTTCCAAAATAATACTGCCTACTCATTTTTAATTCTTAACTCGTGTACTATCCCCTCCAGGAAATCTTTACTTGCATCCATAACCATGACTGCAACCCCCATCTGTACAAAGTGTCATCTCTCTACCTGATTAGTATTAGACACTTATCTCTATCATGGAAGTAATAATTTTTATTTATAAAATTCAGTTCTTTCTGTCTCTTCTATTTAAGAACAGAAAATATATATTAGTCTTAAGAACATTTATTGTTGAATGAACAATGGATAGATTGGTGGGAAAATACTGAATTAACAAAATCATGGAATCCAAGAGAGAATATGTTTTCAGAAATGAAGGCAGTTTAGAGAAGAACAGTGTAAATGCAACTAAGAAATCTGTGCAGTTGATTAATAAGTCCATACTTTGGATTGAGGACATCAGTGATGTATCAGAGGAACACAAGTCACCTTACTGGAGAAGTAAATATAAGCCAGTAATTGAGTCTACAGGAATAGACTATTTTTTGAAAAACCTAGTTGTAAATCTAAATCCCCTCAACCAGAATGGAAACATAAGGTAATTGATATTCAAAAGTCTTTGTGAAGAGAGGATAAGAATATGATAGATGAAGACATTGAAGAAAGGCATCGCTTATGTTATCATCATGTCTAATTTTAACACAAATAAAATAAACATAACTAATTTTGATGACTTCCTCCAATGATTACAATTAAGATTATGGCCATTTTTCCTTTCAATAGAGAAGGCAATGTCTTGGATTTGTAATAACAGAGCAAGAAAAATGTATGTCAATAAAACAAAGTTAAATCTATTGTAATTATAGATGACATCAAGGTAGAAAAATGTTATTCCTAAGCACTGTGAGTTTATTATGAATTTTACATAAAAGTGGTTGTATATTAGCCAAAAAACTGTTTTCTCTATTTGCTAATTTATATAGGCAGCTACTGTTGGTCTTGAAAACCTCATCTGAGCAAAATAACAAAACACATTTAGAAAATTATGTTTTCTATGGGTATATTCAATGAATTTTTATAGGTGCTCTTCTTCCATTTGGCTTGATTTTCACTTTCTATTGCTTTATCATTATAATAGAAAGCTGCACATTTTTAGGCTGAAAATGACGTGTTGTTATCTTTCCAGAATTTCCTATGCAGTAGGAGAGAAGAATGATAATATTTTGTGTTTGAAAAACACTTTAGAAGAATAGTTTATTCAGTCTATTTGATTTTTAATGTATTGTAAGAAAAAATTGTTTAGCATTATGCAAATAGTGAGCATGGTAATTTGATTAAAGCATGTACAATTCTACTGGCTTTACTTTTATTGTTTAGAATGTGAATTCTTTTGAATTAGTTTACCTGTATTTATATAAAACTACATCATTTTTCTTCTTCACAGAGCACATTTTTCTCGTTATTTACTTTGTATAATATTTAATTGTTTAAATAACTTATTCACTTTTCTGAACTCTTCAATAACTAGCACAATCTTGAACATATTTGGAAAGTTAAAAATGTATACTCAAATGAAATGATGGTCATGAACAGTAAAAAATCCTTAAAACTATAATCTTGACTATGTAAATCAGAACAATATTGTTTTAAAATTTTTTCACAGTGAATTTACATTTTTAACATTAGTTTTTAAGTGTGTTTAAATTATTTCCCGAGAAAATTCTTCATATCTCTGCTCTAGACTTGTAAATTTACTTGAAATATGTTTTGCTTGCATCTGATTCTCCAAAAAGTGCATTAAGTCTCACCTTTCACACACACATGCACATAGACATGCACATTCCTTTTTCGAATAGAATCCACTGTCGAATCAAAAATGTGCCCTATTTCTTTTCACAATCCACATCTAAGGATTTTACACATAATGCTACTCTTCTCGCTGAGCTATTATTCTATTCTAAACTGATTATTCATGCATGGGTTCACCTGTCATATGGCTGTGCATTGAGAATTCACTATGAAAATGTATGTATGACACGCTTTTATAGTCCAATATATATTTAATGGGAAATATTTTCTACATTAATTCAAAGTATATGCTCGAAGATTATTTTAGTTATCTTGTCAATAAAATAAAAAAGTTTCAGACCTGGAAACTGAAGCTCAGGTCAACTCCACAGATTGGCACTACCTTGAGTATACTGTCACACATGATGTTAGGAGGATGACACATTCTGAGAACGATGTAAAATTCTTGTTTGGAGCCCTCCCTGACTCTTGCCTTTCTGTTTCCTCTTTGGCTGATTTTAATGTATTCCTTATACTCAATATAACTGTTATCAGTAATTTCTCTGTTTCTAGCAAATTAAAAAAAAATGAGGGTTCTTGGGGGAAAGAAACAAACCTGCAGCTGATATCAGAATTCTTTTCTTTCATTTATGTCTACTCATTCTTTAACTTTGCCAAGAAGTTCTATTACATGTCATAGTATTGAGGGAAAATATTGGTAACTTTATTTAACAACTTCTCAAAAATTTCACTAATTCATATTCATGATAATCCATCATATAGTTTAGATTTACTGCTCATTGGTTTTAGCTTTTAGATTTGTTCCCAGTTTAAATGTCAGAATTCTCAGGCAGACTTGGCAATTTGGAGGACTTGCCTCTAACCTAACAGTTTGGCTAACCCCAGGTACCTTCCTAGACTCATTCAAGGGTCATAAACAGAGAGATGCCTTCCAACTCTCCCCTGGAGAATTTTTTTTTTTTTGCATTTCAGGTAACTAATAAACTTTCTCTCTAAAGGGCAGGACAGACAGGAGCCCTACAAAAGAACAATCTCCTAATTTTGGTATTCCTGGCTCCTGCTTCAACCACTACATGTGCAGTTAAATATCTGCTCCTCCTCCTGAACACCCAAGCAACACAATGTACCGATATGGCTGCTCCTTTATTCTGTGAGTAATAAAAACTTTTCTGACTGAAGAGTCTTATTTTCTTTCTTACTATATGCATGTGAAACTGTGGCAGACTAACTTGTTAACTTGCAAGTAAGGTAGATTTGCTCTGGAGAAGGAAATGGCAACCCACTCCAGCATTTTTGCCTGGAGAATCCCATGGACAGAGGAGCCTGGCAGGCTACTGTCCTTGGGGTCGCAAAGAGTCAGACATGACTCAGTGACTGAGCACAAGGTAGATTTCAAGATACTTCACACTTTCAGATTTAAGTATTGTGTAAAATTCCCAAGTATGAAGTATATCTAATATCCCTTTTTTAAAATAGGAATACTAACAAAAATGAAGCTTTAAAGAAAATAATCAGTTTGAAGAATTCTACATACAAAATTTATAAAGAGATTCATTATAATTCTTTGCTTTGTTTTCAAAGATTCCAAAATTGGCCACAGTTTAATTTTCTAATTTTATTTCCTACCTTTATTCAACATAAACAATAAACTCTAAGAATAAATAAAAAGAAACTCAAAGTATCGTAAATAGACTAAAATGTCTATATTGCTTGATCTTTTATCAATCTGTCTTATTGAAAATCCTGAACTTCTTTGTTCTCCAATTTAAATATCACCTATCCTTAAAAGCATAACTTAATAATGTACTGACTTGTCCTGTCAGAAATGTTTTGTAGTAGAGAGTGTGAGTCACTTGAGTCAAAGCCCACTGATAGCAAATTCTGCTTCTACTACTTACTAAATATCCAGACCACTATTTATTCTTCTTTGAAAATGATGATAAGAGTACACTTAGAGGTCTTTTAACAGGAGAGGAAATTCAAAGGAGTTAATCTATATGGAGTGCTCAGCACAGTCCATGGTTAACAGCAATAATCATAAGAGCTAACTCTGACAAAGAGTGTGTGTCCCAGAACTATTCAAAGTACTTTACATGTATTGAATACTAGCTCATTTAATGTTAATTTTACAGAAGTCATCCTCATTTCAATTTTCACAGCTGGATACCACAGTTCCTTCTAAACTTATACAACATTCATTTTCTGAAATGTAGATGCCGCTATACATGCATACCACTAAGTTTCATTTTATATAGATTATTTCAATAAAGATATACAAGTTACTTTAAGGGTAGGGTTCTAATATCATATTTTTTACTCCACTGGACTCCTTACAGTGATTGCCATGTAGCAGAGAGCAGTCTATATTAAGTTGCGTTTTACCTTATTGATTGCCCTTAAGCTAAACAAATGAATGACAATCATCATCATACTAATAACCTAGCCCCAGACTAACAGGCTTCGTTGTTGCTGTTCAAACCCTCAGTTGTATCTGACTCTTTGAGATCCCATGGACTTGTTGTGTGCCAGGCTTCCCTGTCCTTCACCATCTCCTGGAGTTTGCTCAGACTCATGTCCATTGAGTTGGTGATGCCATCCAACCATCTCATCCTCTGTCACCCCTTTGCCTCCTGCCTTCAATCTTTTGCAGCATCAGGGTCTTTTCCAATGAATCAGCTCTTTGCATCACGCAACCAAATTATTGGAGCTTCAGCTTCAGCATCAGTGCTTTCAATGAATATCCAGAGTTGATTTCCTTTAGAATTCACAGGTTTGATCTTGCTGCCCAAGGGACCCCAAGAGTCTTCTCCAGCACCACAGTTCGAAAGCATCAGTTCTTCGGTGCTCAGCCTTTTTTATTTTCCAGCACTCACATCCTTACATGACTACTGGAAAAACCATAGCTTTCACTAGATGGATCTATGTCAGCAATGTCTCCACTTTTTAATATACTCTCTAGGTCTGTCATAGCTTTTCTTCCAAGGAGTAAGTGTCTTTTAATTTCATGGCTGAAGTCACCATCCACAGTGATTTTGGATCCCAAGAAAATAAAGTCTGTACTGTTTCCATTGTATCCCCATTTATCTGCCATGAAGTGATGGGACTGGATGCCATGATCTTAGTTTTTTGAATTTTGACTTTGTCAGCTTTTTCACTCTCCTCTTTCACCTTCATCAAGAGACTCGTTAGTTCCTCTCCACTTTCTGCCATAAGATTGATGTCACCTACATATCTGAAATTATTGATATTTCTCCCCTCAATCTTGATTCCAGCTTGTGCGTCATCCAGCCCAACATTTCACATGATGTACTCTGCATATAAGTTAAATAAGCAGGGTGACAATATACAGCCTTGATGTACTCCTTTCCCAATTTTGAATCAATCTGTAGTTCCATGTGCAATTTTAACTATTGTTTCTTGACTGCATACAGGTTTCTCAGGAGGCAAGTAAAATGGTCTAGTATTCCCATCTCTTGAAGAATTTTCCACAGTTTGTTGTGATCTACACAAAGGCTTTACTGTAGTCAATGAAGCAGGAAAGTGAAAGTTGCTCACAGTCTTGTCCGACTCTTTGACCCCATGGAAAATACAGTCCACGTAATTCTCCAGGCCAGAATACTGGAGTAGGTAGTCTTTCCCTTCTCCAGGGGATCTTTCCAACTCAGGGATTGAACCCAGGTTTCCAACATTTTAGAAGGATTCTTTACCGGCTGAGCCACAAGGGAAGCCCAAGAATACTACAGTGGGTAGCCTATCCCTTCTCTAGCGGATCTTCCCGACCCAGGAATCAAACCAGGGTCTCCTGCATTGCAGGTGGATTCTTTACCAACTGAGATATCAGGGAAGCCCCAATGAAGCAGAAGTAGATGTCTTTCTAGAGTTCTGTAGTTTTTCCTATGATTCAATGAATCTTGCAATTTGATCTCTGGTTCTTCTGCCTTTTCTAAATCTGGCTTGTACATCTGAAAGTTGTTGGTTCACATACTGTTGAAGCCTAGCTAGCTTGAAGGATTTTGAGCATTACTTCACTAGCAATGTGAAATGGGTACAATCGTGTGGTAGTTTGAACACTCTTTGGCATTGCCTTTCTTTGGGATTGGAATGAAAACTGACCTTTTCCAGTCCTGTGGGCACTGTTGAATTTTCCAAATTTGTTGGCATATTGAGTGTAGCACTTTAATAGCATCATCTTTTAGGATTTGATATAGCTCAGCTGGAATTCCATCACCTCCATTAGCTTTGTTTGTTAAATGTTGCTTCCTAAGGCCCATTTGATTTCACACTCCATGATGTCTGGCTCTAGGTGAGTCATCACACCATCATGGTTATCCAGGTCATTAAGATCTTTTTTGTGTAGTTCTTCTGTGTATTCTTATTACCTCTTCTTAATAACTTCTGCTTTAAGTCCATACTGTTTCTGTCCTTTATTGTGTCCATCTTTGCATGAAATGTTCTCTTGGTATCTCTGATCTTCTTGAAGAGATCTCTATCCTCTCCCATTCTATTGTTTTCCTCTATTTCTTTGCATTATTCACTTTAAAAGGCTTTATTGTCTCGCCTTGCTAATCTCTGGAACTCGGAATTCAGATGCGTATAACTTTCCTTTTCTCCTTTGCCTTTCACTTCTCTTCTTTTCTTAGCTATTTGTAATGCCTCCTCATACAGCCATTTTGCATTTTTGCATTTCTTTTTCTTGGGAATGGTTTTGATCACCGCCTCCTGTAATTAGCCCTAGACAGACAGGCTAATTATGGCAAATGAGACAGTTTAGTTATCTCACAAAGAATGCTCTATAGAAAAATTTTAGTAGAGTTTCCCTGGTGGCCCAGTAATTAATACTCCACGCTCTCAAGGTGGGGCGCATGAGTTCCACCCCTTGTCAAGAAGTTTTTCATGCCAAGGAGGGCAGCATGGACAAAAAAATAAAGAGAGAGAGAGACATTTTAGCGCTTGTCACACTTTAATGTTCTTGCATTGGAATCTTCTCTGCCCTTTGAAATGATATCATGATTTCTCTTCTGTCTCTTCTATGTGATGTTAATTTTGGTTTCAGTTGATTTGTATAGGAATAAACATCTTTCTAGGAAATACAGCCTATATCATGCAAATGTGCTGTGGGTAGGTTGGCACATACGCCCCCCCAAAATTAATAGACTTCCTCCTCTTTTACTAGCCATATCTAATTATTCACAAAATACAGTTAATTTAGTATTTTTCTTTTCTCCTTCTGCAGTACAAATCTAAGATACTTTTATTTATTAAGTAAGCATTTATTTATTGATACCTATTATGCACAGAAATTATATATCCTGTGAGAGTAAGATTTCTCTAATAATCTGAAGAACTCATGTTCTGCCTAAATTAGGTATTCAAATTCAGTAATAAACAAACAAACAAAAAATTGCACTGGCTGAAAGTGTCAAATACTTCCTCCAAAACACATATAAGAAAAAAAAAGCCCAGAAACAAATGTGTCCTCATGTCAAATTCAGCCCACAGGGCTCTAGCTTTAGCAATACCTTACATAAGGCATGTTGACTATAATAAATAATTTGTATTTATTCTAAATTCCATAGCTTTTTTATTCTTAAGAATATGTGTTTGTGTGTTATGTGGAGGTGATACCTGCTCCAAATATAATTTAAAATCACCCCTTACTTTCATAAAGCAATTGACATTTTCTCAATTATATTTTCCAAAAAAAAACAATACCAAAAAACTGTAAACATGATTCCAAGCCTGGCATCCAAAAAGCTTTCTACCCATTCTAGTTAATGACTCCACAGATAAACCCACTTGTTTAATACTTTACTAGTCTCCCAGTCAGAAGATTATTTTATTATTATTCATTTTTTCCATGAATAGTTCAGTGAGTATTTTCTCTTTCCCAAGTCCTCTAATGGAAATAGGAAATCCCTCAGTGAACAGGATGCAAATGATCTTAACCCTCATGAAATTTAAAGTCTATAAAATATGATATGTACTAACTACATATGCATATATATACACATAATTATTTCAAAATATAATAGAGCTTGAAATTTTGATAAATGTAAAAAGTGACAAATGAACATTTCACTAACTTGATTAAATTCTGCAATTGTGTTTCCAGTGCTCTCAGATCATATATCCCAAATCCTATTGCTTTCTACTTTGCAGGCCTTATATTTTACTACTACTTATTTTACATTATATGCTTTAATCATATAATCATATTGATATGAAAATACAAGTTCTATAGGAATAATAAGCTAAAGATGAAACTTAAACTGGACATGATAAGTAGTCTCTGTCTTAAAGTTCAGTATTAATAAAATGACACAACCCATAGTTATGGAACTTTTAAAATATATTTCATCTTATTGGTGAGCAGTTATTTGAGGCTCTTTCCTTGGATCACTTCCTGATGAGGGGGAAAAAAAAAAAGACAAAGTTGATTTTCAATCATGTCAGAAAGATTTATGTTACAGATACCTAAATCAAAATATTTCTCTTTTCTCATTAGCTTTTCAAAGGTGCCTTGCATTTCATATATGCTTGGCTTAATATCTTTTGCTATAGATTTACTTGTCATGAAAGTTCTAAAGATTGATGATCGTACAAAAATATAAATAATTTAACTGTTTTCTTCTTTTGTTTCATTTGATTTTAACGATGTTTTTCAAAGACGGGAATAAAAAAGGTATCGTAAGCAAGTTAGAGCTGAAATAGAATGACAGTCTTGAAGAATAAAACATAGGAGACCAAGTTTTCTTCATAAATAATACATAGGCAGGGGTTTATTGCACACTTTGTGGGATTTGCATGAACTTGACTTATCTCTGAGAGAAAGCAATTTCCTCAGTACAGTAAAAATAGTAAGGTTAGACTAAAGGACAAAAAGAGACATCCCAGAATAATTCCTTCACTTTCAGAAAGGACCTTATCCTATGGGAATTTCCCACAATAAGTTATAATCTTTCTCCAATTCACAATCTCCCTTTGGTAAAGTTAAAACTTTCAAGAAGCAAAGCAATCAAAGAATAAGTTTTTGTTGAAACAAAACAGAAAGAATTTCCAAAGTTATTACATTAATTACATTGTCTATCATTTATCTGAGTTTACAGAGGCTAGAGCTAGGCCAAAGACTGAAAGACACTAGAAGTAGGGTCTGGCTGCATTATCACTCTGGACCTAGACACAGATAACTAGTTTCAATTCTAAGGAAGCAGTGATTCATTACATGATTTTATAGTAAAAAATATGTTACTTGAAGATGGTATTATAAACAGAGCTCCCATTACCAGATAGGAGCAACAGAAAGTGACTCCATTTTTTTCTCGAAAATTAAAACAAATAATTGAATACAACTATGTAGGGGGATATGAAGATGTGCAGTACATACCCCCTTTCCATTAATGACAGTTCTCTAGCTGTGAGAAGTAAGGTCATGTCCTTCCCTTGGAAGCCCACAACTCAACTCACAATTGAGCAAGTTGAGGGTACTAGGGTTTGACAATTGCAGAGTGACAACATAGAATGCTTTTATGAACAATAGTGACAACAGAACTTCGCACTGATTTGATCAAGGCTTTGTGTAGCAAGTATTCCTGCCTAAATTATTTCATGCCCAATCCTGCCTTCCCCTCCTGTATTCATAGGTGTTAATTCAATAAAAATCTTACAACCCAAGTATATCTCAGTGTCAGATTCTGAAAAAACCAAGAAACTTCCTAGACTGACTGCCAAAAAATAAAACAAAGTCATATTCTGGTGTTCAGTACTGTCAAAATAGGGAGTTTGTCTTTACAAATATATCTAAGTACTGTCTAACTACTGTAACGTTAAAATACTACAGCATAAAAATCATGGCTCAGTGGTAAAAAATCCACCTGTCAATGCAGGAGACACAGCTTCTATTCCTGGGTTGGGAAAATCCCAAGGGGAAGGAAATGGCAGCCCACTCCAGTATTCTTGCATGAGAAATCCCATGGACCGAGGAGCATGGTGGGTTATATGGTCCATGGGGTAGCAAAAGAGTCGGACATGACTTAGTAACTGAAAAACAATGAACAACAAGGTAAATGCAATGGTATTTCTCCTTCATTTCAAGATTCAATATTAACAATATGGAAGTTCTCCACAAATTGCTCTTTAGAGTCAAGGAAATATCTATAAAAATAGTAATACCAGAAGACTTTGGGGGAGAAATTGACAAGTTCTTGCTAAAATTTAGATATAAATGCAAAGGTCCCAGAATAGCCAAAATAATCCTGAAAAGGAGAATACATTTAGAAAGCTTATATTTACTGATTTCAAAATTTAATATAATGCCGGAATCAAAGTGTGTTACTGCCATAAGAATACAGATATAAATCAATGGAACTTAACTGAGAATTTAGAAATAAACCTTTACATTTACAGACAATTTCAGTTTTGACACAGATGTCAGGGCAAGTAAATGAGGAAATAATAGTCTTGGAAAACTGGATATCCACATACAAAGGATGAATTAATATCTTTACTGTATACCATACAAAGAAATTTTTTTCACCATTATAGATCACTAAATAAATAAATAAAAATAACTGTATTAGATCCATACAATGTAATATTACTCAACAACAAAAATAAACAAATTACTGATACATAGTGAGACATGTCTGAACGTCAAAAACATACGCTATGTTAAAAAAGAAATCTAGATTCCGTATGTATGAACTATTTAGAAAAGGCAAATGTATGGAGACTGAAAATAGTATCTGAGTATGTGAGTAGGGATATGAAAGATTACAAATTAGCAGGAAGAAGCTCTTAGATTGATTTTTGCTATTGTTTAGTCACTAAGCCATGTCTGACTTTTGTGACCCCATGGATGGTAGCCTGTCAGGCTTCTCTGTCCATGGGATTTCCCAGGCAAGAAAACTGAAGTGGGCTGACTACTGAGACATTAGGGACTGATAGAAATCTTCTAAAACTGGACTATAGTGAAGTTGTAAAATTGTGTCAGTTTACAAAAATTATTGAGGTTTATACTCGAAACAATTAGATTTTATGGTATATAAATTATATCTCAATAAAGTTGTATGAACTATTTTATATAATATAATCTCAATTGTGATATATATACACATACAAAAGCATACATATACACATGCAAAAATGGTTTCTGAAAAAACATAGGTCCAGTTAATATTTTAATTACAAAAATGGAAAGACAACATTTAGTAAGCTCTTTTCTTATAAGCTGTTAATATGAATCAAACGATGAAAAATATGAAAATGGATATAACATCAAAATTTCATTTAACCTAATATAATTCATTTTACATCTCACGCATATTTTCTGGCCCTTCCAGACATCCTTTCAATGGACAGCTTTTCCACCCAAGAGCCTTGATGTTTAGTAGTCTGAGTAGATCCTGAAAGATTTTAGGATAAAGAAAGGAAAGAAATGTGAATCATATTCACTTATTCATGAGAGGGACAATTACTCCCATTTCATGGTTGATATATAACTGACTCTTTATGTTAGGAGAGAAAGGCTGGGAATGAAGGGTGAATAAAGTGTCACCCTCTCTACTTTGAATAAAGCAACGTTATTTTGCTTTATAAGATTATACAGTGGACATCTTATATAATAGGCTAATATTGTCAGTTCTCAAAGATATTGTAAGTTTTATGTCTAACCACAACTCCTTACCATCTTTTTATATGTTTTTGCAGAAAGTCCTAGAATTGGAATAGAGTGATACTTAAAAATTTTAACTGAGTTAGCCCAATAAAATTCTGTTTGTATTTTTATTTTTTCATTAACTCATCCAGGTCTCAAGGAGTATACTTCCTGGAAGACATTCACAATAATAGAAATTAGTAGAGAATAAAAGAAATCAATTAATCATAATCTTGATCAGTAACCTGGCTGCTCCTCCTATATTCTGTATTTCAGTTAGCAATAGCATGTAAATTAGAAATTTCTGGTCTGTACTTCATAATTCTGTTCTATGGATTCAACCTTTTTATGAATTATTTTATCCCTTAATTTTTACTGCCAACATATTTCTCAACATTGTCACATGAGATAGTTACCATATGGTTTTCTGTTTAACTTTTCCAACTATTCTACATGTCTTGTATTCAAGACCTGCCCTCACCCCTTTTAACAAGCCTATCACCAACCGCTAATCCCTTTCACCTCCTACCACTAAATGTTTTTTTTAGGTCAATGTGTCAAATGACTTGTGCACTCCACTACCTTTCTCTGCCCTCATCCCCCAGTACTTGCCCTTTGTCCTTCCACCTGCACGCTTCTCATTTACAACGTTCACTGTCTTTACACTGTGTGTCTGTTCCTGTGGAATGGTTCACCGGTTCACCTAAAAAATTTCAAATTTCACCCAAGACCCAATATAAACGATACCTTATTTAAAATAAAGCTTTCCAGATTAATTGAGGCAAATTAATTATTCCTCCTTATTATTCCCAAATACTCTTATATTCTCTTAAATTCCTTAGTATTCCCAAATAGTCTTATATTATCCTAAAACTATGACCATTTCACCATTAAACTGTGAGTCTTTTCAAGTGTTTTCTAAGTTCATTACAAGCAAGGCCTATTCTGTATTTTTTAATCACTAGTGCTCAGTACAAAGTCTTTCTTATGTTAATAAATGAATATTCATTAAAATAAATGAATGTGAATTATTTCTATAACCAGCAATTTAAAAATTGATATCCTCTTTGAAATGTTATTAAAACAATATGATAAAGGATATTTAGTTCATTATGTTAGGTAGTTAAAATAGGAAAAAGGAGACCAGAATGGTAGTGGCTAAAAGACAAGGAAGGGAAAAAGGAAAGTCCAAGGACCACAGTGAGAACCTCAGGTGAAAAAACAAAGAGCCCTCCTGGCTAGCCCAGTTTACATAGTGCAGGCTCAGGGAGAGGAGAAAAAGTGTATTTTCCTTTGCTTGACAAATGAAACTGAGCTGTAACACAGAGTTGTAACACTGGTCTTCAAATTTTTGAAATTACTTGAAATTTTTGCTGCAGTGAGACAAAACCGGGGAAATTACACACTCCCGTGACATCTATGGTGCTGTTTCTTGGATTTAACCTAACTGAAACAACCTCAGCATGGCCCCTCCAAGGCAGAAGCCAAGCACAGCAGAAGCCCAACTTGGCAAAAGCTCCCGCAGCGGAAGCTGAATGAGAAGAAAACCCAGCACAGTGAAAGTGACAAGAAGCCCAGCATGTTGGAAACCTGGAGAGCAAAAACAAATTCGGCAGAAAGCTCACACGGCTCAGTCCCAGACTCCAGAAGACCTCTGGCTGGGGTAGGAGGTCTTCGCTCCTATGGCTGGAAGGACATATGGCTAACAAAATCTTAATTCCTTTACAATCCCTCATTTCTTGTTTCCTCAAACTTCCCTCCCCCGACCCCACCGCCCGTGAACAGGTGAGCAGCAGTGGGTGGTGTTGAGGGACTCTGGAGAGGCTACTCCCCAGTGTGTCCCAAAAGCTCCACTATCCTCTGCTCTCTAGTAGCTGTTGCCCAAGCGGGTGGGGGTTCTTCTGTCCTTAATTTTCTTTGTGCCAAGTATCAGGCCAATGAAAACTGTGAGTACAGGTCAGGTATTTAGCATACTTTCTGGCAGGTTATGAAGAGGATTCCTCAGTACATTTCTCCCACTGCTTTTTCTTCCCGTCCTTCAGCTCCTTTCTCCCGGGACTTGAGCCCACACAAAACCCACGGTGCCTGGTTTTAGGACCTAAGGAAGCTCAGGCTCTTGATGTCTCATTGCAAAAAAATTCAGTGAGAGACTCAGCAATAGGTAGGAGGTAGGTTTGTTCAGATTCAGAGAGAAGCACACTCCAAGAGTGTGGGCCATCACAGAGGGTGAGTGCTGCGGCCATGGAATGTGGTGTGGTTAGTTTTTGCTGCCTGGGTAATGTCATATGCTAATGAGTGAGATCATTCCAATAATTGGAGAACCACCCACTCCTCAGTCTTTTGACAGTGCCTTGGAACTGTCCTGGCTCCTTTGGGTGTGTCATTTAGCTTGCACATTGAGGATCAAGGATTAGTTGAATTTGACTTGTCATCTTGAACCCATTTGATTTTGATTGGTTTATGTTATGCCCTTGGGCTATGTCATTCTTTCAAAAGTTGTGACCTGCCCCCTTCCCTCCTGTTTCATGCTCTTCTCCTGAGCCCAGTCCTGGCCCACATGTTGCCTTTACAATCTTCTGGAGGGACAACGAGAAAATAGCTGGCCCTTGGGAGAGAAATGCTATATAATATCCAATCTCTCTAGATATTCAGGTCTTCATCTTCCATGTTTCCTACAACATGTACAACAACTGTATCTCTCAGTGAACCCACTAGGGCGGGAGACAGGCACACAATGCCTGCTAGAAGTTCATCTGTTGGTGGCATCCCTTCAAGGGCAATTGGCCTTCCAGGGATAATGTTTGCCAATTTGGGAGTTAGCCCTGCAGGCCGTTTGGGACCAAGCCCTTATTACCCTTCTCCTAAAGTTACAAACATATCCCTTGGATCAAATCTCCATTCCACTTCTATGGAACATCTGGTTTGTTGTCTCTTATCAATTTGTTCTTAAGCCACTCACACACTCCTACAACCAGGACCCTGACCCTTTGTAGCAACATCCTCCACCTCACCTACTATTAATATACTCTTAATGCCCCTAACAGGACCAGATAACCCATTCCTTTGTCATTACTTCTCCTGTTACCTAAAGTGGGTCTATGACAATGAAATATTTACCACTGGAAACATCCTAAACTGCTCTTATGGAGGAATAGGGGAGGAAATCAGTGACTTACATTCCCTCAGAGCAATAAGAGGATAAGGCTTATGGCTATTTCCCAGGATCCAGTCTCAGGGCACAGGCTTGAATTTCTTTACATGATGGTATCTATTCCAATCAGCAGTGGACAAACCAGCAGAGTTAAGATTACAACCCCTTAATTCTACCTAGCACTGGTCAGGCTGAAGACCTTGAGGATGCCCAACTCCAGTCCAGGGGACCCAGGAAGTCGACCTGGCTAGGGATCTGGTCCTCGGGCGGTTGTTACACCTCAACCTGCTTGGGGATCTGCACCCTGACCTGGGAATACCCGGCTCTCAGGTTGCAACAGTACTGGGTAGAAAAAGCTTCAGAAAGACTCACCCCTAAGGAAGTCCACCCATGGAAATAGAAGGAAGCCTATGACTTGTGGGACTGTGCCCGGTCTCAGCAATAATTCAGGAGCCCAATGAGAACCCCATTGCCTTTCTGGAGAGGCTAAAAGAGGCCCTCCAAAAGTTTACCAATCTGGACTTAGAACTTGTGAGCAACAGGCGATTTTAAAGGACAAATTCCTGTTCCAGTGTGCATTAGACATCAGGATAAAGTTACAACACCTCCAGCAGCAGGACCCTGCTGACTCTTTAAATGAGATGGTCCAGACAGCCACCAATACTTTTTATAGAAGATAATAGGAGAGGGAGGCCAAGGCCCAGGAAAGGGAGAAAAGGAATGAGACAAAGTATGCCCTGATGCTGGCCATCCCCAGGGAAACCCTATGGTAAACCCTGAGTCCTTAAAAGACAAGGGAAGAGGCAAATGCCTAAGACAGGCGGGACACTGGGCCAAAGAGTGTCCAAACCATGACAAGTCTCCTAAACCAGCTTGCTACAAATGCCATCAATTGGGACATTGCACAGCACTCTGCCCTCGGGACTTAAGAGCCTCAAGGTCAAGCGCCAAGCCTTCCCTCACAATGGTTCAACATGACTGAAGCAGCCCACTCCAGCCAGTCCACCTGCCACAGATAACCATCATGGGGGTAGAGCCAAGGGTGCAACTGGATGTGGCAAGTAGGTCCAAGAATTCTTGGTTGACACAGGGGCTACCTACCCTGTCCTGACCTCCTACTCCGGAGCCTTCTCCTCCCAAACCTGTACCATAGTGGGTGCTACAGGAAAAACAATTACAAAAAGATTCACCCAAGGACTTCTTTGTTGCTGGGATGGGCAAATATTTTCCCACCAGTTTCTGGTGGTCCCTGAATGTCCTACTCCCTTATTGGGAAGAGATCTTTCCCTGCCTTTGAAATCTTGCAACTATTGCCATCCTGATAGAAGATGTTTTAAAACTCTGTCTTGGGGAAAACTAATGACTTTTATCAGCCACCAAGTGAAACAACTCGTGAATGGGAGAGGCCATTTATGGATGTCTGATCAAAGAATGCTCAGATATCAAGTAGTGCTGATGGAAAATCCAAGCCTGACTCTATCCCCTTGTGAGGTTCTTAACCCAGTTACCCTCTTGCCTACCCCGAGGGCTGTCTCCCCTTTCACTCTTGCCCAGAAAGTTTGGACCATTAGGCAAAACCCCAAGAAGGATTGTCAGAAGGTCCTCTGACCAATTCTGAGGAAATCTGGTACACTGATGAAGCAGCTTTGTCTTGGATGGAAAAAAGAAGAGCTGGATATGCAGTAGTCTCCAATTTTGAGACCATAGAGGCTAAACCTTTGCCACCAGGTACCTCAGCCCAATTAGCTGAGCTCATAGCCCTGATTCGAGCTTTAGAGCTGCGAAAAGGAAAAAGAGTGGCCATTTACACTGACTCCAAGTGTGCCTTTCTGGTGCTACATGTGCATGCTGATATTTGGAAAGAAGAGGCCACTTGACCACCCGAGGGTCCCCAATCAAATATGATGATCATATCCTTAGGCTCTTGTAGGCAGTACATCTGCCCGCCAAGGTTTCAGTATCCCATTGTAAAGGACACCAAAAAGGGAGCACGGAAGTGGCACGAGAGAACCCAAGTAGCTGATCAGGCAGCTAAGAGAGCAGCATTACAGAACAATGACCTAACAGGGGCTGCCACCTTAGTTCCACAGGCTAATTTGCCAGAAACTCCTTCATATACTGAAGGTGAGATTCTTAAAGCTAAAAGGGCTTTCAAGATCATATGGGGTGGTTCAACAAGGAGAGATTCCTATTTCTGCCTGGGAATGTCCAATGAAGTTTGTTAACTCCTTACATACCACCACTTTTTTAAGGGAAAAGGCCCTCCAAAGATTACTAGAAAGGTCCTTCAGAGAAACAGTCCTCCAAACGATAAAGCAAGTGGTCTCCTCTTGTCCCACTTGCCAATTAAACAACCCCCAAAAAGCTCAAAGACCCCAGTTGGTCCAGCCTGTCCAATGGCATGGGACCTACCCAGGAGAGGACTGGAAGATGGATTTCACCCAGATGCCAGTTTCTCAAGGGTATAAATACCTATGAGTCATGATAGATCATTCACATGATGGATTGAAGGCTTTCCCACCCAGACTGAGAAGGCTGAGGAGGTGGTAAAAATAAACTGCTCAATGAGATCATTCTGAGATTTGTCCTGCTCAGGTCATTACAAAGTGACAAGGAAACATCATTTACTTCTAAAGTCACCCAAGAGGTCTCTGAAGCATTGGACATTACTTATTATATCCATTGTGCCTGGAGGCCTCGGTCTTCAGGAAAAGTAGAAAGAGCCAACCAGTTCTTAAAATCCGTGATAAAAAAGACAACCCAGGAGACCTCCCTTGGATGGAAGGAGGCTTTACCAATAGCTCTCCTCCACACCCATATTTCCCCTAAGGAACAGGTTTGTCTTAGTCCTTATGAGATGCTATATGGGAAACCTTTTGTTTATGTCAATGACCTCTTCCTAGATCCAGAGGCTCTGACCCTCCGGTCTTATACCATAGCCATTGGGCAATTCCAATAGGATACACACTTGTGGGGCATCAACCAGGACCCAAAAGATTCTAAAGAGCTACCACTATATGCTCCAGGGACCCAAGTCCTAATTAAAGTCTGGAAAGATGGGTCCCCAAAGGCTCAACTCCAGCCCACATGGAAGGCCCCTACCCTGTAATACTTACTACTCCCACAGCAGTCAAGGTACCAGGACATGACTCCTGGAATCACTACTCACGAGTCAAGCCATAGAAGAAAACAGAAGAGGACACTCAATACACCTGTGAGCCCCTGGGAGATGTTAGATAGCTATTCAGGACTGTAAATGAGTGTCTTTCTAATGAACACCCCCAAAATTAAGTTTCTGGGGATAAGATTTCTCAGGACAGCTCTAAAGAGCCAACACAATTTGGCAGGGGTTGTACTCCAAAATAGAAAGGAGATAGATCTCCTGATCCCTGAACAAGGAGAGACTTGAGCCGTCTTGAATAAGACATGTTGTTTCTGGGTAAATACCTCCAGCTAAGTTAAAGAAAGCCTCACTGTCCTCAAGAAAAATATTCAGATCCTACTGGATCTCAAAGAACGAGCTGGAGAGTTCTCAGGGTGGCTATAATCTCTCTTTGTGGGATCCTTCTGGCGAGGGGAAATTTGGAGCTGGCTAATGCCGCTACTAATCCCTGTCATCACCACAGTGATGCTGCTTATGGTTGCTCCATGTATTATCAGTTGTCTAAGCCGTTTTGTCTCTGCCCAGGTCAACAAGCTACAACATGAAGTGCCAGTTCAACAAGGATATATAAAACTACAGCCAACCCCAGAAAATATCACTCACCCCTAGATGGACACTGATATAAGAACTCTGAGGCTTGAGACTAGCAAGAGTGGGAGGCCCAATGCCCCTTGCCATCACAGTTCAGCAGGAAGCAGCCAGAGAGACCTCAATGCCCTTATTCCCAAAGAATTGGGCCTCCCATCTCTTGAGAGGGGAATGTTAGGTAGTTAGAATAGGAAAAACGAGTCCAGAATGGCAGTGGCTAAAAGACAAAGAAAGGAAACACCCGTGAAAATAGAACAAACGAAGGTCTGAGGACCGGAGTGAGAACCTCAGGTAAAACAAACAGCACTCTTGGCTAGCTCAATTTACATAAGGCAGGCTCAGGGGAAGGAGAAAAAACATATAAAAAGAAGAGCCAAAAATGAGCAGGGGTGGGTTGGGGGAGGTGGGCTTCTCTTCTCTTTTCATCTTTTGTGTTGGCCCACCCTCATGCCTTGAGGATGTATTTTCTGTTACTTGCCAAATAAAACTGAGTTGTAACACAGAGCTATAACACTGGTCCATCTGTCACTTCAAATTTTTGCTGCAGTGAGACACAGCTGAGGAAATTACACACTCCCCTGACAATTACATCATTTTTTTAACTACAAATTGTGTTGTTTTGTTTTTTTACTATCACAGAATAATTCTAAATAGAGTAGGTTCCCCAAACTCTGAAATTTATTTCACTGATTAATTCATTAAAGTATATTATGTTTTGTATATTTTGGGGAGGAGCAGAGATCTATTAAAATCATAAATATATCAGTTATTCATGGCATAGATTGAAATACTTATTCTATAAGAATGTCTGCTAGTTAGTATTAGAAACATGCTTTCAGCTTATCAATGCCATTAAATCAGTCCAAGTTAACTAGCGAAAAACCATTTTATGCAATCACAGTGCTGAATTCAATAGGGTCAGATGTATTATTTGGAAAAATAAGTAAATACATAAATAAAAGGTAGGTTTCAAAACACCAGATTAAACCACCTCTCTTCAGTATTGCCAGAGTTTGGAATTCCAAACTATAAATTAATCAGTAAGAAACTATAGATATATTCCCTATCAAATAAAAAAGGTAGAGTGCCTCAGCCTGACATTCTATCTTGCACCTGATAGGCGGTCAAAAAATATCAGTTGAAGAAATGAATGATGATTAAAACATTTTGCATTTAAAATAGTTACCAAATACCTGAGTAATCAAAAAATCATCTTCCAGAGATGTCAGAATTCCTGGAATTATAAATGCAAGATTAAAATGACAGCAGAGAAAATTCCCATGCTGCTGACAAGTCAATAAAAGGAAGTTCCCTCATCTTTAGTCATTTTAAGGTTATTTTTAATTTTACTAAGTTTCACCTTTCATAAAATTTAGTGGCAGCATTATACATTGCCTTGGGACATTCTATCTGAACCCCTATTCCAGTATTTTTAATGACACTGTAAAAACACTCTGTGTTAGTTCTGTGGAGTTCTTATTTCTCTGTTGAGGAATGAAGGTAAAATAATAGCACATGCCTACCTCACAAAATCATATGATATATTGCATTTGCAAGTCCATAAGCTGAGTTTTATTATCTTGGACATTATTAAAAACACCTATAATAAGACTCACATGTGTACGTAATATATTTGCAAAATATACAAAAATTTACACAAATTATTAAAAAATAAATATAGACATTATACTATGTAATACTTTAAAATGCACACAGTATATATATTTGTTTTAAATTTAAAATTTTAATTACTCAAAAGTTAAATTGGAAAATAGAAAAGTTGTATATTTTTATTATAAATTAATAATTTAGAATATTTGTTTTAAAGAGATGCAGCAGTGTATGTGAAGGACATTTTAAAATTTATTCTCTTTAGACTTATTTCTTTTCTTTTTTATATTATACTGACTTCTATTTTAAATAATAATTTTTTAAATACTGTTTTGTCAGAGTTAGAACTAAACACGTATCTGTTAAGCTGCTATTTGATATTATGCTATATGCTAGACATGGTTTGGTTAAATTAGGCTCTAGAATGCCTTGAACTTGAAGGGATTTCTTGATTCTCAAGTATGTTTATAGATGTAATCTGAAACTCCAACATGCCACTTTACTTCATATGACCAGGAACCCTATGGGACAGAACTTATACTCAGGTCATAAGTAAGATTTAGATATGTGCATATTTATCCAAGGAATGGGAATTAATTTTTTGGCATTGAAACTTACAGAATAATAAAAAAAGACAGTGAAATAAAGTTACATAAATGAGGGGGTATTCCAGCATTTAGATAAGCCCAAACCTCAGGGACTAGATACTGTAAGAGAAGAGACAGGTGAGCAGCATGATCACTTGAGTAAAAGAATGCCAAAGGCAGTGGGTTTCAGTGAGTAGCATCTCTGATAATGTGTGGGTTAAGTGCCCCACAACCAGAAATTCATAAAATTAATAATTTTGTGGAATATAAGTCTAGAAAGTATGAAATTCTTTATAATTGAGTTGAAATTAACATTTTATAATGTTATATTAACACAATAAAATTATAATCAACAGATGGAAGCATATAAAGTATGTAACAGGTATGAAATTTTTATACTGTATATCTGTGCTCAGTTGTGTCTGACTCTTTGAGACCCCATAGACTGCAGCCTGCCAGGCTCCTCTGTCTATGGAATTTTCCAGGCAAGAATACTGGAGCAGGTTGCCATTACCTCAACCAAGGGTTGACCCAGGGATTGAACCCATGTCTCTTGCAGCTCCTGAATTGGCAGGTGGATTCTTTACCACTAGCAACACCTGGGAAGCCCATGAAATTAATTATAAGTACACACGTATTTTGTTTAGTAACTTAGAAAAGGAATATTTAGAAGACAGCAATGACCAAGTAGAAAAAGTAGATTTGTTGTTTTAATTATTATGTAGGAATATATTTATAATATCTTATCAAAAATTACTTCTCTAGAGTGTTACTTAAAGTGATTTCTAAGACTAAGTAACTATAAAACTTATATTAACTTTTTCTTATTTAAATATGTTTACTAGGTTTTAATTTCTGTGTAGAACATTACCATGAACTTATCATTCTAAATAAAGCATTTATTATCTCATAAATTCTGTGGATCAGGAATCTGGGTACGACTTAACTAGGTCTTATGCAAAGCTTCTATGCGCCAGACTGGGTTCTCCTTTGGAGGCTTGACAAGGGATGGATCCTCCCGTTTGCTTATTCAGCCTATTTGTAAATTCCCTTTGCAACGGTAGGCATAAGGTCCCAATAACGTGCTAGCGGCTGTCCAGGGTTTGCTACGAGTTCCTAGAAGCTTCTTAAAGTTCCTTTACTATGAGTCATCTCTACAGATCCTCTCACACCATGGCAGCTTAATTTTTCAAAGGCCAGTAAAGGAGAAAGTTTTTAGTCTGAATCTGCTAGTGAAATGAAATCTTATAAAAAAGTACATGGTTATAGGAATAATTTTCCATAATGTTTGACATATTCTGTTGGTTAGAAACAACTCTCACTGCACTTCCACACTCAGGGAAAGAGAATTACACAAAGGCATGAACACTAGAAGATAAGATCATTTTAGGGTCTCTTCAACACAGTTGTGAACTATGAAGTGACATAATTTGACTATTTTCTCTCTTAAGTTATCATGGTCAATCTGAATTGCTGATTAAATAAACGTATATATGTCAGTTAAAGTAGAAATTCATATATGAATGTGAAGTATAGAAAATTCTAGGAATGCAAATATAATTTATACAGCTAAAATAAGATACATTCTCTAAATAAAATTCAAACCATTTCGAAAAACTTTTAAGGCAGAATTTTGACTTAAGACAACTGTTTAATAATGACTGCTTTATTCTAATTAACATTCATTCAGCAAGCAAATGCTCTCTTAATGTTTCTAGAGTACCCATGCATCTTGACTCCTGACTCTGAAAAACTAAAAACTTTGTTTTTACTTTTATAGTATAAAAGAGATCTTATTTTAGACCCAGAGTAAAAGAAAAACATGAGCCTTTAAAATAGTTATCTTTGACCTTTATATCTAGATTGAGTTCTAAATGTCATCTATTTTGTAAGTTAATAAGAAAGAATAACTGTGCTTATTTTAAATTAGTCTCATTGAATTATCCCATTAAGGAACATAAAAGGAAATGATGATGTTTGAAACTATCCTCATACCTTTGAACATTTTCAAGAATATCTTTACATACACATTTTATTCAACCACACAAAATTGATACTTTTCTCAATACCAAAACTAAATTTATATCAGTCATCCTAATAAAATAATGATGCTCATACATTTGGCTGTATGTATGTGCATGTGTATATATATATACACACATATATATGTTTTAAAGTAAGCCAACTACTTGATGACTTTGCAAATAATATAAAGATAAATATACTTTTCTTATTACATTGTGAAAACATTGTGTTTGTTTACAAATGTGTGAATGTGTGTGTGCTTTCCTTCTGTTGTTGTCTTAAAAAAATGTATCCCGAAAAATATACTTCTAAAGTTCTTTAATAGTTTCTCATCTTTTAATTCAAGTTTACCACAGTAATTACAAGCCTTTTCAAAAGGCTTTGGATATCCTAATTAGTAGCAATCACAGATGTGACAAATTTCTAGCAGCAAAAAGAAAAATTAAATTGACTGACAAATGTCACCCTAGTCACAAATACCAACTCCAATCATGCTTGACTAGGAGCAAGAGAAAGGGCAAGCAGGATTAAGAGAGCAAATCTCACTTTATGGCAGCTGCTATCTTCCCCTTGAAGTGTTTCTACATGAAATGCAAGCATGAAAAGTACAAGTTAAAAGCTCTCTCATAAGCTTCTCCTTACTTACAAGCTCCTTATGATATAGAGATAGGATGAAAAGAGAGAGGTCATTACATAGCCTGTTGCTGCTGCTGCTGCTGAGTCACTTCAGTCATGTCCAACTCTGTGACCCCATAGATGGCAGCCCACCAGGCTCCTCTGTCGCTAGCATTCTACAGGCAAGAATACTGGAGTGGGTTGCCATTTCCTTCTCCAATGCAGGCATGCATACTAAGTCGCTTCAGTCGTGTCCGACTCTGTGCTGACCCTATGGACAGCAGCCCACCAGGCTCCTCTGTCCACGGGATTCTCTTGACAAGAATACCGGAATGGGTTGCCATTTCCTTCTCCATTACATAGCCTACCCTTTGCTCTAGGATCTCTGAGTTTCATTCAGCCCTTTTTGCTTGCTCAGTTGCTCAGTCATGTCCGACTCTGCAGCCTTATGGACTGTAGGTTGCCAGGCTCCTCTGTCCATGAGATTTTCTAGGCAAGAATACTCGAGCAGGTTGCCATTTCCTACTCCAGGGGATCTTCTTGACCCAAGGATCAAATCTGTGTCTCTTGTGCTTCCTGCACTGGCAGATGGATTCCTTACCACTAGCACCACCTGGGAAGCCCGGTTACCCAGCTTTTAAATAGGGTCTGAAATGTATCTTTGGAAGCCAAATGTGATTCTGGAAAGTTTGACAGAATGTTGCTCAAGTCAAAAACATACCACAGACTAATATTCTAAACTCTATGGGTTTTGACTTCCTGATCATATACAATTTTTGTGAGAGAATGAGATAAACACACAAAATACATGGCATGTTTTGTAGGTATCATGAAATAGAACTATTAGTAATATTAGGATTGCCTTTCCTTCTTAAATTTTTATTCCTGAAATGGCCGTGGAATGGTTTTGATAGTAAAGGAAGCAAATTTGTCAAGGAATATTTGTTTCATTGTTTTGGTCAATGACCACAATTATTTTCTTAAAGGTTGTATGTATGTAGGTAGGTAGGAAGGTATATATTGGGCTGTGCTGCGGGGTTTGTGGAATCCTAGTTCCCTGACCAGGGACTGAACTTGTGCTCCCTGTAGTGGAAGCACAGAGTCTCAACCATTGGACCACCAGGAAAGTCCCCAATGGCTGCATTAAACTCACACAGAGACAGACAATAGAAAAATATATTACAGCATCAAAGTGAGTGAGAATCACAGAGAGAAACTAATTGTGAAGACTTGGAAGAAATAAGATCAAGGGTACAAGTGAGATTTAAAGACTTTGTAGGGATCTTTGGAGGAATCTTCATGGTATTATTATTATTTGGTACCTGAATACAAAAATTGTCTTCTACTCCTTGGTCTCATCTTCCAATCTGTCTCTTGATCGCGATGGTCAAGCTACCTGTCTGTCCTCTGCCTCTCCGACAGAGCAGGCATATTCCTGCCCCAGTGATATTTACTGAGCCTTCTCTCTGTATGAATATCTGATCATTCTGCATGACCATTCCAAGTCTTTTAAGGAAATTCCACCTTCTTCATAAAGTCAATTAATTTAAAATAGTATAATCCATGTCCTTAGCAATCTCTTTACTTTTATGCTTTTTCTTCTTCTATAATATACTATAAAGTGACTTTCTTTACTTTTTAATAATTTTCTTTCCTCTCTTACTGGAACTTGGTTTTCTTTCTGTATATTCACGTGAAGACCTGGCAAATCTTAGAATTATAGCTGCTACACAGCAAGATCATAATAAATACATTCTGAACTTAAGGGATATGGAAACATGGATATTTGAAAGTTACTTCAAACTTAATGAAATGCCATTTACCACTCTGAATTAATTGGCCTCATAACCAGCCAGAAGAAAGGAAGAAAGTGTAGCATTATAGTCTATATAGACATGTTCCTTAGGCCACCGCTTATTTTTAACAAAGTTAAACACACCTAAGTAAAGCAATCAGTCCAATAGATGACAAACTACCTATTACCTATTGTTTTCTGTCTGAAAACTGTCCATTGCTATAATCCCTTAGTAGTTTCCACTTGAATGTGGGTTTGTATTTACTTAGGGTCAAGGGTCATGTTTGGGCTGCCCCAGTGGCTCAGTGTTAAGAATCTGAGTGCAGTGCAGGAGACACAGAGTGTGGGTTCGATCTCTGGGTGGGGAAGATCCCCTGGAGGAGGAAATGGCAACTCACTCCAGTATTCTTGCCTGGAGAATCCCATGGACAGAGGAGCCTGGTGGGTTACAGTCCATGATGTCTCAGAAGAGTCGGACACAACTGAGTGACTAAACAACATAAGGGTCATGCTGGGCTACAAGCAAGCAAAATTATCTTCCAAGAAAACAAGGAGTTAGTGAAGAAATGAGGATATGAGAGAGACTGTAGAAAGCATGAGAGACAACAGTAAAAGAAAAAGCATGCATGCCCTGAGAAAGGAGAACAGATCTCGGCAACTAAGACTGTGTAGCTTCTCTTCCTCTAAAGATAAACACTGATTTGAAATCCTGCGGAATTTTACTTTATGTTCTTACGCGTTCCTCTATTCCTTTACTTGAGTTAGCTAGATGACTCACTGTACCTGACAATCAAAGTTGTTGGGAACATATGACTCTAGAAGAAATTAACAAAATCAATGTTAATAGTTCATCTATCTTAGTATCTTCTTATAAGAATGCCTGAAAAAAATCAACCTTTCTATTAATGCCTCCATTTTTCCCTTCTTATAATTAATGTTAGCTCCATTTATTACTTCAGAGGTGTCTCAGTGGTAAAGACATAGGTTTGATCCCTGGGTAGGGAAGATTCCTGGAGTAGGAAATGACAACCTACTCCAGTATTCTTGCATGGAAAATTCCATGGATAAAGGAGCCTGGCAGGCTGCAGCCCATAGGGGTCACAAAGAGTTGGACATGACTGAGTGCACATATTGGGTTTGATCCCTGGGTGGGGAAGATCCCCTGGAGGAGGAAATGGCAACCCACTCCATCCTGGAAAATCCCACAGACAGACAAGCCTGGCAGGCTACAGTCCATAGGGTCACAAAGAGTTGGACACAACTGAAGTGACTTAGCATGTGTGCACCAGCCTGATCTATTCCTGGCCTGTATATGCGATATGTGGACTACCACTGTTTACCTAGAGTGCTAACTCCTAGAGCAATTTTGTTCCTGAGTTCTATAAACTGTTAAACACTTCCCCATTCAGAGTTCTTATGGTTATCAGGGAAGATGTGCCCTTCAGGTCTTCTCACGCCTGGCTCTTTCTCATGTATACAGAAACACTCTAAGTGCCTTACACTTTGGTTTCTTCATCAAAATCCCTAATTTATGCCTTTCTTTGTACCAGTGGCAATTTTACTTTATGGCACCGGTGGTATTTACATCTTTCATTGATTTTCTCCTTCTCTCATTAAAATGTGCTCTAGACAAGAGCAGAGTCTCCATTTGTCATGTTCTCTATTATAGTCAATGGCACCCCACTCCAGTACTCTTGCCTGGAAAATCCCATGGACGGAGGAGCTTGGTAGGCTACAGTCCATGGAGTCGCTAAGGGCCTGACACGACTGAGTGACTTCACTTTCCCTTTTCCCTTTCATGCACTGGAGAAGGAAATGGCAACCCACTCCAGTATTCTTGCCTGGAGAATCCTAGGGACGGTGGAGCCTGGTGGGCTGCCGTCTATAGGGTCGCACAGAGTCAGACACGACTGAAGCAACTCAGCAGCAGCAGCTATTATAGTCATATCTAATGAAACTGTGTGGCACATCTGAATGTTTGTTTGTGTGTGTGGGTGTGTACTTTTGCTCAGTCATGTCTTACTCTTTGTGACCCCATGGGCTGTAGACTGCCAGGTTCCTGCATGGAATTTTTCAGGTAAGAACACTCGAGTGGGTTGTCATTTCCTATTCCAGGGAATCTTCCCCACTCAGGGACCAAATCCGTGTCTCCTGCATTGGCTGGTGGATTGTTTACCACTGTGCCACCTGGGTAACACTGTATATAACTACAGTAAATATTGAGTGATTTAATGATTAGTGGAAAGAAAACATGAAATATTAAGCTTCTGAGCATGGAGGATTTTTTGCCTCTATAATCTCAACCTGTCTGAAGTTTTAGGTGGCTTTTGAGGAATCACCCTTCTAAGTATATAGAAAAGGTTACATGTAGGTAATGGGGAGGGCAACAAACTAAACATTAAAATAATTATTAGGTAGCAAAAAGTGCTTAACATGTACTTCAGGTTGTACTAGTTTATAGACTGTCACATTATTTGGAGATCGTAAGTCTGTGTGAAATTTTTAATAATCTTACATAGTAAATAATACAGATATTATACAAATGAATTTCTTCTTAATTAGAAAAAGCAGTGATAGAAACTAAGCATTCACTTATATTTTATTACATATGAGTATTATTAAAAACTGATAGAATTCCTAAGTAAAAGCAGATATTATTAGTAGTGTTACAAGAGACTTAAAGACAGATGTTTTGCTCTAACCATTAGAACATCATGAAATAAATTACTATATGGTGTACTTTTATATGGGCTCAGACGGTAAACAATCATCCTGCAATGCGGGAGAACTAAGTTTTATCCCTGGGACAGATGGAGAAGGAAATGGCAACCCACTCCTCTATTCTTGCCTGGAGATCCCATAGACAGAGGAGCCTCGCAGACTACAGACCATGGGGTCACAAAGAGTCAGACACGACTGAGCAACTCTCACTTCAATGCATATTCATAAAGGCTAATAGTCAGTCTGTTCAATTATTCAGTCATGTCTGACTCTTTGTGACCCCATGGACTGCAGCGTACCTGGCCTCCCTGTCTGTCACAAACTCCCGAAGCTTGTTCAAACTCATGTTCTTTGAGTTGGTGATGCCATCCAACCATCTTGTTCCCTGTTGTCCATCTCCTGCCTTCAATCTTTCCCAGCATCAGGGTCTTTTCCAATGAATCAGTTCTTTGCATCAAGTGGCCAAAGTACTGGAGCTTCAGCTTCAGCATCAGTATTTGCAATGAATATTCAAGATTGATTAGGATTGACTGGTTTCATCTCCTTGCAGTCCAAGGGACTCTCAAGAGTCTTCTCCAACAGCACAGTTCAAAAGCATCAATTCTTTGGCACTCAGCCTTCTTTATGGGCCAGCTCTCATATCTGTACATGACTACTGGAAAAACCATAGCTTTGACTAGACGTCCTTTGTCAGCAAAGTAATGTCACTGCTTCTTAATATGCTGTCTAGGTTGGTGAATAACTTTTCTTCCAAGGAGCAAGTGTCTTTTAATTTCATGGCTGCAGTTACCATCTGTAGTGATTTTGGAGCCCAAGAAAATAAAGTCTGTCACTGTTTCCCCATCTATTTGTCATGAAGTGATGGGACCAGATGCCATGATCTTCATATTACGAATGTTGAGTTGTAAGCTAGCTTTTTCACTCTCCTCTGTCACCTTCACCAAGAGGCTCTTCAGTTCCTCTTCACTTCCTGCCACAAGGGTGGTGTCATCTGCATATCTGAGGCTATTGATATTTCTCCTAGCAATCTTGAGTCTAGCTTGTGCTTCATCCAGCCCAGTAGTTCTCATGATGTACTCTGTATATAAGTTAAATAAGCAGAGTGACAATATACAGCCTTGATGTACTCCTTTCCCAATTTGGAACCAGTCCATTGTTCCATGTCTGGTTCTAACTGTTGCTTCTTAACCCACATACAGATTTCTCAGGAGGCAGGTAAGGTGGTCTGGTATACCCATCTCTTGAAGAATTTTCCACAGTTTATTGTGATCAACACAGTCAAAGGCTTTGGCATAGTCAATAAAGCAGAAGTAGATGTTAAGGCATTGCTAATATGCTGTCTTTTTATCTATGTTCTGCTCTTTGATAATTTTGATACATTGAGAGTTTTTATTGTATGTTTTGTTTACTGATTAGATATAATCACAGAGATTGAAAATAAAGTAAGTAAGGTGCTTTCTGAAGAAAAATTTTCCTTTCGCTGTTGTGAAACAAGGAGGGATCTATAAATATCTGGAATCTATTAATTTAGACCACTGGAAAATGTTTGTTTTTGAGTTAATTCTTTACAAATGGTGAAGATAACACTAGGATAGCAAATCCCTTTCATTTTGAAAAAAAAAAAATTAAATCCTGAAACTTTGTAGAAATGTTCTCTCTGAAACACTTCATTTCAGACATGTTTCCCAGAAGAATTCAAAATTCTAAGAAAACTCAGACTTAGTGAGCATATTCCAAGAATAGCTGTTACATCTCCAGAATAATCTGCTAGTGCATGTATTTTCACTTAAATCTTAAAACTACTATATGTCTAAATTAGGAGGATTTCAAATTAGTACACACAAAAATATAACATATACTTCCTATTCACTTTTCTCTAGTGACTCTTCTTCCATCATATATCCTTTGGTTGTATGATATTTCTACTTTTTGTCTTCTCTACCTAGGTCACATGGAATCATGTCAGGATCAATCATCAAAAATGCAAACTATCACATCTTCCCCCTAGAATTAATAACAAACAAAAATAGCTAAAAAAAAAAAAAACTACTGTCAGGAAGCCAAGAGTTTATTTAGATGGTAATATTTTCCAGAACTTTTGAAATGGCTTTACAGTATGACCATGTAATAAGAAAAAAAAATAAGAACCAGTGTTTGTTCTTTCATAATGTAGGTTCTAGGAAATGTTACAAAGAATAAATGCAACAGGAACTTTAAAAATATATATTTCAGAGATTACATTGGTGTCTAATCTGAGAGCCCCATAATTATAAGCTTATGAAAACAGTCATAAACAAAATTATTAAAACTGTTTATATTAAGCTACATCAATTTATACAATACATCTGATACAAAGGAAAAATATCCCAAAATGTTAGATTAAAAATTAATAATATCTTATATGTTAAAAGTATCCTAAGTTCTGTTCATAGAATACTGCCTGAATTTTTCCACTGAATTCTTAAAAACAAAACTGAGATTAGCTTTATTATTATTATTATCATGTCCACTTTACTGTTGAGAAAATTAAACACACAGAGTGGTTCAGTGACTACATAATCCATGTACCCAGTATGTAATTTTTCAGGTTTAGAGACCAATTCAACTACAAAGACCACACTCTCTAAACCGTGATGGTTTCATTTATCAAATAAGTAGGAAAATATTTATTCTTCTTTAATCTATAAATATATAATGATTATCTAAAACTTTTCAGGTACAAATCTAGGTGCTATGATATAGCACTGAATGAAACAGACAAAATCTTCTATCCTTAAAAATATACATTCTACTTGAGGAGGTATGGATATTATTTATACAGAATTTCCATTTTTATCACTAAGACATGGAAATTAGATAATATCAACAAGAGTAAAAGTTTGGTCACAAAATTTTCTTGTCATTCCTGGAATTTCATTCCTTTAAGGAAAAAAGTAAATAATAATCTTTAATTCAAATAAATGGCAGTGAGAGTCTGATACTACTTTAGTAATTTTCAGGATAGATGAGCATCCAAGTGATTGAAATCAGAAATAGAGACAGATTTGGGTTTCATGGCTTGAAAATACTGTATATACATATAATGCTTACACAGGAAGAAGTTTTGAAATTTTTGGTACTCACAAAAGAGAAAGTCTTGGAATTGGGAAAAAAAAACAAAAAACAAACTAGCAGATTGCTGGAGTAGATCCTAAAAACGACCACATTAGAAATATTTTTATATAAACTGTGGTATAATGCACAGGTAAATAAGTAAAACATTGTATACATCACAACTGACAAATTTCAAGGCCAAAAATTAAGTAGAGAAAGAAAAGAAAGGCTTTGGGATTACTGACGATAGAGATTTTATATAGAATGGTGTATTAATGAAGAAAACATTGTTTTAAGAAATAAGCCATAAAGTATGCAGCCCAAATGATATGAAAGTTGTTTGTTCATACAGATTCTAAATTAATTGTCCTTATGAATGATAATATTACTCAAAATGATGATTTAGATGCCTTTTCATATCTTGAGGCTCTGAAAATTTGAGAACCTTGCACCAACCATGAAAAGGGAAAAGGAAAATATTGCATAGGGAGTTTTAACAGCACATAGATTATGTAGTCTATTTGGCTACCCAGGGATATGAGGAAAACTCATTATTAGTTGTAAATATACTAAACCACCACCATCTATACGTAGGTTTTTAAAATGTGCACTAGCTAAAATGTGCACTTTCAACTAGTTGAAAGTAAATGAAAATAGATTCTTACATAAAAATAATTAGAAAGAGGTGAAAATCTGAGGAGGTGCACTTTCAACTAGTTGAAAGTAAATGAAAATAGATTCTTACATAAAAATAATTAGAAAGAGGTGAAAATCTGAGGAGGTAACGAACTGAGACTTTCAGATATTTAGTGTAAGAACATGCAAAGTCAAGAAAATAACCAGTGCAAAAGTCCTGAGATGAAATTTAACTGGTATTTTTGTAGATGAGTATGTAAATATAAGAGCAGAGGTTTAGGGAAATAACAAGAGCCAGATCCTACAGAAGCTAAAGTTCATTTTAGGATTTTGTTTTTATGTGACGGGGAGACATTGGAGTGATATGATTTATTGAATTTGTATCACAATCACTTTTACTGCTTGTTGAGTATAGACTGAAAAAGTCAAGATTATAAAAAGGTACAGTAACTTGGAATCTACTGCAGTAATGCAAGCAAACAAAGTTGATAGCTTGGCCTAGAGTTGTACATAAGTTTAAGTTCTGAAAAATGATCAGATTCTGTGTATATTTTGGGAATAAAGTTGGAAGATTAGAGAGCAGATTAGATGTGACCTATGAGGGAAATATTAAACAAGATGATTCCAACTATTTTGGCTTAAATACCTAATAAAATAATTGCTGAGAAAGAGAAGGTTGCTTACAAGTATAATTTTGTATATATGAGTTCAAAAAGACATGAACTTGGGTGTCAACAGCACATATTTATAGCCATGAAAGAGACCAAAATCACCAAGAGAGCATAATATATTGCATAATGTAAAAAAAATAAAATCATTTGTCAAAAATTCTAGATATAAACATGTAACAGTAGGACAATCCAATTTATTTCATTTGTATTAGAAATTAATTGATTTTGGTCTTATAAACTTTACTTCAAATAACAAATGATATAAAATGCCAGCATTTCTTAATGTAATCAGGTTAAAATAAACACTATTATCTGACTAAAAACAATTACTGCAGAGAGGAAATAACATCAACATTCCCATCATCAATTACAGTTTTTATAATTTTACTGATGCCATCTCTTTAGAACATTAATAATAGTTAATTTAATTTAAAAAACCAGACTCATGAACTGTGATGCAGGTAATTCTCTCTAACATATTACAAATTCTGCCATGTCATACTGTGGAAATAAATTTATTATTTTGCAGTACATGACTACTTAACATGCTTATTTTATAATTTTGCCAAATGAATAACATTCAAATAACATTTAAAATTGAATATTCATTTAACATAGTTTTTTCTCATTTTAATGGATTAAATTTTATTATAGAAAAGTGCGTCATTCTATAGCAATTAATATTCTTTAGAAACGGTTTTAAGTTTAAATGCACAATGAAAGTGAAAGTTGCTCAGTCCTGTTCGACTCTTTGTGACCCCATGGCCTATACAGTCCATGGAATTCTCCAGGCCAGAATACTGGAGTGGGCAGACATTCCCTTCTCCAGAGGATCTTCCCAACCCAGGGTTCAAACCCAGGTCTCCTGCATTGCAGGCAGATTCTTTACCAACTGAGCTATCAGGGAAGCCCCTCAATGCACAATAAATACATAGTATTAGTATGTTTTCCATTTTATTTTCTTTCATATAGTTGTAGCACCTTAATTATAATGCAATAATATTTAAATCAAATCATGACAACATAAATTTTCATCATTCTTATATTTAAGAAAATATTAATGAGTATAGTATGCTCACTACTATATCTACTCTTCAGAGTCAGAACGGATTCCAAAATTTGGTTCAAATGTTGACACTGATAATGCCCCTCCCACCAACATGCATATCCCAAGAGGTTTGGGAAAGGTTTATTATTAAAATGATAAGGCTTTCTGGGGAGAGTAGTGCAGACTTCCTAAACTGCTCTGAAAACTGGCTTGTAGAAGAGAAAGGAGGAAAATAGGACTGTCTTTAGGTTTTTATGAAGTTTAATGATGTAGCCTAGATGAGGGCTTCTGTGGAATAAAGGACTTATGTGGCTTGAACTTTCCACTGTAGCAAAGAATCCAGCAGCCAGTCTTTCACATTACCTTTCTCAGATGTGGGGCAAATGGGGAAGAAAAAGGGATGAAGTTTAAAGGATGTTCCTAGGCAAATATCAAAACAAGGTGGAATCATATCCTTTAATATACTCTAAAGAAAAGCAATAATATTGTACTAAAATTGATTTTAGAATTAGAATGTTTGTATCACAAAGACAAGGAATTCTAAAACCAAATCTGTAGACTAATCAAGCATTTCTTTAGGAAATGTTACCAATGGTACATTTTTTTTAGTGTATTTGTTTCAAAAATTGCTTTCATGAGGAATGGAAGATTGAAAATACATGTTGTTAAAAAATAAAACTTCTTTACCTCTATAAATATACATGTGCTGTGCTGTGCTTAGTCGCTCAGTTGTTCCTGACCCTTTGTGACCCCATGGACTGCAGCCTGCCAGGCTCCTCTGTCCAAGGAATTCTCCAAGCAAGAATACTAAAGTGGGTTGCCATGCCCTCGTCTAGGGTATCTGTATAATCCAGGGATCGAACTCAGGTCTCCCGCATTGCAGATGGATTCTTTACAGCTGAGCAACCAGGGAAGCCCATACTAGATCTAAAATGAGAGCTGGACACATTAGACAATTCCCCTCTTTTTAATTTATCTTTACAAAGTCTTACTTTTTAGTCCTATTATTTTGAACCGTTTACATTCTTTCTAATCTGAATTCTGTGTAGCTACTCACACACACACATACACACGTGGTATTCTTAACATTTATGTAATTCAATGGTAATTTACTTTAAACTTTAAACGTGATTGCTCACTGAGTTCTGGAAGTCTCAGAAATCTGCAGGAAAAAGTGCTTAATGGTAAATCAAAAGCATAAGCAAACTTACAATAAAGAGGAACTTAGTTCCTGCTTTCATGAAGCAGACTGTTTCTCATTTGTCTCCAAATCTTGTGGGATTGATTAGAGAATTGTTCTATGTGTGCACGTCTATATTTGATATCTTTGGTTGAAATTTTCACAACGGAGAAAGCTTGTGAAATACAGAACATGTCTACAACAACCAATTTGCTTACTGGTAATTGGGTATACTCCCCTTGTATTATTGAATTTATGTGTGTGAATAAAAGCTTATCCCCTGTATCTCATCCTTTCTTTCATGATTTGTTGTCAAGAAGTGATAGTAATGCCATCAATTTACTGTTATGGTCAAAGAATTCAGAAGGCATTCAAATGCAGTTTGATACAGGCATCTTTTAGAAAAATCCTTTAGTATATTTTGTTATAGATTTATAAATCCTATATCCATTTAAAATTGACAATGCAACAATAGCATACTTATCAACCATAATTTAAGAGAGGTGATATTTCAAAATCTAATCAAATTACCAATCACCTCTTTTCTTTTTGACATTTTATACTTAGAAGCTGATCATCAAACTGTAATGCTAAGAAAAGATGAATTAAGCTAATGCATATTACTGATACAAATTTCATAAATTTTACATTGCTTCAAGACTTTCTGAATTATTTGGAATTCAGTTTTGTTTTCCCACTGTGTAAAGGATCACAGTAATGTATGATAATTAAGATGCTTACCTTATTTTCCCTAATCCTAGTTTTATTAAGAATTTATGTATCTGGAGTAATATTACCAATGTTTTTATGTCTCTAACGATAAGGTATTTAGAACTAGTCAGAATTTCAGAGGGATAATACATCCATTTTCTTTTGGCAACTAATGCCATGGAGATTCACTAATTATATGCTCACAGTACACAGCTCCTAACAAGTGTATTTGACCTTAATAAAAGGGTGCTTTTCCTATCTATGTTGCTTGGAAAATGGATACAGTCTAGAATAGACACCTATTTAATGTTAGTGTGATTCAAAAGATTCTGAAAGTTTCCATTTACTGAAAATATTCTCTTCCCTTCAGCTTGAGAAGTACTGCTTCAGAACAGAAAATTCTCAAAATAAAAAACAAAACTAAATATTAATTCATTATTTATTGTCATGGATATATGAATCTAAGAGTATCTATTAATAAAATAGATAATGAGGGAATATTAACATGGTTGTAATTTCACAAGTCTTCACACTTATATTTTAAATAAGTGATCATAAATAATATCAGTCACTTCCATAACTATCCTTTTATCACAGCAGGAAATCCATTCAGAAAATCATGCTTTTACAGTAATCTACATTTTGCACTTATTCAGTTGCTGCTTCATTTATTTCTGCACTATATTTAAAAATAATAAAATGCTTGATCATCTTTATAGAGTCCCACAATTTCCCAGACTGCCTCAAAAGAATTTTGAAACAAATTACATAAATATATGTAAGAATGAAAGATTTACTAATGCCCGCAATGTAACAAAACATTCAAAATCCCCTTTAAAATATTATTTAAATTCCAATTCCTCTGCTTGAGCACATTTTGTTACTTTAAAAAACAGAGAATTGCCTACAAGCCAGTAAAAAATCTGTGTTACTGAGATGAGGAAAATAAAAGTTCCAGAAAAAGTACTTGCTCATTAGGGGTGGGAAAAAGTAGAATCAGTCCTTCTCACTCTAATCCCCATGAAATTTCTAGGTAGAGAATTGTGAACTGAAGTCCTGAAGTTAGTTCAGAATGACTGGAAGAAATAGTTTGAAATTGGAAAGAAAATGAAAGTCACTCAGTCGTGTCCAGCTCTTTGCAACCCCATGGACTGTAAACTGTAAGCTGTAAAGTCCATGGAATTCTCCAGGCCAGAATACTGGAGTAGGTAGCTGTTCCCTTCTCCAGGGGATCTTCCCAACCCAGGGATCGAACCCAGGTTTTCCACATTGCAGGCGGATTCTTTACCAGCTGAGCCACAAGGGGGAGCCCAAGAATATTGGAGTGGGTAGCCTATCCCTTCTCTAGTGTATCTTCCCGACCCAGGAATTGAATTGGGGTCTCCTGCATTGCAGGAGGATTCTTTACCAACTGAGCTATGAAGAAAGCCCCTAAAGTGAATGGAGAAGCAATGAAGTTGCTCTGTCATGTGCGACTCTGCAATTTTATGCACTGCAGTTTACCAGGCTCCTCCATCCATGGAATTTTCCAGGCAAGAGTACTGGAGTGGATTGCCATTTCCTTCTCCAGGGGATCTTCCCGACCCCAGGATCGAACCTGGGTCTCCCACATTGCAGGCAGATGCTTTACTTTCTGAGCCACCAGGGGAGCCCAAAAATATGGAACACTTCACGAATTTGCATGTCATCCTTGCACAGGGGCCATGCTAATCTTCTCTGTATTGTTCCAATTTTAGTATATGTGCTACCAAAGCGAGAAGTAAACAAATGCAAGATCAAGCAGGGTCTTGGACCCACAAAGATTTTGAAAACCTGCAGCTTTAACAGCTCACGTGATGAATGCCTGGCATAGCAAATATAGTTGATAGGCGGACTGGAGGCAGTAGAAAGGCAATGAATGGTTTTAACAGTAGAGTTACATAATCATATTTGCTATATAAACTGCTGACTTTGGAAATGAACAAGGCAAGACAAAAGGCAAATATTTGAGTTGGGAGGATTTTATTCTAATTAAAATGAGACTTGATGATAGCCATTTAGAAGTTAAAGTAGACAAGACTTTCACTGATGCAGGTCTTATTTACTGTTATGCTCTTATGTTACACAATGCAGCAATTTTCAATAGCATTTTCCATTTTCATATGTTTCTTCCTTATTTTGCTAAAACTCAGGCTTCTCCTGTGGCTTTACTGCATTCACATGCTCTGAGCATGTAGTTTATCTTCAAAGACCCTTCAGTTCACCAATGGCCCAAGCAGGGTACAGCTTTGATTAGTTTAACTCAGTTATACAAGTGAGTATTGGGCAGATGGCTGTATTCAGGAACATTACCATAGAAATTACAAGTCTTGGTGATATATTATGACTTCTAGAAGGCTCACAGAGGATTAACTACGTGTCATAAATTGAAGGTAGGGTACTTTAACATGACATCAAGTTAAACATGACTACTGAAGATCAAAGGAGGTAAAATACGTGGTCCAGGTATGAAAGCAAGAGAGGCTGCAATTGTCATTAGTTCCAGTGATCTACTGGGAAAATTTGTGCTTCCAAGCTTTCAACCAGTATGCGTACTCAGTCACTTCAGTAGTGTCTGACCCTTTGTGATCTTACGGACTATAGCCCACCAGGCTCCTCTGTCCATGGGATTCTCTAGTTAAGAATACTGGAGTGGGTTGTCATGCCTTCCTCCAGGAAATCTTTCCAACCCAGGGATCAAACCCATGTCTTCTGCATCTCCTGCATTGCAGGCAGATTCTTTACTGCCGAGCCACCAAGGAAGCCCTAAACTTTCAACACTAACCTCTATGAAGTTAGAGGATATGGTCCAAAAGGATGAGAAGTCATTCTTTGTCAAGAGATAAAGTGAAAGTCACTCAGTCATGTCCAACGATTTGCAACCCTTGTACTGCAGCCTGGCAGGCTCCTCTGTCCATACAATTCTCCAGACAAAAATACTGGAGTGAGTTGCCATTCCCTTCTCCAGGGAATCTTCCCGACCCAGGGATTGAACCCAGGTCTCCCACATTGCAGGCAGATTCTTTACCATCTGAGCCACCAGGGAAGCCCAAGAGATAAAGTTTCAATCAACTGCCTAATACAACTTCCACCTGAACATGCTGAATGCTTGGTTTCCAGAGACTATTAAGGGATAGCAAAACAATTATTCTGGCAGGGATATTCTATGCAGATTAACAGGAGACAGTGCTTTTTTTTTTTTTTTAACACAGTGGTAGCAGAGATGAGTGTCGGTGAGATCCTACTTTGCTAACATTTGCTGTTACGTTGCCAAATTACGAATGTCAGTGATCGTGTGCAGCAGTCCCCTTGTCCATGAGAAGATTTTCACCACCAGGGTACAGACCCTACAGAAACAAGCATTTAGCTCATAGTGCCAGATTAACAAAATCATGGAAATGAAAGTAAGAGTGAGGAAAATTTAGAATGTATGAATGGAAGAAAAGAAAGTGAGTACCAGTTGTAGCCCTGAGGTCAACTGCAGTGGTGGGGCCTATAGTTGATCCAACCAAATTCCTTCTTCTAAGCTTTGCATAGAAACAATGAAAGAACTGTCCCAAAAATATAGACAGAGAAGAGAATTTGTACTATGTAAAGGATGAGCTATGGAAACCATGTATGTATGCCTCCCATATCTCCATTTAAGAGGGAAACTGCTATAAGTAATGTACTTAACTGATAGCAGCTTCCTGAGGCTGAACCACTGAAATCTGTCATTAATCCTCTTGCCACTATTTCCAGGATGCTCCCAGTCAATAACTGAATGAAGGTACCTAGAACTGGTTAATTCATACACATCATGGAACTTCTCTAATTGACAGTTTGCTTTCAAACTCATTAGGGGTCTTGCTAATATTCTTTCAGAGTCACACTGCAGTTTGAGCCTTTTTCTACCCAATCTTGGCTTCCCTTGTGGATCAGCTGGTAAAGAATCCACCTGCAATGCAGGAGACCTGGGTTCGATCCCTGGAGATCCCCTGGAGAAGGGAAAGGCTACCCACTCCAGTATTCTGGCCTGGAGAATTCCATGGACTATACAGTCCATGGGGTTGCAAAGAGTCGGACACAACTGAGTGACTTTCACTTTCTACCCAATCCTTCTTCCTCACCCCTCTCCCTTTAAAAGTGTCAAATTTTAATATGATCTGGAAGTTTTCCTTGCTGATTCCTGCTCCCTTAAACATAAACAGGCATTTCCCCTAATAAATCTCTTATATTTCCTATTCCATCACAGCATCTGCTTCTTTAAAGACCTAAACTGCCATACAGAGGTACTTGGGCTCTTGATAATAGCCCGAAAACTCAAAGAATTGGCTCAGAAAAAATCTAAGAAAATCTCAAAAATGTATCCCTGGTAGATAAAAAGAGATAGCCTTCTCTTTATAATATTCGTTGAGTAAGCTTATCCTTACTTAGGATTCAGCTAACCCAATTCCTCCATAAATTTGAAGTGATAAAGTGTTACTGTATCAAAAGACTGTTCATACAAGAAAATTAAAATAAAATATTCAACATATTGCATGATTTTTTCAGAATATTTTTCATCTCAGATTTTTTTGGGGGGTAGAATAATGGGGAATTTTCAGTTGATAGTATAAAAAAAATATTAATATGGGCTTCCCCTGACACATCTTTACTGTCCAAGAAAAGAATAGGCAACAGTATCTTTTGTGGAATGTGTAATTGGATTTCCCTAAACCTGAAACAGTAATTTTTTATTAAACATTTATCTTTTCTCTTGTCATCAGGATCACTATTTAATGTTTATATAAGTATTCTAAAATGCTTCTTCTTTTAAAATATTGATGTTAGAATAAGCACATTTGAGCAATATGAACATAGGCACTAGGAAAATGCAAGTCAAAACCACAATAAGAGGTCATTGTATATCCACCAGGTTGTCTGTAAGTATTGGAGACAATCTAGAGAAATTGGAATACTCACACAATATTGATGACTGTAAAATGGCACAATGATTTTAGAAATTTGGTGATTCATCAAAACATTAAGCATAGTCTACTCCTAAGTATATACTCAAAAGAAATCTGTCCACACAAAACTTTTACCCAAATGCTCACAGCAGTGTTATTCATAATAGGAAAAAGTGGAATGACTTAAATATTCACACATGATAAATCGATAAACAAAATATTATATACTCAAAAATGGGTACCATTTGACAAATAAAAAGAACAGAATACCAATACATGGTACAACAGGAACTTTGAAAACATTATGCTAAATGAAAGTAGTCAGTTATGAAAGACCATACATTACATGATTCAATTTATATAAAATGTCCAGAATAGAGAGATCTATATACAGACATTAATAGTCAACAAAATTGTGTATTTTGGGTAGCAGGGAAAAGGGTTGTGGTAATAAAGAATGACTGCTGATGAGTATGGGGTTTATTTTTGAGGTGATGAAAGTGTTTTATAATTAGAATGTGGCAATGGGTGCCCTTTCTGAATATATTTTTAAAAACATTGAGTGTACACTTTAAATGGGTAAATTACATGATGTATGAATTATATATCAGTAAAACTAAAAACTCCAATAGGAAGATATAATTTGAATTAACACTTTTATGCCTACAGGTGAGGTATGTTCCTTAGTCTTCTCTTTGAAAAGTCTTTAATATAAAATTGTTTGCTGGATAATTTAGCATATTTCAACCTTTGTTTTATATTATTTTTAGTCTGAAACATTAAATCTGTCTCTCTTGGAGTATTTTGACTAAATATTGTTTTGTTTTTTTTAATTTTCTATTTTAAATTTTAACTGTTGGAGGATAATTGTTTTTATTACGAAGAGCATAATTTAAATGTTCTTATTAAAAATGCATGCTTTCTATCCACTCTTAAAAAAAAGTAGATGCTTTTTTATTATACTGCTGGGCTTGTATTGCTCAACCACATACAATTTATCATTATCACAATCATTGTTTTATATTTATCAAGTTCACCAGAGTCTACTAGTGATTTTCAATTATTTCATTATCAAAAACCAATGAATCAGGAATGTAAGTGATTATCCTAAATCTTTATTATGCACATTCTGGGACATAATACTCATTCACAAATTGTTCCCCAATTAATCTTGCTTAAGAGAAGTAATACATTCACACTTAACCTATGCATAGCAATTGGTGTGATTGTGATCAGGGTTGTTGCTAAATAAAGTTATGCCAAAATGAGAATCTTAATAAACTTTAGTAGAGCTTGAAAAAAAAATAAGAAAAAGACATGTCAAATTCTCCAATTACAGTTCTATCTTTGTGTATTTATCAGTCAGTTCAGTTCAGTCGCTCAGTTGTGTCCGACTCTTTGTGACCCCATGGACTGCAGCATGCCAGGCCTCCCTGTCCATCACCTACTCCCGGAATGTACCCAAACTCATGTCCATTGAGTCAGTGATGCCATCCAGCCATCTCATCCTCTGTCATCCCCTTCTCTTCCTGCCCTCAATCTTTCCCAGCATCAGAGTCTTTTCAAATGAGTCAGCTCTTTCCATCAGGTGGCCAGAGTATTGGAGTTTCAGCTTCAGAATCAGTCCTTCCAATGAACACCCAGGACTGATCTCCTTTAGGATGGACTGGTTGGACCTCCTTGCAGGAGGGAATCTCAACAGTCTTCTCCAACACCACAGTTCAAAAGCATCAATTCTTCAGTGCTCAGTTTTCTTTACAGTCCAAATGTCACATCCATACATGACAACTGGAAAAACCATAGCCTGCAGTAACCATCTGCAGTGATTTTGGAGCCCAAAAATATAGTCAGCCACTGTTTCTACTGTTTGCCCATCTATCGGCCATGAAGTGATGGGACCGGATGCCATGATCTGTTTTCTGAACGTTGAGCTTTAAGCCAACTTTTTCACTCTCCTCTTTCACTTTCATCAAGAGGCTCTTTAGTTCTTCTTCACTTTCTGCCATAAGGGTGGTGTTGTCTCCATATCTGAGGTTACTAATATTTCTCCCAGCAATCTTGACTCCAGCTGATGTTTCATCCAGCCCAGTGTGACAATATACAGCCTTGACATACTCCTTTTCCTATTTGGAACCAGTCTGTTGTTCCATGTCCAGTTCTAACTGTTGCTTCTTGACCTGTATACAGGTTTCTCAAGAGGCAGGTCAGGTGGTCTGGTATTCCCATCTCTTGAAGAATTTTCCACAGTTTATTGTGATCCACACAGTCAAAGGCTTTGGCACAGTCAATAAAGCAGAAATAGATGTTTTTCTGGAACTCTCTTGCTTTTTCAGTGATCCAGGGGATATTGGCAATTTGATCTCTGGTTCATCTGCCTTTGTAAAACCAGCTAGCACATCTGGAAGGTCACAGTTCACGTATTGCTGAAGCCTGGCCTTGAGAATTTTGAGCATTACTTTGCTATCATATGAGATGAGTGCAACTGTATGGTAGTTTGAGCATTCTTTGGCATTGCCTTTCTTTGGGATTGGAATGAAAACTGACCTTTTCCAGCCCTGTGGCCACTGCTGAATTTTCCAAATTTGCTGGCATATTGAGTGTAGCACCTTCACAGCATCATCTTTTAGGATCTGAAATAGCTCAACTGGAATTCCATCACCTCTTCTAGCTTTGTTTGTAGGGATGTTTCCTAAGGCCCATTTGACTTCACATTCCAGGATGTCTGGCTTCTAGGTGAGTGATCACACCATCGTGATTATCTGTGTCATGAAGGTCTTTTTTGTACAGTTCTTCTGTGTATTCTTGTCACCTCTTCTTAATATCTTCTGCTTCTGTTAGGTCCGTATCATTTCTCTCCTTTATTGAGCCCATCTTTGCATGAAGTGGTCTCTTGGTATCTCCAATATTCTTGAAGAGATCTCTAGTCTTTCCCATTCTATTATTTTCCTCTATTTCTTTGCACTGACAACTGAAAAAGGCTTTCTTATCTCTCCTTGCTATTCTTTGGACCTCTGCATTCAAATGGTTATATCTTTCCTTTTCTCCTTTGCTTTTCGCTTCTCTTCTTTTCCCAGCTATTTGTAAGGCCTCCTCAGACAGCCGTTTTGCTTTTTTGCATTTCTTTTTCTTGGTGATGGTCTTGCACCCTGTCACCTGTACAATGTCACAAACCTCGGTCCATAATTCATCAGGCACTCTGTCTATCATATCTAGTCCCTTAAATTTATTCCTCACTTCCCCTGTATAATCATAAGGGATTTGATTTATCCTTCTATCTAATTAGGTTTTGCTTCATGCATTTAGGGTCTCATATTTGGCAAATACACAATTAAAACCTTTATGGCATTTTTGTGAGTTGATCATTGTATTAGTATATATTGACCTTTTTTATCTCCAGCAATTTTATTTGTTCTGAGGTATACTTCTCTGCATGTATTTCCTTAATATTTGTATGGTATATGTTTTTCCATCATTTTGCTTTGAATCTACCTTTGTTATTGAATTTGAAGTGAGTCTCATGTACATGGTGTATAGTTTGGTCATATTTTTTCCTCCATTTTGCCAATCTCTCTTTGATTGGGTTTTCAGACAATTTATATTTAAGGCAATTGTTGATAATATCAGCTCTTAAACCTGGCATTTTATTTGTCTTCTGCTGGCTTCCTCTGCTTGGTTTTCTATTGTTCCTTTGTCTTCCCAAGTTACTTAACAGTTCTTGTGTTTTTTAATATATCTTTGCATATTTTGCTTATTGGTTGCTCTGGATATTGTAATAGACATATTTATTACCAGTCTAATGATAACAACATTTTGATTACAGTGTGAAAGTTTTGCTTCCATTCAGGTCCCTTTACTGTCTCCACCTTTCATCAATCCTCAGTACTATTTAGGGGAAGTCTTAACCCTCTATGCCCTGATTGTCCAGGTTGAAACTTGCCCCATGGTCAAATCAAATGTGACTACATCACAGTTTGAGGAGAATAACACTCTGAGAAATTGCTGGGGTTTTTTTTTCCCTACAAATGTAAAGATCAAATTTCCAAGAGATTTCAACTATTTTTGACTCAAGAAATATAGTAAAGAAGTCACTAAAATTGTAGAAACAGCAGCTGAAGGAATCCCTAGTTCCCCTAGAGAGCCCATTACAACAGTACCACTTTCAGAGGGTACTAATATTGCTGAGAGAAGTAGTAATAGTATCTTAGTTGAACAGGAAAGAAAAGTAATGAAGTAGTCCCTTTAATGTAATTGCTTATCTCAATAAAATAAGATTTATAGCTTCACAAGTCTACCTCTGCATAAATATTATTCATTTACAAGAAATTAATATTCTTGAATAATTATCCTCAAAATGACTACTATATTTAGCAAGGTATCTTTCATTAAGTGGAAAAAAATTAAGTTGAATTAATGGTTTAAAGATTGCTTATTTTTGTTTTTTTGGTTTTTACTACAGTTTTATGCCCTTCTCTGGGGCTTCCCAGGTGGCACTAGTGGTAAAGATCCTGCCTACCAATGCAGGATATGTAAGAGACATGGGTTCAGTTCATGGGTTGAGAAGATCTCCTAGAGGAAGGCAAGGCAACCTGCTCCAGTATTCTTGCCTGGAGAATCCCATGGACAGAAGAGCCTGGTGGGCTACAGTCCATGTGGTCACACAGAGTCAGACATGACTGAAATGACTTAGCGCACACACACACATATACCCTTCTGTAGGGTCCTGGGTTTTAGTCAAACCATGCACTAACTCAGAACTTATGATCATTCATTCTCCTCTAAAGCCTGCTAAGGCTTTCTTTATTAAACTAAATATATGCACATTTTTTTAATTTCCAATCATGTTTCTTCAGAGAAAACTTAATTCATGAAAGAAAAATTCACTCTACTATTCCAGAGACCTACTGCAGAAACTACCTCCATATTTCTTTTATGATTCTTAGATGAAGGGTAATTTGACAGACCATTTGTAACTCACTAAACGAACTGGGAAAACACATTTCCTTCTAAAAGACATCATCCATACATATATTTATCATTCATTCAGTAAAAATTTATGAATGGCTACTCTACATCAGAGGCTTTTCTTTGTGCTTGTGCCATGCACAGTCACGTCTGACTCTTTTCAACCCCATGGACTGTAGCCTGCCAGGCTCCTCTGTCTGGGGAATTTTCCAGGCAAGAATACTGGAGCAGGTTGCAATTTCCTACTCCAGGGGATCTTCCCAACCCAGTCACCAAACTCACATCTCTTGCACCTCCTGCAGGTGGATTCTTTACCAGTGTCACCGGGGAAGCCCTTTTCTCTGTGCTTGGGATTCATCAATGAGTAAAACAGCAAACAAAATGCCTCTCTTCATGGTACTTAACCCTACTGAAAGGGACAGACATGAAACAGTAAATATATCTACAAAATAAATTGTATTTATAATAATTTAGTATGATAATGAGAGCCACAGAAAATAATTGAAATGTTGGAGACTTGCTAAGACTGAGTATTAAATATGCCTCACTAAGAAGGTGACGCATGAACAACGATTTAAAAGAGGTGAAGTTATAACCTTAGTCAATATGTAGGAAAATAATATTCTAGGCAAAGAATACAGCAAAATCTTTAGGTTTACTGTGTTGTTTGTATCTTTAGAAATTTAAGAGTCCAGAGCAGCTGAAACATTGAGCAAAATGTTGAATGGGACAACCCTGAGGGATGGAATAGGGAGGGAGGTGGGAGGCGGGTTCAGGATGGGGGGACACAGGTACATCTGTGGCTGATTCATGTCAATGTATGGCAAAACCCACCAAATATCATAAAGTAATTAGCCTCCAATTAGAATAAATTAGTTAATTTTTAAAAACTGACCCTTGAGACTTCTCTGGCGATCCAGGGGTTAAGACTCCGCTTTCTGAAGCAGAGTTAGCTCTTGAGTTGGTAATCTTCACTAAAGAGATTTGCCCTCCCCAATTGTGTGGGTATCATTGAATCCTTTAAGGACTTGAATATAACAAAAAGGTAGAGGAAGGAAGAATTCCTTCCTCTGCCTTTTTGGTGAGATGGGCCATTGTTCTTCTGCTCTTGGTGTCTTGGTTCTCAGGCCTTCGGACCTGAACTGGAATGAATTCCATCAGATCTCCTGATTCTCAGACTTTCAGACTCCTACGGAATCACACCACCATCTCCTAGGTCTCCAGCAGATGATGGGACTTCTCAGTTTCCATAATTTTATGAGACAATTTAAAAAAATTCCTTATAATAAATATCTTCACACACATTTAATTGGTTCTGTTTCTCTACAGAACCCTCACTAGTACAGGCGCATATCATTACTGGATCTTGAAGACCATTATTTGCTTCTATTCTAATTGAAACGGGAGACACAGTGGAATTTTAAGCATAGACATAATTTAAATAATTTTGACATAATTTAAATTTACAATAGTCATCCTTGCTTTTAAAGAATGGACTATTAGGAAACAAAGGAAAAAAAAATAGAGAGATCTGTTGGGAGTTTATTGAAGTAAACTGCAATTATCCAACAGAGAGAGAACTGCATGTGAGAGGTGGATGTTAGTGATGGAGTACACAAGATGAGATTTTGGATACACTAAAAAGGTAGAACCACTAGCATTTTTTTATAACCCGCATGTCAAGTGTTAGAAAAAGAGATGAGTCAAGGTAAAACCAGGTATCTTGGTCTGAAAAACTGGAGGGAGGGTATTAATCCCCTCACAGAGAAGGGAAGGCAAATGAAAAATATTTTTCTAAAAGATTCCTAAAAGATCAGGAATACCGCAGCTCATATAGATATATGGAATTGAGTTACTTTTTAATATGCAAGCTGCATGTGTATTTAGAGGGAGAAAAATATTAATGCCTGAAAATTCCTCCCCATCACTGTTTTAGGAAACCATTTCATTCGTTGGCTATCTATGCTTCCATGGCTTATGGGGAAAATGCAAAAAATTAATTTGACTGAACTTCCCAATATTTTGGACTGGACTAAAGTAACTCAAAATTTTACATGACCTCCCTACTTTTCTAGATAGATCACCTTATAATTCCTATAGAGTACTGGAAGTGGTTATAACTTTTCTGACAGGGTTCTAATTTTTTAAGTGAACAATATCTGCTAAAGAGAACTTTAAAAAAGTATCATCTTTACACAGGAGGCTAGAAGCAATGGTTGATCACTAACTGCTATTTGATATTACATTTGCTTGGGCAGCACTTGCCAAATTTCACAGCACCCATCCATATGAAATGATGCAACACATATTCCTAACTGCAATAAATTACAGAGAATGTGGGGGAATCTATATAGAACTCGGAAACTTAATTACAGTTTTTTCCATACCATATGACTATAATAAATGTGAAGTGTTTAAATAGCTATTAAAACAAAATTTATATATGTCCAAATAAAATATTTTCAAATTTATAATTGTATTTGCTTCCATTAAAATTTTTTATATCACTAAGTAAGTTTGAATTATATTCACACAATTATTTTTCTAGACTATTTGTTAATAGTCTCCTGAATACCTTGAGAATCACCCTTGATGAGAGACATTTTTAATCTCGTAATAGGTTATAAAAGGTTTAAAGCCGTTTTACAGCCATTCTAATATGTGTGATATAATTTATATTTAAGGACTTACAGTTCATTCCTCTTTCATTGGCAATTATGTTATCAGTTTTTCTTGTAATAATTATAAAAGTTATAACATGAAACATTTAAAAACAATAGTGAAGCTCTAATTTTCAGAATACATACACTTCAGTTAGAATACCATGTAACAATTTGGATGTCAGTAAAAACACCTCAGTTGCAAATGGAGAGAAACAGCTGGTATAAATGGCTACAGTATATAACTTCTGCTTGCAATGTACCTACCAGATGTCTAGCCTAGCCCCACTGCTTCCAAATCCAGCATTTTGGCTAGTGTATTATGTTCTTCGGGAACTTGCAATAAAACCCCCTACAGCAGTGAAGTCAGTCTTTGGTCCACTCTGGGCAGTGGCACACCCTCCAGCTTTTTGCCAAGACAAATATTCAAGTGGCTACATTTTGTATTTAAAAGCCAGGTAGGGAGCATAAGATATTGTTCATCATTCTTGCTGTCTGGCTACTCTTTACCTTTGTTGTTCAGGTAACCAACTAAGTGGCTGCACACAATGCTGCTAGAGGCTAGTAGCAAAGAATCTAGGAGCTTCAGAAACCCTAGGTTCTGTTCAGATGCTACACACACACACACACACACACACACACACACACACACACAACACACACATATCAAAGTCTCTCCACATCTGTAAACTATTTGTTAATCAAGTGTGGCACAGCACAAAATTAAATTTCAGTTAGAGACTAAAAACATGCACATTTCTGAAATTGTTGTCTCATTCTCATTATATTTGAAATCTTACTGTGGCTTTAAAAAGAATCAAATGTAGTACATATGCCAGGTAAGGGTAGCATTTTAAAATCTGGTAATACCTGTAACAAATACTAAAGCATGAGCTGGGAGAAAACACACACACACATTGTGGAAATATAATGAATGCATGTATGTATCTATACTTAAAAATAAAATTACAGTTCACAGAAAAAATTAAGTGACCATAATAATTTTATTGATTATTATGTTGAAAGTACTTTAAATGTGTATGTTTGAGTAAAATCTGAAAAAAAAAATATATATATACTCCTATGAAACCATCACCACCAACCAATCAAGATATGTAAAAGGAATATTGGCAAGGATTTAGAGTAACTGAAACTCTAATGCACTCCAGTGAGGATTTTGAGTGACACAATCACTTTGGAAAACTATTTGGTGAATCTTAAAATACTAATATTATACAAAAACTAAATTATAAAACCTAGCCACTAAACTCCTTGACATTTACCCAAGCTAAATAAAAGCATAAGTCCATTTAAAAAAATACTCATTTGCAATGCTTATACAAGATTCATTTGTAATAATCTAAAACTGAAAACAAACCAAAGGTCAATCAACAGGTAAAGGACTACATAATGGTAAAATGATAAAATGAAAACATAGCAATAAAAAGGAGTAAACTAGTGACACATACAGCCACACAAATACATAACATAACAAGTATGCTGAGTGAAAGAAATCAGATAAAAAAGAATACCGCATTATTAATTTTTAAATAAAATTCCTAAAAATACAGCCTAATCACTAGTGATAGAAAGCAGAACAATAGATCTCTGGGACAGGAGAACAAAAGAGGTAGAGGATATTTAAAAGGAACATGAAGAAATTTTGAGGTGACTTTATGTGTATTTGCTTGATTATGGTGAGAGTTTTATGGATGTATACATATGCCACAACTTGTTAAGATATACACTTCAAATATGTCACATTTTCCTGTGTCAATAAGCCTTTAAAAAGTATGAAAGTACGGTCTGGAAGAAAAAAATATCAATTTTTTTTCAGTAATGCCAAAGGAGAATAATGATGATGGGAATACCCCATGAAAACAAAGGTAAAACTGGAGTACAAAGTTAGACATTGGAAAGTGTCCAAAACACAACATAAGCTTGATAACAGCCTAATTTTGAAAAAACAAGTGTAACTGGATAGGGCATTTATTGAATGTTTGTGGTTTACCCGCTTGAGAGTAACACTCAACTGTTTCCAAGGTCAAGAGAAACAGTGGTAGGAAAAGCTACAGTCTTACATATTAAAGGTAGTAGATTAGAATTCTGCATTTGGAAGTAAGTATGAAAAGCTATGCAGAAACCCTGGCTGGGAGATAATCCCAGAAAGTGTGAAAATAAAATTAGAGTATTTGTCATTGTTTTTCAGTCACTAGGTCATGTCCCAGTCATTGTGACCCTATGGATAGCAGCACACCAGTCTCCTCTATCCTTCAATATCACCCAGAGTTTGCTCAAACACATGTTCATTGAGTAATGATGTTATCTAACCATGTCATCCTTTGCTGCCACCCTTTCCTTTTACCTTCAACCTTCCCAGAATCACAGTCTTTTCCAATAAGTTGGCTATTCCCATCAGGTGACAAAAGTACTGAAGCTTCAGCATCAGTCATCCCAATGAATATCTAGGAATTATTTCCTTTAGGACTGACTGGTTTGATTTCCTTGCAGTCCAAGGGACTCTCAAGAGTCTTCTCCAGCACCACAGTTCAAAAGCATCAATTCTTCAGCACTCAGCCTTCTTTATGGTCCAACTCTCATATCTGTACATGACTACTAAAAAGAACCATAGTTTTGAATATATAGATATTTGTCAGCAAACTGATTTCTCTGCTTTTTAATATGCTGTCTAGGTTTGTCATAGTTTTTATTTCAAAGAGCAAGTGTCTTTTAATTTCATGGCTTCAGTCACCATCTGAAACGATTTTGGAGCCCCCAGAACAAACTCTCTTACTGTATCCATTGTTTCCCATCTCTTTGCTATGAAGTAAGGGACCAGATGCCATGATCTTAGTTTTCTGAATGTGGAGTTTTAAGTCAACTTTTCATTCTCCTCTTTCAACTTTCATTAAGAGACTCTTTAGTTCTTCTTCACTTTCTGCCATGAGGGTAGTGTCATCTGCATATCTGAGGTTATTGATATTTCTCTCAGCAATCTTGATTCCAGCTTGTGTTTCATCCAGCCTAGCAATTTGGATAATGTACTCTGCATATCAATTAAATAAGCAGGGTGACAATATACAGCCTTGACATACTCCTTTTCCTGATTTGGAACCAGTCTGTTGTTCTTTGTCCAGTTTTAACTGTTGCTTTCTGGCTTGCATACAGATTTCTCAGAAGGCAGGTAAGGAGGTGTAGTATTCCCATCTCTTGAGGAATTTTCCACAGTTTATTGTGATCCACACAAAGGCTTTGGCATAGTCAATAAAGCAGAAGCAGATGTTTTTCTGGAACTCTTGCTTTTTTGATGATCCAACGGATGTTGGTAATTTGCTCTCTGGTTTCTCTGCCTTTTCTAAACCCCGCTTGAACATCTGGAAATTCATGGTTCGCATACTGTTGAAGCCTGGCCTGGAAAATTTTGAGCATTACTTTACTAGTGTGTGAGATGAGTGCAATTGTGCAGTAGTTTGAGCATTTTTTAGCATTGCCTTTCTTTGAGATTAGAATGAAAACTGTCCTTTTCCAGTCCTGTGGCCACTGCTGAGTTTTCCAAATTTGCTGGCATATTTCAAATCCTAAAAGCATCATCTTTTAGGATTTGAAATAGCTCAACTGGAATTCCATCACCTCCTCTAGGTTTGTAGTGATGCTTCTTAAGGCCCACTTGACTGCATTCCATGACGTCTGGCTCTAGGTGAGTGATCACACCATCATGGTTCTCTGGGTCATGAAGATCTTTTTTATATAGTTCTTCTGTGTATTCTTTATACCTGTTCTTAATATCTTCTGCTTCTGTTAGGCCCATACCATTTCTGTCCTTTATTGAGCCCATCTTTGCATGAAATGTTCCGTTGGTATCTCTAATTTTCTTGAAGAGATTTCTAGTCTTTCCCATTCTATTATTTTCCTCGATTTTTCTGCATTGATCACTGAGGAAGGCTTTCTTATTTCTCTTTGCTATTCTTTGGAACTCTGTATTCAGATGGGTATATCTTTCCTTTTCTCCTTTGCCTTTAGATTCTCTTCCTTTCTCAGCTATTTGTAAGGCCTCCTCAGACAACCATTTTGCCTTTTTGCATTTCTTTTTCTTGGGGATGGTCTTGATCACTGCCTCCTGTACAGTATCATGAACCTCCATCCATAGTTCTTCAGGCAATCTATCAGATCTAATCCCTTGAATCTGTTTGTCATTTCCACTATATAATCATATAGGGTTTGATTTAGGTCATACCTGAATGGTCTAGTGGTTTTCTCTATTTTCTTCAATTAAAGTCTGAAATTAGCAATACAGAGTTCATGATCTGACCCACAGTCAGCTCCCAGTCTTGTTTTTGCTGACTTTATACAGCTTCTCCATCTTTGGCTGCAAAGAATATAATCAATCTGATTTTTGTATTGACCATCTGGTGATGTCCATGTGTAGAATCTTCTCTTGTGTTATTGGAAGAGGGCATTTGTTATGACCAGTGCATTCTCTTGGCAAAGCTCTTTTACTCTTTGCCCTGCTAGATTTTGTACTCCAAGGCCAAATTTGTGTGTTACTCCAGGTATCTCTTGACTTCCTACTTTGCGTTCCAGTCCCCTACAATGTGTATGCTGTGTGTGCGTTGTGCTTGATTGCTCTTGTTCAACTCTTTGCAATGCCATGGACTATTGCCTATGAGATGAGTGCAATTGTGTGGTAGTTGAAACATTCTTTGGCATTATTAGAAATTACAAAATCTGAAGAATAGAAAGGAAAAGGTTAATACTATATACACAGAGTTAGGTAATATTTCTTTTTCTTTTATTTTCTGGAAAGCTATATAGAACTGATATTATTTTTTCTTGTAATGTTTGTAAGATTTCACTAGTGAAGCCATCTGGGCCTGACAGTTTTTGTGTATGTTTTTGAGATAGCATTTGTGTGTACATGCATTTATATTAAGATTTTTTAATGAAAAACTTCAATTTTTCAATATATATAAAACTCTTCAGTTATCTATTTTTTCTTGAGTAAATCGGTAGTTTATGTCTTTCAAGGAATTTATTCATTTGTCTAAGATAGCAATTTTATTAAATTTGTTGACATGAAGTCTTAGATAATAGTCCTTTATAATTCTTGATGTCTATACAACCTATATGGATGTTCAGTCTTTCATTCTTAATATTTGTAATCTCTTTCCTCCCTCTCCCTTTTGCTTGCTCTCTCCTCTCTTGCCAATGTAGCTAAAGCTCTATCAATTTTATTTTTATATTCAAAGCACCAATATTTGGATCAATGAATCCATCTACATTATTTTTTCCAATGCTATTGATTCGTGATCTTTGTCATCTTCTTCCTTCTGCTTGCTTTGATTTTAATTTGCTTTTTGTTGTATCAAGAACACTAGGACTTTGATGTGAGCCCCATCCTTCTTTTTGAATATAAGCATTTAATGCTGAAAATATTCCTCTAAGCACTGCTTTAGGTTATTTCACAAATCTTGATACATTTACAAACTTTTATTTAATTATGATATTTAAATTTAAATTCAATATTTTAACACATAGTATATTTTAAAACAGCTACATGATAACTTTCTGAGATAAACATGTTATTTCATATTTTGATTAAGATGACACTATTAAAACTCACTAAACACATTAGATCTGTGCATTGCATTGTACATAAAGGTTAAACTGATTATAAAAATGTAAATATATGGAATTGATGGGAAAACTGAAGGGAATGAAAAGTTTTATCCTGTAGGATAAAGAGTGGAAGAAATATAGTGTATTTTTTAGAATCCTAAAGAAGACCATTATTTAAGTGACAGGTAAAGGAATTATAGCCCATAAAAGAGACATCAGAGAATTATTATGCAAAAGTGTATAAGAACTAGGAGCATGTAGGGCCATAGAATTCATGGAGTAGAAGTACAGAATGAGTATGTGACATTCTGTAATCTGGCAGTGATATTAAATAGGAAAAGCTGATACTTGCTGATCCCACATTCCATTCCACAGACATCATGGCTGCTGTTAAATGGGAATTATTCCAGAGAAAATCCAGAGATAAATACAAGAAATGGAAGTGAATCTGTAGAGAGTTCTACTCATGGTACAATCTCTAGAAATATGTGTTAGTAATGTGGGATAACAAAAACCTTGCAGGATGATGGTTGAGAATGATGACACTTGAATATGTGCATGAGCTAAGCAAGCAAAGTACATGAGTAAATTGTATAAATACATAGAAAATAGAGAAGGCAAATGACTGAGGAACAAAGACGTGTTAAAGGTGTGGAAATGTCATCCAGGGTATAGGTGAATGATTCTTCTTTCAACAATGAGATACACCATCCTCTTAAACTGAAGAAAATTGTATAAAAACGGAGCTCAATATTCTCAATGAAGCAGAAAGTAGGATTTGTTAATAGAAAAGTTTTGAAAGTCTGTTTAGTAGTACAGAGGCAGGCAAATAATATATGTACTACTGAAGACCAGAAATGAAGTATATCTCCATAACACAATCTTGTTTTCTTAAAGATGATGCTAATTACATTAATAGTAACCACTCAAAAACTGGCTATTTGAAGTTCATGTGCTGTTTGAAGTTTCACTGTATGAATAAAAAATTGAACTCTCACAAAACTCTCATAAGGTAAAGCAGGATTATAAAGCTTTACACAGAGAAACTAAACTGTGATGCAAAAAGGCAAAGTAATTTGCTAAGTTTCATTGCTGATAAGTGACAAGGTTGGCTTTGAACCCAGGTGCTTTGATTCAGAGTCTCTACACAACCACTTAATTATACTGCTCTCCTGTGAACAAAAACAAATTTCTTTCCTTAAAAATATTATTTATTAAACTAGAAATGGCGAATACTTTTCAAGTTACAATATAAGGAATTGTAGTTAAGGCTGCTTTTAATATATGGTGACATTTTTTGTTGTTTGTGTGTGTGCGTTCTAAGTTGCTTCAGTCATGTCCAACTTTTTGTGACCTCATGGACTGTAGCCTCCAGGCTTCTCTGTCCATGGGATTCACCAGGCAAGAATACTGGAGTGGGTTGCCATGCCCTCCTCCGGGGGATCTTCCCGACTCAGGAATTGAACCAGCATTTCTGGCAGCTCCTGCACTGCAGGAGGATTCTTTACCACTGAGACACCAGGGAAACCCTTTTGTTGTTTCTTGACTTAATATCTAAGGTTATATTCTGTTTACCATAAAGTTGATTTAATGAGGAATAGCTACAAAGAAACTGAGGTTTATTTATAATTATTTTATCTTAATTGAAATATGGTCTAGGAATGACCTTAGAATACTAATATCATATTCTCGTATGAACTTGGTAGTATAATTTATATAAAAATAATAAAAAGACACAAGTATCTTTGGCAAAAATACTGCCACTTAGTGTTTAATAGAAAGACATTATCTAAAATGCAAAAAACATGATGTGCCTTGTAAGCATTAATTCTGAGGAAGCTAATTCTAAGTTTTGTTAACAACAGATGAGTTTTCTTTAGGGTTGATCTACATGTTTCTAAAAGTGCAAAATCAAGACATACGTTGTATTTTCTTGTATTTTTTTATCTTTTTTATTTTATTTAATGGTTTTCTTTATGTTTCAGTTCAGTCGCTCAGTCGTGTCCGACTCTTTGCGACCCCATGAATTGCAGCACACCAGGCCTCTCTGTCCATCACCAACTCCCGGAGTCTACCCAAACCCATGTCCATCGAGTCGGTGATGCCATCCAACCATCTCATCCTCTGTCGTCCCCTTCTCCTCCTGCCCCCAATCCTACCCAGCATTAGGGTCTTTTCCAATGAGTCAACTCTTCGCATGAGGTGGCCAAAGTATTGGAGTTTCAGCTTCAACATCAGACCTTCCAATGAACACCAAGGACTGATCTCTTTTAGGATGGACTGATTGGATCTCCTTGCAGTCTAAGGGACTCTCAAGAGTCTTCTCCAACACCACAGTTCAAAAGCATCAATTCTTCGGCGCTCAGCCTTCTTTACCATCCAACTCTCACATCCATACATGACCACTGGAAAAACCATAGCCTTGATTAGATGGACTTTTGTTGGCAAAGTAATGTCTCTGCTTTTAAATATGCTATCTAGGTTGGCCATATCCTTCCTTCCAAGGAGCAAGCATCTTTTAATTTCATGGCTGCAGTCACCATCAGCAGTGATTCTGGATCCCCAAAATATAAAGTCTGACACTGTATCCACCATTTCCCCATCTATTTCCCATGAAGTGATGGGACCAGATGCCATGATCTTAGTTTTCTGAACGTTGAGCTTTAAGCCAACTTTTTCACTCTCCTCTTTCACCTTCATGAAGAGGCTCGTTAGTTCTTCTTCACTTTCTGCCATAAGGGTGGTGTCATCCGCATATCTGAGGTTATTGATATTTCTCCCAGCAATCTTGACTCCAGCTTGTGTTTCTTCCAGCCCAGCATTTCTCATGATGTACTCTGCATATAAGTTAAATAAGCAGGGTGACAATATACAGCCTTGACGTACTCCTTTTCCTATTTGGAACCAGTCTGTTGTTCCATGTCCAGTTCTAACTGTTGCTTCCAGACCTGCATACAGGTTTCTCAAGAGACAGGTCAGATGGTCTGGTATTCCCATCTCTTTCAGAATTTTCCAGTTTATTATGTTTCATATTACCACAAATATCAACCCTGGAGGGAAGAATCTGTGAAGGTCTGGAGGACCTGTTGGACAAATCTGCCTTATAATAGATTGCTTCCCACAGAGACTGAACTTGAGAAATGATAAGTGATAAAAATGTATTTTAGAGCTGTCACAAAAGTGAGCATCTCTTCCCATCAAGCCAATTTTCTTACAAAATATACTTTAACAAATAGCATGATAGGTTGCCAAAATAATAATGACTATTTTATTTAAAGAACAGTAACAGACCAACACCGTTAGTTTCCTTGATCAACAGAAGCGAATTGCAGAGGATGTGTTGGTTATAACTATTTTTACTCTCTAGTTTCCTTCTCCATATTTCTTATATTGCATAATATAGGGATAATCATGACAAGTCAGCTACCTGCTTCTTCATGATAGCCCTCTCTTTTATATTTTTGAAGCTTCTTGAGTAGTCAGGCTATATACCTTTTTCATTCTGGTGTATAGTTTTCACTCTCCCCTACCCAAATGGAGAGAAATGAATTGATTATAGTATACACAATCTCAGAATCTCTTTCTTCTTCTGTACCTTTTGGAGTTTAAGAATCTCAGGTTATCCAGGAGTAACAGGACTAAGAGGATTGTCAGGACTTATACCCATATGTCCAACTTCAGCAATATCTACTTTTGCTATGAAGCACAATGAATCGTTTTTAGTTTCCTCCTAGCCTGCTGTCTTCAAGGAAGCCCACATTAGAGTTATAGAAGAAAATGTTTTCTCTTCACTTTAAATGAGTGAAGGATCCTCAAGAGACTTACTTAAATTGCTTGTTCTGTAGCTCATGAGTGTGAGTGTCACAGGAATGGGGGGGCAGATTTTCTGCCTATTTTTCAAAAATAATCTAAAAGTAAGAAAATGGCTTTAGTTGTTAGAAAAAAAAGACAGAGCTACAACAGAGAAGAGCTACATTTGTAACTATGATAGGGCAGGATTAAATGTTCTAAATGAACTGCATGCAAGCCCTTGCTGAATGGAGCTATTAACAGTTTTGCCTGAAATTCTGTTGAGTCCTTCCTTAAGTGGTCTAACTAGAGGGAGTTTTGGATGCCCCTCGCCACCCCCGAATGCATGAAGCAACAAAAGCCCAGAGACTAAGGTGAAGTCAAACCAGACAGCTTGAGAAGAAATCAGCCGTTGTAGGAAAATGCAGGTGTAGAACTTAAGTAGGAAATCTTTAACTGACTTACAAAACTAACTCATGAAGAGAAAACCCAAACTAGCATATTCAACAATAAAGGTTATCAAAACCAGATTTTAACTACATTAAACTTCAATCAGATCTTTTTCAACTCTTACCTCTCCCTTCATTTTCCTAGGGTGTGAAAAAGCTTAGAGCAGTATACAGAGAAAAAAGTGGACTATATAATGTAGAATGGAAACTAAGATAAGCAGGTTCCCCTTAACCTCTGCCACTGAAGATTTTCAAACTGAAGTCACCCTAAACTATTGCAATGGGGAGACTTTATTGGAAAATATGGATACTTAGATATAATTGATATTGTACTGGGATATAACTATTTTGTATTACCTGAAAGAATAAAAATTATTAAAGTGGGAAGAGTACCTACTCAAGATTTTGTATGAGACAGTCAAGAATTCACTAACAGAACAAATCTGAAGGAGACATGAGAGAAAAAATACTGATTTTCTGTTTATACCTATGGAGTCCAGCTTTTTCAATGATCTGGTTACAACTACATTGTACAGTTAAATTATTTCAAATGTACAGACAGACACTTAAAAGTTCCCACTTATTTCAAACTTATGTTTGTAAGACACTTCATACTTGGTCTATTTTCCTGGACATGACCTGGTCAAATATTCTATTGCTCATGAGGTGACTTTTACTCCTTTTAATTTCTAAGCTTATGGGCAGGATGCCATCCAAATATACCTTTTATTAATATTATTTTTCATATATATGGAACATTATTGTGATTAGTGAGATTCCTCTGATTTAAGTAAGCATACTATAAAATATCAGGCATGCAATGATTGTCCATACCACATTTTCCAAGTGAAAGTTGCTCAGTAGTGTCCAACTCTTTGCGACCTCAGGGACTATACAGTCCGTGGAATTCTCCAGGCCAGAATACTGGAATGGGTAGCAGTTCCCTTCCCCAGGGGCTCTTTGCAACCCAGGAATCAAATGGAGATCCCCTGCATTGCAAGCAGGTTCTTTATCAGCTGAGCTACCAGAAGAGCCCACATTGTCCAAAGCCCAGAGTAAAACTGGAAAAAAAAATTGATCCTTTTATCTCCTTCTCTTGTTTAAATTTATATAAGTTTTATCTAGGGAATAAGCCAGTCTAAGTCTTACGGCATTTGCAGCCATGAAATTAAAAGACGCTTACCCCTTGGAAAGAAGGTTATGGCCAACCTAGATAGCATATTTAAAAGCAGAGACATTACTTTGCCAACAAAAGTCCGTCTAGTCAAGGCTATGGTTTTTCCAGTGGTCATGTATGGATGTGAAAGTTGGACGGTGAAGAAAGCTGAGTGCCGCAGAATTGATGCTTTTGAACTGTGGTGTTTGAGAAGACTCGTGAGAGTCCCTTGGACTGCAAGGAGATCCAATCAATCCATCCTAAAGGAGATCAATCCTGGGTGTTCATTGGAAGGACTGATGTTGAAGCTGAAACTCCAATACTTTGGCCACCTCATGCGAAGAGTTGACTCATTGGAAAAGACCCTAATGCTGGGTAGGATTGGGGGCGGGAGGAGAAGGGGACGACAGAGGATGAGATGGTTGGATGGCATCACTGACTCTATGGACATGGGTTTGGGTAGACTCCGGGAGTTGGTGATGGACAGAGAGGCCTGGCGTGCTGCAGTTCACGGGGTCGCAAAGAGTCAGACACGACTGTGCAACTGAACTGAACTGAACTGAACAAATGTCCCTCCCCTCCATTTCTAAGATAAAGATTGCATCATGACACAGAGGCATGTTAGATCTCAAGAGTTTTCATGACAAGTAAATGAAATAATGGCATGTAAAAAGAGTAGACTAGTAAAAAGCAGTAAGTTGTCAATAAATACAACATATAATTAATAGTACTACTGTTACATGCCAAGACATATGCTCTCATGGATTCTTAGTATTTTAATCTGAACTCTATGAAAGTCTACCTTTAAAATCCCTTTAATGGTAGCAAATGGACAAACTAAATGCACTTAGTAGTTCACATTAAAAACAGAAGCAAAAAAGAATTCATAATAACTATACACTTGTTTTACCCTAGTTTTCGGTTGAATCCAATTTTGCTTGAATCCTCTCCCATAGACACTATAAAAAGTCTTCTGAAAATCAGAGATAAAATATATAAAGTTTAATGCTAGATGATAGATTTATATTGAAAATTCAGTATTGGTAATTCAATATTAATCCTTTCTTCTGTTTTCTTTTTCTTTTCTTTCTTTTGATGAGGACTATTTTTAAAGTCTTTATTGAAGTTGTTACAATATTGCTTCTGTTTTAGGTTTGTTCTTTTGGTTGCGAAGTACATGAGATCTTAGCTCCCCAACCAGGGATAGAGCTGGCACCCCCTATATTGGAAGGTAAAGTCTTAACCACTGGGCCAGCTGCGAAGTCCTGCTTGTGGTTTTTCTAAATAGTACTAATATTATGTATATTCACTTCATAAACAAATTTGTATTCCAAAGTTTTAAGTGCTCTTCATCCTAAAACTACCCACAAGCCTAATATTTCTTTAATTTTCTCAATTTAAAATAGCCACATGTTGATGTTTCTCTATATGTTGTTTAATTATTCCTGGAATTCTTGGACCTCCAGCACCTTATTTTTATATTTTTTGTTTCTTGTATATGGCCCAAGTTCTGCCTTTTATCTGATCCTGTTATCTAGATATATAGCGTCATGCCTGCTAAATTCAGAAATAATATGCATCATGCTGGCATCTTTTTAAACTGTTGTACTTATGAAATTGTTTGAATATAAGGCAAAAGTTTTATATTGCATTTCCATATTGTTCTAAGAATATTCAAGCAGTCTGAATAGTAAGTTCTCAAAATATGTTGTTTATTATTATATCTATAACATGATTCATTATAACACTACTATATTTCCATTAAGCAATTTTCTTGGAAATTCACTTCCAATTTCAGTTCTATACTCAATCACAATTTTTAGACTTGTTGAATATTCCTGCTTTTTTCTATATTTGAAATAACTTTCACTCACCTCTTCAATTATCTCAAACAAATCCAAATTGTCTACTTTCATATACAGACGAGACTTCAAGACTACATCTAGTATTACCCCTATTTTCAGACAAACAGAAATGGAGTTTCTCCATATATTGAAGATTTCTAATTTTTTATATCATCCAAAACATGCGATTTCCTTATTCTTAAACTCACAAATGCTTAGAGACTACAAACCCTATAAAGAAATATAGAAACAAATACTTTCATATTAACAAAATTAAAGTGTTTTTTGCCAGCACATGCCTGGATTAACACAAAGAAATAAGAGTGTGCTAGAATGAATTAAGTGAAAGTAAAATAAAATAATTTTCATTTTTTCTTAAAGCTATTTTTTAATAGCTTTAAAAGATAACTGGCTATATAAAGGTAAAATGTATGCAAATATAAAGGTAAAATGTATGACAAAAATAGTATAAGGATATGTAAAAGGTATTTAAAAATACAGTGTTACAAGAAACTTAAATTACATAGGAAGTGGTATAATATTCTTTTCAGGTATACTGATGAATAAGTGACAGATTAGTTGAAGCCCAGCAAGAGGAACAGAACAAAGATTTTTAATTCTATCTTCTCAGCCTAAAATGAACTGATAAGAATCATTCTACAGATATGACTCAGAAGGGAAAAAGAAGCATAATGTTAAAGTACAGAATATTATGTTAGTATAAGCATTTATAGAAGGGTGAGTATATAGGAAGGAAAATATATAGGAGTATACAGGAAAATGGAGAAGGCAATGGCACCCCACTCCAGAGCTCTTGCCTGGAAAATCCCATGGACAGAGGAGCCTAGTAGGCTACAGTCCATGGGGTCGCTAATAATTGGACATGACTGAGTGACTTCACTTTCACTTTTCCCTTTCATGCACTGGAAAAGGCAACGGCAGCCCACTCCAGTATTCTTTCCTGGAGAATCCCAGGGATGGCAGAGCCTGGTGGGCTGCCGTCTATGGGGTCGCACAGAGTCTGACACGACTGTAGCGACTTAGCAGCAGCAGCAGCAGCATACAGGAAAGTAAAATATGGGAAAATCTTAAGGTATGTATCAAAAGAACACAATTTTTCAAAGAACTCACCCTTCTATAATTGTGAATTAAGTCAAAATAACAGTAACATGATGAATTTTAAGTTGCCAAACTTATTTTGTCAGCTGCTAATGTCTTTTTATTCAAAGTTTAGTCTATAATCCAACAACATCTGCATCATCTATGAGTTTGCTAAAAATGTAAAATCTCAGGCCCCAATCCAGACCTACAATTTTACCAACCTCTAGTTGTTTTGTATGCAATTACATATAAGAATCATTGTTCTAATGTATTTCTAAATATATTTAGATAGTACATTTTATGCACAAATGAATGAGTCTATTCTGTTGGTACCACCATTTTTAGCCAATTAGTCATACCACTTAATACTTGCCTGCTACATGCATGCATGCTGAATGATCATGTCAAGAAATGAATGAATGAACTTGGAAAGTTACTCTTACAATACCAGTAAATTTTCTCCAATTTTCAAGCCCAATGTAATTTTCAACAACAGAAATAAATAAACTGTTTCATTTTAATTTTGATAATGAAAACTTGGTTTCCTTTTACTTAAAAATATCCAATAGTAAATTTAAAATGAAAAACATATGTACTAAAGTATCTGAAATTTATTTTTATGTCTTAAAAATTTTTAATGAAATTTTAGGCTTAAATACTATTTTTCTGTCATCATTCATTTTGCAACATTTAGAGTATGTATTTGCTAATTAATAGTTAATGCTCCCACCTGGTTCCACAAGAGATTTGAATAGCTGGCAACAAAAAACAACCCCTTACACTCAGTATAAGCAACTGGTTCACAAATTATATAAAGAGTTTTCATGTTATTGTGGCCATAAGGTAGAATTGTTTGATATTATCTTTTTAAGATTTACTTTAAAAATCCAGAATTTAGAGACACACAATAGTAATGTCAAATAATTATCACAATTCATATTATCATCATTTACATCAATCTTAAAATCAGTCAGCTTGGTTTGATTTTCCTAATTAATGATTATACAGAAAAAAAAATGGTAACATCTCTGTTCTCAAATAACTCACTATTTAGACTGAGCCACATGTGTAATAGGCTCTGAAGTGTTTGTTTTAAGTGTAAAAGCTGTTAAGGAAGGAAAATTAGAATGGTACTCAACATAAAACGGGAAGGTAACAATATACATATATGAGATTTTAAATGTATTCTTTAATATTTTTTAGAGTTAACTTCTCTAGGGTCTTAGTTCCGAACATATAAAAGCAACTCATTATCCTAAATCTAATAAAGCTACAAAAATGATAAATACATTTGAACTCTGGAAACCACGCTTATGAATAGTTTTTCTACATATTCACAATGTGAAATTTAATAACTTGCTTGAACTCTTTGAGTCTCAATGGCTTGCTCTGAAAAGCATAATCACTGCCTTTCAAGAATGTTATAAATATCAAATAAGGAAGCAAATGGTAAAAAAAAAAAAAAAACCTGTCAGAAAATTCTCTTAACTAGTGAAAAATTTCAGATTATTTTTGCAAATATTTTCATTTCAGTTATTTCATGTAATAGCTTTAGAAAACGAGAAAAAGCACTACAAGTCAGTAGAGTATAGTGCAACTATGACCACAATGTTTTAAATATGGCATTTAAAAATTATTTTAAAAATCATAATTAACATCAATCTAATTATAGAACCAAATTAGCACATCAGAATATTAAAATTTTAAGCCAAATAGCTGTCTATTCACACAACTACAAAGAAATCATATTAATAATTTAGAGACAGTTTTAATTTTCAATACTACTGAAGATGAGAAACAGTGATGGTTTAAATAATTTACAATAAAGTTAAAACAAAAAAATGTAACACCCAGCAAGACACATTATATCAATATAAATGGATTTAATAAAGAAACAGATGTTTTTTCCACTATTCAATTTTATTTATAAATCTTAAGCTATATGTCAAGAATATATAAGCGATTAGTAATTAGAGGTATAATTTCTTCATATAATTTTCTAGTTTACTCATTTTTCTAAATATGCCTTCAATTCCTGATATTATCTTAAAAGCATTAAAATCCAAATCAAAATATATAGATAAAATGTCTTAATGCAATAGAGAACAAAAAGTAAACATGCTGTAAAACATGATTTGGGGGACTATATGCAATTACATTTATATATATACATATATATAATAATCTATATGCAATTATATGTATATGGGTTTTAAAGTATATATTAAATATAATAAGGAAAATAATCATGACAAGGCATATCAACTTTTTTTTTTCCCTAGAAGCTTAGACAATGGGAGGAATCTATAATATTACCTAATGACTTCAGAGTAACAAAATATATTTCAGGTTAAGAAAAGAAAATAGCTTTTACAAGAAATAAAAGAAGTCCTATTCAACCATACTCTAAAGTTATATACAGTTATATATGTATTTGTTATTACCACTGCTAATATATTCATTACTGTTCTTCGGTCCTTTTTTCAATGCTTATAAAGCGCCATGCTCTAACCTGAGTGCTGGAGGCACATTAGTTAGCAAGGTTAACATGACCCCTCCTTCCTAGAGGTGACAGAGCACACTAGTAAAAAGCATATCCTATGGATTCAGGTTCCTGAATCCTAATTAGGATCAGCCTCTCACTGGCTTTTGACTTGGGAAAATGATTTAACTTCTCTTTGCCTCGATTTCTCCAGCAGTGATACTGGAAGGGACATGATTCCCCAGAGGGCTGTTGTAGGATTAAATTACTTAACATGGAAGCTCATGAAGAGCATCAGCCACCCAGGGAGTTCTCTGTACCTGTGGGCTATTTTCAATTGAGACACTGAACAGGACAATGGTCAAAACCATAGGCTTTGAAGTTGAACTTATCGGGATAATTAAAAGTCCACCCTCACCTACTCTTGGTGGAATGAACTGGAGCTTGTTTTTTAACCCTGGCGAGCCTCCTCCAGCTTTCCTCTGAAAAATGGACAAGATTAGTACCTGCCTTAGATCAGTGCTGAGAGTTTTACCTTAGTTTCTGTATATAAAGAACTTTTAAAAATGCCAGCCACTGAGTAGGCATTCAAAAGAGTTATCCATCATCATCATCATCTTTATGGACATATATGATATTAAATAAATTTATTAAAATATGAGCAATAAAATGTCACACAGAAAAAAATATGCAATTCAGAGAATAAAATAGGTTGTCATGGTGAAGAATGACAGGTTGAGCTGATATGGACTAAGGTTCACAGAAGCCTATCTCTGGAGGTGAAACGGCAGTGAGGTCAGGGTGTCAAGAAATATCCACAGTAAAATATGGGAAAAGAGGTCTCAAGGGAATTCACCATGCACAAGGATAACTACTACCATGTACAAATGCCCTTGGAGTGCTTGTTGGGGCAACAGGAGATAGAGTCAGAATCTGGTGAGTAAATGGGAGGATACAGTGATGGAAGTAGTTCTGAGACACATGAGACTTTTTACAGCATATAGCTCTTACCAATGAACACTGATACTTCTTTTCACACATCCTAAAGATTTTGAGCCAAACAATACTTCACTCTGAAACACTGGTAGTATAGCTAAGACAAAGGAACTAAATTTAAGGCAGAAAAACAGAGAGTAGAACTTCAGTATCTCAAATCATCTGGAATTTACAACCAGGGCATTAAGAGAGATGGGACTTGTGAAGAGTAAGGGATACCAGCAGTCTGTGTGGTCATTCACTGTAGTCTGGGCCTGTGACATAGACATAAATTCTAGCATTTACTTAGAACTACCAGTTAGGAATTAACCTAACTGGAATAGACAGAAACTCCTAAAAACCTTGGTTATTCAGTTGGAATGTAGAAAAGCCATACAAAGGAAAAAACATGATGAGTTATGAAGCACAAGTCAATGTTAAATACAAAAATAGACTGACATTTTCTAAGAAAGAATAACTCTAAGCCTGGCAGGATAAAATGGGTCTACTAGTAATGTATCTGCTTGCCAGAACAAAACTCAGTTACTTTTAAAAGAAAAAAACATAATTTGGATGCCCTACCAACTATGATCCATAATGCCCTATGGGCTACGTGCTAATTTGCTTCAGTCGTGTCCAATTCCTTATGACCCCATGGACTGTAGCCCGCCAGGTTCCTCTGTCCATGGGATTCTCCAGGCAAGAATACTGTAGTGGGTTGCCATGCTCTTCTCCAGGGGATCTTCCTGACCCAGGGATCAAACCCGTGTCTCTTACATCTCCTGCACTGGCAGGTGGGTTCTTTACCACTAGCACCACCTGGGAAGAAAATATAATTTGGACTCCCTACCAACTATGATCCATAATGCCCTACAGAAGAAAATAAATAGGAAAACTGATTCCTAAAAACAACTGTCATAGAATCAGACACCAAGATCACTCATTTATTAAAATTTGCAAGAATGAGATTTAAAATAGTTATTTAGATAAACAGGTAGATAGGCAAATAGATAGACAAGTAGGTAGGTAGATGGATAGATAAATGGATTATTAATTAATATAAATAAAAAAGTAGATACAATTTGTAAATAGGATATCTTGGGGTAAATATTGCTATTAAATATAAAAAGTACTAGAAAATTCTATAGCTAAAAATAATGATATTTAAAATAAAAGAAAAAATGCTCTCTAGGTATAACAGTGTGAGTGCTAAGTCATTTTAGTAGTGTCCAACTCTTGGCAATCCCACGGACTTAAGCCCGCAATGCTCCTCTGTCCATCTGATTTTCCAAGCAAGAGTGCTAGTGGGTCGCCATTTCCTTCTCCAGGGGATCTTCCTGACCCAGGGATCCAACAGGATCTCTTATATCTCCTGAATTTGCAGGTGGGTTCTTTACCACTTAGTGCCACCTGGGAAGCCCTATAATAGCAGACTGAAGAAGTAAAAAAAAAAAAAAAAACAGCCTGAAGTCTTTAAGACAGATGAATAAGAAGTATTCACTATGTAACACAAAGAGAAACAAATATATACAACAATATGCATTTGCCTGTGTGTTTACTTGGGTTTGAATACATTTTATAGTTAAATTTACAATAAGGACTTGTACTACCCAGCTTTCCCACAGAAACAACTTAGGGACTATAGTGACACAAACCAACTTCTACATACACAGAGAATAATACTTGCTAAGGAAAATGAGAAGGGGAAACATGATTTGATCATTTGTCCTCATTATGTTTCAATTAAGATGGAGAACTCAACTGATATTATGACTATATTCAGTCAGTAGCTCTCTGGGGCTCTTAAGAAAGTATGTTTTTCTCCTGGAATGTAGAGGTAAAATTTAAATGAAATCCTTACCTAGGTAATATTTTTAATTACTTACTTCAAAATAAAGCTGATAACCAGAACTCAAGTCTTTAATGCTTAGCTTTCACCCTATCAACAGGCACCTAATCTTTCTGGGAGAAGAGGGTTCTTTTTTCTTTTTAATCTATAGTCTGGGCCTCTGGTCTAAACAAATCCTTTTCAATTGTGTTATAGAATATGTTTTCCTCTTAGCAAACCTCTGTCAATATTCATATGTAGCTTGTTTTACCAATGCTGTTTTTTTCAACAAAGCTAGGTATTTTAGATGAACACACATTATATATCATATACATATACATATATACATATATATATAAAACGTATATTTACTGAAATATATTAAAAATACAGATAGATACAGGATAATTTAATGTCCACAACCATACTCATAATATTTACACAGAACTTTTGAACAAATAGTTTAGAAAGCAGAAAGGAGAGAATTAGAATTTCTCTGCCATGGAAGTGGTAAATTGGCTTGTTTTCTGACTTCCTAGTGTCTCTTGAATATTTTTACATCTTTTAGAGGATCATTTGTCTTATATGATCTGATTTATCAAGGTAGAAATTAGAAAATTCACTCTCTTATCATTTCTGCAAAGGAACTGATAGGTGACATGAGTTTCACCATTATGATATATCTGTGTGAGCTGTCAATACAAAAAATGAACATAAGACAAATCTGGATTTGAAGAATTTATCCTCTGCCTATTTCAGTCAATGGAAGTATTCATCACATCAAGGTCTGTAGAAACGCTTCTGGCATCTAGGTGCAGAGATTATCAGTTTCCACACTGCAGTATTTTGAGTTGATAAACTGATGTTTACTGGCAGATGTAAAAATTCAGCAGTACACTCCCTGTATAAGGAGCTTGTTCCTTGTAGCACTGACTTCCTGCTTCCCAGAAACTTTTGCCCATAATATTGCTTAGCAAATTTTTCCTTACATTACCTCCTTATACTATCATTTGCCCCCACCTTTTCAACTGTCCTTTAAACAATTCTACAATTATACTGTCTATCTACAGCTGGTGAAACTGGGCCACAAGAAAAATCTAAGCCTTGTATCAGTTATCTTTCATGTCTTAGTCTAAAGATAACGGAATTCAGCTAACATTAAAGGATGAGACTCTGGAGATGATAACAAGCACTGTTAAGACTGTCAGTTCAGTAAATCAGCTATATCAGGGCCTGTATCTGCCTGATTCCTTTTTTCTTTCCTTATTTTTATTATGTGGCCTCAATACGGAGACTATATCTCTGCTGCAATATCTGCATTCCAATAGGAATAAGGAGAAGAAAAGGGGATGTGGCTATCTTAGGAAAATTAAAATACAATCCAAGAAAAGTATATTAGAACTTTAGTCAGCCAAAGTCCTAGTACTTGGGCATCTCTTGCTCGAGGGGAAGTAAAAAAATGACTTAAAAACATTGGATTAGGGCTTGCTAAAGTGGTGTTTGACACATATTTCCACAAATTATATCCTCTAGAAATTTATTTTTATTCATGTGAACAACAATGGGTAGATTCAGTCAAGACTCATTTCTACATGTCACACAATTTGCTTTTTATCCATTCTTCTCCATTTCACTGGTAATTCAGTTTTTCTGCATGTCAGATTTTAGAATAGATTTTAAGACCTTTTAGTTCTCTATGCAGATGCCTTTACAGTGCAACTATTATAGAGATTTAACTTACCCTAAAGTCCAACCTTCTATCGTTTCTTGATTTAAAATACCTTTGTTTTCTCCGAGTTCCTTCATTTTATGCATTTTTGACTTACATGTAAATTCAATGTGAACAGTACTATGTACAGAATAACTTCATTGTGATATATAAATGGCATTTTTTTCTTTTAAATTTTCTTACTATATCACAACTATCTATATTTAATTGAAAAGCACCGCATAGACAGAAAGCAGTCAGAACCTCTGCTGAGGCTTCTGCTTACCTTTGGCTTCTAAAAATGCATCAAGCATCCACTGTAGAGAAGTCTGACTTTCTCCTGTTGTAATTCACTGTCAAAGGGAAATGAACAATTGATGAAGCATGCTATTCCTTTATTTTTCCCAGGTCAAATATCAGTGACTTACTATTCATAATTCTTATGTCTCCCTCTTTCCAAGATTATTTATCTTTACTAAATCAGTAACATGCTTTCTGAAAATAAATTGACTTTTCATATTTAGAATGTTTCCTATATCTAGTGGTTGAAAGAAAGGATCTGTCACATTATGTCAACTTTTCCTCTCTGATCCCCTAGGGGTATGTTATAAATCATTAGTTTATAATCAGTTTTTGTTTTTCATTAAATATTAGCCATATGACTGAGGCAGAGAGAAACAGGATTTTGCTTTTGGTCTCCCAAATCAATAGATTTATGGAAATAATGTTTAGAAGAATATATGATAGGCTAATAGAATAAATTTTATAAGAAAAACATCGTTCAGATCTTCTCATCAATAAAATACCTCTAGGAAATCAGAAAAAAAGTTATAATTGTGTAATGTCAAAATCAAAATATTATTCATTGAGTAACTGCTATATATTTGGACTTCAATAAGTATAATACATAAATTGACTGTAATTACTGATCAAAAACACTTTATAATTCAATAAATGATTCAATCAGACCATTAACAGATCTCTGACACTGTAAAAGTATGATGGTATGTGACTGTGTGCACGTGTGCATGAGTGCAAATAGTAACTGTAATACATTTCAGTTCAGTTAGTTCAGTTGCTCAGTCATGTCCGACTCTTTGCAACCCCATATACTGTAGCATGCCAGGTCTCCCTGTCCATCACCAACTCCCAGAGCTTGCTCAAACTCATGTCTATCAAGTCGGTGATGCCATCCAAACATCTCATCCTCTGTTATCCCCTTCTCCCACCTTCAATCTTTCCCAGCATCAGGGTCTTTTCCAATGAGTCAGTTCTTCGCAACAGATGGCCAAAGTGTTGGAGTTGCAGCTTCAGCATCAGTCCTTCCAATGAACATTCAGGACTGATTTCCTTTAGGATGGACTGGTTGGATCTCCTTGCAGTCCAAGGGACTCTCAAGAGTCTTCTCCAGCACCATCATTCAAAAGCATCAATTCTTTTGCACTCAGCTTTCTTTATAGCCCAACTCTCACATGACTACTGGAAAAACCATAGCTTTCACTAGATGGACTTTTGTTGGCAAAGTAATGTCTCTGCTTTTTAATATGCTCTCTAGGTTGGTCATAGCTTTCCTTGCAAGGAGCAAGCATCTTTTAATTTCAGTCACCATCTGCAGTGATTTTCCAGCCCAAGAAAATAAAGTCTGTCATTGTTTCTCCATCTATTTGCCGTGAAGTGATAGAACCAGATACCATGATCTTCATTTTTTGAACGCTGAGTTTTAGGTCAGCTTCTTCACTCTCCTCTTTCATCAAGAGGCTCTTCAGTTCCTCTTTGCTTTCTGCCATAAGGGTGGTGTCATCTATATATCTCAGGTTATTGACATTTTTCTCGGCAATCTTGATTCCAGCTTGTGTTACATCCAGCCCAGCATTTTTCATGATGTACTCCACATATAAGTTAAATAAGCAGGGTGACAATATACAGCCTTGACATGCTTCTTTCCCAATGTGGAACCAGTCTGTCGTTCCATGTCTGGCACTGACTGTTGCTTCTTGACCTGCATTCAGATTTTTCAAGAGGCAGGTAAGGTGGTCTGGTATTCCCATCTCTTTAAAATTTTCCAGTTTGTTGTGATCCACACAGTCAAAGGCTTCAGTATAGTCAATAAAGCAGAACTGGATGTTTTTCTGGAACTCTCTTGCTTTTTAGATGATCCAACATATGTTGGAAATTTGATCTCTGGTTCCTCTGCCTTTTCTAAATCCAGGTTGCTGGTTTAGTTGCTAAGTCATGTCTGATTCTTACAACCCCATGGACTGCAGCCTGCCAGGATCCTCTGTCCATAGGGTTTTCCAGGCAAGAATACTGGAGTGAGTTGCCATTTCCTTCTCCAGGGAATCTTCCCAACCCCAGGTATGAAACTTGGGTCTCCTGCCCCTCAGGCAGATTCTTTACCAACTGAGCTATCAGGGAAGTCCAAATCCAGCTTGAACATCTGGACGTTCTTGTTCCACATACTTGGAAGCCTTACTCAGAGGATTTTGAGCATTACTTTGCGGGTGTGTGAGATATTTACATACATTCAAAGTAAATTTACATACATTCAAAAGTTGCAGGTCAATTCTAAACTATATAAATTGCACTGCACAAGTGAAGATGGCACTATCTACTAGTAAAACCCTCCTTAGATATAACTTTTATTTGGCTCAGTTTAAACATGAATACAAAAACCTATTAAGTTTTGTACTTAATGAAAAATAAAACATAGAAATTTGTGGGGGGGGATTTCCTAAAGAAGGAAATGGCAACCCACTCCAGTATTCTTGCCAGGAAAATCTCATGGACAGAGGAGTCTGGCAAGCTAGAGTCCACAAAGTCACAAAGAGTCGGACACGACTGAGCAAATGAGCATGCATGCATGCAACCAAAAATATATTTAAGGGAATTTATTTTTAGGATATTTTTGAATGAGGCCATCAACATATTTGCCTTCCCAGGTGGCTCAGTGGCAGAGAATCTGCTAATGCAAGAGATGCCGATTCTATCCCTGAATCAGGAAGATCCCCTAGAGAAGGAAATGGCAACCCGGTCCAGTAATCTTGCTAGATAAACCCATCAACAGAGGAGCCTGGCAGGCTACAGTCCATAGGGTCACAGTTGGACACGAGAGAGCACAATGCATGCATCAACATATTTACTGACCTTGTGATAGATAAATTTTATTGACATATGATAAAAATATTATGTAAGTGGTGGTGGTTTAGTTGCTAAGTCATGTCCTACTCTTTATGACCCCATGAACTATAGTCCCCAGCATCCTCTGTCCATGGAATTTTCCAGGCAAGAACACTGGAGTGGGTTGCCATTTCCTTCTCCAGAAAATCATGGTAGAAATTTATAAATTAGAAAAGAGAATTTTTCAAATATCTTATTCGGTATAAAGATCAAACTGAAAAACGTCTGACTTAAGTAAATATAAAAAGCACAAGAAATTCTAGTATACACTGTTAGGAATGAAACATGTTACATAACTCCAAACAAATATAAAAAAATAATATTTACTCAATTCTATATTAAATTCAAGTCAAACAAGTCTATTTTTCTCAGAAAATAAAATGAATAAAGCCAACTTCATATGAGTCATAAAATAAAAACACCAAGGCCCTTGAAGACAATTATTTTTCCACAAATTGTTTTGGTGGTCTTTGGATCTTTCATGTTTATGGTAAATTACTTCTAAAACATTATGTTTGCTTACAAAATATGATTTAATATAATAAGACTAAGTTTAGTATATATAATATAGCAGCATAATTACTACTTTCCTCAATTTTTACTAATATAACATCCATCTGCTACTTAAATAGCTTATTTTTCATCTGTATCCATTCTAAGATCTATCCTAACAAATGTTTCCATTTCTGGTACAGGTAAGATACTATCAACTTTGAGAAATAGTAACTGGCATAATCATGCCTCCAAGTTCCCATTTCTTCTTCACACTTTGTTTTACGTTTTTGTTTGCCTATTTATCTTTGTTTTATGTTGCTCTTCTCTTCAGTATCTGCATAATTTTAAGCTTGTTTTTCACAGATGATTTGAAAATGGCAGCCAGTAGAGGTTAGGGTGAAATACTTCAAGTCCAGAAGGAAAAAGAGGGGAAAGTAAATCAGCCAGACAAAAAAAGAAGCAAACATAAATGTCACCCTAATACCTCAGGAGATGAATTTTACAGCTTCTCACTAAAGCAGATTACAAAGAATGAAGTCAACTTTCTAAAATAATTAGCATGGATGAATGAAAGATATCCTAGAAAAAGAAATGGGCTGTCTTTCTCTCAGTAACCTGGGAAAACAGCTGAACAAGTATGTTTCCCTGCTAGGAGCTAAAACAGCTCTTTTTTTTTTAGTATTATTTTATGTCTTTTTATTTGTTTTGCCATACATTGACATAAATAAAAAGTGATTGTTGTTGTTTCTAGAATAAGGTATCACCTTATTTCTCTGGGGCTTCCCTGATGGCTCAGTTGGCAAAGAATCTGCTTGCAACGCAGGAGACCCCGGTTCATTCCTGGGTCAGGAAGATCCACTGAAACAGGGATAGGCTACCCACTCCAGTATTCTTGGGCTTCCCTTGTGGCTCAGCTGGTAAAGAATCCACCTGCAAAGAGGGAGACCAGGCTTCGATCCCTGGGTTGGGAAGATCCCCTGGAGAAGGGAAAGGCTATCCACTCCAGTATTCTGGCCTGGAGAATTCCATGGACTATCGTCCATGGGGTCACAAAGAGTCAGACAGGACTGAGCGACTTTCACAGATACTTATTTCTGATCGTATTAATTATGCTCATTTTAATGTCTTACAATCCTATTTCTTAAGATTTATCTTGTTACTGTTGTCAGCATTGTTTTTTTGTTAATTTATTTTCCCTTGGAGGACTACTGATTTGCTTCTATTGGTCTATATTTGTATCGTCAGCCATTGCTGCCAGTGTTTCTTAGAGAGAAAAATCTAATACCTATGCACAAGGGGTTATCAGACTGCAGAACCTCTATACATCAGAGGACAAAGGACTTACAGAATTGTTTTTACAATAGATTCTCAGAAGAACAAAAAATTTTACTTCTCAGAACAGAAGCAAGAACAAAAGTATTTCTAAATAAAGAAGAGATATGGCTAAACTTGAGAAAATACCCAAAAGCAGAATTTAAAAAAGAAAGAGAAAAGCAGGTAGAAAAGTAGGTACAAGGCCAAAAGAGTTTACAATTATTGGAGGAAGGAGGAGATTTCAAAGCAGAAGGAATAATCAATAATGCCAAATGTTATGCAGGTTGATAAAGAATAAAATCACTAAATGATCATTCCTCTTGGTCTTTGGAAATCACTGGTGTTTATTTAAAGCACTGTTTCATTCAGTCATGGCCAGAGGTCCTGTTCATAAAGAACTTAAGGATAACCACAACAAAGTAAGAAGCATTGTTTACCACCTACACAAATGAAAATGTGGCAACAAAGCAAGGAAAATCCAAATGACATCCTGAAGGGGTGACAGAATTATAAATATTGTATTTAGAACAAGACAGAAAGTCTACTGAAATATGATAGTCAATAAGGAAAGAATGCAGGACACAAATTTCTAAAATATATGGTTTAAAATAGAGTAGAGTTGCATATTAAAGTCTCAGGGAAGGATTTGGACAGATATTCTTCATGGAGAATGTATATAATATATAAAATCACTGTATAATTTACCATAGATACCAAGAGATTTTAGAAAGTGGGACTATTAATTATGACAGTAAGATAAGCATGACCCTGGATTGTGCATGTAACTCAGGCCATAAGGTTCTTTACTAATGCATCACAATGATCTCTGACATATCTCACATTTAATCTGACAGTGAACAGCTAACTGGTCAACAAACTTTTCCATTTTTCCTCAGTACTACTGTTCCAGGTCTCCTTTAGAATTGAGGTCTTGCAATGATGAGCTGTGAGAAGAAAAGATGTGACCACGTCCAAAATTGGTCCTTAAAAATCGAATGGATCTCCTCCATGTTCTCTCCCACTTGATGGCGTAGGGTTTTTTGAAACCTCAAGGGGTTTTTTGATGTTAATATGGTGGATCCACTAGACTGAAATAGCATGGGTTATGAATAAAAGATGAGAGGTAAAACTCATTTTGAAAGGTAGGTTAATTATAAAGAATCTTCTACCAGTTTCAGAGACATTATATATTTAGAAATTTAAGCAATTATTATTATCCTAAACAATACAGAGTTTTTCTGAACACAACATTTCAGTTACTATTAGTGGACTGAAGTAAACCTAAAGTAAAATTTCATTAACTATTTTGGTAATAATGTGTAAGACAGAAAGCAGGTTAATCTTGAAAAAGGAAACAGGCATGTTGTTTTGAATACAGTAAGAGCAGAGAGCAAAGGGTACAGAGAAAAGATAACAAAGGCCAAGATTATGGAACATCATTGAGTGGGAACATAAAATAGACTGAGATTAAAGTTATTATGCAAATAATTGAAATTTTAGGGGTTTATTCTATAGGTGTAAGTAGGTTTTAATTTTTTAATTTGCATCTTAAACATCAAGCTTTCCTGGTGGCTCAGACAGTAAAGAAACTGGCTGCAATGCAGAAGCCCAGGGTTCGATCCTTGGGTCAAAAGGATCCCCTGGAAAAGGGAATGGCAACCCACTCCAGTATTCTTTCCTGGAGAATTTCATGGACAAAGGAGCCTGGTGGGCCCAGCCATGGGGTCACGAAGAGTTGGACACAACTGAGTGACTAACAATTTCACCTTTAGGCATTACTTAAACTACTAACATCTGAAACATCTAGTTCTATTCCCACATACTTTTGACAATTTGGGTGCAATCTGGTAGAACACCTTAAACTTAAACCTTACATCAATACTTGTATCAATCTGGAGCTGAACACAATAATGATGATAAAGTGCTGAAAAATGAAAGCTTCATGGGGGACAGGGGCATAAAACCATACGTAAACTGTGCTATGCACATCTTGATCAAATGAAGTATTATATTCTATCTTTAATGTAAAAAATACATAGCAAACCAATCTGAAAAGGCTACATCCCATATGATTACAAGTATATAATATTCTGGAAAAGGCAAAACTATGGAGATGGTAAAAAGATGAGAGGTTGCCAGAGGAGGGAGGGATAAACAGCCAAAGTACAGAGGATTTTTATGGCAGTGAAATTATTCTGTATGTATAATGATAGATTGGAGAAGGAAATGGCAACCCACTCCAGTATTCTTGCCCAGGGAATCCCATAGTCAGAGGAGCCTGCTGGGCTGCTGTCCGTGGGGTCACACAGAGTCAGACACAACTGAAGTGACTTAGCATGCATGCATGCATTGCAGAAGGAAATGGCAACCCATTCCACAGTTCTTTCCTGGAGAATCCCAGGGATGGAGGAATCTGGTGGGCTGCCGTCTATGGGGTCACAGAGTCAGACAAAACTGAAGTGACTTAGCAGCAGCAGCAATGATGGATATATGTCACTACAAATTTGTCAAAAGCCATAGAATGACCACCACCAAGAGAGGGCCCAAATGGAAACTATGCACTTTGTGTGATAATGTGTCCACGTTAATCAATTGTAACAAATGTACATCTTGACTAGGGGATGCAGATAGCAGGGAAGGTTGTAAGAAAGGGACACAGAGAGTGTATAGGAATATACTTTCTGTTCAATTTTGTTGGGAACCTTAAACTGTTCTACTGAAAGTCATTACGCTAAGTGAAAGAAGCTACACAGGAATGACCACATATTGCACGAATCCATTTGTCCAAAGAAAGGGAAGCTACATAGACAGAAAGTGCAGACAGATCAGTAATTATCTAGGTTTGAGAGGATTAGGGAGTGGTGGTTAAGGAATACGAGGTTTCTTTTGGATATGGTGGAATGTTCTAAAATCAACTGTGATGATGCTTGCACAATTCTCTAAATATACTAAAAACTACTAAACTGTATAAATTAAATCAGTTAGTTGTATGATGAGTGAATTATATCTTAATAAACTCATTTTTAAAAAGAGAAAACTGTTCTAAAAAGTCTATTAAAATATCTTAAATGCATGACAAATAAAAACATGAAGTAACTATAGAAGTTGTCAATTGAATAGAATTTTACAGTTGCTTATTCAATAGTTTATAAAAACCAGTAGGTGTCTCTCATGTTCTATATATTTTTTAAAAATATAATAATCTCAAGAACAGATGCATATGTATAGAGGAATCAGCATAATGGTTGGCAAAGTAAAAATAATGACATCTTTTTCTTAAGTTTATTTTTAGCTACGAGAGCAGGTTTGCTTATTATCTTTTAATATGCACAAATAATATACTATATATTCAATAAAGTAGCAGCTTAACCAATCCTTCACTTGCGTAATACATTTGGAGATCTCCAATTCACATTTGTAATCACATTACTTCTGTTAAAATTAATGGAGCTCCATAAGAATTTGCAGCATTTTGGAAATCATTGGGGTAACCCATGATCCATGCATATATTCTTAACATGCCTGTCACATTTAATCAAGGTCATCATATTTCACAGATACATAACCTTATTAATTTCTTTTTTGCTACATGCCTCATTTGAATAAATCATCTATTAAGCTAAACAGACACAACTACATCCATGAAATTCACCAGTATTCATTGGGCTGTAAAGAGGGGTCTGTTTTCAAATGAAGAGGCACTTTTGCTTACCCAATAGGTATTTAAATACACAGACTTAATTCCAAATTCTATCACTAGGCACCAATCACCACATGTAGTTGGAGATGTAGTGCAAAGAAATATTAGAATAGATGCCAAGAATTTAGACAAAAAGTAAAATTGAATTAAACGTTATTAATGAAGTACATAGTGAAAAGTATGGATATTTAATTAAAACTAAGGACCTGAAATTGGAAAGGAAATCATTCTTTTTCCTTTGTCAGAGTGGCATTTTTCTCCAGACTTTTGTAGGTACCAGTGGTAAAACTCAGATAAGTATGATGTTTTAAACTGTAATTAGAGCTTAATGGATAACAGGATTCTGCTAGATCTTGTGATTTGAAGAATCAGAGAACACTTCCTAGTTAATAGAAATTGGCCTTATTTCCCAAGACCTAAACTTAAAAACTATTACTTATTAGGACATCTGTGTTTTATCTTGATTTATTTGTGCATTCATTAGCAAGATGTGTCCTAAGGTATCTGCTTCTTTCACTTGTGCCATTTTAGCTTACAAACAGTTTCATAAGAATACTCTGCTTTCAGAGTGTGAGGGAAACCTGTATTTTATTTTCCAAATACAAATTTCATATTTAGGTGAAATTTCACATTAAAATGATAATCTTATGATAATCATTTTAGATTTGACTGCTTATTTTTAACATCGTAATTCAGTGCTTTCAAATCAAATTTCTATCATTTCTTTGTAGATGAAATTAGCTTTATTTTTTTCTCTGTACTAGTTTGTAATTCACAATATTATAACATGAAAGTTTACAAAATGTTTAGGTGTTACAAAAATTTAGAAAAAATATAGACAGGGTAATGTGCTGTGTGCTTAGTCACTCAGTCTTGTCTGACTCTTTGCAACCCCATGGACTGTAGCCCACCAGGCTCCTCTGTTCATGAGGATTCTCCAGGCAAGAATACTGGAGTGGGTTGACACACTGCCAGAGTCCTGCTCCAGCTGATCCAGGAGTACCCAAGGGATGAATGGCGTCAGAGAGAGGAAAGAAAGAAACAGAGTTTTTTTTGAAGGTTCAAAGATGATCTCACTTTATTGATTTCAGTTTCTACTTATATAGCACATGTTTTTCTTCGTAATGACTCTTACAATGTTTTTCCATTCAGATCAACATCCCCTGATTCTAAGATGTGTTAAAAGTTTTTTCCTAGTTCTTTGTCACATTTTGGTTACATGTTTATCCCGAAACCTATTTTTATTCTACTAAAACATGGTCTAGGAATCATGTTATTCCATCTACTTATTCTGTACAGCCTGCTACTTCAGCGAATACAGCGTCTTGCTTCAGCAAATAAGCACTATAGCGGCATTTAAGGTCAAGAGTTTCTCATAGTACAGCCATTGTCAGTGGTGGTTTGTTTACCATCTACCCACATACAACAAGACTATTTCTGGCAGGTACAAGTCTTTTGCAGTTTACCTTGAAACCATTTACAATACAATTCACAATTTCTTTCTGTTTATGCTTAGATTCTAAGGGGCACAAATATCTCTAGCATCCCAATCTTTATGAGAAAAGGTAATTGGCTTAGTTTCTGTAATTTTCCGATACATGACCCAAGTTTTCCAGTCATCAATAATAATCTTCTCATGAGGCCAGGTCACAATAGGCTTAGGGCTTGTTTTCCAAATGAACATGGCCTTATTCCCTGGCTGAGTGTTAGGGACCCACCAGCCAGGGGCCCCAGTAGGTTTAATCATTTTTGGAATGTTTCACTGGGGCAAGGGATCATTTTTCTTTTTCCTGGACTCTCATGACCTCATCATGGAAGCCCCTACAACTTCAGCCATCAAAGAATGAAACAGAGTTAGCCACAACAAAAGCATAGAAACAGAAAGGAGGGAAGGTTCTGATCCTGGAGAGAAACCGCTGTGCAATTTCTTCTTGAGTGGTGCCATGATTTTGTCATCCGGCAGTAGTTCCCGAACGGCTCCCAACACCACATCTCCTCCAGGGAATCTTCCCAACCCAGTGATCAAACCTAAGTCTCCCGCAATACAGGTGGATTCTGTACCATCTGAGCCACCAGTGAAGCCAGATAGTGTAAACCTATTACAACTTCTCTGATTTTATATATATATATATATATATATATAAAATTACTTATCCTTACTGAACTATGCACTTGGTATTTTATTTTTGTAGTCCTAACCATAGTAATTACGGAAATGATAATGACATTGAAGATATTTCTATTTTACATTATATTCTGTATGTCAATCAAAATGTTTGACTATCTGATACAACACTTAAAACAAGTTAATAACACTTTCTATTGTGGTAAAAAGCTCATAACATGAGCTTTACCCTCTTAACAAATTTTTGTTTGTATTGTTAAATATAAGCATCACACTGTACAGAGGATCTCTAGAACTTTCTCATCTTTTATAACTAAAACTTTACTCTCCATTTCCACAGATATTTATCTAAATGCTGAATCACATGACACTTCTACTTATAATTTTTTGAGGAAACTTCATACTATTTTCCTTACAGGCTATACCATTTTACATTCCCAACAACAATGTAGAGAGTTCCAATTTCTCCCCATCCTTAACAACACTCCTGATCTTTTGTTTTGATAATAACCATCGTAACAAATATGACGTAACATCTCATTCACATTTCCATCATGATTAGTGATATTGAGCATATTTTCATATATCTGTTGGCAATTTGTATGTCTTCTCTAGAAAAATGTCTATTCAAACTCTTAGTCCATTTTTTTAAATCATTTTTTCTGGTTTATTGTTGTGTTATTTTTAGCCATTGAGCTGTAGGTATACCTTATGTATTTTAGATGATAATTCCTTATCAGATATCTGGTTTGTAAATATTTTGCCCCATTCTTCAGCCTCCTCTTTTATTCTGTTGCCTAAATTTAGTAGCATATTCCTGTATATAAATCACTTATCCATTTTTCTAGGTCACAGTGTGGTATTTTAATATATAGATTCAGTCCATTGTTTTTCTTGAATTATGTTAAATATGTTTCTCTATTATTTTAGTTATTATTTAGTTATCTTCATATGCAACCAATGGTTCTCTAAAATCTATTAATATTTAATTATGTTACACAAAAGCAAAATAAAACAAGATGTTTTTCAAGGAGGAAAATTACTTCAAAATGAAGGGACAAAAGATTGTTATTACATTAATATTTCTAGATTGTTATTTCTAGATTGTTATTACATTAATATATCCACTGGTAAAGTACTATTTTGATGCCGTGCAATTGAAATATCAAATGGATATTTAAATGCCATATTGGAAAATGATAAAAATGTGTTTCATATTAACTTGGAAGAAAACAAAGGAGAAAATGTAAGTAAAAAACAAACCATAATATAAACTATAAAGAGAAATAAGGAAATAGTTAACTTTAAACCAAAATAATAACATTATAATATATCATCTGTAATATCTATCAATATAAAGCATTTACCTTTAAAAAGACAGTTAAAATCTTAAATTAGAATAACTACTCATAATGTTATTATGTAAAATCTAAAAACCAAATAGAGAGATTGTGGAGAACTGTTTTAAATATCTTGCTGCTCCAGACAATTTTTTAATTTAAAAATATTTTAATATTTCATTATTTAGTATTTCATTTCTTTTTATATTCACACATACCAGTATATTAACTTAATGTTACCATATCATTAGATTAAGGAGAAAAAAAAGACTGAATTTCAATTACAGTAAATAAGTAAATAATTAATTTTTGCTAGATACCCTCCAATGTTTAGCTTTACACTTTATTACAGTCAAATAAAAATTAAAGATCAAAAATTAAAAAGGTCCATTAACTATAAACTAGAAGTTTACTTCTAAAATTCAGTTGGGAAATGACTGGAGAGAAGGACAGGGGAATGGAAGTGAGAAGGTGTTCTAAGGATCTTCATCTATGATATTTCATTATTATACATTCATATCCTGAGTGTTACTATAAAATAAGTATATCTCTTATTTTTTGATGGATAGATGCATTATATTATTTGCAATTTTTATTGAAAATTTAAATTATTTTATTTTCTTTCAAAATTGTGGTAGGCTGACTAATTGTCACTCCCCTCAAAAATGCAGCCAAGTCCGAATCCCAGAACTTGTGAATATCTTACCTTACTAGGCAAAAAGAAACAAACAAAAAATGCAGGTGTGATTAAGTTAATGAACTTGAAATGGGGGATTTACCCTGAAAAATGCAGGCAGACTAAATGTAATTAAAAGCATCCTTATAAGATACAGTCAGGAGGGTTGGAATTTGAAGTGATATAACAATGGAAGCAGTGGGAAAGAAGATATAATGATAGAAACAGAAGCCAAAGTGATGCACAGCTCTGAGCCAAGAAATGTAAGTAGCCTCTAAAAGCTGGAAAAGGCAAGGAAATAGGTTGGATTCTCTCTTATAGCCTCATGAAGGAAGGCTGCCTTGCTGACCCAGTTTAGACTCCTGACTTGTTAAACCATATGATAATACAATTTCATTTATTTAATTCAAAATGTGTGGTTATCTGTTACAGAACCAATAGATAACTAATGCAAAAACATATGTAGATATTTATGTACAATTATAAACACAAACACACAGAAAGTAAGTTTAACACACACACCCTCATACATACCCACAAACAATAACTAGCTGAATTTTTGAGTGTGTGTGCATGTGTGTGTACTTTATAATTAAGAAGATTGACTTGTTTGTGTGTTTGTGTGTGTGTACTTTAAGAAGACTGACTACAGCTTCAAGATTTTTATCTCCCACCCTAATATACCATCTCCTAATATTATTATGCTTTCAAGAAGGAAAGGGATGAAGAGAAGAAGGAGGTGAGAAAATGAGGACGATGACAGGGAAGGGAAGAGGAAAAGGGAGAGAAAAAGAAAGAAATAAAGCAAACTCCTTTAATCCATTATTTAATATTTAAAAATCTGTTTAATTGAAAATATTTAAATAATGGTATATCAATAATAATCTATAAATAACTGCTTATCAGTATCTTCCCCAATTTCAAAGATAAGAAGTATAAAATAAGCAAAGCATAGGGCATTCTATTTGAAATTGACATTAGCAGTCTTATAGCAGAAAACAGAGAAGAGACTGTACATGGACAATAAACTTGAAAGACTTCATAAATTTCCCTTGGGTTGACTATGTTTGCTTCAATTGGCCCATAACAAATAGATGCTCCTGATTAAAAATCTTTTTTCATGCAGCTGCACAGCAGTCTGCTTCATCAGAATTACGAAGATTTTTTTTTTTTATTCAGCTCACTTACTGTGAAAGGATATTTTCTACAGAGAACACACTAATTGAAGCATTACTACACAGTTCCTATTTAAAATCTTTTTATGTCTCACAATATTGGAGACATCCATATATATTTGATAGTTTCTCAATAAGTCCCTTTTAATGTTTAAGCAAAAAATGACCCACCAATTAACACTAAAAATGTTTGAGGGGTTTACTTTTATTATTTTCCCTTAATTTGTGTATTTGTTTTATTCACCACTGCTTTCAATAGCTCATCAAAACATAATAGCTGTTTCCCTTGACTTTGATTGAAACACTTCATAAAAACACTAAGGTTAATGTTTTTTGAAATAGGGGATGAATAATCATGAAGGCTTCAGTTTATAAAGAAATAATTAAGCCCTTGAAATATCACACGATCAAGGGAGATTTCTGGGATTTCAACAATTCATATAAGTTTGGATAAATTTAGAGAAACAAACAGGGTACTTAAGAAACTTGGAAACAGATCATTTACAGAACATTAGAAATTCCACCCTTATTCATCACAAGAGAAAATTCTGAAATAAGAAACAGAATAGTCAAAAACATATATTTAAGGATGGAAGAAAATTAAGTCTTGATAGCCACGATTAATAGAAAATATGAATCAGTTGGAGGTAGTTTCAAAGAGCTGGACTACTCAAAGAGCATACATTTAACCTGAGGATAATGTGCTGTAGAGACGTGAAATAATTTAATTACACATAGTGGATGTCTCTTCCCAGAAATGTAATGGACTAGACTAGATAAATTTGTGACATTGTGTCCACTATTAACTGTATGAACAAATCATAATTAAAAGTAGCAGGCTTAATTATCTTTTGAAAATAAGAGAAAATATTCCCCTTCCCTACTTTCCTTAGAGAATTTACATAAGATTTAAAATTATAAATAATTCCTCCTTTCTTTGAGATGCATAGAAATTATCTGAAAACAAACTAGGCTTTTTGTTAGCTTTGCAAACCAGGAATGTCTTTTTCAAGGGCCTAGGATCCAACATTTTGAAATAGAAATGTTAAGGAAAATAGCATCCCTATTTTCTGGTCTGGGGGATAGTTAGCAGCTGACAGTCTTCAACAGAAACGTTTATCCAAGCTGCAAAATTACCTCTTATCATAAAGATATGAGATGTCCGTTTCTCATCTGGACAGAGTAAACAAGGTAACTTGGATGGTTACTTACAATTACTAAGTTTGTAGGAACTAAGTATGACAGAGAGTGCTGTGAGATCCTCTGAGGAACTAGCTATTATTTATCATGAAAACAGGTATGTAATGGCTTATATAAAGCTGGGCTACATACAAGACAGTGAAATTCCTGTCTACAGTCTCTGAGTGGATTGCCAGTGATATATATCACATTCTGGTTCAATCTTAATAATAGTGTTTTCTTTCTCTACTACTTTGGTTAAGTATTGACAGTTGGGAGAAGATTTTGTTTTTAATTATAACTCCCCAACATAATCAAATGAAAAGCTTAAACCTCGCCTTTTGTCTACGCTCTTCACAGCTTAAGGTCAGCATATCAAAGAAACCTTGAATCTGAGCTGAGATCACTAACTTACCTTGACCAACAAATTGGAGCATGAGTCACATCTGGTACTTAAGTTTACAAACACTTAACAATAAACACTTAGAATAAACATGATTCTAGGAACTCTAGCATCATTTAAGAAAATATCATGGACAGCAGCACTAGCTGAGCATCTGACTGACATCCAATATCAACTGCCAACCATGTGATGATTACTTCACACTTCTAACTCAGACACTGTGGCCTTTGCTTCTCACTGAAATTGCATGTGAATCCTCCTTTGGAATCCACTCAACAATAGAATTGTGGGGAATGTCTTTAAATGCTTTGTTTTGTGTTTGTTTTAGTGTCTAAAATTTGGGATGGTCTATTTCAGGTTCATAGATAGCAAGAATATTGCCAAAATTACAATATAACTTTCTTTCACCATATATTTAAGGAATATATTATACCAATTCTTTGTAAACTCTTTCAGAAGACATAACAGAGGAAATACTTCCTAACTCATTCTATGAGATCAATATTGTCCTGACCTGAAAAACAAAGACACTACAAGAAAATAAAACTACAGACCAATATCTTAGATGGACATAGATGCAAAAACAGATCTTCAGCAAAACACTAGCAAATCAAAGCCAATAATATATAAAAAAATTTATATACCACAACCAAGTGGAACTTATCCCAAATATACAATGATGGTTCAGCATTATAACACTGATTAATGTAATTCATTACAACAACATTATAAAAAAGAAAAATCACATTTATGTAGTAATAGTATATCAACAGATGTAGAACAACTATTTGACAAAATCCAACACTCATTTGTAATAAAAATTCTTAGTAAGCTAGGGAAGCAGGGGAACTTTCTCAATTTGAAAAAGAACATGTGAGAAAAAAAAAACTACAGTTAATATCATACTTAAAGGTCAGTGAACAAATCTTTATCACTAAGATAATGCAACAAGAGAAGAAAAGAAGAAGAAATATACACCATATGCATTGGTACTCTCAAAAATTAAATGGTTAGGTATAAATCTAAGAAATGAGGAAAACTATAAAACTCTAGTGAAAGAAATCAAAGAAGAACTAAATAAACAGAGAGATATTCCATGTTCGTGGACAGGAAGGCTCAATATTATCAAGATCTCAGAACTTTCCAACTTGGTCTACAGATTCAATACAATTCCAGTCAAAATCCTAGCAAGTTATTTTGTTAATTTTGACAAACTGGCTCTAAAGTTTATATGGAAAGGGAAAGGATTCATAATAGTCAACACAAACACTGAAGGAGAAGAACAGTTAAGAGGATTGACACTGCCCAACTTTAAGACATAAAGACTAATCATAAAGCTGTATGAATCATGACAGTGTGCTATTGGAAAATAATAGACAAACAGATCAATAGAATGGAATAAAGCCCAGGCACAGACATGCATTAATACCATCCACTGATCTAAGACAAATGAGCAAAGGCAATACAATGGAGCAAAGCCAGTCTTCTCAATAAATGGTGTGAGAAAAACTGAAAAAAAAAGTAGACATAGACCTTAGAGTCTTTGCAAAAATTAAGTCAAAATGGACTACAGACCTAAATTCAGCTTGAAAAACAATAAAATAACACAGGCAAAATCTAGATGACCTTGGCTTTGGCAATGTTTTTTTAGATAAAACAACAAAGGCTCAATCCATGAAAAGAAGAATTGATAAACTGGACCTAATTGAACTTATTTATTTTTTCCTTTCTGTTAAAGACACTGTTACAAGAATGAAAACAGAGTAACAGACTGGGAGAAAATATTCACAAAAGACACATCCAATAAAGGACTGCTATTCAAAATACAGAAAGAATTCTTAATACTCAACAAGAAAACAAAAAATTTAATTAAAAAAAAATAGTCAAAGACCTTAACAGACCCCTCATTCAAGAAAATATACATATGAAATGATGTTCCACATCATTTGTCATCAGGGAAATGCAAAATTAAAATACTGAGGTACCATGACACACCTATTAGAGTGGCCAACATCAGGAACACTGACAACAACAAACACTGGCAAGGATGTGGAAAAAACAGGGGCACTCATTCATTGCTGATGAGAATGCATAATGGTAAGCCACTTTGTAAGACAGTTTGGCAGTTTCTTACAAAATTAAACATACACTTACCATTTAACCCATCAATTACACTCAATCAAAAGGAGTTGAAAACATGGGTCCACACAAAAATCTGCACACTTATGTTTATAACAGCTTTATTTTCAATCGCCAATGTTTGGAACCAAACAAGATGTTCTTCAGTAGAAAAATAAACTGTAGTATAAATATAAATGACATTTTATTGAGTGCTGGAAAGAAATGAGTTATCAAGCCATGACAAGACACAGAGGAACTTTAAATACATATTACTATGTGAAATAAGCCTATCTGAGACAATTACATATTGTATGATTCCAACTGTATAACACTGTGGAAAAGGCAAACCTATGGAGACAGTAAGATTCATTCATGTTGGGGGAGTTCAGTTCAGTTCAGTTCAGCTGCTCAGTCATGTCTGACTTTTTGCAACCCCATGGACTGCAGCACGCCAGGCTTCCCTGTTCTTCAACATCTCCAAGAGCTTGCTTAAACTCATGTCCAATGAGTCAGTGACACCATCCAACCATCTTGTCCTCTGTTGTCCCCTTCTCCTCCTGCCTTCAAACTTTCCCAGCATCAGGGTCTTTTCCAATGAGTAACTTCTTCCCATCAAGGTGGACAAAGAATTGAAGCTTCAGCTTCAGCATCAGTCCTTCCAATGAAGATTCAGGACTGATTTCCTTTAGGATTCACTGGTTTGATCTCCTTGCAGCCAGAAGGAGTGTATACATAACAGTAATTTTAGGGTAGTAAAAATACAATGTATCATACTATAATCACAGAATGTACAACAGCAAGAGTATTGCTGTATTGTAAACTATGAACTTTGTTGATGATGGTGTTTCAATGTAGATTCATCTACTGTAACAAATGTATCACTCTGGTGAGGGCTGTTATTAATTGGGGAGATTCTTCATGTGTGGGACAAGGGGAATTATGAAATATCTCTGTACTTTTCTCTCAATTTTGTTGTGAACCTAAAACTGCTCTAAAAAACAGCCATGATATATATGTAGTATAACCATAAAAATCAGGAAATAATATTGATAATCATCATACAAATCATCCTACAATGGTAATCATCCACCTGTAACACTGGAAACCTGGGTTCTATCCCTGGGTTGGGAAGATCCCCTGAAAGAGAGCATGGCAACCCATTCCAATATGCTTGCCCGGAGAATCCCCATGGACAGAGGTGCCTGGAGGGCTACAGTCCATGGGGTCACAAAGAGCCAGACAAGACTGAGTGACTAAGCATAGCATCATCTAATCTATAAGCTTAATTCAAATTTTAACTCCAATCTGGTAAAAAAAAACTTTAGAGAAAAATGATCTGTCCAGGATCATACCTAATATTTATTTGTTGTGTGTTCTTCAGTCACCTTCGTGCATGTGAGCTCAGCTACTCAGTTGTGTATGTTTCTTTGTGACTCCATGGACTGTAGCCGGCCAGGCTCCTCAGTCTATGGAATTATCCCAGCAAGGATACTGGAGTAGGTTGCCATTTCCTCCTCCAGGGAATCTTTCTGATGCAGGGATCCAACTTGCATCTCCTGTGGCCCCTGCATTGGCAGGTGGATTCTTTATTACTGAGCCACCTGGGAAGCCCTTGAAGAAAGTGAAAATGAAGTTACTCATTCGTATTCTACTCTTTGAGATCCCATGGACTGTAGCCTGCCAGGCTCCTCTGTCCATGGGATTCTCGAGGCAAGAATACTGGAGCCATTTCCTTCTCAAGGGGACCTTTCTGACTGAGGGATCGAACCCGGGTCTGCATGCAGACTCTTTACCGTAAGTCACCAGGTAAGTCATTAGTCACCTTTAATCTGTGACTAGTCTCTTCATATCTTTTATAATTTTAACATATTTTGAAGACATATAAAAAGGCGAAAAGATAGGACACTGAAAGATGAACTCCCCAGGTCGGTACGTGCCCAATATGCTACTGGAGATCAGTGGAGAAATAACTCCAAAAAGAATGATGGGATGGAGCCAAAGCAAAAATTATACCCAGCTGTGGATGTTACTGGTGATAGAAGTGAAGTCTGATGCTGTAAAGAGCAATATTGCATAAGAACCTGGAATGTTAGGTCCATGAATCAGGGCAAATTGGAAGTGGTCAAACAGGAAATGGCAAGAGTGAACATCGACATTCTAGGAATCAGCGAACTAAGATGGACTGGAATGGGTGAACTTAACTCAGATGACCATTATATCTACTACTGTGGGCAGGAATCCCTTAGAAGAAATGGAGTAGCCATCATAGTCAACAAAAGAGTCCAAAATGCAGTACTTGGATGCAATCTCAAAAACGACAGAATGATTTCTGTTCGTTTCCAAGGCAAACCATTCAATATCATGGTAATCCAAGTCTATGCCCCAACCAGTAACGCTGAAGAAGATGAACTAGAACAGTTCTATGAGGACCTACAAGACCTTTCAGAACTAACACCAAAAAAAGATGTTCTTTTCATTACAGGGGACTGGAATGCAAAAGTAGGAAGTCAGGAAACACCTGGCGTAACAAGCAAATTTGGCCTTGGAGTACAGAATGAAGCAGGGCAAAGGCTAATAGAGTTTTGCCAAGAGAACACACTGGTCATAGCAAACACCCTCTTCCAACAACAGAAGAGAAGACACTACAGGTGGACATCACCAGATGGTCAACATCGAAATCAGACTGACTACATTCTTTGCAGCCAAAGATGGAGACGCTCTATACAGTCAGCAAAAACAAGACCGAGAGCAGACTGTGGCTCAGATCATGAACTCTTTATTGACAAATTCAGACTTAAATTGAAGAAAGTAGGGAAAACCACTAGACCATGCAGGTATGACCTAAATCAAATCCCTTATGATTATACACTGGAAGTGACAAATAGATTTAAGGGACTAGATCTGACAGACAGAGTGCCTGATGAACTATGGACAGAGGTTCGTAAAAATTGTACAGGAGACAGGGATCAAGACCATCCGCATGGAAAAAAAATGCAAAAAAGCAAAATGGCTGTCTGAGGAGGCCTTACAAATAGCTGGGAAAAGAAGAGAAGGGAAAAGCAAAGAAGAAAAGGAAAGATATAACCATCAGAATGCAGAGTTCCAAAGAATAGCAAGGAGAGATAAGAAAGCCTTCCTCAGTGATCAATGCAAAGAAATAGAGGAAAACAACAGATTGGGAAAGACTACAGATCTCTTCAAGAAAATTAGAGATACCAAAGGAATATTTCATGCAAAGATGGGCTCAATAAAGGACAGAAATGGTATGGACCTAACAGAAGCAGAAGATATTAAGAAGAGGTGGCAAGAATATACAGAAGAACTGTACAAAAAAGATCTTCACGACCCAGATAATCATGATGGTGTCATCACTCACCTAGAGCCAAACATCCTGGAATGTGAAGTCAAGTGGGCCTTAGAAAGCATCACTATGAACAAAGCTAGTGGAGGTGATGGAATTCCAGTTGAGCCATTTCAAATCCTGAAAGATGATGCTGTGAAAGTGCTGCACTCGATATGCCAGTAAATTTGGAAAACTCAGCAGTGGCCACAGGACTGGAAAAAGTCAGTTTTCATTCCAATGCCAAAGAAAGGCAATGCCAAAGAATGCTCAAACTACCACACAATTGTACTCATCTCACATGCTAGTAAAGTAATGCTCAAAATTCTCCAAGCCAGGCTTCAGCAATACGTGAACCATGAAATCCAGATGTTCAAGCTGGTTTTAGAAAAGGTAGAGGAACCAGAGATCAAATTGCCAACATCCACTGGATCATCAAAAAAGCAAGAGAGTTCCAGAAAAACATCTATTTCTGCTTTATTGACAATGCCAAAGCCTTTGACTGTGTGGATCACAATAAACTGTGGAAAATTCTGAAAGAGATGGGAATACCAGGCCATCTGACATGTCTCTTGAGAAACCTGTATGCAGGTCAGGAAGCAACAGTTAGAACTGGACATGAAACAACAGACTGGTTCCAAATAGGAAAAGGAGTATGTCAAGGCTGTATATTGTCACCCTGCTTATTTAACTTATACGCAGAGTACATTATGAGAAACGCTGGGCTGGATAAAGCACAAGCTGGAATCAAGATTGCTGGGAGAAATATCAATAACCTCAGATATGCAGATGACACCACCCTTTTGGCAGAAAGTGAAGAAGAACTAAAGAGCCTCTTGATGAAGGTGGAAGAGGAGAGTGAAAAAGTTGGCTTAAAGCTCAACATTCAGAAAACTAAGATTATGGCATCTGGTCCCATTACTTCATGGGAAATAAGATGGGGAAACCGTGGAAACAGTGTCAGACTTTATTTTTTTGGGCTCCAAAATCACTGCTTATGTTGATTTCAGCCATGAAATTAAAAGATGCTTACTCCTGGGAAGGAAGGTTATGACAAACCTAGATAGCTTATTTATAAGCAGAGACATTACTTTGCCAACAAAGGTCCGTCTAGTCAAGATTATGGTTTTTCCAGTGGTCATGTATGGATGTGAGAGTTGGACGGTGAAGAAAGCTGAGCGCTGCAGAATTGATGCTTTTGAACTGTGGTGTTGGAGAAGACTCTCGAGAGTCCCTTGGACTGCAAGGAGATCCAACCAGTCCATCCTAAAGAAGATCAGTCCTGGGTGTTCATTGGGAGGACTGATGTTGAAGCTGAAACTCCAATACTTTGGCCACCTCATGCGAAGAGTTGACTCATTGGAAAAGACCCTAATGCTGGGAAGGATTGGGGGCAGGAGGCGAAGGGGACGACAGAGGATGAGATAGTTGGATGGCATCACTAACTCGATGGACATGGTTTTGGGTAAACTTCAAGAATTGGTGATGGACAGAGAGGCCTGGTGTGCTGCGATTTATGGGGTCGCAAAGAGTTGGACACGACTGAGCAACTGAACTGAACTAAACTGAAGCACTAATTTTGGGAAAATGCTATTAAAGCAATACATGTCAAATGGAAATATTAAAACATAGAATATCATATCAAGTTTCATCCCTCAGGAACTAGAAAATAATAATATCACTCAGATTAATCTATAATTGAGAATATATTAAAATTAATTGAGTATAAAGTATACATTGAAGCTGAGTTGAATAAGTAAGAATTCAGAAAAGTATTATAAATATGAATGGAAAAACTAAAGTAAGACTTTTCCTTTAGCTTGGCAATTCTGCCTTGGAATCCTCCTCAATTTTATTACTAAATTTAGAATGGTAGTCTTGCACACTAATGCAATGGATAGTGGATCCTCTATTTGAACTAAACATGCATTTTTCTATTTTTATGCTGCAGTGGAGTTTCCCTAGCTCTTAACAGAACTTCAGTATTAACTCTTTCGATAAATCCCCTAGTCTTCTGGATGATGAGATATATGGTACTTCAATGGCTTTTATGGTTGTGGTCCATTCCCATCCCAATGGTGTTTTTCATTCCTTCTACTTCAGCCTTCATTTTCATAAAATTATACATTATATACACACATATAATACACATAATTTTATATATATATATACACACACACAGAAATACAGAATTTTTTTCTACAAAAGTTTTATTTTGAGTTTTGTCAACTTCTTTACAGTTCATTTTTTGGTCATATCATCTCATTTCTAAAATTTTGTAATTTTTATTTGTCTTTTAAAAATATTTTTTGGTAAATTCTTGTTTTTCTTTGAGTATGTGTTTTGTGGACACATCATTCTGGTGTGACTTCACTGTGTTAAGGGAATTACTTATTAATAATTCTCATTTTCTTTTTGTTTCACACAACTTGTATGAAATTCAACCACAGTTCTTTTCTATCACTCAAGAGGTGAGATGAGCTCCCAAACAGGGATGATGTCATTTCCACAGGGACACTTGGAAATGTCTACAGACATTTTTGGTTATTATAACTGATGGGGTGCCACTGACATCTACTGAGTAAGACTAAGAATATGGCTAAAATTTCTGCAATGCCTAGGACAGTTTCCCTCAATAAACAACTGTCTGGTCCAAAATGTCAATGGTATGTACATTGGTAAACTCTGGATCCACATTCTGATAAACGAATAATTAGGATTCCAGAGAAGATAGTTTTCCTGAGCTTCATAGCTCTAATATTGCTTCTTCTGTTGTAATCATAAACTACTCAAAAATAGGTCTTCATAATTTCTGTAATGTACTTTATCTTCTTCCCACATGTATTTTCATTTGTACTTTTCTTTTGATTGCCCTTCATCTTCCTTGCCTTTTCGATCTTAATTTTACTTCCAGGAGTCTGTTCTTAGTATAAGTAGTTACGTTGGGAATTACAACCTGCAAAGCCCCTTCCAGTCGGGGCTGCTTTTATCAGATTGGCCTGCTAAGGTTTCCATAAGCATTTATAATCTTTCATTTTTGAGGTGAGTATCTATTGGAAAAAGCTGGCTTAAAAAACTAAGATCATGATGTCTGGTCCCACCACTTCATGGCAAACAGAAGAGGGAAAAGTGGAAGCAGTGACAGATTTATTTCTTGGGCTTCAAAATCACTACACATGGTGACTGCAGTCATGAAATCAAAAGATGTTTATTCTTTGGAAGGAAAACTATGACAAACCTAGACATCATACTAAAAAGCAGAGACATCACTTTGCCAACAAATGTCCATATAGTCAAAGCTATGATTTTTCCAGTAGTCATCTACGGATGTGAGAGTTGAACCATAATGAAGGCTGAGCACTGAAGAATTGATGCTTTCAAACTGTGGTGCTGAAGAATACTCTTGAGAGTCCCCTGGACTACAAGGAGATCAAACCAGTCAATCCTAAAGGAAATCAACACTGAACATTCATTGGAAGGATTGATGCTGAAGCTGAAGCTCCAATACTTTGGCCACCTGGTGCAAAGAACTGACTAACTGGAAAATACCCTGATGCTGGGGAAGAGTGAAGGCAAAAGGAGAAGAGGGCAGCAGAGGACGAGATGGTTCGATGGTACCACCAACTCAATGAACATGAACCTGAGCATAGTCCAGGAGATAGTCCAGGAGAAGGACAAGGGAGCCTGGCACACTGCAATACATGGGGTTGCAACAAGTCGGACATGACTTAGTGACTGAAAGGTCTCCAGTTATCAAGCCCATCAGAAGTCTCTACGTTCCTGCTACTTTCTCTTCACAGATGCTGATACATGATATATCACCTTGGTGCCAATGTTTAACTCACATTTTCTTCTCTTAATATTGTCATGTATACATTTTCACTTAGTTTTCTTAGATGCTATCTATGATAATTTTTAACCAATAATTCAATTTCTATATGAGCATCATTTTTCAATTATATGAATTCAAAATTCTTAAAATAAGCTTGCTATTTCTTCTTGAAAATGCTTTACAATCTATACTTTAAAATTAGGTTGTTAGTTTACATTTTTAAATTTACAGGCAACATCATGTTTCTTTTTTTTTTTTAACATCATGTTTCTATTTTTCTTTCAATGTCTTTTAATCTGTCCTTCATTTGTAACTATGTCATTCTGTAGCTATGTCACTATGTCACTCTGTTTTCTTTTCCTATATATTAAATACATATTTATATATTATATGTATATATATTAAATTCTTCAAAATAATTAACGTCAAAGAACCAATGAACAATCCTGGTCTTATTTTTATCTTTTTCATCCCTCTATTTTCTTTCATTTGCTATGTTGGCCTTTCTAAATTATTAGGTTGGATTTTTTGGTCATAACCTTTTAGCCCTCTTATTCTCATTTATATGAACATAAATTTAAATTACTTCTTTTAAATAGTTCTTTAGCTGAATCCTACTAGTTTGAAAAGTTTTCATTAAATTTTAAATTAATTTCCAAACTAATTTTATTATAGTTATAAAATTGTGGTTTTGTATCCTTTCAACTAAGGGTAAGTTCTTGATTATTATGTGCTTGAAAATAAGTTTATTTTATTGTGTAAGCATATATGTATATGTCTTTAGAGCAAGTTCATTAATTAAATATTTTTAAAATCCTTTGAACCGTACTAAGCTATTGATTCTACCAATGGTTCCAGGGAAAATTTTAAACCTCCAAACATGAAGGTGGATTTATCAATTTTTGTACTCTTTTGCAAAGTTTTGTCTTACATAATTTGTGGTTATTTTTTATGCTTTATAAAATTTTAAATTGTAGTATGCTTTTTGGTGAAGTTTAAATGTAGTTTCTTACTGTATTAAACTCTTTTTCATTAAGCAGGCACTCTCTGTATCCCTTTTAATGCCTTTACCCATAATATTTATTTTTCTTATTATCAGTGTCTGCCTTGTATACATATATTCTTCCATTCTTTAACTCATATTCTACCATATTTCCACATATTTAGTATGTGGAAATTCTAACATCTAAACTCCTTGCAGACTGAATTCCCTTTGTCCTGTTTATAGTAACTTGTTTCCCCATGTTTTAACATCTTTTACTATGAGCTCACATTTTATGTTAATGTCAGGGATCATAGGGGCTTGAACAGATCTGTGTTCTTCTAGAGAGGATTTGTTCTTGCATTATTTAGGTGCATGTGCTTACTACCAACCTGAAATTACTTCAGTTTTTCAGATATACCACTCAGGTAGAATAATATTAAACCTTACACCAGTGTGAATGCAGTATAAAATTACAGATTTCTAGAGGAATCTTTCATTGCCACCATTTTTTTTTTTCCTTTATAGACCTGAGTTTGAAAAGGTCATCTCCCTTTCTTAGAGTGCCAAAATTTTTCTGCTCACTCTTTCACTGATGCTCTGTCCATTCAAGGTTCATACTGACAAAAAGGTCTCTACCATTAGTTTATCCAAGATCATTTCTTTTCTGTGTGAATACTAAAGCATAATGCTGAGGTACTGGGTTTTGGCAAAGAACCTTACATCCACTAGAGTCTAAACATTATTTTTTCAATTTGGAAACCTGATTCTGGTTTGCTTTTGATCTGTGACCATTTCATTTACTTTACTGCAAGTTTACCTAAAAGGGATGTGGGACTATGCCCAGTATTTTTGGTGTTCTACAGTTGGATACTTTGTCAGTTAACATAATTCATCCAAATTACTATGGAATTAATATTACCTGGAATTTACCAGCCTCTTCCATTTACTAATTCTTTAGAGAATTTTTGGAAATATTTAACTATTTTTATCTTCCTCTGGATGATACTCTACTGTACTTTGCATAGGACCTCACATATTAGAAATTTCTGAATCAGCCTTAGTGGAGCTGCATCACAGCCTATTAAGGCATAAAGTTGCTTCACACTTCCAAAGGGATCCATTTAGGTCTTGGCTATTTCCAAACCATCCACAATGCAATCCTATAGGAAATATTTCTATATGTTTCTAGGTATTCTTTATGAATGTACACCCTATTTGTCCATCTTCAGGGTTTTTTTTTTTCCTCCTTCTATCAGAACTCACTTCAGAATGCTTTATGCTGTTAGAGAGTTAATATATAATAATTTTAATAGCACTCTTGACCAAAGGATTTTTTCCTACCTGTTTGGATGAACCTTTTCCTCACCTAAATCTAAACACCTTTATATCATCATATGTATTGGACAGCAAGCACCAATTTAAAAGTCACACCATAAAAGAAGTCTACTTACATATTTGGCCCTCAAGAATACCTTTCAATATTATATTGATTTATACCACTTAAAAAGTACTACTCCAGGTGGAGTAGTCCACTGGTGAAGAGTCCACTTGCCAATGCAGAGGACATGGGTTTGATCCTTGGTCCAGGAAGATCGCATAGGCCATGGGGCAACTAAGTCATGTGTCTTAACTACTGAGCCTGCGCTATATAGCCCACAAGCAGCAACTACTGGAGCCTATGAACCCTGGTGCCCCTGCTCTGTAACAAGAAAAGCCCCCCATTGAGGAGCCCACAAATCACAACTACAGTAGCCCCTGCTCACCACAACTAGAGAAAAGCCCAGGCAGCAACAAAGATCCAGCACAGATGCAAATAAATAAATATTTTTTCAAAGTACTACTTCTCATATTTTCTATTGTGCTCACCTCCTACAACACTTATTTTCCTAACCCCTTTCCACCCCTACTGTATACTTGCAGCAAATAAAAGTAACAAGAAAATGAAAACAACAAAAACACTGTCAAAACCTCCTTTATTTTTTCAGTGCCAAACTATAAACTGAAAAGTTTATATAGCTATATATTCTTAGTTTTAATAAATGGCTGTCTACTATCCTATTTGAGGACAGAAGAACATCCTGTCCTGAGGCTTCCGTTCTTTTCTCAGAAGAACTAAAATGCATTTCTTCCTTATTTATACCAAGATACTGTCTCATTTTGATTCCTCGGGTTACCTTTTTTTCACATATAACTTTTGTTATTAAAAAATAAAACAATAAAATAGAAAATAAATTCACATATCCTTTCCAGTACAGTCTTTCTGGCCTCCTCAAAACCTACTTCAGAGAGTCCGTATTTTCCAATTCGTATTTCTTAGCTTCCTATTCAGTCCTCAAACACTTTGATTTCTTCACCCATCTTTCCACAGGTATAGGTTGCTGTGATCATACTAAGCCAGTGTTTTAATTCATACATTTTGTAAATCATTAAGTATGTACGGTGTGCTAGTTGTTGGCGCTGCAAGATTATGCTAAAAAAAAATTGGCATGAATTCATTGCTTTCATTAACACTATTGCTTATAATTCAGAAACACTTTGATTCTTATTTTTTTATTATTAAGTATCTCTGTAATTTTTTCTTAGAAAATTTAGTATTTACAATGCTATTAAGCTAAGATATCCACTATGCACTTAAGATCTCCACTACAATAGTAGAGCTTCCAAAGATAATCCTGTGTGTAACTTCATGCTTTTTTCATGTCTTTATCAAGCGATCATTAAAATTATGCAATAATTATATAATTTCAGGCATATATTATACATCTAAAATGCAAATTTTAGTATTATTATGTTTTACACTACCAGAATATGATACCGAGATCTCATATCTGCCTTATGTTTCAAATTAGTGCAGAGAATATCTTCTGCTTTGTTCTAATTTGTTCTTAATATTTATCATGCTTTCCCACCTGTAAAAATTAAAATCTTCATTGTGAAATTTGTAGCTAAGAAATATTCCAGAAAAGGTGTTTTAGCCTTTAGAACTAAATATTCAAAGCAGTCATGGATCTTTCATTTGATGTGTTATTACCCATTATACTTCTGCCACCTTCAATCCCTCAAAATGATGGGTAATGTGGACCAAGAAAGATGTTAATTTTCAAATCTTTGGTCATTTTTTTCAGTTTATAAAGTAAAATTATATTCATTACAAAAGCGAGATGATAATAATTTCTAAATACAGTAGTGAATTCATATTTTTAGAGTTGATTTACAATAGCAATTACAATGAAGCAATATTTTAAAAACCAAAAATGGAACTGGGCACAGGTTAGCATTACTGGGTAATTTGATACCTTCACAGAAAATTCAAGGAAAACTAAATATTTGTTTTTAGGGTGTGGTTATTTGTTTTAGGATGTTTTGAACCTGAAGCCTATTACACAGAGTGAAGTAGGTCAGAAAGAGAAACACCAATACAGTATATTAACACATTCATATTGAATTTAGAAAGATGGTAACAACGACCCTATATGTAAGACAGCAAAAGAGAGACAGATATAAAGAACAGACTTTTGGACTCTGGGAGAAGGTGAGGGTGGCACGATTTGAGAGAATAGCATTGAAACATGTATAGTATCATATGTGAAATAGATCGCCAGTCCAAGTTTGATGCATGAGACAGGTCGCTCAGGGCCGTTGCACTGGGACGACCCTGAGGGATGGGATGGAGAGGGAGGTGGGAAGGGGTTTCAGGATGGGGGGACACAAGTGCACCCGTGGCTAATTCATGTTGATATATGGCAAAAACCACCATAATATTGTACAGTAATTAGCCTCCAATTAAAATAAATTAATTAATTAAAAAAATAAAATTTTGACAGCGCTTTGTAAACATGTACATTGCAACAAAATTGAGAAGAATTTTAAACAAAATGGTCAACACCAGTCTCTCTATGCCTCTCTCCCACTTTTAGTAAGCCAAGTATTTCAAGATCATGCAATTATTAACTCCAGAATTCTTGACTGGCTACTGGCCCAATGAATCAGTATGGCTGGCAATATAGTTTTTTGGAATAAGCGAGTTTTAGGAGCATTTTGAATTTTAAATAACTTTCCAAATAAATTGGAGTCAGTTATATAAATTGTCCATGTCATATAGGATTTTTTGATACTTTTGTAGTCTCAATATTATATAACAGTTCTCTCAGAAGGGAACTATCATTAAAAGAGGAAGCAAAAACGAAAGAAAACATAGAGAGGACTGGATTTTGATATGAAATGATTACAAATTGAGACTACTAAAAATGAATTAATGTTATTTAATTTAGTAGTCTGGCTTCCCAGATGGCTCAATGGTAAAGAACCTGCCTGCCAATGCAGGAGCCGTTGGAGACGAGGGTTACATACCTAGGTTAGGAATATCCCTTGGAGGAGGAAATGGCGACCCACTGCAGTATCCCTGCCTAGATAATCCCATGGACAGAGGAGCCTGATGGGCTACAGTCCACAGGGTCACAAATAGTTGGACATGACTGAGCAAGAATGTAATTTATTGGTCTATATACTCTACTAATTATACTCTCTTGACTTGTTTCTTAATAGTATTTTGCTAAATTAAGTCCTTATAAAAAGGAAGGTTCTGCATGATCATGTATTTATTACCTTAAAATATTTTAATCAAATTAAGGAGTATATGCAATTGGATGGTTGATTCTAACTGTGCTGAGAAAGTGAGTAATGAAAACAATACTCTCAGCTTTAACTCTGCATTAGTGACCTAAAAATCCTCTCCTTGTGCCCTGAAAGAAATCCTTATCTTCTGCAACTGATGGGTCAAAATTTCTGAAAAACCAGTTTCTGAATATCATCCTGTAAGTCGCTGAATTACAACAGAAATTGAATTCTAATCCCATAGCGTATCTGCTGCTAAAGTGAAGCTACTGTTTAGGAAGGAATGGGATTCTAAAAAACTGGAATAGGATCTTGAGTGGATCCTGATGAACCTGGGACAGAAAACCCATCAATTCTGCTTAGTCTTCTTTGCCAACAGAAGCAGATATCCTTCCTCTGTCTGAGTGGGTTAGCCCTCTTTTGCCTGAAGAAACTGTAATTGCATCCTCTGTGGTAGTTTCCCAGCAAGCTACTACTGATTCCCTTCCATCTCTCTTTGCTTTTAGACTAAAAGTAGACTCAAATCACATCAGGCCCCAAAAGGTAAGGTACAAAGTTAGACTCATAAGGAAGGGAACTACTCACCAAAGTAAGTGAATTTTTTAAACTATTATGCAGAAAAAAAAATCTGGGAATATGTATGGGACTCGGTGATAAACGTGTTGAATCATGATGAAAAGAATATAAAGTTGGGTCAGGCTGAATTTATTGATATTGGCCACTAAAGAGAGATTCTCGATTTGATATTTAACTTGACACACTCTAAAGGGCAAACATAGCCCATACTAAATGAAGTTAAAATGCTATTAATAAAACTGCTGTGGTATAATGTTGAGGTACGTATCCAGAGATGAGGAATATTTTAATGTTAGGGTTACATAATACGTAGATCTGCTCAACGTTTCCTGGAATGTCCAAAAGGACATATCTTTCACTTGACTATGAGAGATATATCTATGAGAGAAACCCCAGCATCCTTGAAAAACTCTGTAACAGCTCTTGCTTGTAGACCAGACATTACTACCATCAAATTGTGCCCCATAAAATGTAATGGTAATAATGGGAGCCTTGATGGAAGTAGGCTAGTGACTATGATTAACTGCCATAAATAAGGTGGGCATGGTTACTCTAACGGACTACTAGAGAACCAAGGCTGTAATCAGAACACTGATACACAGAGGCCTATGGTGTTGGCTGTTTTATCATGGTGTGTCTAGAAGGTATCTCAGAAGCACATGAATTCTACAAATTTACTCCATAATCTAATCAGTAGGGACAGTGTTCCCCTTTCCCTTCCACAAGACATCACATTGGTCCACTACAGTAGTGAGATTATGCTGACTCGACCTAGTACCCAGGAAGCACACCTAGTCTAGACATGCTGATAAGTCATTTTTGTGTAACGGGTGGGAAATAAATACAACAAAAATTCAGGGGCCTTTAACCAACCTCACAAAAGTTTCTAGAGGTCCAGTGGTGTGGACATGTCAAGTCCACATGAATAAATGAATAAATTGCTGTATCTGGCCCCTCCTACCAAAAAAAAAAAAAACAGAAAACGAGAGAGAGAGAAAAGAAAAACAACAGAACAAAACGGACTTGTGGGCCTCAGGATTTTGAGGCAATATAATCCTCATTCAGGACTGCTACTCTTGTGCATCTTCTGACTAAGCCGAAAAGCAGCTAGTTTTGAGTGGAGCCTGGAACAAAAGAAAACTCTGCAACAGATACAAGTTGCCGTGTTAACAGGGGTTCCATAAACGCCTGGAACAAAAAGTTAGAAAATACATACCTCTCCTGTCCTTGCAGATTGGCTCTATTAAGTTGTTCTGATGCTTTACAAGGCCTCTCACCGCTCCAGTCGGCGGCATGCAGTTTCCCGCCTTGTGAGGGAAGGTCAGGCCAGGATGAAAGCGCCAGGGCTCCCCCCAGGTCTTGTCTGAGCATGCGCCTAGTCCTGAGCATGCGCGTGGCTTTTAACTCGCTTGTGGGCGGGCAATTTCTCGTAGGCCGCTTCACCGAAAGAAACATTAAATTCAGTTTCTTCCTCTCAGAGTTCTTCAAGTTTCCTGTTTTCTTCGCTGGGAATCTTTCGCCCCAGGTCGCAGAGAGGTTTTTCATTTGTCTTTCGATGTTTCGAGGACGCCCGCTACATAGAAACTTTTCCTCACAGAGAGTTCCAGTTTCCCTGTAAGAGAGCAGTTCTTCAGGCAACTTCTAGAAAAGCTGATGCAGGTGCTCGAGAAGGTCTGCTCTTCTCGGTGTGGAGCCCGGCCGCACCCTGGGAATCTGGGCTGCCTTTTTTCGAGACCGCTGGTAAGTTGGGGCGTCCCGTGGCTCAGCACAAGTAAATGTTCTTGTGGCTTTTATTTGATATGGCCTTCACTTGGTTCCTGTAAACCTCCCACTGTTTTCCAGAGTTCCCACAAGTTGTTTCTGACACTTTTTGCTCACTTTTCCCTCCTGTTTTTTGTGGAGAAATGAGCCCTGAAAATACCTACACTGCCACTGTTGCTAATGCCATACCTCTTTATACTGACTTTTGAAGTCAGGCAGTGAAAGTTCTTTTTTTTTTTTTCAAGGCTGTTTTTTACTTTTTGTATCTTTTGCTTTACGTATTTTAGTAATATTTTGTAACTTTTGAAATATTCTGCTTAGACTTAATTACCATGAGCTTCTGAAAGAGTGGACACAATATTTTTCGGTAATTAGATTTTTTTTTTTAATCACCTCAAAAATTTTGTGGTTTTGTGTGTCTCTTTTTCCACTTCTTTTGTCAACTATAATTCTAAGTATTCTTTTTGATACAATGCGTATACTTAGTTTCTTAATTTCATTTTTTATGGTTTTTTGTGGGGTTGTTTATTGCTAGTGTATGTAACTCATTTGCATTTTGTATATTGATCTTTATTCTGAGTCCTTACTTAGCTCATTAGTTTTCATAGATTTTTTTTAGTGTAATTCTTAAGATTTTCTTTATCCATGTTCATAATACCTGTGAATAAAACAGTTTTAAATGCGGACTTTTTTTTTTTTCAGTCTTGCCTGATTGGCTACTTGCTTTGGCTAGAACCTCATGTACCACCCTGAATAGAAGTGGTGATGGAAGACATTTTGTCATGTTCTTGATTTTAGGAAGAAAAAGTCATTCTTTCACTATTTTAGTTTGTTGAGACTCTTTTGAGATACTTTCCCATAAAAATAGATTTTTCTTGAGCCATTTTCTTATTAATTACAATACAAATGGCATATTTTCATGTGTCTGATGATCATTTAAAAAAGAACAACAAACACTCTTTTGTTCTATCACCAGCCAAAAATAATTGACATATTTGCATTTAGAGACTGTGGATATTAAATATGTACTTATTAGTTATTAGCAAGAGTGTCAATTTAATTGCCAAGAAATATCAGTAGTTATCCGTTTATTCTAAAGCTCATATGAGTTACTTGAATTATCAGATTTTATTTAATTAATAAGCCTGAATAATAAACCATCTACTGTGATTTTTCACCAAGCCTCTTTTCATATTCTCTTAGTTAGGTCCACTTAGGTATAATCTTTACAGATTAATATGTTGCTCTTTCCCTGCATAGTGTCAAATATGCAAATAAAACTTATTGTAAAGAAATAAGCTGTAATATTAGTTGAGGTTATCTCTGAGTGGATAGAAAATCATATATCAAATGACTAGGAAGGAATACACCAAAAAGTTAACTATAGTTATATATGAATGTTGGATTATGATTAATTTTAGCATTTTATATGCATATTTTCAATTTTATTTTTGAAATATGTTAATATTTAAATAGGTTAAGTAATCCAGCTTGATTTTAGCAAAGAATAACACCTCAGATCTTGTCCCCAGGCTATCATTATTACATGGATAATATTTTTCACAGATTTTACACATTTTTTAAAGTTGTCTTCCTTTTAGTCATCCAAATGTCTTAGGAATATCAAGTGATAGGAGCAGATAAAAAGGGATAAGTATGAAATGTATCATAAGAGAGATGGCATCCAGGAGAATTCTAGGTGGTGTGTAAACAAGCATAGGAAAAATCAAACATTAAAAAGTTAACCTTATTTGCTATTTGTATTGTAGTGCTATTTTCCCATAGATCTTGAGTATTTTTTGCTATCTGGGTGTAACAAAAATACACCTATATTTTTTAACTAGTTCATAAGAGACATCATGTGAAAATTGTGTGTTCCGTATTTGAATTAGTACTGGGCAGGGAAATGAGACTTGGCAACAATGTGTAAGGGAACAGTAGAACTGGAACCAGAGGGTAACATGAAATCATAAGCCATGGTATTTTTCAGCGTACTCTAAAGTATATTGAACTTCCACAAGACTAAGGAGATATTTAAATCACCTATAATTTTAGTGATTCATGCATTCACCTGGATTAAAGTTGGGTTTCTTCACTTATAAAGCTATTTGAACTGTGTTATAACAGTCCAAACCAGCCAACCTCTCTTTGTATTGTGCTTGTGATTTATTTGTACAATTTTCAAAGTTTGGAATATTTTGAGTCTCTCTGAATTATTCACCATCTGCTTGTCTCCTTTGAGTGCAGAAGTCACCATTTGCTCTATTGTTGCTCAGGAGCCAATTTGCTTGTATGATACTCCAAGGTTTACTGTGCGTCTGCACTATTGCATATTGGAGTTCAGAAAAATATGTCTCTGAAGCTTAGTTTATATATTTAACCAAATGCAATTATTTGGAAAGTACAGAATGATCTCTGTACTAAAATTGATCTGCTCTAATCTAAAGAGAGTTAATATATTCAGTGATCAATTCCATGCAAGGAGTGTAAATTTTACATAGACTAACACTAACAGATTGCAAGAATTCTAATGAGTGAGTTTCTGTGTCTTCTAGGACCTATACAAATATGCAACCATAATAAATTAGAAGAGCTGGAAAAAAGAAAAAAAAGGTATGCACATTCTTCACATGGTAATTACCCAAGTGGAGATTATATTAAAATAGGTGTTTTATTCAATTTTTAAAATAAATTCACACATTTTTTACCTTAAGAATGGTAACATACCTGGAATATTGCCTGAATATAAAATCATTGTACAGGTGTTTTTACTACAGTGAGGGGATGTTGAGAGAGAATATGCAACTCAATAATTGAAGAAGTTTCAAAAGGTGTTACAGTAACCTAGACTTGGCAGTTATGCATAATTTTCATATGCAGTTGCATAAAACTTCCTAATTCTAGGCATCAACTCAAATTCTGAGAGCTTGTAGTTTGAATTTTATTAAAACCAGCACCTTGGTAATAATATATGGTACAGCAATATATCTGAGTAACATTTATACGTGAGATACCAACATGACTAAAAATATTATTAACAAGAAGTCTGAATTCCTTCCCCTGAAAGGCATAGAATAAAAATACGTTCTTTCAATGGTTTGTCTACTCTTTTCCAAATGTTCACAAAATAATGCAAATATAATCCTCCAAAGAGAAACGAAGTACTGTTTTCAATATCAATAAAAGAGATGCAGTAATTGAACATTAAATGTTGCTGCTAGAATTTACGTCTAGGTTGAGCAGTTAACCAAATTGTGATGTTATCAAAAATAGCTATGATTGCTATCTATATGAGCCATATTGCCCCATTTGCACAATGATGAAAGTTCAGTAGTACTGGACTTTTCATTGTCTAATTTGTGTAACTGTCAGGGTGAGGGGCCAGGATCTTAGATGGTGCATTTTAAGATGTTGCTAATTCTGGACACCAAATCCTCCAAAAATTTCAATTTTACTGTTTTTATCATTTGTGGTATTGAATGCTCTTACTTGTTTTCCAGTATTCTAGGTTTCAAGTTTTCAAGACAAATTTATTATATCACTCATACAGCCTACAGTCCTCCCATGGAATAAGTATAGTATATATTACCAAAGCTGTTACAAACTCCAGTATTGTTGCAAATTTCTAGATGGCAGTTAAATGTTCCAGTTAGACTAGTAAAAGTGGTCTCCTAAAATGGTGCAAACTGACAATACTCTGATTTATACATTGCCTCACTTTATTTCTAGTATCCTGTTTCTCTTTATGGCATGGAAAAAGATGGGTGAGCCAGCATCTTTTTTTATTCTTTAAAATGGAAATAAAAGTATTAAAAATAGACTACAAGCCTGCTTTTCAACAGTTTAACTTGGCTTTAAAGACACACAACACCCCTTATATGGGTTAGCTGACTTCCAAAGATAGTGTGAAACCTATCCACCATTCCCTTCACTGTCTACCATCAAAAGAGGGAATGCTTCTCTCCTTGAATCTGAACTACTTGTGATGGTTTCTGACCCAGTCATTAAGAAGACCTAGCAGCCTAAGGTCTCCATCATAGAGTCCTAAGCTGCCAAGAAGTCCAAGTTGTCCTGCTAGAAAGAGAGCCATATGATGAGGTCTTGGAAGATTAGCTACAACAGAGAGAGACCAAAAAGAATAGTACAGAAGCAACAGACAGCCCAGCCACTATCTGATTATACCTGCTTAAGAGAACTCAAGTCAGATAGGCAAAGCAATCTATACTAGCTTATTCTGGCCAACCCACAGAATCACAGAATAGAATAAAATGGTTGTTGAATAAGCCACCAAATTTGAAGTTACCTGCTACTTGACAATATTGAAGTGAAATAACATATTGCTATCACACCAAAAAAAAAATATTAAAATGTGTGTCATTCATTTGGGGATAATGTGGTGGGTAAAAGCTGGGAGCCCCTTGATAAAATTTAGGATTGAAGGAAAGAAAGAAATTATTTGAGCTGAAAAGAAAGGGACCTAAGTTATAGTAAACAAAGCAGTCAATGAAGGCATCATGAAAGATGAAATCTAAAAAACTTGTTGATCTGGTTAATGAGATATCTAGGCAGAATGTTAAGAATGTAAGCTGTTTTATGGTTTGGTTTGGTTTAAAACAAAAATCTGTCAGTGATAAAGTATAGGAGAAGCCAGATGAGCTAAAAAGGAACTGCTCCATTTGGCAGGATAATTGCGAGGAAACATAAGAAAGCAAGAATGTTCTGACTTCAAAAGTAAAACTTTGTCTTATTTTCAGTTTTTTTCTAGAAGACCAAAAAGGATAGAAAGTAGGCAATAGCCTCAGAGCAAAGATCAAATCTAGGCCATTGCCAGTAAAACTCAACCTTGAGATAAATTTTAAATCAAGGATTAGTATACACTCCTTTGTTAAACATAAAAAGAAATATTGTTATTTCTAAACATTTTCACCTAGACATAAAAGTTTCTTGATCAAAAATATGATTTCTGAGAATCTTAAGGATGCTTTACCCCAACAGCCTCACAGGAGAAAATGGTAGTGAAGGTTTCACGTTTGGAAGAAATGAGTGCTATTTTTAATCTTAATAATTTTATTATAATTTGACACTTATTGTTAAAGGAATTATACCACCTTATACTGAAAGGAATAGATGAAGTTCATAATGGCAAAAATTGCCCTGGGACCAAATCTATAACAGGATGCAGGCTGAAGAAGTTAATGAGATGCAGCATGAGTCATTTCTTAGACAAAAGTGAAGTTAACTCAGAGGACAAAGTAAGGGCTGGAGATTGGAACCAACATCTGTGGGGAGCCACTTCAAAGGAGCTGGAAGTTCTAATCAAGGAAATATATATATATATATATGTATCCAGTTGGCTTTGAGATGCTTATTCCTCTCTTCCTACTACTTTCCACGTACTTGAGTGAGAGCCTACTGTGGATTATTTGTCCCTGTTCACTGTTGTATGTTGGGTGAATGGAGTACAGAAAACCTGTCCCTATTTCAAAAGTCCCTAGCTAAAAAATGTCAATATCCAAGGAGGTAAAACAGAGATATCACACCAGAGGAGCCTCATCCACACTGTTCCTGTTTTAAAGTAGGGATTTCTAGAGTTCAAGCTGATACTGTAAAGGGACGATACTTTGGGGGGCCTAGGGGCTTCCCAGGTGGCTCAGTGGTAGAGAGTAGGCCTGCCAGTGCAGGAGACACAGGAGACATGGGTTCAATTCCCAGGTCAGGAAGATCCCTTGGAGGAGGAAATTGCATTCTTCCCTGGAGAATCCCATGGACAGAGAACCATGGCGGGCTACAGTCCATGAGATCACAAAGAGTCCAACATGACTGAGCACTCACACATGCACACACACAAGGGAGTGGGTATACTTGGCACATGGAAGGAAATAAATTGTTAAGTCCTGGAGGTGAATGGTTTCAAAATGCCTTACCCTCACAATAGGCAGATGATAGTCTGTAAACTGGGAGGTGGGACTTAATGTCTTTCCACTTAAATTCAGGCTAGAATTTTGACAAATTTGATAAATATAATGAAGAGGATGTGGCGTTCTGGAAGGCATTAATGCCCAGGCATTCAGAGCATAAAGTTAGATTAGGAGAAAATATTTGCAGATGATGTGACCTGCAAGAGATTAGTCTCCAAAATTTACAAATATCTCAAGCTGCTTTATATCATCAAAACGAACAACCCAGTCAAAAGATGGTAGAGCTAAACAGACATTTCTGCAAAGAAGACATACAAACGGCCAAGAGACACACGAAGAGATGTTCAACATTGCTAATTACTAGAGAAATGGAAATGAAAAGTACAATGAGATATTACCTCACACCAGTCAGAAAGGCTGTTATCAAAAAATCCACAAACAATAAATGCTGGAGAGAAAATGGAGAGAATGGAACCCTCCTTCACTGTTGGTGAGAATGTAAATTAGTACAACTACTGTGGAGAACAGTATGGAGGTTCCTTACAAAACTAGAGAGCTGCCAGATAATCTAGCAATCTCACTCATGGGCGTGTATCTGGAGAAATACATGGTCCCAAACATTATATGCACCCCAGTGTTCATTGCAGCATTGTCTACAGTAGCCAAGACATGGAAGCAACCTAAATGTCCATTGAAAGAGGAATGGATAAAGAGGTGGTACATATATACAATGAAATATTACTCAACAGTTAGAAAGAATGGAACAATGCCATCTGCAGCAACGTGGATGGACCTAGAGATTGTCATACTGAGAGAAGTCAAAGAAAAAAATACCACATGATACTGCTTATATGCAGAATCTAAAAAAGAAAATGATACAAATCAACTTATTTACAAAACAGAAACAGACTTGCAGACCTAGAAAATGAAATTATGGTTACCAGGGGGTGAAGGGTGTGGGTGAGGGGTAGTTAGTTTGGGATTGACATGTACATACTGCCGTATTTAAAATGACCAACAAGGAAAAAAAGGAGTACAGAGAAGGTCTCCAACCATCCCCACACCCCCCCAAAAAAATATATCATTAAGGCAGCTTCGTCTTCTATACTCTTGTGGCTGCAAGATATCAGGCGGGAAATTCAGGCTACCCATGTAGGGAGGTCCTGGATGATGACGTATCAACTAGAGAAAAGCCACTTGGAAAAGTACAAGATTATAATTAACCAGCTTCAGCTTTAATCCCAGCTCCCATACTGACTGCAACCACTCGAGATACCTGAAGCAAGATTAGTGACTCAATCAGCTGAGCCCCATTCAGATTGTGACATAACAAAATGGTGATTTGTTTAAGCTAGATATTGGCAACCATTTTTGCAAAGGGTCATATATTAAATGTTTTAGGATTTGTGGTCTACATACGGTCCCTGGCCTTACAAACCTTTAAAAGTATGAAAATCATGCTTAACTTACAGGCTTACAATCAAGGCCACAGGCTGTGGGTATTTTTTCAGCCCATCTTTTAAGCCGTTACATCTTAGACTTGTTTGTTATGGTGCAGGATGTAACCAAAATAATTTATAACCATAGTTAAATCATAAGAGGGAAATTTAACAGCACATTTAAGAAGTTTATACATGCTAGATAGAACAATACACTTTCATTACATTTTTAAAACAAAATAAACTCATACCTAGATGGTAATATTCTTTGATTTGATTTCTGAAACAGTAACACAAAAGATAAAAGTGTGTTAAAAAGTTAATAACCACTATTTGGGGGAATAAAAAGTAACATTACCATTTTAGTTTAAATATATTCTAGTTGATCAAATAGATTGAGTCTCTGAATTCCAACCTGCTGCCTGTAAATTTCAAAACAATTAGTTCTTTACCAAATGCATGTGTTTCATTTTACCTGGCCGAAATCCATCATGTTAACTGACAAGAACTGTCTAACCCACATGTATACCAATATTTGTATTTAAGGCCCTGTGACTCCTTATTTGTCTTGTTATAAAACGAATTATTAGTTTCTACTGTGGGATATAGCAGTTTAGTTACTATTTGGGGAAAAATAAAATGTTTACAACATGTACTTTGATGGAGAATGATCATCTGAAGGAAATAAGAGTAAGTGGGAAACAATTTTTAACTTGTTTTTATGTCCACATGGTCATTTTTATAGAGTAACTACTCAGAACATTTGCCAATGGACTGAAAATAAGGTAAGACATAATTATGTGTCAAGTGAATGTTACGACTAGAAGTTTAGAAGGGTATTTATTGCTAAACTTTTTAAAAGTTGATTTGTTACTCATCTTCTGTATTTGTTATTTTTGGTATAGATTTAAATATTTGGAAAAATGAAATTTGTCATTTGTTATTCAGATCCTGCCATCAGTAATTCAGATTTTTGATTACATGGCAAAAATGGATAGATTCTCCAGTAATCAAAGAAAAAATATATATAGTAGAATAAAATGAAAATTTGGATGCTTGCTTCTTGGAGGGAATATACAGAAAATTTAGAATATATTTAACATAAGTGAAATTCAGAATTAAGATTAGTAGTTTTATCCTTTATAATGATGTGTGTTAATTGATGGACAACTAAAGAAAACTCATTTTACAAGTCTTCATTTGGAATTTTTGCTTCAATGTTATTTCTTAATTATGCAGTCACAATACCATTTCATTTTCCTCTTATAAATAGTATGCAATGTACCAGGCATTTTTGTTCATCATTGTTGCATAATAGTTTGCATTGTTATATCCCTATAGCATCAATTTCAAATTGGACCCTACCTGATAAACATGCCAAATGTAGATGATCCTTTCCCTACATTCTCTTGCCCATACAAAAGTAAAGCACACCAAATTCCTATATAGATTTTAAAACTCTTTCTAAGGAGAATAAATGTGCAGCCCTTGAGGTTTTCATAAAAATGCACAAAACACTTCAAAACACCTACTGTAGCCACTATAAAATTGATGCTCCCAGTTACATTTATTAGACAATATGAAGGAAATGCCCTTTCCTGTTTTCACAAGGAAAGAGGACAAAAACTGTATTATAACTAACAAAAAGGCAAAGAAAATGCATATATTGTTTGGTCTACATTTAGAATGCTTATCAGCCACAAAGTTTTCCACATTCTACTTCTCTAGCATAATCCACATCTTGATCAAACTGTCAGCTTCATTTATTTTTAGTTTGTACATTCTGACTAGTAAAATTTGAGAGTTATAATCAAGACAGCAAATTACTTTGTCTCAATTGTGAGAAAAAGAGTAAGTATCACTGATTCCATTACCTAACTTTTCAATTCTAATATTTCCCACATCACCTTTGACAGATTTCAATGTGATATTCCTTAGATACTCATCTGGTGCTGATAAACATTTTTTCATGGAAGACCCAACGTCACACACCTATCTCTTTTAATCAGGTCATTGTTTATTAGTGCCAGCTCGTGTGAACCAGACTGTGTTGTAATAATTAAGTTTTATAATTTAGAACTCAGTACTTCCTCTGAGCAGACTTCTTTTTATCTATCTGCACAAGATACTTCATTATTTTTCCATTGTTTTTTCTTTTTCTTTGTTCTTCCTGTTTCAGGAATTCCATGTAATTCCCCTTGTTAGAATTGTTGATATATTTGTTGAGTAGAAAGTACTGTAGCAACATTTCTGACAAAATAAAGCCTTTAACCAATATGAAACAAGAGTTAATATATTTGACATATTTATAGCTTGCAAACCTAAATGAGAAAAAAGTTAAAATACAATCAAAATACTTAGAGGACGTCAACAGAAGACTAAAAATAAAATACATATGGATAATAAAATATGAATGCAAATAAAATATAAATAAATTTAAAAAGCATTAAGTGTAAGATAGCAGTTTTCACCCATCAGATTGACATTTTTTAATGATAATCAATGCTTTTGAAGGTAAGGCAGTATGCAAGACATTCAAAGCCAATCAGAATTGTATAAATAAGACATTTATGAAAATATTTAAATATCCCATGTACCTTAGTATTCCCATAGTAAGTAATCCTTGGGAATCTATATGATAAGAAAAATATTTTAAAAATGTTAACCAATCCTGTATATGCCAAAACATTTATGCAAACACCAAACACTTAGGAGTAACTTAAGTTTCAAACCACAGCAAAATAGTAAATTAAACCACCTCTTCCATCCTGAGATTGTTACACTTCTCCCACTTGCTTGCTAGAATATGCAGCTACAACTTCATGTTGCCCACTTTTGAATTAAAGCCTCATTGGGTTGCTTTGAACTGGCAGTACCTAGGAATGATGCATGCACACCAGAAGGATAATAATCTGGAACTGTTTATTGTCTAGTTTTTACCTTAGGAAGCCCAGGCCGACAATGTGGAAAATTACTGAGTTATAGAGTGCTTGCCCTACAATGTTGGAGACAATATGTGTTCACTGTAAAATGTCTTCTTTCTATGTTATTTATATAAATGTGTACTTTTTAATACATATGAAAAATGCCAGTTCTTCCTTTGGTAGTCACCATTCTCCTTTTACAGTGAACTTGAGCAAACAGGTTTTTATTGACTTGTTATGCAAGTTAAGCATTGCAGAACATCTTTTATATAATTTGATTTATTATTTTGATGGAAAAACTTTCTCAATCACCCATGTTTTAGCAAAAATAGCATAATTTTGACCATAGTCACAGTTAGTATATACAAAACTTGGTTATGTATACATAAATCTTGTCTGTATCATTTATTAGCTATATGCTTTGAGTAGTGATATTACTTACTATTTGTTTCTTCATCTGTAAAATTATAGTAAATAATAATGTTGTGAGGACTGATTCACTTGATGTATATAAAGAATTTAGAACAATACCTGGCAGAGAGTAGGCACCATATAAATGTTATTAACCCAGTAACTTTCACGAAAATACAGATCACTTGCTGCACTTTTTTTTTTTTCATGTGTGAAACTTTTACTTAAACAGGCATTTGACTAGCTTTATTGTCCTCTCTGTGTCTTATCCAGTGGCCTACCCACATACACATTTCTTTCAATACTATTTTACAGAAGTGGGAGTTACTTCCTTGTGCTTATCAGCTATTTATTTCTAATTACACCTCACACACACACACACACACACACACACACACACACTTTTTGTATACTTACTGGAGGAAAATCATAGTATTCCCAGTTTTAGGATGTTGCAGAGACAAATATACATGAAACTTTATTCAAATATTACATATATTCAAACAAGAGTATAAATTGCTTTTATATGGGATGTGTAGGTTAAAATCTTAGCAGGACAATGTTGTTTCAGCTCTTTTCACCTGAGGGTATTAGTAAAATTCACTGAAAGGAAAAAGAAAGCAACAGTGGTATACCACTGCTGTTACAGGGCTTGTGTTTGTTATTAAAGATTCATGAAGGTAAAGTTTGGAGATTCATTCCTTCCACATTTTTGCATGCTCAAATACTCCTTAGACTTGCAGATTTGGTGGTCTTCTATCCATCTTGATGTACTAAAATCCTGCCTTGATAGAATGCTCCAACAGGCATAAAATGATATTATGTGGTTCCTGGCAATATCTTTTCTCTCTATGTCTTGGTGGTCATGGGAGTACCTGATCCCAAGAACATTATGCTAAATCCTGCTCAAATCTGCCTGTGGAAGACAATCTCCTTTAATATCATAAGCTTCTCTGTTGAAATGCTTTGAAAAGTAAAATGTTCCTGTTATATGGCCATTTACTATTAAAAACTTCCTAATATCTTTTCTCATTGATCACTTTGCATAAGCCAAATTTAAAACTCAGTATTTTAAACCCATTATAGTTACAGTTTATCCATTAACTTGCACAAATTACACTCACTGCCATAATTATTATTCATTCATGGCACCTCACACTGACATAGTATTTTACCCTATAACCAAGAATGCTCTTAATACCTCATAATAGTTACTTTCTACAGTAGCATAGTATTAGCTTTAATGTATTTATCTGAAGAGAATATATAAAGTGACCTGAATGTGATTCTGTTTAATATATCATCGGGGACCTGTACATTAATTTCAGGATGACAAATAGTAACTGTGTAGTTATATACCAAACATTTCCTTTCATAACATTTTGCTGTTTCTTCAAAAGTAGCTGTAGTCTATCCCATCATTATCCTGTTTAATGAATTCTTTATTATAACTCCTGTTATAATTATTTTCTTGATGGCTTGGAATTAAGATTATTTTTAAAATGTCAGTTTAGCATGTAGAAAACACTGGCAAACCATATTATCGCATTCTGAACAGGTTATTTTATTGGTTTCAGTATTTATGTTTGAATCTGTTACGGTCCAACTAGGAGACGGAAACTGTGTAACAGTTATTTTAACAGACAACATTTATCATAAAGGTTAGTTCTTAAAGTACTAAAAAGGCTTTATCAATTATATGCTACTATGTAACCAGCTACTCCTTTACCTAATGACTTAAAACAATCATGATTTATTTTTTCTCATGATTCTGTTGGTTGCTAGGGATCATCTGGTCTGTTCTTCTATTCCACATGGTCCAACTGGGATAATTCATACAACTTCATACATCTGGGAGCACAGCTAGAGCTAATCAGTCCGAACAGCTCAGAATGTCTCTGACATCTCAGGGTAGCTGAAATGTCAGGGTCTGCTTCTCTCAAAGCAGCATAGTTGTACTTCTTACATGGTAAAACTTCAAATCAGCAAGTATAAAGTCGCCAGGCTTCATTTCTGTCGAATGCTATTGGTCAAGGCATGTTGCAGTGCCAATTCAGATCCAACAGGAGGGGAAGTAAACTCCACCTAATGGGAAGAATTACAAAAATGTACAAGGATGGGAGAATAGTTCACAATTATCATTGAAGACAAGGCATTAAAAAGAAATATGAAGTACGTGGAGGTACCAACTGTAAGAGGTAGCTACCCACCTAGGTCTGGTGGAACAAAGAGAAGATAGGGATAATTAAAACTTAAAAGATTAGAGCAGAAGCCACATAAGGCTAGAACTCAAACTCCTAATAAGAAGGTACCACTCAGCTGGTACTGTCTTCTCAAAGCCAGCAGAGGGACCCATGGATGGGACCAGACATTTTACATATTAACATATCAATTCTTAATTGAATCTCTTTCAGTTTTCCATGAATGCTTGCATCTCTGAAAGTATATAAGAATGGTTTTGTTGACTGTTTTTAGAAAAGGAATCACGTTTTTACTGGAACAAATTGTCCACTGTGTGTCACAGTTGTGAATCAAAATAAAAAGTAAATAGAGAAAAGTCAACAGGTAGAAAACAGAGAGTCTGTTCTCCCTCTAGCTTTTTCTCTTCCCTCTTGTACCCATTCTACATGAGCCTGACCAAATGGCAGCAGACAGAGTAGAAATGTGGCTTATGGACTCTCTGCCCCGGCATTGCAAAGTCTAGAGTGTCTCAGTGAGTTGAAATCTGAGTACCAGTTCTGGAGGTAAAAGTCACTGTACTTCAGTGGATAATTAAAGGTGAAACATGCCATAAATTAATTTGCTATGAAGTTTTAAAGCTAATAAAAGACACGCTCCCTGATGTTGACTTTTGTAATCTCTCCAATGTTTAGTGACCCTTACCTAAATATATTATTAAAAAGTTAAAACATTTTCCTGTGCTAAAAAACGTACTAAGTCCTATGAGTTTCACAAGTCTGAAGGCAACATGAAACTTAAGTTCAGTGATCACATTATTTTAATAAATTCATAGACTCCAAGGATGGCTACTTATAAAGATAGATTTGAGTATTTAAAATCTGTATATATTTTTGTTTTTTTTGGTTATCAGTATCATTAATTTATAGCATGGATATATAGTGCACCAATATAAAGAGTTCAATTCTACCACAGAATTATGAGAAATATTTTACTTGTGCATAATTTATTTTAATGAGTATTTAGATATGCTCAAATACTTAAAACAAAAATATGTTTGCAGAATATTTGCAGTAAGTAATTCTTGGTTATGGATAGCAGACCCACCTTGTTTGTCTCTAGAAAAATAAATGAAGCCTCACATTTGTTTCAGCACAGTTGTTATGGTCAGTCCTCTGTTCTCTTTTTACTCTTTAGTTTGCTCTTACTATTAACGAAAGGAGAGTTCCACAAACAGTTGAATAGGTTGTAGAAAATTTCTTTTATGTAACAACCTGTAGGTAGATAACTAGAATTTCATTATTTTAAGAAATTTATTATTATACCTATTTGAAATTAGGATAGGAAAGAATTTGGGATGTGGATGACTTTTTAACATAAACCTTGTAGCTGAGCAATGAGACTAGAAAAATAAAAGTTTAGACTGCATACCTAAGGCTCTCATCATATAGTATTCTTCATGCAGACTGAATTACTTTTAGAACAGGTATGCTTTTTCTAGTGGCATTCTGACTAAATGGACTGCTGGCCGGCATGGCTATAATTACATGATGTCAGTATTCCCTGCACTAGGTAGATATTTTCATTTCATACATCATTCACAAAGAGCAGCAGGAATCCCACAGGCATCAGTTTACATTTCAATTGTTTTAAAGTCTAGGAGTTGTTTTTAAGTTAAAAAGAATCAAAGATCGTGTAGTCAGTCATTATGACCTGCATCCGTATAATTTTAAGCCAGGACATTTGCCACTCACTTGGGACAAGGCACAGCAAGTGTTCTTGTAAGAACAATGGAAAGAGGAAAGAGACTACTATCACAATGTCTCAGTCTTTTATGAAGAAACATTTTTTGTTTGTTTTATTGTTCTATGTGAAATACTGCACAATAAATGATGCTTTCATAAATGTTATCTCTGATCCCCTGAATACATAAGGGGGAAAGAGGTAAAATGTATTCTCCATCAAAATGCTTTCACATCAACACATTTACAAAGGAAGTCATAGCACAGACTCTTCTGGTGAATTCTTTTGGTGCCTTGCAGCAAGCACTGGGAATGCTGCACTCAGTAATTTAGAAAATACCTCTATTAGCTTTCTTTGGGAGAAGGCAATGGCACCCCACTCCAGTACTCTTGCCTGGAAAATCCCATGGACGGAGGAGCCTGGTAGGCTGCAGTCCATGGGGTTGCTAAGAGTCAGACATGACTGAGCAACTTCACTTTCACTTTTCCCTTTCATGTACCGGGGAAGGAAATGGCAACCACTCCAGTATTCTTGCCTGGAGAATCCTAGGGACGGTGGAGCCTGGTGGGCTGCCGTCTATGGGGTCGCACAGAGTCGGACACGACTGAAGCGACTTAGCAGCAGCAGCAGCAGCAGCAGCAGCAGCTTTCTTTGATTTTGTGTAGCCATGGAGAAATTGTAAAGTAGTCTAAGTTCATAGTCTATATTCAAATGTTCTCATCACCCTTATGGTGCCCCCGTCTCCAGGTAATATTTAATTTACAGTACTGTTTTCGGGTTCTGATTCTTTGTTGTCACCATCTGAAAATTCTAAAAACTGAGGTGTATAAACATTCCCTAGAAGTTCTCTGTTTTATTGCTCATAAAATTCAGTATGCTTTTGTGCAACATTAATAATGCATGGATGCATGGCCATCCACTTATGTTTGAAATGATTTTTATATTGAGGGTAATGAAACAAATTTATGCTAAGTGTTTGAAATATTCTAAATTTTAATGTGTAAACCCTGTAAGATTTTTAAAATTTTCTTCAATGTTATGGTTATCTTTATTTATGATATGAAGAAGGGATAGAAACTATAAGCATGAAAAGATAGATTAGAATTAAGGAGAAGGTACCCTGAGCCCGAATGCTTGGTTAAAATCCTGGTTCTATGATTTGTGCCTGAAGGGCTTCTACCTCCCTGTCTTTCCATTTCTCAACTTATTGGGAGAGTCAGTAATATTCACCCCATAGAGTTTTATAAGGTTTAACGTATTAGTGTTTTTAAAGTATATTGGTATATTTACAGTAATTTTAAGTAACTGGTACATATAATCCTCCCAAGGACAGGGAATTAGTTGATTTTGTTTATTGTTAAATTTCCTATTATTAACACTTAAACGAGTGCCTGGTACATAGTTGAAATTTGAACCAGTTTTTATTACTTGAATTTCAATTCCTTACTGTTCTCCTGAAAATCTATTTTCTAGTGTGTTTTGTTTGTTTCTTTTTGTTTTGCTCAGTGAGGCACTATTTAGCTGTCAAGGGACTGTTCGACAATGAAAGGTAGGAGGGGAGAAGACAGGGTATTCCTCTTTCTTTAGCTCTCCCTGCCAGAGACCTGCTCCAGCTGGACAGGGTTCCCTCAGGATGGACGGCGTCGGCGATACAAATGAGAAGACACCGCGAGTCGTGGTGTTCCCAAATATCTTCCGACTTTATTGTTTTCAGGGCAGCTTTTATATTTTTATTTGTACATAGAGACAAATGTAAAGTGTAGAGTCACGCCAAATCAAATCAATGGGTCAGCAGTTTTTAACCCTTATCAGAACCAGGACACTGTTTGTGTTTTTCAGTTACAAAAAGTTTGAAGTTGTTTACATCATCTTCTGGCCTTGAGGCCTGCTAACATCTGGTGACTCTTATTGATAAGGGTAGATCAGCCAGGACACTTTTGCATCAGGCACAGAAAGTATCAGGGTTACATTTTTTAAAGAAAACAGGCACAGCATATTATGACAAAGAAAGGATTCACAAACTCAGAGTTTCAAGGTAAAACCTGTTTTCTGTACTCTATCTTATGCCTTGAGCCTAACAGAGAAGAATGTGGTCCCATAAAGTCATGGCACAGCAACTGAAAGCGCCAAGATCAGTGCTTAGCAAAATCACCAGCTGAATTAACAATTGTCTTATTATTTGTATTAAAGCTAAACTTCTATTTATATAAATCTCTAACTATTATGCTTTCATTATATAGGCTAAATACGTTAAGAGCAAAAACACAGTGAGTAAATGTAGACTAAGTAACTAACACTTTCATAAAGCAATATCTCTTACATTTCTTAATAAGCTTTTTTTCTTACGAAGGGCTCTGTGCCCATTGGGGCTTTTTGTGTGGAAGCTCTCAATGCTGTTTTGTTGTTAAGGAGCAGCCATGCACATTAACTCCAAAGGCACAGGTATATTGATTAAGCAAACCAATATGCTAGCAAGAGGAATTTAGATTAGCATACTCTATATCCTAGATAATTTTATTAGGGTGCTATCGTTCAGGGGCCTTGTCAATTGAGGCTTCAGATTGATCTATTTTAGAAGAGAATCAGGAAAAGCCTTTTGCCTAAGTCACAGAAAATAAGAAGAGGTTTATTATAGCAAACATCAGAAAGACAGATATTATCTTTAAGGTGAGCGCTGAGGCAGCCTTCCGAGAATCCCTGAAGGCTGAGAAGCCGTGCTCAAATCAGTCCTCTTCCTCATGACTCTGTCACGGGTGGGATCGCGTGGGCCGGCTCCCGGCATCTCCCAAGTTGATTTTTCTGCAGTGGGTGCATGTTCTTTGTTCGCCTGGTTGCTTGTGCAACTCCTTCCTGGGAGTTCCTGTATTGTTACAGATGGTCTGGCTTCTGAGTCCTTAGTAGTACTATTTCATTTCACTGTCTATCCTATCCTGGGTGTTAACTATCCTCTCAGTTGCTGTTCTTTATGACACTTCACCATCTCCTCTTTATCTTTTCAGCTCCTGTATTATCTAAACAGTTACCTCTGTAGAATTGTGACTGAACAAAATACCTAGAATGTTTATTTCCTATAAGACACTTATTGATACATTGTTTAATAAATAAATGCTGCCCAAATGAGTTAATAAAGTAGCAGTTACAGTAATACACTATGCATTATGATTACTGAGGTTGTGAATTGTTCACTCAATGAGGAGAAAGTTGTAATTCAATGTGGGAGTCTAAATGAAAGGTATCTTAGAAATGAGACATTCTTCCTAATATTACAATTTAGAGAGTAATAAAGGAGAGAGAAATCAGACTCTATTTCTACAGACTGAAATTAAAAAAAAAAAAAAAAGGATAAGAAGATCTCAGACTGGAACAGTTATAGTACAGACTTTTACATGTGTGTATGATACTTTGAGACTGGTCCAGGTTCATCAGCTCTTACCCAAATAAAGAGAAAAAGGAGAAGGAGGTCCTCCCTGGCTGTCCAGTGGTTAAGACTGTATGCTCCCAATGCATGGGGAATGGATTCAGTCCCTGGCTGAGGAACTAAGATCCCACATGCCACAAGCCCCAGCCAAAACAAGCAAAGAAACAAACAACAACAACAACAACAAAACAAGCAAAACAAAAAAACAGAGAAGGAGGGGAAGGAGAAAGGAGGAAAACAATGAGCTTTATAGGAGTAAAGCCATATGTCAGGAAGAATAGCCACTATAATACATATCACTAGTGCATCAATTCAAGTGGAGGATGAATAGAATGTGAGGCTAATGCAAGACATTAGGGATGTAGTGAAATTTCTTTCTCCTTTATTTCTGTCCAGTGCCCTAATAGAGTAGATTCCCTACTTCCTAGAATGTGCCTTTTCTTTGAATGAGCACCTTTGTGTGAATTAGAGTTTAAGGTTTGGTTTTCTTTTGTTTCTCTTCTGCATTATTCAGGTACCATCTTACAAAGAAATGATCTCATTTTAATAGAGAATAGTAAGTTAAAAGTAAATCAATTATTTTTAGCAGTGAAATTTCACATACAGGAAAATTCTCACGAGAAAAATAGTTTAGGGACCAGGAGCTTTCCCATCACTCCTAAAGCCATATAAAGTAAGAAACTTTCTACATATTTTTCATAGAAGCTATATTTTGTTGCTAAATTAATTTTCAACATATCTAATATCTTCATAGTAAACATTGCATTTACTGCATAAGCATTCTTACTATCCTTGTAGGATCTTCATAAAATTATCCTTTTATGTCAACAGAATTGAAATAATTGAGATAAGCATTTTCCTTTCTCTAAATACAGCATTGACTACCCATGTACTGAAACTAGTATTATGTTAATGCTCAATCTTTGATTGACTTAGGCTATCACGATTTCATGAGCTGCATGACGTAGAAATAACAAGCTTCAGTGCACCTCTTGTAACTGAAAAATAGGATAGGGTTTGCTGTCAGCCAAACTCCTAATACTCCTAAGGATTCAAGGATTGTCCCTCAGCTGACTGTATTTCAGGGCATCTGTATGCACAACTGAATCATTTAATGTGATGTTTCCCAGAGCTCATTGATATTATTTTGAATGTGGCAGCAGTAGTACCAAAAGAAAAAAAGAATTCACTACAGATAAGGAATGATGAAACAGAAATCAGAAGAACTGAATATCATCTTATTATTGCCACATGCTTTACTGAGGGATCTAACAAATACACCAACTCAGAGGATTCGTCTGGATGAATTTTGAAATCCTCTTCAACTCCAACGGCCAGCCATCTAAATGAGCTTTTCTACTATTTAGGCAGATATAACACGTATTTTGGTTATAAAGTAGACCTTGGTTAAAGAGTTTTTTAGTTCTACTGACAGAAGTAAGAAGGAAAATGGATTCTATTGATTTTTGAACTTTAATAAATATCAATAGAAAAATCTTTAGGTTTTGAAAGACTGATAACCAACTAACCATTTATTCCCAAATGGAATTAACCATTCATCATAAAAGTAAGCTTAATTATGGATACAATCACTATTTGCCAAAAAAGATCCTCTGTGCATCTCCTGTAAGTTAAGCCAATCAGTATAAGTATTTTAGGATCCACATGTAGATGTGAAGTATAAGTTTGAAATTTATCAAATACTTGCTTTGACTTACAGGTGTAATTGATGCAAAATAAATTAGCCCATAACTTATTTACATAAATTCTCTTTAAAAATATGGTTCATAGTTTTAGTGATTATTAGTGATTGATATATATTTATCAATTTAGTATATTAGTAAATAGTCTTTGTTTGTATTAAATGATATCTAAAACTTGAAGATACTGTATGTTGTACGTTCACCAGTTTGTGAGCTTTTAAGTGATACTGTTCTTCACTCTCCTCAAATATATGTAACAAAAGAGTCCCACACAGCTGCTTCCCTTTCACTTTCCACCTTGTTTTACTCATTTTACTCAAGAAAAGGTAGGCTCATTTGCCTTTTGTAAAAAGTCAGCTGGACATTCTCAGTTCAGCTATACCTTTGTCTCTACTGGATAGCTTCCCTTTGTCCTCCAGAAGACTGCCTCACCTCCACTATGTGGGGATCCCTGCCCTGCCACCATAGCATTGCCTCTGGGTGTCTGGGTGGACTAACTTCCCAATATGGGGTTCAGTTTGAAGACCCATTTTGACCTACAAAGCAACACTGCCAATTAAACTATTAGCAACAAAAGTAAAATTTGAATAACCATCTTTTATTCCTTTATTTCTCAACTCTGTCAGAGAATAGAGGGAATATTTTGTATGTCGCCACAAAGTCCTCAACATTTGGACGTTCGTCAGAAATGGCAGAAAAAAATAGGGAATAGAATTTCAGGTCAAAATAACCTGTCAATACCCTGTGATGAGGCAGAGTATATAAACATTGGTTAATATGTGGAAAGGGTATTTTTAACTTAGTAGTTTCTATAAACTACTGCATAACTAAGCAGGTTGTTGCAGTGATTAGATGAGTTTAAACTATTCTGACCTAAAGAAAGAGCCACATGGTATTTTTTGACTTCTAGAAGGCTATCCACTGAGTCACCTTGAATACAGGTAGTAAATTTTAGGCCTTACCAGAAGAGAGGGTTGCGTGGCCAGTCTTGGCAAATTTCTGGATAATTTCAGTAGACTGCTGCAGTGTCCAAGCAGCATATACTACCAACAGAAACTCCAGCAAAGAACCAGTCTGGAGGGCCTGTTTCAGAGGCATGCAACTTCAGAATGCAAGGCTGCTATTTGTATCTACACAGATATGTTTTTCTGGTAGGCATGGATTTATTTTTGAAATAGTGCAATCTTTCTAGACCTCCCGAGCTAATGAGTTTTGCTTGTGTTCGAGAGCACTACTGAGAAATTATCAGCATGAGATTTAGGTAGATAACTTTAGATCCATTCCTTTAAATTTGAATAGGCATACAAAAGAAAGGGAAATCTTTAGAAAGACTAACCTTAAATGCATGTAGCTTGACCATGGCATCAAGAGTAGGGGGAAATGATTATTTAATTTCAACTGCTAACATTTATGCACATGGATGTGCAAGTTTGCCTACAAATATAAAAATCTAAAGAAGTTAATGAAGGAGAACAAGACAGAAATACTGGTCCTAAGCAGGTTGAATGGACCTAAGATTCAGATTTTAAATATTAACTTTAGTTATGTTCTCCTAAGTGCTGTCATTACTTTGCCAACAAAGGTCCTCTAGTCAAAGCTATGGTTTTTCCAGTAGTCATATATGGATGTGAGAGTTGTACCATAAAGAAAGCTGAGTGCCGAAGAATTGATGCTTTTGAACTGTGGTGTTGGAGAAGACTCTTGAGAGTCCCTTGGACTACAAGGAGATCAATACTAAAGTCAATCCTAAAGGAAATACTGTCATTACTTTGCCAACAAAGGTCCGTCTTGTCAAGGCTGTGGTTTTTCCAGTGGTCATGTATGGATGTGAGAGTTGGACTGTGAAGATAGCTGAGCGCCGAAGAATTGATGCTTTTGAACTGTGGTGTTGGAGAAGACTCTTCAGAGTCCCTTGGACTGCAAGGAGATCCAATCAATCCATCCTAAAAGAGATCAATCCTGGGTGTTCATTGGAAGGACTGATGTTGAAGCTGAAACTCCAATACTTTGGCCACCTCATGTGAAGAGTTGACTCATTGGAAAAGACTCTAATGCTGGGAAGGATTGGGGGCAGGAGGAGAAGGGGATGACAGAGGATGAGATGGTTGGATGGCATCACCGACTCGATGGACATGGGTTTGGGTAAACTCCGGGAGTTGGTGATGGACAGGGAGGCCTGGCGTGCTGCGATTCATGGGGTCGCAAAGAGTCAGACACGACTGAGCGACTGAACTGAACTGAACTGATGTGAAGGAGTGACTCATTGGAAAAGACCCTGATGCTGGGAAAGATAGAGGGCAGGAGAAGAAGGAGATGACTGAGGATGAGATAGTTGGATGGCATCACCGACTTGATAGATATGAGTTTGAGAAAGCTCCAGGAATTGGTGATGGACAGGGAAGCCTGGCGTGCTGCAGTCTATGGGGTCACAGAGAGTCGGATACGACTCAGTGAATGAACTGAACTGAAATGCTGTTTACTAGCTGAAGATACATGAATTTCACCTGAAAGTCTTCTCTAGGAGGGAGGGTTCTTGCAACTAAGAGATTTAAGTATACTTTTAGCCCAGATGCAGGAAACACATAAAGCTAAACAAAAGTCTATGTATAGTTGAATAACACTTGTTGCTCAGTGAGTTCAACTCAAGTTAATTTTTAATTCTGAACATATTGTTAATTCTGAAGAAAAGTCATTAGCCAATTTAATGTACAGATGCACTTGAAAACAAAAATCTTCAGAGACGCTTGCTCCCTCAGATACCTCTGAATCTTTGATACAGTGTTCGGCCTCACAAAGAGACTGATTCTGAAAACATAATTTTGCCCACACTTAATTCCTCTCAGAGTGGAATAAGCTTGCTTTTAAACTTGATTGTTGTGAGTTCTCTAATATTTCTGCCCTATTAAATAACAATATGAGGTACCTCAAGACTTGGCCTTAATCTCATTCAACTTTTGGGTCTCTAAAAGAACTGTGATAGTTCCAACAAAAGATACCTCATATCCAAGCAGCTGACAGAACTCAAACACCACCTGAGGTTGAAGAACCACTTTGTCTAAGGCAAAGTGCTATAACATATTGGAACAGATTTTAATTCCTTTCAATGTTTAACATACTAAGGCAGAATATTTTTATTTCAGACTTGAATTTCTTTGAAATTAAACTAGTGAGAGGATTTAATCGTTGAACTTTAATACCTCCCTGTAAAGTTCATATTGCTAAGGGGCTTATATTCAAGTTTATGGCATGTCTATGGTGTTGACATTTTATTATTGAATGGCTTTATGTATCTTATTATTAAATTCCTTAATGGAGTCATTTAAACTCATTGTATAGTTCCTGATAGGCTATGTTGTAATCTGAATAGACCTAATTTTGAGATGAGAAATGGAATATAGAATACATCTTCAGCCTTATAGCAGAGTAGATTTGACACGAAATTTAATTAGTGCATTATTCATATATATTTCAGAGGCCCAGACAGCAAAATGCTAACCATTCTCAAATAAGGAGAGGTTGTTTTGGGAGAGGTAGTATCAGGAAGGTGGGAGCGGGCTCGTACTGTTAGATAAGACAAATAACCTCATCTTGGTGTGGTCATGGTCTTAATGATCAAGTCAAATAGGTTAAGGAAAAGCAGCTGAGGAATGATTGTGGGAGCATTATTTAGTCTCTCTTCATGATGGCTCTTCCCAGGTAGTAAGAATTCTCTTATATCTCTTCTCACTTTAACTCCCTTTAACTAATTTCACCAAGGGAAACTTGGAAATGATTTTAAACCAATCCTTAATTAACACTGTTATGTCCATCTTTCTCTTGAGCATGAGTTTCCCACAGGACAGGGCTCTAATCCTGATGAGTGGGGAAGCTACTTTCATTTAGTTATACAATGACACAATCTATTTGATTCAGAGATTTAGCTAGAAGGTCAGTTTGACTGATAGGTATAATTGTAGCCTCCACATAAGGCTGAATCATAAATAAAATTTGTATCTTTCTCTTTGCTTTCTTATATTTTTCCTGGTATGAAGGTGGGGATGTTTATTGGGTGTCACTTTGGATTATGTAATACATATTTTTAAAATTTACTAATCATGGCCACAATAACAAATGTTACCGTATTTTTCATCCTGTAACAATGTAAGTTTAACCTTCCAAGGCTTTGTTATTTTGGGCCAAATATATACAAACATCAAAGATACACACATAACATATATATGGAAGCTCTTGAAAATAGAAGATACTGAAAAAGGAAAATCTGCTTTTTATAGAGTCACTAGGTATGTTTCAAGTAAATTAGCCCTTGTGGTGGTGCTCAGTTTTGTGTCCAACTCTTTGAGACCCCATGGACTATAGCCTGCCAGGCTCTTATGTCCATGGAATTTTCAAGGCAAGAATACTGGAGGGGGTGCCATTTCCTACTCCAGGGGATCTTCTGACCCAAGCATCAAACCCACATCTCCTGAGCCTCCTGCATTGGCAGGCAGATTCTTTATCACTGAGCTACATGGGAAGCCACTTGGTCATTTCCTAATTCAGTTGTTGTATCAGCTGAGTAAAGAAAATATGACAGAATAGGTACCATAAAAAATCCAGATTACTATTGCAAAGTGAGATAATTTATAATAGTAACTAAGAAATTACTTTGTAATAGCATATAAGAAATTGACTAACCTATTTAATTAACAAAAGCAAAGCTGTTAGTAGGTATTAATTCTGTATTTTAGCAGGGAATAAACAGAGGCTTTTATAAGTTAAAGTCATATAACTAGATTTTAATCTAATGGTAGATTAAAATTTTGATTCCATGTTCTGTGATTCCACACAATACTCTTAATTAAAGCTATGATGTTTTAAAAAGAACCAAGCTGGGTAATGATGAAAGGATAAAGACAAAGCCTAGCTTTTTTTTTTTTTTGGCCCTGATTGTTTTCCTTTTTCACTTGGGAATAATGCTTCCTCAATAGAATGACATTTAATTCTTATTTCCAATATCATGCCTACCAATGGATGATTGAATAGTTGTATGAGAATGGCTCATAAAATTAAGCAAACTTAAACTTATAATTAACAAATACATAACGAGTGGTTACTATACATTTTTATGTAGCAGCTATTGATACAAATTCATCTAAGAAAATTCATATTCCAAGAAGCAAACAGCCTTGATGAAATAAACATGAAAATAATTTTTAAACCATCTTATTAAGATATGGTTGGCATACAAAATCTCTCCATATATAACATGTACAATTTGATGAGTTTGGAGATAAATATACAGTCTTGAAACTGTCACCATAATCTATGCTATAAACATATCCATAACCTCCAAAAGTTTCCTTCTGCTCTATTTATTGTTTAAAAGAAAAAAACTATTTACTTAAGTGGAAGAATATTGAAATGCAGAATAATGAGGTGATTTTTTTGTTAATTTAGCAAGAGTTTATCATATCTCCTTGTATATTCACTTTAACTTTAAATAATTTGTATCCAGGGTGTCACTATTGAACTGGTTGGTTAGTAATCCTTCTGAATTATTTTTATTGATTTTTTGCAGTTGACCTTATTCTATATTTTAAAGGGCTATAGTTATATCTTATGAAATATTAAAATCACAAAGTGAAGCTTTACTATTGTCTTGACCTTGATATATTTCCTGTTCTATCTTATTTCCTAGTCATTTCTTATTCTTCATTCTGCAGCATTTCATTTCATACATTTATATTCAGAAACTTTTTCAACCTCTGTTTTATGGCTTTCAAATTGATTCATAGTATTTTTTAATAATTAACTAGTTAAATAATTTCTGGTAAGTAATCATAAGGAGAATAATATCAAATGTTTTCATTAAAATTTCCATCATATAAATGTGAAATTCCATTAATATCAAATGAACATTTGCACAACACAATAGTTTTCCCTTTGGATGTACAATTCAGTAGTCATTTGCTATTTGGCAAATTTTATATAGCTTCAATTTAAAATATCATATTTGACTATGATGGTTTAAAACACAGTGGTGAAGATCCACTTCTAGAATGAAGAATTGAAGAAATTCACTTTCCTGCTCTCCAAAAAAACCAACCTTACCTGGTAGAAAAATATTTTTGAAAACCCTCACACACAGATTTAAGGTGTCTGGAATTTGTCCTAAGTGTATACACAAAAGTAAACACCTGAGAAGATCTACTAAGTGTACATCACAACATGCTGCCTCCCGCCTTTTGATCCCTCAGCACTGCATGATGAAAGATCCACTCCAGGTGGGTATGTCCAAGAAGTGGGGGCTTCCCTCTGCCCAACTCCGATTCTCCCAGCTCTGTGTTACAGGAACTGTATGTCAGGTGAGAGGTTGTAGGCTTTATTCTTCCTTCTGCCTTCATTGATCAACCCAGCCCTATTTTTAGGGTAGAGGCTATATCCCAGGCACAGCAGGCCAACCCATCAAAATCCCAGCTAGTCTTTGCTGGCAAACTGATCATAAAATTTATACAAAAATTCAAGGGACCCAGAATAAACAAAACAATTTTTAAAATAATTTTGAAAACAAAGTTGAAGGACTCACACTTCTTGATATCTAAATTGACTACAAAACAATAGTAATCAGTGACAGACTTTATTTTCTTTGGCTCCAAAATCACTACAGATGGTGACTGCAGCCATGAAATTAAAAGACGCTTGCTCCTTGGAAGAAAAGCTATGACCAACTTAGTATATTAAAAAGCAGAAACATTACTTTGCCAACTAATGTCTATCAAAGCTACGGTTTCTCCAGTAAGGTATGGATGTGAGAGTTGGGCCATAAAGAAAGCTGAGTGGTGAAGAATGATCCTTTTGAACTGTGGTATTGGAGAAGACTATTGAGAGTCCCTTGGACTGCAAGGGGATCAAACCAGTCAATCCTAAAAGAAATCAGTCATGAATGTTCATTGGAAGGACTGATGCTGAAGTGGAAGCTCTAGTATTTTGGCCACCTGATGTGAAGTACTGACTCATTGGGAAAGACCCTGATGCTGGGAAAGACGGAAGGCAGGAGGAGAAGGGGATGACCGAGGATGAGATGGTTGGATGGCATCACCAACTCAATGGCGTGGATTTGAGCAAGCTCGGGGAGTTGGTGATAGACAGGGAAGCCTGGCGTGCTGCAGTCGATGGGGTCGCAGAGTCGGACACGACTCAGCGACTGAACTGAACTGAATAGTAATCAAAACAATATGATACTCACATAAAACTAGGCATATCGATAAATAGGATAGTATCGAGAGTCTAGAAATAGGCACTTCTATGGTCAATTGAATTTTAACTATCTTGCCAAGACATTTCAATGAGGGAAAGGAGTCCTTTCAGCAAATGTGGATATTTCCATGCAAAAGATGGAAGTTGGACCCCTTCTTCACACAATATACAGAATTTTATTTAAAATGAGTCGAAGACCTAATTATAAAAGTTAAAGATTTAAGAAAGAAAGCAAACACATGAAATGATACTGAATATATTACCCATTGCTGCTGCTGCTGCTGCTTCTGCTAAGTCTCTTCACTTGTGTCCGACTCTGTGTGACCCCATAGACGGCAGCCCACCAGGCTCCCCCGTCCCTGGGATTCTCCAGGCAAGAACACTGGAGTGGGTTGCCATTTCCTTCTCCAATACATGAAAGAGAAAAGTGAAAGTGAAGTCACTCCGTCATGTCTGACTCTTCGCGACCCTTGGGACTGCAGCCTACCAGGCTCCTCCGTCCATGGGATTTTCCAAGCAAGAGTACTGGATTGGGGTGCCATCGCCTTCTCCGTATGGCCACTAGAATGATTGTAATAAAAGAGATGGATGATAACGTGTTGAAAAGAATGTATATAAATTGGAGTTATCATATACTGCTGTGATGAATGTAAAATGCTAACATGCTTTGAAAAAAAAGTAGCATTTCCTCAAAATTTTAACCATCGAGTTACTGTGCGATCCAGTAACTCTATTCATTGGCTTCTATCCAAGAGAAAAGAAAACATGTCCACACAAAAACTTGCATCGGGATGTTCAGAGCATCATTATTCAAAATGAAGAAAAAATAGTAACAATCCAAATGTTCATCGACTGATAAATACATAAATCATAGATAGTGTAACCATAGAATACAATGTTATTCATTGATTAAAAGGAATGAAGTACTGATCCCTTTTAGTACCTAGATGAACTTTAAAAACAATGTACTGAGTGAAATAAGTTGGTAATGAAGGACTGCATTTTTGTATGCCCAAAGTAGACTTAATTTTATATGGCAAAAGATAGATTGGCACTGGCCTAGGGCCGATGGGCTGGGGGAAAACAAGACATTCCTGCTAATGGGCATGGAGTCTCTTTGTGGGACAATGAAAACGTTCTAAAATTGGTCATGATAGTGGTTGTACATACATGTGACTATACTAAAAACCCACTGAATTACACATTTTGCATGAGTGAATATATATGAATTACATCTCAGTATTAACTTTACCTTGTGGCACAGTCAGCAAAGAATCTGCTTGCAATATAGGAGACCTAGGTTAAATCCCTAGATCAGAAACATCCCTTGGAGAAGGAAATAGCAACTCACTCCAGTATTCTTGCCTGGGAAATCCCATGGGTAGAGGAACCTGGGGGCTACAGTCCATGGGGTCGCAGCAGTCTGACAAGACTTAGCGACAAAACCAACAAACCACCCACCACCATAGTATTAAACAATGCAACTTCTGCATTTGATGCATGTAAGCCTGCTTAATATTAAATAATGTGGTTTATTTGTATGCATAAGTTCAAGAAAACATTTAAGTTAAACAGCACAATATTCTGAATAAAGAATGATACTAATAAAAAACAAGAGATATTCACAACCTAGATAATCATGATGGTGTGATCACTCATCTAGAGCCAGACATCCTGGGATGTGAAGTCAAGTGGGCCTTAGGAAGCATCACTATGAACAAAGCTACTGGAGGTGATGGAATTCCAGTTGAGCTATTTCAAATCCTGAAAGATGATGCTATGAAAGTGCTGCACTCGATATGCCAGCAAATTTGGAAAACTCAGCAGTGGCCACAGGACTGGAAAAGGTCAGTTTTCATTCTAATCCCAAAGAAAGGCAATGCCAAAGAATTCTCAAACTACCACACAATTGCACTCATCTCACATGCCAATAAAGTAATGCTCAAAATTCTCCAAGCCAGGCTTCAGCAATACGTGAACCATGAAATCCAGATGTTCAAGCTGGTTTTAGAAAAGGTAGAGGAACCAGAGATCAAATTGCCAACATCCGCTGGATCATTGAAAAAGCAAGAGAGTTCCAGAACAAACATCTATTTCTGCTTTATTGACTATGCCAAAGCCTTTGACTGTGTGGATCACAATAAACTGGAAAATTCTTCAAGAGATGGAAATACCAGACCACCTGACCTGCCTCTTGAGAAACATGTATACAGGTCAAGAAGCAACAGTTAGAACTGGGCATGGAACAACAGACTGATTCCAAATTAGGAAAGGAGTACTTAAAGACTGTATATTGTCACCCTGCTTATTTAATTTATATGCAGAGTACATCAGGAGAAATGCTGGGCTGGATGAAGCACAAGCTGGAATCAAGATTGCCAGGGAGAAATGTCAGTAACCTCTGATACGCAGATGACACCCCCCTTATGGCAGAAAGTGAAGAGAAACTAAAAAGCCTCTTGATGAAAGTGAAAGAAGAGACTGAAAGAGTTGGCTTAAAGCTCAACATTCAGAAAACTAAGATTATGGCATCTGGTCCCATCACTTCATGGGAAATAGTTGAAAAAACAGTGGAAACAGTGGCAGACTTTAATTTTTTTTTGGGGGGGGGTGCTCCAAAATCACTGCAGATGGTGACTGTAGCCATGAAACTGAAAAACACTTACTCCTTGGGAGGAAACTTATGACCAACCTAGACAGCATATTAAAAACGAAAGACATTACTTTGCCAACAAAGGTCCGTCTAGTCAAGGCTGTGGTTTTTCCAGTAGCCATGTATGGATGTGAGTGTTGACCATAAAGAAAGCTGAGTGCCAAAGAATTGATGCTTTTAAACTGTGGTGTTGGAGAAGACTCTTGAGAGTCCCTTGGACTGCAAGGAGGTCCACCCAGTCCATCCTAAAAGAAATCAGGCCTGAGTGTTGATTGGAAGGACTGATGTTAAAGCTGAAATTCCAATACTTCAGCCACCTGATGTGAAGAGCTGACAAATTTGAAAAGACACCGATGCTGGAAAGAGAGGGCAGGAGGAGAAGGGGGCGACAGAGGATGAGATGGTTGGATGGCATCACCAACTCAATGGACATGAGTTTGAGTAAACTCTGGGAGATGGTGATGGACAGGGAGACCTGGCATGCTGCAGCCCATGGGGTCACAAAGAGAAGGACACGACTGAGCAACTGAACTGAACTGAAGAAGTTTTACTAAGTATGAATAAAATAAAATTTTTAAATTACATAGTGTCATATAGGGGCTTCCCTCATAGCTCAATCAGTGAAGAATCTGCCTGCAATGCAGGAGACCCAGGTTTGATTCCTGGGTCAGTAAGATCCCCTGGAGAAAGAAATGATAACCCACCCCAGTATTATTGCCTGGGGAATCCCCATGGATAGAGGAGCCTGGCAGGCTACAGTCCATGGGGTCACAAGAGTCGGACACAATTTAGGAACTAAAGAGAGAGAGTATCATATAAACACTTGCCCAAATTTACAGTTGTTGCCTTTTTAATATTTTAGTATTTTACAAATGCATTTAATACTGATACTTTCATAGAATTAGTCTGCTGCTAAAACATAACTTAAAATTATGGATTAAGATTTCTTCCTCTTTCTGTTCAGTTGTTTAAGAAGCTTTTATATGATTTTTTAAAAAAAATCTGGGAATATCCAGTTAATGCATTTTATCTGTTTGGAGATTATGTTTTCTCTATGAAGAAGTCTTTCATAAAATCCCTTAATAGGGAGGTTTTTCTTTTCCATTTCTATACAATCATTTTACTTTGGTCTAATGAAAAGTGTGATTACTGAAACTGCTCAAGTTTCTATTTTTTGTATTTGTTGCAAGAATATATTCATAGCAAAGATCATGTGCCCTACATAAAGCAGTTAGTATGATGTTTAAGTAGGCAAATGAACTCAAAATATATGCTTACCCCTAACCAAACTTTCCACTATTCTTCAATGTGGCAACTAATTGGGGAAGTTTAATTTTACTAATTTATATGTACCCATCAGTTAAAATGTTTTTGGGGATGAGCCTATTTCTACATAAAAATACACAAACACAAAAATTAGCAAACAAATATCACACACTTAAAAGATAATATTTAAGGACACTCTAACTTTTGTGGTACTCTGGGTGATATTTCATAGAAAATAAGGGTAAAGAATAAAAGCTAGGTTTTTATTGAAATAGGCTGTGTGCTGTACTTTGCTTAGTTGCTCAGTTCAGTTCTGTCACTGAGTCATGTCTGATTCTTTGCATCCCCATTGACTGCAGCATGCCAGGCTTCCCTGTCCATCACCAACTCCCGAAGCTTGCTCAAACTCATGTACATCGAGTCAGTGATGCCATCCGAACATCTCATCCTCTGTCGTCCCCTTCTCCTCCCGCTTTCAATCTTTCCCAGCATCAGGGTCTTTTCCAGTGAGTCAGTTCTTCGCATGAGGTGGCCAAAGTATTGGAGTTTCAGCTTCAGCATCAGTCCTTCCAATGAATATTCAGGACTTATTTCCTTTAGGACTGACTGGTTTAATCTCTTTGCAGTCCAAGGAACTCTCAAGAGTTTTCTCCAACACCACAGTTCAAAAACATAGATTCTTTGGCTCTTAGCTTTCTTTATAGTCCAACTCTCTGTTGCTCGGTCCTGTCCAAATAGGCTAGTAAATCTCTTAAGTCTTAATGAGTCTTTGGTAAAAAGAATAACCCAATAATTTTATTTTTAAATTTATATGTGTGTGTAAATTTAGTGGGCAAGTCATATCTGACTCTTTTGAGACCCCATGGCCTGCAGACCCCCAGGATCCTCTGTCCATGGGATTTCCCAGGCAAGACTATTGGAGGGGGTTGGCATTTTCTTCGCCAGGGGATCTTCCCGACCTAGGGGTCAAAGCCACGTCTCATGCATTGGAAGAAGAATTTACCACTGAGGCATATATATGACCTAATATATCTGTTCTTGAGTTTCTGTCATACCTATGACCATATACTGGAGTCAATATAGAAAAATGGTATGATTTAAATACTAGCTCTGTCATATGAAAGCTTCAGTTCTCTGTGCCTAACTTTGCATCTAAAAGATGGAGGCAGTAATGACCATCTAAGCATTCTTAAAAAGCATCAGTAATAAGTTTTAAAACTTGCTACCACTTTAGAATAACCTTGGGATAGAATCCAGGCATCAGCAGTTTAATATCCCCCCAGGTGATTCTAATGTACAGCAAACTGCGAGAATTTTAGGCCTGCAGCAAGGGTTCTCAAACTTAAAAACTGATCGACTGAGGTTCTAGTTAAAATCCAGACTCTAGTTCTGGGAGGTCCTCAGAGTCTGAACTTTCAAAAAAAAACCTCATAGATGATGATGGTACTTACAGTTCATGAACTACACTTGGATTATCAAAGGAGGGCTTGAAAGATCCTAACCCATTATCCGAGAAAAACCTTGAGAAAAGCATAAAATTAAAAAGAGATTTGTTTAATTCACTGAGGTGGTGCAACTTCTACACTCAACAAATTAATTTGCAGCTTAAGGCACAATCTTTATTGTTATTATTAAAATTGCTATTATTATTTAAACTTGGACATTTTATTTCTGGAAAATTAATGATCACTCCTTTCTGTCTGAAGTGAAACTGAAAACTAAAAATATACCTTGCTTTTTTGTTTATGTAAAAAGTCATTAAAACTAAGAGAATGAATAAATTTCATTTTTACTTGGAAATAACAAAATTATATAAATTCTGAATCAAATTTGAACTTTTAAAATTAAAAATAACTTATTATTATTCATGCTACATTATCAAAGCAGCTTTTTAAGCTATACACACACACACACACACACACACACACACATATGTGCTTAAAAACAGAATTATATTAGCATGAATATTAGAGTTTTTCCAGATGGGTGCTTCTGAAGAATTGTAGCTGTTACATTTTGAAACCCTTTTGTCTTCTTTCCAAATAGCCTAGTGATATTGAGGTTTTCTGTTTTTGCCTGAAGAGTTTCTTAAAATTGTTACTGGGCTTCTGAGAGATTACCTCAAGCTGTATCTATATTTTATTTTACATACTATTGCTCTTCCCAAAGGATATGTTTTTTCTGTGATTGGAAATTTCTTATTGGAGAAAGTATAATGAAAGAAAAACTGATTCCTTAAGGAAAGAGTAAATGTTTCTAACTTTCTGTTTTGAAATATATTTTAAAATAATCACATTAAAAATATTTTATTTGTTTACTACTTGTTTAATAGTGATTTTTTTCAGAGGAACAGGACACATAGATTATCAGTGCCACATCAGTTCAGTTCAGTGGCTCAGTCGTGTCCAACTCTTTGCGACCCCATGAACCGCTGCATGCCAGGCCTCCCTGTCCATCACCAACTCCCAGAGTCCACCCAAATGCATGTCCATCGAGTCGGTGATGCCATCCAGCCATCTCATCCTCTGTCATCCCCTTCTCCTGCTGCCCTCGATCCTTCCCAGCATCACGGTCTTTTCCAATGAGTCAACTCTTCGTATCAGGTGGCCAAAGTACCGGAGTTTCAGCTTCAGTGTCAGTCCTTCCAATGAATATTCAGGACTGATCTTTAGGATGCACTGGCTGGATCTCCTTGCAGTCCAAGGGACTCTCAAGTGTCTTCTCCAACACCACAGTTCAAAAGCATCAATTCTTCGGTGCTCAGCTTTCTTTATACTCCAACTCGCACATCCATACATGACCACTGGAAAAACCATAGCCTTGACTAGACGGACCTTTGTTGACAAAGCAATGTCTCTGCTTTTCAATATGCTATCTAGGTTGGTCATAACTTTCCTTCCAAGGAGTAAGTGTCTTTTAATTTCATGACTGCAATCACCATCTGCAGTGATTTTGGAGCCCAGAAAAATAAAGTCAGCCACTGTTTCCACTGTTTCACCATCTATTTCCCATGAAGTGATGGGACCAGATGCCATGATCTTAGTTTTCTGAATGTTGAGTTTTAAGCCAACTTTTTCACTCTCCTCTTTCACTTTCATCAAGAGGCTCTTTAGTTCTTCACTTTCTGCCATAAAGGGGTATCATCTGCAAATCTGAGGGTATTGATATTTCTCCCTGGCAATCTTGATTCCAGCTTGTGCTTCATCCAGCCCAGCATTTCTCATGATGTACTCTGCATATAAGTTACATAAGCAGGGTGACAGTATACTTGACATACTCCTTTTCCTATTTGGAACCAGTCTTTTGTTCCATATGCAGTTCTAACTGTTGCTTCCTGACCTGCATACAGGTTTCTCAAGAGGCAGGTCAGGTGGTCTGGTATTCCCATCTCCTTCAGACATCTTCTTACATATCTTTGTTTTTGCATTTATAAAGTTTCTCCCATTTTTGTGAATCTGATGATAGCAGCATTAGTATTTGAAGAATTTGCCACCTGGGATATGTTGTTTTTTATGTTGATATTTTTGGCTTCTTACAGTCTATGGGAGTCGCAAAGAGTCAGACATGACTGAGCAACTGACTCACACACATGCACACACACATAAGATTGTTATAATTTAACAATAGATTTACCCATATTGTATATATTCAATCTCTATACTCAGAAAATTAGTCTTTCCTAGTAGCTCAGATAGTAAAGACTCTGCCTGCAAAGGTGGCATAGACGGTAAAGAATCCACCTGCAATGTGGAAGACCTGGGTTTGATCCCTGAGTTGGGAAGATCCCCTGGAGGAGGGCATGGCAACCCACTCCAGTATTCTTGCCTGGAGAATCCCCATGGACAGAGGAGCCTGGCGTGCTACAGTCCATGGGGTCACAAAGAGTCAGACATGACTAAGCACAGCACAGCACATGCTCAGAAAATTACAGAGATACAAATTTAAGATGATGGAAAGATATATTAACAATGAATATGTTCAGATATAATTTATCATGATAAATGATACCTTTCCTACAACCACATAGCATATCTCTGAACAAGTGTTGTGTATATAAACATTGGAAAAGACATCTTAATCAAATAAAGTCACATATAAAACATGTTTCTAATCACAGCTCAGGGCAATAACAGTATTAACTAGCTCCTTTTCTAAGATTTAAGGAGTGTTATGCCTAATTGATTTTACATTAGCAATGGCCTGAATCACTTTTTAAGACAAAGTTATTCCTAATTATTGAGACTGTGACTTGATTTTGAATTAAAATTTAAAAGGCCAAATCAAGATACATTAAAAACAAGCATTCTTTCAAATATCTAAAGGAATATCTATGGTAATTTCCATAATTCTTATTAGAATAACTTTAGTATCCCTCCATAAGTCAATATGGTTGTAAACAGGGAAGAGGCATTTAAAGAGCTTCAGTATTTTATCCATTTAATTAACTCTATTTATGATACATAATTGGGAGCTGGACTAAAGAAGTGTTCATTTGCATCAGGCATATGCCCCTTCAATACTAAATGACTTATTATGCCAGATGCTAGGGTATTCTGGCTACTCTACTGCCAACTTTCTTCTAAGAAACTTCCCTGAAATGGAAAGAACTTCTCCCCCATAGAGGGAAGTGAGTGTTAGTCACTCAGTCATGTCCGCCTCCTTGTGAACCCATGGACAGGTGGTCTGGTATTCCCATCTCTTTCAGAATTTTCCATAGTTTATTGTGATCCACACAGTGAAAGCCTTTGGCATAGTCAATAAAACAGAAATAGATTTTTTTCTGGGACTCTCTTATAGAAACCCCATATACAGATGGTGAAGACTTTTATAAAGAATTCCACAGAGATGCTCAATTCTGGATTGCTTACTCCAGACTTTTTTGTATGAAAGAAATATAAATAAAGGTTTGATTAATTCAAGGCTGTTAAGCTTTTTTCCTAATATACAAATGAACTTAATCTTCAACAATCTGGGCTGACAGATATAATAAACTATTCTTTTGGAAAATAACAGTAATTTTTGCATCACTTATTACCAATAAGAATAATGATAATTAGTAAACATTGAGTGTAAAACTGCATAACCACTGCCTTTAATTTGTAACCTCAGAAGCTAATTTCTGTACTCCTTTACTCCTCGCCATGGAGTCTATCTGAATTATTGCTAAAATGTTCTTCCCTAACCCTTATCTCTGGATATAGAATTAGTTTAGTATGCAGTTTCTTTCACTTGTAGTACATCACTGGATTTGTTTTTCAGAAGACATATGAAGTCTCTATATAGCTACTGTACTTTGTATTTTTCACATCCAGACACTATAGTTATAGTGCCCTAAATTTTTCTTTATTACAGCTATTGCAATTGTCCAGTACATTAAATTAATATTGTGATGCTTATCTCATTGCTAGTAGTATTTCTAACATGAACTTCTCACTTCAATTTAAGACATTAATTAGCTCTGAAAAGTGTTTATTTATAACTAAAGTAATGGCATTTATTTTTTATTATGTAGTATCTCATATTTTTTTTTCATTTTCACAATTCATTAGTTCATAAAGGCAGCACAATCCACAGAAGGAATACTCCAACTAGAAATCAGGATTATCCTGCATAAAACCAGGATAGTGCCTACAAATATAATTTAACATAACTCTAATGGTATAATCCGTGGTATGTGAGGAGAGGTACTATAGTGTAGTGTCTTAGCATCTGAGTTCTTGGGTCAAACTATTTGAGGTGGATTTTTTCTCCATCACTCAATAACTGTGTTACATTCGTATGTGCTTTAATACTTCCAGCTTCAGTTTCCTCATTGAAAAATGGTAATACTATTTAATTGTGTGGATATCATGGTACTCACCAAATATTCCATTTACTGCTTCCCAATTCCTAGTCCCTGGAAGTAAGCTGAAGGCAAAGTTATTTGACAAAGAAAAATACGGTCTGTTTGATTTCTGTAATTTTTTATTACTAAAATGGTATAGAATGTTAAGGTACAATTCTTCAATTTATTTTCCTTTACCGTAATGACTAGCATTGGTCCAAGAATAAAGAAATTAAAACAACTCCATACCCTTTTAGGCTTCTATTCTTGGTCCTCAGGTAGTATTATTTTATGGCTAAGCAGTCTTTCTCCTTGGACATGGGGTATCTCCTCTCGCCCGCTCCAGCGCCACACAGCTGCAGCTATGTGTCCAAGTCAGAGAAGTCCCAGACAGTAGGCGCTGGAGCAGCATCTGCGTGTCCCTGGAGCAGCTGAGAGGAAATAGCCCACATCCAAGGGCAAAGGAAAAGCCCCAGCAAGATGGTAAGCACTGGAGCAAATTTGAGGAGATACCCCACATCCAAGGACAAAGGAGAAACCCCAGCAATACTGTAGGAGGGGCGAATTCTCATTTAGAATCAAACTCCATTCCTGCCTGATACTCTCAGAGGGCTCAAACAAACTTTGTGCGCACCACGACCCAGACACCCCACAGACACTGAGACAGGCCTGTGTTTGAGTGTCTCCTGTGGAGGTACGTGTCAGCAGTGGATTGCTGCAGGGGCAGGGGCTCTGGGTGCAGCAGACTTGAGTATGGCATAAGCTGCCTTGGAGGAGGTCTCTGTTAACAGGACCATAGAGCTGCCAGAACTTACACAGGACTGGAAAATAGACACTTGGAGGGCATAGACAGAACCCCGTACACAACAGGACACAGGAGAAAGGAGCAGTGATCCTGCAAGAGACTGATCCAGACTTGCCCTTGAGTGTCCAGGACTCTCTGGCAGAGGCATGGGTTGGTGGTGGCCTGCTGCAGGTTTGGGGGCAGTGAGTGTAGCAGTATATGCATGGGATCCTTTGAAGGAGGTCACCATTATCTTCATTACCTCCATCATAGTTTGGCCCCAGGTAAATATCAGGGAGGGAGCACAGCTCCGCCCATCAACAGAAAATTGGATTAAAGATTTACTGAGCATGGCTCCGCCAATGAAAACGAGACCCAGTTTCCCCCTCAGTCAGTCTCTCCCATCAGGAAGCTTCCATCACCCTCTTATCCTTCTCCATCAGAGGGCAGACAGACTGAAAAACAAAGTCACAGAAAACTAACCAATCTAATCACATGGACCACAGTCTAACTCAATGAAATGATGAGCCATGCTGTGTGGGGCAACTTGAGATAGATGGGTCGTAGGGGACAGTTCTGACAAAATGTGGTCCACTGGAGAAGGGAATGGCCAAGCACTTCAGTATTCTTGTCTTGAGAACCCCATGAACAGTATGAAAAGGCAAAAAGATAGGACACTGAAAGATGAACTCCCCAGATCAGTAGGTGCCCAATATGCTACTGGAGATCAGTGGAGAAATAACTACAGAAAGAAGGAAGAGACGGAGCCAAAGCAAAAACAATACAAAGTTGTGGATGTGACTTGTGATAGAAGCGAAGTCTGATGCTGTAAAGAGCAATATTGCATAGGAACCTAGAATGTTAGGTCCATGAATCAAGGCAAATTGGAAGTGGTCAAACGGGAGATGGCAAGAGTGACCATTCACATTTTAGGAATTAGCGATCTAAAAAGGACTGGAATGGGTGAATTTAACTCATATGACCATTATATCTACTATTGTGGGCAAGAATCCCTTCAAAGAAATGGAATAGCAATCATAATCAACAAAAAGTCTGAAATGCAGTAATTGGATGCAATCTCAAAAACGACAGAATGATCTCTGTTTCCAAGGCAAACCATTCAAAATCATGGTAATCCAAATAGCCCCAACCAGTAATGCTGAATAAGCTGAAGTTGAATGGTTGTATGAAGACCTACAAGACCTTCTAGAACTAACACCCCAAAAAGATGTCCTTTTCATTATATGGAACTGGAATGCAAAGTAGGAAGTCAAGAAACACCTGGAGTAACAGGCAAATTTGGCCTTAGAGAACTATGGATAGATGTTCATGACATTGTACAGGAGACAGGGATCAAGACAATCCCCAAGAAAAAAGAAATGCAAAAAAGCAAAATGGCTGTCTGTGGAGGCCTTACAAATAGCTGTGAAAAGAAGAGAAGCAAAAAGCAAAAGAGAAAAGGAAAAATATACCCATCTGAATGGAGAGTTCCAAAGAATAGCAAGGAGAGATGAGAAAGCCTTCCTCAGCGATCAATGCGAAGAAATAGAGGAAAACAATAGAATGGGAAAGACTAGAAATCTCTTCAAGAAAATAAGAGATACCAATGGAACATTTCATGCAAAGATGGGCACAATAAAGGACAGAAATCATATGGACCTAACAAAAGCAGAAGATATTAAGTAGAGGTGGCAAGAATACACAGAAGAACTGTACGAAAAAGATCTTCATGACCCAGATAATCACAATGGTATGATCACTCACATAGAGCCAGACGTGCTGGAATGGAAAGTCCAGTGGGCCTTTGAAGGCATCACTATGAACACAGCTAGAAGCAGTGATGGAATTCCAGTTGAGCTGTTTTAAAGACTAAATGATGCTGTTATAGATGCTTTGTTATAGTGCCAACAAAGTCCATCTAGTCAAAGATATGGTTTCCAATAGTCATATATGGATGTGAGAGTTGGACTATAAAGAAAGCTGATTGCCAAAGAATTGATGCTTTTGAACTATGGTATTGGAGAAGACCCTTGAGAGTCCCTTGGACTGCAAGGCAATCAAACCATTCCATCCTAAAGGAAATAAGTCCTGAACATTCATTGGAAGGTCTGATGCTTAAGCTGAAACTCCAATACTTTGGCAAACCAATGCGAAGAACTGACTCATTTTTTAAAAGATCCTGATGCTGGGAAAGATTGAAGGTGGGAGGAGAAGGGGACGACGGAGAATGAAATGGTTGGATGGCATCACCGACTCGATGGACATGAATTTGAGTATACTCTGGGTGTTGGTGATGGACAGGGAAACCTTGCGTTCTGCAGTCCATGGGGTTGCAAAGAGTGGGACATGTCTTAGCGACTGAATTGAACTGATCTGATACTCTCTCCTGATACAGTTGACTCCTCAGAGGCTGTAATCTGCAATTCATACTTCTAATTAAGTAGTTTATTCATTTGTGGGAAGCTCTTATGTCCATTCAGTTCACAAAATATTATTCAAAGATGAAATTTGAACATTACAACTTCAATATCCTACTACTAGCCTTTATTCATGAGCAAGTATGATCCTCTATGGACCCTGTCTCCTAAGGTAATTAATTATATACTTTGAAATAAATACTCAGTTTTCATATCTTTGTTTATAGAATACTTGTTACAAGTTTAAGGTTACATTTCACTCAGTTATTATTTACTGAAGGAAGATTTATGAACTCTTGGAACTTAAATATACGTTTAGTCAACAACAGTTGAAATGTAACAGTTTCTTTCCTTAAGAATTTAAGAATGTTATTTCTGATATATACTTCTGGCATAAGTTGGTGATATGAAAGATTTACAACACTTTTTCCTTACACATCATGCATTGGTTTTGCATCCATATGCTTAAAGGACTTTTATGTCTCAAGGTCGAGTGGTATTCTTTGTTGTTACTGTTCAATCGCTCAGTCATATCTGATTCTTTGGAACCCAATGGACTGCATCACGCCAGTAAACTCTGTCCATCACCATCTCCTGAAGTTTGTTCAAACTCATGTCCATTGAGTTGATGATGCCATCCAACCATCACATCCTCCGTCGTCCTCTTCTCCTCCTGCCCTCAGTCTTTCACAGCATCATAGACTTCCAATGAGTCAGTTCTTTGCATCAGGTGGCCAAAGTATTGGATTTTCAGCTTCAGCATCAGTTCTTCAAATGAATACACAGGATTGATTTCCTTTAGGATTGACTGGTTTGATCCCCTTGCAGTCCAAGGGACTCTGACAGTCTTCCAACACCTCAGTTCAAAAGCATCAACTCTTTGGTGCTCAGCTCTCTTTATAGTCCAACTCTCACATCCATACATGACTACTGGAAGAAGCATAGCTTTGACTAGACGGACATTTGTGGGCAATGTAGTGTCTCTGCTTTTTAATATGCTGTCTAAGTTTGTCATAGCTTTTTTTCCCAAGATGCAAGCGTTTTTTAATTTCATGGCTGCAGTCACCATCTGCGCTGATTTTGAACACCAAGATAATAAAGTCTCTCACTGTGTCCATTGTTTACCCATCTATTTGTCATGAAGTGATGAGACCAGGTGCCATTATCTTGGTTTCTTGATTTTGAGTTTTAAACCAGCTTTTTCACTCTCCACTTTCACTTTCATCAAGAAGCTCTTTACTTCCACTTCACTTTTTGTTATAAGGGTGGTCTCATATGCATATCTGAGGCTGTTCATAATTCTCTCAGCAATCTTGATTCCAGCTTGTGCTTCATCCAGTCAGGCATTTCACATGATGTACACTGCATAGAAGTTAAAGAAGCAGGGTGACAATATACAGCCTTGACGTACTCCTTTCCCAATTTTGAACCAGTCCATTGTTGATGTCCGTTTCTAATGTGCTTTTGACCTGCATACAGGTTTCTCAGGAGGCAGTTAAGGTGGTCTGGTATTCCCATCCCTCGAAGAATTTTCCACAATTTGTTGTGATCCACACAGTCAAAGGCTTTAGCATAGTCAGTGAAGCAGAAGTAGATGCTTTTCTAGAATTATCTTGCTTTTTCTATGATCCAGCAGATGTTGGCAATTTGATATCTGGTTCCTCTGCCTTTTGTAAATCCAGCTTGAACATCCAACGTTCGTAGTTCACTTGTTGAAGCCTACCTTGTGGAATTTTGAATATTACTTTGCTAGTGTGTGAGATGATTACAATTGTAAGATAGTTTGAGCATTCTTTTCCATGGCCTTTCTTTGGGATTGGAATGAAAACTGATCTTTTACAGTCCTGTGGCCACTGCTGAGTTTTCAAAACTTGATAGCATATGGAGTGCAACACTTTAACAGCACCATCTTTTAGGATTCGAAATATCTCAGCTGGAATTCCATGACCTCCACTAGCTTTGTTTGTAATGATGCTTCCTAAGGACCACTTGATTTTGCATTCCAGGATGTCTGGCTCTAGGTGAGTGGTCACATCATCATGGTTTATCTGGGTCATTAAGATCTGTTTTGTATAGTTCTTCTGTGTATTCTTGTCACCTCTTCTTATTATCTTCTTCTGTTGTTTTATTAGAATATGTATTGCTAATTCTGTATCATTAGGTAATTTCATTTATTTTATATCAATATTTTCCTATATTATAAATTTCAGTATATTTTCTGCTTCCTTGCTTTATTTTATTTTTCAAGATTTCTTGGTAATGGAGTTGCACTGTCTTTATTTAATATTCATTACTTTCTCTTGAATCATTCATACCACCTTTTTGTGTTTGACTTTTAAATTTTCCCCTTTTTACCCTCTATGTTTCTTAAGATAGTATCATCAGTATAATTCACACGTGGGTTGTTATTTATTTAATCTTAAATTCTATATAACTTTTCTATTTTACTTTATTTCTTAGGTTCTGTCACTTCATATTATTTCTAGTTTTCATATACTGTGTTTCCATATCTTATGTAAATATCTTGATGTATTTTTAGCAAAATTTTGGTTTGAATATACCTTCTTTAGTAGTGTTTATTATTTTCTTGTTTCTCAAGATAATTTTAGGTGATACTAGACCTTTATGATTTTCTATTGATATGCATCTGTGTGTGTGTGTGTACGTTGAGAGGGGATTTGTTTCTTTAAATTTAGGCAAAGGTTTATTAGTTTAGTAGCTGTTTTAAATTAACAAAATCCTTTTCTTGTTTTTATTAGTTGTAAAATATAATTATTCCTTTATTTATATATACATGAATAAAAATACTTACATATAGAGAGAGACGAGAGATAGAGTTGAATCAGATATTAGAACTCATTAACAAAGACCTTGATGCTGCTATTACAAGTTGAATAAGGACATAATGACCAGCATCAAGATGAATCAGAGCAAAGGCTAACAGAGTTTTGCTAAGCGAACGCACTGGGTCATAGCAAACACCATCTTCCAACAACACAAGAGATGACTCTACACGTGGACATCACCAGATGCTCAAAACCAAAATCAGATTGATTATATTCTTTGCAGCTAAGGATAGAGAAGCTCTATACGGTAGGCAAATACAACCGGGAGCTGACTGTGACTCAGGTCATGAACTCCTTATTGTCATATTCAGACTTAAATTGAAGAATGTCGGGAAAACCACTAGACCATTCAGGTATGACCTAAATCAAATCCCTTATGATTATACAGTGGAAGTGACAAATAGATTCAAGGGATTAGATCTGACAGAGTGCCTAAAGAACTACCGACAGAAGTTTGTGTTATTGTACAGGAGGCAGTGATCAAGACCATATCCAAGAAAAGAAATTCTAAGAGGCAAAATGGTTGTCTGAGGAGGCCTTAGAAATAGCTGAGAAAAGAAGAGAACCTAAGGAAAAGGAGAAAAGGAAAGATATACCCATCTAAGTCCAGAGTTCCAAAGAATAACAAGGAAAGATAAGAAAGCCTTTCTCAGTAATCAATGCAAAGAAATAGAGGAAAACAGTAAAATAGGAAAGACTAGAGATCTCTTCAAGAAAATGAGAGATACAAAGGGAACATTTCATGTGAAGATGGGCACAATAAAGGACAGAAATCATATGGACCTAACAAAAGCAGAGGATATTAAGAAGAGGTGGCAAGAATACACAAAAGAGCTATACAAAAAAGATCTTCATGACCCATATAACCACAATGGTGTGATTACTAGAGCCAGACATCCTGAAATGTGAAGTCAAATGGCCCTTAGGAAGCGTCACTACGAACAAAGCTAGTGGAGGTCATGGAATTCCAGCTGAGATATTTAAAATCCTAAAAGATGGTGCTGAAAAGTGCTGCACTCCATATGCCACCAAATTTGGAAAACTCAGCAGTGGCCATAGGACTGGAAAAGGTCAGTTTTCATTCCAGTCTCAAAGAAAGGCAATGCCAAAGAATGTTCAAACTACCACACAATTGCCCTCATCTCACATGCTTGTAAAGTAATGCTCAAAATGCTCCAGCCAGATTTCAACAGTACATCAACCGAGAACTAACAGATGTTCAAGCTGGATTTAGAAAAAGCATAGGAACCAGAGATCAAATTGCCAACATGCATTGGATCATATAAAAAGTAAGAGAGTTCCAGAAAACATCTACTTCTGTTTTATTGACTACACCAAAGCCTTTGACTGGTGGATCACAATAAATTGTGGAAAATTCTTAAAAAGATGGGAATACCAGACAACTTTACCTGACTCCTGAGAAATCTGTGTGCAGGTCCAGAAGCAACATTTAGAACTGGACATAGAACAACAGACTGGTTCCAAATTGGAAAAGAAGTATGTTAGGCTATATATTGTCACCCTGCTTGTTTAACTTACATGCAGAGTACCTCATGTGAAATTTTGGGCTGGATGAAGTGCAAGCTGGAATCAAGATTCCTGGGTAAAATATCAATAACGTCAGATAGGCAGATGACACTGCCCTTATGGTAGAAAGTGAAGAAGAACTAAGAGTCTTTGGATGAAAGTGAAAGAGGAGAGGGAAGAAGTTGGCTTAAAGCTCAACATTCAGAAAACTAAGATCATGGCATCCAGTCCCATCATTTCATGGCAAATAGATGGGGAAACAATGGAAACAGTGACAGGCTTTATTTTTTGGTGCTCCAAAATCACTGTAGATGGTGACTGCAGCTGTGAAATTAAAGGACACTTGTTCCTTGGAAGAAAAGTTATGACCAACCTAGACAGCATATTAAAAAGCAGAGACATTACTTTTCCGAAAACGGTCTGTCTAGTCAAAGCTGTTTTTTCCAGTAGTCATGTATGGATGTGAGAGTTGGACTATAAAGAAAGCTGAGCACCGAAGAATTGATGCTTGTGAACTGTGGTGTTGGAGAAGACTCTTGAGAGTCCCTTGGACTGCAAGGAGATCCAACCAGTCCATCCTAAAGAAGATCAGTCCTGAATATTCATTGAAAGTACTGATGCTGAAGCTGAAGCCCCAATACTTTGGCCACCTGATGCAAAGAACTGACTCATTGGAAAAGGCCCTGATGCTTTGAAAAATTGAAGGCAGGAGAAGAAGGGGATGACAGAGGATGAGATGGTTTGATGGTATCACCGACTCGGTGGACATGAATTTATGTATGCTCTGGGAATTGGTGATGGACAGGGAAGCCTGGCATGCTAAAGGTCATGGGGTCACAAAGAGTCAGACATGACTGAGCTATTGAACTGAACTGGTAGAAGATAAAATAGAAATTTGGGATTTTAGCATAGATTAAAGAGTAATTTATTTGAAATATCTATTTTAATTCTAGTAAATGTGTGTGCATGTGTATATGTATATATATGCTCACACACATAAATCATACTTATCTATGCATATATGAATTGTAGGGCTGGGCTTCGTTGTTGCCTCAGCAGTAAAGATCCTGCCTGAAATGCAGGAGACATGGATTTGATCTCTGGGCCAGGAATATCCACTGGAGAAAGAAATAGCAACCCACTTAAGTAGTCTTGCCTGGGAAATCCCATGGACAGATGAGCTGGTGGGCTACAGTCCATGAGGTTACAAAAGAGTTGGATATGACTTAGCAACTAAACAACAAACAACAATAATATATTTGTATTTATATTTTGGGGACCTATAACAATGGTCAGCTCAGATTAAGTTTCATCCTCTGTAATGATTAGCTCCCTGAAGGCCTTAGCAGTATTGGCATTTGTTAGTTGAGGGTAGAGCATTAATTTCTTCATATAACTTCTTTATTAGTAACAGATAATCTTCCAGGGTATATTTTCCCTGATGAAAAATTTCATTAGAGCCTTAGAGCCAAATTAGAAAGTTACAAATTTTATATAAAGAATGCAAGTGATAATAATTATTTTAAACTTAATAATGTAATATTTATTTAATTTCTACTCAATTAGGTATGGGTCACTACCAGCCAATAATTGGAAATTGCATATGTTTTATCAGAAAATATCCCAGGCTTCAAATCACTTAGTATTATATTGGTGATAGCTTTTATATCATAGAACTGACCGATTATTATGAGGAGGAAGTGATGCTCTAGGTAAGGATTTGGAATTTAAAAGAATAAGGTACTGAGGAGAATAAGAGCAAATACAGTGTCTCATGGTTCGGACTGCTCACAATCTTAGTTTGAAAAGCTTTTGTTGAGATGATCAAAAAATTGAGAGCAAAGTGTGTTATAGAGAAACATGTAAGCACTGTACCATACTATGTTATCTTATGTATTTTTTATATAGTGAAAATAATCTATAGTTTTAAAAGTTGCTGTGCTGTCTCTAAAATTACAATTGGGTAAACTGGCTCAGAGAAAAGCTAACTGCATTTACCCACTAAAGAGTGATATGCTAACATTATCAGAAATTAATTTAAAAGAGATGTTCATAGGAGCAAAAAAAAAAAGCATAGAAATAAAACCAATTTAAATTATGTTTTCGAAACGAACTGTGCATATAACTCTTGGCAGAAGGATATGAAAAAACTGCATAGCCTCCCAAATGAATGTATTACCCAACGCCCAGTTCAAATTTAGCCAAGTGAAAATGGAGATTAAAGAAAAGAAAAAATTTAGAAGTCAGAGACAAAGGTCATAGAAAATATCATGTGGAGACTCCTTTCTCAGCAAGATACCAGTTTGGCTATAAACCAATCACTTCTGTATCTTCCAGTCTTCTTCTTTTTTTCCAAATGAAACTGTTTATTGTGGTGTATTGGATGTTTAGAGAGCAAATAATTTGTTATTACTGTTGTTTATTTTATGCAAGTCTGGACTAGGTCAACCTGGCTTAGAGGTTACTGCACAACAATGCAGACATCCTGTACTTAAGAACCTTTCTGAAACAGTTTACCTTGTTTAGGGTACAAAACTGAACCACATGAGTTGTGACCAGAGGGTAGACTACAGTGTTTATTGCTATGATTTTGCAAAGAGTTCTGTTCCTCTCTTTCAGGACTCTAATGAGATTGTTCTTTCTTGCTCCCTTTCAGTGAGGGGAATATATAACTAGCTATAGTCAATGAATTGTTAGTGGAATCAACATGTTCCATTTACAAAAGAAATATTTGAGGTGCATGTAAGATTTTCTAGAGAGCTCTCTTACTCTGATAAGGAGGAGACCAATATTTGATCTGGTGATGGCTCTATCAGCCTGAGTCCTAGAATAAGGAGAAGTGAAAGAGTTGTCTGGTTATGGACACTGAATAATAAAGAAGTAAATTATTAGAGCATTTCACATTAATCATTTCATTGAATTATCACAGCAACATAATTAGTAAGTTTTGAGTAATCCTACTTGTGGGTGAAAAATATTTCAAAATATATAGTCCTTAATTTTTAACCATGTCTTATTTCTTGCCTTTTATTAAATACTGAGATCATCACAATGTTTAATTTTTAAGTCCATCTTTACACAATTGTTAGGTTGCCTATCTTCACTTTCACTGTTCAAAGAATTCTGAAAACATCAAGACTATAATAAAATACTTTTATAGTTTTTGTATGAGTTCCTGAATGAAGAATGAAGAATTGATGTTAGAACATTACCCAGGAAACAAACTTTAAGGCTTCTTTGGAGCTAAATGAAGATATAGCAATATCTTCCAAAACTGAAAATTAATCTTTTCCTTTGTTTAAACCATGCAATATATTTTACTTGGAACATACCAGTACTCTTGCAATAAAACTTTTGTAATACATTATGATAATGAATATATGCCCCTTTGTCTTCTTTGAGGGTAGTTAGCAGTGCAATTTTACAATATTTTCTCATTTCTTTAACAGGGAAAGTTTAATATAAAGGATCATTAACTGTAACAGGTTATCAGAGTAAAGAGGGAGGTATTAGCAAGTAAAAAGTAAAGTAAAATTCAGGTGTAGAAATAACAAATGTAAGGAGCAATCACTAAACCTTTGGTAGACTACTCAAGGAAGAACTTCATCTCCTACAGATGAGACCCCAATTCTGTTGCAGAGAGCACAGCTGTGACTCACAGGATGACAGAACTTCTGTGATTCCATGCCAGCAGAACTTGCTTAAAATATACCCTCTGAAACTTACTAGAAACTCACCTGGGTACTCAGTACTGGGGAAAGCTATTCCCTGTGAGTTTCTACTGGCCATTGTACATTGTACCAGTCAGGTATTGTGAAAGAGCCCGTGGCTGAGAGATGCTTGGGAATAAGTCATCTGCTGAATGCTGCTGTCTGCCATGCACTACATGAGCTGGACACTGGGAAAGAGTCACTCTTCCAAAAACTGTCAAGAGATGGGAGGTGTCAAGTGAACCTGCTGACTGCCAGATATTGCTGCCTGCCCCTGCCATGTGTTGGTAGAATTAAGCACTAGGGAAGCTTTGAACTCTACAGGAACTTGCAAAATCAGTGCATCAGAAATAGGAATCCAAACTCTTTTTCTCCAGCAGTGTACTCTAGTGACAAAATTTTATGCCAGCTGGCATAAGAAAAACAAATGTTTAAAAGGACTCAGATTCATATTCACAAAGCAGTCTAAAAAGGTACATTTTATAGCTAAGAAGCAATTTGTAATGAGTATAATCAAGAAATACCAACTCTGTTTACACTGATAATTACATATCTAAAATTTTCCAGAGCAACATACCCTATAAATTCATAATTTCAAGGTATTTTTGCCATAAGTAATCTAGACATATAAGGTATATATTGCTTAGAGCATTCCATAGAAGATGACATGTTAATAAATGCTATCAAGAGATCCAGTTAGCATGCTTGAAAGATTATTTAACCAGACTATTTCTTCGGAGGTGATATCAGGAAAAGAAACATTTCCTACACACCAGCTGCTAATTTTTATACCCAGTTGGTCATTGAATAGTAGTGAAGGCCATCTTCAGTAATGCAGAGAGGTAGTTTTGGTTTGGGATATAGTCAAGGGTTTTATTACCAGCAGTTTAAAACTTAGGAAAAACAATTGAATACAGTATCTTTGCAAGAGAGGCAGAATGTGTGTTTGCTCAGTAACTTCATCTGTGTCCAGCTCTTTGTGACCCCATGGACAATAGCCTGCCAGGCTCCTCTGTCTATAGAATTTCTCAGGCAAGAATACTCGAGTGGGTTGCCATTTCCTCCTCCAAGGGATCTTCCTGACCCAGGGACCGAACCCAAGTCTCCTGCATTGGGAGGCAGATTCTTTACTGCTGAGCCACCAGGAGATGTGGAAATGTTGATTGTAAAAAGGTTTCAAAAAAATCCTTTAAACATATTCCAAATTTCTAAGAATCAAGACTTTACACATTTATTTTATATTATTTTGAAATGTCACTTTCCATTTATTTTCTAAACTGTAGCCTCTCTTTCATTTTAACTGCATTTGTAAGTTTACCAAAATGTTTACTGAAATTTCAATCTTTTCTAGTGTTACAAATTTGTATATTATATTGAGCACATGATACTTTACACTGTCACCACTCACTGTATCTTCATAGCCAATACTTAAAAGCAATCAGTCAAAATGTCCATTTTTTGTGTTTTGGCATTCAGGAACCTATGATCATTAATTTCAACATTCAAAAATATTGAGAGATCTATCTCAGTACCGTAAAGACACAAGATGTCATAAAATAAAATTGGTTTCATAGATTTTACCAATTTCAAGCGTATGTCTGTGCTTTCATATATCTTCACCGAGTAAATAACTTAAAGATGTTGCCTGAGGGAATAAAAGTTATTATTGTATTACAAAGCAGGGCATATGTATATGTATTTTATTTGATTTTATTTTGTAGAAAATGATACTAAGAACATAAGCATTTCCTTAGGAAAACTCAAGCGCAGTATAGATTTCTCTAAAGAATGAAGTTTCTAAATCTCAATCTATTTTCCTTTCTTTGGATTTTTCTTCCTCCTCAACATAGTCATATTGGAAGAACAAACTGAAAGCTATTATTTCTTAGTGGTAACAAATAGGGAAAAAGACTAAGCAAGCATGATTTCTGATTTCAAGTGTTATAGTACTGTGTAATGGAGAAGGAAATGGCAACCCACTCCAGTATTCTTGCCTAAAGAATCCTGTGGGCAGAGGAGCCTGGTGGACTGCTGTCCATAGGTCGCACAGAGTCGGACACGACTGAAGCGACTTAGCAGCAGCAGTAGCAGTACCGTGTAAAAGTTTAAAGTGTGACCTGTAAATGAATAAGACCAATTGCATGAAAGGCTTCCATGAAGAAATACATACTGGCCCTCAGAACTTTCTCCTCTATTAATTTTGTCATCGGCGTAGTCCTAAATTCCCCTTTGAATGTGTCATTAGAAGCCATTCAATGGAGCTTGAGCTCAGCACCCAGAAGTGAACAGTTGATAGTCTTGGTTTCAATAGTGTGATAGTAGGGATAACAATCTAAATGAATGTATCCTCTTTAAATATTTGTAAGAGTATTTCTCAGGTGAGGCCCACTATAGAACAGAAGTTTTAGAGATCAGAAAACTGCAGTAATTTTGAGTTGCAGAGCTGCATATGACTCATTTAGGTTAGTAAATTGCAATGTAGTGTGTTAAATGGTGCTTCATAGACTGACAAAGTTAATTAGCTTCCAAAATATTTAAATTATTTTTACTGAATGACTTACTGAAAGAATCTTGCTGATTTTAGAGTATAATATGAATATATTACTATTATTAATAAAGCTAATTATGTGGTAATCTTTTCATGATTTTGACATTAGCTTGTGTATTCTAAAGACATAAAACACTAAATTAATTTTTCTTGAGCAGCAGGCTACCTATTTAGTGCCAGAAAGAAGTAATTTACGACTAATATCTGATGTCTTAAGACTTCCATAACTCCTGAGAATAAACACTATATCCCTAGAATATTTTTCTAATCATCATTTATCATGGAATTAGTCCGGGTATTATAAAAGTGAAGCATATAATTATAGCTTTATGGCTCAGTATATCACTCTCAGTATTTCTTTTTTTTTATATTTCATGTGAAAAAAGCCACCACGTACATTATTCTGCATTTCATTTGTTGTTTTGGATAGTTAGATTTTAACCTAAGTTACTAAACACATATTGACCCTCTAGTTTTCTCTATTAGTACCAAGTATAGGAAGAATAAAAACCACATAAAGACTTGACAGTTATTTTTGTCTTACCTGTTATTTGATTTTACTTATATTTTAAAAAGCAGGCATTTGAAAAGCTGAACTACACTATGTATACCTTTGCTTCCTGCTATTCTGGTATTTCCTTACTTTATATTTAAAACAAATTTATAACAGAAACACTATGTCTAAAACAGTTCAGAAAATACAATTTAATTGTTTTAATATCACAGTGTATAATATAGTTCTGTTACAGTGCCAGGAATTCATATTTACTATATAACAGCAAGAAATAGTCTCTGCTCATCTTTTTATCTGTCAGCTTTGAAGTCCTTTGAAGCTTTGCATCCTCTTGACTGTCACCTAAAATCATAGGTGTGCTTTAGACCCTGAGTCATACCTGACCTTAGTGTGGACAGTAGTTCAATAACTCAGTATCGAGTAGATCTGAACTTGTTCTTTGTAAAAGATGCTTCCAGTAAGTAAGTATGTTTCTTCTTTACACTTCTGTGTAATGTTCTCTTATTTAGGACCTAAAAACCTTAAATAGATGGTCTTCCCTCTCTTATTTCCCACTAATATTGAGTGTGTAGTAATAAATCTCTGCTTATGGTTAGTTCTTTTTTATTAAAAATATTTTTTTACAGAGTCCACACTTCTAGGCATTTTATGGAATGCAAAAGATACAGATATAAATTTAAAACAGCCCCTACCTTCAAGAAACTTACTGTCAAGCAGCAATACATGAACAGATTACATCAGTAATATGAGTGATATGACATAGACAAGATACAGAATTGAAAAAAAAAGATGTATCAGTCTGGTAGGATATACATTATTAAGACTGTAATTAAGACTATGACTTTCTATGCTTAGCTCTTTATCAATGGAAGACTTTGAACTATATTTAATAAATATTTTTCTATCTAGAATGATTTCTGACTTAGAATGACTAATGAACCTAACTCATGGTAGTATTATTTTTCGGATCATCTTTTAAATAAAAGACTCATCTAAAAGTTTTTTTACAAATTGCTAGTGAGTACAACCCTGGAGAAAGAAATGGCAACCAATTACAGTATTTTTGCCTGGGAAATCCCGTGGACAGGGGAACCTGGCAGGCTGCAGTTCATGGGGTCATAAAAGAGTTGAACATGACTTAACAACTAAACAACAAATGAGTACAAACCTTTTAAATCAACCATCCATGAACTTCCTCTGATATTTAAGTTAATTTTAATAACATTTTCTCAATCTGGCAAATTCAGTTCAGTTCAGTTCAGTCGCTCAGTCATGTCCGATTCTTTGCAACCCCATGAATTGCAGCACGCCAGGCCTCCCTGTCCATCACCAACTCCTGGAGTTTACCCAAACTCATGTTCATTGAGTCGGTGATGCCATCCAGCCATCTCATCCTCTGTTGTCCCCTTCTCCTCCTTCCCCCAATCCTTCCTAGCATCAGGGTCTTTTCCAATGAGTCAACTCTTCTCATAAGGTGGACAAAGTATTGGAGTTTCAGCTTCAACATCAGCCCTTCCAATGAATACCCAGGACTGATCTCCTTTAGGACGTTCTGGTTGGATCTCCTTGAAGTCCAAGGGACTCTCAAGAGTCTTCTCCAACACCACAGTTCAAAAGCATCAATTCTTCAGTACTCAGCTTTCATCACAGTCCAACTCTCATATCCATACATGACCACTGGAAAGACCATAGCCTTGACTAGATGGATGTTTGACATTAATACAAAAAGTCATTTTCTAGCATCTGTATGTTTTAATATAAACTCGGAAATACTTGGGCTTCCCTTGTGACTCAGTTGGTAAAGAATCCGCCTGCCATGTGGCAGACCTGGGTTCGATCCCTGGTTTGGGAAAATCCAATGGAGAAGGGAAAGGCTACCCACTCCAGTATTTTGGCCTGAAGAATTCCATGGACTGTATCATCCAGGAGGTTGCAAACAGTCGGACAGGACTGAGTGACTTTCACTTTCACTGAAATACATGAATTTCAGAATATAGTGGACAGTACTTTTTAACTAAATAGCTTCTTGCTTTATTCCTAAAATAGTCACTTTTACCAGGTCCTATTCTTACCTTTACTCTAACTGTAGTCCTAGAAAAATCTTTGATATTTTACTGTAGTCCCATTAGCTTCAAGTTCTTGGTCCAGGAGAATGTTATGGTATAAGATAAAATAATCAGAGCACATTTCTATAATTTTTCAAACTCAATTCCTCAAATATCTTAAGTGGCATAAATATTAAAATATACATCTCAGGACTTTGGCAGCACGAGATTAAAGATAGTATTCAGTGAGGAAGAAATGAAAAAACTTTTCAGAGAATTAAAGAGAAAGGAGACCCAGAAATACCTAGAAACATTTAAGCCATGATTATAAATATTACTGAATCCAACTGCATTGCTAAACATTTTACATTTTTATTTGACTTTTTTTTATTCTGCCAACTGTAAGCCATTTCAAAACAAAGATATCATGCAGTCCAAAGAGTAATTTAATCAAGGACATAAAGCACTAAAAGAACAGATTTTAGGGCACTGTGTTTTGAAGGATAATATTAGAATCTAATATATATGCATCCACACAGAATACATTATTTTTTCTTATCATTTTGTGAAAATAATCTTTTCCTGTAATATTTGTATCATGGCAAACAAGTTATGTTTATTTAAAATATCATACACTTATGACATTGAAGTTAATACATGCACATGATATTTAATTTAATACTTCAAGGTTAAATGATGACTGTTGATGGCATTAAGATCAAGTAAATAGCAAATCAGAATCAATATACTGAAAGAAACTTTAGAAATGCAACCAAAAAACAAAGCTGTGTTTACTTTTTTTTTTTTTTAATGTTATACACCTATAACACCTAGTAGAAAATACCAATCTACTTTAAGGTAAATAAGAGAGCAGAGGAAAAAAAGGTCACAGCATTCTCTATTTGTTAATATTTATACTAAGCTAATTTTAAAGTACTCTTCTCCATGTAGCTCTATATAGAGAGTAATAAGGACATTATGACAATAAATGTGGCGTCTCTAGAGTAAGACTCTCATTTGTGTGGTTTGGGTTTTGGAGAAGCAGATGCTTGACGTGGAGGAGATTATACTGTGAGAAGTACCTGTGAAGAAAAGCGAAGGTGGGCAGAGATTTTAGGCTGCAATGCAAGATTGACCCCTCTGTGGGAGAGAGGAAATCTGGTGGTTGGATAGAAAGAGTCTCAGAGTGCAATATGATTATTAGAAAATTTCAGTCAAAGCCACCGATCGGAAGAGTCTTGTATCTTGTAGAAATGAGCCTATATCTGTATCCTTGTTGCATTTAGTCACTGGCTAGAAACAGCCTAGGAGAACCTGGTCTAATGCAAATACACCACTAGATTCAAGAGAGCAGAACCTGGGACCAGCAGTCAATTACACTGCAGGAGCAGGAGATCTGAGTATTGCACATTATGCCTGCCACAGTCCGTATTTTGTGCAACAGGGGTCTATTTCTTCACATTGGTTTAGAGAGCAGCTCCTCCTTGATTCCTGTGCACTTCTTTCCCTGAGAGAAAATTCATGAGAGAGAAAAGAGTGGGAAGAGCTGTAAACCCTATCATGGTACATGATTTCGGGATTGAAAGTAGTAATCATCCTCCCTCCTCCATTTTTTTCTTCTAGTTTTGTTGAGGTACAATTGACATACAGCACTGCATAAGTTTAGGATTGCAGCATGATGGTTTGATTTACATACATTATGAAGTGATTATCATAACATTTAGTGAACATCCATCATTTCATATATAATAGATATAAAATTAAAGAAAGAAGAAGAACACTTAGGATTTACTCTCTTAACAAGTTTCATGCGACAGTATTAATTATGTTGTACATTGCATCTCTAGTACTTATTTATATAACTGAAAGTTTATACCTTTTGACTGTTTTCACCCAACTCCTTTTCCCCTCAACTTCTGCCTCTGATAAACACACATCTAATCTTTCTCCGCAAGTTTCTATCTTTTTGAAGTATGCTTTTCCTACAAAACCATGTTAGTTCTTATTATAAAACATAATAATTTGATATTTCTATACATTTCAAAATGATCACCATAATAAGTCTGTCATCTATCAGCATACAAAGATATTATGTAATTATTGAATATATTTCCCAAAATGTACATTTCACACCTGTGACTCTTTTTAATTAATAACTTAAAGTTTGTACCTCTTAATTGCCCTTTTCTATTATAATCTTTGCAGCCAAAGATGGAGAAGCTCTATACAGTCAACAAAAACAAGACCAGGAGCTGACTATAGCTCAGATCATGAACTCTTTATTGCCAAATTCAGACTGAAATGAAGAAAGTAGGGAAAACCACTAGACAATTCAGGTAGGACCTAAATCAAATTCCTTACGATTATACAGTGAAAGTGAGAAATAGATTTAAGGGATTATATCTGATAGACAGACTGCCTGATGAATTATAGATGGAGGATCACAACATTGTACAGGGAACAGGGATCAAGACCATCCCCAAGAAAAAGAAATGCAAAAGACAAAAATGGCTGTCAGGCGGCCTTACAAATAGATGTGAAAAGAAGATTCCAAGGGAATATTTCATGAAAAGATGAAAATAATACAGGACAGAAATGGAATGGACCTAACAGAAGCAGAAGATACTAAGAAGTTGGAAGAATACACAGAAGAACTATACAAAAAAGATCTTCACGACCCAGATAATCACGATGGTGTGATCACTCACCTAGAGCCAGACATCCTGGAATATGAAGTCAAGAGGGCCTTAGGAAGAATCACTACCAACAAAGCTAATGGAGGTGATGGAATTCCAGTTGAACTATTTCAAATCCTCAAAGATGATGCTGTGAAAGTGCTGCACTCAATATGCCAGCAAATTTGGAAAACTCAGCAGTGGCCACAGGACTAGAAAAGGTCAGTATTCATTCCAATCCAAAAGAAACGTAATGCCAATGAATGCTCAAACTATAGCACAATTGCACTCATTTTACATTCTAGTAAAGTTATGCTCAGAATTCTCCAAGCCAGGCTTCAACAATACATGAACCAGATGAATTTCCAGATGTTCAAGCTGATTTTAGAAAGGGCATAGGAACCAGAGATCAAATTGCCAACATCCGCTGGATCATTGAAAAAGCAAGAGAGTTCCAGGAAAACATCTATTTCTGCTTTATTGGCTATGCCAAAGCCTTTGACAGTGTGGATCACAATAAACTGTGGAAAATTCTTCAAGAGATGGGAATATCAGACCACCTGACCTATCTCTTGAGAAATGTGTATGCAGGTCAGGAAGCAACAGTTAGAACTAGACATGGCACAACAGACTGGTTCCAAATGGGAAAAGGAGTACGTTAAGGCTGTATATTGTCACTCTGCTTGTTCAACTTATATGCAGAGTACATCATGAGAAACACTGGGCTGGATGACGCACAAGCTGGAATCAAGATTGCTGGGAGAAATATCAATGACCTCAGATACGCAGATGACACCCCGCCTTATGCCAGAAAGTGAAGAAGAATTAAAGATCCTCTTGATGAAAGTGAAAGAGGAGAGTGAAAAAGCTGGTTTAAAGCTCAACATTCAGAAAACTAAGATCATGGCATCTTGTCCCATCACTTCATGGCAAATAGTTGGGGAAACAGTGGAAACAGTGACAGACTTAATTTTTGGGTCTCCAAAATCACTGTAGATGGTGAGTGCAGCCATGAAATTAAAAGATGCTTACTCCTTGGCAGGAAAGTTATGACCAACCTAGACAGCATATTAAAAAGCAGAGGCATTACTTTGCTAACAAAGGTCCATCTAGTCAAAGCTATGGTTTTTCCAGTAGTCATGTATGGATGTGAGAGTTGGAGTATAAAGAAAGCTGAGCACCAAAGAATTAATACTTGTGAACTGCGGTGTTGGAGAAGACTCTTGAGAGTCCCTTGGACTGAAAGGAGATCTAACCAGTCCATCCTAAAGAGATCAGTCCCGAGTGTTCACTGGGAGGCCCGATGTTGAAGGTACTTTGGCCACCTGATGTGAAGAGCTGACTCATTGGAAAAGACCCTGGTGCTGGGAAAGATGGAAGTTAGGAGGAGAAGGGGATGACAGAGGATGAGATGGTTGGATGACATCACCAACTCAATGGACATGAGTTTGGTAAACTCTGGGGGTTGCTGATGGACAGGGAGGCCTGGAGTGCTCCAGTTCATGGGGTCTCAAAGAGTTGGACACGACTGAACAACTGAACTGAACTGATTGCTCTTTCTCCATCCTTCTCCCCTCTTGCAACCACCTGTTCATTCTCTGCTGCATCAATAATTATGTTTCTGTTTCATTATGTTTGTTCATTTGTTTTGTTTTTTAGATTCTATATTCAAGTGAAATTATACAGTGTTTTTCTTCCTTCCTGTGTCTAACTTAGCTCACTTAGCATAATAACCTTGAGGTCCATTCCATTTTATAACAAATGGCAAGATTTTATTATTTTCTGCAGGTACATATATTAGTGAATCACTTTGCTGTACACCTGAAACTAACACAACATTGTAAATCAACTATACCCCAATATAAAATAAAAAGTAGAGTTTAAAAATGGTTTTTCATGTCAGCAGGAAAAAAATACTTATATAAGCATATATATGCTTATATTTTAAAAATTGCTTATTCAATAAAGAGATATTGATTAAAAATGTTTAATTCTTCTCATGGCTGAGCAATATTCCTTTATATCTATTTACCATATCTCTTTTATTCATTCATCTATGGACACTAAGATTCTTCCATATCTTGGCTAATGCAAATCATGTTGCCATGAACATAGAAGTGCATATATCTTTTTGAATTAGTGCTTCATTTTCTTAGCATAAATATACAGAAGTTTTGGATTATATTGCTGGATTATATTGTAGTTCTATTTTTAACTTTTGGAGGAATCTTCATACTATTTTCCATAGTGATCTCACCAGTTTACACCCTCATCAATAGTACACAAGCATTCCCTCTTCTCCACATACTCACCAACACTAATGATAATAGCTGTTCTGACAAGTGTGAGTTGATATCTCATTGTGGTTTTGATTTGCATTTCCCTGACAATAAGTGATTTTCAGCATTTTTTCATGTGCCCATTGGCCATTTGTATATCTTCTTTGAAAAGATGTCTATTCACACCCTGTGTCCATTTAATTGGAATGTTTGGTTTTTTGACATTGAGTTATGGCTTCTTTGGCTAGTTTGGATGTTAACTTATTATTGGACATATTGTTTGCAGACATCTTCTCCCATTTAATAGATAGCCTTTTCATTTTGTTGATGATTTTCTTCATTTTAGTTTGAAGTAGTTTCATCTGTATACTTTTTCTTTGTTTCCCTTTCCTGAGAAGACTTAGCGGAAAAAAAAAAAAAAACTAAGACTAACATGAAAGAGCATAATGCCTATGTTTTCTGCTAGAACTTTTATGATTTCAGATGTTACATTTAAGTCTTTAATCTGTTTTGGATTTGTTTTTGTGCATACTGTGAAAGAAAAATCCAGCTTGATTCTTTTGCATATTGCTGTTGTTCTTCAGTCATGCAGTTGTTTCCAACTCTTCGACCTTATGAATGGCAGCATGCCAGTCCATGCTTAATTTCATGCCATATCCTTCAGTAACTCCCAGAGTTTGCTGAAACTCATGTTCATTAATTCAGTGATGCCATCCAACCATCTCATCCTTTGTTGCCCCTTTCTCCTACTGCCCTCAATTTTTCCCAGAATCAGGGTCTTTTCCAATGAGTCGACTCTTCACACAGGTGGCCAAAGTATTGGAGCTTTAGCTTCAGCACCAGTCCTTCCAATTAATATTTAGAATTGATTTCCTTTAGATTGACTGGTTTGATTTCCTTGCTGTCCAAGGGAATCTCAGGATCTTGTCCAGTATCACAGTTCAAAACCGTCAATTCTTCAGCACTCAGCCTTCTTTATGATCCAACTCTCACATCCGTACATGACAACTGGAAAAACAATAGCTTTGACTGTAAGGACATTTGTTGGCAAAGTGATGTCTCTGCTTTTTAATATGCTGTCTAGGTTTGTCATAGCTTTCTTCCAAGAAGCAAGCATCTTAATTTCATGGCTTCAGTCACCATCCAGAGTGACTTTTGGAGCCCAAGAAAAGAAAGCCTGTCGCTATTTCGATTGTTTCCCCATCTTTTTGCCATGAAGTGATGTGACTGGCTGCCATGATCTTAGTTTTTTGAATGTTGAGTTTTAAGCCATCTTTTTCACAGTCTTATTTCACCTTCATCAAGAGGCTTTTTAGTTCCTCTTCATTTTATGCCATTAGGGTGGTGCCATCTGCATATCTGAGGTTATTGATATTTCTCCTGGTAATCCTGATTCCAGCTTAAGCTTCATCCAGCCCAGTATTTCACATGATGTACTCTGTACCATTTGGTGTGATGGTAAGAACTCCACTAATGTTTTACCCGTTGATTCCCAGATTCACGTATTCTTTCTTTTAGGTTCACAAACCCATATAGAGGTCTCTAATTTAATGCATATCCTTCACCTGGAAGAACTGCCTCTGAGAGGGAGCTCCAGATGTGCCTTTAGAAAAATCCAGCATTCTGTGAAGCAGGCTGTATCTGGATGATGAGTTATGTGATACAAGGAGTATATCCAAGGCCCATTCCATCACCATCTCTGCTATGAAGTTAGACATTCATAGGCAGCAGTACCAAAATTGGCCTTGGAAAGTAATAATCTATCCTTCTAGACTTATGCATAGCTTCCATCATTGTCATCATGGTCACTTATTTTTGTGTGCCCATCCAGAGTAGGCAATAATTAAGTGACTGCTGTCAACTGATTAAATCATTTGCATATGGCATATTCAATGCTTCTTCATTGGTGAACGCTTCTTGGTGGATATTAATGTGTGATGCAATAATCATAACATTTCATTGTAGTTGTCATCAATCCATCCCTGTGATTTTTCTACCATGATTGGCTTTTCTCTGATCTTCAATACTTTTTTTTGTTTACAAACTCCCAACCAAAAACCCAGGACACTAGCCAATGCCTAAGAATTTATATATTCTCACTTTGGCCCACTTTCTTTTCAAACAATGTGAATGATCAAATGAACTTCTTATAACTCTTCTCATTCAGATGTTCCCTCTCCATTCTCTTTTAAGAAAAATGTCTGAATGTACCTATAATGAAATCATTGGTCATTTTTCAGCTTGTATGAAGGTGTAGTGTGAAACAAACATAATCAAAAGTCAGATAATTCCTTCCTCCTTCAACTGGTTGTATACCCTACCCTCTTATCCCAACAGCTGTAGCTCTAAGCTGAGGGAGGGGCATTGCTGCACTTATGGTGGGTGACAGAGTTGTCTGGGCTATATACTCATGAAGCTAATTTGTGCCCTTTGGTCCTCCTTGGGATTAATGTGCCATTTTTGTGATATAATAAACTACTTCTGGGTTCATTTTACTTTACAATTTGGCAGATTAACAGAATCCAACTCAAAACAGGTAATTTCAGAAACAAGACTATTTTATCTACCATAGTCAAGAGTTTTATATATTCCAGAAGAGCTCAATATCTGACAAGAGCTACTTTATAAACTGTGTAATACTCTTTTGTGATGAATGACCTTGTTCCAGTATCCCAGAGGCCTTGCATTTAGACTCAACCTCTAGGACTTACTGTAAGCTCCATATTGTATCTTTTCCAACCATTGAAACCTCCAACACCATACGATCTGCCAAAACAAGTGGCCCAGGGTCAGGGTTGCTTGCACTGTTTCAGTCTACTATGAAGCTCCATCTTAAACCTGGCCCTGCACAACACTGACTTTTGTGTCACCTAGGAAATAGAGCAGATCAGTAGTCCTAAACTGAAAAGGTTTAGGTCCGTGAACTTTTCCATGATCTGTGAATCTTCATAGATTATATGTCTCATCATCTGGAGAATATGTGTTTAAAGGTATGTCACATATAAGCTATTTCTTACTCATAATGTCCAATCAGCATGATGCCATTGATGTGATGGATCCGTTTGAGGTTCTGTGAGATGTCTAGGTGGTCTGTGTTGTCTAGGTGGTCTTGTGGAATGTCTTGATCTCTCTGAAATGTATAAACATGAAGAATGGAAATAGTAACATAACACTGAGGCAAAACTGTAAATGAATATTGTGGGCTATCTCACATGATTGCAGTTTTTTATACTCATTTCACACCGAAATGGAGAAAAACACATTTGTCAAACCAGTGTCCACATATCTTATATATGAAGTTTTAATAATCATCTCTAGCAAAGATGACATATTTAGCCCTGTAGCTGTGATAAGTGTATGACTTAGTCATGGCTTCAGTAGTCTATAAACACTTTATAAGTTTTTATCCAGTTTCTGGAAGGACCAGACTAGTTAGTTAAATTGAGATATAATAGGGACTAACACCCCTAACTGAATAGTCTAGTGGTTTTCCTTCCTTTCTTCCATTTAAGTCTGAATTTGGCAATAAGGAGTTCATGATCTGAGCAACAGTCAGCTCCAGGTCTTGTTTTTGTTGACTGTATAGAGTTTCTCCATCTTTGGCTGCAAAGAATATAATCAATCTGATTTCTGCATTGACCATATGCATTGTTCTTCCTTGGGAGGTCCTATTTATGATGAGATTTAATCTGAGTCACTATATTAGCTGAAGTGACTTAGCATGAGTAGTAGTTCTATTTTGTGGCTTCCCAGGTAGCAATAGTGGTAGAGAACCTCCCTGCCAATGCAGGATACATAAGAGATGCAGGTTCAATCCCTGGGTCGGGAAGATCCCCTGGAGGAGGCATGGCAACCCAATCCAATATTCTTGCTTGTAGAGTCCCATGGACAGAGGAGCCTGGCTGGCTACGGCCCTTAGGGTCATAAAGAGGTGGAGATGACTGAAGCGGCTTAGCATGCATGCGTGCATCCTGGCAGCCAGAAGAGATGCGGACATTTCCTCAGGGTAGCACCTATTGCTGCATCTTCCACTATGGAAGCACACTGATGAAGAGTCCTGTAGCCAGAGTCTCCCATTGAAGGGCTCTTACAGTTTATGTGGATGGGTTCTCCTTAGCACAACATGCTGCTCTTAGTTATTAGTTTAAGCAGACTGTGCAGAGTGTGAGTGTGTGCACGCTAGGTTGCTTCAGTTGTATCCAACTCTTTGCAACCTAGGGACTGTAGCCCACTAGATTCCTCTGTCCATGGGATTCTCCAGGCAAGAATGCTGAATCCTCCTCCAGGAGATCGTCCCAACCTAGAAATCGAACCTGCATCTCCTAATCTACATCTACATTGGCAGGAGACTTTTTTTTTTTTTTACCACCAGTGCCACCTGGGAAACCTGTGCAGAGTATGACTTCAGTGCTAACATGATGGTGGATTCATAGCATAACTAGGGAGCCTTTTGTCAATTTCCCTTCCCACAGCAGATCTGATTAGACATTTTCATTGCTGCCATATCATTTCATTCTCATCACATAATGCATGCTCCCCAAATATGTGGATAAATGGGCAGAAGATAATTATTTGAAAGGTTTCAGGTTCTTATTTTAAAGCTGAATTTCTCCCTTTATCTCTCTTCCTTGTTTTGAAATGATAGATGACATTAGGTTAAGAAACAATTTGGTTTCCTGAGAAGGAGAGATCTAGCAGCTCTCCAGGTGGATATAAATTTGATTCATAATGAATTCACCCAGAAAGTTCTGCCTCAAGACACAATCAATACAATGGAAATCTGAGTGGCCTCACCCTGTGATGCTCATAGTCTTACCATGTACCTAACACCACTGAGCACAGTACTCTATAGTTCACAAGATGTAGTACATTTGGGATTAGATGTGCCCAAATACAAATCATACTTTTGTCGTTTTCTGTCTGCAGAAGCTGGGGTGAAATTTATTTCTCCAAATCCCAATTTAATGTAAAATATCTAACATAAGGATTTGGGATGTGAAAGAAGGATTTTATGGGATCAGATAGAGAAACTAATAGGTGTTCAGTTATATTACTTTATTGATTTGGACTAGCAACATTTTGCTACAAACTTAGGCATTACATTGAAACTAACTGAATACACCTTTTATGAGCCTTGTTTTGTAAAAGAAAACCTGACACTGAAAAATGAACTCCCCAGGTCAGTAGGGGCCCACTATGCTACTGGAAATATATTCCATGTGACTTTATAATTGTTAATTCCAGTTAGAGTATATTGTAATGATCTTATGTATTGCATGTACCATATTAATAATATAAAACATTAATTTAGCATTGCATTTTAAACCTGGTTTTATAGCACAGTCGTCATGAAATATTTTGAAATATCCAGATTCTTATATACTGACTCAGATTAACTTAATTAGAACCTTATAAGATCAAGTTTTTAAGTGATGGTTAGTCATTTATTAGATCACAATTCTGAACTATGATTTGATAACCATCCTCCTAGCGTATTTAGATAAATGAAGAAAAGTGTCTTTTACGATAATATTTATAATAGTGGATAAAGTGATCGCTTTAAATGTCATTGAGGCCCAGGCTTTTATTTTCTGGTCATCAGGCCCTCAAAAATAAGAAATTACCTCTGAATAAAAATAAGGAAGGTATTTATAGTCATTAACTAATGCTGTGGAACAAATTACCTCAAGATGTAGAGGCTAAATACAACAAATGTTTATTATCTCACATTTTCTCTGAGGGTCAAGAACCTGAATGTCATTAGCTCAGAATTTCTCACAAGTCTTCAGTCAATATGTTGCTCCTGGCTGCAGTCATATCAGAGCTAAATTTGGGGAGGAAAAAAAAAAACAAAACAGCTCACAAACTCATTCATATGCTGGCAGGTCTCAGGTTCTGAACTTGTTACTGGCTGGAGACATTTCCTTGCCAGTTGGGCCTCTCCATAGTTCAGCTCATGTGTCAACTGACTTTTTGCACAGTAAGGAAGTGGAGAATTAGAGATCCAAGTCAGAAGCTACAGTCTTTCTGTAATCAAGCTCAGAAATGACATCTCATAACCAGTTTATTAGAAGTGAGTCAATATGCCCAACCTACATTCAAGAGGAGGGGATTGCACAATGATATGAAACAGAAGAGCAGGGATCACTGGAGCCTATATTTGAGGCATCCTTCCATGGTGCTTTAACATTAATTTTATTATCACTCCCTTCCTCTCTACTTCTATTTATTCTAATGTTCATGATCCATTTACTCACTCATTTTATTGATTTATTGAGATCTATTTCTTAGATCTAAGTTCATTATGATTTTATTCATGACAGTCTGTTCAGGCTGCTATAACATAATACCACAGAGTAGGTACCTTATAAACAGCAAAATTTTACTGCTCAGAGGCTGGAAAGCACAAGATCAAGACTCCAAAAAGTTGAGTTCTGGTGAGGATTCTCCTCCTTGTTCATAGCTGCCCATGCCTTCTCCTTGTGTCCACACATGGTGGAAGGGCTGGCTATCTCTATAGAGCCTCTTTCTTAAGAACACTAACCTTCATTCATGACGGCAGCACCATCATGTCCTATTCACTTCTCAGTAATGTCCTTCCTAACACAGTGACCTGGGGTATTAGAATTTCAACATATGAATTTTGTGTGTATGTGCTCAGTTGCTCAGTCGGGTCTGACTCTTTGTGACCCATGGACTGCCAGGCTCCTCTCTCCATGGAATTTTCCAGGCAGGGATACTGACGCGGGTTACCATTTCCTACTCCAGGGGATCTTCCCAACCCAGGAATTGAACCCGCATCTTTTGTGTCTCCTGCATTGGTAGGTGGATACTTTACCATTGTGCCCCTTAGGAAGCCAAATAAAACAAATGCACCTGTATAAAAGAGCCTGTATATTTCCTATTAATCCTGCTATTGCCAGAGTAATAACAGAGTATACATCTTTAAAGTGTGTATGTGTATGTGTGTGTGCATGTGGTATGTCATTTGTCATGTCCGACTCCTCCTGACCCTATGGACTGTAGCCCACCAAACTCCTCTGTCCATGCGATTCTTGAGGCAAGAATACTGGCGTGGCTCGCCATACCCTCTTCCAGGGAATCTTCTGGGCCCAGGGATTGAACCTATGTCTCTTATGTCTTTTGTACTGGCAGGTGGGTTCTTTACCACTAGCGCCACCTGGGAAGCCCCATATCTTTTAAATACAGCATAATTAATTAGCTAATTTTTCAACAAAGTTCTCAAAATGATTTTGTTTATCACATTGTGCTGTGCTGTGCTGTGCTTAGTCTCTTGATCATGTCCGACTCTTTGCAACTCCATGGACCGCAGCCTGCCAGGCTTCTCTGTCTATGGGAATTCTCCAGGCAAGGATGCTAGAGTGGGTTGCCATGCTCTCCTCCAGGGGATCTTCTCATCCCAGGGATCCAAGCCAGGTCTCCCTCATTACGGATGGATTCTTTACCATCTGAGCCACAAGGGAAGCCCGTTTATCACATTACTTAAACACATACCTGAGACCTGAATATCTCAGATCTGTTTTTAAGAAGCCCATACTATTGGGGCCAACTACTATTGCATTCTCTAGTGATATCCTCGGAGAAGGCAATGGCACCCCACTCCAGTACTCTTGCCTGGAAAATCCCATGGATGGAGGAGCCTGGTAGGCTGAAGTCCGTGGGGTCGCTAAGAGTCGGACACGACTGAGCGACTTCACTTTCACTTTTCACTTTCATGCCTTGGAGAAGGAAATGGCAACCCACTCCAGTGTTCTTGCCTGGAGAATCCCAGGGACGGTGGGTGGAGCCTGCTGGGCTGCCATCTATGGGGTCGCACAGAGTCGGACACAACTGCAGTGACTTAGCAGTAGCAGTGATATCCTCTAAAATATTCCTGGCAAAAATTTTAGTTTGAGTATTAGCTCTAGTAACTCTAGAAGTCAGGTTCAATTTGGCATATCATTAGTTGACAATTAAATAGACATTCTGAATAATGCAGTTTTCTCTAGTTTGTTCTTATTTAGCTGGATACTTTGTAAATAACTGTTGCTATTCTCAAAAGTAGTAATTCAAGATATATTTTTATGCACTGTAGAATATTCCTCTCATAAGTCACAAACAGCATGAAGTGTGAACCTTTGTTCCTCCTTTGTCCTTTTCTAACTATCCACCTCTTCTGGCAAGCCCTATCTCAGTGCAAATTAATATGGAAAACTTCCCCCCCAAATTTTACTTAACTACGTATTAAATATTTTTTCTGTGTTATCTGTTATGCTGGCCAATATGGACCTTTTCAGTTTTCACATATTACTTTGAAGTAATATTCCATTCCCAACATTAAGTGAAGTAACTGAAGTATATCAAATAAGGGCCTATTCTTTGCTGTAGCATCAACAAAAAATTCTTGAAATGTACAATGGTTGAAACAGACAAGAGAATTTTAAATCTCACATAAAGTCCACTGTCGTCATTCTTGTTTCGTTTGCAGTTTACCTCAAATGATGATTCAAGAACACAGGTTTCTTCAAATGTGTGTCTCTACCTTTTTAAAGACATGAATTTCAGGGTCACTGGGATCATGTACGACAAACCACTAGAAACAGAAAAAACACTGAGGGTTGTGCCTGGACATGTTCATGAGCCAGTATTAATAGTGGCTCACAAAACTTTCATTCACATGTCATTCACTAGAACTTTTGAAGGGAGGAGTACCAAATAATTTGTATGTACTTTATAATCATTATCATTACCTACTATAGGTTACATCAGTTATTTGCTTAAGGAAAAATATATGTCCAGAGAAAGATCATAATCCAACAAGTGAAAATTTAAAGTGCACAAGAAATTCAGTCAAATCAACATGACGTGTACTGAAGTTGTAAATTAAAATTATGGATGCATAAATACATAAGAATTAATGTTATCCATATGGAGCAGAGGATAGATTTATACATGTCAGCATATGTTGCTAGACATTGAAGAGTAAAATCAATCTCCCTAGATAGATTAGATGAAGAATGATATTTGATCACCATTCATGATCATCATAATAATTGTTTCAGGCAAAAGTCATTAATGAATAGTTAACCTGGTAGATGAGAGCTGATAAGAAAGAGACTATATGAATCTTTCATTGACTCCACACAAGATACTTATTAATTTTAAAAGAGAAAAAATATATATATTTAAAATTGTGGCCAACCCCATCTTAAACCCATCAATTAATATCACTAGCAATTAGAAGAATACATATCATGTGCTTCCTGATACGGTGTGCTGAGAAGGAAATGTCACTTCTGTGCAATTTTTACCAAAAATTCTAATCTGAGTCAATGCATAAGGAAGCTGTCTCATTTGTATCCACAGTATTTTAGTTTTTGGATGTGACTGAGTGACACAGGTTGATGCCTTTGAAAGAAGATTATTATTTATATTTCTGAGAGAAGGATCATGCTGCACCATGCAGGGCCACAGGGAAAGTATACTTGTTAGGAGACAGAAGCAGGAGTGAGGGAAATTTCCTTTAATAGGATTTCTAGGAAAAAGGTAAGACAAAGCAGAGGAAACAGTTTAGGGTTGGCTAGTTTGGAGTGGTCTCTACCTGCCTGGAATTCTCCCAGGCAAGCCTTTTGCTATCTAAGAATTGGCTAGCCCTGAGAGGAGCAGTCTCTCCATAGTCAGTAAGACTGAAAATGCCAGAACATTAAAAATACAGGAAGTAAAAATATATAGAGTTAAATATGTATAGTTAAATAATATATAGAGTTATATATATATATAGAGAGAGAGAGTTTATATAGAGAGTTAAATAATATATTAAAAATACAGAGTTAAAATAAATTTGCCTGTGATAAATCGATGCCAAATGGAAAAATATAGAATCTCAGAAAACACAGTTGGAACAGAGCATAAGACAAACCCAAATGAAAGTGATTCTGCAGAGTGAATAGCCTGTATTCTTCAAAAACGTCAAGTCATTGAAGACAAAAGAAGATAGGGAGACTATCTGGTTTGAGGAAGACTAGTGTTTTCTGTTTAAAAGGCAGCAGGGATTCACCTTTATGGTCAGGCAGGTCAAGTTTAGCAGACCTTCAGTTCTTTCATTCTATTACTACTCAGCTAGGACATGTTGTTATTATGAAGAAGAGGCATGGGTGTGAGTTGGAACAAAGAGGTAAGCTGATTTAATATGGTCCTACGCAGTATATGCTCTTATGAGGGATTGAATCAAGTGTACTTGGTTTTGTTTTTGAAATGTGTTCCAGAATAAGTACTGGCTGATCCAGCTATGGCAGATGTGAAACAAGGACAGTAATTTTTATGTCCACTTGTTTAAGGCACTAGCATGAAAGAGGGGGAAGGCAATTCTGTCAATTCTCCCTGAAGGAGTTCCACATAAACCTCCCCGAAATGTGCCACCTTGGCATGTGGATTATCTTGGGCTACAGGCAATCAAGATCCTGTAGGCAAAAGAGAAACTTCCCCCCCACCCCCCAATCCTTACCTATCGAATTTAGATTTTCTAGAGTGAGGATTATTAACAAAGATAATTTTTATCTGTGTGATCCATATATATATATATATATAACAAGGCCTGCAAGGAGATCCAACCAGTCCATCCTAAAGGAGATCAGTCCTGGGTGTTCATTTGAAGGACTGATGTTGAAGCTGAAACTCCAATACTTTGGCCACCTCATGCGAAGAGTTGACTCATTGGAAAAGACCCTGATGCTGGGAAGGATTGAAGGCAGGAGGAGAAGGGGACGACAGAGGATGAGATGGCTGTGGCATCACTGACTCGATGGACATGAGTTTGGGTAAACTCCAGGAGTTGGTGATGGACAGGGAGGCCTGGCGTGCTGCAATTCATGGGGTTGCAAAGAGTCGGACACGACTGAGCGACTGAACTGACTGAACTGACATCTAATTACCCAATATCTGCTTTTCTTCTCATTGTTCTGCGAATTACCCTGCTAGCCTTGGAAGCATCAGGCCCCTATTCCATTTGTAACTCAAGAAAGCATAAATATACTCCCTTCTACCTTTCTGTCTTTGAACTTCTCATGATGTGGGGCTTCTTTCTGTACAAAATCAAATGTCTTTCTTATGTAAATTTATCTCTTGTAGATTTGATTATTAAACCAACTGAAATAACATTCGTAGAGGAAAATTCTCCTTTCCTGAGATCTGTTTGGGACTTCCCAGGTGGTTCAGAGGTAAAGAATCCACATGCCAAAGCAGGAGACACAAGAGATGTGGGTTCAATACCTAGGTTGGGAAGATACCCTGGAGGAGGAAATGGCAGCACACTCCAGTCTTCTTGCCTGGAAAATTCCATGGGCAGAGGAGCCTGGCAGGCCCCAGTCCATGTAGCAAGGAGTCAGACACGACTGAGCAGCTGAATACACATGGAAGACCTCTTAAGCTGAAAGTTCCTAAAAGAACTAGAATTGATATGTCTTAACTTCTGAGGCATGACCAGTGCAGCTGCAATCATCTCTTGCTACAATTCAAGGTGAGACAATAGACAATGTGATAAGAGTTGAAATGTGGAAAGAAAATCATACATCATTTGTCAGCATTAATCTTATTCATGCTTTTGCATGAATATTCATTCATGGTAAAGCCTCTCTCATCAGGCTGAATTTTAATTCCTTCTCATAGTTCATCTTATATGAATGCTCCTCATATTTAATAAATGAATTAAAACAAATTTTCCAAATAGAATTAATTTTCTTTTTTGGAAATTCCATATCAAATTAACAGGTAAACTTTGTTTAGAATGTTCTAAGAAACATTAGTCTAATTCTAAATGACCTAGAAAAATTGAAAAAATGTACAAGGATATAATAATTAGACAGTAAGAAGTTAAAGCAGAATAGTCATTATAAAATAAAAACTAAACTAAAAATGAAAAAATAAAAATGGATAATTTCATATGGATTGTAGGCAAAATTTTATATTAATATTTCTGATATTTCTGTATAAAGTATATAATTTTAGCCTAAAAACAAAGTTATTTTCATATAAAAACATGGAATAAATAATAATATACATATAATGAAAATTGTAAATACTTTGTTTAATGTAAGGATAAATGGGCTTAGGCTTACATGTTTAAAGACAACAATTAATATATTTAAATATATATTTCATACATACATGATAGGAATCTTGCAAATATAAAGTGTGCATTTGTTACCAGTTATGATTTATGATGGCAACTTTTCAAACCTAGAAAGATATTTGTCCACAAAAAAAATCATAAAATCAAAAAACAGAACTTGTTCAGGCAAGATTTCTCTGCATAAAGACTGCACAAGTAAAAATTCAGAGCAAACTTCTAAGTTGGAAAGAACAAAATAAACAGTTGGGCAAAATTATATGTATATAGAGAATATTTGGAGAGTAGCCAAGATAACAGAATAGGAAGACTGAGATTACTTCTTCACAGTACACCTATTTGCAAAGGAATTATCCTTAAGAACTACCATAAGACGAGCAGAAAAAAATTCTCACAACTTAAGGTGTAAACAAGGAACCAAAATGAGAAAAACAGAAAGGGCAGAGATGTGGTGTGGTCAAGACCCACATCCACAGCCACACAGGGCCTAGGGTTGGCACTAGCCATGGGACCCGCAGGCCCCACAGCTAGCTGCACCAGGAACAGGCTCTGCCTACTAGTAGCCAGCAGTCGACTCATGAAGCAGGCCTTGGTAGCCATCCAAAACAGGGTTCAGTCTCACCTGCTAAAGTGCCTACTATGGCCAGCCCAGCCAACAGAAGGGCACACTCAGCTAACATAGGGGGCACTCCTAGATCATATAACTCTGGTTACAAGAGGAAATGTGCCACTGGACCCCAGAGGACATCTTTCTACATAAGACCACTTCTCCAAGATCAAGGACTGTAACCCAGCTACCTGGTATACGAATTAGGCAAAATGAAGTGACTGAGGAATATGTTCTAAAAGAAGCAAAAAGATAAAACCTCAAAAGAAAAGTTAAACAGAGTAGAGATATACAGAGTAGAGATAAATCCAGATAGTCAAAGCTATGGTTTTTCCATTAGTCATGTGTGGATGTGAGAGTTGGAACATCAAGAAGGCTGAGCACCAAAGAATTGATGCTTCTGAACTATGGCATTGGAGAAGACTCCTGGCAGTTCCTTGGACTATAAGGAGATCAAACCAATCAGTCCTAAAGGAAATCAATCCTGAATATTCATTGGAAGGACTGATGCTGAAGCTGAAGCTCCAATACTTCAGCCACTTGATGCGAAGAGTTGATTCACTGGAAAAGACCCTGATGCTGGAAAAGACTGAAGGCAGAAGGAGAAGGGGATGACAGGATGAGATGGTTGGATGGCATCACTGGCTCGATGGACATGAGTTTGAACAAACTCTGGAAGATGGTGAAGGACAGGGAAGCCTGGTGTCCTGCAGTCCATGGGGTCACAAAGAGTCAGACACAACTGAGTGACTTAATAACAGAGATATACAGTCTACTCAATAGGTTCAAGGTAATTATCATAAAGTTGCTTAGTTAACCTAGGGAAAAAATGGATGAAAACAATGAGAAGCTTAACAAACAAATAAACAAAAAAACTATAAAGAACCAAGCTGTAAAATACAATAGCATATATATAAAAAATATATTAGAATCAACAGAAGATTAGATGACAAAGGATAACGGATCAATGAAATGGAAGACAGTGCAGTGGAAATCACTCAAGCTGAATGGAAAAATGAAAAAAGCAATTTAAATAAAGACAATTTAAGAGAGCTCTGGGACAACATCAGTCATACTAGCAATCACATTAGAGGTGTCTCAAAAGGAGAATCTATAATTTTTGTCCAATAATTTTTAAATTACACAAAAATGAATACACCTGCATTTTAAAATCTAGAAATGTTTTGCACAACCCTTCTAGTCCCAGTCCCTCTCCAAAGCCAGCTACTCTAAGAAGGTTGGAATATATCTTCTAGCTTCTCTTCTTTGCACTTACATGCATTTTAATATATAGTGCATATATTACTAGCAGATAATTTAATGAAATTAGGACAGAGAATTGAATTGAAGTAATAAAAGCTAAATTTTTTCTAAATTGGGACAGGAAATAGATATTCCCAAAAAAAAAACTGTTAACGAGTCTTTTGTAAATGGAAAAGAAATGACCACAGTTAGGAACATGAAAACTTAAAAGGAAAAAATCCATGAAATTATTCAAAAGACACTCTTTCTCCTTGAAAGGAAATAGTCTATGACAAACCAAGTGTCTGACAGCATGTTAAAAATTGCAGAGACATCTCTTTACCAACAAAAAGCAGAGACATCTCTTATAGTCAAAGCTATGGTTTTACCAGTAGTTATGTTTGGATGTGAGAGTTGGACCATAAACAAGACTGAGCACAGGAAGATTGATGCTTTCGAATTGTGGTGCTGGAGTAGACTCTTGAGAGTCCCTTCGACTGCAAGGAGACCAAACCAGTCAATCCTAAAGGAAATCAACCCTGAATATTCTTTGGAAGGAGTGATGCTGAAGCTGAAGCTCCAGTACTTTGGCCACCTGATGTGAAAAACGGATTCATTGAAACAGACCCTGATTCAGGGAAAGATTGAAGGCAGGAGGAGAAGGGGTCAATAAAGAATGAAATGGTTCGATGGCATCACCAACTCAATGGACATGAGTTTGAACAAACTCTGGGAGATGGTGAAGGACAGGGAAGCCTGATGTGCTTCAGTCCATGGGGTGGCAAAGAGTCAGACACGACCTAGTGGCTGAAAAAAAACAACAGTACTCATTGAAAGATGAGTGGATAAAGAACATTTGGTATCTTTAACAGTATGACTCAGCCATAAAAATGAATGAAATCTTGCCATTCGTGACCATGAGGATGGACCTAGAAGGTATTATGCCAAGAGAAATAAATCAGACAGAGAAATACAAATATATTTCACCTGTATGTGGAATCTAAAAAGAAAAGCAAAGAGAAACATAACAGAACAGGAACAGAGTCACAGATACAGAGAACAAACAGGTGGTTGCCAGAGCGGAGCAGTGTAGGGGAACTAGTGAAATAGGCAGAAGAAAGTAAGAGGTATAATGCAATAGCTTTGTATACTGACAATAAACAACTAAACTTAATTGTGGTGATCATTTTGTAAGGTATAAAAATATTGGATCAATCTTTTGCATCAGGAACTAACTTAGTGTTGTAGATGAATTATACATCAGAAAGCAGATAAGCAAACTCAGAGAAAGGTATAGCAGATTTGGAGAAAGGGAAATAGAACAAGAAAATAAATGAAGTTAAGTAAGTAATTAAGTCAGTTTGATTGAAAAATAAAAGAATAGAATAAAATGCTATTCAAAGTAACATACATACATTTAAGTGTGTGATTCAAAGAAACACTGCCTTTTATTTTTTTAAATGATTACAGATTGCAGATTGTGATTATTTGGTTATGTATTAAAATGCTTTATCTTAGGAAGAATACCCAACGTAATCCTCAAAGGATATCCACACATCATATTCCAGGAACATAATCCCACAATTAAAAATTAACGTCAAAAATACTTCAAATGTGGAAGTTTAGCTAAACATCAACATTTTCTTGAAATTTGAGCCAAAGTTTTGTTTTCTGTAAACACGTTGGTGTTAAATGACTGCTAGTTACCAATCAGAGTGGAGTGCAGTGGAAAAGAAAAAAAGAAAAAAAAACACTAAACTTGACCTCTACCATTAAGGAATACAGAAAGAAAAATATATCTCAGCCCTAAAAATATTTGATATACACTAATGTCACACATTTCATCTTTGCATATTACATTAGTAGTATTTGTAGTGGTAGTAAAAGTAGGTAGTTCAGTTCAGTTCAGTCGCTCAGTTGTGTCCGACTCTTTGCGACCCCATGAATTGCAGCACGCCAGGCCTCTCTGTCCATCACCAACTCCCAGAGTCCACCCAAACCCATGTCCATCGAGTCAGTGATGCCATCTAACCATCTCATCCTCTTGTCATCCCCTTCTCTGCTCGCCACCAATCCTACCCAGCATTAGGGTCTTTTCCAATGAGTCAGCCCTTCGCATGAGGTAGCCAAAGTATTGGAGTTTCAGCTTCAACATCAGACTTTCCAATGAACACCCAGGATTGATCTCTTTTAGGATGGATTGATTGGATCTCCTTGCAGTCCAAGGGACTCTCAAGAGTCTTCTCCAACACCACAGTTCAAAAGCATCAATTCTTCGGCGCTCAGCTTTCTTCACCGTCCAACTCTCACATCCATACATGACCACTGGAAAAACCATAGCCTTGACTAGATGGACTTTTGTTGGCAAAGTAATGTCTCTGCTTTTAAATATGCTATCTAGGTTGGCTATAACCTTCCTTCCAAGCGTCTTTCCAACACGCTTTCCTTCCAAGAGTCTTTTAATTTCATGGCTGCAATCACCATCAGCAGTGATTCTGGAGCCCAAAAAAATAAAGTCTCTCACTGTTTCCCCATCTATTTTCCATGAAGTGATGGGACCAGATGCCATAATCTTAGTTTTCTGAACGTTGAGCTTTAAGCCAACTTTTTCATTCTCCTCTTTCACTTTCATCAAGAGGGTCTTTAGTTCTTCTTCACTTTCTGCCATAAGGGTGGTGTCATCCGCATATCTGAGGTTATTGATATTTTTCCCGGCAATCTTGATTCCAGCTTGTGTTTCTTCCAGCCCAGTGTTTCTCATGATGTACTCTGCATATAAGTTAAATAAGCGAGGTGACAATATACAGCCTTGACGTACTCCTTTTCCTATTTGGAACCAGTCTGTTGTTCCATGTCCAGTTCTAACTGTTGCTTCCTGACCTGCATGCAGGTTTCTCAAGAGACAGGTCAGATGGTCTGGTATTCCCATCTCTTTCAGAATTTTCCACAGTTTATTGTGATCCACACAGTCAAAGGCTTTTGCATAGTCAATAAAGCAGAAATAGATATTTTTCTGGAAGTCTCTTGCTTTTTTGATGATCCAGAGGATATTGGCAATTTGATCTCTGGTCCCTCTGCCTTTTCTAAAACCAGCTTGAACATCTGGAAGATCATGGTTCACGTATTGCTGAAGCCTGGCTTGGAGAATTTTGAGCATTACTTTACTAGTGTGTGAGATGAGTGCAATTGTGCGGTAGTTTGTGCATTCTTTGGCATTGCCTTTCTTTGGGATTGGAATGAAAACGGACCTTTTCCAGTCCTGTGGCCACTGCTTAGTTTTCCAAATTTGCTGGCATATAGAGTGCAGCACTTTCACAGCATCACCTTTGAGGATTTGAAATAGCTCAACTGGAATTCCATCACCTCCACTAGCTTTGTTTGTACTGATGCTTTCTAAGGCCCACTTGACTTCACATTCCAGGATGTCTGGCTCTAGGTGAGTGATCACACCATCGTGATTATCTGGGTCATGAAGATCTTTTTTGTACAGTTCTTCTGTATATTCTTGCCACCTCTTCTTAATATCTTCTGCTTCTGTTAGGTCCATACCATTGCTGTCCTTTATCGGTACTTGGATGCAATCTCAACTAAACGATAGAATGATCCATCATGTTCAACAAAAGTTTCCAAAATGCAGTACTTGGATGCAATCTCAAAAACGATAGAATGATCCACTCAATCAATATCACAGTAATCCAAGTCTATGCCCCGACCAGTAACGCCGAAGAAGCTGAAGTTGAATGGTTCTATGAAGACCTACAAGACCTTCTAGAACTAACACCCCAAAAAAATGTCCTTTTCATTATAGGGGACTGGAATGCAAAAGTAGGAAGTCAAGAAACACATGGCGTAACAGGCAGGTTTGGCCTTGGAGTACAGAATGAAGCATGGCAAAGGCTGATAGTGTTTTGCCAAGAGAATGCACTGGTGATAGGAAACACCCTATTCCACCAACACAAGAGAAGACTCTACACGTGGACATCACCAGATGGTCAACACCGAAATCAGATTGATTATATCCTTTGCAGCCAAAGATGGAGAAGCTCTATACAGTCAGCAAAAACAAGACCGGGAGCAGACTGTGGCTCAGATCATGAACTGCTTATTGCCAAAATCAGACTTAAATTGAAGAAAGTAGGGAAAACCACTAGTCCATTCAGGTATGACCTAGATCAAATCCCTTATAGTAGGTAGTAGTACATAGTAATAGTAGTTACAGCAGCAGCATTAGTGGTGATTGTTGGTGTGGTCAAAGTAAAATTAGAATATCAAAAAATAAAGATTTTATGATATCTCAACTTTCAGAATTGTATAGTTCTGGATTCTTATCATGTGGTATCTAATAACAAAGTATGTTCAAAATTTTTAAGAAGTTGCAGTGTAATTGCATGGACAAAATTTAATCTGTGAATTATGCATGTGTGCTCAGTCACTTCAGTTGTGTCCAACTTTTGCGACCTCATGAGCTATAGCCCACCAGGCTTCTCTACCCATGGGATTTCCCTGGCAAGAGTACTGGAGTGGGTTTCCATGCTCTCCTGAAGGGATCTTTTTGACCCAGAGGTCGAACCCACTTCCTGCATCTCCTGCATTACAGGCAGATTCTTTACTGCTGAGTTACAGTAACATGTCCAAATCAATTAATATTTAACACAAATAGGTCAACAATGAAGCAATATTTTCATGGCTCGTATATTTGGCATTAATTTGTAGCATGACTTGGGAACCTGTTTGTTCATATTAAAATATATTAAAATTGATTAGATTAATAATTATTGTCAGTTATGTATTTTGTTCTAATGTTTCCCTATTTTCCTTCACATAAGTTTGCTATGTATTTTCCAATTATATAGGCTTTTGAGATAGATTTAGTAATATTCTTTAGGACTATTTTACATTAATTCAGTAATATATTGAGTGACTTTAGAGATGAAATCCATTGCATTAAAGAAAAATTAATACATGAAGTCATATATGAAATTCAATAAAAAATTTGTTTTATAAACTTAAATACGTTAGTGAAATGCAACTATATTCTGTACAATTTACCCAGTGTTTAAAAATAAAATCTTACAGGAATTTTCCCCTTTTATCCATTAACTTGATTTGAATCAGAAGATTAATCTTCAGTTTTCTACCCTTGTTTCATTGTCATTTTGCTATCTGCTTACCTTCCTGGTATTTCCTGTAGATTCAAGATTGTCAGAAGCTGATAAATTGGTACTTTCACTGAAAACATCTCACTTGCCCTCTAAATCCCCAATCCATCTACTAATGTCTGTGTTTCCTGATTCAGGCTGTGGGATATTTTGTCAGTACTATTCAGCTATGTTGAAGATTTGCTACTGCAAAATTTGTGAGCATGTAAAAAATCTATTTTTTTGCACTTTCTTTTGCTTTCTATTTCTTTCACACTCTTACCCTTCCATTTCTCCAACTGTGTTAGATTATATGACTTTAAAATATAACTAAACTTTTTTTTTTAGTGATAGTTTTTTTTTCTCAAAAATAAAGCTCAGCAGTGTATTTTAATGATTTTATATGAGTAATGACATTTTGCAAGGGGTGAATGGGTAAACATAAAAATATAAAGGAGTTTTAATTAGCTCATTCTTTTTATTTAACTAAAGAATGCATGCAGTGAATATTGTGCTATTAGAAAAAGAAAAAAATCACAAACATAACTATTTAAAAAATTAAATAAAAATTTTAATGTGCAAATATTATTTCTTTACTTTTGGTAACAGTTTAATACAATCTTTTATTTGAATAGAATGTTTAATTTTATTTTACTTTAATAAAATGTTTTATTCTGTTTATACACAATGATGACTTGTACTATAATATAGAACATACCATTAAGACATAAGGATTGTGTTGGTAAAGGCCTGGAAAATGAATTAGAGATAACCTATAGCTATAACTGATTCTTGAGTTAAAATATTATGACTCAACTCCCAGCTGTCTCTAAAAGGCAATGGTTTCAAGGTTTTCTTTTTAGAAGAAAAAAAAAAGGAAAGGATTGGCTATAAAATTGTGTTTTCTTTAGGCACATTATATCTGTGACTAAATTGTCTGTATCCTGACACTGTTGTTTTTCTGAGCACTGGAGAATTGATGCTTTTGAGCTGTGGTGTTGGATAAGACTCTTAAGAGTTCCTTGGACCACAAGGAGATCAAACCAATTGATCCTAAGGAAATCAACCCTGAATATTCATTGGAAGGACTGATGCTGAAGCTGAAGCTCCAATACTTTGGTCACCTAATGCAAAGAGCCGAGTCATTGGAAAAGACCCTGATGCTGGGAAAGATTGAAGTCAGGAGGAAAAGGGGACGACAGAGGATGAAATGGTTGGATGGTATCACCGACTCAGTGGACATGAATTTGAGCAAGCTCTGGGAGATGGTGAAGGACAGGGAAACCTCACGTGCTGCAGTCCAAAGGACTGCAAAGATTCAGACATGACTTAATGATTGAACAACAACAATTGTTTTTTCCTACCTTTATATTTTATTACAGGAATATCTTCTGGATATTCATTGTCACTTTACTTAGTTCATGTTTGTTGGTGATGCAGTTATAAACACCTAATCTGTAAAAAATATTTGGTAACCTTACCCACAGTTCTGTCTATGATTTTTGTTTCCCCTTTTTTTTTAAATTGAAAAAGCTTCCATGAACTTTTCAAATATCTGAGTTATTAGGGATTCCCTAGAGGTTCAAGCAGTTAGGACTCAGCTTTCTCACTGCCAGGGCCAGGGTTTAGTCCGTGGCCAGGGAACTATGATCCTGCAATCCTCACAGTAGAGCCAAAAAAAAAAAAATTCTGAGTTGTCCTGTCTGTTTATTTGAATAATCATTCAATTATGTGAACATTTTTTCCTAAACTACACTGAAAAACTTTGAATGGCTATAGCATTTGATTTAGTCAATAACAGTTCTAGTTCAGTTGAAGGCTCAAGAATTATTTTCTATGAAACACAATTGCTACTTAGAACTGGAATCTGTTATTTAGGTATCAGATATGCACCCTGAAAGCCAAAACGCAAGAGAAAATGATTCACATGAGCTGAAAGCTTAGGGCTTTATTTTTTATAGTAATGTAAGATTTCTGCAATGCCAATCTGTGTGTCCAAGATACACATTACCCTCAGATTGGTATATGTATACAGTTTCCATTGAAGTTCTTTACAACTATGTGGTGAAGAATTGTTTTTAAAGATTAATTTGAATATATTTCAATCACTGTGGATAGTGACTGCAGTCATGAAATTAAAAGATGCTTGCTCCTTGGAATAAAAGCTATGACACACCTAGACAGCATATTAAAAAGCAGAGACATCACTTTTCTTCAGATTCTTTTCCATTATAGTTTATTACAAGTTACTAAATAGAGTTCCCTGTGCTATCCAGTAAATCTTTGTTGTTTTTTTATTTGATGCTCTCAACTATCATGAATACTTTAAAAAACTTAAAAAGAGAAAAATTGTCTATTATATTTACCCAGATTTTTTTTTTATTTTTATCATTTCTGTGTTGCTTCCTGATGTTCCCAGTTTCTGGTATATTTTCATTCTATCTGAAGATATGAAAACTTTATCATTTCATTTAGAGTCTCTCTGCTGGCTATGAATTCTCTCAATTTTCTTTTGTCTGTGAATGTCTTTATTTCACCTTTATTTTTTCCTCTAATTTTTTTTTTGTTTGTTTTTTTGTCCATGAGGCATGTGGGGTCTTAGCTCCACAACCAGCAATTGAACCAGGCCCTCTGCATTGAAAGTGTGGAGTTTTAATCGCTGGACCAACAGGGAAGTCCCTTCACCATTATACTTTTTTTTTTCTTAATATATATATTTTATTGAAGTAAAGTTGACTTAAAATGTTTCAGGTGCACAGTAAGATGATTCAGTTATACATATACACATGTATTAATTTTGAAATTATTTTCCATTATAGGTTATTACAGATATTGGCTATAGTTCCCTGTGCTATACGGTAAACCTTTGTGGCTTGTTGCATATCTGTTTTTTTTAAATTAGAAATCTAGCATTCTATTCATACTAAGTCAAACACATAGAATCAAAATGTGGTAATTTTTTTCGTTAGGCAAAAATTTCTAAGTTTTCCAAGATATATAATACATATTATATATATATATATATGTGTGTGTGTGTGTGCATGTTATAGGAAAGCTTTTCTACTATGCTCGATAAAGTCTTGAGAAAGAACATAAAAAGAAAAACAATAAAGAGATGGAGGAATTGGAAACCATAAACTAAGTGAAATGAAAACATTGAATGTGAAATAGAAAAGGTGAAACAAATTAGATAAAAGTAAAGGATCATCACATAGTCCAGTTGTTTTTAAACATGGTTGTTCATTGGAAACATATCTGAAGCTCTGGAGGGGGGGAAAATAGCAGTACCTGGGTATTTGTATTTTTCAAAAAATTTCAAGATAATTCTGATATGTATCTGAATTTTAAAAAGAGATTACAAGTTTTTCTATTAATCATAGTTTTGGTGATCTAGGTTTCTATTGTTTTTCTGCTGATCAATCATGATACAATAATACTGAGTGAGTAATAGTTAATCACAATGGTAAAAGATATTTTTCAGTTTTCACAATCAATAGCCAGACAAAAAATAAAAGATAATTACAATTGCACACCATAATGGGAACATGATAAACTTAACAATATAAAATAATTACATACAATTTGAGGGGTCAGGCAAGGTGATATGGTAAGGAAGTAGAAGTGCCTAATTGCAGATGTTTTCATCGGCCCAGCCAGGATGTTTTTTGGTAGGTGCATTTGATCCTGTTTCTGTTTTCTTAATTGTTCAGGGTTTATTTTCTGTAGGTCTCTTTCCTTCCCTTATATTTTCTGCCTAGAGAAGTTCCTTTAGCATTTGATGTAAAGCTGGTTTGGTGGTGCTGAATTCTCTTAACTTTTGCTTGCAAAAAGTAGAGACATCACTTTGCCAACAAAGGTCCATATAGTCAAACCTATGGTTTTACCAGTCGTCATGTATGGATGTGAGAGTTGGACCATAAAGAAGGCTAAGCACTGAAGAACTGATACTTTTGAACTATCCTGGAGAAGACTCTTGAGAGTTCCTTGGACTGCAAGGAGATCAAACCAATCAATACTAAAGGAAATCAATCCTGAATATTAATTGGAAAGCCTGATGCTGAAGCTGAAGCTCCAATACTTTGACCACCTGATGCGAAGAGCCGACTCACTGAAAAAGATTGTGATGCTAGGAAAGACTGGGAGCAGGAGGAGAAGGGGGTGACAGAGGATGAGATGATTGGTTAGCATCACCGACTTAATGGACATAAGCTTGAGCAAGTTTTAGGAGATGGTAAAGGACAGGGAAGCCTGGCATGCTGCAGTCCAGGGGGGTCACAAAGAGTCAGACAGACTACGTAACTGAACAACAGAACTACTTAAAGTTTTTGAAAAAAAAAACACATAGAATTATAGATGGACATTTGAGATTGTCTCATTTTGTTAAAACACTACTAATTGGATTTATTTTATTTTTTTTTAATAAATTTATTTATTTTAGTTGGGGGCTAATTACTTTACAATATTGTAGTGGTTTTTGCCATACATTGACATGAATCAGCCATGGGTTTACATGTGTTCCCCATCCTGAACCCTCCTCCCATCTCCCTCTCCATCCCATCCCTCTGGGCCATCCCATTGCCCCAGCCCTGAGCATTTGTCTCATGCATTGAACCTGGAATGGTGTTCTGTTTCACATATGATAATATACATGTTTCAATGCTATTGTCCCAGAACGTCCCACCCTCACCTTCTCCCTCAGAGTCCATAAGACTGTTCTATGCATCTGTGTCTCTTATTCTGTCTCGCATATAGGATCCAAGATTTTTCATAACATAAATTGAATTTTAAATCCAATTAGTATAACAGTAACCCTATGTACTAATTGGATTTAAAATTCAATTTATGTTATGAAAACTCTTGGACAGAATTATCTTATTTTTTCATTAAAATTTGAAACAAATGGCTTTTAAACAACAGCAATCCTGATGAAGTTTGCTTACTAGTGATTTTTTTTTATTTCTAACAATTGTATTTCTGATTAAATTTTCAAATATGTGATTTTTTTTTTCTGATTAGTGTAAGAAATATAACAAATATAGCAAATGACTACCATGGGCCTACTATCTACAGAATAGTAGATTCTGAATCATTGTTGGTCCTCAGAGCATCATTTTTGTTCTTTCATGTTTCCACTGAGTATTTTGCCATTATCAATAATAGCCTATTCACCAAGATTCCCTTAACATTTCAAACCTCTGTGGTAACACAGTGAGATCACTGCCATTTGTTGCCCCCCAAACACTCAGTAATTTCTGTTATTTTATTATGCTATAAACTTCAACTTCTTTAGTTGCCCTTGTGAAAATATATCTTGTGATTCCTTTACCATAAATCTAAAACAGTACTTTAATCTTTTTTCTATATATAAATGAGCTTGGGAAGCACAACTGGCATTGGATTAGTTTTTCTTTCTTTACTGCAAGTCACTAATGTTATATTCTTTGAAGGGATGTTTAAACCTGACCAAGTCACATTTTCTATCTTTCACTTGATAAATAGAGAAATATCTATCTAAAAGTGCCAGCACAGTAAAATATCAAGCTCATATGTGCCTGAATGCATGCACACACCCAGACTCCTTACCAACGATGTTTAAACGTTTTTCCCTCTTCCAACCTTGCTGTTTTGAAGGTTAAAAAGATCTTATATTGAAAAGGAAAAACAAAATAGTAAAGAAGAATTATTTTTGAAAGTACATATATTTTAGGGAAGGTAACACTGAGTAACAGAAATCCTGGTCACCTTTGCAATCCTTGTATTATGAAGATATTTCTAAGATTTTTACCCAAAAATATGTGATATTTCTAATCAACCTATAGTTTAAAGATTAAATTCATCAAATAATTGTTTTTATTGACAATATATGTAATTAGTTTCATGTCAAAAACAATTAACTTATTAACTTCACTGAGGCATCTCAATTTAAATATAATTCATTGTCCAACAACAAAAATAATCCTTGAATTAGATATTATTATTTTCCCAATCTGATAGCTATGGAAACTGAACCTCAGAGATGTGAAGTGACCAGCATACCCTCATGGAGTGAGCCTGTAGATGAATCAAATGCCCTCTAGCACAAGCATTGCCCAGAATCTACTGGTAATCTCTGAGTTTTAGCTTTGGTGGGAGCTGGGACAAAATGAAGTCTATAATAGCTCACTGACTTCAGCTTACCTCATGAAAGTTTGCATGTAGGCCTAGTCCCCCTTCCCTGGTGGCTCAGACGGTAAAGAATCCACCTGTAATGCAGGAGACCTGGGTTGGATCCCTGGGTTGGAAAGATCTACTGGAGAAGGGAACTGCTACCCACTCCAGTATTCTGGCTTGCAGAATTCCAGGGACAGAGGAGCCTGATAGGCTACAGTCCATATAGTTGCAGAGTTGGACATGACTGAGCTACTTTCACTAGTACCCTTAAGGTATCACTCCTGGGATTTCATGTAAGTTAGCATTCACTTGAACAATGGAAGATGTGTGTCTGTGAGGTTGCTGAGACAATTGTAAAAACCTGAAACCACAAAAAGAAAGCCCAAGGCGTCCCTTAATTGACCTTGTTTGTTTCTTGGATTACTGATTAAGCAAACTATCTGGAGGATATTAAGTCATCATGGCAGGTAAAAGAGATTATAATAAATACCAAATCTTGAGGCCTCTGTCACAAAATTCTCTTCTGATATCATTCCATTGGTTGAAGCAAGTCATGTAGCAAAGCATAGAATAATCACTCAAAAGATGAAACACATATATCAGGGCATAAATATAAAACCTAACACTACCTTTTACCTCCTCTCTCACACTTTTATCCCCTTGAACCTACTGACCACTTACTCAGTCAAAATTTCTATTGCAGAGTTTGTTAAGATCACATTGATTATCCACATATTCTCTTTTATAGCATGCATTTTTTTTTTTTTGCAGTTAGGTTGAATTGAGGTGATATGTGTCCAACTGAAACAATTAAGAGCCATTTCATCTCTCATCTCCACCTTCTGTGTTCCAAATGTTGAGATGGTGGAATCATAAGAAGGGTAGAATGTGGAGACCTAAGTCACCATATTTGAGTAACTGGTCTGACCTACAACAGATTTTGTGTGAATAAGAAATAAACCTTTCTTGTCTAACAACACTGTGATTTCAAGATGTATGGGTTACCATCACATTCCATCGCTTAAATTGATTAATTCATCTACCCTCCCCTGTGAACTTTTATCACTTGTTTGTCTGATAAAAACATCAAAGGATATGTATTCTACTTTGGCATTAATTGCACTCTGCTATTAATAAGAAGGCTTCCCTGATAGCTCAGTTGGTCAAGAATCTGCGTGCAATGAGGGAGACCCTGGTTTGATTCCTTGGTCGGGAAGGTCTGCTGGAGAAGGGATAGGCTACCCACTCCAGTATACTTGAGCTTCCCTTGTGGCTCAGCTGATAAAGAATATGCCTGCAATGTGGGAGACCTGGATTCGATCCCTGGGTTGGGAAGATACCCTGGAGAAGGGAAAGGCTAACCACTCCAGGAAGACACATAGAGTTCTATTTCTCATTTTAACTTATTCTTCTTTTCCCAACCAAGTTTACCAAAGTTACACAAAGGGTACAAGATGACTTCACTGCCAAAGTAAACACTACAAATAGTAGTAAATGACCCAAAATAATGAAAATATTCTCTCTTTTTTCATCATAAAAAATTAAAATATGTGTCCAAGTATGTGTATATAATTTATGTTCTCATTTATGTTTGTTTTCAATAAGTTTCAATAAGTAGTATGTTATTCCTATTATTCTGGAAATGTATTTAATTTCTAATATATAACATTTCTATTATTTTGAATATTTTGTATACGTATTGTTTTCAACAAATGTACACACACAGCAAACAACCAAATATTTGTACATCTTTTTTTTTTTCCAGAATATGTATCTCAATCTGTCTCACTATTTTCTTCCTCCAGAAGACAAATGTAGCAGACACTATTAGTGGTTTACTTAAAATATAAATGCCCTGGTTCCTTCTTCTGACAAAATCCCAGTATCATTTAGGTGACTCATGGTATGCTGAGCCTACTCCCAGCTCCAGTTATGAATTCTGATTCAGTTCAATTCAGTTCAGTCGTTCAGTCGTGTCCAACTCTTTGCAACCCTGTGGACTGCAGAACGCCAGGCCTCCCTGTCCATCACCAGTTCCCAGAGTTTACTCAAACTCATGTCCATTGACTTGGTGATGCCATCCAACCATCTCATCCTCTGTCATCACCTTCTCCTCCCACCTTCAATTTTTCCCAGCATCAGGGTCTTTTCATAAGAATTAGCTCTTCACATCACGGGGCCAAAGTATTGGAGTTTCAGCTTCAACATCAGTCCTTCCAATGAATATTCAGGACTGATTTCCTTTAGGATGGCCTGGTTGGATCTCCTTGCAGTCCAAGGGACTCTCAAGAGTCTTCTCCAACACCACAGTTCAAAAGCATTAATTCTTTGGTGTTACACTTTCTTTATAGGCCAACTCTCACATTCATATATGACTATTGGAAAAACCATAGCCTTGAGTAGATGGACCTTTGTTGGCAAAATAATGCCTCTGCTTTTTAATACGCTGTCTAGATTGGTCATAATTTTCCTTCCAAGGAGTAAACGTCTTTTAATTTCATGGCTGCAGTCACCATCAGCAGTGATTTTGGAGCCCCCAAAATAAAGTCTGCCACTGTTTCCACTGTTTCCCCATCTATTTGCCTTGAAGTGATGGGACCGAATGTCATGATTTTAGTTTTCTTTCTGAATGTTGAGCTTTAAGCCAACTTTTTCACCCTCCTCTTTCACTTTCATCAAGAGGCTCTTTAGTTCTTCTTCACTTTCTGCCATAAGAGTGGTGTTATCTGCATATCTGAGGTTATTGATATTTCTCCCAGAAATCTTGATTCCAGCTTGTGTTTCTTCCAGCCCAGCATTTCTCATGATGTACTCTGCATATAAGTTAAATAAGTGGGGTGACAATATACAGCCTTGACGTACTCCTTTTCCTGTTAAGAACCAGTCTGTTGTCCCATATCCAGTTCTAACCATTGCTTCCTGACCTGCATACAGGTTTCTCAAGAGGCAGGTCAGGTGATCTGGTATTCCCATCTCTTTAAGATTTTCCAGTTTTTTGTGATCCACACAATCAAAGGTTTTGGCATAGTCAATAAAGCAGAAATAGATGTTTTTCTGGAACTCTCTTGCTTTTTCAATGATCCTGCAGATGTTGGCAATTTGATCTCTGGTTCCTCTGCCTTTTCTAAAACCAGCTTGAATATTTGATTATTCTAAGTGAATTATGTGCTTACAACACTATACTAGTGAATGATTTGGGGATGTGCTTGTACTTTGAGGCTTCTAAGCAGACATGAGGCAACATCAGCTGGGAGTAATCTGGGTAAAATATCTTCACTCCACTGAGTAAATGCACACTTTTTACAATTTATATACATTGTATTGGTTGTCTTGCATATCTCTTGCCATCTTGACACCAAACTAACAACAAAGCCAACATTTGGAAAGGGCAAAAACAGGACAATCAGAGAAAAACTGGAAGACAGCAAGAATGAATTGTGTCTGTATTCTGCCTGAGCCAAAGATTACTCACTTAAGCTAGGCTTAATTTTAGTTTCCTCATTTTAAGTGAGATAATTATAAAGAATAAATTATAAGATTTCTCGTTAAACTTTATTTGTATAATATGAGAAAATGAACATACTATAGTGCCTGACACATACTTGGAACTAACTAAATTACTATTTAAGGTGAAAAGGTATCTTATTATATTTACTATAGTGACAAAAAAAGTTTAAAAATTATGTCAAATATTTTCTTTTGGAAGAAAATGCACTACATGTTTTAAAGAAACACATCAAATACTATTATAAATTTTTTAAAAGAATACATTGTTAATATTTTATTTAAAATGCCCCTTCTGTTATTGAGAGATAAAGTAAATGAACAAATATAAATATTTATTATCTTGAATACAGATATGACCATACTATGGTAACTTTGATATGTAGAAAAGAAAATGTTGTCAATGGTGGTCTAACACAGAACTCTTATAGCAATGATATTTCCATTTCTTTTGTAAGATGCAGCTGCATACATTAAATTCAATAGCAGAGACCTATATTTAAATATAAGCTACCAGATAATCTAAAATAAGAGCAGTTACCAGAAGCAGTGTTCAATATATTTGCTACTCTTTTGTTCATAAACTTTTAATGAGATTTTCTTGGAGGCATGACAGAAAAATTTTCTAAATTTGTGAAGAATGTCTGAATATGTGACTATAGAGTTACCATCACTGTGTAGGAATGATCATAGACATTTATATTTCTTTTTTTCTACCAGAATATTTACACCTTGGTTTGCTTCTTTATAAATTAGTTTAATATTTGCTTCATAGAACTGCCAAGATTCAAAACCTTAGGAAGCATTTGAACACTTACTGTAATAATTTAGCTGTTCATTAAATACTTACCTAAATTTCTTTCTTTCTGTTTTTGTTATCATTGGTGTTTGTTTGTTATTGTCTCCCTTAGCATATAGTAATAGGAGTGAGCTCTGTTTTCTGAAGCTGAGGTTTGTTGTACCATAAGAACAAGCCTGGCTTTAAATCATCATGTTCTCCTGCATCTTGCAAAGTTCAATTCAGTGACTCACAGTTAGTGCACATAGGAATCATATGAGCAGTTTGCTAAACAGTCTGATATCTGGGTCTACTCAGTTCAGTTCAGTTGCTCAGTCATGTCTGACTCTTTGGGACCCCATGAATTGCAGCACACCAGGCCTCTCTGTCCATCACCAACTCCCGGAGTCCACCCAAACCCATGTCCATCGAGTCAGTGATGCCATCCAACCATCTCATCCTCTGTCGTCCCCTTCTCCTCCTGCCCCCAATACTACCCAGCATTAGGGTCTTTTCCAATGAGTCAACTCTTTGCATGAGGTGGTCAAAGTATTGGAGTTTCAGCTTCAACATCAGTCCTTCCAATGAACACCCAGGACTGATCTCCTTTAGGATGGATTGGGTGGATCTCCTTGCAGTCCAAGGGACTCTCAAGAGTCTTCTCCAACACCACAGTTCAAAAGCATCAATTCTGCAGTGCTCAGCTTTCGTCACCATCCAACTCTCACATCCATACATGACCACTGGAAAAACCATAGCCTTGACTAGACGGACTTTTGTTGGCAAAGTAATGTCTCTGCTTTTCAATATGCTATCTAGGTTGGCCATAACCTTCCTTCCAAGGAGTAAGTGTCTTTTAATTTCATGGCTTCAATCACCATCAGCAGTGATTTTGGAGCCCAAAAAAATAAAGTCTCTCACTGTTTCCAGTGTTTCCCCATCTATTTCCCATGAAGTGATGGGACCAGATGCCATGATCTTAGTTTTCTGAACGTTGAGCTTTAAGCCAACTTTTTCACTCTCCTCTTTCACTTTCATCAAGAGGCTCTTTAGTTCTTCTTCACTTTCTGCCATAAGGGTGGTGTCATCTGCATATCTGAGGTTATTGATATTTCTCCCGGAAATCTTGATTCCAGCTTGTGTTTCTTCCAGCCCAGCATTTCTCATGATGTACTCTGCATAGAAGTTAAATAAGCGAGGTGACAATATACAGCCTTGACATACTCCTTTTCCTATTTGGAACCAGTCTGTTGTTCCATGTCCAGTTCTAACTGTTGCTTCCTGACCTGCATGCAGGTTTCTCAAGAGACAGGTCAGATGGTCTGGTATTCCCATCTCTTTCAGAATTTTCCACAGTTTATTGTGATCCACACAGTCAAAGGCTTTGGCATAGTCAATAAAGCAGAAATAGATGTTTTTCTGGAACTCTCTTGCTTTTTTGATGATCCAGTGGATATTGGCAATTTGATCTCTGGTCCCTCTGCCTTTTCTAAAACCAGCTTGACATCTGAATTTCATGGTTCATGTATTGCTGAAGCCTGGCTTGGAGAATTTTGAGCATTACTTTACTAGCATGTGAGATGAGTACAATTGTGTGTTAGTTTGAGCATTCTTTGGCATTGCCTTTCTTTGGGATTGGAATGAAAACGGACCTTTTCCAGTCCTGTGGCCACTGCTTAGTTTTCCAAATTTGCTGGCATATAGAGTGCAGCACTTTCACAGCATCACCTTTGAGGATTTGAAATAGCACAACTGGAATTCCATCACCTCCACTAACTTTGTTCATAGTGATGCTTTCTAAGGCCCACTTGACTTCACATCCCAGGATGTCTAGCTCTAGGTGAGTGATCACACCATCGTGATTATCTGGGTCGTGAAGATCTTTTTTGTACAGTTCTTCTGTGTATTCTTGCCACCTCTTCTTAATATCTTCTGCTTCTATTAGGTCCATACCATTTCTGTCTTTTATCGAGCCTATATTTGCATGAAATGTTCCTTTTGTATCTCTAATTTTCTTGAAGAGATCTCTAGTCTTTCCCAATCTGTTGTTTTCCTCCATTTCTTTGCATTGATCGCTGAGGAAAGCTTTCTTACCTCTCCTTGCTATTCTTTGTAACTCTGCATTCAGATGGGAATATCTTTCCTTTTCTCCTTTGCTTTTCGCTTCTCTTCTCTTCCCAGCTATCTGTAAGGCCTCCTCAGACAGCCATTTTGCTTTTTTTGCATTTCTTTTCCATGGGGATTTTCTTGATTCCTGTCTCCTGTACAATGTCACGAACCTCTGCCCATAGTTCATCAGGCATTCTATCAGATATAGTCCCTTAAATCTATTTCTCACGTCTACTGCATACTCATAAGGGATTTGATCTAGGTCATGCCTGAATGGACTAGTGGTTTTTCCTACTTGCTTCAATTTAAGTCTGAATTTGGCAATAAGCAGTTCATGACCTGAGCCACAGTCTGCTTCTGGTCTTGTTTTTGCTGACTGTATAGAGCTTCTCCATCTTTGGCTGTAAAGAATATAATCAATCTGATTTTGGTGTTGACCATCTGGTGATGTCCACCTATAGAGTCTTCTCTTGTGTTGTTGGAAGAGGGTGTTTGCTATTACCAGTGCGTTCTCTTGGCAAAACTCTATTAGCCTTTGCCCTGCTTCATTCTGTACTCCAAGGCCAAATTTGCCTGTTACGCCATGTGTTTCTTGACTTCCTACTTTTGCATTCCCGTATAATGAAAAGGGCATCTTTTTTGGGTGTTAGTTCTAGAAGGTCTTATAGGTCTTCATAGAACCGTTCAACTTCAGCTTCTTCGGCGTTATTGGTCAGGACATAGACTTTGATTACTGTGATATTGAATGGTTTGCCTTGGAAACGAGCAGAGATCATTCTATCGTTTTTGAGATTGCATCCAAGTACTGCCTTTTGGACTCTTGTTGACCATGATGGCTACTCCATTTCTTCTAAGGGATTCTTGCCCACAGTAGTAGATATTATGGTCATCTGAGTTAAATTCACCCATTCCAGTCCATCTTAGTTCGCTGGTTCCTAGAATGTCGACGTTCACTCTCCCCGTCTCCTGTTTGACCACTTCCAATTTGCCCTGATTCATGAACTTAACATTCCAGGTTCCTATGCAATATTTCTCTTTACAGCATCAGACTTTGCTTCTATCACCAGTCACATCCACAGCTGGGTATCGTTTTTGCTTTGGCTCCATCTCATTGTTCTTTCTGGAGTTATTTCTCCACTGATTTCCAGTAGCTATTACACTTTGCATTTTTAATAAGTATCCTGCTGCTGCTGCTGCTGCTGCTGCTGCTGCTGCTAAGTCGCTTCAGTCATGTCCGACTCTGTGCAACCCCATAGACGGCAGCACACCAGGCTCCCCCGTCCCTGGGATTCTCCAGGCAAGAACACTGGAGTGGGTTGCCATTTCCTTCTCCAGTGCATGAAAGGGAAAAGTGAAAATGAAGTCGCTCAGTCGTGTCCTACTCTTCGTGACCCCATGGACTGCAGCCTACCAGGCTCCTCGGTCTATGGGATTTTCCAGGCAAGAGTACTGGATTGGGTTGCCATTGCCTTCTCCAGTAAGTATCCTAGACAACACCAAAGCAGGAAATACTGAAGCTGGCCTTTAGAAAGAAATGCTGTAACTTGTTCACTATGATCCAAGCCACAGTATATTGGGGTAGAGAAAAATATTAAGAACATAACTTGATAGTATCAAGGAAGTCAGTGTGTATCTTCCTCAGGTTATAAAAATAATCATCCAGTGATAGGGATAGTACATCAAGCATGAGAATAATGAAAATCTTAAAGTAAAATTCCATGCTGTTCAGGAAATCTCTGCCTTTACTTGTATCAGTCTCTTGCATAACTAGCTTTAATTCATCCATACATATTGTTGGCAGTGTGGATCCTGTGCTTCATTTATGTTCATGGAACATCATTCATTTTTAATTTTTTCAGGCATGCTATTTAGAACTCTTTATTCATGAATAATGTTTCCTTTTCTCTTAGAATTCTACTCATTCAATCACCAGATGAAACATCACCTCTTCTACAACTCTTTCAAAAATATTCCCAGTGACTTTAGTTGCTCCCATATTTATATTTTTCTAACAGCCCCAGAACTCCTACAAATCTACTGCACCTATTTTATTGTTTTATATATTTTGGTAATTGACTTTGACCTATAAGTTTTTATTATGTATGCACCAGCTAAAGATTAAGGGTGATACATGACTGTTTAATGCATCTTAAAATATATAACACTCAATATGTAATACTTACATATATAGAATGTCATCAGTGCTATAGAAAGTTAGTTGTCCATGAAAGTGACCTTTAAGAGGATTAGCAATAGCTTAACATCTAATAATAATAGCAATAGCTTAATATCTAACTCAATAATAATGGTTTATTAACAAGTTTATTGTAATTTAAAATGCCTCATTGAATATTTTATGAATTCTAGAATGTTTGATTTTTTTATTGTTATTGTATTGCCTTTTATATCATGATTTTTGATAATTATTTATTTAAATATGTTAAAGTCTTATGAAATATTGAATACCAAGTCTTTGTTAAAATTATAAACTATAATTTATACTTATAAAATTATGTCAATCTATAAAATTTTATATTTTATATTGAATTTATATTTTAAAATATAAATTTAAAAGTATTTTTATGTAAATTCTATTTATAAAATAGATTTATAATTTTAACACAGTGTGTTATTTAAAGCAAAGCCTATAGGAATTATCTATTAATATATTTGTATTACTGTTATTTTTTTCTCCAAAGTAGCAAACATACATTATATTGATTCAAATTGAAAACTGATTACTAAATTAATAAACAATATTCTCTGAAATTTGCTTTACTTTTTTTTAAACTTTTTTCTCTTTTTATTTTTATTTTTTATTTTTTTAATTAGTTTATTTATCTATTTTTTAACTTTACAATATTGTGTTTGTTTTGCCATACATTGACATGAATCCACCATTTTTGGCCACACTATGCAGCTTGTGGGATCTCAGTTCCCCAACCAGAGATTGAACCTGGGCCATGGCAGTGAAGCACTGAGTCCTAACCACTGGACCACCAGAAAATTCCCTGAAATTTACATTAAAATGTAGAAGTAGACGTGTAAGTCACTCAGTCTTATGACTCTTTGTGACCCCATGGACTGTAGCCCACCAGGCTCCTCTGTCCATGGAATTCTCCAGGCAAGAATACTGGTGTGGGTTGCCATTCCCCATCTTAAAATGTAAAGCATTTTAAAATTATAAAATTTCAACTGTAGCATTTACAAAACTATACTTTCAAACTTCATGTCTGTGATATTATTAAAAGTCCTAATTGAATTGAAAAAGCATCTAAAGACTTTTTGGGATCATTGTATACATTTTTAATAGGAACAATATTTGACTGATTTTAAAATTTTTACAGAGTTAATTATATCATTTGGAGTTTGTTTTCTAATCTGGAGATATATAATTATACATTAACCAAACATCATTTGGAATTCTAATCACTCACAGTTTCTAAAAACAAGACTAAGTATTCTGAAATCTACATAGAGCATATTTTATTAAAATAAAAACCCATTGTTTGGTTATGTAATTAATCTGATAATTGTTCCATTCAACATATATTTCATCAATAATGCAAATTTAAGATGCAAATAATAAAACTAGTGCAAAATAGTGAAAAGTTTAAGATTGTTAGTTCTTTTCATTAAAAAATTATAATATTTCAAAGGTTGATATCATTTGACTGTGGGCTTCCATTTAGGAGGTAGTTGGGAAAAAAAGTAACAAAAATTCATTTTTTTAATGAATGTGTTAATTATGGTTTTCTAATCAATTAATATATGAAGTGATTGTATTGAATATTTAAATTTAAGATATATTTTGAAACAGGATTTTCAGATTTCAGTTCTCACTAAGAGTCCTCATTAAAAAAGTAAGCCATGGTCTTTAAAATACTCAATTAACATTTATTTAGATGAGGTAGAGGTCAATATAATTCTGATTTCCTACAGAGTTAAAACTCAAGATAAATAATACAGAAGATATTTTTTCATTAACCTTTTATACTGCGGTTCTGCTTATACTGAATGAATAGTAGTTAACATTGCTATAACATCATTTTAAAATAACCTGTATTAAAAACAATATGAACTCTTCTAACCTCCTTAATAAATTTACTAACATGAAATGATAGCTTGAAAGTAATAGAATATATTTACCAAAAACAAAGAAATTTTAGGAAAGTAACTTGTAAAAAAATGCAAGTGTATATTTATGCATTTTAGAACAAAAGCAATATGTTGTTCTAAGTATATGACATTTTAATATGTATAGTATGATCATAGAAATAATTATTTAATAGTTGGCAGGGCTTAATGTGACCATATTATTTAATACAAATCTTTCAAAGTGATTGAAATTTCAAAATATATAACTATATGTGTACAAGTTCACTAATGATAATCTCTACACCTTAATTCCTTAAAATAATCCCATAATAAAGCCCTGCCTATCCAGAGTTTCACAGAAATCAGTGCAGAAACTAATCATAGGAAAGTTCAATCCATGAACAGTTATCTTTGATCCATGTTATCCTAGGGATATTTACCTGGGTGCCAATCAGAAAACAATTAGAATCAAATTTTCTTTGAGTATAAGCACATTAAAACCATTAAGATGATAAACTTTACCAAAACATACAGTTTGGCTCTGTAGCTTACACTCTGGTGATATAGATGACATGTTGGTGAGCACTGAGTTTCCACAGCACTGAATTATTGATTCCTCCTGATTTTAGTGATATTACTTCATGAAGCATCACTCCATACAAGGGTATTGATTTCAGCTTTAGTCCCCCCCACCCCCGCCCTAGTTTGAACGATGACACTTTCCAGCACAAAAAAGCAAAAGTAATCTAGTTTGGACCACAGTGTATTTGAAGTATAATAAAAATTAACAATTTAAACATTTGCCTAAATTGTAACTAACTGTAACCAATTGCCATTTTGCATTTTAATGTTAAATATACTTAGAAAAATATGACAGCAGTAGCAAAATATTTGAACTTTATTATACTTCAAACAACTTTAATAGACAGGAAGATAAAATTACAAATTCTGACAAGTTGGCTGTAGTGATAAGAAACAAATTTTGAAGATGCGTGTGAAAAGTTTGAATATACTGGCTTTGTGAAATGAACTTACATAAAGCAATACTGTTTATTATGTCAATTTGGATAAGATATATATTTAAATGTATTGTTTTGTTGTTCAGTTGCTAAGTCGTGTCCAACTCTTTAAATGTATACTTTCTAGGAAATTAATGAATTATACATTATTATAGTTTTTCTATTTTCTTTATAGTCACAAAAGCTAAAATAGTTAAGGATTTCAAAGAAAGATGTAAGCAGCCAGAGCGGGAGGAGCATATTTTGTGGAGGTGAACATATATTGATTTATATTGAAGATAGCTTGATGTATAATAAACCCATTTTAATTAAATACTGGATTTTTTTCTACCAGGTATTATTTCATTTAAATAAGTATTTTAACCTTTTATTAATTCCTACTAGAAGAAAACAACAGGGCTAACAAAACAATAAATGGTGCCTCACCCTTGGCCTCAGATTTGGGGAGCTTACACGGGACTGTGTGCACTGAAGTGGAAGTGATGATGTGCCAAAAAGGAATAAATGATTCACACGTTTGTCTGATTGTTACTGTGCAAGTATGCAGGCTCTGTGTTGCTATTTTCTCTTTTTCACAAATGAAGATTAAAAACACAATGCTTTAAATTAAAAATAAATTGAAATTATTATTTTACTGATTAAAAATTGCCAAAGGAAATGATGAAAGCTGACAGTGTGCACCTCAAAAAACATCTTTTACTCTCTATTCAACAAATTTATAAGTGTCTTTGACAACAGTTTTGTTTTCTCTCACACTCAGAACTTTATCACTATCTACTATTTTGAGGACCCCATATAAATCTTTGTCTGTTTTTGAATTGGTATTGAATTGTAGTAATGTGTATGATGTCCATAGGCAAAAAGAGGTGTTATAAATAAGTTAAACAAAAGAAAAATACACAGACACAGAGACAATGAAGGACTAATGAGTATCGGCTACATGTGTGTTATCTTCTGAGGATTTTTAAATTTCTGTCAGTGTCTGGCCAATAATATCTCAGATTTATACCATAGTTAAAAATACATAAATACATCTATGCAATTATAAATAGGGTTATGTTATGTAATACAATATAAATGTGATGTAATATAAATTGTCTTATAAAATAAGTTAATAGGGTTTAAAAATATAACCATCAGAGACATCTATAGTTTGGGGTTATATAATTATAGATATTAAAGCACATATCACAATATTTAAAACACTTACAATTCTGTTGATAATCTTATTCTAAAATAAATAGCATAATACTAAATAAAGTAATTTAAATTTCAGTAGTCCAAAGAACAGCTTATTTATAAAAAGCCAGTGATACACATAAGTAATGTCAAATTTCTTATTTGTCTCAAAGAAATATAATGAGAGTAATACATTATTACATTTGGTCTTTAATTTGAGAGGATTAGAATTTTCCAATTACAGAAGGGCAAAATCTCTTATAGAAACAAATTCTTATCAGAACATTGCAGAAGACAATGCTTTTTCCTCTCTACTCATTAAAGTTTGTCATACTTTTATGTTACAGTGTCTGATGAAATTTTATTGCTGTGACAGAAATATTCACTTATTAGATAGAGGTCAACATTGTATAAACTCATTTTTCCAAATTGCTGTTATAAGTTTGACTATTTCTTTGAATACACAGAGGAAGTATAATGAGAATGTGAACAAAAAGAATGTTAAAAATAACCATCAAAGAAACACCTAGTCTTTGCAATATATTTGAAAGTTGTTTTCACATGGATGCAGTTTTCAAAAGAAACTCCCCACTCTGAGTACATGAATAAGAAGTAAAATACTAAAATGTATTACAAATGAATTAGAATGCAGAAAATTAAGTACTAAAATTTGAATGTAGCATATTCTCTACCATATTTTTAAGTAACCAAAGGAAAAATGTACGTATATACATGTAACATAGTTTCTTTTACACTTTGGAATTTCTCATGTTAAATCACCAAATTGTTTATAGCAATGTCAAATAGCTAAAGGAATAGCCCATATTTTCTCATCTTTATACTTAGGAATGTTTTATGAATCTGATAACAGTATAAACAAAAATAAGGTAATTAAGAAGCAATAGAAAACAGGAAAATGAAAAATCAGACTTGCTGCTATAGTTCATTGCCCTATTCCTAGGGATTACATATTGCTCTGGCTGTAAATGGAACATTTTCATTTAATCAGGTTTCAAACAAAGAATAAGGAGGAAACAAATTATTAATCAAAAAACTCTGCAATAGTACCTCATTACTTTGATCGTTAGGGCACTACCACTTTATTACTACACTATCCACTGTGCCCTATATCTTTAGCCCTAAGAGTTGGCAGTTTTAGAGAGGTTACAAAATAAATGTGAACCTACTAAAGAACACACATGATATAGAGTCAGTTAATATACTGTGATGGTAATGATTGATATCTCTGAACATTTAATGAAGAGATGTATTAAGTAAGGATAAATTATCAGTGAATATATCAAAGTTGAGATGGTTCTTAAGTTAATCTTTGAATGAATATGAAATCTGTACTACTATTCAAGATGAAAATGTTTAAGAAAAAAAGTGATGATCTATTTCCATAAACTAGCAATGAAAGTAAAACTGAAGTTAAATAAATCATTTAATTAAATAAATCAATCATTCATTTGAATGAAAATAAATCATTCAAATAGAACAAAACAAAAAGATCAAAATGTGATCAATTTTAAAGTTTTTCTCCACCTTCCACATTTTTCTCTCTATTCCTCTTTCTCCTTTCATTTTAACAAAATTTAGATTCATATTGTGTACATTACTAACTTGCACTTTTCTTTATATATCAAATTTCCCTGGACATGTGCTTTAGTAGAAAATGGTAAAGGATGTATAAGGAATGATGGAAGTGTTAGTGGCTTAGTCCTGTCTCTTTGCAAAACCATGGACTGGGCTCGCCAGGCTTTTCTGTCTATGGGATTCTCCAGGCAAGGATACTGGAGCGGGTGGCCATATCCTTCTCCAGGAGATCTTCCTGACCCAGGGATTGAACCTGGGTCTCCTGAATTGCAAGCAGACTCTTCACTGTCTGAGCCACTTGGGAATCTCAAATTATGCATAATACTTACAATTTGTATAATTATTTAAATAGTCTACTAATATTTGATATATAGATTTCCCATTCTTCATCAATATAAACAGCAGTATAATGAACATCCAGAAATGCTTAACTACATAATTCATTTCATAAATATATTCCTAGAAGTAGAATTACTGGTTAACACACTGTAAAGTTTTAATAATTTTGATACATGATACAAACTGTTACTTTAATTGAATAATTGATTTCAGTTCAAATTCAAAAATTAAGGTTAAAAATAAAAGTAAATTATATTTATATTTCAATGAATATGTGAGTTGAGATTAAATAACCTAACATTTCCAGTACATGGCAGTTACATGAGAATTCTATATTAAAAATCATATTCTTGTAGCACCAAAACTTCCTAATTGATGTGAAGTGAAGTGAACTGGAAAGGCTTGGATGAAATCTACTTCCAAGTAACAATCTTTTCAACTGCACTTACTCAGGCAATTCATACAGAAAGAGTGCAGTTTTCTACATTGCTGATCATGAGATGGGTACCTTTTAATAAAATTCTATTATTTTAAGTATGATAATTATTAAATTCTAAGCACATAAAACCAGTTCAGTTCAGTTGCTCAGTCATGTCCGACTATTTGTGACCCCATGGATTGCAGTACTCCAGGCCTCCCTGTCCATCACCAACTTCCAGAGTTTACTCAAACTCATGTCCATTGACTTGGTGATGCCATCCAGCCATCTCATCCTCTGTCATCCCCTTCTCCTCCCACCTTCAATCTTTCCCAACATCAGGGTCTTTTCATATGAGTCAGTTCTTAGCATCAGGTGGCCAAAGTATTGGAGTTTCAGCTTCAGCATCAGTCCTTCCAATGAACATTCAGGACAGATTTCCTTTAGGATGGACTGGTTGGCTCTCCTTGCCATCCAAAGGACTCTCAAGAGTCCTCTCCAACACTACAGTTCAAAAGCAGCAGTTCTGCTTCAGCACTCAGCTTTCTTTATAATCCAACTCTCACATCCATACATGATTACTGGAAGAAGCATAGCTTTGACTAGAGGGACCTTTGTTGGCAAAGTATGTCTCTACTTTTTAATATGCTGTCTAGGTTGGTCTTAACGTTGCTTCTAAGTGTGTTTTAATTTAATGGCTGCAATCACCATCTGCAGTGATTTTGGAGCCCCCAAAAATAAAGTCTCTCACTGTTTCCAATGTTTCCCTGTCTATTTGGTATGAAGTGATGGGACCAGATGCCATGATCTTAGTCTTCTGAATAGTGAGTTTTAAGCCAACTTTTTCACTCTCCTCTTTCACTTTCATCAAGAGGCTCTTTAGTTCTTCTTCACTTTCTGCCATAAGGATGGTGTCATCTGCATATCTGAGGTCATTGATATTTCTCCCGGCAATCTTGATTACAGCTTGTGCTTCATCCAGCCCAGCATTTTGCATGATGTGCTCTACATATAAATTAAATAAGCAGGTGATAATATACAGCCTTGACGTACTTCTTTTCCTATTAGGAACCAGTCTGTTGTTCCATGTCCAGTTCTAACTGTTCCTTTCTTACCTGCATATAGATTTCTCAGAACACAGGTCAGGTGGTCTGGTATTCCCATCTCTTTAAGAATTTTCCACAGTTTATTGTGATCCACACAGTCAAAGGCTTTGGTGTAGTCAGTAAAGCAGAAGTAGATGATTTTCTGGAACTCTCTTGCTTTATTTATGATCCAAGGGATGTTGACAATTTGATGTCTGGTTCCTCTGCCTTTTCTATAAAACCAGTTTGAACATCTGGAAGCTCACGGTTCACATACTGTTGAAGTCTGGCTTGGAGAATTTTGAACATTACTTTACTAGAGTGTGTGATGAGTACAATTGTGCAGTATTTGAACATTCTTTGCCTTTGACTTTCTTTGGGATTGGAATGAAAACTGACCTTTTCCAGTCCTGTGGCCACTGCTGAGTTTTCCAGATTTGCTGGCATATTGAGTGCAGCACTTTCACAGCATCATCTTTTAGAATTTGAAATAGCTCAACTAGAGTTCCATTACCTCCATAAGCTTTGTTTGTAGTGATGCTTCCTAAGGCCCACTTGACTTCACATTCCAGGATGTCTGGCTCTAGCTTAGTGATCACACCATCGTGATTATATGGGTCGTGAAGATCTTTTTTGTACAGTTCTTCTGTGTATTCTTACCACCTCTTCTTAATATCTTCTGCTTCTTTAGGTGCATACCATTTCTGCACCTTTATTGTGCCCATCTTTGCATGAAATATTCCCTTGGTACCTCTAATTTTCTTGACGAGATCTCTGTCTTTCCCATTCTATTGTTTTCCTCTATTTCTTTGCATTGATCACTGAAGAAAGCTTTCTTATCTCTCCTTGCTATTCTTTGGAACCCTGCATTCAAATGGGTATATCTTTCCTTTTCTCCTTTGCCTTTTGCTTCTCTTCTTTTCATAGCTGTTTATAAATCCTCCTCAGACAACCATTTTGCATTTTTGCATTTTCTTTTTCTTGGGGATGGTCTTGATCACTGCCTGCTGTACGATGTCATGAACCTCCATCCATAGTTCTTCAGGCACCCTGTGTATCAGATCTAATCCCTTGAATCTATTTATCACTTCCACTGTATAGTTGTAAGGGATTTGATTTAGGTCATACCTGAATGGTCTAGTGGACAAAAAACCTGGGCATATACAAAATTTTCAAAACTGTAGAAAACAAACAACCTAATTTAAATAACAAAAGCAAAAAAAAATCATCATGTTCAACTACATCAAACTAAAAAGTTCTGCTCAGCAAAAGAAACAATCAATAAAATGAAAAAGTAACTTGTGAGATTGGAGAAAATATTTGCAAACCACATATTTGGTAAGAGGGTAATATCTGGAACATATAAGAAACTCATGAAACTCAATAGCAAAAAAAAGAAAGAATCTGATTAAAAACTGAGCAGAGAACTTGATTAGAAATTTGTCCAAAGAAGACATGAAAGTCATACAGGCAAATCAAAACCACAGTGAAATATTATCTCAAACCTGTTAGAATGGTTATTGTAGAAAAGACAAGAGGTACTAAATGCTGGTCAAGATGTGAAGAACAAGGAACACTGATACTATTGGTAGGAATGTACATTGGTGCAGCCACAGTGGAAGGCAGTATGGAGGTTTCTGAAAAATTAAAAATAAAACTACTATAGGCTCCAGGAATCTCACTTCTGACCATATATTCCAAGGAAATGAAATCACTACCTTGAAGAGACATCTACACTCTCATATTCATTCGGCATTATTATTCACAATATTCAAGACATGGAAACAACCTAAGTTTCCATCTATGGATGAATGGATAGAGAAAGTGTGAGATATATATATATATATATACCCTTACACTAGAATATAATTCAGCTTTAAAAAATAGGAAAGATTTGCAACAACATGGTTGGAACTTGAGGGCATTATGCTAAGTGAAATGTCAGATAGAGAAAGACAAATACTGTATGTTTTCACTTATAGGTAAAATCTGAAAAAATCAAAAGTCATAGAGACAAAGAGTAGAATGGTGGTTGCCAGAGCCTGAGAGGTGGGGAAAATGGGAGATGTTGTTCAAAGGCTACAAACTTTTAGTTACAATGTAAGTTCTGAGGATCTTGGAATACAGCATGGTGACTATAATTAACAATACTGTAGTGTATACCTTGTGGAGAAGGCAATGGCAGCCCACTCTAGTACTCTTGCCTGGAGAATCCCATGGATGGAGGAGCCTGGTAGGCTGCAGTCCATGGGGTTGCTGAGAGTCGGACACGACTGAGCAACTTCCCTTTCACTTTTCTCTTTCATGCATTGGAGAAGGAAATGGCAACCCACTCCAGTGTTCTTGCCTGGAGAATCCCAGGGACGGGGGAGGCTGGTGGGCTGCCATCTATGGGGTCGCACAGAGTCGGACACGACTGAAGCGACTTAGCAGCAGCAGCAGCAGCAGTGTATACCTTGAAGTTGCTATCAGATTAGAGCTTTAATGTTCTCACCATAACAGCAAAAACAACAAAATGGTAATTAGTTGAGGTAAAGGAGGTGTTAATTAGTCTTATTGTTGTAAACATTTTGCAATATATATGTCTCAAATCATTTGTATTGTACACCTTTAAGTTAATCATGTTCCCACAAAACTGGGGAAAAAGAGTTAAGAAGGTGAACAGTTACCTCACCAAATAAGATATCCAGAGGGCAAGTAAACACATGAAACAATATTGTACATCATGTATCATTAGGGAATTCCCAATTAAAATGAGATATAATTGCACACCTGTTATAATGGCTAAAATCCAAACATGAACAGTATCAAATGCTGATGAGCATGTGGATCAGCAGGAACTTGCTCTTTGCTGATAGGAATGCAAAATGGTACTTTGTTACTTTGAAAGACAGTTTGGTAGTTTTTACAAAACTAAAGATTCTTTTGCCATACAAACCATATTCAAATCCAGCAATTGTGCTTATTGGTATTTACTCAAATGAATTGAAAACTTATGTCCACACACAACTTATACGTGGATGTTTATGGCAGCTTTATTCATAACTGCCAAAACTTGGAAGCAAGCATGAGGTCCTTCAGTAGGTGAATGAATATGTAAACTGTGATACATCCAGACAATGGAATAGTTGTTGTTTAGTTGCTAAGTTGTGTCCAGCTCTTTTTGTGACCCCATGGACTATAGCCCACTAGGCTCCTCTGCTCATGGGATTTCCCAGGCAAGAATATTGGAACTGGTTGCCATTTCCTTCTCCAGGGGATCTTCCCAACTCAAGGAGCAAACCTGTGTCTCCTGCTTTGCAAGTGGATTCTTTACCACTGAGCCACCAGGGAAGCCCCCAGTGAAATAGTATTCAGTGCTAAAAAGAAATGGGTTATCAAGACACAAAAAAACATGGAGAAATCTTAAATGCCTATTACTGTGTGATAGAAGCCCATGTGATTCCAATTATATGACATTTTAGAAAAGACGAACTAGGGATAGTAAAAATAGCATTAGATGCCAGGGATTAAGGGATAGAAACGAATGAATAGCTAAGGAATGTATAGAGCACAGAGGATTTTTAGGGTGATGGAACTTCTCTGTGTGATTCTCTTATAGTAGATAAATATCATTATATATTTATCAGAACCTATAGAAATATGCAACATCAAGAATGAGCCCTAATAAAAACGTGTCAGTGTAGGTTCATGAATTACAGCAAGTGTATCACTCTATGAGGGATGTTGATTGTAGGAGAGACTATGCATCTGTAGGGATAGGAAGTATAGTAGGCATATATAGGGATCTCTGTACTTTTTCTAAATTTTTCTATGAACATAAAACTTCTATAAAAATAGTCTGTTTTAAAAAATATGTATGTCCCTTGCAATATTTGGTATGACTGTATTCTATTTTTTCTTATTTCTTCTAAATGGCATGCTTTTTTTAAAAAAAAAAAAAAACCTCTTCATATTTTTAACTATCTTTTTCTGTGTGTTTAAAAATAGCATGTGTTACTTTTAAAGATTAAAAAATATTCAACTTTGTTGTAGCTGTTTTCTATTGTATTTTACTTTATGCCCTGATGTCTTCATGGGTGTATATCTCAAATATGGAAGAAAATGCTTTTACTTTTGGCTTTGTAAGTGTCAGTAATTCCTCACTCCTTAAAACTATCTTCCATGCCAGTTCATGAAATTTTCACAAAGAGCATTTTACACCTATGATATGAATTTGTTGTGAGGAGGTTATTTCAAAATTGGGACAGAGGGAGGTCAAGGAATTTTTAGTTTTTCTTTTACCTTGCTCTCCAGAACTACCCCCGACAGATACCACAAGCAAAGAACTTTATTTTAGTTCCAAATTTAAGAATAGTGGCTATATATAGAGGAATTTGACAAGGCCAAGGAGGTTTAAATTGGAGTATATTTTGAAATAGATGAAGTCATCTATATAGTAAGGCACGCTGATGTAGGGTAAAATGCATAATGTCAATTTTCAGATTCTTTTTCAGTATCTTAGCATTTTGAGCTATAGGTTTGAAATGTAAAATTATTGTCAGAAGGTCCTAAGCTCATAGGAAAAATAAAAAGGACATTTGATGGGTGTTTTTCCAGTCTTTTCATTTCCAAGGCAGATAATTATATGAAATTGTGACAATCACTATAGTGCTTTAGGATGAATTGCCTGAGCAGAACTATAATAGTGTGAGCAGCATGCTTCTGTCATCCAGTATCTTGGCACTGCTTTCAGGTTAAAACTCTTCTCATTAAAATACTAGCATTATGAAAGCAGACAAGCAAAGCTGGACTGTAAACAAAGTAAATTTATTTTATTTGCTATTCTTATGTCACATAGATAGAATGAAACATGATCATTAAGAATGTGGGATTTGTATCCCATTTGCCTATGTTCAAACTGTGACTTCTTCACTTTCTTTTTCTTTCTTTTTTTATTTTGGCTGTGCTAGGGCTTCATTGTGGGGCACAGGTTTCTCTTGCTTCTTCACTTTCTATCCTAGAATCATATACTATTCCTTCTCTGAAACTCAATTTCTCATACATATGTTAGAGTTGTTAATAGTATCTTCTTCAGAAGAACAGTGTAAAATTAAAGTCCTGTAAAGTTCTTGGTGGGGCTTCCCAAGTGGCTCACTGGTAAAGAATCCACTTGCCAATGCAGGAGATGTGGGTTCAATCCCAGGGTAGGGAAGATCCCCTGGAGAAGGAAACAGCAACCCACTTCATTATTCTTGCCTGGGAAATCCCATGGACAGAGGAGCCTGACAGGCTACAGTTGGACACAACCTAGCGAGTAAACAACAATGACAACAGAGTTCTTCAACAGTGTTCAGCATAGGAAGTACTCAAAAACTGACTATTGTTAATAACATTATTTTACTGTTTATTGTTAAAGCAGTTACTAGTAATGTTGTTCTTTTACCACTTATTTTGAGAGGTATCTTGAAAAATTGGAAGATAATCAAGTTTATTATCTCCCATTTTCTTTACCTGTAGCTGACCATTCACAAAAATTGCTGTCTCCAACACAAGTGGAAAGAGGTTAATTTAATTATAAACTAAGCTATTTTAGTAACTTTTTTGCATGTGCATTTTTTTGCTTTATTATTTTGTACTTATTCAACATGTTTACTAAATTGTTAATACTTTCATTACTAATGTTAAAAATACTATAATGTATACATCCAAGATTTATAAAAATATTCATAATTGTTCACTCATCCAAAAGTTAAAAGTTAAACTGTTAAAAGTTTCCCAAATATTGACTGAGAGTAGCTCACAATGTTTTGCTAACTGAAAGCACAGTAGAAATGCTATATGCATACCTATGTATCTTAAATGTCTTTTAAAGAGGCCAGGCTACTAAGCTTTTAAGTGTATCTTGTAATGATACATATCATTATTATGCAAATAACTTCAGATTAGCATATTTAAATTATATTTACCTCTTATGACTTAAAGCAAATATTCCAAATTATTGCACACATCTGCAGACTTGTATATTTCTGAGGCCCTTAAAAAAATGATTATACATCATGTACCTCATACCAACAAGTAAACTGAGGTTTATAGTTATGAATTCCAGAAAACCCAACTATAGGAACTCTGGATATTAAAAATAAAAAAGACACACAAAAATTATAAATATGTACATAAATATAAAATATTGTTCAGTATTGTTTCAAGAATATTGTCTGTTCTTGAAAAAGTAAAAGATAACAATAAACTTAATAACTCACATTCTCTTTCTAAATAGCTGACCATTCATGGAAATTGGCATCTCTATTTTTTTTAGACTCACTTTTTCATAGTTTTATTGATATATAATTGACTTAGAGTATTAAATTAGTTTCAGGTTTAGAGCATAATGATTTGAAATATGCCTGAACTGCAAAATGATTGCCGCAATAAGTTTAGTTAACAACCATCACCTCACATAATTACATTTTCCACTTTATGAGAAGAACTCTTTTTTAAAATTTTAAAGTCATTTATTTTTTAATTGAGGGATAATTGCTTTACAGAATAGTGTTGGTTTCTGCCAGACATCAACATGAATCAGCCATAGGTATATATATGTCCCCTCCCTTTTGAACCTCCCTCCCAACTCGCTCCTCATCTCACCCCTTTAGGTTGTTACAGAGCCTGGTTTGACTTCCCTGAGTCATGCAGCAAATTAGCATTGGCTATCTATTTTACTTATTTACTTAATTTAATGTAAGTTTCCATGTTACTCTCTCCATAGATTGCACCCTCTCCTTCCTCCTCCCCACCATGTCCATAAGTCTGTTCTCTATATCTGTTTCTCCACTGCTGTCCTGCAAATAATTTCATCAGTACCATCTTTCTAGATTCCATATATATGCGTTAGTATACGTATTTGTTTTTCTCTTTCTGAGTTACTTCACTCTGTACAATAGCCTCTAGGTTCATCCACCTCATTAGAACTGACTCAAATGTGTTCCTTTTTATGGCTAAGTAATATTCCATTGTATATATGTACCACAGCTTCTGTAGCCATTCATCTGTCGATGGACATCTAGGTTGCTTCTATGTTCTAGCTATTGTAAATAGTGCGGCCGTGAACATTGGGATACATATGTCTTTTTCAATTTTGATTTCCTCAGAGTATATGTATACTAGTGGGATTTCTGGGTCATATGGTGGTTTTATTCCTAGTTTTTAAGTAATCTCCATACTTTCTTCTATAGTGGCTGTATCAATTTACATTCAACCAACAGTGTGAGAGTGTTCCCTTTTCTCCACACTCTCTCCAGCATGCATTGTTTATAGACTTTTTGATGATAGCCATTCTGACCCATGTGAAGTGATATCTCATTGTAATTTTGATTTGCATTTCTCTAATAATGAGTGATGTTGAGCATCTTTTCATGTGTTTGATAGCTATCTGTGTGTCTTCTTTGGAGAAATGTCTGTTTAGGCTTTGTTTTTGTTTTTTTTTCCTCCCACTTTTTGAGTGGGACATTTGTTTTTTCTGGTATTGACTTGTATGAGCTAGTTATATATTTTGGAAATTAATCCTTTGTCAGTCATTTCATTTGCTGTTATTTTCTCCCATTCTGAGAATTGTCTTTTCACCTTGTTTATAGTTTCCTTTGTTGTGCAAAAGTTTTAAGTTTAATTAGGTCCCACTTGTTTATTTTTGTTTTTATTTCCATTACTCTAGATCCCCAAGGCAGTATTCTGGCCTAGAGAATTCCATGGACTCTAAAGTCCCTGGGGCTGCAAAGAGCCAGACACAGCTGAGCAAATTTCACTTCACTAGAAGGTAGATCATAGAAGATCTTGCTGTATTTTATGTCATAGAGTATTCTGTCTATGTTTTCCTCTGAGGGTTTTATAGTCTCTGGTCTTATATTTAGGTCTTTAATCCATTTTGAGTTTATCTTTGTGTGTGGTGTTAGAAAATGTACTAATTTCATTCTTTGACATGTAGCTGTCCAGTTTTCCCAGCACCATTTATTGAAGAGGCTGTCTTTGTCCCATTGTATATTCTGCCTCCTTAGTCAAAGAACCCCATTAACAGTGTGAAAAGGCAAGAATTGACACAAGAAGATAAGCCCTCCAGGGAAGGTGTCCAATATGTTAATAGGGAAGAGTGGAGAAATAGCTCCAGAAAGAATGGAGAGTCTGGGCCAAAGTGGAAATGACACTCAGTTGTGCATCTGTCTGGTGGTAAAAGTAAAGCCTGATAATATAATGAACAATATTGCACAGGAACCTGGAATGTTAGGTCCATGAATCAATTGGATGGGGTCAAGCAGGACATGGCAAGAGTGAACATCAACATCTTAGGAATCAGTGAACTAAAATGGACAGGAATGAGCAAATTTAATTCAGATGACCATTATAGCTACTCCTGTGGGCAAGAATCCCTTACAAGAAATAGAGTAGCCCTCATAGTCAACAAAAGAGTCTGAAATGCAGTACTTGGATGCAATGTCAAAAATTACAGAATGATCTCTGTTCATTTTCAAGGCAAACCAATCATCATCACAGTAATCCAAGTCTATGCCCCAAGCACTAATGCTGAACATGCTGAAGTTGAACAGTTATATGAAGAAGTACAAGACCTTCTGGAACTAACACTAAAAAAAGATGTCCTTTTCATCATAGGGGATTGGAATGCAAAAGTAGGAAGTCAAGAGATACCTGGAGTAACAGGCAAGTTTGTCCTTGGAATAGAAGCAGGGCAAAAGCTAACAGAGTTTTGCCAAGAGAACAGACTGGTCATAGCAAACACCCTCTTCCAACAACACAAGAGATGACTGTACACATGGATATCACCAGATGGTAAATACTGAAATTAGATTGATTATATTCTTTGCAGCCTAAGATGGAGAAACTCTATATAGTCAGCAAAAATAAGACCTGGAGCTGACTGTGGCTCAGATCATGAGTTCCTTATTGTATAATTCAGTCTTAAATTGAAGAAAGTAAGTAAAACCTCTAGTCCATTCAGGTATGAACTAAGTCAAATCCCTTACAGTGGAAGTGACAAATAGATTCAAGGAGTTAGATCTGGTAGACAGAGTGCCTGAAGAACTATGAATAGAGTTTCCTAACATTGTACCGGAGGTGGTGACCAAAACCATCCGCAATAAAAAGAAATCAAAAAGGCAAAGTGTTTGCCTGAGGAAGTGTTACAAATAGCAGAGAAAAGAAGAAAAATGAAAGGCAAGGGAGAAAGAGAAAGATATACTCAACTGAATGCAGAGTTCCAGAGACTAGCAAGGAGAGATGAGAAACCCTTCTTAAGTGAACAATGCAAAAAAATAGAGGAAAACAATAAAGTGGGAAAGACTAGAGATCTCTTCAAGAAAATTAGAGATATCAAGGGAACATTATATGCAAGGATGGACACAATAAAGGACAGAATGCCAAGCACCTAACAGAAGCAGAAGAGGTGGCAAGAATACACAGAAGAATTGTACAAAAAAGTTCTTCATGACCCAGATAATCACGATGGTGTGATCACTCACCTAGAGCCAGACATCCTGGAATGTGAAGTCAAGTGGCCCTTAAGAAGCTTTACTGCAAAGATATGGAGGTGATGGAATTCCAGCTGAGCTATTTCAAATCTTAAAAGATGATACGTAAGCAAAAATGGAAAACTCAGCAGTGGCCACAGGACTAGAAAAGGTCACTATTCTTTCCGATCCCAAAGAAGGGCAATGCCAAAGACTGTTCAAAATGTAGTACAATTGTTCTCATTTCACTTGCTAGCAAGATAGTGCTCAAAATCCTTCAAGCTAGGCTTCAGCAGTACATGAACACAGAACTTCCAGATACAAGCTGGATTTAGAAAATGCAGAGGAACCGATTTGGTTTTTGGCAACCAAAGTGCTAACAACCATTGGATCATAGAAAAAAATGGGGGATTCCAGAAAAAAAAAATCTACTTGTGTGTCATTGACTTCGCTAAAGCCTTTGATCATGTGGATCATGACAAACTGGAAAAATCTTAAAGAGATGGGACTACCAGACCACCTTACCTGCATCCTAAGAAATATATATGCAAACCCAGAAGCAACAGTTAGAACCAGACATGGAACAACAAACTGGTTGAAAATTGGGAAAGTAGTACTACAAGGATGTATATTGTCACCCTGCTTATTTAACTTATATGTAAATACATCATGTGAAATGCCAGGCTGGATGAATCACAGGCTGGAATCTAGATTTCCTGGAGAAATATCAACAACCTCAGATAGGCAGATGATAGCACTCTAATGGCAGAAAGCAAAGAAGAACTAAAAAGCCTGTTTATAACGTTGAAAGATGAGAATGAAAAAGCTGGCTTAAAACCCAGCATTCAAAAAACTAAGATCATGGCTCGTAGTCCCATCACTTTATGGCAAATAGAAATGGAAAAATTGGAAACAGTGACAGACTTTATTTTCTTGGGCTCCAAAATCACTGAAGACTGTGACTTCATGAAATTAAAAGATGCTTGCTCCTTGGGAAAAAAAGCTATGACAAACCTAGACCACATATTAAAAAGCAGAGACATCACTTTGCTAACAAACGTCCATGTAATCAAAACTATGGTTTTTCCAGTAGTAATGTACAGATTATGTACAGATGAGAGGTGGACCACGGAATAGCCTGAGCCCTGAAGAATTGATACTTTCAAACTGTGGTGATGGAGAAGACTCTTGAGAGTCCCTTCAACAGCAAGGAAATCAAACCAGTCAATCCTAAAGGAAATCAACCCTGAATATTAATTGGAAGGACTGATGCTGAACCTGAAGCTCCAGCATATTGGCCACCTGATGAGAAGAGCCAACTCACAAGAAAAGACTCAGATGCTGTAAAGGACTGAAGACAAAGGGATGTAAAACACTGAGGGCAGAGGATGATATGGTTGGATAACATCACTGACTCACTGGACATGAATTTGAGCAAGCTCCAGGAGATAGTGAGGGACAGGGAAGCTTGGCATGCTGCAGTCCATGGAGTCACAAAGAGTTAGACATGACTTAGTGGCTAAAGGACAAAAATAAACTATATTTCCAGTTTATATATATATATATTTCCAGTTTTTGAATACTACAATAAGACATTTAAGAATATTTAGGCACATGATTTTGTAGAAACATGTGCCATCATTTCTCTTCAATAAATACCTAGGAAAGGGATTGCTGGGCCATACAGTAGATGTGTGTTTCACTTTTTAAGAAACTGTTATATTTCCTCAGTTTTTGTACTGTTACATTTCTAATAATAGTGAATAGGAAAGACATTTCACATCCTTGCCTAGACTTGGTATGTTCAGTCTCTGTAACTTTAATACACACACACACACACACACACACACACACACATCTTTTTCATTTGTCTTCTGACAAATGAAAAAGGTGTATATCTTGATTTATTTATGAATTTTTATATAGATATTCTACATATTTACCTCTAAATTTTTATACTTTCAAAAAAAATTAAATTAGTTTATTTGTCTATTTTTTAACTTTACAATGTTATATTTGTTTTGCCATACATTGACATGAATCCACCACAGGTGTACATGTTTTCCCCTTCCAGAACCCCCCTCCCACCTCCCTCCCCATCCCATCCCTCTGGGTCATCCCGGTGCACCAGCCCCAAGCGCCCTGTATCATGCATCAAACCTGGGCAGGCGATTTGTTTCACATATGATAATTTACATGCTTCAATGCCATTCTCCCACATCATCCCGCCCTCGCCCTCTCCCATAGAGTCCATAATACTGTTCTATTTATCTGTGTCTCTTTTGATGTCTCACGTACAGGGTTATCTTTACTGATTAACTAAATACCATATATATGTGTTAATATACTGTATTTTTTTTTCTGGCTTACTTCACTCTGTATAATAGGCTCCAGTTTCATCCACCTCATTAGAACTGATTCGAATGTATTCTTTTTAATGGCTGAGTAATATTCCATTGTGTATATGTACCACAGCTTCCTTATCCATTCGTCTGCTGATGGGCATCTAGGCTGCTTCCATGTCCTGGCTATTGTAAACAGTGCTGCGATGAACATTGGGGTACACATGTCTCTTTCGATTCTGGTTTCCTCGGTGTGTATACCCAGCAGTGGGATTGCTGGGTCATATGGCAGTTCTATTTCCAGTTTTTTGAGGAATCTCCACACTGTTCTCCATAGTGGCTGTACTAGTTTGCATTCCCCCCAACAGCGTAAGAGGGTTCCCTTTTCTCCACACCCTCTCCAGCATTTGTTGTTTGTAGTCTTTTGGATAGCAGCCATTCTGATGGGCATGAAATGGTACCTCATTGTGGTTTTGATTTGCATTTCTCTGATAATGAGTGATGTTGAGCATCTTTTCATGTGTTTGTTAGCCATCTGTATTTCTTCTTTTGAGAAGTGTCTGTTTAGTTCTTTGGCCCACTTTTTGATTGGGTCGTTTATTTTTCTGGAATTCAGCTGCAGGAGTTGCTTGTATATTTTTGAGATTAATTGTTTGTCTGTTGCTTTGTTTGCTATTATTTTCTCCCATTCTGAAGGCTGTCTTTTCACCTTGCTTATAGTTTCCTTCATTGTGCAAAAGCTTTTAATTTTAATTAGGTCCCATTTGTTTATTTTTGCTTTTATTTCCAATATTCTGAGAGGTGGGTCATAGAGGATCCTGCTGTGGTTTATGTAGGAGAGTGTTTTGCCTATGTTTTCTTCTAGGAGTTTTATAGTTTCTGGTCTTAAGTTTAGGTCTTTAATCCATTTTGAGTTTATTTTTGTGTATGGTGTTAGGAAGTGTTCTAGTTTCATTCTTTTATAAGTGGTTGACCAGTTTTCCCAGCACCACTTGTTAAAGAGATTGCCTTTTCTCCATTGTATATTCTTGCCTCCTTCGTCAAAGATAATGTGTCCATAGGTGTGTGGATATATCTCTGGGCTTTCTATTTTGTTCCATTGATCTATATTTCTGTCCTTGTGCCAGTACCATACTGTCTTGATGACTGTGGCTTTGTATAGAGCCTGAAGTCAGGCAGGTTGATTCCTCCAGTTCCATTCTTCTTTCTCAAGATTGCTTTGGCTATTCGAGGTTTTTTTGTATTTCCATACAAATTGTGAAATTATTTGTTCTAGCTCTCTGAAGAATACTGTTGGTAGCTTGATAGGGATTGCATTGAATACTGGTAAGTGATAATTTAAAATTTCAGTTCCTAATTGTTCATTGTTCTTTATGTAAATATAATTGATATATGTGTATTGATACTGTATCCTGAAAATTTGCCTAAACTGACTTAATAGTTTTACTTCTTTTGTGAAGATCTTATTATATTCTTTTAACTAAAACAAAGTTCCTCAGTAGCAACTCTGTTTCATTTTGGGCTGTATAATTATTTGTTCTGTGAGGCTGTCCTGTGTATTGTAGCATGTTAAACAGCATCTTTGGCCTCTAGAAACTAAAGGCAAGTAGTACCCAACTAGTTGTGGTAATTAAAAATGTCTCCAAATATTGCCAACTATCTCTTGAGTGGAAGTATCACCCTTAGTGGGAAACCACTATACAGTTATTCATGTTACCTGTATATAAAGACTAGATTACTTTTCAATATTTTGCTTGATGTCTTTTGATTTTTCATTTGCTTGCCATATTGCATTAGTAACAACTTTGAGTAAAGTGTTGAATAGAAGGAGTGAGAATGAATATATTTGTTTTGTTCTTGATCTTACAGTGGATATCTTAATTCTTTTGCTATTTGGAATAGTGTTAACTTTTTAACTATACAGATTTTCCATAAGCACCTTTCTTCAGGTTAGGAAAGTCACATTCTACATTTGAAGTATTGAGAATTTTTATCAGTAATGGATGTTGGAATTGATCAAATGTTTATTGTCTCATAACTTGAGATTATTATACTTTTTTCTTTTGAAGTTTGCTATTATTGTAGATTGGAGGCGGAAATGGCAATCCACTCCAATATTCTTGCCTGAAAAATCCCTTGGACAGTGGAGCCTGGCAGGCTGCAGTCCATGGGGTCACAAAGAGTTGGACACGACTGTATAATTAAGCATGCACACATTATTTTAGATTGTACTGGTAGAATTTAATATTAAACAACTTTACATTAGTGAGATAAACTGTATTTGTAGTTGGATTTAATTGTAAAATAAAATTTTTACATTTATCTTCAGAGGGATAATAATGTGTGTTTTTCTTCTCTTGTAATGTCTGATTTTAATGATAAAGTAATGTTTACTTCATAGAATAAGTTGGAATGTGTTCCTTCCTTTTCGGTTCTTGGGGAAACTTTTGCTGATCTGTTCGATATTTGGTAGAATTCACCAGTGAAGCCATCTGAGCCTAGAATTTTCTTAGTAGGAAGGCTTATAGATGCAAATTTAATTAGTTCACCATATATGAGGCTACTCAAATTATCTTAAAGTTTCTACTTAAAAGACTGATCATTTTGTCTGTAAGGGAATTTGTCTATTTTTGCATTGTGTAAAATAACTGACATGCAGTTTTTCATGATATTCCCTATTATTTTCTTTAGGTTGAATATTTGTTTCCTTCTCAGATTTAAATGTTGAAACCCAATTCCCAATGTAATAGTGTTGGGGGTGGGACCTTTGAAAGGTGATTAAGCCGTGAGATCTCTACCCCTATAAAAAGTAGTATCCTTACAAAAGAGATCCCAAGAGCTTCCTTATGCCTTCTATCACATGAGGACAGAGAAAAAAGATGGTCATCTATGAACCAAAATGTAGCTGTCACCAGACACTGAATCTGCTGACACTTTGATCTTGGATTTCCCAGCCTCTATAACTGTGAGAAATAAATTTCTGTTTTTATAAACCTCCTAATCCATTGTATTTTGCTATAGCAACCTGAACTAAGACATTACTTTTAACAGTTATAGAATACGTAGAGAAATCTGGCAGGCTACAGTTGATGGGGTCGCAAAAGTGTCAGATATGGCTTAGAAACTAAACAACAACAGGTCACATCTTTGATTCCCAATGTTGGTAATATTTTTCTTCTGACTTTCTTCATCAACCTGATTATGAATTATCAATTTTGTTGATATTCTAATTTATTATGATTGGTTTTCTATAACGTCTTTCTGTTGTCTTTTTCAGTGATTTCTGATCTTAACCTTATCATTTGCTTTCTTCTATTTAATTTAGGTTAAAATTACCCAGTATGACTTAAAACCTTTTTAATTTTTTTATACTGATTTTATGACCTAAAATATGATCTATTTTGGTAAATATTCTTTGTACATTTGAAAAAAATAGTACATTTTTTGCTCTTCAAAAGAGTGTTTGGTACATGCCAATTAGGTCAAGTTGGTTGATGGTGTTATTTAACTTATCTGTGCCATTATTGTTTTCTTGCCTCCCTGGTTTATCAGTTATTTAAAAAGGAATCCCCTTGCAATGCAGAAGACCCTGGCTTGATTCCTGGGTCAGGAAGTTCCCCTGGAGAAGGGATAGGCTCCCCATTCTACTGTTTTTGGTCTACCCTGGTGACTCAGATGGTAAATAATCCACCTGCAATGCGGGAGACCTGGGTTCAATCGCTGGGTTGGGAAGATACCTTGGAGGAGGGCATGGCAGCCCACTCCTGTATACTTGCCTGGAGAATCCCCATGGACAGAGGAGCCTGGCGGGTTATAGTCCATGGGATCGCAAAGAGTCAGACATGACAGTGACTAAGCCACAACATGCTTAGCACTAAGCTGAACTATTGAAATCTTTACCTATACTTGTGAGTTCTCATTCCTTTAAACTATTTATGACTTTGAGTTATTTATTGTCCTTGCTATTTAATCAAATTTGATAATCTCTAATTAGAAAATTGGACCATTTACACATAATGTGATCACTCGTATTAGATAATTCTATCTTATTATTTCTTTTCTATTTATCCCAACTGAGAATAAGAAGCAGTGATTCAAATTCATGTTGAGTATATTCTAAGAGCCATATTTTAATTATTTCGTAATGTAAATGTCCAGAGCTGTGAAGGAGATAGGTACTGTTCATTCACTCATTTATTCATTCTCTGGATCGATGTTTAATTGGTGATACATTTGGCTTGAATTTAGCAGTATGTATATATATATACACACACACACACATACACACACCACAGTTATCAATCCCTGATGGGTGAGAACTTCTATTTCAACTAGGTATAAATGAGAACTAAATCTGTTATTTATAATACATGTTTTATATGTATAGGGCTTCCCTGGTGGCTCAGTGGTAAAGAAATTTCCTGTAGTGCAGGAGAAACTTGTTGGATCCATGTGTCAGGAAGATCCTCTAGAGAAGGAAATGACAACCCATTCCAGTCTTCTTTCCTGGGAAATTCCATGGACAGAGGATCGTGGTGGGTTATAGTCCATGGGATCACAAGAGTTGTACACAAGTTAGCACCTAAACAACAACATATATATATATGTATGTATCTTTATATATATATATGTGTGTGTATATATATATATATATATGTATATGTATATGTATACATGTATATATACATATATATATAATCAATCTCTTCAGTATGCAGTTAAATTATTCTTAACCATTCTTGCATGGAAATGGCTTCTAGGAATCTCCTTCATCCATTGTATGGATACATCCTAACTATGACCTTAAAAAGGATGTGCACTTTGGTGCCACATACTGGAAGGACGGAGTACAAAAGAGGAGGAACAAAACTTGAAATGAACACAAACAAAAGATAGTTTGTAGAAAAATTTACCTGTCATAATATGAAAGATTTAGTTCTCATTGATGCCTAGTTGAAATAGAAGTTCTCACCTATCAGGAATTGATACTGTGGTATATCAAATTATAAACACAGAATCTATTCATTTTTCTTATTTGATTGGCAAAACCTAAAACTAAAATGGTCAGAATCTATGTATTTGACAGGCACACAAACCAGAGTACTTCCATATGTAAATTTTATGGCTTACCCATCAAAAATACATAATAAACAAATCCCAATTATGAAATGAGACTGAATTATCTTTCTACTATCTCTTTAGAAAACTACATTACAAAATTATTCTGATATGAAAAGACAATTAGAATATTCAGCAATCAAACACAGAGGAAAAAACTGTAGAGTAGTTCAAGAAGTTAATAATAATATAATATTGTGTTGTTTTTCTCTATGTTATGATGTTCTTAGAATGTATGTTTTCAAAAATGCATACTTTTTATGATTTCTTTGCTCATTCTAAATAGTATCACTTTCATGTATAATTTGTTTTTGATATTTTATCCTCTTTAACATAGTTTCAAAATATCTGATTCTACTCTGATTGTGTAGCAGAAGCTTATACAAAAAAGCAAATGTTGGGAAATATTTGAAAGCTAATGCAAAGCCAGATTCTGTTGGACTTTTAGGCTATAGGAACAAATTGAGATTGTAATCCTAAAAGCACTAGGTTTGTGTTAACAAAAAAAGAGTCATCCAGGTTCCTGTGTGAAGAATAAACTAGGGAGAGGCAGTAAGCATAGAATCAGATACCAAATGAAAATTTATTTTATTATTCAGGCTTAGGATGATGGTGAACTGGTCCAGAATTTCATGGTGATGCTGGGAAGATGTTGAAAGCTTAGAGAAAGTGGAGAAATAAAATGCTATAAACAAACAAGTTTTTGTTTGTTTTTACTTTTTTTTTTAATACCTTAACTATTTGGAATATGTAGAGAAGGCAAATCATATAGATCTCATGAGTATTTGTTTTCAGACTCTGGGTAAATAGTTTCTCCATTTACAAATATTGGAAAATAAAACTTAAAGGGACATTTGTGGCTTGTGCAACGCATGTATCAGGATATATGTAGGAAGTAGGGTATGTTCAACAGTACCAGATTCTCCTGAGATATTGAGATAGATAAAGACAGAGACCTGCTCATCAGATTTAAAAATAAAATTACTTTGGCAAGGACATGTTTCCTAATCTGGAAGAGTAAGAGGCTTTTGCTGCATTAGAATGGGCTGAAAAGTAAACAAGCTGTGGGGAGGTGCTCCTTTACAAGAAATGCTATTAATATCATGAAGTGTTTACTGAAGATAAGCAGAGAAATGTGGAAATATGGAGAGGAATATGATGTTTAAAAAGAAGTAGGTGGGGGAGCTATTGTGGGTTATTATAAGAATAGAAAAATTCATGTATACTGATAATAAACAAATGGAAATTGACAGCTTGTTGATGAGAGGGAGAGAATACTAACAAAGTAGTGATGAATGTTTTAAACAACCCTGACATAAGAATTCAAATATTAGTTTATTTGAGAGATGCAGACACACTGGTAGGACAGTGGAAAATCGAAATAGGAGAAAGAAGCCCAAAAATGTTATCCAACCAGTAACAGCATGAGAAATAGTGCAGAACACACATTTGTTATTGTATCCAAAAGACATGAAGTTGGTACAGACTATTTAAGACTCCCAGTTGTGAATTCTCTGCTCTGATGGCATCCAGTAGCCTTCCCTGGAGAAAGCTCTCAGGCAGAGGGATGGATAGTGGCAACTGAAAGTTGTCCTGAAAGTGAAGTGAAAGCGTGTCCCACACTTTGCGACCCCATGGACTATCCAGTCCATGGAATTCTCCAGGCCAGAATACTGAAGTGGGTAGCCTTTCCCTTCTCAAGGAGACCTTCCCAATCTAGGTATCAAACTCAGGTCTCCTGCATTGCAGGCGGATTCTTTACCAGCTGAGCCACAAGGGAAACACAGAAGTTGTCCTGGATACCAGATACCAGAATTGTTAAGGCCTTAAGGCTATGTTGGCTTAAAACTTAACATTTAGAAAACTAAGATCATGACATCTGGTCCTATCACATCATGGCAAATAGATGGGGAAACAATGGAAGCAGTGAGGCTTTATTTTCTTGAGCTCCGAAATCACTGCAGATAGTGACTGCAGCCATGAAATTAAAAGATGCTTGCTCGTTGGAAGAGAAGCTATGACCAACCTAGATAGCTTATTAAAAAGCAGAGACATTATTTTGCCAACAAGTACCATCTAGTCAAACTACGGTTTTTCCAGTAGTTACGTATGGATGTAAGAGTTAGACTATAAAGAAGCTGAGTGCCAAAGAACTGATGCTTTTGAACTGTGGTGTTGGAGAAGACTGTCTTGAAAATCCCTTGGAGGGCAAGGAGATCCAACCAGTCCATCCTAAGAGAAATCAGTCCTGAATATTCATTGGAAGGACTGATGCTGAAACTCCAGTACTTTGGCCACCTGATGCAAAGAACTGACATTGGAAAAGACCCTGATGCTGGGAAAGATTGAGGGCGGGAGGAGAAAGGGACAGAATATAAGATGGTTGGATGGCATCACCGACTCAATGGACACGAGTTTGAGTAAACACTGGGAACTGATGATGGACAGGGAAGCCTGGCATGCTGCAGTCCGTGGAATCGCAAAGAGTTGGATATGACTGAGCAATTGAACTAGGGCTATAGGTGGAGCACCTACAGTATTGCCCAAGTCAAAAAACAGATACAAGTTATACAACTGAGTATTTTAAATCTTAGGTCAAAGAATATATTTGTACTTAAGAAAGTAAATTTTACAATTTTTATACCACAAATTATCTGACTTGAACAATTTAAAAGTAATTATTATGGCAATAAAGCACATGAAAATTGTCATATTTAAATTGTTTCCCTCATTTGAATGTTAGGACAGAATACATTGCAGAATAAAAGCATTGGTTATTCACATAAAGTAACAAATAACATGCCATTCACTTTAGATTTAGTTATAGAATGGCATGTGCAATTTATTAAATAGGTTTTGTTATTTTGCCTGATAAAATTACCCAATATTGACAGTACCAGTGATAAAATTGGAAGAGATGGGAAAATGTCCTTTGTTACTATTTAAATTAATTTTAAAAAGTTTGAAACAGAATGACTATAATTGTTCTTTAGTTGCAAATGCCTAAACTGAAAAAAATATGTAAGTGGAAACTATTTTATACAGGCTAGCATTTGGGAAAGGAATACAATGATTAAATTCACAGTAGCTTATGAAACATTTTGTCCAGAGTTAAACAATCAACTAACTCAATTCAGAGAAATATAAAAAAAGGTGAAAACTACCATTTTAAATATTAATTCCTTCTACTGGAAAGGTAACAATGCTTCTTCAAACCCTTATATCACAATCCCAGTTGGTGGTTGATGATTCTGACAAGCTGTGATGCTATCTACTTAACAAAGCCCAGAGCTTTCAAGCTGTTATACAACAGTGTTTTTTTGAAATGCTTGATATGAGTATAAGGTTTTATTCTGATAATGCTGTCTTGAAACTCTGATACCCTGTAGTCTTAACAAAAGATACAACAGGCCCAGGGCCCACTGAGAATCACATTGTTTAAAATACTAAATAACAATGACTGTTGGGGAAAATGGAGATTATATAGAAGATGATAGATTTCTAGGAATTGCTTCCATACATTTTACCAAAAAAAAAAAAATTAATAATAAGAAGATGCTTTCCCAATGGAAATAGTAAATTTTTACATAAATCTTACTCTGCCATTCTGCCATCCTTACTTACTAATATGACAGGTAAACAACTGACATTTGATGCTATAGCTATAAGCATTCAACAAACATTTGATACTTTACAAATTGGTTTTTACTTGTAGGCCCTGTTTTTCTGTATAATATTTTGTTTAAACAATAAAATCTGTCCCTTCCTACAAAGGTAACAGTTGTGAAGAAACAAGAAACCGTAGTTTAATGCTTAGAAAAGTTCAAGAATATAGAGATTGTCTTCATGATAGAGGTATGAAGTGATGGCTGAAAGCTGAGAGTAGATAGCAACGATTTCAGGGCTGATCAAGGAAAAGAAATGACCATGAAAATGCAATATTGCACAACATTGCCCAAGGTTTATTGGGTGGCCACTTGGACAGCACTGGCTGAGGGATAAGTGTATTTATAGCAGAAAACTTCCAAAGACAGCAGCGCAGGGCCATTGCCAAGAAATGGAGACAAAAGGGAGAGCCCAGGGGAGAGGGAATGTGGAGAGGGAACTTCCCTGTCCAGATGATGTCACTCAACTGCAATGGGGGAAACCTCTGAATCTGGGGGCTCTGAAGGACAGTAAGAATTTATGGTTTTCTACAGTTAAATTATCTGTCCTTGTATGACTAGCAGATGTTGGGTGAATTTCATGTGATATGGAAAGAAGGCAGACTCTAAATGCAGTATACCTGATTGGGCTGTATTTCAAGTAGTTAGATGTTCAAGAATTTGAGTTTTGTGCTGGTTGCTTTTGAGCTTATGATCTTAACCTCCTATGAAAAAGTAACCAACATAGGGACCAATATACAGATGCCATTTTTAGTCCATTTATGTAACAATTCCTTGGTTCTGTTTTGTTTCCCACACAATTTTGTGTGGATAATTCCTTGGACATGGCTATTTCTGTTTTCTTTCCTTGTTGTGTGGTGTCCCACACTTATACTTTCCCTGTTGCCTCAGAAACCTTTGGTCTTACCAGGGGACTGTTATGAAAGCTTCTTTGTGGCATTGGGAAGTTGTAATTAGTGTGATTTTTAGGGGTAAGTGCTCAGGGGGGTTTGCTGCTCAGTAAGTATATTTCAGAATTTTGAGCCAAACTTAAGTACAGGAAATATTGTCCAAGGTTGATTGAGGAAGCTTGTGACAGGGAAAGCCATTTCACTTTTCTGCAGGTCTACCAGGCTCCCTCTGCTGCCTGTATTCTCTGTGATCCTATGAAGGTTAAATAGATGAGGCTTAGTGCAATCCTAGGAGGGGTTAATAGGGACATCAAACATTACAGTTGAAGATTAGGTGTTAGATGCCTTGCCTTCAGACTTAAATTATGGGTTTATCCCACTATTGACCACATGTTTATTGATTAGTCTCTGTTGATTAGTGATTAGTCAAAATTGTTTTTGGATTAGTCAAAATGATTGGAGTAAAAGCTCATCTTGATAAGTGAGGCTTTGGGGGGAAATTGGACAGGGGAGAGATATTATGCTAAGTGTACTAATATCAGGTTGGAAATACCCTGTATCTCTGCTGTACAGTGTAGTAGCCACATGTGACTACTGAGTAATTGAAATGAGACCAGTGTCACTGAGAAACTGGATTTTTAATTATATTTAGTTTTTAGCAAGAGTTTTATTTTAGAATAACTTTATATTTACAGAAAAAAAAGTTGCAAAGATGGTAGAGAAATATTCTATATGCTTTTCACTCAGCTTACCCTATAGTTAGAGTACTATAGAATGGATGCTTGTTCCTTGGAAAGACATGTCCAAAAGACAAAGCTATGACAAATCTAGATAATGTATTAAAAAGCAGAGACATCACTTTGCTGACAAAGTTCCGTGTAGTCAAAGCTATGGTTTTTCCAGTAGTTATGCATGGATGTGAGAGTTAGATCATAAAAAGACTGAGTGCTGAACAGAATTCTGGTGCTAGAGAAGACTTCTGAGAGTCAGTTAGAGATTAAGATGATCAAACCAGTCAATCCTAAAGGAAATAAACCCTGAATATTCACTGGAAAGACTGACGCTGAAGCTGAAGCTCCGATACTTTGACCACCTGATGCAAACTCATTGGAAAAGATCCTGATGCAGGAAAAGATTGGGGGTAGGAGAAGAAGGGGGCAGCAGAGGATGAGATGATTTGTTAGCATCACCAATTCAAAGGACATAAGCTTGAGCAAACTCCAGGAGATGGTGAAAGACAGGGAAGCCTGGCATGCTGCAATCCATGGGTTTGCAAAGAGGTGGCCATGACTTAGCGACTGAATAACAACAAAAACAACAAGAAACCTACAATGGAACCTAAATTTCCATATTTTATTCAGATTTCATTAGTTTTCATTTATTATCTTTTTCTCTTCTAGGATCTTAATCAATATATGTTACATTTGAAACCATGTATCTTTAGTATCCATGGCAGCTTCTCAGACTCTCCTAGTTTTTCATGATCTTGATGGCTTTGAGGAGCATTAACTAGATGTTTTGAAAATCTTGCTCAACTTGGGATTTTCTGATATTTTCTTATGGTTAGTTCTGCACCATAGATTTCCTCATCACATTATATTAAAAATTAATTCTGTATTTTCCAGTTGTTATCTACCCAGTTTTTCTAAAGTCAACTTCATCCTTAACTATAGTACAATATTAAAACAAAGAAACATACATTAATATAATCAATGGAACTTACTCAGATCACCATTTTAAATGCATTCATTTGTGTGTGTGTGTGTATATTTAGTTCTATGTAATTTTATCACTCATGTGTATATATATATATATAAGTTGACTAGCAACCCAAAAAAATAGTTTCAAGACAAGGATTTTTCATTCTCCACTTTGATAGCCACCCCTCTTACCCCTCCCTTACCTAGTCTTTGGCAAACTCTAATCTGCCACAGGACTGGAAAAGGTCAGTTTTCATTCCAATCCCAAAGAAAGGCAATGCCAAAGAATGCTCAAACTACCACACAATTGCACTCATCTCACATGCTAGCAAAGTAATGCTCAAAATTCTCCAAACCAGGCTCAACAGTACATGAACCATGAACTAACAGATGTTCAAGTTGGATTTAGAAAAGGCAGAGGAACCAGAGATCAAATTGCCAACATCCCTTGGTCATCGAAAAAGGACAAGAGTTCCAGAAAAACATCTAATTCTGCTTTATTGACTATGCCAAAGCCTTTGACTGTGTGGATCACCACAAACTGTGGAAAATTCTTCAAGAGATGGGAATACCAGACCACCTGACCTGCCTCCTGAGAAATCTGTGTGCAGGTCAGGAAGCAACAGTTAGAACTGGACATGGAACAACAGATTGGTTCCAAATTGGGAAAGGAGTATGTCAAGGCTGTATATTGTCACCCTGCTTATTTAACTTATATGCAGAGTACATCATGAAAAATGCTGGCCTGGATGAAGCACAAGCACAATGCTGGCCTGGATGGAATCAAGATTGCTGGAAGAAATATCAATAACCTCAGGTATGCAGATGACACCACCCTTAGAAGAACTGAAGAGCCCCTTGATTAAAGTGAAAGAGGAGAGTGAAAAAGTTGGCTTAAAACTCTACATTCAGAAAACTAAGATCATGGCATCCAGTCCAATCACTTCATGGCAGATAGATGGGAAACAGTGGAAACAGTGAGAGACTTTATTTTGGGGGGCTCCAAAATCACTGCAGATGGCGACTGCAGCCAAGAAATTAAAAGACATTTGCTCCTTGGAAGAAAATTATGACCAACCTAGACAGCATATTAAAAAGCAGAGACATTACTTTGCCAACAAAGGTCCATCTAGTCAAAGCTATGGTTTTTCCAGTAGTCATGTATGGATGTGAGGATTGGACTATAAAGAAAGCTGAGCACCAAAAAACACTGATGCTTTTGAACTGGGTGTTGGAGAAAACTCTTGAGAGTCCCTTGGACTGCTAGGAGATCCAATCAGCCCATCCTAAAGCAAATCAGTCCTGAATACTCACTGGAAGGACTGATGCTGAAGCTGAAACTCCAATACTTTGTCCACCTGATGCAAAGAACTGACTCATTTGAAAAGACGCTGATGCTGGGAAAGATTGAAGGCAGGAGAAGGGGATGACAAAGGATGAGATGGTTGAATGGCATCACTAACTCAATGGACATGAGTTTGAGTAAACTCTGGGAGTTGGTGCTGGACAGGGAGGCCTGGCGTACTGTGGTCCATGAGTTCACAAAGAGTCGGATGTTACTGAGTGACTGAACAACAATAACAATGCAAAACAAACAAAAAAATTCATTTCTAATAGTAATAAAATATATATTTTGTAGGACAGTTAATGAGTCTACAAATTGCTGGATCATTGTTTTCCCAGGGTAAAGATTGATATATTTATTATATGTGTTTGGGAGAACTGAATGTAATACAGCTTTTAAACTAAATGAAAATTTTTGTTTTCTTTTCTGCCCTGAAAAATAAAGGTTAAGATGATTTATTTGAAAATCTCAAATTTGTACAGGATTTAAGAAAGCTTCAAAACACATAACTTTGTAGGGTTTTCCCCATGCATTAATTTTATTTATCTAAACATTCAGTTTACTCCTATCACTCTTGATTCTTATTTATTTTCATAAGAAAAATCTTTGTACTATTCCAGTATCACTTGTTATGGAGAACAACAACAATAAAAAAATGAAAATAAATTTACAACGATTTTTGTAGCCAGTAATTTTCAACTTCAGAGTATATATTAGGAAATGCCATAGAACTCACACATATTAATTGTTTTAAGAGAAGCTGTAATGAAAATTAAAGCAGCAGCATTAGAGACAGTGACTTGATATAACATGTGTGAAAACACTAAAAACTTTCCTAAAGTGGTATGGTTAAGAGACATAATTAAAAATTAACAAAAGATGCATGCAACTTGTAATGGATCTTATTCATGATAATTCACGTTGCATATAACAGCATTTACACCAAACCTATAACATTTCTCTCAAGTTATAGATTATTACTTTTATCACTTAAATGAATGTGTTGGATGACAACATGGAGAGAGAAAGATGCATCACTGCATGAGTTTGAAGAAACTTAGGAGAATGATTTATTTTCATAAATAAATTGAGGAAGATTATCATATACCCTCATCCCTGGGATACCACGGTGAGGAATTAATGCAATATTACAAACAAGTGATTTCCCCTAGGGCTTCCCTGGTAGCTCAGATAGTAAAGAATCCACCTGCAATGCAGGAAACCCTAATTCTATCCCTGGGTGGGGAAGATCCTCTGGAGAAGGGGTAGGCTATCCACTCCAGTATTCTTGGGCTTCCCCGGTGGCTCAGACAGTAAGGAATCTGTCTGCAATGCAGGAGACCTGAGTTTGATCTTAGGGTTGGGAAGATTCCCTGGAAAAGGGAAAGGCTACCCACTCCAGTATATTCTTGCCTGGAGTATTCCATGGACAGAGGAGCCTGACAGGCTATCATCCATGGGTTTGCAAAGAGTTGGATACGACTGAGTGACTTTCACTTTCAGATCAGTGTAGTAGAAAGAGAAGATGCAATTGAATATTAGAAGACACAATTTAATATTAGAATCAACATTTAAGATGATGCAAAAGCAACTACAAAGTCTGGACTGAATTTCAGATAAATATATGCAGTAAGTAAAAGAAACAACAACTAAAATGTCTCTTAGCTCCTTGAGAGAAAATGGATGAACCCTGTGACTAGCTCCTTGATACTCCCTGAAAGAACCCTGAGTTCATTTAGCAGGTATTTATTCATAGTTCCAACTGTCAGAAAGTCTATGACCTTGCTTTATAAAATCAAAAGTTTAGGCCTGTTATCAAGTCTGTTATATTTTAAAGGAGACACAATAAGGCAAGAAAAGAGGACTGGGAGGCAGTCCCTCTTTCCTCTAAGATTCTGTCTTTTTATCCTTACACATGGCTTTATTCTGGTTCTTCACATATAGACAAGATTGACTCCTTATCAAACATATTCTAAAACAGGCAGCTAAAAAACAATATTGAACAGAAAACCACAATTAGCTTTGCCAAGAGTGACCATTTAATGGGAGATGATGATGAACAGAGTGGAGAGGAAGAACATTATAATAGTGCTGCATGATGATTATGTCTGACAAAATTTCCAGTGCCTCCAAAGCAAATTTGAAGGATGTTCTCTGAAAGGTGCTATATTATATGAACTAGAGGAAAAAAGAATTATTAATTTAATTAAGTATAGTTAAGTTTTGAATTTAATTCATAGTTACTGAGACGTCTGTCAAGGCATAAAGTATACAGGTCATTTCATAAACACATAACATGCGCAACACACACATGTACACACACATGCACACATACCAAATGTACATGCAGATATACTGAAGCTCCTTTTGAATGTGAGACATAAGAAGCAGAAATGAATTTGAATTTCAGTTTTATGTAGCATGCTGTTTCACTTTTAAATATTTGGCATTTTACTATAAATTCACTTATATTTCTGAGAATATTAAGAAAAATATTTGTAGAATAAAAAAAATAGAACCAAAAAATCAAACTTAAATTCTGACTTTTTCTTAAAGCTGTAGTTAAGAGTTTGAAAAGATAATAATTTTTGAAGGATACTGAAAATACTCTGTAGGAAAGTTAAAAAATAGATAAATAAACTAATTTAAATAGAAAAATAAAATGACATGTTTAAAAGTTATTAAAAAAAGAAACAAGAATTAAGTTATATTATTTTGAAGCTCTTACTGTATGCAATCAGGACTAAGTCAAATTTATATATTATAGATGAATGATGAGCTGCTAGAAACTGCATTAATGTCAACAAAGTTTAGAGAAAATTTAATAATTGAAAAAGGTAGTATTCTTTGTATTTCATTTTTCATTCCAATAATACAGTTGACAAGACATGTTAATTATATTTCCTCTTGCTGATATTTCCTAGGTAACCAGTATCCTAGAAAAGATAATTAAAACTACACTCTTGTGATGATTTTTTTAGATTTTATATATTACTGCTTTGTTACTAATGCTAGAATGATTAAAAGTTTTTTAAAAAAATATTAATCATATTTGGTTAATAGTTGATTAAAGAAGCAATAGTGAGTACATGCACACACACGCGTGCACACACACACACTCACCGTTGGGGAGACGAAAATTTCCCCGCTACTGTTCTTGAGTTCTTATGGCTAGACATGGTAAAATCAAAACAGACAGATGAACAGGAGAAAAAGAAAGAATTTAAACTTGTTTACATGGAGGTCTCAAAAGTGGGGCTTAAGAAATAGAGAAAACAGCTTTTACACTTTTTAGACAAGGAAAAATAAATTTTGTGAGGAATAGCCAGGACAAAGAAAACTTAGGCTATGCATACACAATTAGTGAATAATCTAAACAAAGTTTGAGCTGGGGTAGTAAATTAAAGAAGTAACCAGGTTTATTTATACAAGCTTCTCAGCCCCAATTTCCCTCTCTATGGTGATAAATTCCCTCTTCTACCTCTAGGTGCAGATGTTGGGAGAGCACCTTTCCCATGAGAGGTTTATTTCCTACTTTAGAGAGGAGAGTCAAAATGTCCCTCTTGCATCAGCTCTTTCTTAACTGACTAATTCAAAATAATCAGTATGGCATTGAAGCATATTTTGAAGCAGACTTCCCTGGGTCTCAACAAGACACATACTTGTGTGTGTGTGTATGTGTGTATGTGTGTGTGTGTGTGTGTGTGTATGCAATTGTATTGTTTTAACATATTATATGAGAAGTTCTCTGTATGCAAATGAATTTCCTTCTATTCTAAAACTGAATGATATGTAGCAGACAAAGAAAGTAGGATGGATGATGTTAGGTGGGAAACAAGAATATTTATAATACAGTATCTGAGAAAGGTTTTTTTTTTTAAATTTTTGATATTATTGTTTACAACATTCATACAGAACATTATCATGAACCCTGGTACATAGCTTTACATGGTTAATATAAGATCTTAATATGAAAGAAGCCACTTCTATGCAGTTTCCTAAAATTCCCTGGTTATTTCAAACCCAGTACTGCCTAGTGGCAAATATAATCTGAGTCAGAGTTGGACATTAAGGCTGGATTATGGAATCAAGTTCTAAGCGTTCAGAACCATGAAGACAAGACAGAGTACAAAGTTAGTACAAAGACTGGGTGGAATAAGTAGTAAAGAGCATCCTGATTACCTAGTATTTATTGTATGATTTTTATAAACTTCGGAGGTTGGGTCAGCAGTGTAGAGTAAAGGATGAAAAGTTAAGGGGAAAGGGTTATTTCTAATATGATTTCCAATACCCTACTTTGCAATTGTAATTTAAAAGACTCATTAATGTTTATAGTGATTTTTTAAAGACTCTTTATGATTTTAACTTAAATGTGTGCTTGCTCACATATGTGATCCCATGTTTAGGTTAACACCATGTTTTGAAGAAGCACTACAAATGAAATGGAAGGAGAAACTCTAGAGAAAGAAAGATTGTGAGGCTATAAGGGTCAGTTAATTCCAACTTTTGTAGAGATCTTTAGGAGTGCTTTACATTTCTATTGTTTATAGAATTGTGGAATTTAAACCAAGAGTAGGGAGGTCTACTTGAAACTAAACTTAAACAATTTGTTAAAATACAGCAGAAACCAACAGAACATTGCAAAGCAATTATCCTCCAACTAAAAAAATATATTAAAATACACAGTGAAGAAAAATAATTAATCATCCCATACAACAAAGTTTATCCATTGTTTTATCTAGAGATTTTCAATTAAGACAATCTTTTAGGCAACTAAATGTTCACAGCAAAACTGAGAGGAACATACAGAGGTTTCCCTTATGTCCCGTGCTCCTGTGCAAGCATAGTCTCCCCCATTATCAACATCCCTTCTCAGAGGTGTTCATTTATTAAAACTGATGAACCTAAATTGATATATCATGATCAACAAGATTGATAGTTGATAGTTTATTCTTGGTATTGTACATCTATGAATTTGGACAAATGAATACAGACATTTATCTATCATTACAGAATATTTTCACTGCCCCCCAAATTCTCTGAACTCTACCTATTCCTCCCTCCACCCCAGCTCCTGACAACTGTCTTCATAGTTTTGCCTTTTCCAGAATGTCATACAATTGGAATCACATACAACATGGCTTTTCCACATTGATTTCTTTATTTTAGGAATATGCATTTAAATCCCCTGTATGTCTTTTCATAGCTTGATAATTGATTTCTTTTTAGTACAGACTGATATTACACTGTCTAGATGTAATACATTATATTTATCCATTCACCTACTGAAGGGCATCTTGGTTGCTTTATGAATAAAGCTGCTAATAAACATCCATGTGCAAGTGTCTGTGTTCACATAATGAACCCAACTCCTGTGAGTAAATACCAAGGAGCCCAACTGCTAAATCATATGGTAAGTGTATATTTAGTTTCCTAAGAAACTGCTAAAATATCTTCCAAAGCGATTGTACCATTTTGCATTCCTATCAACAATGAATGAGAGTTCCTGTTGCTCCACATCATTATCAGTATTTGACACTATTAGTGTTCTGAATTTAGACCATTCTAAAGGTATGTAGACGTATTTTATTGCTGCTTTAATTTGCATTTCCCAGATAACGTATTATGTGAAGTACCTTTTGTCTATTTGCCATCTGCATATCCTCTTTGGTGAAATGTTTGTTAAGATCTTATTCTGTTTTAATTGTGTTTTTTTTATTGTTTAATTTTGAGAATTCTTTGTATATTTTGGATAACAAATTTAGAATAACCAACACTGTATTGAAGGGGAGGAACAAAATTGGAGGTCTGACACAGTAATCAAGGCAGTGAGGTATTGATGAAAGAATAGAAAAATAGATCAATGAAACAGAATAGAGAACCCAAAAATAGACTCACAAAGAAGCAAAGGAAGTACAATGCAGCAAAGATAGTTTTTCAACAAATGGTGCTGGAAGAACTGGGTATCCACATGTGTAAAAATGAATCTAGACACAAGTCTTACACCATTAGAAAAAAAAAAAAACTCAGAATGCATCATAAGCCAAATTTTAAAAGGCAAAACTATTAAACATCTAGAAGGTAACATAGGAGAAAATGTAAATGACTTTGTGTCTGTCTCTTCTGTCCATGGGATTTTCCAGGCCAGAGTATTGGAGTTGGTTGCCATTACCTTCTCCAGGGGACCTTCCTGACCCAGTGATCGAATCCAGGTCTCCCGCATTGCAGGCAGACACTTTACCATTTGAGACACCAGAGAAGCCCAGGCAACTTTTTAAATAACATTAAAGGAACAATCCATGAGAGAAATAGTGGATAAACTGCAGTTCAATACAATTAAAAGCTTCTGCTGTAGGAAAGATAATAATAAGAGAAAGAGAAGACAGGCCACAAATGAGGGTGGGGGTGGAAAGGGGAAATCTTTGCAAAAGGCATATCCAATAAAGGACTATTAATATTATCCTTCAGTATATTTTGTGTGGTACAAAAATGGTTTGTCCATTCGTAATGTGATCTGCATTCTTCACAAAATCAACAAAAGTGTTGTCTGGTTTGACCAATGTTTCAATTTTTTCTCTGTGGTCAGCTCTAATGCCTGCTGCTTAACAAAGTACTGTGCAAAAATACTTTACAAGAGTGTCAAATCAAATAGGAAAAGCCACTTGTAGAAGTAAACTATCAACAAGTATTATTGACCTATATCATCACAGAATGTTCCCTGAAGCTTTATAATAGACTTAAAATACAAGAAAATGGAACAAATGCCTGTGAAATTTTTAGCATAGCAGGAAACACAGGATATGTGGGTTTGATTCCTGGGTCATGAAGTTCCCCTGGAGGAGGGCATGGCAATCCACCCCACTGTTCTTGCTGGGAAAATCTCAAGGACAGAGTCGCAAAGAGCCAAACATGGCAGAAGCAATTGAACACAAATGCACATAGGAATAACTTTAAATACAAACACACACACACACACCAATTCTACATTTCTTCCATTTGGTCTTTGTGTACTTGGCCAAAATATTTGAGCCAGAGATTTAATGTCTTTGAAGGCTCAGGTTTTATTATATATAGAATCAAAATTAGTTTGCATTTCTAGAGTAATCAGAGACTAAATCCAGTAATCAGAGATTAAAAAGCAAAATATTTTAATTTTGTGATTTTTTTTTTCTATGAAATAGCATGTATTTTCAATATAGAAAGCAAAGTAACAAATCAATCCCTAGCAACCAAATATATCCCCAATACAAGTACTTTAGCAATTCAGTTTGTCAAAATAGTGTTTTCACTTTTGTCTATCAGTTTGGTACTCACAAAATACATGAAAGTGAAAGTGAAGTCGCTTAGTCGTGTCTGACTCTTTGCGACCCCATGGACTGTAGCCCACCAGGCTTCTCTGACCATGGGATTTTCCAGGCAAGAATATTGGAGTGGGTTGCCATTTCCTTCTCCTAATTTTGTGATTTCTAAATCACAATTTTATAGAATGCAAATGTTGGCCATTTTGATACCATCTCTAACTTTTTACACAACACAGATGCAAATAGATTTAATAAATATTTTTAGAGATGAATTGGACCTAAATTATGTTACAAAGGATTTATACTAGTACAATGTTTACAGAATAAGTTGTTAAATATAAAATAACTGAAATTAAGCCTAAAGGTCAACAGAAACTACAATAGAAAATAAGTAGAGTGAGATAAAAACAAAATTGACATATTGAATGAAAAATTTTGTGGGATTGCAATGATCATTTAGGTGGATTTTTGTTGTTGTTGTTGTTGGTTTTGTTTTTGTTTTTTCATCTCACTGCATAGCTTGTAGAATCTTAGTTCCTCAACCAAGGATTGAACCTTGGCAGTGAAAGTGCTGAGTCTTAATCATTGGACCTCCAAGGAATTCCCAAGGTGGAGATTTTGTAGAGCTGTGTTCTGTGTTTCGTCTATGGGTGGGTAGTAATTTTGAAGAGGATACTGTGAGTTCCTTATGTATACATTATGGTGTGTTAGGTTACTAAAATGTGAGGCTACTAAAATAAGAGTGTTTGCTGACTTTAAGTATTATAGTTTGATCTGATGTGTCAAGGTTGGTTTGGCACATAGGGAGAAATATTTTAAAGAAAAACACCGGATTTGAAATGGAGGTTGTGCTTACTCTTGTCGGGGAAGTGTGTAATTTCCTTGGTCCTGTCTCGTCACAGCAAAAATCTGAAGCAGCAGACCAGTGTTATAGCTCTGTTATGGATCAGAGTTTTATTCGGCAAGCAAAGAAAAGTACACCCTCGAGGCCTGAGGGCAGGCCAACCCCAAAGGAGAGGCCTCAATTCATCCTGGCTTCCTCCTTTTATACCTTTGTCTCCTCCCCCAACTTGAACCTACCCTATGCAAATTGGGCTATTTGTTTCACCTGAGGTTCTCACTCTTAGATTTTCCTTTGCTCCATTTTTGTGGGCTTTCTCCTTCTTTGTCTTTTAGCCACTGCCATTTTGGACTCCTGTTACCTATTCTAACTCCCTAACATTCCCCCCTGCTGCAAGATGATGGGAGGCCCAATTTTTTGGGAATAGAGGCGTCGAGGTCTCTCTGGATACTTCCTGCTGAGCTGGGATGGTGAGGGGCATTGGACCTCCCCCTCTTGCTAGTCTCAAGCCTCAGAGTCATTATAGTGGTGTCCATTTAAGAGTGAGCGATATATTCTGTGGTCGAGTGTAGTTTTATATATCCTTGTTGAACTAGCACTGTATTTTGTAGCTTGTTGACCTGAGCAGAGACAAAATTGGTTAAAGAATTGATAATACATGGAGCAATCAAAAGCAGTATCAATATGATGATAACAGCATGAGCTAATTCAAAATCCCCCCTTGCTAGGAGAAGAATCCTCCAAAGAGAAATTATAGCAACCCTGAGAACTCTGCAGCTCATTCTTTGAGATCCCGTAGGATCTGAATGTTTTTTCTTGACTGTGAGACTTTCTTTAACTTAGCTGGAGGTATTTAACCAGAAACAACACGGCTCATTCAAGATGGCTCAAGTCCCTCCTTGTTTAGGGATCAGGAGATCTATCTCCTGTCTATTTTGGAGTACAACCCCTGCCAAGCTGTGTTGGCTCTTTAGAGCTATCCTGAGAAATCTTATCCCCAGAAACTTAATTTTAGGAGTGGTCATTAGAATGACACTCATTTGTAGTCTTGAATAGGTATCTGAGATCTCCCAGGGGCTCACAGGTGTATTGAGTGTCCTTTTCTGTTTTCTTCCATGGCTTGACTCATGAAGAGTGAATCTAGGCATCGTGCTCCTGGTACCTTGACTACTGTGGGGGTAGAAAGTATTACAGGGTAGGGGCCCTTCCATGTGTGCTGGAGTTGAGCCTTTGGGTACCCATCTTTCCAGACTTTAATTAGGACTTGTGTCCCTGGAGCATATAGTGGTGGCTCTTTAGAATCTTTTGGGTCCTAGTTGACATTCCACAAGCATATATCCTGTTGGAAATGCCCAAAGGCCATGGTATAAGACCAGAGGGTCTGAGCCTCTGGAACTAGGAAGAGGTCATTGACATAAACAAAAGGTCTCCCGTATAACATCTCATAAGGATTAAGACCAACCTGTTCCTTGGGGGCAATATGGGTGTGGAGGAGAGCTATTGGTAAAGCCTCCTTCCATTCCAGGGAGGAATCCTGGGTTATCTTTTTTATCACTGATTTTAATAGTTGGTTGGCTCTTTCTACTTTTCCTGAAGACTGAGGTTTCCAGGCACAATAGAGATAACAAGTAATGCTCAATGCTTTGGAGACCCCTTGGGTGACCATAGAAGTAAATGATGTCCCATTGTCACTTTGTAATAACCTGGGCAGACCAAAACTCAGAATGATCTCATGGAGCAGTTTTTTTTTTTTTTTTTTACCACCTCCTAAGTCTTCAAGTGGGCCTTAGAAAGCATCACTACAAACAAAGCTATTGGAGGTTATGGAATTCCAGTTGAGCTATTTCAAATCTTGAAAGATGATGCTGTGAAAGTGCTGCACTCGATATGCTAGCAAATTTAGAAAACTCAGCAGTGGCCACAGGACTGGAAAAGGTCAGTTGTCACTCTAGTCCCAAAGAAAGGCAATGCCAAAGAATGCTCAAACTACCGCACAATTGCATTCATCTCACACACTAGTAAAGTAATGCTCAAAATTCTCCAAGCCAGGCTTCAGTAATACATGAACTGTGAACTTCCAGATGTTCAAGCTGGTTTTAGAAAAGGCAGAGGAACCAGAGATCAAATTGCCAACATCTGATGGATCATCGAAAAAGCAAGAGAGTTCCAGAAAGACATCTATTTCCTCTTTATTGATTATGCCAAAGCTTTTGACTGTGTGAATCACAACAAACTGTGGAAAATTCTGAAAGAGATGGGAATACCAGACCATCTGACCTGTCTCTTGAGAAACCTGTATGCGGGTCAGGAAGCAACAGTTAGAACTGGACATGGAACAACAGACTGGTTCCAAATAGGAAAAGGAGTACGTCAAGGCTGTATATTGTCACCCTGCTTATTTAACTTATATGCAGAGTACATCATGAAAAACACTGGGCTGGATGAAGCACAAGCTGGAATCAAGATTGCCAGGAGAAATATCAATAACCTCAGATATGCAGATGACACCACCCTTATGGCAGAAAGTGAAGAGGAACTAAAAAGCTTCTTGATGAAAGTGAAAGAGGAGAGTGAAAAAGTTGGCTTAAAGCTCAACATTCAGAAAACTAAGATCATGGCATCTGGTCCCATCACTTCATGGAAAATAGGTGGGAAAACTATGGAAACAGTGTCAGACTTTACTTTTGGGGGCTCCAAAATCACTTCTGATGGTGATTGCAGCCATGAAATTAAAAGATGCTTACTCCTTGGAAGGAACGTTGTGACCAACATAGATAGCATATTAAAAAGCAGAGACATTACTTTGCCAACAAAGGTCTGTCTAGTCAAGGCTATGGTTTTTCCAGTAGTCATGTATAGATGTGAGAGTTGGACTATAAAGAAAGCTGAGTGCCTAAGAATTGATGCTTTTGAACTGTGGTGTTGGAGAAGACTCTTGAGAGTCCCTTGGACTGCAAGGAGATCCAACCAGTCCATCCTAACGGAGATCAGTTCTGGGTGTTCATTGGAAGAACTGATGTTGAAGTTGAAACTCCAATACTTTGGGCACCTCATGCGAAGAGTTGACTCATTGGAAAAGACCCTGATGCTGGGAAGGATTGGGGGCAGGAGGAGAAGGGGATGACAGAGGATGAGATGGCTGGATGGCATCACCAACTCAATGGACATGAGTTTGGGTAAACTCCGGGAGCTGGTGAATGGCATGCTGCCATTCATGGGGTTGCAAAGCGTCGGACATGACTGAGCAACTGAACTGAACTGAACTGAAGTCTTCTGTTGGGAAGGCCTTCAATCCATCCTGTGAATGTATCTATCATGACTAACAGGTATTTATACCCTTGAGAAACTGACATCTGGGTGAAGTCCATCTGCCAGTCCTCTCCCCACACTGTTGGATGGGCTGTGCCAGCTGGGGTCTTCGAGCTCCTTAGGGTTTGTTTAATGGGTAAGTGGGACAGGAGGAGACCACTTGCCTTATAGTCATTTGGAAGCCTGTTCCTCTGAAGGAAATTTCTAGTAATCTTTGAAGGGCCTTCTCCTGTAAATTATTGTTGGCATGTAAGGAGTTAACCAACTTCCAATGGATCTTCCCAGGCAGAAGAAGGAGTCCCTTCTTTTGGATCCACCCCATATGATCTTCTTGAAAGCCCTCACTCTTAGCTTTAAGAGTCTCACCTTCAGTATATGAAGGAGTTTCTGGCAAATTAGCCTGTGGAACTAAGGTGGGAGCCCCTATTAGGTCATTGTTCTGTAATGCTGCTCTCTTAGCTGCCTGATCAGTTGCTTGGGTTCCCTCGTGCCACTTCTGTGCTCCCTTTCTGGTGTCCTTTACAATGGGAGACTGAAACCTCAGCAAGCAGATGGACTGCCTCCAAGAACCTAGGGATTTGATCAACATTTTTGATTGGGAACCCTCCAGTGTTCAAGTGGCCTCTTTCTTTCCAAATAGCAGCATGTGCATGTAGCACTAGAAAAACATAGTTGGATTCAGTGTAAATGACTACTCATTTTCCTTTTCCCAGCTCTAAAACTCGAGTCAGGGCTATGAGCTCAGCTAATTGGGATGAAGTACCTGGTGGCAAAGGTTTAGCCTCTGTAGTCTCAAAATGGAGACCACTGCATATTCATCTCTTCTTTTTCCATCCAGGACAAAGCTGCTTCCATCAGTGTACTGATTTCCCCAGGATTGGTCAGAGGATCTTCTGACAATCCCTCTAGGGGTTTTGTCCAGTGATCCAAGGTTTCTAGGCAAGAGTGAAAAAGGAAAGAGCCCACGGGCATAGGCAGGAGGGTGTCTGGGTTAATAACCTCACAAGGGGATATAGTCAGGCCTGGGTATCCCATCAGCACTACTTGATATCTGAGGATCCTTTGATCAAACATTCATAAATGGTCTCTCCCATTTAGGAATTGTTTCACTTGGTGGCTGGTAAAAATGGTTAGTTTGCCCCCAAGACAGAGTTTTAAAGCATCTTATATCAGGACTGCTTTAGTTGCAAGATTTCAAAAGCAGGTAAAGATCTCTTCCCAATAAGGGAGTAGGACACTCAGGGACCACCAGAAACTGGTGGGAAAATATTTGTCCATCCAAGCAACAAAGAAGTCCTTGGGTGAATCTTTTTGTAATTTTTTTTCCTGTTGCACCCAAAATGGTACAAGTTTGGGTGGAGGAGGCTCTGGAGCAGGAGGTCAGGACGGAGTAGGTAAGTCCCTATATCAACCAAGAAATTCTCAGACCTACCTGACAAATCCAGTTGCACCCTTAGCTCTATCCCTGTGATGGTTATCTGTGACAGGTGGGCTCACTAGAGCGGCCTGCTTCAGTGGTGTTGAACCATTGTGAGGGAAGACTTGGCGCTTGGCCTTGAGGCTCTTGGGCCCCCAAGGTAGAGTGCTGCCCAATGTCCCAATTGATGGCATTGTAGCAATCCATTTTAGGAGATTTGTCATGGTTTGGACACTCTTTTGCCTAGTGTCCGCCTGTGTACATATTAGGCATTTGCCTCTTCCCTTGTCCTTTAAGGACTTAAGGTTTGGCATAAGGCTTCCCTGGAGGGTGGCCATCATCTGGGCATGCCTTGTCTCTTTCCTTATTTCCCTTTCCTGGGCCTTGGCCTCCCTCTCCTGTTCTCCGTTACAAAAGGTATTGGTGGCTATCTGGACCATCTCATCTAAAGAGTCAGCAGGGTTCTGCTGCTGGAGTTGTTGTAACTTTATCCTGATGTCTGATGCACATTGGGACAGGAATTTGTCCTTTAAAACCACCTGTTCCTCATAAGATTCTAAGTCCAGATCAGTAAACTTTTGGAGGGCCTCTTATGGCCTTTCCAGAAAGGCAATGGGGGTTCTCAATTGGCTCCTGAGTTGTAGCTGAGACCGGGCACAATCCCAAAATTAATAGGCTTCCTTCTATTTCCACGGGTGGACTTCCTTAGAGGTGAGTCTCTCTGAAACTTATCCTACCCAGTACCGTTGCAACCTGAGAGCCAGACATCCCCGGGTCAGGGTGCAGATCCCCAAGCAGGTTGACGTGTGACAACCTCCTGAGGACCAGATCACTATACAGGTCGAGGCACGCCAACCTCCTGGGATCCCAAGACTGGCAGATCCCTGAGCAGGTTGAGGCATGATAACCTCTCAGGGATCAGATCCCTAGGCAGATTGCAGCAGGTAGACTTCCTGGGACCCCCAGAGTGGCAGTTCTCTGAGAAGGTTGAGGGGTGACAACCTCCCAGGGTCAAGATCCCTAGGAAGGTTGCAGCAGGTCGACCTTCTGGGACCCCAGGCTGGAGTTGAGCATCTCTATGCTCATCAGTGTGACTAGTGCTGGGTAGGATTAAGGGGTTGTAATCTTAACTATTTGCTAGCTTGTCCACTGCTGATGGGAATAGATACCATGATGTAAAGCAACCCAAGCCTCTGCCCTAAGACTGGAAACCTTGTGAAACAACCATAAGCCTTATCCTCTTATTGCTCTGAGGGAATGTAAGTCACTGATTTCCTCCTCTAGTCCTCCATAAGAACAGCTTAGGGTGTCTCCAATGATAAGCATTTCATTGTCATAGACCCACCTTAGGTAATAAAATAAATAATGACAAGGGAGTATGTTATCTGATCTTGCTAGGGGCTTTAAGAGTATTTTAATAATAAGTGGGGTGGAGAGATGTTGCCTACAAGGGGGCAGGGTCCTGGTTATAAGAGTTAGTAAGTGGCTTAAGAACAAATTGATAAGAGGCAACAAACCACATGTTCCATGTTCCATGGAATGGAGATTTGATCCAGGGGTTTGTTTGTAACTTTAGGAGAAGGGTGATAAGGCTTTGGGTCCAAACAACCTTCAGGGCTAAGTCCCAAAGTGGCAAACATTATCCCTGGAAGCCCAGTTGCCCTAGAAGGGATGCTACCAACAGATGGACTTCTAGCAGACATTGTGTGCCTGTCACCTGCTCAAGTGGGTATACTGAGAGATGCTGTAGTTGCACATGTTGTGGGAAACATGGAAGATGAAGGCCAGAATATCTAGAAGGATTGAATATTATATAGTATTTCCCTCCTAAGGGCCAGCTATTTTCTGATTGTCCCTCCAGAAGACAGTAGAGGCAACACTGTGGGCCCAGATGGGGCTCAGGAAAAGAGCATGAAACAGGAGGGAAGGGGACTGGGCACAACTTTTGAAAGAATGACATAGCCCAAGGGAGTAACATAAACTGATTAAAATCAAATGAGTACAAGATGACAAGTCAAATTCAAATACATTCTCAGGCTGCAAGCTAAATGACACACCCAGAAGAGCCAGGACAGTTCCAAGGCACTATCAAAAGAATACGGAGTGGGTGGTTCCCCAACTGTTGGAATGATCCTCCCAGTTCAGTCGCTCAATCATATCTGACTCTTTGGGACCCCATGGACTGCAGCATGCCAGGCTTCCCTGTCCATCACCAACTCCCGGAACTTGCTCAAACTCATGTCCATTGAGTCAGTGATGCCATCCAACCATCTCATCCCCTGTCGTCCCCTTCTCCTCCCTTCTTCATTCTTTCGCAGCATCAGGGTCTTTTCCAATGAGTCAGTTCTTCCCATCAGGTGGCCAAAGTAGTCAAGTTTCAACTTCAGCATCAGTCCCTCCAATGAATATCCAGGACTGATTTCCTTTGTGATTGACTGGTTGGATCTCCTTGCAGTCCAAGAGACTCTCAACACCACAGTTCTCCAACACCACAGTTCAAAAGCATCAATTTTTTGGTTCTCAGCTTAATTTATAGTCCAGCTCTCACATCCATACATGACTACTGGAAAAACCATAGCCTTGACTAGATGGACCTTTGTTGGCAAAGTAATGTCTCTGCTTTTTAATATGCTGTCTAGGTTGGTCATAGCTTTTCTTCCAAGGAGCAAGCGTCTTTTAATTTCCTGGCTACAGTCACCATCTGCAATGATTCTGGAGCCCCCCAAAATTAAGTCTCTCACTGTTTCCATTGTTTCCCCATCTATCTGCCAGGAAGTGATGGGTCCATGATTTTAATTTTCTGAATGTTGAGCTTTAAGCCAACTTTTTCACTCTCCTCTTTCACTTTCATCAAGAGGCTCTTTTGTTCTTCTTCACTTTCTGCGTAAGAGTGGTATCATTTGCATATCCGAGGTTATTGATATTTCTTCCAGAAATCTTGATTCCAGCTTGTGCTTCATCCAGACCAGCATTTCTCATGATGTACTCTTCAGGTTAAGTATACAGGATGACAATATACAGCCTTTACATGCTCCTTTCCCGATTTGGAACCAGTTTGTTGTTCCATGTCCTGTTCTAACTATTGCTTCTTGACCTGCATACAGATTTCTCAGGAGGCAGATCAGGTGGTCTGGTGTTCCCATCTCTTGAAGAATTTTCCACAGTTTGTGGTGATCCACACAATCAGGGGCTTTGGAATAGTCAATAAAGCAGAAGTAGATGTTTTTCTGGAACTCTCTTGCTTTTTTGATGAGCTATTGGATGTTGGAAATTTGATCTCTGGTTCCTCTTCTTTTTGTAAATCCAGCTTGAATGTCTGGTAGTTCACAGTTCACGTAGTGTGGTAGCCTGACTTGGAGAATTTTGAGCATTACTTTGCTAACGTGTGAGATGAGTTAAATTGTGCGGTAGTTTGAACATTCTTTGGCATTGCCTTTCTTTGGGATTGGAATGAAAACGGAAACTTTTCCAGTCCTGTGGCCACAAGATCCTCCCACTCATTAGCATATTAAATCTCCCAGCTCGTGAAAGCTAACCACACCACATTCCATGGCCACCACACTTGCACTTGCCCTCTGTAATGGCCCACAACCTGTGGAATGTGCTTCTCTCTAAATCCAAACAGATCCACCTCTTACCTATTGCTGTGTCTATCACTGAATTTTTTCAATGAGACATCAAGAACCTGAGCTTCATTAGGTCCTGATATCAGGCACCGTGGGTTTTGGCTGGGCTCAAGTCCCAGTCAGACACGACTGAGTCACTAAGCATAGCACAGAGTCCTTGGTACGTGGGTTTGAGTCCCAATCTTAGGTAAACAGTTTCAAACACAACTTTCCCCATTCAGGAAAGATGATGACCTGCCCAATACTTTGTAAGCAGTGGCATAGATGGAGAGAAGAGCTGAAGGACAGGAGGAAAAAGCAGTGGGAAAAACGTACTAAGGAATCCCCTTTATAACCTGTCGGAAAATCTGCTAAATACCTGACCTGTGCTCACAGTTTTCATTGGCCTGATCCTTGGCACAAAGATTAAGGACAGGAGAACTCTCTCTCACTTGGGCAACAGTTACTAGGGTGTAGCAGATAGTAGAGCCTTCAGGACACACTGGGGATTAGCCTCTGCCAGTGTCCCTCAATTGCATCCACTGCCACTTGCCTGTTTGCAGGGAGTTCGAGGAAACAAGAAATGAGGGATTGTAAAGGAATTAAAATTTTGTTAACCATATGTCCTTCCAGGCCTAGGAGCAAGGACCTCCTATCTTAACTGGAGATATGGAATCTGAGACTGAGCTGCATGAGCTTTCTGTTGAGTTTGTTTTTGCTATCCCAGTTTCCAGCACACTGGGCTTCTTGTCACTTCCACTGTGCTGGGTTTTCTTTGTGGTCAGCTTCACCATGGGAGCTTTTGCCGGGTTGGACTTCTTCTGTGTTTGGCCTCTGCCTTGCAGGCGCTGAGCCAAGGTTGTTTCAGCCAGGTTAAATCTGAGTCATGGCACCAGGTATGTTGGGGGAGTGTGTAATTTCCTCGGTTCTGTCTCACACGGCAAAAACTTGAAGCGGCAGACCAGTGTTATAGCTTGGCTACAGCTCAGAGTTTCATCTGGCAAGCAACAAAGGAAAGTACACCCTCAAGGTGTGAGGGCAGGCCGTCCCCAAAGGAGAGTCCTCAGTCCATCTTGGCTTCCTCCTTTTATACCTTTGTCTCCTTCCCGCCTGGAACCTGCTCTATGCAAATTGGGCTGTTTGTTTCACCTGAGGTTCTCACTCTGGTCCTTGGGTTTTCCCTTGCCCCATTTTCACTGGCTTTTCTCCTTTTTTGTCTTTTAGCCACCACCATTTTGGATTCCTTTTTCCTATTCTAACTATCTAATACTCTCACATGAAGTTTGAAGGAGTTACCAAGTTTTGATGTTATCATTTAGATATTTGAAGCAGAGCTACACTTTGACTTGAACTCTTGTCCCACATGCTGGAAAACATTATTTTCTATGAAATCAGAAAGGTGTTTAGGTTCAGTTCAGTTCACTTCCAGAAGAAAGAAATGATTAATAATATAGATCTCAATGCTTCTCTTCTTTTTCTATCCTTCCCTTATCTTTGGTCTTGAATTGCCCCTACCCACCATTTATGTGGAGCTGGCAAATGCATCAGAGGAGAAAATATTTTTTATAAGTTGACTTCTTTTATCAGATCTGGATTTATTCTCATAGCATAAGTTGATCATGTTTTTTTTAAATTCTAAGATCGTGTAAGGATTAAGAAGGACAGAGAGAGGGAAGGAGAAAGGAAACCCAACCTTATCTCAGTGGTGGGAATGTTGGGAAATGAAGAACAGTGAAAGGCCCAGAGAACACTCTCCTATCATGATTATTTATGCCGTGATGCTATGTAACTTAATAGCCTAAAACTAAGGAATAAAGCAGTGGATATAGGATGTTCAATAAAAGAGACTCAGGTGAATACCAGATAGTCACCAGAGGTCATGTGTATCGAAGCTAATTAACAAAGGTGACAAGCTAGTCGTAAGGCCTAAGGTGTGCTCACCTATAAGTTCTAGGCCTTGCACCAAAACATTTTGAACTTCCTAGTGAAATACCATACTCTGTAGGTCTATTCATCATGTTAAGTTGCTTAATTCAAATGCTGTCTTTACTTGCCTATTAAACTTATCCTACATCAAGAAATTATCATGTCCTTATTTATAAAGTAGACTAAAATTGGCAGAATATTTGCAACATTGAAATATAGCATCTGCCTACTTCTTACTAATTAAAAGTTAAATGTTACACTCCCACTGTAATGTTCCTTGAATTAACAAATCATCACACATTCTATTTGAACTTTCATTCTTCTAGAAAATCAACAAAAATATAGTTTTATAGTATCTCCCTCTATTTAAACTCCTCTGTTTTATCCTGTAGCACATCAAGAGAATGGTAAAGCATTATATATTATGTATTTTTCAAATGGATAGTTAGAAATCAGGTACAATAATAAGAATTTTGTAGAACCATTTCCTGATCCTACACTCAGATGTACACAAGCATGCAGGAGATTGATCTGGATGTGCTTTTGGGATGACCACCTTTGGAATGGAAAGAAAGGAAACAGATTGAAATAAAAGTAGTTACCTTGTGATACTGTTCAGCAAAGTCTCCATCCAACACCATGGGAAATTTTGAAGCCAGAATGATATTTAGTGAAAGGAATCTTTTTAGCTGAGACAATTCCCAGTGAGGTTTCACAGTACAAGAGTGTCTGCTGGTGATGCTTCCAATAGCAAGCAGAATAATTTCTTCAGTCCTGAAGAGCTGCTTGAAGGAACATATCACATAACACACAACACATTATGTATCACTCAATAAACACATGTGGAAGAAAGTTATTATTCTACTCAATACCCATTTTCTTTCTTTCTCTCTTTCTTTCTCTCTTTCTTTTGCTAATGGAAGCTGAATTTAGTTGAAATTACTCTAGCAGATATTTACATTACAGAAGACATCTGTGTCCCCAGAACCCAGACACAGAGAATATATAAGGTTAATACAAATAGCCTAAGAATTAAATCATAATGCCATAAGACATATATTTTATGTAATAAACTAACTTTTCTCCTGTGTATCTGAGTTGATGCTCACTCTGTACTGTCTTGGGAAAAGTGAGAACATAGTGTTTTGAGTCATTTTCTCTAGGGCTTCATTCTGTCCTATAAGCATATTGGGAAAAATCTGAATAAATCCGTGTGGTCTCATTAGGCTGTCTGTACAAGGAATTCTGAAGTAATTCTGGCCCGTGTAAGATGAGAGAAGATTCTTAAGGGTTAGAAAACTTGGATGGTTTTTCTTGAACTTAATGGTTGGTCAAGAGAAGGATATTTTCATAAAACTAGTATTTCTAAAAACTAGGATATGAAGATAAATTTCCGAAATAATGTGTGGCTATCTAGCAACCATGTATAATGCTGAAAACTGCTGAGAATGACAGAGTAAAAATAATAGAGAAAACACATCTGTGGGGAATTCACTTGGTTTTGGAATGAACCAGCCCTGGATCCTCCCTATTAACACCCATACACATATGTGAAGTAAAAAATACCCCTATTATTTGAACACATTTAGGATTTTTTCCCCTATATTTACAGTTAAAAGTATCAATTGTCACAAGTATGTAGTAACTATTTTTGACTAACCCCAAACCTGTCCATTTTCAATTAATGCACTGCCTCCTAAATGCACCTGATGTGAAAATATATCTGATAGTGCTTTACAGAACAAAATGTGTTTTATAAAGCAAAAAAAAATTATGTTGTTTGTTCTAAGATTTCTATTGCCATGGATTTACAGAAGATGGATGAGGTTGTTAAGGCCCTTGAGTGCATTTCTCCTCAATGCATGTGTTGGGGCACATTATTATCCAACAAGAATTTCCCCATTACCTCTGAGTCTAGCTATCCTTTGCTACTTGGCCTCCACAACCCTGACCCCCCCTTTTTAAGCAGTATATGTCATATGTGCTGTTCTTTTCAAGGGTAGGATAAAAATCAGAAATTTAAAATGAACAAGTGACAGAAAAATGGGTCACTGCTGCTTGTATTTCAGATTTAGCTAAGTGTTCAGTTGAGAGTTGTGTTCAATAGATTTGCATCTTACATATTACTATCATTTTTAATATAAATTAAGGAAAACTAGTTTTGACTGGAAGTGTTAACATTTCGTGGATATTGAAGTACTACCATTTTGTCCAAGACCTTGTGTGCCTTTGAGGCTTGGGACGCTAATTTGCCAAATGAAAACTAGGGAATTCGTGGAGTCTAGTGTCTGTGTGGATCACGATAAACTGTGAAAAATTCTGGAAGAGATGGGAGTACCAGACCATCTGACCTGTCTCTTGAGAGACCTGTATGCAGGTCAGGAAGCAACAGTTAGAACTGGACATAGAACAACAGACTGGTTCCAAATAGGAAAAGGAGTACGTCAAGGCTGTATATTGTCACCCTGCTTATTTAACTTGTATGCAGAGTACATCATGAGAAACGCTGGGCTGGAAGAAGCACAAGCTGGAATCAAGATTTCCGGGCGAAATATCAATAACCTCAGATATGCAGATAACACCACCCTTATGGCAGAAAGTGAAGAAAAACTAAAGAGCCTCTTGATGAAAGTGAAAGAGGAGAGTGAAAAAAGTGGCTTAAAGCTCAACATTCAGAAAACTAAGATCATGGCATCTGGTCCCATCACTTCATGGGAAATAGATGGGGAAACAGTGTCAGACTTTATATTTTTGGGCTCCAAAATCACTTCTGTTGGTGATTGCAGCCATGAAATTAAAAGACACTTACTCCTTGGAAGGAAGGTTATGACCAACCTAGATAGCATATTTAAAAACAGAGACATTACTTTGCCAACAAAGGTCCATCTAGTCAAGGCTATGGTTTTTCCAGTGGTCATGTATGGATGTAAGAGTTGGACAGTGAAGAAAGCTGAGTGCCAAAGAATTGACGCTTTTGAACTGTGGTGTAGGAAAAGACTCTTGAGAGTCCCTTGGATGGCAAGGAGATCCAACCAGTCCATCCTAAAGATCAGTCCTGGGTGTTCATTGGAAGGATTGATGTTGAAGCTGAAACTCCAATACTTTGGCCACCTCATGCGAAGAGTTGACTCATTGGAAAAGACCCTAATGCTGGGAAGGATTGGGGGCAGGAGGAGAAGGGGACGACAGAGGATGAGATGGTTGGATGGCATCACCGACTCGATGAACATGGGTTTGGGTAAACTCCGGGAGTTAGTGATGGACAGGTAGGCCTGGCATGCTGTGATTCATGGGGTTGCAAAGAGTCGGACACAACTGAGCTACTAAACTGAACTAAAGTGCCTTTCCAAATCTAGATTCTGTCAATTCTCTTTTTATTGAATGAAAATACTATTGACATAATAGTCTAATTTTTCCTATATATTAAGCCTGTTTATAATACATACTAGATTTTTAGTTTTCTGAAGAGGTAAAAAAAAAAATGGTTAACAGGCTGATCTGTGAACTTCACACACACTATTAGCAGGAAGAGCTAATTCTTTAAGAGACCCCATAGCCTGTGCTGGTGATAAACCTTTTGTGGGAAGATCTTTCCCTGTATTATGGTCAAGGACTGTTCTTTTTGTTCTGCTTAAGTATGTGTATCAGTGGTGCTCAGGCAGGCCTGCAGCTTTCAGTTTTTCAAACTTCATTGGAAGGAGGAAGAGGAGGGTAACTTGTGCTGCAACAAGAGATGGGCGCATATAGGTCAACTGCCCTTTGTTTACTGCTGGAGGCACCACTAACCATGCGATATCAGCACAAATTGTTGAAGCTGATTTTGCTCTGTCTTGTCTCTATGTGAGTTAAAAGTACTCTTTATCTAGTCAGTGGTTGACTGTGTTGTATTTTCCTTGGCAACTCTATTCGCTATTTCAGGTGACAGATGTGCTTGAATTTCTAATCCTGGTGACTGGCATTATGGTGATTTTTACTCTCCTTCATGAAGTTGAAGTCCTCCCCTAGCACTGGCGACAAGTCCATGTTGTTTTGCTCAGTAGCAGTAATACTTATACACAGCATAAAGAAAATAAGTAAATATAAATGTAATAGTATGATAGCAGGAAAACTGTGCAATATTGCAATACTGTTTTGAGCATAAGCTCAGCAGTGAACCAAATTAGCCCAATAAAAAAGGCTGGTATAAACTTGCTAAGATATTATCTTAAAACCAGGCCTCTGAATAATCAATTACTCCTAATAGCTGTGTATTAAATAGAGAACAAAACTACTTAAAGTTATGCAAGGAAGTTCAGCACCCTAAATAAAATAGTGCAAGATGTATAAAGAAGCAAGAAAATATGACCATAACCAAGAACAATTCAGTTAATAGAAACAGGTAGAAAAATACATAAGCATGATGAAAAAAAAATTGGAAGATGTAAATAAAATCTCACAAATGAAATAAAATCTCACAAATGAAATAAAATCTAGAGATAAAAAATACAGCATCTAAGATGAAGCACATACTGTATAAAACAAGCAGCAAGTCAGACACCGTAAAAGAAAGGGTTATTGTACATGATAACATAGAAGTAGAAACCATTCAAATAAAACACGGAGAGAAAAAAAAAGAATATAGAATAATGCAAAGAGCAGCAGTGAACTGCAGGGCAATTTCCATGGTCTTAAGATATGTATATATATAATTGGAGTTCAGAAAGAAGAGTGCAGACCAATACTGTAAAAATGATGGTGATGAAGTTGCAAACTTGATGAAAACTCTAATTCCAAATATTCAAAAATCTTAACAAACTCAATAAAAAGGATATGAAGAAAACCATATCTAGGCCCTAGATAATTTCAATTGCTGAAATGCAGTGAAAAAAAGACAGTATTAAAGGTAGCTGGAGAGAAAAAGGCAAATTAGGCATAGCAGACCAAATTTGACAGTAAACATCTCATCAGAAATAATGCAAACCAAAAAAAAAAAGTGTGAAGCAAAATATTTAAGATACTAACAGGTTGCCATGAGGCAAAATTGTCAACTAAAAACTATACACCTAATAAAGAGATCTATGAGAAATTATAATAAAATAAATACAGAATTCATCACCAATAGATGAGTACAACAAGAAATGTTAAAGGAAGTTCTTCTGATAGAGGCAAATAATACTAGATAGATTCAGTATGAGAGAATGAGACATACCAGAAGTGGAAGCTGGGTCAATAAGTATAAAATAAATCTTAATTTTCCTTAAAAGATGACAGATTTAAGCAAATATAGTAACAAAATAATGTGTAGTTTATAACATTTATAAAAGTAATATACAAAACAATTCAATGCAAAGAGTAAAACTGAGAAAATAGAAACATGCTGCTATACTGTTTTATATTGAAATATAATCACTGTATCTGAGTGGAAAATATATAACAATTTAAAGATATATACATTGAATTGAATATAAAATAGAACATGAATTAGTAATGAAGTCTACTTACAGTACAATTAAAAATCAGCTTTCATTGTATAGACTTCACCATTGAAAATTGAATTTTCAAGAAAAAAGGGAAAGAATCCTTAAACTTTGGCAAATCTATAATAGGTTTATGCAATCCACACATTTTTTTTCAATTTCATTTTTTGTTAGACTTTACTTTTAGAGCAGTTTTAAGTTCACATAATCATTGAGTAGAAGGTTCATAGGTTCATCTTTATCCCCACACATGCATGCCCTTCCTGTATCAGAATATCCCCCCAGAGTGGTAAGTTTGTTATAGTTGAGGCCCTACAAGGACACATCAGTATCCACAATGCACCCAGAACCCATAGTGCATGTTGGGATTTTTTGTGTTGTACATTCTATGAATTTGAACAGTTAGTGACTTGCATCCAACATTATACTATCACATAGAAGTCTCACTGCCCTAAAAATTATCTGTGATCTGCCTATTCATCTCCACACCCCAATTCCATTTTGGGAAGATCATATAGTTGGAAATATATACTATGTACCCTTTTCAGCTTGACATCTTTCACTTAGTAATATGCATTTAAGTTTCCTCAATATATTTTCATGACAAAATAGTTTATTTCAGTTTAGCGCTGAATATTATTCTATTGTCTGCATGTACCATAGTTTACTTGTTTTTCACCTACTGAAGGACATATCGGTTGTTCCCAAGTTTTGGCATTTATGAATAAAGCTATTATAAATATCCATATGCAGGTTTTACTGTGGACATAGGTTTTTAACTTCTTTGCATCAATACCAAGGAATGTGATTGCTAATAATGCTCAGAGTATGATTAGGTTTATATAAAAAAAAAAGACTGCCACACTGTCTTCCAAAGAAGCTGTACCAATTTGCATTGCCATCAACAATTAGTGAGAGCACCTGATGCTCCACACCCTTTCTATCATTTGATGCCAGTGTTATGAATTTCAGCCATGCCAAGGTGTAGTGATTCTCTACTGTTGTTTTAATTTGCATTTCCCAGATGGCATATAATGGGGAGCATGTTTTCATATGCTTATTTGCCACCTGCATATTTTCTTTCATGAGATGTCTTTATCATTGCATAATACCTTTCTTTATCCCTTATAACTTTCCTTGCTGTAAAGTCTACTCTGTCAGAAAATATGTCAGTAACTGCTCCTATTAATACTTTCCTTTGACTAGTGTTAGCATATATCTCTCCACTTATTATATTTTTAATTTATATCTGCCTTTAGAAACACACATATTGCATTTCTTATAAATGATATATAGTTGAGAACTTTTTATCCACTCTGAAACTGTGTTTTTTTTAATTAGTACATTTAAAACTGTATCAGTTTAACATCTGCAATATATTTTGTTGTATTTTATGTGTTGCCCTTTTTCTTTGTTCTTAGCTTTGATGTCCACATTTTTTACCCTGTTGTAGTTTTAGTTGAGCATTTTATATGATTCCATTTTCTCTTCTTTCTTAGCATATCAGTTGCACTTCTGTTTTTACTTTTTTTAGTGATTGCTCTAGAGTTTTCAGTATATATTTGCAACGAGTCCAAGTGCACTTTCAAATAACACAATCAAAGTCCACTTTTAAATAACATAAATACCTTCTCAGATTCAGTTCAGACACTCAGTCATGTCTGACTCTGTTTGACCCCATGGACTGCAGCACGCCAGGTTTCCCTGTCCATTACCAACTTACGGAGCTTACTCAAACTCATGCCCATCACATCGGTGATGCCACCAACCATCTCATCCTCTGTCGTCCTCTTCTCCTCCTGGCTTCAATCTTTCCCAGCATCTGGGTCTTTTCAAATGAGTCAGTTCTTCACATTAGGTGGCCAAAGTATCAGAGTTTCAACTTCAGCATCAGTTCTTCCAATGGATATTCAGGACTGATTTCCTTTAGGATGGACTGATTGGATCTCCTTGTTTTCCAAGGGACTCTCAAGAGTCTTCTTCAATACCACAGCTCAAAAGCATCGATTCTTTGGTGCTCTAACCAACTATCACATCCATACATGACTACTGGAAAAAACCATAGCTTTGACTAGATGGACCTTTGTTGGTAAAGTAATGTCTCTGTTTCTCAGGTAGTACAAGTAATTATGATAGCAAAATAATCCTAATTCTTCTGTCCTTTGTGTATCTGTCATTCACTTCACTTATACATAAACTGAACGCATAGTTGCTGTTATTCTTTGGAATAAACTATTATCTTTAGTTCAATTAAAAATAAAAGAAAAATATTTTTTTTTCTACCTTGACTAATTTCTTCTTTGGTGCTCTTCCATTCTTTATGTAGATTCAGTCTCCCCTTATGTCATTTTCCTTCTCATTAAAAAAACGTTTAACACTTCTTGCAAGGTGGATCTACAGGCAACTTGGCAGTTATTTAAAAAAAAAACTAAACGTGCACCTACCCTGCAAAACAGCAACTGCATTCATGAATACTTATCCCATAGAAATGTCGACTTATGTTCACAAAAATCCTATATGCTAATGCTTACAGTAGCTTTATTTGTAATAGCTCCAAACTAGAAACAGCAAGTAAACTGTTAAACAAATAGTAGTGCAAACCATACCATGAAATCTGTTCAACATTGCAAAGAAACTTAACTGTTTATATACATAATATCCTTGATGAATTTCCAGAGAGTTATACCTGGGTCAGAAAGATCCCCTGGAGAAAGCAATGGCAACCCACTCCACTGTTCTTGCCTGGAGAATCCCAAGAACAGAGGAATTTGGTGGGATACAGTCCATGAGGTTGCAAACAGTCAGACAAAACTGAGCGACTAACTCTTTCTTTCTTTCATACATGATATCCTTGATGAATTTCCAGAGAGTTATGCTAAGTTTTTAAAAGCCAGTAACAAAAAAACTTACATAATGTATGATTCCATTTACATAACATTCTTAATATGACAAAGCTTTAGATTTGGGCAGGCAAGGGCTTACTGATTATCAGCAATTAAGGAAGGAGTGAGATGGGAAGGAAGGGTGTAGCTATAGGAAGGTAATAGAAAGATCCCATTGGTGATGAAAATTTGGTGTATCTTGACTGTATCATGGCAATATTCCAGTTAGTGATGTTTTATTATAGTTTTGCAATATGTTACAAATGGGAGAAATTAGGCAAAAGGTATGTGAGGGCTCTCTGTGTTGTTTATTAGAATTGCATGTTAATCCCTAGTGGCTCAGACGGTGAAGAATCTGCCTGCAATGCAGGCGATCTGGGTTTGGTCACTGGGTGGGAAGATCTGCTGGAGAAGGGAATGGCTGCCCACTCCAGTATTCCTACCTGGAGAAATCCATGGAGAGAGAAGCCTGGAAGGTTACAATCCACAGGGATGCAAAGTATCATACATGACTGAGTAATTAACACTGTCATTTCACTTTCAAACTAAAAGCTTAATAGAAATTATGGACAACATTCACTCCCTATGTATATATATGTAGTATTTACAATAGAAATTAGAAAAAAGATTTCCAACAATGGAAAATACAGCAAATCGTTCTTATAAGTTAATCTTATTTAGTTAATAGTATTCTGCTTATGTTATTTCTTAATTTTAATAAATACCCCCATGAGTATACAAGATATTAACATTAAGGAAAGCAGGGCCGAAAGTATGCAGAAATTTTATTACACTGGCAATTCTTCTGTATAACTAGAATTCTTTCAAAATTAAATTCTAAAAAGTCAACAAAGAGGGCTAAAGAAAACTAAACATAATCTAAATAAAAGAAAAAATAATAAAAAATGATAAAGTTTATGAAATAATGAAAGTTAAGAAACTTAAGAGTAGATTAATTTAGTTACACAGATGGAAAAGAAAGGAAGCATTAAGATTAAAAACTAGCAATGATGAAGGTAAACAGGCTAAAGATATCTGAAAATGAAAATGTTTATGAGATACTTTGCACTCCAAAATGTAGAAAATTAAAATACAATCACAGACTAGCATCATTCAACAACAACTTTTAGCTGTCTATCAACTAAATATACCCAGATACATTTAAAATATTACTTTTTAAATTCTGATGATGTAAGGTTTTAACAAGGTGTATTGGATAATTTTTTCTTTGTAATGGGCTAAAGAATAAAAGCCCTGTGATCATATTGATAAAATGTCAGACCAACTGCAACTTTAATCCTGACTTTTAGAAATTACATTTATTAAAAAGTATAACTTTTGATAAGAGCGAAACAAAACACAAACAAAAATTACCCTAACTTAATCTAATACAATACTGGAGTGGGTAGCCTGTCCCTTCTCCAGGGGATCTTCCCGACCCAGGAATCAAACCATGGTCTCCTGCATTGCAGGCGGATTCTTTACCAGCTGAGCTACCAGGGAAGCCCAATATAATAACTAGATAATGACATTTGGGGAAATCTGTAAGTCATAAAGAATACAAGGAGGACTTTTGATAATAAAGTCAAAATGCATTATTTACATTATTAATTCAAAAAATTATATAATTCTATAGACAGAAATAGAAAACAAATAAATTATAGATATCAATACTGAAAATAAACAGAGATAGAGCACATTTTGAATTTGTAGTATACACTTTTCTTTACCTTGGCCAGATTCATCTACCATATCTATTGTTACCAGAATAATTTTCTTTTTCCTCTTTATCTGGAAAGTCATCCAAGTATGCATAGGTTGTTAGGGTTTCTTCCTTTCTCTTTTCAATGACCACACATTTAGGAATATAGTTTAGCTTCATATTTTCAGAATATTTTTCCACTGAAAGTTTCAGAGATGAGCACATAAATCAAAGTAAAATACACAGAAGATTCCCTGGAGTTTTATCGTCAGATATTTTACCCCTTCGGATTCCCTAAGTGCAAAAAATTCCAACCCAAAGATGTCAGTTGCAGTTGTTGCCACTAGATGAAATCAGCTTGACTGAGCCTATAGCTTAGGGGAAAAAATACAGAGAAAACAAAGACAGTCTGTTGACTATTCCTTTTGAAACCCTTGCTCTAATCATGACTAATATCAATAAGCAGCTACCTAAAACATTAAAACTATTTCACCTCTTTATCTAATTCATGTTGGGGTTCTTTCACTTGAAATTGAAAGAAACCTGGCAAACAGCTGACATGGTGATGACAGGGAAATAAAGATGAATTAAAAGCAATATTTTTTCAGTAACAAGATTAACTTAACTTGCCACTTTTTACAAATGTGTTTGATCATTGGATATCTTAAATCCTAACAATGCTTTGAAGAACCTTAAGACATCTGTGAAAAATATTAGTCACTTGAAACATCAGGTGGGGGTTCATTTTATGCGTCCGCTTGGATGGCCCAAGATGCCCAGATATTTGGTCAAAGATTATTCTGGATAATTCTGTGAAGATGTTCTTTAAATAAAATAATATTTAAATCAGTGAACACTGAGTGAAGCAGTTTACCCTCCATAATGTGGGTGGGTTTCTTTCAATCAGTTGATGGCCTTAACTGAACAAATACTGACCTCCTCTGAGCACCATGGTTACACTATTTATAAGTGGTCTAATGGTTAGATGGCATCACCGACTCAATGGACATGAGTCTGGGTAAACTCGGGAGTTGATGATGGACAAGAACGCCTGGTATGCTGCTCTTCATGGGGTCACAAAGAGTCAGACATGACTGAGCGACTGAACTGAACTATCCAAACTTGAAGCAAAAGGTAAAAAAGTAAGAAAAAAAGAAAAATAACAAATAACACAAACTAAAAATATGAGGAAAATAAGTACAAATTACAGAAAAATATTGGAAAGGCGTATGACAAAGTATTAATTGTCTGAATAACTAAGAGCTCACTAAAGTTTTAAAGGATACAAAGAACCAAACACTAAGGGAAGTTGTGATGAAACCCTAGTTTAACCAATCAAAAAACGAAGAAAGAAGAGAAATAAAGGAAAGAAGGGGAAAGTTTTCAAATATAATTGTCACCAAAATAAATTGGAAAAAAAGAGTTCTACTAGATTGCTCTTTGTGGACAGTTGTAATGTTCTCTCTATAGTAGTATATATAATATTAGACGTATAATTGTCATGTGACTGAAGATATATGAAGATTAATTTCTAATTGTATCTTTCTGTTTGAAGACAATTATAATGAACACTGAAAGTTTATTTATTAAAACATTTAAATTAGATACGATTTATATCTTTCTTCAGTGAATTTAAATTAATTACGAGCACTTAAACACAGTTCAATACTATGGTAAAACATTTTAAAGAATGAAAAAATATATTATTTTTAACATGTATAAATATGAACTATCAAATATTAATATCTTTGTTTGAAGTATTCTGGAAATATTTTATAACATAGTAGGCCTTTAATAAAATAGTGAAGAATATATAAATGTAGCTCTATAATTGAAAATATAACCTGATATGGGAAAAATGGCTTTTAAAACCAAGTCTCCATATGCCCTTCACAGGACTGCACTGCATTTTTACTTGGCCTTTATGTCAATCTGCTCAAATTTAAGCTGTCACTATCACAGCTGCATACATATTTTAAGTGGATTTAGTATAAAGCAGCATGCAAAAAGCAGCATACATTTAAAGGACAGGAATACTATGGCTAAATGTTTAATTTTGTTTAAGCCATTTCATATGACAGCTATGGAGTACTTCTTCCACTGCCGAAGAACTTTATGATTTTCCTAAATATTTAGTTCTTTTCCCTGAGGCCTAAAGATTGAATACTCTTCACTTTAAACTGCTCTCAAGGAAACCGAAGTATAGAATAAATAAAAGGGTGGTATAATATCATTTCATGAATGTACAGTAGAGGAGCATTTAATAAGTGTAAAGGAAAATATATTGACAGAAAAATGAAAAGGGCCTTGGTTATGGTATCCCACATAGATTGCCATAAGTAGGAAATACAGCTTCATTTACTACCTAAAAGTAATTTAACTGTAAATAGGTAAATAAATCATTTGTACATATATATTTTTTTTTCCTTATGGCTAATTATGTACGAAGGCTTAAGCAGAAACTATCTCCATTGAAAGTGAATGCCTTTCATTGAGGATGCCCTGGGAACTTGGAAAGGAATCATTTAAACTGACTTAAGGTCCATCTTCACCAGCAATTTTAAAATGCATTATTTTCCTCTGCTATGGAATGTAACTATTGAATCTTTGATATATACCCCTGTCCTCATGAGGTTGTCACAGTTAGTTCTAATAACTGACCATGTGTGTATATGCTCAGTTATGTCTGACTCTGTGACCCCATGGACTGTAGCCCACTAGGCTCCTCTGTCCATGTAATTTTCCAGGCAAAAATACTGGAGTGGTTTGACATTTCCTACTTCAAATAATTGGCCATATTACCTCAACAACTGTGATTTATGACTAAATGGAATGGTATCTCTTTGAAAAAATATCCCTTCTAATTTTAGCATGGAGTTAAAACTCTAGTCCTTGTTTTATCTGTAGTGCCAAATTGAATTTTAAAACAGAAAATCTTAAGTACAAATTGACCCATTAGCAAAAAGAGCTAACCCAGAAATGGGGATAAATATATTACCCTGGATTTCTTTCTCCAGGATGTCAATGTCTTCATAGTTAACACTGTAGACTCTCCACTTCATTTGTGTGGAAGACTAGAGAGTGTGCCCTGAAACAGTACAGCCTTAGCACCAGTATCATATCATAACCCCCACACCCTCAATCACCTCTGCTACAATAAAAACAAAATGTAGGTCAACAAAATTTGTTACCCCTAACTGTGTCTTTTTTGCAGGAAAAATAATTTACACTGATGGTATTTAAAGCCCAAAAGACTCAGGAAGAACTTTAACTTTACCCCTAACTGCCTAAAAGAATGTAGACAGAAGACCTGTTTCAGGAAGGGACCTAACTCTATAGTTACAGATAGTTAACTATAGTATGAACTTGGTGTGTAGACAGGGAGGAACCTTGCAAAGTCTGTTGGTTAAAATTTCTCTCTGTGTCCTGTTGTCTTTGGATGGTCCAGCAAACATCTGTTTACCAAGTATTTGCTTTTCTACCTCCATGTAAATTACCTTCCTCCCCTTTGAAGTCCTGAAACACTACCCTCAAGAGAATGCTCTTTTGTTTTTAACTGAAAATTGTATTTAATGTGAAGGCTTCAGCCATTTTGGGAAATTACTCAGTTTTCCTAAGTCTTTTCAATGTATACATGTTATTAAGATTTTGTTTGATTTCCTCTTGTTAATCTTTCATATCAATTTAATTCTTAGACTGCAAGAAGAATCTAAAAGGGGAGAGGAAAATTTCCTTCTTCATGACAAAATCATCAAGTCATACTAGTTTTAAAAACTTATACTGAGAAATTATTGTAATTCATAGGCACTTGCAATGTAATGTATGGAGATGCCCCTTCATTATGCACCTGGCCTCCCCCAGCGCTGTAATACAACACCAAATGCCTATAGGACACCTCAAAATCTGCTTGGTTCAATCCAAATAGCTTATTAGGTTTCACCAGTTATACATGCATTCATTTCTGTGTGTGAGTGTGTGCATAGCTCTGGGCAATTGTGTGTGTTAGTTGCTCAGTCATGTCCAACTCTTTGCAACCCCATGGACTGTAGCCCACCAGGCTTCTCTGTCCATGAGATTCTCAAGGCAAGAATACTGGAGTAGATCGCCATTTCCCTTCTCCAAGGACAATAGTATTACATGTTTAATTTTATGTTACCACTATCCTGATGATGGTACTTAACTGTACCATCCCACAGATACTATATGTTTCAAGTAATGTATCTGAAGTACTCTATTAAGGTTCTTATGCACATTATTTAATCCACAATCATATTTTTCCATTTTTATTTTTGAGGAAACAATCTCAAGAGGTGTACTTATCCCAAATCATGAAACTAATAAAAAAAAGTTTAAAAAGTCAGGGATCAGCTCAACTTCTTATTAACATCAAAACTTGTGCAAATTCTTTTAATAGAAGTTCACATCCAAGCAGGAGGCACTTTCATTTTTACAAAGAACCATTTTGGGAGGATAGAGGTGTAGATGGATATTGTTCACTGAAAAAAAAGCACACCAAGTAAGAGTTATGAGTCTAAGTTTTATTTAGGGAACTTCCTGAAGACTGTAGCCCAGGAAACAACCTATCAGTAGCTCTGGGGACTGCCCAAATGGGAAGGGAAAGAAGTCAGTAAATATGGCTTTGTGCACTCAAGCATACATCTTAGTAAAAGATCACTGCTAGTCACAAAAAATAGATATCTCAGTTGGTGAGTTTAGTACTTTTCTATGTATGAGAAGATGCAAGAAAATCTGAGTTCATTAAAATTCTTCCAGATATACACATTATAAGGGGCCTGTTTGTCCAAAGTGTAGAGTACCTCATCCTGGTTTTTGTCATGAATTCCTTTCAGGGTGTACTGTTGGCCAGTATGACTTAGTCCTTATTACAACAATTTGTAACCACATTACAAATCCATATGGTGAGCCACATTCTTTGTTTTAAAGTAGTGTAGAAGTATGCAAAGAAGAAATAATTTTAATTCCTTTGATTTCTTATGTAAAAATCAGAACCGTCTTCACTGTTTTTCAAACTTGTCATCTCATTGAATCACCTGCAAGAATTAAAGGGTGGGGGAAATAGAAGAAAAGGAATATATATATGTGTGTATATATATATATATATATATATATATATATATATGTATGTATGTATGTATATACAGGCTTCCCAGGTGGCTCATTGGTAAAGAATCTGCTTGGCAATGCAGGAGATGTGAATTCAATACCTTTGTCAGGAAGATCCCAAGAGCAGGAAGTGTTGTTGCTGTTCAATCGCTAAGCCATATCCAACTCTTTATGACCCATGGACTGCAGTATGCCAGGCTTCCCTGTCCTTCACCATCTCCTGGAGTTTGCTCAAACTTATGTCCATTGAATCAGTGATGCCATCCAACCGTCTCATCCGCTGTTGTTCCCTTCTCCCCCTGCCTTCAATCTCTCCCAGCATCAGGGTCTTTTCCATTGAGTTGGTTCTTCACAAGGAAATGGCACTCCAGTATTCTTGCCTGGGAAATCCCATGGATGGAGGAGCCTGGTGGGCTACAGTCCATGGGGTCACAAAAGACTCAGACATAACTTAGTGACTAAAAAACAACAATATGTATATACACATATATGTATATGCATATATGAAAATTACAAACTATATATTCATTTACATATGCATGCACATATATATTTATATTATACATTGATACTATGGATAAATATTTATTCAGAAGTACTTCCTCTCTAAAATAGAAAACAAGACTGAAAGGTCATCAGTCATGTTTACATATCTTAGAAAAATGGTAGAATAGACACTGATATATGGTGAGGTAAACTGAATAAATTGAATGCATATTTTGCCAAGGTTGAAGTAAATGTTTTCTGTTGTTTGTCAACTGTATGGTTTATTTAGTTCCATTCACAGTTTGTTGTCAAGGACCTGATAAGTGTCTAAATCACTCAGAATTACTCAGTTGCTTAGCAAAAGGCTCACAGTAAATCCAACCACATTACAAATCCTTAATATATTCTTGTTTTAATTCTTCTCTTCCCATTGGCCTTTGGAATATTTTCTGAAGTGTTTTGAAATTCCTGGGAATAGCTTCAGGTAAATATTAATGCGCCAGCCTCAATCTCTCTTTATTCACTTTCCTACTCACTAATGCCCTAGGGTAGGGAAGTTTTCTCCCACTTCTCCTGCAGAACTTACACCTGAAGGAAGTAAGTTCCTTCCACTTACTTCTTAGTGAACTTATTCCTTAGATATTAATTCATTGATTCTTTAATCTGTAGTTTATATGCCAGATATGAAGTCAAATCAATTGTTATGTCATATCTGAATGGGCTAGTAGTTTTCCCTACTTTCTTTAATTTAAGTCTGAATTTTGCAATAAGGAATTCATGATCTGAGCCACAGTCAGCCTCAGGTCTTGTTTTTGCTGACTGTATAGGGCTTCTCCATTTTTGGTTGCAAGGAATATAATCAATCTGATTTTGGTATTGACCATCTGGTGATGTCCCAATGGGGAACTGTCTCTTTTTTGTTTAAATAGGGTATTTGCATATTCATCAATAATGAAGTATAAATGTAATAAGCATTCAAAATAACTGCCTTATTGATTATGTAGTTTAGACACTGTATAATCTGGTATCAGTGCCATTAGGAATAAGATAGAGACTAAATTATTTAAGGGAAATTTTCAGGGAAATATTGTCCTAAAAGTGATTAAAATTTCAGTAAAAGTAGAAAGTTATATTTGACCTTTAAATTATTAGGGCTGTTGGGAAATTATTATTAGATGAGTAGTTGGGAAGAGTTAAAAATTACTGTTGTTCTTACACACATTCATTTTGTGACTTCTCAAAGTACATGTGTATATACATATATGATAAGTGATTCTGAAAATTTTGTTGATTGAAAAGATCTAATGAAAAAGCATTTCTAAATAAAATTTTGAGAAAATAATGGAATAGATACATATGAACAATTGAGAACATGTCTATGTAACTTTCGGAGAAGGCAATGGCACCCCACTCCAGTACTCTTGCCTGGGAAACCCCATGGACGGAGGAGCCTGGTAGGCTGCAGCCCATGGGGTCGCGACGAGTCGGACACGACTGAGCGACTTCACTCTCACTTTTCACTTTCATGCACTGGAGGAGGAAATGGCAACCCACTCCAGTATTCTTACCTGGGGATTCCCAGGGACGGCGGAGCCTGGTGGGCTGCCGTCTATGGGGTCGCATAGAGTCGGACACGACTGACGCGACTTAGCAGCAGCAGCAGCAGCAGCAGCAGCAGCAGCAGCAGCAGCAGCTATGTAACTTTATATGTGTGGTAGAATTAAACTTTACAGTTAATTAGTGTAGAAAAATATAATATTTTCATTCCAGAATTCAACTCATCATTCTCTAGAATCCCCATTAACAATAATGCTGCAAGATACTTGATTTTCCCATTTAAAATGCATGTATCAATGTTCTACTCCCAAGTGAATTAGAGTAGCTGGCTTCAGACCATTGCTCTTACTGAAGATAGCTAAAGAATTCATGTATTTGAATTCAGTAAAATGTTTCAAAACAGGAGAATTTCAGAACTATACACCAGAGAGAGAAATTGAAAGTGGTGATATTTGCAGTCATTTCTCCCCAGGAGGCATTTGCTCATCTTGGAGCTAAGCAAGAGGCTGAAAATGTGGATCTATACCTGAAAAAGGCTCCTACTAGAGGAAAGATAGTTTGGCAAAACTTGACAGGCTTTGAGAACACAGCAGAATTTTGCCTCGGGATATGGGTGAATTCAAAATATCTTCATCGATGACTAAACATCAAAAGTGAGGGAAGCAGCATGAATAATACTAGCCATTCCCAATGACATTAAAATCTGAAAAAAATACAAAAAGAATTATTCATAGACATGGAGAGTCAAAGAAGTATGTTATAAGGAACTGTGCCTCCTGAGAGAAAGAATAAACATTATGGAAAGTTCCACATTCAAACCAAGGCATTTAACAATTTATAAACTAGAGTCCAAGCAAGAAGTAAAGTCTACCTGAGACTATGGCTGTAGCAGGAGGCAGGGTTGGAATTTGAGCTTTTAACTTTACAGACAAAAATTTGAAAGTAAGAACTACAGAGGGGCTTCCTTGTTGGCTCAGATGGTACAGAATCTTCCTGCAATGCCGGAGACCCAGGTTTGATCCTTGGATTGGGGAGTTCCTCTGGAGAAAGGAATGGCAGCCTACTCTAGTATGCTTGCCTGGAGAATTCCATGGACAGAGAAGACTGGTGAACTGCAGTCCATGGGATCGCACAAAGTCGGACATGACTGAGTGACTAACATACACAAAAGAACCACAGAGGACCTGCTCTGCATGAAATGTCAGAAAATATATGTGTCACTGACCTCAACGAGTTTAACCAGTTCATAAACTGCAAATGCACTGGACAGAGCTCCAAGAAAAAAAGATAAAATAGCATTTCTCTATTTTAAATAGATTAAATAAGGATATTACAGAACTTAGCAGAGAATTCAACAATCATGTAGTACTAGGGTAACAAACATTGAAATTTAAGGTGCACTATGGTGAAAGGACTCAGTAAACACACCAAGATTTTGATCAGATACCATAAGAACCTATGTGTGTAGAGTATAAAAGTGTTTGTCACTCAGCTGTGTCCAACTCTTTGCAACCTCATGGGCTATAGCCTGCCTGGCTCCTCTGTCTATGGAATTCTCCAGGCAAGAATACTGGGGTGGGTAGCCATTCCCTTCCCATCCCAGGGATTGAACCCCAGTGTCTTGCACTGAGGCAGATTCTTTACCATCTGAGTCACCAGGGAAGCCCAACCATAAGGGCTTAGAGTAGGCTAACTAGAACCACATCAGTAGAAACAGAATCTAAAACTGACTATTGACAAATTTATGATTTCAGTTTAAAAGATAAAAAAAAATAACTTTTGTATGAAAATAATATTTTCTGAAGCTTTAAGAAAGTTATAACTTAAATATAATATACTACATCCAAACAAAAATAACAAGGCAAATACATCAACAAAATTGCAGAGTAGGCAGCTCCAAATTTCTGTCCCTCCAAAGAAACATTGAAAAGGAAGCAAAATCTGTCAGAGCCAACCTTTTAGAACTCTAGAAAAGATCAAAGGTTTATAGTACCAAGCAAGCACTGAGTAAAGAAAAGGGCAGTTAAAAATGCTCCTGGCATTCAAAAACATCTCTGTCAAAACACTATCTGAATAAAACCTAAAGGAGCCAAGACTTGAGTAGACCACAAGGACAAGAAATATATCTCTGAAATAATAGTTTGGAAAAAGTAACTAAACAGACAGATGATTGCAGTCTTCAACAACCAGGAACAACAAATCCTTGGGAAGGGAAAAAAATATGAATTTTATAGTTACTATATTATAATATTAAGATATTCAATATTTGAATATAATATTGTAACTTTTTTCAACAGCGAAGTATCACCAAGAATTCAAAGACATAGGATATATATGACACTCCTGCTCATTCATAGGAAAAATACAAATGAACAGAAAGTATCCTCTAAGAAAATCAGGCATTGGATTTACTAGACAGAGATTTTAAGTTAACTACTTCAATTATGCTCAAAGAGCTAAAGGGAACCATGGACAAATAATTAAAGGAAATTAGGGAAATAATAATGCAAGAAAAACTAAAAATATGAATAAAGACATATGAATTATATAAAAGAACCAAATAAAAATTTATGGAGTTAAAAAGTAAAATAAATATGAAGAAAAATTTATTAGAGGAGTTCACTGCTCTTTCTCAAACTCTTCTAAAAAATTGAAGGAGGAACACTTCCTAACTCATTCTATGAAGCCAATATTATCCCAATTCAAAGCCAGATAAAGACATCAAAAGAAAATAAAATTACAGGCCAAAGAATAATTATGAACTTAAATGCAAAAATTTTCCAGAAAATACTCTTAATCAATCAAATCCAACAACACATTAGAAGTATTACTGTATACCATGAAAGTGAAAGAAAGTGAAGTCACTTAGTCGTGTCCGACTCTTTGTGACCCCATGGACTGTAGCCTACCAGGCTCCTCAGTCCATGAAATTTTCCAGGCAAGAGTACTGGAGTGGGTTGCCATTTCCGTCTTCATGACCAAGTGGGATTTATCCAAGGAATACAAAAGTTGTTTAACACAATTAAGTGCATGTAATATATTACATTACTAGAATTAAGGGGAAAAAACCCAAACACACACAAAATTCCATGTTCATCTCAGTTAACACATAAAAGACATTTGAAAAAACCCAGTACCCTTTCATGATAAAAACCCTCAGAATGTTAAGTATATAAGGAAAATTTGTCAACACAATAAGGGACATTTATGAAAAATTACTGAGTAGCATTATTATCAATGGTGAAAAACTTAAAGTCTTTCTCCCAAAGACTAGGAACAATACTAAGATGCCTGCCTTCACCACTTCTTTCAAGATTGTATGGGAAGTCTAGCCAAAGTAATTAGACAAGAAAAAGATTTTAAATGCATCCAAATTGGTAATGAAGAGGTAAAACTATATCTAGTCATAAAAGACAAGAGTCTATATACATAGAAAATCCACAAGAATCCACAGGAAAGCTATTAGAGGTAATAAACTAATTCATCAAAGTTTTAGGGTGCAACATAACTGCACAAAAATCATATGTTTCTGTCCATCAGTAGTTAATTCATAAAACTACAAACCTAAAATCCATACTCTATTGTATACAAAGTATACTTCAATGAAATTTATTTTATTAAACAGTAATTTACATACAACTGAAAACATATTTAGTCAACTGGCAACAAAATAGAGTAAAATATTCACAAAGAAGCACAGATAGGAAAAAAGATGGAATATATGAAAAGAAATTTGTGTGAGAAATTAGAATAGTGAAAGTGTCTAAATATAGGTAATTACAGTTTTGGGAGTAAAAGGAAAATTAGCAAAACAATATTTGAACAAATTTGAACCCAGGATCTTATAAAAAACATAAAGTCACATATTCAAAATGTTCCAAAAATTATAAGCATGAAGTATACAAACATTATCTCTAACATTAGAAATTACAGTGTAATCCTTATTGTATTATATTACAGTATTCTTGGGCTTCCCTGGTGACTCAGACAGTAAAGAATCCACCTATAATGCGGAAGACCTGGGTTTGATCCCTGGGTTGGAAATATATCCTGGAGAGAGCATGGCGTCCCACTCCAGTATTCTGACTGGAGAATCCCAGTGGACAGAGGAGCCTGGCAGGCTAAGTCCACGGGGTCGCAGAGGCAGACATGAATGAGTGACTAAATACAGCATGGAAAACCTTAAAGGGTTAATATATTTAGCTCTTCCTAAAAAGTGCAGAAATTGATACTAATTTTTAAGCCCTCATGCCTTTTGAAATACTATCATCACATATTTAATAACATAAAACATTATTATTATTTTGCTACGATTGTATTTAATTATATGTGACAGTATTACTCTTGCTTTAAAATTAATACATGTATCTGTTTATCTGCATATTTATGCTTTCCAGGGATATTTATGCTTTCCAGTAATATTCCTTCTTCCCTGTAATTATGTGGTTCTTTCAATGATCACATTTTTTCTAGATAAACTACTGCTTTTTTATGATTCACTGTGGGTCAGCTCAAGAAAATTTCTCTCAACTCTTTTTGCCAGCCAGAATATACTGGACATAAAATACTGCATAACAATAGGGTAATAAATGAAAAAAAAAGACAACATATGGTTAATCGAAAGAAGACAATAGTTGAGGGAAAGGAACAGGTAAAAGATGCTATAAATAGTAAGAGGTTCATCTTACTCATAAATACATTGGTAATTACATTAAATATTCTTGAACTGAATACTGCAATTAAAAGTCAGAGATTGTCAAATTAGAGTGTGTGTGTATATAAAATACATATATTTGCATTAGAATATATATTCACATGTGTGCATATACACATATATAAAATCTTACAAAAATTACTATTATACATACATTCCATTTATAAGAAACATTTTAAAATGAGAAAAGGTAGATTTTATAAAAATCATATGCCTAGGAAAACTACTAGATGCAGAAATACATCTGATAAAAAGACCATAAACTTCATGTCATACACACTCAACATATTATAAATAAATGAAAAAAACTCTCCATCTATTAAAGTTATCTTAAAATGATATGAAGAAATATACATTGGTAAAAATTCAAATCACTGACTTGGAGAAGATATCTGCAATACAATATTTTGACAAAGGACTTAAAAAAGCTGAGAAATTTATCAGATATTTCATAAAGGAGACTGCCAAAATGGTCGATAACTATTTTAGAATACCTCAATTTCATTAGTTATCAGGAAAATGGAAATCAAAAGCACAGTGAAATACCATTAAACTCTCATTGTAATGGATATAATTGAAAAGACTGACAATACCTAGAGAGAATGTGGAACAAATCAAATACACACTGGTTTTAGGGTTTTAAATTAGAGTATTCTTTTTAGAGATCTTTTGGAGTAACTACTAAAATTAGAAAGTGAAAGTGGCTCAGTCATGCCTGACTCTTTGAGACCCCTTGGACTATACAGTCCATGGAATTCTCCAGACCAGAATACTGAAGTGGGTAGCTGTTCCCTTCTCCAGGGAGTCTTCCCAACCCAGGGATCGAAACCAGGTCTTCCTCATTGCAAGCAGGTTGTTTACCAGTTGAGCCACCAGGGAAGCACAAGAATACTGGAGTGGGTAGCCTATCTCTGCTTCAGCGGGTCTTCCCGACCCAGGAATCGAACCGGGATTTCCTGCATTGCCGGCAGAATCTTTACCAGCTGAGCTACCAGGAAGCCCTAAAAACCTATGACTGAACAATTTTTTCTGAGTACAGAAAGGAATTCTAACATTCACCAAAAAAACAAATACAGTAGTGTTCATAGAAGTTTTACTCATAGTAACTAAACCAGAAAGAAAGAAGTGTCCGATTACAATATAATAGTGTTAGTCACTCATTCGTGTCTGACTCTTTGTGACCCCATGGACTAAAGTCCACCAGGATCTTCTGTCCATAGAATTCTCCAGGCAAGAATACTGGAGTGGTTGCCATTCCCTTCTCCAGGAGATCTTCCCGCCCCAGGGAACAACAGAATAGATACATACAATAATAAATCATGGATTATACCCACAATGGGATTCCCTGGTGGCTCAGACAGTAAAGCGTCTGCCCACAATGCGGGAGACCCGGGTTCGACCCCTGGGTTGGGTAGATCCCCTGGAGAAGGAAATGGCAACCCACTCCAGTACTCTTGCCTGGAAAATTCCATGGATGGAGGAGCCTGGTGGGCTATAGTCCATGGGGTCACAAAGAGTCAGACACGACTGAGCGACTTCACTTTCTTTCTTTCTTTATACCCACTGTGGAATACTACACAACAGTTAAAATGTGTGAGGTACACAAGGGGGATGAATCTCATACATATGGTATTGAACAAAAGAAGCCATAAACAACTGAGTTTATTCATGTTCTGTAATTGTATTTTTATGTAGGTAAAACAGGCAAAATTATTCTATGGTGATGGAGGCTAGAATAGTAGTTAATATTTTGGAGTTACTGACTGAAAAATGATGCTTCAGAATTGTTGATAATACTCTATATCTTGATCTGGGTAGAGATTTCATGGGTAAACAGATGCTTATATATTTATTCTGTATTCTTTATTGTATTAAGTGATATAAAATTAAAATAGTTGCTTAGCACATATTTCCAAAGTTTTTTCCAGATAGCTCATGAGTAAATTCTTGCCATGCCCATATTAGAAAGCACCTGGGTCTCTGGAAAAGAAAACACACTTCTAAATGAATCAGCATAGTAGAAATATTGCATTTCTGCTATTTGTTTGAGATGTATCAACTATATTACATTTTCTAATAATAAAAATCTTCCTTAACAGGTCCATTTTTTTATCTGCACATCTGTTTTAAAATAAAATAAGTGCCCTTTGGGATTTAAAACAAAAACAAAGGTGTTAGGGTAATAGCAGGTGTTATAGCTTAGGACTGAGGTATAAAAGTAAATGAGTATAAACTGGAGGATTATCTTTTTAGCCATTTTTTACTTTACTTTATGACAGATAAGCCCCATCTGGCCCTTAAATTCAGGACTTCAAATCCTAAAAAGACAATAACTCTATATCATGAGCTAACAGGTAATATAGTTTACTCAATAATTGTAGAAGCAGTTCTGACAGTATTTTGGCCAAGAATAATAAATGTACTATTTCAGAATCCCAGGGGTGGTTTTACAGGGTCTCTGAGTACTGTCATGAATATATTGGAGGACACCAATCTAAGCCTGTGACCAGGTTTGTGTTACAATATCAGTTTTTGTATCCAGTTTCTTGCCCCTGATTGCTGAAGTTTTCCTCCCCTTTCCATACCACTGGAAGACTGTTTCTAGCTGTCAAACTGACTTGACAGTTTTTGTTTAAGTAACTTCACATCACTCCATGTACATCATCACAAGAAAATTTATGATTTACAAGCCACATAATATAAAAACAACACTGTCAAGGACCACATAGCTTTTCTGTATTCATATACCTGCCCAGTTTTACTTTAATAACACAGATATATTAATTGGATTGCTTGTTAATTAATTTATCCACTTACACAATATATAGTTATCAAAACTTTCCTCTGAGCTATTTTTACATATCCTTTACTATGCTCATGCTGCTGCTGCTGCTGCTAAGTTGCTTCAGTCGTGTCCGACTCTGTGCGACCTCGTAGACGGCAGCCCACCAGGCTCCGCTGTCCCTGGGATTCTCCAGGAAAGAACACCGGAGTGGGTTGCCATTTCCTTCTCCAGTGCATGAAAGGGAAAAGTGAAAGTGAAGTCGCTCAGTCATGTCCGACTCTTAGCGACCCCATGGACTGTAGCCTACCAGGCTCCTCCGTCCATGGGATTTTCCAGGCAAGAGTACTGGAGTGGGGTGCCATTGCCTTCTCCTACTATGCTCATAAATAAGGTTTATTCAATGAAATGCATAAAACTGTAAATGAGATACAAAAGGTTTTATGTCCTAGTGAATGCTTGTACTTTAACAACAGGTCTCTATTCACGCCCTCTTCTCAGCTTCTAAGAAGACTTCTCACTTTTTTGTATACCTCCAAAATTTCTGAAAGAATTCAGAGGAAGTGTGAGTTTTACAAGGAAAAGAACACTCGTTATATACTAAAATGTAAAAATGTACAAATTTCCCATTAGTTATCTAGTTTTTCATCCTCAAAATCTCTCCCTCAATAGCACTCACATCTCTCTCCATTTCTCCCCTTCCATATCCTCCACCTATTGAAGAAATTTATCTTGTGAATGCCACGTAAAAAGTCTGTCATAACAGAGCAGAGACCTACCATTGCTCCTTCAGCATGGTTTATTACTTTGTATTTGTGTGTATGTGTGTGTGAATAGAAAAATGGAGAACTAGGAAGGTTTTCTTTTTGCTAAGAAAACAAAATATCATTTGTATTATTTCCCTTATAACATGACAGTTCAGCAGAACTTAGTTTCATTATCAACCACAGAGCTTCTTTTCATTCTTGTCATCCTATTCCTGTTACAATTACTGATCTGAATTACCAAAGTCTAGTCCATCAATGGATGATATATAAATAGCCTGCAGGTTTGGTTGTACTCCACAAAACATTAGGTAAAATATACATACAGACTTACATTCATATGCACTTAATGAAAATATTAGCATGCATGTGTATATTAAGTATATTTGTATGCATGTTTGTATTTGTTTACCAGCTTCCCATGGACTATAACAAACCTCCCAGATAATATTCTGAAGTAATAACTATCATTATAAGTAATTGCATGCACAAAGTCTTTTTAAAAAACATATATATTTTTACATAAGTATCAATATATAGCTTAAGTATACTTGATCAAAGGGAAAAAATTGTCAGATCCTTTCCTCTCACCATTATCTCTAAATCACTTCATTTCATGAGCATTCTGTTAAAGGATATTGTTAAAACCAAGGATTACTATCAGTCTTCATCTTCTTTCATCCAACAGCATCAGTATCTTCTGATACTGGGTAACCATCAAATAAAAAGAAAAAAAAACATATGCCTTTATGGAATGTTTCACCCAAATTTTATCCTTTTTTGAGTAATCTGAATATTTAAATATACATGTGCATTTTTATCGTTCAGTCACTATGTCGTGTCCAACTCTTTGCGACTCCATGGACTGCAGCACGCCAGGTTCTTCTGTCCTTCACTTTCTCACACAATTTGCTCAGATTTGTCCATTGAGTTGGTGATGCTATCTAACCATCTCCTATTCTGCTATCCCCTTCTCTTGTTGCCTTCAATCTTTCCCAGCATCAGGGTCTTTTCCAATTAGTCAGCTCTTCACATCAGGTGGCCAAATTATTGGAACCTTAACTTCAGCATCAGTCCTTCCAATGAATACTCAGGGTTAATTTTCTTTAGGATTGACTGGTTTGGTCTTCTTGCTGTCCAAGGGACTCTCAAGAGTCTTCTCTAGCACCACAATTTTTATTATTTTTTTTTCTAGCACCACGATTTGAAAACATCAATTCTTTGGTGCTCAGCCTTTCTTATGGCCCACATCTCACATCCATACATGACTACTGGAAACACCATACCTTTGAATATACTGACGTTTATTGGCAAAGTGATGCCTCTGCTTTTTAATATGCTGTCTAGGTTTGTTATAATTTTCCTTCCAAGGAGCAAGTGCCTTTTAATTCCATGGCTGCAGTCCTTGTCTGCAGTGATTTTGGAGCCCTAGAAAATAAAATCTGTCACTGCTTTCACTTTTTCTCCTTCTATTTGCCATGAAATAATGGGACCAGATGCCATGATTAGTTTTTAATGTCGAGTTTTAAGCCAGCTTTTTCAGTCTCCTCTTTCATCCTTATCAAGAAGCCCTTTAGTTCTTCTTCATTTTCTGCCATTTGGGTGATATCATCTGCATATGTGAGGTTGTGGATATTTCTCCCAGCAATCTTGATTCCAGCTTGTGATTAATCCAGCTCAGCATTTCGCATGATGTACTCTGCATATAAGTTAAATACGGAGAGTGACAATATACAGGCTTGATGTACTCCTTTCCCAATTTGGAACCAGCTATTGTTCCATATCTGGTTCTAACTATTGCTTCTTGACCTGCATACAGATCTCTCAGGAGGCAGGTAAGCTGCTCTGGTATTCCCATCTCTTTAAGAATTTTCCACAGTTTGTTGTGATCCATACAGTCAAAGGCTTTCACGTAGTCAGTGAAGCAGACACTTTTCTGGAATTCCCTTCCTTACTCTACAATCCAGCAAATGTTGGAAATTTAATCTCTGGTTCCTCTGCCTTTTCTAAACACAGCTTTCACATCTGGAAGTTCTCAGTTCACATACATAATTTAATATTTATACATTTAACCTATTTATTAGTCATATGATTTTATGTGTGTATATTCTTTATTTAAATATTATTTTGTAGTTCTGAGATCCTAGCTAAGATAAAAATTAAACCCATAGTAATAAATTTGATATATACATAAGAAAACTACATGATGAACAAAGCCAAAAATATAAGCCATGTTAGGGGAAGATATTGACAATATGTATAGAAAACACTTTATCTTTTTAATATATTAAACATTCTTACTAAATAGTAAATCAATTACAAAAGTGGATTGGGAAAAATGAAATGGGCAATATACACAAGCAGACAGTTTATTGAAATTTCTAAAATGCTTAAAAAAATCACAAAAATATTTTCAAATTTATTTGTAATAAAGGGAATTCAAATTAAAAATATTTATCAATACAGAAATCCTTTTCCAAGGCTCCACATTAGATGACATACAATCTGAGTTATGACGTAGGGAATTCAGCACTGGCATATATTACCAATGGTTGTATAATTTGATAATATACATTGTGGAAGGATATCAAATGCATATTCACATTTAAACATACATTAATTTTCAGCCCACTGAATCTTGTTCTAAGAAATTGATCTATAATATTCCAGAACACTGAAAATTTACAAATAAAATATGCAAAGAAGTGTTTTTTTTTCATGACCTGAAATTTGAAACAAGATAAATTATTTGTAGGGGACAGAATATATATGTAGTCATATAATAAAAAATATACTGCTATTATTAAAAGAAGTGAATATATATATATATATATACATATGCTAATATGGAAAATGTATACCTTATTTTTAATGAAATATAGCAACATGTGAAACTGTAAAAATAGTCTCGATGATGTATAGATGTTAAAGGGTATTAATACTGAATTTCATCAGTAGGCCTGAAGATTCTTAAAAAATGTGAAATTCCAAAATTAGATCACTGCAGAATTGGAAATGTCTGAGAAGTCACTCCCTGGGCTCTTGATTCCATTCATATAGGGTGGGGAGAGGAAGGGACTATCAGAGGCAGCTATTGCCATGAGTGTTATGAGTGCCACGTGGTGGGAAGAGGGGGAGTTCTAATTCTTTACCTCTGTTCTGATAAGAAAGGATTTGGGGTGCTTTGACACTCCTGTGGTTGAGAGACATAGAGCATTGGTGCTGAACTCACACCTGAGGAAACTCAGCTATGGAAGTAAAGTAGAAGGAGGTGCTCTGGGCTTTCCTGGACATACAGAGTTTTCCAAAGGAAGAATACAGACGTGCCTTGTTTTCTTGCACTTTTCTTTACTGTGCTTTGCAGACATTTCAGGGCTTAAAAAAAAAAATTGTGGCAACCCAGTATGGATCAAGTCTGTTGGCACCATTTTTCCAACAGCATTTGGTCAGTTTGTATCTCTGTGTCACATTTTGGTAATTCTCACAGTATTTCAAAATTTTTCATTATTGTTATATTTTTATGATGATGTGAGGAATAAACACAAACTGTTAAGAATTTAAATGCCCAATTGGTGTGAAAGTTTTATCTGACATACTCAATAAACATTACCAAATTGAGACAAACTATAATTCAGTTTCATGAATTGCTTGGTGAGGGAGTAAGTGAATTTATACACACTATGTAAATTAACATTCATGCAGCTCCTGGGTATTCTTTTAGTAGTAATGTCCTGTCTCAATTGCAGAGAAAATTATGCTTTTAAAATTTTTAGTATTCTGAGAAAAAAATTCTTAAAGAAAAACTTAAAATTGTGATATAACTTGTTGGTAAAATTAATTTATTCAAGTGATAGAACCAAATTTAATTATGTTTATACTTTTTAATGTGGTAAAAACAACATAAGATCTAGTTTCTTCACAATTTTTTAAGTTGATATATTGTACAAAATACAGTATTTTAACTATAGTCCCACAATTGTATAAAAGATCTCCAAAACTTATTCATCTTAGACTAGCTATAACTTTTTATCTTTTAGAGAGCAACTTCCCATTTCACATTCTCTCCAATCCTTGGCAACCACTATTCTAGTCTCTGTTTCTTTGAGTGTGACTACTTTAGATACTTCTTATAAATGGTTATAATCTTCTACAACCATGTTAAAGAGCATATAATGGGGAAAGAACACTCTCTTCAATAAATAGTGATGGGAAAACTGAATATCTATTAATATATGTGAAATAATGAAAGTGGACCATTCTTTTACAACATATGCAAAGTCAACTCAGAACAGATTAAAGATTTAAGCATAAGACCTGCAACTGTAAAACTCCTAGAAAAAAATGTAGAGGAGAATCTTCATAGATTAGTCTTGGCAATGACAACAACAGCATTAGCAAAGAAAGCAAAATTAGAAAAGTGAGACTATATCAAACTAAACAGCTTCTGCACAGCAAAGAGAGCAATTACAGAGTGAAAAGGCAACCTACAGAATGGGAGAAAATATTTGCAAACCGTTTATATGATCAGGAATTCATATTTAAAACATATAAAAGTACAACTCAATAGCAAAAACTCCTAATAATCCTTGCAAAAAATGGACAAAACCTTGAATAGACATTTTTCCAAAGAGATCATATAAATGGCTAGCATATATAGATGATGGTACATGAATAGATTATCAGTCATCAGGGAAATGCAAATCAAAACCACAATGAAATATCCCCCAAAATTGAAAATAAAACTGCCATATGATACAGCAACCCCATCTCTGGGTATGTATCCAAAGTAAATAGAGTCAGGACCTTGAAGAGATAATCTGTACTACAATGATTTGATACATTGCAAGGAGTATGTCAAGGCTGTATATTGTCACCCTGCTTATTTAACTTATATGCAGGATACATCATGAGAAACGCTGGGCTGGAAGAAACATAAGCTGGAATCAAGATTGCGAGGAGAAATATCAATAACCTCAGATATGCGGATGGCACCACCCTTATGGCAGAAAGTGAAGAAGAACTAAAGAGCCTCTTGATGAAAGTGAAAGAGGAGAGTGGAAAAGTTGGCTTAAAGCTCAGCGTTCAGAAAACTAAGATCATGGCATCTGGTCCCATCACTTCATGGGAAATAGATGGGGAAACAGTGGAAACAGTGTCAGACTTTATTTTGGGGGGCTCCAAAATCGCTGCTGATGGTGATTGCAGCCATGAAATTAAAAGATGCTTACTCCTTGGAAGGAAGGTTATGGCCAACCTAGATAGCATATTTAAAAGCAGAGACATTACTTTGCCAACGAAAGTCTGTCTAGTCAAGGCTATGGTTTTTCCAGTTGTCATGTATGGATGTGAGAGGTGGATGGTGAAGAAAGCTGAGTGCTGCAGAATTGATGCTTTTGAACTGTGGTGTTGGAGAAGACTCTTGAGAGTCCCTTGGACTGCAAGGAGGTCCAATCAATCCATCCTAAAAGAGATCAATCCTGGGTGTTCATTGGAAGGACTGATGTTGAAGCTGAAACTCCAATACTTTGGCCACCTCATGCAAAGAGTTGACTCATTGGAAAAGACCCTAATGCTGGGTAGGATTGGGGGCAGAAGGAGAAGGGGACAACAGAGGATGAGATGGTTGGATGGCATCGCTGACTCGATGGACGTGGGTTTGGGTAGACTCCAGGAGTTGGTGATGGACAGAGAGGCCTGGCGTGCTGCCATACATGGGGTCGCAAAGAGTTAGACACAACTGAGCGACTGAACGAAACTGAACTGAACTGAGCATAATTGACATAAACCAAGATATGGCAGTGTTGCAAATGTCTATCAACAGATGGCTGAATAAAGAAAATTTTTTGCACTCAGTGGATGATTAATCTTTGAAAAAGAAGACAATTCTGACATATCCAACAATATGGATTAACTTGGAGACTATTATACTAGGTGGAATAAATATTTCATATAAGAATAAAAATTATTTTTAATAATTACTCCTGTTGGTAGAGATAGGTATCATATTTGATGCTTAAACATAGGAAGTAAAATCAATAAATTGTTTATTGAATAATGAAAAATTTTTTATCAGAGTCATATACCACCTGTGTTTATTCTCCCAGGATACCATTAGTCACTAGGATAATATGTAGTAGGAGTATACAGAGGAAAAATTCCAAGTTAATTTCATAGGAAAATGCAGTCAAAATTGTGTTGCATAAAATGGGAGAATAAGAAGCCAGAATATTTTTAAGAACACTTATTATGATAAAATAAATTTTTCTTTGTTTTAGTTTTTATGTGTCTTAACGGCAAATTGGGAAAATACTTTTTAAAAAGAAAGGTGTTTAAAGGATTAGAAAGCTGTTCTGAAATTCTGGGAGTGAAACACATGAACAAAAGTGAGACGGTTAAACATGTCATGTTTTTTTCATAGACATATTTGTGTTTCCTTTTTTTTAATCTTTTACCTTTTTTTTTTTTTTTGACATGTTTATGTTCTGGGAAACTTCCTGGTGAATAACCTAGTGCTTTTTGCTAGGAAGATGGTCTCTATGTGTAGAATGTTTTCAGCAGAATAGACCTGGTTGTCTGAATCTCTTACTGTAAAAGACCTGGAGTCTAAGAACTCATGCCACATGGGTCTTTGGAAAATATGCTAGTTATGTAAATATCTCAGTTAAAATGGTGATGTTCCATGACATAAAAGGTTTCTGTGTAAATGAGGTGACTACATGTCTCACTCAGAAACCTCAAGTGTTAACCTAGGCCACAGTTGCTCCATGGGAGAAGGAAAATCACTGTGGAACTATGTAGGGGATCCTAGACTTGGCCATTTCATTTGTGTCACAAAATTTTTGTATACTTAAAAATTACTGATAAAGCTTGACACAATATCCCTGATGTATGGGAGGAGTCTGATTTAGAAATCTGATCTATTGTGAATTCTCCAGTTGCTATGGCAAGCATCGTTGTCTTTTATGCATATGAGTCGTAATTGCTAACATAATTTTTAGCAAAAATATAAAGAGAAAATGATAAAATACTATAAGGACTTAATGTCAAGATGACTGTTTAGAATGCCTACACCCTTAGTATTAAAATGTAGAAATTTCAAAAAGATTATGAAGACAGGATTTGAAGAGTGAGGGGTGCAGTTTACTGGTGATATTTGGAGAAGGTAGGGGAAATAGGCTTAATTGAAGAAAATTGTCAAAAAATGATAAGAAGTATAATGTTAAAAGGGATATATATGAATATTTCTATTTCTTTTACTCTTTCTACCAGCTGTGGTAAAAATCTGACCTATGAAATATCAAGAACATTGTCCACATAAAATTTATTTCTCTATTCTCTGACAGAACTCATCAGTTTCTCTCAATAGGAGCAACTTATAAAATATATTTTGATTTAGTAATATACAAGTTTGTAAAGAACACATTTTAGATAACAATATCTGTACCTGTTTTAACTCAGCTCCTCTAAATTAAGGATGTCATAGTAATCCCTGAAATGTTATTAGCATTTGGGGGAAAGATAAAGTCATAGTTCCAAGTAGATTAATAGACTATATGAAGTAGCAGAGAGATTCTCTCCATTGACACAGATATTGAAAAGTAACAAGTGTTCTTTCTTTGAGGTTTAATATTAAGAAGTTTGGTCAAAATGTTTCTTGAGGTTACAATGAAAAATTTGAAAGGTTATTTTATATATCCAGAATTATTTTATCTTCCATTTTCAGAACTTGCTTCCTATATTGGAGTTAATGGAGCAAATCAGACTTCCTGAGACAGTAAGTGAGAAAGAAATTACTTCTGAACCTTACTTATTAAGGCCACAGGTAAAAAACCAGGTACAGTATCTTCATATCACAGTATAAGAAATAAGAAATCCTAATTAAAAAATTTTAAATGCTTTTGTATTTTCTTTTATGATATGTCATACTAAAAAATGCAAAAATGCATAAGATGAATTTGATATTTGAAAACAGATGTCAGTTGAGCACTCTTTTTGTTTTAAGTGAAACAACCCAAGATAGTATTTGGTTTGAAAGATCATGAATAATTACATGATCATGTTAGATAGGGTTTATTAGTTAAATGTAGAAATTTTTTTTTTTGAGATTTTAGTTAAGGAAAATTCTGAAAAAGAGTAATGTACAATTTTATCAGATAATGGTAATATCAAAGCAATAAAAACACATAACATTTAAAATTATATGTACTTTGTGTAATTTTTAAATAATGTATTCTAAAAATACTGAGGTTATATAAATACCTTAGTTTAAAATGGTGATGGCCCATAGTATAAATGGCTCCTATGTGAATAAGGTAAATACATATCTCAGATGCAATTCAAACTTTCCTAATTATTTCAAAATTAGGAATTGATGTCTTTTGTGTAAACTATAGCTTTTAAATGGTATACTGACCATTCATTAACATTCTGCCACTGATTATCTAAACTTGATGCTTGACATGAAAATGATAAACCAGGTGGTACCCTGGTTTTACTTGCTGAACTTAATCAGTAATAAGGCGTTTACTTGCTGAACATCATTAGAGCTTCATTCTGGTTGTAGGCAAATGTCCTACTGCCTTAACTGCCGAAGATGTCCATGTCTAAATCACTGAAACCTGTGAATGTGTTACTTCACTTGTCAAAAATGCCTCTAAGATATAATTAAATTATAGACCTTAAAATAGGGAGAGTATACTATATTATCTGGGTGAGTCCAATCTAGTCTGATCTGATAAATTCTCAGATCTTAATCTTTGTGCAAGATTATACATTAATACTTGTAACTGCATACAGACTCCATAAAACATGCACACTATGAGTGCAGGTTTATTTGTGAAAAATCAGCAGAATGAGACTTTGTTGCATACAGATTTAAACATATTAATGGCATTTGAGAAACCAATTGGCATTTAATTTAGCACATCTCTGACTCCTCTGTCCAATAAAGAACATTCTAGTGGAAGAGGTTGAAGGAATGGAGAACATGATTGGCTAAAGTTGGTAAGGACAAAGGAATTTGTGCTGGAGGAAAGGACTAGAGTTTGAACTAGCAAGAAGTATGACAAACTGTAAGGAGTGGATTTGAAAGATGAAGGAATATGGGGGGTGGAAGGAAGATTTGAGAGGGTTCTTATGTTGGAGCCATGAGATATATAGTGATGGAAAATTTAACCAAGTTTTTCTTTAGCTTATGAATATAGTATTTTGTTCATATTTTTAATGAGAATATTTAACTTTCAATTATGCTCAAGTATGGGGGTACATATTTTAAATTTGTTCAGTGCTGAGGTAAGTCTAGAACAGCCATTTTATCCCAGCTTCATACCAGTATAGAATAGAATATTTAGGAATATTTAGGAATGCACCTCTTCAGGAATCAGATTCTAAAAGACATAAAGGAAATATTTATCCTATCTGTTGGGATGTATGTGATGCCTGTATGTATTAAATAATTCTTTTTTATTTTACTTTTTCTCCTCCCTAAAGATGAACTATGTAACAATGCTCAAAGCAATTCAATTTGAAAAGGATTAGGCAAGAGAAAGATCAAAGGTAAAAGACATTTAAGAAATGTGATCTTTATAAATCAAAATTAATATTCAAATTTTCAAAACTTCTTCATTTCTCTTTAAAAAGAACAGAATGTCATTTGCCTAAGGCAGTCCAAAATTTTGGTGGCATATCCATAATGATCAGGTTCTTCTGTAAAATGAATGCAGAGACCATGTCTAATTCTGTTTCTACATCATCAACACCACCATCCAACCGCTTCTAATCTCTGCTAATGTCTTTCATATAATCACTGAAATTTTTTTTTCTATTGAATTTAACTGAATTGATTTGAAGGCATTCACCTTGACATCCTTCTGCAGGAAAATGGAAGTTTGCCTTATCTGAAACACTTGACTTACTACAGAAAATGTTTCACATGCTTCTTATCCTTTAACCAAGTGGGCAGCAGAAAAGACACTTTACTCTATAAATCTTGCCTGCCTAGTAAATAGCCATGATAATGTATTTTGGGTAATAAACAAAGGAAGATTTTTGTTTCATTAACCTTCTTGCTTGTTGCACACTTAAGGGATTCAGCATAAGGACTGTAATAAAGTTATAGGTGATTCTCCCATTGTACTATGCTTGACATAGAGTTAGCAAAGTTGTCACTGCTATTGCTGTTGATGCTCTTGTTATTATTAATTCTAATGTATACAACATTTTTAAAATTTTGGCAAAAATATCTCATCTAGAATAATTCTATCCCCAAACAATAGTCTCTTTAGATTAGAGGATTATGTAATCTGTGTATTTGTCCTTAGTATATAAAATGTGAGGCTTTCTTAATAAATAGACTAGAATGACCCTATGTAGACTTAATCAATTATGATGTTTCTCTAAGGTATATATCGATTTCAGATAATTATAGGAACATGTCCTCATGTAAATTTTTCCAGATATAAGTCATTATGCTGGGTAGAGAAAAAGAAAATAGAGGGTAAATGATTATGCAGTCCTCAAAAGGACGTGGTAAACATTTAAACTGGTTGTATGGAACATCAAATGGTACAGTGGTACCTTAAGTATAGACTACAAATATATGTATACTCACATATGATAACTCATTTAATGTTTATAGCAATACTATGTTCATTTAGATTTTTTTATATAAAAGATTACTGAGCTTAAGTATATTAAGCAACATTCCCAAGTGTTAGAGTCAGTTCAGGATGTTATAACGAAGTACTGTTATAACAGTACATAGACTGAGGGGCTTATATACAATATAAATTCATTTCTCATAGTTCTATAGACTGGAAGTCTGAATTCAGGATGCCAGTATTTTTGAGTTGGGGTGAGTGTCCTCTTTCAGATTGCAAACTGGCAACTTCTTGGATCCTCACATGGTAGAAAGAGTGAAGGATCTCTTTAGGCTCTCATTTAAAAGGGCACTAATCCCAGTCACAAGGGTGTAGTCCTCATGACCTAACTATTTATGAAAGGGCCCCACATCCTAGTACCATCACATTAGAGACTAAATTTTCAACATATAAACTGAGGGAGAGGGGACAAAACCACTCAGTCTAGCACCAAGGTTTCAGGTTGTACATAGAAACATTACTAGTTTAACTCAATCTATTTCTGATCTTAAATCTCATGCCTTTTATATTTTTACCATACTCTAATTTTTGAAAATAGAAATGCCATTCTCTGGAAAGAAGGATAAATCAAAGTGCAGCTTTACAGTTCACATAGCAATGTAGAGTTGTACTGGTGACCAAAGAGATATAACGGCTAAGAAAGAAGAGATGTCATACCTAAGATTTTGAGCATTAGCATTTTGGAGGGTGTTGATCTTGTTATTTAAGTAACTTTGAGGATTTTCTATTTGAACATACTGAATTAAGGAAATTCAGCTTAAAATTTTCTGTACAGCAGTATATTTGTTATAATTGTTAACCAATATTGGTAGATTATCACTAACTAAAATCTGTATTTCATTTCAGATTTCTTAAGCTTTTACCTATTTTTATTTTCCCTTCTAGGATCCCACCTAAGAAGCACATTTTATTCAGTTGATATGACAACTAATAAACTGTCCTCTTGACAGTGACAGTTTCTCAGACTTCCCTCGTTTTTGATAACCTTAACAGTGTTGAGGAATGATATCTGGATATTTGTACACTATTCCACTATTGGGATTGTCAGATGTTTTAGTCAAGATTAGATTAAGGTTATATATTCTTGGAAACAATACCACAGAGGTAAAATGTTACTTTTTCATAAAAAGAGAACACACTAACAGTGTAACTTATCACAATGGATATTAACCTTTATTACCTGATTGAGGTAGTGTTTGAAAAAAAATTATGCTTTTTTGCTACCGCCCCCCGCCTTTCTTTTCCACACTGTATATTTAGAAGGAACTGTACACAGTCCACTATTAAGTTGTGGGAAGTTTTCCTTAACAACCTTGAGAGTGAAGTATCTACAATAATTATTTGGAATTCTATCTCATGGGAATTTTGTCTCTTCTCCCTTATTTTTTATTCAATTATTTATTTATATCACTATGAACTCATAAATATTTATACTTTAGATTATAATCGATTACTACTTTATCTATATTGTTCTTGTTGAGTCGTTAAGTCATGTCTGACTCATTGCAACACTATGGACTGAAGAACAACAGCCTACCCCGTCCTTTAGTATCTCCTGGAGTTTGCTCAAATTCATGTTCATTGAGTCGGTGATGCTATCTAACCATCTCATCCTCTGCTGCCCGCTTCTCCTCCTGCCTTCAGTCTTCCCCAACATCAGGGTCTTTTCCAATGAGTCAGCTCTTCGCACCAGGTGGCCAAAGCATTAGATCTTCAGCTTCAGCTTCAGTCCTTCCAAAGAATATTCAGAGCTGATTTCCTTTAGGATTGACTGATTTGATCTCCCTGCTGTCCAAGGGACTCTCAAGAGTCTTCTCTAGCACCATGATTCAAAAGCATCAGTTCTTTGGTGCTCAGCCTTCTTCATGGTCCAACTCTCACACCCATACGTGACTACTGGAAAATCCATAGCTTTGATTATATGGACCTTTGTTGGCAGTGATGTCTCTGCACTGTCTAAATTTGTTATAGCTTTCCATCCAAGGAGCAAGTGTCTTTTAATTTCAGGCTGCAGTCACCATCTGTAGTGATTTTGGAGCCCAAGAAAATAAAATCTGTCACTGCTTACACTTTTTCTCCCCCTATTAATATTTGCCATGAAGTGATGGAACTGGATGCCACAATTTATTTATTTATTTATTATTGAATGTTGAGTTTTAAGCCGCTTTTTCACTCTCCTCTTTCAGCCTCATCAGCAGGCTCTTTAGTTCCTCTTCAATTTCTGCAACTAGACTGGTATCATCAGCATTTGTGAGGTTGTTGATATTTCTCCTGGCAATCTTGATTCTAGCTTGTGATTCATCCAGGCCAGGATTTCACACGATGTACTCTGCATAGAGGGCTTCCGAGGTGGCTCAGTGGGTAAAGAATCCACTTGCAATGCAGGAAGTGCAGGAGATGCTGGCTCGATTCCTGGGCCAAGAAGATCCCCTGGAGGAGGGCATGGCACCCCATTCTAGTATTCTTGTCTGGGGAATCCCATGGGCAGAGGAGCCTGGTGGGCTGTGGTCCACAGGGTCACAAAGAGTCATACATGAGTGAAGCAACTGAGCACACAGTCTGCATAGAAGTTAAATAACCAGGATGACAGTATACAATCTTGTCATATTCCTTTACCAAATTTGAACCAGTCCATTGTTTCATGTTCAGTTCTAACTGTTTCTTGACCCACATACAGGTTTCTCAGGAGACAGGTAAGGCGATCTGGTATTCCCACCTCTTTAAGAATTTTCCACAGTTCATTATGATACACACAGTTAAAAGCTTTAGCACAGTCAATGAAGCAGAAGTAGATGTTTTTCTCTATAATCCAACAAATGTTGGCAATTTGACCTCTGGTTCCTGTGCCTTTTCTAAATCTATATATCTACCATCTACCTCAGATTGCTCTAGTTTTATCTGAGTGCTAGATGTGTTTATTACGATTGGGCTGTCATTATTTCTAGGTCCTCCCTACTAGGACATATATGTATGTATACTAACTCATGTATATATAGTTACCTGTAAATACTTATATATGTGATCATCTTCATCTATATTAAAATAAATGTGAGTGATTGATGACACCTCCAACTCCAATGCATTACCATAGGGGATCATTATAGCCTCCCTGGCTTATCCATAACCTCCTACTCTAAAAATGAGATGTCTGATTCTCACCATCAATCATCCATTTATATAATATTTTAATTCCAGTATACACATATAGAGGTAGCAGAAATGAATTCATACTCCCATGGAAAATAACTTTGTCAACCAAAGGGCAATGCTTGAATGCAGCTCCATTTGGATTTAGTCTTACAGACTTTGTATTTCCAGAGTTACTTAGGTCAGCACATTTTTTTCTCCCATCTCTTTCAGTGAGGTTATTCTTAAGATTGTCATATGATTAGATCTCCTTTCACTATTTACATTCTATCGTTAATCTTCTGGCTTTTTAAATATTTTTAATAGCCTACATCAAGGTTCTCCTTTCTGTTTTCATCATTATAGTAAAAGAAGAGTTCTGCCATCCCAAAGAAAATCTCCTCTGCTTCACCAGTTCATTTTCCTTTCTTCTAGAATGCCTGACAACCACCAATCAATATTTCTGCCTTTTATAAATGTCACATGATTGAAATAATACAATATATATAGTATTCAGTGTTTTTAAATTGGCTCTGTATACTTAGTAATACACAGTTAAAATTCATCCTATATATTTCAGAGACTTGTTGGGTCATTATTTTTTACTACTGAAGGGTAATTCAATGTATAGATATACACTTTCTTGTTTATCCATTCACTTATGTAAAGACATTTTGGTTGCTTTAAGTTTTTGGAAGTAGTGATTCAAGATGCTAAAAACATTTGTATGCAGGTATTTTTATGACCATAAATTTTCAAATCTAGGAGCATAATTATGAGATAATATAGTAAGACTATGTTTAATTGTGTTAAAAATTGCCAGATTGTCTTCCAAAGTGACTATGCCGTTTTGCATTCAAGCATAAATGAAAATTCCTTTTTCTCTTTATATGTGTGTGTGCTCAGTCGCTCAGTCATGTCTGAATCTTTGTGACCCCATGGACTATAGCCCGCGAGGCCCCTCTGTCCATGGAATTTTACTTGCTAGCAATTTGTATTAAAAGTTTTTTTCCCCTTCTTTTTTCATTGTCATAAGTGTGTAGTGATATTTCACTGTTATCCTAATTTGAAATTCTCTGATGACAATAGATGTTGAGTATTTTTTCCAAATATTTATTTGCCATCTATATACCTTCTTGGCCAAGTTGTCTGTTCACATATTTTTCCTATTTTTAAACTGGGTATTTTTTTTATTGTTTAGTTTTTAAAATTATTTGTGTATTTTGGATATATGTCCTATCTCAAACATCTGTTTTACCAGTATTTTCTCCCAGTCCCTCGGCTTATCCTCTCATTCTCTAAACAATGTCTTTCAAAGACCAGAAGAGTTAATAAAGTCTAACACCCACTTTCAAAAAATTAGTGATGTGTAATTATGGCTAATAATATCTATCTTGTTGAATATTTCACGTGAACTTGTGAAATTAGATTTATACTTAAGTATATCATTTGTGGTATTATTATATAGCTTTTTAAATCTTTTTTATACTTTAATTGTTTGTTACTGGTGTATCAGGAAAGTAATTGATCTTTACAATAAAAGTTTGCCCTCTTTCCTAGTTATTACGCTAGAGTGTTTCTAGGTGTTTTATTTTTGTTGTTTCTTTGGGATTTTCTAAATAGACAATTATGTCTTTTGTGAATAGACAGTTTTACTTCTTCCCATCCAATCTGTATACTTTGTTTTCTTGTTCCATTGTACTGTCTAGGAAGTCCAAGACAATATTGAATAGAAGTGGTGAGAGAGATAGCCTCTTTGTCTTGTTTTCAGTTTTAGGGAGAAAGTGTCAAAGTTTCTTAACATTAATTACACTCCAAACTTTTTTGAGGGAGAGGTTGGATGTAGCTGTTCTTTATCAAAGAGAGTAAGTTCAACTCTATTTCTGGTTTGGCAAGAGTTTTCCCCATGATTGAATATTGAGGTTTTACAATGCATTTTTCTGCATCAATTAATATGATCATATAATTTCTCTTTTTATATTTTGATTTGGTGGATTACATAGGTTGGTTTTCAAATATTGAGCCTGTTTCTCAAATGTGAAAATAAATTCCCACTTGGTTATGGTATATAGTAAATCTTCTGTCTTTGTTTTGCTAATTTTTCTTTGGGATAAATACGGCTTTACTCATGAAAGATAATTGGCCTGTAATTTTCCTTTCTTATAAGACTATCTGTTTTTATTATTAAAGTAATGCTTCTCTCATACAATGAGTTAGGAAGTGTTTTCTCTTCTATTTTCTGGAAGAAACTGTGGAAAATTAGTACTTTTTCCTTAAAAATTTGGTAACTTTCTTCATTGAAAACATCTGAAGCTGGTGCTTTCTTTCTAGGAAAGTATTTAATCAATTCTATAATAACTACAAACTTATTCAGATTGTCCATTTCCCCTTATGAGTTTTGATTTTGAGGAATCTTTTATAATAGTGATATATTTTATTCACTGTCATATTTATGGGCATAGATTTGTTCATAATTTCTTTTAATGTTCCTGGGGTCAGTAGTGAGGCGCCTCTTTCATTTCTGATATGATTCTGATAACTTGTTTCTTTTGTTAGCTTGACTAGAGATTTATTAATTTTATTGAAGCTTTCAAAGAATAAGCTTTTGGTTTTGATGATATTCTCTATCAATTTTGTTTTAAATTTAATTCATTTCTAATTTTTATTATTTATTTTGTTTTGCTTGGTTTAGCCATAAATTGCTCTTCTTCTGTTAGTGTCCAAGATCAAGGATTAGCTTGTTAATTTTAGATTTTCTTTCTTTTATTAGTATATGCATTTAATGCTATAAATTTCTCTCTAACCACTGATTTTGCTGTATCTAATAAATTTTAATGTTGTTAATTTTAGTTTAGTTTAAAATATTTTTAAAGTCTTTCTTAAGACTCCTACCCACTGTTATTTAGAAATGTGCCAGTTAATTTGAAAAGTTCCCTATCTATATTTTTCTTGGTGTTTGTCTTTCTTGATTTTCCCTGAGTTTCCTATATCTGTGGTTTGGTGAATAATTTTGGAAAATTCATAGCCATTATTACTTTAAATATTTCTTTTACTCCATTTCTTCTCCATTTGGTATTCCAATCATGTAAATGTTACACCTTTTGAAAGTACCCCACAGGTTTTGAAAGTTTTTTGTTTCTTTTTCCACTTTGTTCTCTGCATTTTATTTGCATGTTTTTACTAACCTATCTTCAGTATCGCTGATACTTTCCTTAACTATGACCAAACACTTTGAGGCCATAGTCATATCCTTCATTTCTGCTATAGTGTGTTTGATTTCTAGAATTTCTTTCTTACAGGTTCTATTTCCCCTTCTGCATATTTCTGTCTTTTACCCATTAGTATTCTTGACATATTATTCACAGTTATATTAAATTCTTTGATAATTCCGACATCTTTGTTCAGTATATGATTCTGATTCTTAGGCTTGCTTTGTCTTATGCCTGCTTTTAGATTGTGTTTTTGGCATATCTTATAAATTTTTTCTTGAAAGCTGTACTGTGTTATATCTGACAGTAGCAAGTGATAAGTAAGTAGATTTTCAGTGTGAGGATTTAGATTAATCTGGCTAGGAGTGGGCAATGTTTAATGTCTACAGTAACTGAATGTAGAAAAAGCTTTAAATTACTCTAGTTTCTTTGCCTTAGGCTCTTCTTTTGGCTTGGGGCTTCACTGAGAACTTCTCAGAGTCTATATCTTGCAGCTCTTCTTCTATAGTCTATTGTTTCTACACTGAGCCTTGTTGTTGTAGTCATAAAGTAAGGGGAAGGAATACTTTTCTATAATCTTATTTTTACATCTCAGATGTCTTGTAATCTTCTCCTTTTTCCATAGGTAACCATAAGTTTGTTTTCTACATCTGTGACTCGTTATGTGGAATCTTAAATTTGCTATTTTAATATGAGTACTTAATCAATTCAAAGGTAATGTAAATACGAAATTTGTTGAGAATTATATATTTATATAAAGCATATTAAATTCTCTAAGTAAGGATGAATGGAAAGCTTTTATTTGTCTTTAAATAGAAAAAATCTGATTGTTGAGCATGATTAATTTCTTGGAACTTAAAGGAATATTTTGGAATGGAGCATTATTTTAGCAAATACAATTTTAGTTAGATGTCATTTGCATTAATTGAGCTACCTGCATTTTAATTATTTCTATAAGAGTGATTAAATATGTCTTACTTTTCTGCCAATGTATTATTTTCAGATAGGATTTCTTTCCAAATAAATCCTCTGAGGTATTTATTTGCACATACTTCACAGTGGGAAGTATTCAAAGGCATACTGACATTATGAATACATATTTTTTAATTCAGATGTGATATTCAGTTAATTATTTTTTTAAAGTATCACTGAAAGCAGAAGATGTGCAAATTGTCTCTCTTGACATTTAGTAAAAAATACAAAGTACTGAAAAGCATTCATAGGTAAACAATAAATGTGTAACTCTGTAAGTCAAAATTCCATATCTGTTTGTGGAAATCCTGCCAAATCAGTTCAGTATATAATGTTAAAAGTTTATATTTGTACTTCATAGAAGGCAGTCTGTATATTTGTTCATTTGGAAAAAATGTGTGAAATTATATATTTCTACATTTGCATTTTTAATAATTTATTTGATTGCAACTATTATTTTGTATTTTTTGTACAAATATCAAAAATAGTTAGAAAATGCAGGAATCTTTTTATTAATTTATCAAAGTGTGTGTGTGTTTGTAGAGGAGTACAGAGGGAAATATACAGGCGGGGACTTTATGTTTAACAGATTAGTACTTTGTAACAGAGTATCAAATATGCTATGTAAGTTTACACTGTCTAACAACCTAGCTTTTCATATAAAAATATCTTGATCTGGTTTTATAACTTGAAACGATATGGTTATAAGTCCCTTGCAGAAATGTATCAAAATATTTATTTCTCATTTAAATGCTAATTGCATACTTCAACCAGTTTAGTCTTAAGAAATGATGAAATATAGATTCAAAAAGTATATAAAATCTAATGACAAAATGTAAAATCATATTTTGAAAATGCATTGTGTTCCATTATGTGTGCATATACATTAATATTTGTTTATATTTATATCACTGGTTTTTGTGCATAAGATTTTTCAACTTGATTTTATTGCAAATAAAATTATACAAAGGAAAACAATAAAATAGAAATAAAATAGTAGTTGAAAATGACATTAAAACATAATAAGAAATATACTATAAGATACTTTCAAATAAACAAATGTTGATTATTTGATAAAGTATTTTAGACACAAAAAATTATTCAATGGAAAACAAATATTGAATATTCTCTTTGTATTACTGAATTGCAAAAAAAAGTAGTAGAAGATTGTTTAGATGACAGTATATTTGCATCTACATTAAATATGTAAAAGTGTTGAAAACAAGAGAAGCTAAAGGCAAAGAGAAAAGGAAAGATACACCCATCTGAATCCAGAGTCCCAAAGAATAGCAAGGAGAAATAATAAAGATTTCCCCAGTGATCAATGCAAAAAGATAGAGGAAAACAATAGAATGGGAAAGACTAGAGAGCTCTTCAAGAAAATTAGAGATAGAGATACCAAGGGAATATTTCAGGCAAAGATGGGCACAATTAAGGACAGAAATGGTTTGGACCTAACAGAAGCAGAAGATATTAAAAAGAGGTGGCAAGAGTACACAGAAGAACTATACAAAAAAGATCTTCACAACCCAGATAACCACAATGGTGTGATCACTCACCAAGAGCCAGACATCCTGGAATGCAAAGTCAAGTGGGTCTTATAAAGCATCACTACAAACAAAGCTAGTGGAGGTGATGGAATTCCATTTGAGCTATTTCAAATCCAAAAAGATGATTCTGTTAAAGTGCTACACTCAATATGCCAGCAAATCTAGAAAACTCAGCAGTGGCCACAGGATTGGAAAAGGCCAATTTTCGTTCCAATCCCAAAGAAAGGCAATGCCAAAGAATGCTCAGACTACTCCACAATTGTACTCATCTCACACGCTAGCAAAGTAATGCTCAAAATTATCCAAAACAGGCTTCAACAGTACATCAACCATGAACCTCCAGATGTTCAAGCTGGATTTAGAAAAGGCAGAGAAACCAGAGATCAAATTGCCAACATCTGCTGGATCATCAAAAAAGTAAGAGAGTTCCAGAAAAACATCTACTTTTGCTTTGTTGACTACACCAAAGCCTTTGATGGTGTGGATCACAACGAACTGTGGAAAATTCTTAAAGAGATGGGAATACCAGACCACCTGACCTGCCTCTTGAGAAATCTGTATGCAGGTCAGGAAGCAACAGTTAGAACTAGACATGAAACAACAGACTGTCTCCAAATCAGGAAAAGAGATTGTCAAGGCTGTATATTGTTACCCTGCTTATTAAGTTATATGCAGAATACATCATGCAGAATGTTACGCTGGATGAAGAACAAGCTGGAATCAAAATTGATGAGAGAAATATCAATAACCTCAGATATGCAGATGATACCACCCTTATGGAGGGAAGCGAAGAAGAACTAAAGAGCCTCTTGATGAAAGTGAAAGAGGAGAGTGAAAAAGTTGGCTTAAAGCTCAACATTCAGGAAACGAAGATCATGGCATCCAGTCCCATCACTTCATGGCAAATAGATGGGGAAACAATGGAAACAGTGAGAGACTTTATTTTGGGGGGCTCCCAAATCACAGCAGGTGGTGACTGCAGCCATGAAATTAAAAGACACTTGCTCCTGGAAGGAAAGCTATGACCAACCTAGAGACATATTAAAAAGCAGAGACATTACTTTGCCAACAACGATTCGTCTAGTCAAAGCCATGGCTTTTTCAGCAGTCATGTATGGATGTGGGAGTTGGACTATAAAGAAAGCTGAGCGCCAGAAAAAAAAAGGAAAGAAAGAAAGCTGAGAGCCAAAGAATTGATGCTTTTGAACTGTGGTGTTAGAGAAGACTCTTGAGAGTCCCTGGGACAGCAAGGAGATCCAACCAGTCCATCCTAAAGGAAATCAGTCCTGAATATTCATTGAAAGGATTGATACTGAAGCTGAAACTCCAATACTTTGACCACTTGATGTGAAGAACTGACTCACTGGAAAAGACCCTGATGCTGGGAAAGATCGAAGGTGGGAGAAGCGGGCAACAGAGGACAAGATGTCTGGATGGCATCACCGACTCGATGGACATGAGTTTGAGTAAGCCCTAGTAGTTGTTGATGGACAGGGAATCCTGGTGTGCTGCAATCCGTGGGGTCGCAAAGAGTCAGACACGACTGAGTGACTAAACTGAACTGAAATTGCGTATGGTGTAGAAAAACGTAAGTGTCCAACACTTATCAAGAGCATGTGAAAAATTTAAGAAATTTTTATAACAATTGTATTCAATTGAAAAACAATATCAAAAATTCAGGTACTTCACTAAAAAGCACCAGGTCAAAGTTAAGAAAAACACTTAACCATCAAGAAACAAATAATTCTAAGCAAATGTAAAATTTTCTTTAATTCAAAAAAAAAAAGATAATGGAAACATTGTCTCAATCACATAATAACTTGAAAGCAAAATAATAAAACTGCATATGAATGCTATGTGTATCTACATGTATAAAATGTTAATAAAAAATAATTAATCTGCTTTAGAATTACATTTATTTATTTACCCAACCTGGTATATTGATATATTAATTAATTCTGAAGCAGTAGTGTACAAGAAATTTTTTTAAAATCTTACTTTTTTTTTTTTTCAGAAAATCTTTTAACTTACAAGTTTTCCTGTATCTTGAGTTACCCTGGACTCAATTACACATTTTGATTTTTAAGGTTTTTGCTGCATTCCCGTTACCATCAATATGACTTTCAAAATCACACAGATACTATAAATCAAATGAGGAAAATATCAAGCTAAAAATTTGATGACATAAGGGACTTTAACATTGTTTAATCCTTAAACATAATGAGGAAGTAGATATTATTACAGCAGCTTTGATTCCAGCTCTCTACAAATTAGGCAAAGATATCAAAAGAGAAGCTTCATTCCCTATTGAGACTGAATCTACATCTAAGCACTGACAGAAGGAGAACAATAATAATATAAAAAGATGAATACTTTCTGCTTGATGTCAAAAGTTGAACTACTGTATTAGTTACCATTTATGTAGGTTTTTATAAAAACAATGACATTTTTATTTCTCTGTGCTTTTATGGACTTTGTTGATGAAATTCCATCTCGATGGAAAAATAGATGTAATTATTTTATAGTAAGATTTCAATAATCATAAGAACAATATGTAGCATTTATTGGCATATCATTTACTATCATTTTTTGTTGTTAAATTTGATACTAGGAACTGAAAATAATGAACTCTTTTTTGTTGAAGTGGTACCAAAATTTATAGTATTTTATATATTTTACCATTCTGTTTTTTCATTAATTCCCCAATTTTGCTGTTTAAAAAGTGAAAATATGTTGTACTATTTTTTACTTTTGCTTGATAACTATTTTACATTATTCTATTTTGGAGAAATCTCTATACTCCAAATATATTTGTACATTCCTTCAGAACTGAATTGAATGTTTATAACAGCAGAAAGATATTCATTCCTCAGTGATTAAAAACTTCCAGTCTTTTTATCATATAGGCGATCAAGCAGTACTCTCTGGTGGTCATTCTAGCCTTACTTTTTAACTACTTACATTTACTATAAGGTAAAAGTCAGATTAGGGCTTCCCTAGTGGTTCAGATAGTAAAGAATCCGCCTGCAATGCAAGAGACCCGGATTTGATCTGTGGGCTGGGAAAATCCCCTGAGAAGGAAATGGCTATCCACTCCAGTATTCTTGCTTGAAAAATCCTGTGAACAGGGGAGCCTGTTGGGCCACAATCCACGGAGTCGCAAAGGGTCAGACATTACTGAGAGATTAAGCATGACAATGACGGAAAGCCAGATTAGTTAGGATTTTAAAATGGAAAGTGAACAGAAGATGCTTTGAGATGGATAGAGTTCACTGCTTGCATGTTTCTATTTATTCTGCATCCATAACTTTGAACTTCAAATCTTTATAGTGTTCTAATTAGGAGTAACATTTTGTGTTACCAGGAGAGACTAAAAGAAAATTTGTTCGCTGGTATTGGTGTTGGGAGCACAGAGATTTGCTTGCTTTTGGCTGCTACTGCTTTCCTGGAAGATAAATGAAAATAAGTTCAACTTTGATGTATGGCATATACTCACATATTTAATACCTCATAATTACAATACAGAGTCATATTATAGCTCCAGTTATCTTTTTTTTTTTTGCCAGTTGGAATGATAAAGTAGTCTCTCAAGGCTCTTTTTTATCTGCTATATATAATACATGTTTCACTTTATTTAGTGATGACATAAAATGTTCCCTACAGTGCTTGTTCTTTTGAAAAAGAGTTCAATATCTACTATGAGGCTATACAAAATATTAGTTTATTAAAATATATAAAAGAATACTAGGCTTCCATTTGAGTCTATAGGAGAAATCTATTTTTATGTTACAAACTGACAAAATAATCTCTTACTTAGCCAAATAGCATCATGATTTATTTTTGCTTCTTTTTGTAGTATTTTATTTTCCTGTTGATTCCCTCTTAATATTAAAGCAAATATCATATGTGTGTGACAAATAAGGTATATAATAATATGAAAAATATGACATTACATTCATTTTTCAAAACTGCTTCCTCTCTTCAAACAATACTTGGATTCATTATTAGACAAGCATAATATTCTCTTTCACATATTATATAGAATCCAGGTAACATTTAAGACACTTTCTTAAACAGGAACATTTATTATTAGTTCAGTTCATAACTCAGTACTGTTAGAAAAAAATAGCATTGTGGAAAAGTGAAAACATAAACAATCAGCCTTGCATCTGTGAGAACTTGAGCAGGCAAGGGTTTCCTGCTTCTTCCACTGAGACCTCTGCTTTATATCAGTTTAGAATTCTGAGAATGAGTGGGTTTCCAGTCCCTCTCACGGGGGCAGAAAGCTTTTGCTTCTAGCTCTTCCCCAGAGACACTTGCTACGGACTAGATTGTGTCTCCCTAAAATTCACATGATGAAGCCGTAACCCCTAACATGATGGTATTTGTAGATGGACCTGTGAGAGATAGTTAGGTTTAGATGAGGTCATGAGAGCAGAGTCCTCAAAATGGACTTAATGCCCTTATAGAAAGAAGAGACACCACAGCACCCTCTCTGTCTCTCTTTCTCCTCCCAGCCCATCTGGAAGAAAGGCCTCACTAGAACAAGACCATGCCAGCACCCAGATATCAGACTTCCAGCCTCCAGAACTCTGAGAAACTACATTTCTATTAACTATGCCACTCAGTTTATGGCATTTTGTCTTTTGTTTTAGAAGCAGTGTATGATGCTCATTCTTGTGAGCTGGAGTGGGAGAGTTTCTTACCCTCTACATAGGTTTTGAAGATTCCAGGAAGCATATGATATTTGTGCTTGAGTGCCACTGGGAAGGTCTTCCAAAGAACCATGGTCTTCCTCCCCCTTTTCTTTGAGCATCCAGTGGAGCCCCACTCTAAAGAGCTTGTTGAGTATGGACATATATCTCTTGTGCCTAAGGGTACCAGGGATTATAAACTGTCACACTAGACCAGAGAAGTTCTTAAAACATCAGTGAAATGTGAGCAGGTATACACATACACATACACTCACCTTTGTGAGATACAAATTACACACTATAAAATTTACAGTTTAAAATGTAAAATGTAATGTTTTTTAGTATATTCGTATGATTATGCAACCACTGCCGCTATCCAATTCTAGAACCTTGTCATCACTCCATGCTATGGACTAAACTGTGCCTCCCACCCAAATTTCTGTGGTGAAGCCCTAATGCCAGTGTGACTGTATTTGGAGATGGGATCTTTGGGAGATAAAGTTTAATGAAGTCAAAAGTGTGAGGCTATAATCTGATAGAAATGTTGTCATTACAAAAAGAAGAGGTACCAGAGATCTCTCCATGCATGTACAGAGAAGAGGCCATATAATGACACAGTTGAGAAGACAACTGTCCTCATAAATTTCTGTTGTGTAAGCCACCCATTCTGTAGTATTTTGTTATGGCAACAAGAACTAACACATGTCATATACATACCCTATACCTATTAGCAGTCATTCCCTATTCTCCCTCTGCCCAGTCCCTTGAAACCATTTAATTTCCAGATTTATCAATTCTGGAAATTTCATATATGTGAATTATGTAGTACATGGGGTTTTGTGTCTGGCTTTCTCACTGAGAATAATTTGAAAATTCATCCAGGTTGTAACATGTATCATAACACTATTACTTTCCATAGCTGAAGAATATGCCATCTTGTTTTCCATTCATCACTTTATGGACATATGGGTGATATCTAAATTTTAAAGATTATTGTAACACTACTGTGAATATTCATATACGAGATTTTGTATGAACACACATTTTCAGTTTTATCAGGATATACTTAGGTTTGGAATTGCTGGATAACTCTGTGTTTAATGTTTTGAGGACCTGCCAAACTGTCTTCCACAGCAGCTGTACTATTTTCCATTCCCACCAGCAATGTTTGAAGATTCCAAATTCTGCACATCCTTGCCAAAACTTACTTTTTGTTCATCTTTTTATTATAGCCATCCTAGCAGATATGAAGTGGTACTCATTGCAGTTTTGGCTTGTATTTCCCTGATGATTAATGACATTGAGCTACTTTTAATGTACTTAGTGGCTATTTGTATATTTTCTTTGGGGAAATATTTATTCAGATTTTTTGCCCCTTTTTATTTGAGTTTTTGACTTTTTACAGTTAAGTCATAAAGGCTCTTTGTATACTGTGAATAATAGACTTCTATAAGACATATAATTTATGAATAATTTCATTCTCTCTGGCATTATTTTCATATAAACATTACATCTACATATATTACAACTCTTCTCAACATAGCATTTTAGTTTTTGATTTGTCAAATAATATGTTTTAATAAATTAAAATAAGAAAACAAAATAATAGTTTATTTTCTTTACTCACAGATTTACCTTTTACCCTTAATCTCTTTCTGTTTATCCCAATTACCATTTAGTGTCATTTTCTTCAAACTGATTAACTTATTTTAGCTTTTCGTATAGTGAAAATTTGCTGTTGATAAATTTTTTGTTTTGATTTTATCTCAATATATCTTTATCTTGCCTTGACTTTTGTCATGTAGATTTACTAGATATTGAATATTGCTTGACAGTATTTTTTTACTACAGCACATGAAATAATTTGTTCTAATGTCTTTTGCCTTCTATTGTATCTTTATGTACCTTTACATGCCATGTTTTCCTCTTGTTGCTTTCAAGGTTTTCTCTCTAGCTGTCACATTCTACCCTATCCTCTGAAGTGTCTGTGAATATATATCTTTGTGTTTATTTTGGGGGGGTATGTCAAGTTCTTGGGTCTGTAAATAAATGTGTGTGTGTGCTTAGTTGCTCATTCTTGTCCAACTCTTTGCAACCCCATGGACTGCAGCCTGCCAGGCTCCTCTGTCCATGGGGATTCTCCAGGCAAGAATACTGGAGCAGGTTGTCATACCCTCCTCCAGGGGATCTTATCTAATTGAGAAATAGAACCAGTCTCCTTCATTGCAGGCAGATTCTTTACCATCTGAGCCACCAGGGAAGCCTGGTGAAGTTTTCAGCCATTATTTCTTTAAATATATTTATATATATTTTCTGCATATTTCTCTTTCTGAGATTCCAACTACAGTGTTTCACCACATCATATGGACACACTGCACTCTTCACCACATCATATGGACACACTGCACTCTGATGATGTTTTGTGCATTTTATTTTATTTTTTGGCTCTTTAGATTGATTAATTTCCATAATCCCTTTTTTAGTTACTGTTTATTCTTGCATCTCCAATCCTATCTATCATTTACCGAAATTTTTATTTCAGTAATTATAATTTTCAACTGTAGAAAGTCTACATTTTATAAGTTCTATCTCTCTGTGAAGTTATCAATCTATTTATTCACAAATGCAATATCATCCTTCAATTATTTGAACATACAATATTTTATTCCTTTTAATTTATTTATAATAGCTTCTTTGAAATCTATGTCTGCTAAAGCCAACATGTGGCTCCACTTGCAGTCACTTTCTGCTTTTTATCTTATCATAGGTTAGTTACACTTTTCCTTTGTATATCTAGTAGTGTTTGGCTGAAAACAAGCAATGTAGTAATACACTGTAGAGACTAAATTCTCTCATGCTCTTCTGATGACTGTGAAGATTTTGTATAACAGGGAGTTGTGTGGATGCAAACTACAGTATGTGGCTTCTTACAATCCCTGCTCTCTTTTTAACTTTCCACTACTGCTTTTTAGATTGATCCTCTCTGAGTTATCTCCTCCCTAGAAAAATTATCAGTCAATCAAGAATTATAGAAGAGGATGAAGCTAACACTTTCTGTGGATTCTTAGTCTCTGACAATTCCCTAATCTCCAGTTGTTTACATGATAAGATGGGCTTCCCAGGTGGCTCAGTGGTAAAGAATCTTCCTGCCAAACAGGAGACACAAGTTCAATCCCTTAAAGTGAAGTTGCTCAGTCGCATCTGACTCTTTGAGACCCATGGACTGTAGCCTACCACGCTCCTAGGTCCATAGGATTATCCAGGCAAGAGTACTCGAGTGGATTGCCATTTCCTTCTCCAGATGATCTTCCCGACCCAGGGATCGAACCTGGGTCTCCCTCATTGTAAACAAACAGTTTACTATCTGAGCCACCAGGGAAGTCAAGTAGTTCAATCTCTAGGTCGGGAAGGTTCCCTGAAGGAAATGGCAACCCACTCCAGTATTCTTGCCTGGGAAACCCCATGGACCGAGGAGCCTGGCAGGCAAAAGTCCGTGGGGTCACGAAAGAGTCAGACACGACTTAGTGACTAACATAACACCAACATAATAGGAGAGTCTAATGGTGTGGGTCCAGGATAGTTTTCTGCCCAGCCTTGAGAAGTAGGCAGGCTTATTTCTCCTAGTTACCCTCTACAGTGGGTCTTCATGTACTGAGGTTGATAGAATTTTTTGTCCTTCCATGTGGGGCTTAAGTCTGGTTTTTCAAGGTAGAAAGAACCAGGCAGGGTATATGCTTTTCCTACAGCACTGTCACTCCCCTTCCCTATTCCTGCCTCAGCCAAAGAAGTTTCCTCTGGACTCTCCCTGCCCCAAGTCTTTCTCATGAAAACTTAATGAGGTCTGTGCAGAACAGCCTGCAAATACATTCAAAGGCCCCTGGGTCTGTGGTTCCGCTGGGTTCTGTACTTTCATGCTAGATTACAATTGGCCCCTTTAGCAACTCAGTAAACATTTTAGCAACTTCTTCATACCTGCCTGACTGGAGGCCTTGTCTTCCTCCAGCTGTCAGAGGTTTGCAGTGCTCATTTGATGTGCTGTCTTCTCTAAGCACACAGGCTGGTTGATTGTCATATGAACTCAGCTCTCTGCTAGGTTCAGAAAAAGTTATTATTTTGTAGATCACCCAGCTGTTTCTACTTGTCAGGGTAGGAGTGATGTTCTTTCCAGCTTCTCCGTGCTAGGCAGAAAATGAAAGTGTTTGCTTTCAGCAGTTCTTGTAATGAAGATGTACTAGGAGCACAAGCTTGCTGCTTTTGCCTGTCTCTTAATGTCTTTATTTTACTTTACTTTCAGAAGCAAATGTTAACTGTATATTTAAAACCTTGGTTGATAATTCTTCCTTTTCTTTCAACACATCAAAGATGTTTCTCCACTGTTTTTTGAGTTGTGTATTTTCTGATGAGAAAACAGATTATTCTTTTTAATTTTTCCTTTGTATGCATTGTATCTTTTTTTTATATTGTTGTTTTAAATATTTTTTATCACTGGCTTTTGTTAATTTTATTATAATATGACTGTGTGTGGTTTTCTTTGAGTTTATCTTACTTGGAGTTTGATGAATACTTGTTTCCAGAAACATTTTTTTCAAACTTGGGAAATTTTTAGCTACTATTTCTTCATACATACAGTATTTTTTTATATCCCTCTTCCTTCTAGAAATACAATAGCATTTATGTTAGTTGGCTTGATCCCTGGGCTCAGGGGTGGTTTGTACAAATTCTTTTTTTTTTTTCCTCTGTAGTTCAGTTTAGCTAGGGTCATTCACTGTCTTCAAGTTGTGTTTATTTTTTTTTCCTCCTGCAACTCCTCATGAAATCTTAATTTCATGCAATAAATTCAGTCTTTTCAATGTCCGTTTCTAGTAATTCCACCTGTTTCCTTTTCTTCTCTTTTTATATTCATGTGTTCTGTTAAATTATTAAGCATATTTATAATAGCTCCTTTAAGGTTATTGTATACTGATCTCATCTTCTGTCATTTTATTATCTATTTTTATTACCTTATAAAGTTATCCTGATTATGAGTCAAATTTGCGGATTCTTTTACACATAGTAATATGATTAGATGGCAGACATTATGATTGTTAAATTGTTGAGGTTTGGATTTGTTTTTCTTCTTGTAAAATGACTGGCAAGTAATTTGCTAATCAGATTTGTCTTTTGGAAGCTTGTTCATAAGTTTTGTTAGAGGTTTGTTTAGTCTTTACTCAGACTAATTTAGCCATATTACAGAAGCATGTTTCTTCCTAGTTTTCTACTGATCATCAACTGTTCAACAGTCTTGATTCTGACTGTGTGAATTCGAATTTCTCCCACCTTATGTGTGCTGTGAGAATTATTTATTATTGGCACCTATTTTTTGCTTCTTTTTGTTTGCGTGTTTGTTTTTCTTGACCAATGGCACGTGCTTTATGCATGATCAGAGTAATATTATGTCAAAGAATCCAGAAAGTATTCTGCAGTTTTATAGCTCTTATCCTTTGTATCTCCTACATGTTACAGTTTATGCCCACAATTTCTATCAAATTCCAAATTTTCAGCTCCAATTTCTGTCTCCTTAGCTCTGAGACAAACATCGTCTACTTGTACATTTCATTCTGAACATTGGGCGGGGAGATATCCCCGGGTAAAAAGTTGGGGTGATATTGATATTCACCTCATTTATTTCCCTTGTTTCAGTGATCATAGCCATCTGCTACCTGTTGTCCAATAACTGAAAGCACCTGCTTAATATATTTTGTTCAGTTTTCTAGTTTTTATGGTGTATGGTAAATTTGGCCTCACTTACTTTATCATGGCCTAAAGTGGACATCCTCATAAGTTTTTGATTTAACAACCATCTAAAACTTTTAAAGTATGAATATTTTAAACTCAATAATTTTTCTTTATTGAAATCAGTTATTGTGTTGGTCACTTCTAAGCTACTTTATCATGAAGTGACAGTCACAAATTCTTAGCCAAAATCTCTAATTGGTTAGTTTTCTTTTCAAATTCAACTGTATAAAGTTAAAACCTAAGATAGGATTTTTTTTTTAGTAATATCAGATTACACAAATGTGTTAGATATAATACTATAAAATGCATTGTCAATAAGTCTATAATAGTATAATTGCTTGAATAGACAAAATTCTGCCTAGAGTTTCAGATGTGCTCTCTTTCAGAAATAGGGTTTTGCAGATATAATTAAATTAAGATGAGATCATACTAGATGAAAGCAGACTGTAAATCCAGTGACTAACGTCCTTAAAAGAAGAAGAAGGGACACACAGAAATGAAAGCCATGTGAGAACAAAGGCAGAGATTGGATTTATGCTGCCACAATCCAAGATACTCCAGGAATTGTCAGGGATGCCAGAAGCTAGGGAGAGGCTGGAAAGGATTCCTTTATAGCCCTATCAGAGAGAGCATAAGTCTGCTGACACCTGGATTTTGTTCTTCTAGCTTTGAGCAGTGTAATAGAATACATTTCTCTTGTTGCCCACCACCAAGTTCTGGAAATTTTTTTTATGGCAGTCCTAGGAAGCTAATCAAATAAAGTACTAAGTTTAAAATATAGGTATTATTATTATGCCAACCTTATAATTAAGGAAACTGAAGGAAAGAAAGTTTAAGTAATTTTCCCAAGATCAATTGGCCAGAAAGTTTTGTAAAGAAAAAGATAGATAAAAATACTACCCTTTTTTTAATCTTGTTTCAGAACAATCAATGATTAAAACTACCATTACTATCTTTGTTAGAATGAAGATTTCATACTCCAAACTATAAATTTGTTTCTACTGCAATCTGTTGGAACTAACATGGCTGTTTTACCTTTATCATGATCCATTTTACTTAATCTTTATTTGAAGGTCATGGGTAGAATTATAATTAGTCTATGTTAATAGTCATAAACAGGAAAAGCAGGGGTGACAGGGAGAGAGAGAGATTAATTTTGATTGGTGACAAATACCCAGTAATCTTTTGAAAATTATATGATATTCTTTACTCTAATACTTTCTTCTTCTATGAATGTTTGTCTTGCAAACAGTGTTCACCTTTGGCATTGCTATTGTTATTTGGTCAAACAAGTAGACTGCTATCCTTGATAAGGATAATAGTTAACCAACCTTGAATTTGATGAAGTCCTAAAGGTTTTTAACTAATAGGTAGTTTTCATTCAAATTTATTTTGAAGGTGTTTTTTAATAATATTTTCTGCAATGATTGCTCATATTTGAAATTTTGTCTACCAAATGTCTACCAATGGTAGCAAAATGTCTACCAAAGTGACTAGAGATATTATATAATTACTTTTGTTGGCACAATACATTCTTCAGTTTATCCTCTAAAGTTATGAATTTTATTTATTTCTCAGTATGATATAGAGTTTTCATATTCTAAAAATATCAATCTAATGGGGATCACTTATATTGACCATTTAACTTATCATTTATTCTTCTTCACATTAGACAAAGTTTACTGAACATTGGCAAGGAGGGCAGTATTGAAGGAAAATATGAAATACATCTTTTATTTGAATTTTATATACATTACAGCTATTTTTTGTGACAACACTTAAGAGACAGGTTAGCTATTTTTATAATTTTCAAGTAAGCCCAGGTAAAAAATTTTGATTAATTTGGATGCTAAAATTTAGAATCATATTTATATTCCAGTAGGGTCAGAGGATTTTGGAGATGCACTGGCTGACTTCCTATTAAAGTGAGCTTTTCATAATTCCCACTGACTTCCAAAAAACAACTTTATTTTTTTATCTTTCTGATATCTGAAAAAATCCTGACTGAAGTATCAACTTGAAGAATGTGCTCTACCGGTGGTACATGATGGATTCATGTAACAAAAAGTTGAGGAACTACTAGAACTCAACATTTTTTTCTTAAAAAAATGAATTTTTATTATTCTAACTGGCAGTTTTATGACACTAATGACATTTCAGGATACAATACATTTTTTTTAATGTTGAATAAGACAAAAACCCTGTTTTTAGCAAGTTGCACTTATAAGTGTTCCAATAGGGAAAAAACTGTCCATATTTTGAGATTGCATGGAAATACCTTAAGATAATAATTACATGATTTAATAGTCCAGTAAAGATATGTGAAATTTATATAATTATATGTGTTATATTAGTTTATATATATATATCTTAACATACTTTTTAAATGTTATTTTTATATGATAGCATTATCTTTTCACCTCTCTTAAAAATGCTCTTCTCTTGATTAAAATGTGATATAATAAGTAATATCACAATGGATATTTCCATACATTTGACAGTTTTTTCATATAGTATAATTAAGATATAGCATTCAGATATGCAAATTTTGTCATTCTAATAATGTATTGCCTCATTGAAAGCTTGTTATTCTCAGTTCTTTTTTTTTTTTTTCCAGGCGTTAACTACTTATTTGCTAATGGGCTTTAACCAAGAAATCAAGGTATATGTGGCTAGATAAAATCTTACAGGCATCTTTCTCAAGTCATGCTTGTGAGGCGAATGGCCAGAATTGGAATGACTCTGCTCCACATGGCTATTCAAGGATTTTAGTTTATTCCAGTGTTATCCCACCCTTTGGAGAAGGAAATGGCACCCCACTCCAGTACTCTTGCCTGGAAAACCCCATGGACGGAGGAGCCTGGTAGGCTGCAGTCCATGGGGTCGCTAAGAGTCGGACACGACTGAGCGACTTCACTTTCACTTTTCCCTTTCATGCACTGGAGAAGGAAATGGCAACCCACTCCAGTATTCCTGCCTGGAGAATCCCAGGGACGGTGGAGCCTGGTGGGCTGCCGTCTATGGAGTCGCACAGGGTCTGACACGACTGAAGCGACTTAGCAGCAGCAGCAGCAGCATCCCACCTTTTGCTGCAGTTTCGAACACATTTACTTATTCAAAGATGGTTTCTGCTTTGTGCAAATTCCAGATCTTTGGAAAAAGAGAGACAGACTTCAGGGCAGAGGTTTTCTTTTAGTCACATGAGGTAGGATTGGTATACACATCTTATGTTTAGCTTCTGTTTGTGTGAACTTAGAAATATGATTGGAAGTAAAAATTTTAAAAAATAGTGGAAAATATATTCAATATCTAGATAGCATAGGCATAGGTTAAACTCTACTACTGTGGAAGAAAGGAAGAGCCAAATTTAATCAGTACCTCCATAATTAATTATGACATTTTCCAGAATTTAATTTATGCCTATTTAATTTGTTTTGCACTAAATAGTATGTTAGTTTTAATACATATTATATTGATAATTGATTTCAATTAATTTATCAATGCGAATTTTATTTTACCAATAATTTGGATGGACAGTGTATCTTTAAAAACTCTCTGACCATGAAGAGATATACAAAACATTATCATATTCTATCTGTATATCAACGAGCATAGAACTATAAAGTTGAAAGGTAGATTTTTTAAATGTTGGTATCAGTTCAGTTGCTCAGTCGTGTCCAACTCTTTGCAACCGCATGGACTGCGCACACCTGGCTTCCCTGTCCATCACCAACTCCCGGAGTTTGCTCAAACTCATGTCCATCCAGTGGATGATGTCATCCAACCATCTCATCCTCTGTTGTCCCCTTCTCCTCCTGCCTTCAGTCTTTTCCAGCATCAGGGTCTTTTCCAATGAGTCAGTTCAAAATGTCGGTATGTTACTTTTAAAAATCTCTGCCTTGTGTTTGTGTGAAGAAGACATTTCCTTCTGACATTTCCCAATAGTAGTGCTAAATTTTTTTTTTTTTTTTGGTAAGCGTAGCATCCAGAGCACAAGCTTTATTTCCCTATGAGTAAACAGTTTGCTTCTGTCTACTTGCATACAAAGAATAAGTTTCATCTTCTGAATAGAGTATGTTGCCAGGTTCCAATTTCAATACCTCTCTCTTAAACATTAATATTCCCCAAGACACCTCTCAACCCAATGTAAACTCTTCCATAGCATCAAGGGAAACACAATGCTACCTCACAGAAGAAACGTATAGTGACTATCGTGGTAGTGAAATTAAAATACATTATTGTTTCCTTTTAAGTTATTGTGGCATCATATTTCAGAAAGGGGAAGAAAGAAAAGGTATTACTTTGAAAATATTTGATTACTTATTTTAAAATTATATTGTTAACAACAAAATAAAACAAGGATCTTATTTAAGCATTCCAAATTAACTTTTCAAATGAGTTTAATGTTATCTATCATCAAGTGATAATTTTCAAATTTTTAGAAACAGTAATACTAGTATTTTTCTTTGTCAGCAAGTTTTAGAATGCTTCTGATTGACAGAAGATTTTTTTTTCCCCACTGCCCAGTGCGGAAAGCTAAGTTCCTAAATTGCCTTAGGTCACACGTGACACCTCTATATGAGAATGTGCATGTTGTCAGTGCCTTAGGGATAAAGCTGATATGTCTATTTCCAAATTTCTTCAGTTTTATGTATTCCAATATCATAAAAATTGGACAATTGGAAAGATTATGTGTGTCATTACAAAATGAAATACATACTTGAAATTAAAAATCAAATTCTTATAACACTATCCACCTTTAAAAAAAAATCTTCTTAATCTCAAAGGGGAACAGATTTCATTGATTTTCTATTTTTTCTGTTCTAGCAGTTATTTCTATAATACTAGATTGTAAATTTATCTATTTTGACTTAGAAACTTTAAAATTATTGAAAATATCTCTATACATTTATTTAATAAAGAGTTTTTTATGCAGACTATACAAAATACACTTAGAATTTTATAATAAGGCAACAAGCAACATAAATATGTGCAAACTATTTCAACACACACTTCACAAAAGAAAATACAATTTACAAATGACCAACAAATCAAAGACATTCCCCAAATCATTGGTCATTGGGCAATATAAATTAAGTCATAATGAGATATTACTACACAACCTTTAGAAAAGTGAAATTTTAAATATCTGATGACCCCAAGTTCTAGTAAAGGTGTGAATCAACTAGAATTTTCACACACAGCTGATAGAATGAAAATAGTAATAATTTGAAAAACTTCTTTAGCTTTATTTGTTTGCATTTTGATATAGAAGCAAATTACTTTGTGAAAAAAGTATTTCCAGTTAACTAGTGTCATTTTATAAGGGTTGAAGATATCATATCAAAAACAAAATCAAAATCTGATTTCTCCCTAAAAAAGAAATTGAGGGAAAACCTTTTTGTTTAAATGTAAGGATACATAATCTTAAAAATGCATGTATCACTGCTATGAAAAGCTTAGACATTCAAATGGAGGCAAATAATTCATTCCCCCCAAACAAAAGAACTCTTGTGTGTTGGTTAAGTTGAATTCATATACAAAAAAAAAAAACAAAAAACTAGTAACACAATAAAGAACATTTTTGTCAGATAGTCTTTATATTAAATGAACCAAAATTCATTAACAATGAAATACAGTATTGCCTGCCTGTTAAAGTTTATTTAAAATTAATTTAAAGTTTATTTAAGCAAGGATAGACTTTCAGATGGGGAGCAGGCTTTTTGGTGAGAAGCTGCCCCCTGGATTTCTTTGGCAAGATGGTTATGAGCGGCATACAAATGAAGGGGCAGAATATTCACTGGGGAAGGAGGAGTTTGGGGGTAGACTTCCTGATTTTCATCCCAGCTCCATCTTCCCAAGGCGAGGAAGGATTTTTGTCCTTGTTTAGCTCAGATTAGAAGTGTTATGGTATAGGTGCGTGATGGGTACTTCTTATCTGTAAAGCTAATCTCATGGTAATGAGAGCACAACAAACAAAATGTTACATTAGAAGCAAAAGATTCCTGCCTTTCCTCACCTTTCTTTGTCTGCTACTTGGACCCTTATCACCCAAAAATGTGTGGTTTCCTGTTAGTTTGAAGGCCCCTGCTTTCCTTGTCTGTCCACAGACCTCCGCTAGTAATAAGATGAGTAGTTTCCTCCCACCTGGCCCCTGCCCCCATTTCTCTGCTCACATCTAGCTACCCACCTACTGTAACAACACCATTGGCTCTGTGAATTGTTTTGTATGGTATTCTGATTTAAAAGGACTTCCCTGGTGGTTCAGATGGTAAAGTGTCTGCCTACAATGCGGGAGACCTAGGTTCGATTCCTGGGTCAGGAAGATCCCCTGGAGAAGGAAATGGCAACCCACTCCAGTATTCTTGCCTGGAAAATCCCATGGACAGGGGAAACTGGTAGGCTACAGTCCATAGGGTCACAAAGAGTCAGACCGACTGAGCAACTTCACTTTCACTGATTTAAAAAGTTTCATTCTGAGCATGGACCCAGAGACTGAATAAGAACAATGGAGATCCCAGTACATCATCACATGATAATGATAATGAATCTTAAATAATAAGGCCCTACACAATATTCATAATTAATAGGACAGTTATGGGAGCAGATTGTGTAGCCTGTGCCTACCATTTGGGTTTAATATACATACTGAATTAAATGGATTACATGGGCAATAATCTTAAGCATTTTAGCCTCAGGGAATTACAATAATAGGACCAGGCACATAGGTTGGTTGTTAAAATAAATGAGATAAGCAATATAAAGCACTAGGGTCATAATTTGGCGCAGCAAGTGCCATACAAATATTAGCTATTATTACAGGCATCGTTTCTCAAGTTGTTTCTTGAAAAGATTGCTTAATATTGTGAAAATTGAACAACTGGCAAACTTCTCTCTCCTTTACAGTTATATTTCATGCTGCTAAGTTGAAAATGCATGTACTTTTATAACAAAACTGAACAAAGTTAATGTGTTTAGTATAGAGAGCTGTTAAGGTAATATTTGAAAATACGTTTTTGTGGAATTTTGGCTGTTAATGAAATAATTACAAATGTCAATATAAATGTATTTTTTGGGGTGACCAAACAGTGAAATATGTAACCAAACATTTTCTTGAAACGTAATACACAGACAATCAAGTTGTTGTTTAGTCGCTAAGTTGAGATCGAATTCTTATGTGACCAAAGTGGATTGTAGCCTGCCTGGCTCCTCTGTCCATGGGATTCTCCAGGCAAGAATGCAGTAGAGGGTTGCCATTTCCTTCTCCCGGGGATCTTCCAGATCCAGGGATCAAACCCATATCTTCTGGAATGGCAGGTGGATTCTTTACCACCAAGCTACCCGGGAAGCCCATGCTCTTAATAATAGAGCCATTCACATCACTAATTAATTGGTATATCTTTTTAAAACAGACATTTTTATTGGTTCCAGGGTAGGAATTTCAGTAAATGTTATTGCCAAACTTTTATTTCTTTGTCAACAGAAAACACAGAATCTATAATGAATTAAGAGTTTCATTGCACAATGCTCCTACTGTATTTTCTAATTTGTTTTTGAGTTTGAAAGAATGATTATACTTTTTGGCTTACATTTGGCTAGCTTTATTCTGTTATAGTAGAATCCTAACTGGTATGGAAGAAAATTTACCTTATTCTTTTTATCATTTTGGTAAAGATAACTAATGAGGAAAACTAAAAAGGACATATAATTCTATTTAGTTATGATTAAGATACAGAAATAAAATAACAGAGAGCACATGCAAGTAAGAATCCATACCTGGGTTTGCATATTGTCATCTCCCAGATTCAAGAAAAATAAATTACAGGCTCTTAAGTTGAAATAGCAAATAAGGAAAAGTTTTAGAATTATACTCTCGGAAGCCATCCATATCTAAGTTTTAATTAAAAAATAGATACCAAAGCTGTTATGTACTTTACTGACATAAACACATTTATAACTTATTTTTTGGTAGTTCACATAATATTCTGAATTAGTGACTTTTTTTCATTTGTAAATACATAGTCTGATTTTTATAATAAAATGTGCCTTTGAGAAAAGTGAGTAAAAACTTTGTGCTTAAACTACACATTTGATACACAGTCTTTCTAAATGCCACGTCCTGTTCTCTTAACTGAAACTCTACTATTTGGGATAATGCTGGGATATGCATCTGAATGTAGACTTCTCCTTTCTGTCCAAGCATTGGTTTTATCCTTCTTGATACTTAGTATTTCAATGAATGATTTAGGTTGTCTTCTTTACTAGACAGAAAGTTTATGGTTTTTCTTCTCTGTTAGAACTTATGAATAGAAATAACACTGAAGTTATCCATCAAGATATGATAAGATATATTGCAATCACAACAACAACAAGAACAACAATAGCAACACAACATTTTGAATCTCAAAGGTATTAATTGCTTTTGTAAAATTTCCTACAAGTCCTGGTTATTGTGCCAGTGATGGCTACATGTACACCTAAACATCAACAACTATTTCCACAATCATCAGTGCAGAGGTATCTAGAGTCTTGCACAAGAAATTAAATCTTCCCATGCAGAAGTGACACACATCACTTACTGTCTCTTTTCTTTGACCAAAAGTCATCAAAATGGGCACAGTTCTGAAAGCAGAAAAGTGCAACTCCTCATTGTGGAGAAATGAAATTTATCAGTGAACGGGAACAAGATCTACCATTCTAGAATGCACATTTTTTTTTGGTTTTTTTTGGCTATAAAATTAAGAAACTATTGATTCATAGGAAAACTCAAGTTGTAACCTTGGAATATCCAGGTGATTTATGTGTTATAAAAAGAGGAGAATAAGTATCTTTTTATAATGCAGCTGAAATTATTTTTTATAATACATTCCACTATTTAAACAGGGAACTTATAGCTCTTTTTACTTAGATAAATGTGTAAACCCTATTAATACTTTCCATAAAATGAAATCTAACACTGACTGAGAGTGGTAGTGTGATAGAAGGATTCTTATAAATTTTGATTTTGATGCATACTGAATTTCACAAGATTTATTTCCAGTGTATTTCATTGAAGTTAAATGATCTTGGAGTAGACTATTAAGGTCAAATACACAATATTATGCAGTTATTAAAACCATCCTGAATTTCCCTCATAGTAAGAAAATTTCGTCCTCCTTGCCCTGAGGGCTATGACAAAGTTTGCACTATTTGTTTCAAATCTCTCATCTAACTCTGTGATAGAGATATTATCCACATTAAGAATGTCTAAATCTGGTCTAGGCTTGCAAACCCTGATATTATCAGAATCTGTGAAAATTCCACTTATTTAAAAGTTATCCCTTAAAGCTGCTCATATATGGTGAGTTTCTGAATATATTCAGAATTACTTTACAATAGAGAAAGCTACATGAAATACTTTGAATATAAAATAAAATATTACCAAAAGTATTGCAAATATTGTACTAATTATATTCTGTTTAATAATTTTATTTAATCTGTCATTTGCTTTAAAAATTAATATATGCCTATTAATTGGCAAATAGTTTACCAGAGTCTGGGGATACTTGAGGAACAAATGGATGGATACAATCTTGATATTGCAAGTGTTTACTTAGGGACATGTTCTAGTAAGCTAAATATATAGTAATTTTCAAGAATATAGTTTTGCCCTGCTATGAATTTATATAGGTGCATTTATATTATAGCCAATAAAACTAATTACCCATATTTGCAGAACAATATTTATCAGGGTTATTTCATTACTTCCGTACATGATTAAACATATTTGAGGGACAAAAATAAGATGTTAACTTTAAAGAATTAACTCCTAATCAGTAGTCATATGTCTGGGAATAAAAGATGTTAATAAGATAATGATGGCTAATGGCATATACAACTTTTTTGAGTGTTTCTTCACCATTTGTTACTCTACATACAAGGCATTCATATATCCTCAGAATTATTTTTTTAATATAAAAGAGTGATTTAAATATCTTTTCCAGCATAACCATAAATTGTTACATTTGCTAATTTACATGAATTCTGCAAGAATTTAGTAATTTTAAGTTTCTATAATTCATTTATATCTGTGTGCCATTGTTTTTATTTACATCTTCATGCTAGATAATTTGCCACTCAAAATAAATATTTCACACTCAAACAGTGAAACTACATTTTCCTTTATTTTTTCCCCCAGATATTAGGTCAGTGGCTTGATACTACTGAATGAGAGAATGGAGATTAAATGGTGATTCAATTAAGTTATTTCTTTCCTTATGAAATTTATATATCTAGTGTATCACTAAATGTTAAAGTATAATATTTTTTACATTAATTGGTGGAATGATGGATTATAAAATTCATGTTAATCCTTAATGAGCTTTCTGTTGATATCTAAAATCACACCGTAGTTCTTCTGCTGGTTGATCTTATTGGTATAGGGCAGCAGTTGGGCCTGCAATTCAGTTCTTCATCTCCCATCCTGCTCATCTTCATCTCATAGCTTCCTGGGCCTGACCTGTGAAAATGAACATTGGCAAACACATATCTGTAACAAATTCCTCTGTAAGTTTAGTCTATTTCCTTACTATTTAAAGGCCTTCTATGCCCTTTCCTAGTCAATGAACAACCCAGAAGTAACAACTTTTATAATTATTTTCATGACTGCCTGGGTTTTCCAGTTCTAGAATTTCATATAAGTGGAAATGTATAGAGTGCACTGTTCTGTGTTCAGCTTCTTTCACTCAGGATATATATGAGGTTCATCTATGTTGTTGACTCTCATTTCCATGTCACTTTGCAATGCTAAGCAGCATTCCATTGTGGGAATACAAACATAATTTTTTATTTCTTTCACCTGTTAATAGATTTTTTATTGCTTCCAGTTTGGGGATTTTATGAATAAAGCTGCTATAAAAATCATGTAACTTCATTTATATATGCTTTTAGTTCTCTTAGTTTGAAAACCACGGATAAAATTGATGAAACAAGGCACAGTTTCTCCCCACACTCAAAACGGGATTATACAAGGATTTAGTAATCAGAGGTTACCATGGGTTGTGTCTGCCCCCTAATATGACGTAGACTTCTTAGTAGACAGTGTTGTGGGATATTTTGAAAAATACTTTAGAGATGCTGTTCCATTGACCTCTAGTTTCCTTTTTTAGTGAAAAACCAATTGTCATTCATATGCTATACAATTGTTCTCTTGTATGTAATTTGTTCTTTTATTCTGTTTTCCAAATTATTTGTTTGTCTTGATTTTTGAGCAATTTGACTAAGATGTTTCTGGATGTGATTTTCCTTGTTTTACCTTGATTAGGGTTCACAGAACTTTGATCAATAATTATATAGTTCTCACCATATTTGGGAAATTTGAATCCGTTAATCTTCCATTTTTTTTCCAGCCTCATCTTTCCCTAGACTCCAGTTGTGTACATGCTGACTGTTTTACCACAGGAATCTGAGGATATATTCATTTTTAAAACTATTTTTTAATCTATATTTCCAGCTTTTAAATCTTCTATTGGTCTATCTGGTTCTAAAATATCCAGTTGATTTTTCCTACAGTCTACAGTAGGGTGTTAGGCCCATCCATTTGATATTTTACTTCTCAATTCTTGACTTTCAATTTGCTTATTTTCATTACATTCATTTTGCAGTTGTGATTAACTCACATTTATTTAGAGTGACTATAGTTTTCATTGAACTCTTCAAATTTAAAATAAACGTTAAATTCTCTATAAATTTCAAACTCTTGTTTTCAGATGAACTTCATTTACTTTTGATTATTGGTCACACTTTCCTGTTTCTTCACAAGTAGAGCAAATTTTGATTGTATTCTAGATGGTGTAGATGCTTGATTGTAGAAATTATGGATTCTGCTTAATTCTTTCAGCTTTTTTGCTATTGTTCTCTGCCACTGTATCTTCTGGGATCTCCCACATTTCTGTATAATTCGGCATCATCTAAAGTGAGTTTACACAGATTTTGGAGCTTCTCTCTACAACTCCCTCCTTTAAGTGTGTCTATTACCTACATTTCACAATCCAAGTGATTGTGTTAACTTTGTCCTCCAGCTCCTCAGGATGGTAAGGTTGCAGATTACTGTTTGAGTTCTAGACATCTTGTGTGAATCCTGGAGAGTGCCTTCAGGGAAAAGTCAGCACACACGATCATCGCATTTATTGCAACCCCACTCTTTTAAGGATCATCTGTCTTTTTTCTCTCTCAAAGTACCTTCATATATTTTTTCCCACTCATATGCATACATGTTTTCTCATATGTAGGTATGCATATATATGTATATTTTAAATTTAGACATTATAGCTCTGATCTGTGGTAAGATTAGTTTATTTTTTTATGTTTTTATTTATTTATTTATTTATTTTTTACTTTACAATATTGTATTGGTTTTGCCATAGATTGACATGAATCTGCCATGGGTGTACATCTGTTCCCCTTCCAGAACCCCCCTCCCACCTCCCTCCCCATCCCATCCCTCTGGGTCATCCTGGTGCACCAGCCCCGAGCACCCTGTATCATGCATTGAACCTGGACGGGCGATTCGAAGATTAGTTTAATATTAGTTCATCCATCATTACTGAATTGCTTATTTTTAAAATACTGATGGACAAAAAGTAGTACTAAAGACTATGAAGAATAGAAAAGATTTTATAGATGAGTTCAATGGAAAAAAGACAGGAGGAAAAGCATGTCCCTTTAGGTAAGGAAAGATTATTTCCTCAACTTTTAATTATTCATTGCTATAGCCGGTTATTTGTTTACTTCTTAAGAAGACGACGTAGATGGAGGAAGAAGTGAAGAAAATGTTATGAAAACATTCTCCAGGAACACCTCCATGTTAGTTAGACATTTGTGTTTAGAAATGCAGGAAACAAGACAGAATAACTGCCTATAGGAAAAATATTGTCTCCTGGAAGAAAAAGGAATAAAATGGTATTAAATGCTGAACACATTAATGTTGCCCACATAGCATACAGTGGGGAAAATTAATGTCAATTATTCATTTTTAAAAAAAGGTGGTCACTAAGCATTATAGATGAGATGTGCAAGATTTATATCACATAATACTAGGTACTTTTCTTTAGAAAATATGATGAGGAACTTGTAGAAAAGCATGTGTGCATGCTAAGTTGCTTCAGTCGTGTCTGATTCTTTGTGACCCAGAGGACCCTCCAGGCTCCTCTGTCCATGGGATTCTTGAGGCAGGAATTCTGGGGTGGGTTGTCATTCCCTCCTCCAGGGTATCTTCCTGACCCAGGAATCAAACCCACATTCTTATGTCTCCTGCATTGGCAGGTGGTTATTTACCACTAGCTACCTGGGAAGCCCAGAAAAAGCAAACACAAAATTTAAAATTTACTAAAAATGCATAATATTTAGTGAATTCAGTAAGTGATTTCAGAAATTCAGTGAATTCAGAAAAATTCAGTAATTTTTCATTCTAGAAATATAGAGACAGCCAAGTTGGAGAGAGGTTACAGTGATTTCTAGGGACCAGATTAGGGAGATATTTGTGTGCCAAGCTGAACTATTTGAACTTTATGTTAGCCAATAGTGGTCTATTGTAGAATTTCAAATAGACAAATGTTATGATCACATTTATTTTTTAGATGGACCTCTCTGGCATTGGTGGGAGGATGAACTGGAAGTATGAATTTAGAGACAGCAATGTCAGTAACGGTACATTTCTAACAAGATAAGAGATACTGATAACTTGAACCAAGGCAATATCAATGTGGATATGAAGGAGAAAATTATTCTTAGAGTTGTTAAGGAGTTAGTAAGGAGATAGAACTGAGAAAACTACAATAGCCATTAGATGCCTGTGGTAAGATAAAACAAAAATGCTGACCCCATAGTTCTGGTTTTAGTGATTGAATTTATAAATATGCCAAGACCTCAAATCTCTCTCTCTCTCTCTTACTCTCTCTTAATCCTTAAAGCTATAATTAATATCTGAGAGAAATTTACTAATTGATTCCAGTTCTGAGATTCTGCCCATATGGATTTGTATATCTTAAAATTTAAAAATATCTTTAGTAGTCTTAGTGGTCTTCTAAACCAAAGAGTGGGCTCTCCCAATGGCTCAGCAGGTAAAGAATACACCTGCAATGCAGAAGACGTATCAGACACCAGTTTGATTCCTCGATCGGGAAGATCCTAACTGATCCTAACTGATCGGGAAGATTCATAACTGTCTGAAAATAGGTTTACAGTGTCACTTGTAAAGAGAAAATAGATACGTCTCTTTCTGGCAAATGCTTTTCTATCCTCATCTCGAACAAATATGCTATAAAATTAAGCACTGTAGAACTGTAATTTGTCATGAATTCATGAGATATCAGAATTGATATTGCTCATCAGCAAAGGAAATATGGCAGAGGGGTTAAGGTTAGTAGTTTGGTATGACAAAAAAAGCATTCTAAGGATACCGTTGAAACAAATAAATCATTTTCATGATGTCATTAACTAGGTCACTATCTATAAGGCTAGGATAAAATATTTCAGAATAATACAAGAGATGAAATTAATTATTTAGGATCTTCAAAATTCTGTAAAGTTGACTATCAAGAATCAGAAGTAATAGTTATAATATAGATACCTAGGAAGTGTGTGAAGCTTTTAATTTTGTCACACTGGAATAGAAATTTCAGAAATATATTTTTCTTGTATAACAATGAAGGATGAGATGTAAGAGAAGTAGAATAGTTGATAGTTGAACATACATTTCTCTCCCAGTCTTCATACTTACCTGACTAGTCTTTCTTCAAGTAACTGACAAGAATAGCCGCAAACTTCATTTCAAAGTCTAATGTTTGATGACTTCCTCTTACGGTGTGTAACATATCTCAATAAAGCCCCTTAAGAAAGACAATTCAATTTACAAAGAAATTAGGATTGTCATGGCATAAAGTTTGTTTCCTTGAAAGGTGAAATTTTACTGTATTTAATTAAATGTTGAAAAAGTTTTTTTTTTTTCCCTGATGAACAGACTAAAATTATTTAAACTTTGTCATTTGAAGTGAAGTGAAAGATGCTCAGGTGTGTCCAACTCTTTGCAACTATATAGTCCGTGGAATTCTCCAGGCCAGAATACTGCAGTGGGTAACCTTTCCCTTCTCCAGGGGATCTTCCCAACCCAGAGATCAAAGCCAGGTCTCCCACATTGCAGGCAGATTCTTTACCAGATGAGCCACCAGGGAAGCCCAAGAATACTGGAGTGGGTCGCCTATCCCTTCTCCAGTGAATCTTCCCAACCCAGGAATTGAACTGGGTCTCCTGCATTGCAGGCAGATTCTTTACCAGTTGAGCTACCAGGGAAGCCCCAAACGTTGTCATATTTCCATATAAGTATTTCAGGAAATAATACCTATTTTATTTGAAAAATTCAATAATTTTTAATGCATAAGAATTCATTTTAAATAATGTCTTTATTTATTTATTTATTTTTGGTCACACCATACTGCTTGCAGGATCCTGGTTCCTGGACCAGGGGTTGAACCTGGACCATCGCCATGAAAGTGCCAAGTCCCAACCACTGGATCACCAGGGGATCCCCCACAAATGTCTTTATTTGAAACATAATTGATATAAAAATCATCTAGAAACACTGCTGATACATCAGAGGTATCAAATAGATATTTTAGTAAATAACTGTTTGAATTAATGAAAATAATTATATTTTGAAAGCATCGGTTTTTAAAGGCATAGCAAATACTTAGTATAGTACTAAATGAAAGCAATGTTTTTCCATCCAGTTTTACCTTTTGGAAAAGAAAATCCTTCTAGAAAAATCCTCCTAAGCAAAAATCTGCTTATCAAGTTCTGTTTGCTATTCTTTTGGTCTGTTTGTTTTTTTTTTTCACCATTTCCTTATGAAAAGTTTCAAAAATGCATGAAAATGATATAGTTGTTCAATGAAAATTTGTACATAATCATTTTTTTTAAAAATATGTGCTCTTCTCTCAAATCTAGTACTAAGAGAAATTGCTGCATTCCAATGGCTAGAACTCCACACTTGCACTGCTGAGGGCCCCGGATCAATCTGTGGTTGGGGAACTATGATCCCACAAGCCATGCAGTGTGGCAAAAAAAAAAAAAAAAAACTTAAAAAAATCTATTACTACTTACTAAATTGATTCAACTCTCATGTTTTATAGATAATTTTTTATTGGGCTTACCATAGGAAAACTGCCCCTGAAAACAATATTTTTTAGAATAGAACTTATAGTTTAGACAGTATTCATACAGATTGACTTATTATTTAAATGCTTCCATTATGAAAAATAAGTATCATTTACTAAGACCACAAATTAACTAATAAGATCCAAGGTTAGGTACTGGCTGCTCCCAGGAACTCCTGGGTAGACCACAGTAACTGGCAAAGTGCACATCCCATCCCCATCCACGACTCTAAAACAGCCTGGAGGTTGGCTGGGGTGGCCATGTGTGCAGCATTAGTGTGAGTGTTTTTTGGGAATCTAAAACCTAAGCCTCAGGTTCAAGCCATGTGGGAACTTCTGACGCTCAGCTTCACTCTGGCTAAAATGAAGTTCCCAGTGCCAGTGTTTTAATACTGATAATTTAATGTAAAATTTGTTCAAAGATTTTGATTTTTTTAAAAATCATGGTTCAAATAGGATGCCTCTTTAAGCTAATGACGCTGACTATTTCTAAAATTCAGAATATGGCTTATAAGTTGTAATAACATTTTAATCAGTGACTTATACAAAGCTTGGATTACATGGTAAGTTATTTTATCACCTATTAGATAAGAATAAATTAACATTATTTTATATTTCTGAATAATAAATTAATGTATAATTTATAATCTTATACTAGTTGGTAAATTTTTAATTATAAATTTTACATAAAAGTATACAGAATTTGATGCTAAATATGCATTTTAAAGTAAATTAAATTACTTTAATATGTTTTCAGAAATTAATTTTTCCTGCTTGCTTATTCAACATAATTCATTACAATTCATGACTTTAAAAAAGGGTGTTTTCTTCCTATCACACATACCTCAGGCACTGCTTGCCTTCATTCCATTGCAAGAAAGAATTTCTCTCATTCTACATATAGAAAAACTAACAAACACCATTAGAAAAGAAATGGCATGAATAAATATTTTTAGGAATGAAACATTCAAAGTAATGTTATATATACCAGAGGTCTGGTCAGTTATTGAAATTTATCTTGAAAATTACTTCTCTATTTCCAGTATTGTACCCAATACTTTTCATAATAACATAGGAAGACAGAATTGTTTATTCATCAAACAACTGCAGAACGCCTTCTATATTCTAAAAAAATAAATACTAATGCTAGGGAATATATAGAATAAGATAAAAACCTGACTTCAGGAATACGTCTTCAAATCAGAAGCTGATATGTATATCAATAACAGTGAAGTGTATGATAACATACACTTTACTGGATTCTTTACCAGCTGAGTCTTTACCAGCTGAGCCATGGGGGAAGCCCAGTTTGCCTTTGGGCTTCCCTGATAGCTCAGTTGGTAAAGAATCCGCTTGAAATGCAGGAGACCCTGGTTCGATTCCTGGGTTGGGAAGATCCCCTGGAGAAGGAAAAGGCTACCCACTCTAGTATTCTGGCCTAGAGAATTCCATGGACTTTATAGTCCATGGGGTCACAAAGAGTTAGCCAGGACTGAGCCACTTTAACTTTCAATCTGCCTTTATTTAAGCTGTCAGTGGAAATTATATTAAAATTGCATACTATGTGAAAGTAAAACTTTTATTTTTTCACTCAAAGAATGAATGAATATCTTCACTTTTCAGAATTTGAGTTTCTTCAACAGATATCATCTGATATCAATCATATGTGAAATCTAAAGAAATGACACAAATGAATTTATTTATAAAGGAGACACAAGTTCACAGACTTAGAAAATAATCCTATGGCTAGCAAAGAGATGAGTGGTGGTTTAGCCCCTAAGTCGTGTCCTACTCTTGTAACTCCATGGGCTTGAGGGGCAGGGATAAATTTGGGAGCTTGGGACTGACATATACACACTACTATATTTAAAATAAGGATCTACTGTATAGCCCAGGGAACTCTGCTCAATATTTGTGTAATAACCTAAATGGGAAAAGTTTTGAAAAAGAATGACTATATTTAAAATAAAGACCTACTGTATAGCCCAGGGAATTCTGCTCAATATTTGTGTAATAACCTAAATGGGAAAAAATTTTGAAAAAGAATAACTCAATCACTTTTCTATACACAACGTTGCTAATCAACTATACCCCAATATAAAAGAAAAATTTTAAGAAAATAGGAATTTTCTTCCTTATTTTCAACAAGGAAAAAAAAATAAATTGAGTTTCTTCTTTTCTTTCTTTGTAAAACTAATTGTGACGCCTGAACCATTTACTACTTGGCCAGGAGATACTGCCCCCGACTCCACCCTTTTTTCTTTTTCCTGTTTGGCTTAGTCAGGAGTTTGGATACATGTTCTTGCTAAGTGAATCAATGACTTAGGTGTTTGTGATTGTGTATATGTGCTTGTGCTCTTGTGTTTTTTGTAAACCCTAAGGATTTTGAGCATATGTGCATAAAATAATAAGATGCATTTTTATACTATTTCTCTACCAAAAATAATCAACTATTAGGCCAAAATAAACAATATCATCAAAAACACATTTGTTTATTTCTGAAGCTCTATGGAGAGAAACTTAAATTTTGATGAATCTCTGAAAAAATATTCGCCTCAGTTGTTTATGAATTCATTCTGAGAAATCTTGAAATACAACAGCCATATACAACTTTTGTCATATAGATAAGATTTGAGCCATTATTCTCCTGGTGTTGTATAAAATATATCTTTCTCCAAAGCTATGTTTAATATCCTTTAAAAATGAAATATAATAAATTATTTCTAGTGAATGAGCACAAAGATATATGTGTTTTACATAACTGTATACACTTAGTTTTATATTATATAAACTTTTTATTGATACAACAAATTATGTGATAAAATCACCAGTTCAATTGTCTAGTTACCTCAATAATAAAATGTCCACTTATTGAAATAACTGTACACTGATTACTAGAATCTTAAAGATTAAGAGGTATCACTTTATTGGAAGTATGAGATCCTCTAAATAACAATTATTTTATTCTAAGTTGCCTTTATTAAGAATAAGAGTAAATCCTCACATAATTTGATAGTAAATGACAGAATAAAGTAGTGAATTTTCAAGTAATTCAAATTGAATATAAGATGATGCTGGGTGACTTAGACTCAGTATACCTGGAAATTTTGCTCTCATAGGGAAATCATCTGAGAAACTAATTAAATAAAGTCACTCTTGAAGATACAGTCTCACTAATCTTTATTGTACGTCATTCAGGAAAAGCCAATTTGATGAATTTATTCCAATTATAACACTCATGCAGACTGTTTAAGAATTGTGTATTTTAACAGAAGTAACAGAGTTCCCTAAAAATAACAGTTCCTTAATTCAATTATGGAAATCACAATTATCTAAATCAGTTTAATTTGTGGAAAAAAGAGGTTAGCATTTCCCAGTTATTTTTCTTTGACCACACAAAATGTTTATACTAGTCCTAAAAAGTTTTTATTCTGTTTTCTCAATAACCTTTCATTTTAATTATACTCTAGTACTATAACAATTGAATAAGTCAAGTTTCATTTATTTCAAGATATATCACTATGGATTTACATAAAATAAATTTGTATTATAATTGTAATACATTACATCATAATTTATAATGATTCTTACAAATATGTTTCATTCATAACTTAATGAACTGCCACCAAAATTGTAAAGGAGGAGAGAAAAATATATCAGTAAAAGTTATCAATTTTTAATGTGAAGAATGGAAAGAAGGTAAAGGAGAGGGGAACCCTGACTTGCCAAAATTAGCAGTTCCAAGCCAGAGATGCCCTCTTTATCATTTAAGATTACTACACTGAATGTTGTCTATTTTATTAAAAATCTAGAACATATCTTTCTAATATAATTTTGTGATAATGGATATTTTCTTATATCTGCACTGCCCAATAGAGTAATCACTAGCTACAGTGTGTCTATTGAGACCTTAAAATGTGGCTAGAAGTATAAACTGGTTCTTTCACCACATGTTATATATAAAATTATGAGATTTCTTCCTTCTATTTATACTAACTCTGCACAGTTATATCTACTGATATATCTGGGTCAGTCTTGAAGACAACATGAAGCACAGTAGGAATTTCAGTTGTATATCTTGTGTAGGATTATAGTATAACTGCTAGGTAAAAGTATATGCACATATTTTGAATACAAAATGAGCCTTTGATTTATATCATTGTTGATTTTCTTCTTTTGGATTTTGTTATACATCCGTAAAGATACATCCTAAAAGATAATACTGTGAAAATGCTGCACTTAATATGCTAGCAAATTTGGAAGACTCAGCAGTGGCCATGAGACTGGAAAAGGTCAGTTTTCATTCCAATCCCAAAGAAGGGCAATGCTAAAGAATACTCAAACTACCGCACAATTGCACTCATCTCACATGCTAGTAAAGTAATGCTCAAAATTCTCCAAGCCAGGCTTCAACAATACATGAACTGTAAACTTCCAGATGTTCAAACTGGTTTTAGAAAAGGCAGAGGAGGAACCAGAAATCAAATTGATAACGTCTGCTGGATCATCAGAAAAGCAAGAGAGTTCCAGAAAAACATCTACTTCTGCTTTATTGACTATGCCAAAGCCATTGACTGTGTGGATCACAATAAACTGTGGAAAATTCTTCAAGAGATGGGAATACCAGACCACCTGACATGCCTCCTGAGAAATCTGTATGCAGGTCAGGAAGCAACAGTTAGAATTGGATATGGAACAACAGACTGGTTCCAAAAGGAAAAGGAGTACATCAAGGTTGTATATTGTCACCCTGCTTATTTAACTTATATGCAGAGTACATCATGAGAAAAGCTGGGCTGGATGAAGCTCAAGCTGGAATCAAGACTGCTGGGAGAAATACCAATAACCTCAGATATGCAGATGACACCACCCTTATGGCAGAAAGTGAAGAAGAACTAAAGAGCCTCTTGATGAAAGTGAAAGAGGAGAGTGAAAAAGTTGGATTAAAACTCAACATTCAGAAAAAAAGATCATGGCATCCAATCCCATCACTTCATGGCAAATTGATGGAGAAACAGTGGAAGACTTTATTTTTGGGGCTCAAAAATCACTGCAGATGGTGACTGCAGCCATGAAATTAAAAGACACTTACTCCTTGGAAGAAAAGTTATGACCAATTCAGCATATTAAAAAGCAGAGACGTTACTTTGTCAACAAAGGTCCGTCCATTCAAGACTATGATTTTTCCAGTAGTCATGTATGGATGTGAGAGTTGGATGGTGAAGAAAGCTGAGCGCCAAAGAATTGATGCTTTTAAACTGTGGTGTTGGAGAAGACTGTTGAGAGTCCCTTGGGCTGCAAGGAGATCCAACCAGGCCATCCTAAAGGAAATCAGTCCTGAATATTCATTGGAAGGACTGATGTTGCAGCTGAAATTCCGATACTTTGGCCACCTAATGCGAAGAGTTGACTCATTTGAAAAGACCCTGATGCTGGGAAAGATTGAAGGTGTGAGGATAAGGGGATGACAGAAGATGAGATGGTTGGCTGACATCACCAACTCAATGGACATGAGTTTGAGTAAACTCCGGGAGTTGGTGATGGACAGAGAAGCCTGGCATGCTGGAGTCCATGGGCTCGCAAAGAGTCAGACATGACTGAGTGACTGAACTGAACTTAACTGAATAGGTACACCCATAAAATTTGGATTCTGTTTCTTTTTTCTTTTCTGGGACTCTATTTACTTATTGGTTTATTTTTGCGACTGTAAGATACCCTTGAACCTCACGTGACTGCACATCTATCTTGTAGTGATTAGATTCTTCCTGCACGATAGTCACTGACTGAGACTCAGTAGAAAACATTCTACATATAAAAAATGTTGCCAGAATTCCACCTCCTGAACTTTTTTCTCCTCATTTTCCCCCCTACTTGGTTATATCCTTCTTTTTAGTGAAGTTCTTGCTATGTTAGAAACTGTATTATGGTAATGCTCAAATTCTGCCAGAAGAGCCCTACTTTTAACATTTAATTTTTTCAGACAATGTAATTTCTTACCCTAGCTTCCTGTTTCTTTCCACTGAGCTTTGTGATGCATTTTAACATGCCCAAAATAGTCAGTGCCTCATGCCACTTCTGTAATTTTAATAGTTTAAAAACTTAGTTGAAATGGAGGTTTCCATAAAAAACAAATTTCAAGTTTATGTAGAAATAACAATTTAATTTGATAAAAATATTACTAATTGAAATAAAATTATTATGACCAGTTTATATGGAAATTAAACCTCTCAATAACCTACCAAAAAATGTGATGCATGAGATGAAAATTAGAGTGGCAGAATTCTGGTCAACATCATAGTGATATGAAATACTCCCTTAATTTCTCCCCTTCAATCTACAACCAGTAAAACTTTAAAATTCAAAAAAGTTTCCTCTATTCAATACAGCTTGATGCAGGAGAGTTCCACACATCTGTAGACCTAAATGTAGGTGGACTGGAACACATAGAGGAGGCAGAACTCGGGAACAACATAAAATGCATGCAATACTGGACTGCCTCCCCAACCATGGGATCTGAGCCCACAGTCTTAGAGAACACAACAGCAAACGGGAGGTGGCAGAATGACTCCAGCCTTCTGGTCACAGCAGTGCTGATAGCCCCAGAGAATGGGGCAGCAGTGATAGTGGGGCCTGTGACCCCATCCCTCGCCCTGCAGAAGCACCCAGCACTCCAACCTCTTTGCTTGCCATGGTGGCACCTGTAAACCTGACAACCACAGAACTGGCGGAAATGTCCGTGACCGCTAACTCCCAGCAATTCTCCTCCTCCCAAGGCAGTGGAACCCACAATCCAAGCAAATCCGGATGAGATGGAGGTTCCTGTCATCTCAGTGTCCCATGTACTGTAACAAGTGGCAACACTGACACCAGCAGCAGCAAAGCACCAGGAGCCCTTTAGGCATAAGCAATGAGGTCACTGGGTGACATCTCTGGGAAGTGGTGGAGGGTGAAAAATGTTGATTCTAAAATATAGCCAGAGGCAGCACAAGTCGGGGGGTGGGGGTGGAAAGCAAACTTATGCCAGAGTGCCATCTACTCAAAAACAAAAGAAAGGACAATCAAATTAGAAAGTTATCCAGATGGCTCAGTGATAAAGAATCCACATGCCAATGCAGGAGATGTGGCTTTGATTTCTGGGTTGGGAAGATTCCCTGGAGAAGGAAATGACAACCTGCTCCAGGATTTTTGCCTGGGAAATCAAATGAACAGAGGAGTCTGGCAGGCTACAGTCCAAGGGGTTGCAAAAGAGTCGGACATGACTTAGCGACTAAACAACAAACAACAATGAAGTTTTACCTAAAGAAAGGTGTCCAACACAATATGACAAACCTATGCTAACACTGTATTCAATGGTGAAAAACTGAAATTTACACCTCTAAGATCAAAAACAAGACAAGGATGCCCACTCTTACTACTTTTATTCTGCACAGTATTGGAAATATTAACCATACACAAATGGGTAAGAAAAACAAAAGGTATCCAAATTGGAAATGAAGAGGTAAAACTGTCACTATTTGTGACTGACATTATTTTATATGTACAAAATCCTAAAGACTCTGCCAAAAACTCATGGATTGGAAGATTAGCATTGTTAAAACGTCCATATTACCTAAAGCAATCTACAGATTCAGTGTAATCCCTATCAAAATCCCAATGAAATTTTCTACAGAAATAGAACCAAAAATCCTAAAATGTGTATCGAACCACAGAAGACTCCAAAGCAATCCTGAGAAGAAAATAACTAAGCTAGAGGTATCACATTCCCTGATTTCAACTTATACTACAAAGCTACAGTAATCCAAACAGCATGTTATTGGCAGGCAAAGCACAGAAATCAATGAAACAGAATTAAAATTCCAGAAATAAACCCATATATGTATGATCAATTAATTACAACAAAGGAGCAAAGAACATACAATATGGAAATAATAGTTTCTTCAAAAAATAGTTTTGGGAAAACTGGACAGCCACTTGCAAAACAATGAAACTAGACCACTCTATTATACCACACAAAATTAACTTAAAATGGATTAACTTGAAAGTAAGAGCTGAAATCACAAAACCCTTAGAAGAAAACATACACCGTATATTCTTTGACATCAGTCTTAGCAATATCTTTTTGGATATGTTTTCTCAAGGGAAATGAAAGCAAAATTAAACAAATGGAACTACATCAAACCAAAAAGCTCTACAAGCAAAGAAAAACATCATCAAACCCAAAAGACAACCTAAAAATGGGAGAAACGATTTGCAAATCATATATCTGATAAGGGGTCAATATCCAAAATTATAAACAGCTTATATAACTCAATATCAAGGAAACAAGCAACCAATTTAAAAAAAGGGCAGAAAGCCCAAATAAGCATTTTTCCAAAGAAGACATACAGACGATTAAGAGATTGCTCTTTGTTTTTGTACTTCAATCCTTCTTTTATAATTTAAAGATATTTTGAAGAAAGTTAGTTTAGGTCTTCTATCTTACTTGAATTAAAATTTTGTAAGATTTATTTTTGGTACAGGAGAATATTCTTACCAAGGGTATCAAGTTTATTTAAAATATCAAGTGCTCTAAGTATATATAGCCAAATAAATCCATCAATGAATAAAAATCCTTTATACATTATCAAATTATATAAAAATAACTTTCTAAATCAGAGATAATACAAAAATGTGATTTCCACTTTTAGGTACTCATAATCAAATGTAGTGGAGTAATAAAGTTCCCATTTCACCATCCACCCAATCCTAATGCTCTTTAATTTTCAATCATATTGTTGTGTAATTTGGAGGAAAAGACAAATCAACAGTCAGTTTAGTATTTTTAATTTCAATTATGCTCAGTGTCTCAATTCTAATATTTCTTTAAAAATTTTTATCATTATTCTCATATCACAACATAGAAAACTTGAACTAATTGCTTTCTTTTTCACAACACAGCAGTGACATTCAGAGCTTGTGTTTACTTGCAAAGGTAGCAAAAATAACGGCAAAGTAACTATTTACTGATGGGTTGCTATGTGACAGGCTGTGTGATAAATGCATTACATATACTATACCCTTACTCCTACAAGGGATTGATGCATAATTTGTTTTCCAAATTTAGTTTGCAAAAAATATATATATACACACACATGCATCAGTTCAGTTCAATTCAGTTGCTCGGTCGTGTCCAACTCTTTGCAGCCCTATGACTGCAGCACGCCATGCCTCCCTGTCCATCACCAACTCCCGGAGTTTACTCAAACTCATGTCCATTGAGTCGGTGATGCCATCCAACCATCTCATCCTCTGTCATCCCCTTCTCCTCCTGCCTTCAATCTTTCCCAGCACCAGGGTCTTTTCAAATGAGTCAGCTCTTCACATCAGGTGGCCAAAGTATTGGAGTTTCAGCTTCAACATCAGTCCTTCCAATGAACACTTATGACTGTGCTCCTTTAGGATGGACTGGCTGAATCTCCTTGTAGTCCAAGGGACTCTCAAAGTGTCTTCTCCAACACCACAGTTCAAAACCATCAATTCTTCAACACACACACACACACACACACACACACACACACATATATATATATATATATATATATATATATATATATATATATATATATATATATATATAATTGTTTTTTTAATTTCAAAACTTAGTATGAAAACTAATATCAAAACAATGGGGGCATTATATTTTACAGATACTTTAGCTTCGAAATATTCAGGTGTCAAATAAGCACTTGAAAGTGACCTAACATCATTAATTAAAGGAAAATGCAAATTAAAACCATAAGGAGATACCTATTACAGTGTCTAAAATGAAAAAGATTGACCATTGATGAGGATGTAGAGAAATTAGAACTCTCATACACTGTTGGTGGGAATCCAGAATGGAACAACAACCTTGAAAAACATCAGGGCAATTTCTTAGTAATTGAAGCTATACCAACTCTATGATCTTTCCACTCCATTTCTAAGTGTTGAATATATATCTGCACAAAGATTTATACGTGGATGTGCATAGGTTGATTATTCTCTTTGCAGCCAAAGATGGGGAAGCTCTATACAGTCAGCAAAAACAAGACCGGGAGCAGACTGTGGCTCAGATCATGAACTGCTTATTGCCAAATTCAGACTTAAATTGAAGAAAGGAGGGAAAACCACTAGTCCATTCAGGTATGACCTAGATCAAATCCCTTATGAGTATACAGTAGATGTGACAAATAGATTTAAGGGACTAGATCTGATGGACAGAGTGCCTGATGAACTATGGACAGAGGTTCGTGACATTGTACAGGAGACAGGGATCAAGACAATCCCCAGGGAAAAGAAATGCAAAAAAGCAAAATGGCTATCTGAGGAGGCTGTACAGATAGCTGGGAAGAGAAGAGAAGCGAAAAACAAAGGAGAAAAGGAAAGATATTCCCATCTGAATGCAGAGTTCCAAAGAATAGCAAGGAGAGATAAGAAAGCCTTCCTCAGCAATCAATGCAAAGAAATAGAGGAAAACAACAGATTGGGAAAGACTAGAGATCTCTTCAAGAAAATTAGAGATACCAAAGGAACATTTCATGCAAAGATAGGCTCAATAAAGGACAGAAATGGTATGGACCTAACAGAAGCAGAAGATATTAAGAAGAGGTGGCAAGAATACACAGAAGAACTGTACAAAAGAGATCTTCACGACCCAGATAATCACGATGGTGTGATCACTCACCTAGAGCCAGACATCCTGGAATGTGAAGTCAAGTGGGCCTTAGAAAGCACCACTACGAACAAATCTAGTGGAGGTGATGGAATTCCAGTTGAGCTATTTCAAATCCTGAAAGACGATGCTGTGAAAGTGCTGCACTCGATATGCCAGCAAATTTGGAAAACTCAGCAGTGGCCACAGGACTGGAAAAGGTCAGTTTTCATTCCAATCCCAAAGAAAGGCAATGCCAAAGAATGCTCAAACTACCGCACAATTGCACTCATCTCACATGCTAGTAAAGTAATGCTCAAAATTCTCCAAGCCAGGCTTCAGCAATACGTGAGCCGTGAACTTCCAGATGTACAAGCTGGTTTTAGAAAAGGCAGAGGAACCAGAGATCAAATTGCCAATATCTACTGGATCATCGAAAAAGCAAGAGAGTTCCAGAAAAACATCTATTTCTACTTTATTGACTATGCCAAAGCCTTTGACTGTGTGGATCACAACAAACTGTGGAAAATTCTGAAAAAAATGGGAACACCAGACCATCTGACCTGTCTCTTGAGAAACCTGTATGCAGGTCAGGAAGCAACAGTTAGAACTGGACATGGAACAACAGACTGGTTCCCAATAGGAAAAGGAGTACGTCAAGGCTGTATATTGTCACCCTGCTTATTTAACTTATATGCAGAGTACATCATGAGAAACGCTGGGCTGGAAGAAACACAAGCTAGAATCAAGATTGCTGGGAGAAATATCAATAACCTCAGATGTGTGGATGACACCACCCTTATGGCAGAAAGTGAAGAAGAACTAAAGAGCCTCTTGATGAAAGTGAAAGAGGAGAGTGAAAAAGTTGGCTTAAAGCTCAACGTTCAGAAAACTAAGATCATGGCATCTGGTCCCATCACTTCATGGGAAATAGATGGGGAAACAGTGGAAACAGTGTCAGACTTTATTTTGGGGGGCTCCAAAATCACTGCATATGGTGATTGCAGCCATGAAATTAAAAGACGCTTACTCCTTGGAAGGAAAGTTATGGCCAAGCTAGATAGCATATTAAAAAGCAGACTAGAGTTTGAACCTGTTTGCCAACAAAAGTCCGTCTAGTCAAGACTAGGGTTTTTCCAGTGGTCATGTATGGATGTGAGAGTTGGATGGTGAAGAAAGCTGAGCACTGCAGAATTGATGCTTTTGAACTGTGGTGTTGGAGAAGACTCTTGAGAGTCCCTTGGACTGCAAGGAGATCCAATCAATCCATCCTTAAGGAGATCAATCCTGGGTGTTCATTGGAAGGACTGATGTTGAAGCTGAAACTCCAATACTTTGGCCACCTCATGCGAAGAATTGACTCATTGGAAAAGACCCTAATGCTGGGTAGGATTGGGGGCAGGAGGAGAAGGAGACGACAGAGGATGAGATGGTTGGATGGCATCACTGACTCGATGGACATGAGTTTGGGTAGACTCCGGGAGTTGGTGATGGACAGGGAGGCCTGGCGTGCTGCAATTCATGGGGTCGCAATGAGTCGGACATGACTGAGGGACTGAAGTGATCTGTGCCTAGTAATTTTATTTATAGTAGTCTCAAACTTGAAATAATAAAAAAATTCATCAACAGGTGAGTAGAGAAGTAAATTGTAGCATATGCATGTAATGGAATTTGAACTATTGATACATGCAGTGACTTAGATGAATCACAAAGTAATAATTTTTGAGTTTTAGAAGCCACATCAAAAACAAAGATTATATTCTTTAATACCATTTATATAAAACTTTACAAAGTGCAAATTAACCTAGGTTGGTCAGCAATAATGCAGATCAGTGGTTGTTGGGGGCAGGGCTGGAGAGGTTGACCCTAGACTCAAAATAGGAAGAAAAGTTTCAAGTGATAGATATGTTAATTATCCTGATTGTAGTGATAGCCTTATGATGTATACATATGCCAAACCTTATCAAATTATGCACTCTAAGTTTCATCTTATTGCATGCCATTTACACCTTAATGAAGCTATTTTAAAATAAAGTACCTTTGAAAGTTTTTTATTGAAGTATAGTTGATTTACAATATTGTGCTATTTTCTACTAAAAACAAAGTGCCTTTTAAAATCTACCAACGCATAATCATTCTCTACATAAAATCATTGTTCTGTTATGTATAGGAGCAAAACATTGTGTTTGCTAAGAAAGGAGGAGGTGTGATAAAATTAATGATTTAAAATATATATCTCCTTTTTATAGTAGGAGTTCATTTCTCAGGCTTGTTTTTGATTTCTTGTTTGCCTGGTTTTGTATTGTTGCCTTTATCTTCATTTTTTTAAAGTTGAATTTAATAATGACTTGAGAAAAACAGTTTCTTCCATTTATCCTCTTCAGAAACATATATCTTCATGTTAGGTGCTGTTCATCTTTACACTCAGTAGTCAATTATAATTTTACATTCTCTTCTGGGATGCATTAACATGTGAATTATTTTATCTGTCACTGAATTTTTCAAGGGATTTTTTTATTAACCTCATTTTTCCTTCATATACACTAGAATATATCTTGAAGACACCTTTGTACAAGTTTTCTGTTTCATTGCTCCTTTTTTTTTAACTGAAGATATGAAACCCACTTCTAATGAAGATGACTTATCCTCTTGGAGATACTAGGTGACAATGATAATGTACAAATTACTTTCAAACCCAATATCGTTTATGGTATACCGACTATAGTATACTAACCTGACCAAGTATAATACTTAGAGCCAGGATGAAGTTGGGAATGAAGGTTAGTGGTTACAAAAGAAACACAACTAGAAGACAATGATCAAGGAGGAAACTGAGAAAACTGAAAGTAGAAGTCAGAACAGATTGTAGTCAGGCAACACAGGTTCAAACTCTAGTCTGTGATGAGGTCAGGAGTCAAGTAAGTCATGAGAGAGATGGACAGAGACAGGCAGACTGGTATAGAAACAGAGAGGGTGGAATTACTATTTCATAAGGAACCCTCTAAGAAGCCACCAGGAGATGGGGTCACAGAAGTTTAGAAGGTAAGAAATGTGTGGAGTCAGGAAGTACACAAAAGTCAATTGTAAAATAAATCTCATCCTTCTGCCAGGAGACATTTGCTTGAACAGCAAGTTTCTCATTTCTTTGTGGCCTAGAAAGAGCTGAGCAGTGAACCATGGTAGGGAGATAACCAACAGATTAGCTTTGGTGTTTGTGTCATAGAAGCAAGATTTTCTGGCAGATGGCTAATATAAAGAGAGACTCAGTGTTTAGAATACAGTTTGATTCCAAGCTTTTGGATTACTCTATTCATTATAATTTAACAACATGTGGGAGACAAAACCTGGGTCTTGATGCATCAAGGATTAGTATATATAGGATTTATGCATAAGTGGATACAGTTAAAATATTTAGTTCATCCATCATCTAATGTTTTTTTTTAATTGAAAATTACCCATTCGATTCTTTTATCAGCAAATGCATATTGCAGTGTTGTTAGTCCAGTGGTTAATATCTGTTTTTCCTTATGAATTTTGAACTTGCATGCAAACAAAGGAAAACGGCCACAAATAGAATGCCCTAGGCTGACTGGAGCAGTGCTCACTGGAGGGAAACTCTTGTTCACTAGTGATGGATAAAGGGTAGTTGTCCAAGTGCCTCATTGTCCACTGGATTTAGGTCTGTGGATAGAGATTCAGCAGGTTCAGATATCAGATTCAGGAGTTCAGTTCAGTTGCTCAGTCATGTCTGACTCTTTGTGACCCCATGGACTGCAGCATGCAGGGCTTCCCTGTCCATCACCAACTCCCAGAACTTGCTCAAACTCATGTCCATCGAGTCAGTGATGCCATCCAACCATCTTCTGTCTCATCTTCTGTCATCCCCTTCTCCTCCTGTCTTTAATCTTTCCCAGCATCAGGGTCTTTTCCAATGAGTGAGTTCTTCGCATCAGGAGGCCAAAGTATTGGAGTTTCAACTTCAACATCAGTCCTTCCAATGAATATTCAGGACTGATTTCCTTTAGGATGGACTGGTTGGATCTCCTTGCAGTCCAAGGGACTCTCAAGAGTCTTCTCCAACACCACAGTTCAATAGCATCAATTCTTTGGCTCTCAGCTTTCTTTATAGTCCAACTCTAACATCCATACATGTCTTTTGGGAAAACCATAGCTTGGACTAGATGGACCTTCATTAACAAAGTAATGTCTCTGCCTTTTGATATGCTGTCTAGGTTGGTCATAGCTTTTCTTCCAAAGAGCAAGCGTCTTTTAATTTCATGGCTGCAGTCACCATATGCAGTGATTTTGGAGCCCCCCCAAATAAAGTCTGTCACTCTTTCCATTGTTTCCCCATCCATTTGCCATGAAGTGATGGGACCAGATGCTATGATCTTAGTTTTCTGAGTGTTGAGCTTTAAGCCAACTTTATCACTCTCCACTTTCATCAAGAGGCTCTTTAGTTCTTCTTTGCTTCCTGCCATAAGGGTGGTGTCATCTGCATGTCTGAGGTTATTGATATTTTTCCCGGCAATCTTGATTCCAGCTTGTGTTTCATCCAGCCTGGCATTTCACATGATGTACTCTGCATATAAGTTAAATAAGCAGGGTGACAATATACAGCCTTGGCATTCTCCTTTCCCAATTTGGAACCAGTCTGTTCTATGTCCAGTTCTAATTGTTGCTTCTTGACCTGCATGCAGATTTCTCAGGAGGCAGGTCAGGTGGTCTGGCATTCCCATCTGTTTAAGAGTTTTCCACGGAGTTCCAAAGAATAGCAAAGAAGAATAGCAAGGAGAGATAAGAAAGACTTCCTCAGTGATCAATTCAAAGAAATAGAGGAAAGCAATAGAATGGGAAAGACTAGAAATCTCTTCAAGAAAATTAGAGATACCAAGGGAACATTTCATGTAATGATGGGCACAGTAAAGGACAGAAATGGTATGGACCTAAATAACAGAAGCAGGAGATATTAAGAAGAGGTGGCAAGAATACATAGAACTATACAAAAAAATCTTCATGATCCAGATAACCACAATGGTGTGATCACTCACCTAGAGCCAGACATCCTGGAATGTGAATTCAAGTGGGCCTTAGGAAGCATCACTATGAACAAAGCTAGTGGAGGTGAGGGAATTCCAGTTGAGCTATTTCATATCCTAAAAGATGATGCTGTGAAAGTGCTACACTCAATATGTGAGAAAATTTGGCAAACTCAGTTTTCATTCCAATCCCAAAGAAGGGCAATGCAAAGAATGCTAAAACAACTGCACAATTGCGCTCATCTCACACACTAGTCAAGTAATGCTCAAAATTCTCCAAGCCAGGCTTCAACAGTATATGAACTGTGAACTTCCAGATGTTCAAGCTGGATTTAGAAAAGGCAGAGGAATCAGAGATTAAATTGCCGGCATCTGCTGGATCATCGAAAAAGCAAAAGAGTTCCAGAAAAACATCTACTTTTGCTTTATTGACTATATGCCAAAGCCTTTGATGGTGTGCATCACAGCAAACTGAAAAATTCATAAATAGTTAATGAAACATTATGTCTATATCTGCATTATTACAGAGTACATCTTAGACTACTTTAATGAATTATAAATTGTTAGGTTATTTAAATAAGAAAATTAACTTTAAGTGTAGAATTTCTAATATATTCATGGAGTAATATAAATATTTATCCTGTAGTATTCTATTTTAAATGAAAAAGTATTTTATTTTAAATATTGCATTGTATACATAATTCCAAACTCTCAGTCTATTCCTTTAACCTGTAATATTCTTAAGCTATATTTATGATAAAGAAAATTACCTTATATGGTGTGTGTATGTGTGACTGTTCATTATTTTATGATCAGAATTTTCTTTTTAAAATTAACAAAAACAAAATGAAGGGGAAACATGTAGATTGTGTTTCTTTAAACATACAAAAACCTGGCATATGGAAATTAAATCTTAATTGCCTAGGATGGAAAATTGATGCATTTTAAAGATTTTAGATATAGAAATACAGTGTTGAAATCTGTACTATATGCAGAGGAATAAAGATGGTTTTCTAATTTACATTAAAGCTTCCAGAAGATTTTAAATTGAAAATCTCAAACATCCCAAATAAAGAATTGTCTAACTTTGAAATTTTAACATTTCAGACAAAATGGCAGGAGATATCTAAATATAAGCCTGCATGTAGAGAATTACTGATGATTATATCTATGTGAAAAACTGTTCTATAATTTCCATATAACAGCAAGACAATTAAATGCCTACAACATGTTTTAATATAAAATGTATCTTGCTGATAGGGCAATTTTAAAAGTTGCTTTGAAAGCTTTTTATGAACGTTTGAATTTTTAAAGGTGAAAGTCACATCTGTTATTTAGTTCATATTAATTTGTATATTATAAAAATATAGTTATGGAAGATATAAGGTATTTAAGACTATCAGTGATGTCATTTTGAGAGATTTGAAGTGGCTCTATTTAACTAGAAGAAAATCTTGGGGCATTTTTGCTTGTATTTTCCAGATTAAAGTAAAATATTATCTTTCTTGAAACTCATTAATTCTTCCTGCCATTTTTTTCACTTCCTTTCCTTTTCACTCTTCTATTGGAAATATGTTTTTATCTCATTGTTTTTGTGATCAGTCTGGCTAGAGGTTTATTAATTTTATTAATACTTTTGGAAAATATTTTTCAGCTTCGTTAATTTTCTGTATTATTATATTTTTACTATTTTATTAATTTATGCTCTTACCATCATTGTTTCCTTTCCCCACTTTTCTGAGCTTAATTTACACCTCTTTGATAGCTTCTGAAGATAGAAACTAAGATCACAGAATTTAAATTCTTTTTCATTTTCTGGAATTATTGCTGCTGCTGCTGCTGCTGCTAAGTCGCTTCAGTCGTGTTCGACTCTGTGTGACCCCAGAGATTCCCTTCGATTACTGCCTTAACAACCTCCCACAAATTCTGAGGCTTTGTCTTATAAACATCTTGTAAAAAAAATTTTAATTTTCACTTTGAATTTTTTTCTCTAATATATTATTTAGGGGTGTACTATTTAATTTCCAGTAGTTACAGAATTCTGATACATCATTTTGTTTTTGATTTCTCATGCAATTACACTGTATTCAAATCACATATTGTATATTCTTTCAATCCTTTAAATTTATTGAGACTCCTCTATTGGTCTAATGTAGTCTCTCTGGTTCATTGGTGGTGAGTTCTTAGAATAAGTGTTTATTCCAGTGCTTTGGGTTATAGTGTTGTATAAATACATGAAATTGGCTGGTCGGACTTCCTTATTTTATTCATTTCTGAGATAGGAATCTCAAATATAATTGTAGGTTTATTTATTGTTCCTTTTACTTCTGGGAGATTTTACTTTAATTATTTGGAACAGTTCACATTTGATGCCTGTACATTTAGGATAAGTATGTATGCCTTGCTGATAAACTGACACTTTTGTTATGAAATTTACCCCTTTTTCTCTGGTAACATGCTTTAACTTGAGAGTTTTTATGATACTAATATACTCATTCCATTTTTTATTGTGGTAAAATAAACATAAAATTTAGCATCTTAACCATTTTTAAGTGTACGGTTCAATAGCATTAGTACATTCATATTGCTGTGCAACCATTACCACTATTCATCTCCAGAACTGATCATCTTCCCTATCTCTGTACTCTTTGAACAATAACTTCCTCCCTATTCCGCATCTTTGCAAGAGGAATCTTCACAGATCAGGGATCGAACCCATGTCTCCTGCATTGGCAGGCTACTCTTCACCACTGAGCCGTTAGGGAAGCCTCTCATTGTAGTTTTAATTTACTTTTCTCTAATGATTAGTGATGTTGACCATTTTTTTCCATGTGCTTATTAGCCACTTGCATACATTTTAAGAGAATCTCTTCAAGTCCTTTGCTCATTTTGAATTGGCTCTTTTTTTTTTTTTTTAAATTTTTGAGCTGTATTAGTTCTTCGTATATTGTGAATATTGATCGTTATCAGAAAATACAATTCACAAGTATTTGTTCTCACTATGTGATTTGCTTTTTCACTCAGTTGATAGTGTACTTTCAGGCACAAACATTCTTAAGTTTGATGAAGTCCAATTTATCTAATTTTTTTTTCCTGCTTGTGCTTTTGGTGCCATCTCCACTAAATCATCACCAAGTTCAGTGTTGTGAAGTTTTGCTCTGTTTCCTTCCAAGAGCTTTATAGTGTTACCTGTTACATTTAGGTCTTTAATTCATTTTGAGTTAATTTTTGTATCAGGTGTAATGTAAGGGTCAAATTTCTTTTTTTTTTTTTTTATCTTATACATATTTAGTTTTCCCAGCAGCAGGTTTTGAAAAGACTGCCATTTTCCCACTGAATGGTCCTGGCACCCTAGTAGAAAATTATTTTTAGCCAGCTAGCTAGCAAATATTATCTCTCTATGTCTCCTTCCTGTCTGTTGGTTTATATGTCTAGCTTTGTGGCAGTACCACACTGTTTTGATTCACAGTTTATTTTCATAAGTATTTGCATTTCATTTATTTTCTATCTTTTAAATCTAGCCTATATACATCCTATTGTTTAAAGTTCACTTCTTTTAGCATCATTGAGCTAATGTAAATATAGGTAAAGTCAGATTCACACACAACTATCAGTTATGACCCTCTCATTCATTTGTGTAGTCCTGCAGTTCCATTTAGCTTATTCTTTCAGCCTGGAAAAGGTTCCTTTGTCATTTTTTATAATGCAGGTCTGCTGGAGATGAATTCATTCATGTTTTGTTTATCTGAAAGTATCTTCAATTTGCTTTCTTTTTTTGAAGGATTTTTTTCTTTGCTACATATATTATTTATTTTTTAAACAACATTTGTCTTTTTTGTAGCTCCTTAAGCTTCCAGGATCCATACATTAAACTTTTCTAGCAAAAAAAAAAAAAAAAAAAAAATTATTTTTTTTTTCTTTAAAATAAACCTGTCTTTCTCTCCCCCATTTCTTTCTGGGACTCCTCTTTTACATAATTTTAGACAAGTTGTTTTTGTGCCAATATCCCTGATGCTATCATCATGGTTTGTGCCCCATTATTTCTTTTTGCTTTGATTTGAATAGTTTCTATTCATTCTTCCTTCCTGTTTCCTACTCTTTTCTTTTGCATTGTCTAATTGGCTGTTCCAGTATCCTGTAGACATTGTACCATTCATTCTCGAATTTTGATTTTTTATGACTGAGAATTCTCTATTGAAATCTCCAATTTTTCACATGTTTCTTTAAATCCTTAAACATAATCCTAACATCTTTTAAAATATTTGTTCGCTAATTCTAACTTCTTGGCTATTTTGAAGCTGTTTCTTTTTTTCTGATGTTAGCTGTTTCTTTTCTTTTTTTTTTTTTTCTGATTTCCCCACATCTCATATATCTAATAATTTATTATTGTGTTGGGGATAAAGAAATTTTCCTCCACTTTTCTATGTTCTTATGGCTGGCCTAAGAATTAAATTGACTTGAGACAAATTAACTGGGAAAAGTAAAACAAATTTTAATTGTGTATACATGGGCGAGACTCAGAAAATTAGGTAACTCATTAAAATGGCCAAAGCCATCAACTAAAGACTAAAGAGGATGTTGAGAGTCAGTTTTAGGAAGCTTACCAGGAAAAGCTCATTAAGCAAAGGTGATTGTGATACAGATGTAAGTTTGGTTTGAAAGAATACATGCACACCAACATTAATTGCAGCACTATTTACAATAGGCAAGACATGGAAGCAACTCTAATGTCCATCAATAGTTGAATGATAAAGATGAGGTGCATAGATACAATGGAATATTACTCAGCTATTAAAAAGAATAAAGTAATGCCATTTGCAGCAACAGGGATGGGCCTAGAGATTATCATACTGAGTGAAGTAAGTCAGACAGAAAAAGACAAATATCATTTGATGTCACTCATATGTTGTATCTAAAGAAAATTATACAAATGATTTTATTTACAAAACTCAAACATAGTCTTATAGAAGAAAATTGTGATTACCAGGGGAAAGGGTGAGGTGGGGAGGGATAGTTTGGGAGTTTGGAATATACACAGTACTATATTTAAAATAGATTATCAA